>CM060901.1:1527313218-1529813218 GCA_030737815.1 Allium fistulosum | reverse complement strand
ACACGCGCGGATGCGAATGGTTGAAAATACCGGGTCGTTACAGTTGGTATCAGAGCTCTGGTTTAGGCAAAACTTAGCATATAGAGTAAATTTAATAATAGAATCACCTTCGTTCGAGTTTGAATTTCTTCCTCCTTGATTCGGATTTCTTTCGAACTCTGGAACCCTCCCCTTTGTTCTGAAATCCATCCTTGTTTCTCCATAATCGTGTTTTCCTTGATTTCGGAGCATCCCATAGCTCCACTGAATGATTTGTAAAGGGGTGAATCTCCTTTACAGCAGTCTTTGATTCACCGAAGATTTTTGTATCATCAGTTTAGATGCTGCTATCTCTTGCTATGCCCGAATGTTCTTTAATAGACGACCAGGGTAATTCTCTTGTGATCGGATGCCGATTTGCATCATAATTTTTCATCAATCTTATTTCTGAAGTCTCGGTTGACCCGGTTAAGGTCACCCGCGATTAACATTAGTATATCCATCTTTCTATTTTGTAATTTGATTGTCTTATCTCCCTTTCGAGCCTATCTTCTTAGCTTGAATTCTCTTTGATTTGGGTTCCTCTAATTAGGACCTCTATCCCCGTTTTGAAAACTATTCTATAATCATTGAGCAAGGGAGTGTAGTTGTATGTATATAAAATGTTTTATATTGTGTTGTTTGAGTTGTTAAGTTTGAATTTTGGGTTTCGATCGACGCGTCTAGCTAACGATATCGATAGGAATTCCAAAACACTTGAACAGAGCAAATTGACACAATATTGTTTCTAAAATTTGTAAATTTTGTATGATTGTATTTTATCTACAAAAGTATAATTTTATGAAATTTGATAACTAAAGGAATTGGTTGTTAGGGATGATAATACTAGATTATCATTATTATTTTGTCTATTGTTTTATGTTATAAGGTGTTCAAATTTTATAAACAGGGTTTATTTGATTTGAAAATGTAATAAATTTAAATTATGGATTTGAGAATTTAATTTCCGGTACTTTTCAAATTTTGGTTTTCAAAGTTTTGATATATATATTATTTGGAAGTATTTTCGAATGGAAATTGTTTCAAAAGGATAATTTCAAAGGAATAAGTTTGTACCCTCTTCGTTTTGTCGCTGGAAAATAATTTCGGTGATGACTGCAGCATCATCGACATTCATTTTCGAGTCTCAAAGTGGAGAGACCACATAGCAGCTTTGCTACACTTTGTTTTGGACAATGAGTTTTGTTTGAATTTCTTGTGTATAATTTGATTTATAAAAGATATATATGTATATAATTATCTCAAAATAGTTTGAAGTGAAACCGGAAAATTTGAATCTTAAGTTTAATACTAAGAAATGGTATCAATTATTGAAATAAGTGAAATTTTTGAATAATTGGAATATCTAAAATGATAAATGAAATTTAACCAAGTTGAAATAGTGGAATTTGAATAAAAACTAATTTGTATAACACTAAATTACATTCTAATATACATAACTTGCCTAAAATATTCAAAAAGTTAAAATGGTAGGATATAATAGGGCTGCACAAGAAGAAACTTAAGAAATAAATTGTTCAAACTGAACTCTGGCTTAATATAAATGTTGAAAATAAAAGAAAATTTGTGTAGTGTACATTAATATAAACTGAACTCTGGCTTAATATAATTGCACTCAGAAACATTAATATAACTTACCTAGAAAAGTTTAAATGTAATTAGAATGTAATTGGATAGTATACACTATGACAAGTAATAGGCTATCAAAATTATATTTTGATAAGGAAATTTAATGATAATAAATTGGATAATAAGATTGGATAAAAAAAAATTATTTGTTGAATAATATGGTTATAAGATGTTTATACACGTAATATATGTTGCAAAATATATATTAAGTGGAATAAATAAAATAAATAAAGGAATGCTAGTTAAGCAAATAAATATGAACTTAAGAATAGTGAATTTGAGTTTTAGTGGAAATCAACTTAGCTGAAAATAAATGGATAAAATAAATGAGTTATGTTAAAAATAGATTTGTTTGAAAGAAATGTTGATAAAATGAAAGAAAATCAAATTTTAAATTGAATGATTATTTATTAGTTGAATAAAATGGATTAAACCAAATTGTTGAATATTAATTTATTTCAAATTGAAATCTATATGATTTTGAATAGTTAAAGTTGAATGCTGAGGTGAAATTAACTATGATTGATCAATTAGATTTAATAAATGAGTAAAATAAAACAAATTTGGTTGTGAAAATTTCATAATAACTGTTAATAAATGGGAAACAAATAAATTGAATAAAAATATATGGAGATGAAACTAATCCAATCTAAACACAATGAATCTGATTGATTAAAGAAAATGAATTAAAATCAACTAATTGAATATAGACCAATTTGAAAATAAAGGAAATTTATATAGTTTGGAATTAATGGTTGTATCTAGTATTTTATATTTGAAATCTATTTTTCTTTCTGGTTGTTTCTATTCTCCTACCTTCTTCCTTTTCGGGGACGAAAAGTTTTGAGTGGGGGAGAGTGTAACGACCCGTAAATTTTAAAGGTTTTAATAAAGTTAATAACCGAATTTTGTGAATTTTTAAATAATAATATTTTGGAATAAAAATTTGATATTTGGAATACTTCTATATAAATATAGGAAATGGTAAATTTTCATCAGATAATATGGAAGTTTATTTTATTGTGTAATTTTATTTCAATTTAAATCAGTTAATATTAGATGATAATAAAATGTTTTCCAAACCTGAATATTTTTTATACAATAAATTTGTAAATCATCTTTTGGGTGAGACATCATATTTCGTTTCTCTAAATTTGAACTGCTATTGCTTCGTTTATCTTATTTCTGACCCTTTTGCAGCATTTCTGGTACCGACTATCGACTTTTGATAGGATGATCGTACCACTGATATCTGTGTGCCGTTCTTCCCGCCTCGTCGTGCTGATCTCCGCATTTTATTTATTTATGTCTTTTGAGGTCCGGTACGCGACAGAAACGAAAAGAACAGAATGGTATAGGTACCGAAAAATTGTGACATTTGGTTTTTTCTTTTTCTTTGCTTTCAAGATGTGAACCGCGCATCCCAAGCAATTAATGAATTGCTTTATTAACTTTTCATCTCAATCAACACATGACAGCTGACATTTCCTTTATCCTTTTTCTATGATATATTCATTCGCTTCTTTTGTTTCTCTGCTCATTCAAACCAGGTACGTTTCTATTCCTCATTTCGTCTTCCTCCTCATTTTCTTTCTGCTGCATTTTCATACTCCTCTTCCTCTCTTCTTCTTTCCCTGCTCTTTATATTCGAATAAAAAAACTACACGCATCATCCATTTTGCAGCCGACACCAAACCCTTTCACCGAACCTCCCTCTCCACCAACCGACCATCACCATCTTCCCCGCGCCCAAGTTTCCAGCGCCACATCTCCAAACTCAAACATCGCCCTTCCACCTCCTCGCGTCAGCACTCACGACCACTCACAGACAGCCGCTCCTTCACGCTAGGTCCCCACCGGCCTCCACTTGCTCGTCCAGCCCCTCTATCACAGTGCCGACCCACGACGCATCAAGCTTACCACCTGAGTGCAGCGGCAGCCCCTCGCCGAGCGTTCCTCTTCCCCACTTCATGCTTAGTCGAACGCATATATATGTCTATATTATGAAGTAATACATATTGCGTTAGTGTCTTTGGTTGCTTCGCGGGATATGTGGCACTGTGCTCTGTTTTGATTTCCAGGAGCTCTTTGTTTTGGTGGATATATTTATATCTTGATATGCAGTGACAGTGCTTCACCTTTACAAATGGGTATATATATATATCTTACAGTTTATTTTATACGTTTAGCACATGAGTTTATTTTCCTGTTAGCTATATATATTATGATAGTTGTTGTATAAATGTTTGCTATATACTTTATTTTAAAAAGAAGATTTATATATTGATAGTTGCTTTTATGATCTGCTGATACTAATATATGAATATTTTATCTCTACGTTGTTTTCAGATTTTATATAATTTAATTTTGGATTGGTTTATATATTTACTGTTGTGACAGTATTGTATTTTATTTGAAATAAATGATTTCGTACGCATATATATTTACAGTTATATATACCGTAGTATATTATATAAGAGATTCGTATAAAAGGAAAAGTATAATACGTTGTGTTGGATTTTGAACACCTTATTATATTAAGAATGTACATTTTCTTTGCTGTCTACCTTCAGCTGAGAGAAAATTTAAGTACTATATATATTATATTATATAGTAGTTGTTCGAGTCTTGTTTAATATAGATGTGTACATGAGATATTAGTTTTAATATATAAAGGTTGTTTATGCTGTGCAATCTATGATGGCTATATGTTTATATAATACGTGTTTCATTCTATAGTATGTGTGTATGGATATTTACTTTAAATATTGTATATATATATTGATAATGGGTATTAAAGTGTATATAAGTTTATATTAGTTCTATATATATTAGTTATATTACACGTTGAGTATGCATTTCATTCTGTTGTGCATAGATCTATATATTGCAGTTTATAGATATTATTTTAATGTGTATTTTAAAATTTTGGTTTCAAAGAAAAATTATAATGTATATTTTGTTTCAGTTATATCATGACGGTTCTGATTCGTTTTATCACTTTCTATTTATCAGCTTTGATCGTCGAATTCGTGCCCATCTTGTTCCGTTTTGGAATTCGTGTTTGGATCCACAATTCACCTCCATTTCCGTTCATCTCTCTAGCCTTGGAAGGTGAGCAATCACTCACGATTTACGTTCTTATATTTATTAAATTTGATTTCAATTGAAATAAAAATTTGAAATATGCTGCTGTTAGTTATTTACTTTGCTATATATATGCTATTATCTGTATCTGTTCACCTGCGACATCTGACACCAAGATATGTTATTTACATTCTATTTGTTATGGATGATATATGCTTGATGTTGATTATTATGTTATATTATCATATCTGTTATCACTCTGCAAGTTCCCTGTTAGTATAGAATTCCCTATGGGTTGAAATGATACATACCCGAACGATTTTGTAGAATAGGGGAAAATCGTTATGGGTTGAAATGATAAACCCAAGCGATTTTCATTGAATTTAATTTGGGATTGCGGGTTGAAAAGATATATACCCGTATATATTAAATTACGGATTGAAATGATGAATATCCGTATCACTTGACCATAGGATAGAAAACTATATACAGACACCGTTGGTCTATATATATATAAATATTTTGAAAACGATTTCTATGGTTTTGGAAAGAATTATATGGTTTAATAAATATTGATTTTTGGTTTAAAGTGGTTAATGAATATTTCAAGTTTAAATAAACTGAAGGAAATATATAGATTATTTGTAATATGAGATTTAATTAAATGATATTGGATTTATTAAGTGGATATTTCGAAACTAAATAATAATGATGTTAAATTAAGCTATATATGAAATTATCAAAAGTAGTTTTGAAGTTTTGGAATATTTAAAGTTTTGAAATATCTTGAAATGGTTTATTTGTGGTTCAAATCTGTATTTCAAATTGATAAATTTGAAATGGTTTATTGAGAATGGAATTGAATTGAAATTGATGAATTGAGATTGAATTAAAATTGGAATTTTGGAATTTGAGTTGATTGAATCGATTTGTGAAATTTGAGGAAACTATTTTTATTTTATATAAAGTATTTTAATATATAAAAGTATTTTACTTTATGAATATATTTCATTTTTAAACTATTTTAAAATAAAACTATTTTAATATACTAATTATTTTAATATAAACTATTTTTAATTTATAACTGTTTATTTATATAAATTATTCTATTATATAAACTATTTTATTATATAAATTATTTTATTTTAAAATCTATTTTTTACATATACTATTTCCTATGTCTAAACTGTGGAGTGGAAAGTGTTATGATTTCAAAGGGTTATGATTTCAAAGTGTTATGATTTCTAAAGTGCTATGATTTCTAAAGTGTTATGATTTCGAAATGGTTATAATTTTTGAATGTGTTACGATGCTGAAAATGAATATTATTTGAAGTGAATTATGATATCGAATTTGATATGGTTTTGAAATGAATATGATATGTTGAAATGACCACGGTGTTATAATAACGTTTGGTTTTTAAAGAGACCGAGATCGGATATTGTCATACTCTCTGCCAATACCGAAAACCACTTTAACAACTGTGTACGTGGTGGAGATTCCAGAAATGAAGTAGGATGGTTTGGCGACGATTCTATATGGTATGACGTGACCCTGACTCCCGTGAGTCAGCTTAGATGTGACTAAAATCAGGAGCCATGCCGGGCCAATGTGAGGTCATTCCTCTTATCGGGCATATTTCTTCGATACCATTCTATTGCTTTTGCGATTGTTTTGGTGGCCACCCCTCGATTGTTTGGGAGTGTGTCCGAGGTGGGCGGTAGTAGCTGCTATGCGTCACCACCAGTCCGAATCCGCAAACGGTATATCTACCCTGGCATTTCCTCGTGTGCCGTGTTCACATGCCCTAGAGCGCCTTCTACGAGTTTGTTTTGTACCATACCTATGGAGTGCCCTCTGATAGCCCTCCAGTTTACGGAGGAATTACGGTACTGTATAGACTATGGTAATATATAAAAAAATGTGTTAAGGGGGATATGGGTAACGCCTTAACGCTATTTTAATATCTTTTACTTTACTATAGACATATTATAGTAGCATATATTACTACATAGTAGATAGTTCCACGGATCCTTAGAGGATGGTTATCCCAACATCCTTTAAGTATATTGCATTTACTTGACATTTCCCTTGAGTTGGATTTATTGATATAAGAATGTTAATCCTGACTCGAGTGTTTTGTGTTTTTCTTTACGCTCGGGTCAGACTGAGTGTCACAGCATTTGAGACTCACCATTCGAAGATTGGAGCGTTGCTTGAAGATCTGTCTTATCTATTTAGTTTTCTAGTTGATTTCTTCAGAGATGCCATCTATTTGCATTCGAGACTTCACTGTATTTTAGATATTATGTTGTATTTTATTTCAAACTCAGATGTTTATGTAGTAGCTTCATGAACTACTATTTTTCTATTCCGCTGCTAAAATTATATTACTCTGTGTTTGTGATTCTATGATTGATTTTATTTACTGTATATGCTGAGTTTTGCCAAATATAAATTAACAATCTAATATTTTGAGCAATTCAAGTCCGACACGCGCGGATGCGAATGGTTGAAAATACCGGGTCGTTACAGATTTCAATTGAAACGACAATTGAAATATGCTGCTGTTAGTTATTTACATTGTTATATATATGCCATTATATGCTATCTGTTCACCTGTGACATCTGACACCATTATTGTTATTTACATTGATGATATATGTCTGTTATATTACTATCATATCTGTTATCACTCTGCAAGTTCCCTGTTAGTACAGAATTCACTATGGGTTGAAATGATACATACCCGAACGGACTTTAGAATAGGAGAAAATCGTTATGGGTTGAAATGATAGACCCAAGCGATTTTCATTGAATTGAATTTGGGATTGCGGGTTGAAATGATATATACCCGTATATATTTAAATTACGGATTGAAATGATAAATATCCATATCACTTGACCATAGGATAGAAAATTATATACAGACACCGATGGTCTATATATAAATATTTTGAATGATTTCTATGGTTTTGGAAAGAAATATATGGTTTTATATAATATTGATTTTTGAAATGTTATTTTATATATAGTTAAATTCTTGATTTTAAGTTATGTATAATTTGTTTTAATATTAAGTTTAATAATAAAGTTTGATTTTATGAAAATATAATATGGTTAAGTATTTATTTAAATTATATTTTAATATAGAATTTATAATGATTTTAATAAATTAAGGCGAGAAGATAAATTTGAAATTTGATTTGAAATTGAAATCAGTAAGAATTTATTTAATTAAATCAAATTGTAACTTATGGAATTTGAGGTTTTTAAACTATACTATTTTATAACTTGATTTTGGTTTAAGATGATTTAAAATGAATATTCCAAGTTAAATAAATTGAAGGAAATATTTAGAGATTTGAAATTTGGGCTTTTATTTAAATGATATTGAATTTATTTAGTGAATATTGCAAAACTAAATAATAGAAAAATGAATTTGATATATATATGAAATTATCGAATGTAGTTTTGAAATGTTGAATATTTAAAGTTTTGAATATATTGAAATTGAAATGGCTTATCTTATGGTTCAAATATGTATTTCAAATTGATAAATTGAAATGGTTTATTGAGAAACTGAATCGAATTGAAATTGATAATTTGAGATTTGATTAAATTTGGATTTTGGAATTCGAGTTGATTTGAATCGATTTGTGAATTTGAGGAAGCTATTTTATTTAAAGTAATTTTAAACTATATCTAAAACTATTTATATTTTACTTTATAAATTATTTTAATATAAACTATTTTAAAATAAATCATTTTCAATATAAATTATTTTAATATAAATTGTTTTAACCTATAACTATTTTATATAAATTATTTTATTTTATAAACTATTTTATTTTATATACTATTATTAATATCTAAACTGTTTGAAGGGAAGTGTTATGATTTCGAAGTGTTATGATTTCCAAAGTTATGAATTTCAAAGTATTATGATTTCCAAAGTATTATTATTTCAAATTGTTGGTTTTGAAAGTATTATAACTTTGAAAGTGATATGATTTTTGGAAATGGATATATTTGAAATGGAAATGATATCGTATTGATTTGGGTTTTGAAATGAAAATGATATTTTGGTTTTGAAGTATAAACTATTTTGAAATGACCGCGGTGTTATAATAACATTTGGTTGTTAAAGAGACCGGGATCGGATATGGGCATACTCTCTGTCGATACCGAAAACCACTTTAACAACTGTGTACGTGGTAGAGATTCCAGAATGAAGTAGGATGGTGTTGACGATTCCTATTGAGGTATATACATGGACCCAACTCCCGTGAGTTGGCATAAGGTGGCTAAAATAGGAGCGATTGATGGGCCAATGAGGTAGCACCTCTGATCGGACGCATTTCTTCGATACCATTCTATTACTTTGTGATTGATTTGGTGGCTACCCTTCGATTTTGATTGGAAGTGTGTTCCGAGGTGGGCGGTAGTGGCTGCTATGCGTTTCCACCGGCCCGGATGCGTAATTGGTATATCTACCCTGGCATTTCCTAGTTGTGCTGTGTCACCTACCATACCGAGCTTTACTACGAGTTTGGATTTGTGCCGTAGCCTGTGGAGTACTGAGGGTAGCCCCCGATCTGGGAGTATGCTAATACTGGATAGACTACTGGGACTATTACGTGTTAAGGGCTATATAGGTAACCCCTTGACGCTATTAAAAAGTAAGTTTATTTTATTATTAGAGATTATTATAATAGCGTATATTACTACATAGTAGATAGTTTAACGGATCCTTAGAGGATGTTTATCCTGAACATCCTTTGAGTTACTTGTATTTCAGTTGATATTTCACTTGAGTTGGATTTATTTATATAAGAATCTTAATCCTGACTCGAGTGTTTTGTATTTTGCTTTACGCTCGGGTCAGACTGAGTGATACAGCATTTGAGACTCACCTTTGGAGTTGGAGCTTTGCTTGGAGACCCAGCTATCTATCGATTCTGCTATCAGTTATTCAGTTGATTCTAGTGATGTATTCATATCTTGTATTTGACTATTGTATTGAGACATCTATGTATTCGAGACTTCTGTTGTATCTTGTGTAACTCTGTTATATACTTATAGTAGCTTCATGAATACTATCCTTTTGTTTCCGTTGCATTATTGTTATATTACTCTGTGTCTGTGATTCTGTGATTATTTATTTACTGTATATGTTGAGTTTTGCCAAATTTAAATTAACAATCTGATATTTTGAGCAATTCAAATCCGACATATATAGATGCGAATGGTTGAAAATTTCAGGTCGTTACAATACCTCAATCAAGGTGAATGGGTAAAAAGTTGAATACACTCCCATTGTAATGTACACATTAGTATGAAATTTCATCACTTGATTTTATATCATAATTTCTATTTTTGATTTCTTCTTTTATTTAAGTCTGATAATGAAAATTTCAGTAATTAAGCAATTAGTTTACAAACTGTTCACTAACAGTTGACCCTAGGTGTGTCAAAAGGGTAGAACTGGTTTGCATAAGGGTTGCATATAAATTGATCCAACTCTTTTGACATAATTTTTAATCCAACCCTTTTAACCTTTTTTTAATGTGGGTTAACCCTTATGACCCATAAAGCAAAATTTTGTCAATTTTAATAATAAGAAATGCAGAACAGTGAGCATACACACAAAAATCAAAGAAGTTAGTAAATGAATCAAAGGAATACATATAAAAATTGAAGGTAGACATTATCCAAAGCAGACTTTTGAGATAACAAAGTGAACATAGCCTTGAAGAATTGAGCATACTACAAACTGAAGGTTATTTCTTCACAATTCACTAGCATGTTCTTCTCCAAACCTGCATATAAAATAGTAGAGAAAATTTATAGCAGCAACAACAAAACAATTTCAGTTTGACCAAAAGACAGTGAAAGATAACTATAAATCAAGTAGTGTACCTCTAACAATGCATCAATTAGCTAAAAGAGGAGTTAAAAATTAAGTAGCTTGTTCATTATCAAGAACGATAACATCTTCCATGGAATCTTCGATTGTTAACATTATAGATGTTCCATACAACCTATCTCTTGAACAAAGTAACGCTTCAACAACATCCTCCTTAAGTGAACTGCGATAGTCATCTAAAACTCTACCACCAATGCTAAATGCACTTTCAGAAGCGACGGTAGTAATTGGAACAGCTAAAATTTCTCTTGCCATGAGAGATAAAATTGGATATTTATATTGTTGCGATTTCCAAAATGAAAGAATATCCAATTGCATTTTACGATCGACTAACCCATCTTCCAAATAAGAATCAAGTTCGGACTTGCGAGGATTACTAGAAAATTCGAAATAATCAAATCGATCCATCATATCTTCGCATTCTTGCGAGTAAGGACCCGTAAATCATTGTGTGGATTCCACGATTTCCACGACACATGTTTCAATGGACGATTCTTTTCTCACCCTTTCCCTATACTCATCATATAGTGCTTCCTACTTTTTTTCACCCTTTCAAACACTAAGCAATCGCCATACAATGTGTTATAAGAAAACCAAACAAAATTTGTTTTGTATCGTGGATCAAAGATGCAAGCAATGGAAAGTAACACACTATTCACTCCAATATTTATTAAACTTTTTGAGCATTTCACTTGCCATGTGAGACAAAAAGTCATTCTCTTCCGTGCACTTCTTCAAAGTAAAATGAACCAAGAAAATTTTTGGAAAAAATAAGTTAGCCATTGGGTAATTTGTGACGGAAAATAAGGAAGTGGCATCGTAAAAAACTCCTAGAAAACATGAAATTTTCTTTGCTTTGATCCATTCTTCGGATGTTGGAAAATAACTATAACTATAATCAATAAGCTTAAGACGGTAAAGCGTTTGTTCATAATGTATTGCGCTTTTAAGCATTATAAAAGTTGAATTCCATCTAGTAGGAACATCTTGACGCAATCCTTTCCTAACGTTATTAAATGAAAGAGTGGTTATGCATTCGACGAAACTTTTCCTTCTAGATTGAGAACCCTTGATATATTTAATACTCTCACGTATGTTACTTAAGAAAGAAGCGACACATTTTAAACCATCTTGCACCATCAAATTTAGCACGTGGGCGGCACATCTGACATGCAAAAATTGTCCATCCGCAACCATTGCTTTTCTATGACAAAGATGTGATTTCAATAAATCAACGAATTTATCGTTAGAAGATGCATTATCTAGAGTGCATGCAAATATTTTATCGACTACTTCCCAATCAACCAACATACTTGAAATTTTTCCAAATATAGCCGAGCCCGAGTGTGGAGGTGCCATTAAACAAAAATTAAACAATTTCTTTTGTAGATTCCACTCATTATCAATAAAATGAGCGGTTAGAGTTATAAAACCATATGTATTTACTGAAGTCAATAAATTCGATGTTAAACTAACTCTTCCACTACAAGATTTTATAAAATCCTTAAGTTTGACTCTTTCATTCTCATATACTTTCATAACATCGGAATGCGAAGTGTTTCTTGAATAATGCTCCACTTGATTGTTTAAGTATGAATGAATCTCACGAATATGGTCATATTGAACAAATTTGAAGGGTAAGTAATGTTGTATAATTTCTCTAGCCATCAAGTCTCTATATTTCTTTTGTTCGAAATCACTTCTTTAATTAACCTCTATGCTTTTATCGATTAAGGTGTTTGATGTGTGTTTCTTGTTTGATGATAACAAAATATATATCGAATTATAGATGTGTTTGCAGATACAGGAATAAATATTCATGTTGAAGTAATAATACTATTGCACAGAATTTAACAAATTCAAACAGTATTTTTATTTCAATATAATATTTTATACAGTACAATGTTTTCAGCTCATACACTGAGTTCATACATTTCATGATTTCATACATACATTTCATAATTACAGTTTTGTCCTCACTACATCACTCATACACTCAGTCTTCTGCACATCTGCATCTATCTGCATTGTCCAGCTCCAGTATTTGTCCTGTCTCCTGTGTACCTGCATAATTAACAACTACAGCAGTAATCTGAAAATAAACAAATTTGAATTTGCAAAAATATAAAATTTGTTTTTATCGTTGTCTCAGATATATGGGTTATTGTCATCATCTTTGATTGGGTAATATCTGTGCATATCAGTATTCATATCAGGGACAGGTAATCGTGAGTGGCTGCAATACACACGTGTACATTGATACACGTGTGCACTGCCTCGCCAACTCGTGTGCACAGTAAAACAAGGTCAAATCCAAATCAGATTCAACTCAAGTTCAGATGGCCTCGACCAAAATCCAAATGTACACATGAACAATATGCATGCACAAAGGCTACAAGTCAATCAAATGCAGATTCAAGTCCAGTTACAACTACAACCATGATCAAGTGCACTGTTTCAGCAGTGTCAATATCAAATAAACATGTGTACAACATCAACATCTACAACAACAAAGTGCCACAAAGATCATCAAGCAATATCACAGGTGAAGTGCAACAGGGATCAAAGATCAAAGAAATGCAACTTAAAATGAATCAGTGAAACAAGCAAGTGTCAATTGAAAGAGTGCAGACATACAATGGAAGTTGCAACAATAAAATCTACAAAGGCAACTGTAACAGTACACAATAGAGAAGTGCACAAGCATAGTTCAATATCACAAGGCTGAAGACTACAGATTCAAACAAAGTGGAACTGCACATGAAGCATCACAACAGTGAACAAATGAACAAATCAAACAGTAGTGTATGCATCAGAGACCAAAGCATAGGTGAATGTGCAGACTAGAGTATGCAATGGCAATGCACAAGTCTAGTAACAACATGCTACAAATGACCAGACTACTGAATGCATCAGTGGGTAAAGTACTCAAGTTCAATGAACATTTACAGGTGAAACAGTGGAAGCATGAACAAGAACAGTAAAGTAAACAACATCAGGGTACATGAGCAACGGTTCATACATGAAGCATGTACAAGTCAGTATAAATCAAACCAGTTCAGGTAAATGAAGCCCCAAGTAAAGTCAGTGAAGCCATAGCATAAAAGTCAACCCAGAATAAGGTTGCAGAGTTTACAAATCAGAGAAGAAGCTCACTATCACGAAAACAAATGGCAGAGAAGATGACCAGAAAACAGTGTACAAGTCAAGGCCATGATCACCAGTAAAAAATATCAAAGCCGCATATTTTGGTTAAGAGAATCAACGTTAAAAAGTCAGAGACGTGTACAATTTTAAAGTCAAGTTAAAACAATATTGAAAAAGTCAGAAGTATAAATTAGGAAAGAATCTGAGAAATAAATCAAAGAACGAATCGAACGTTGTAAAATCAAAGCCGTGTGAACAAAGGAATTCCCAAAAATATCACAGCATAAAAATGGAAAGATTCAACAACGTGGAAATCACGTAAATCAAATCAGGCAAGTTTAAGGGATTCGAAAACCCTATAAATACAGAACCCAAAATCATCATAGAGAGTGTGCAGAGCAGAGCGAAAGAGAATAATCAAGTTAAAAAGCATAGAGCAGAAATTACATACCAAAGCCAACGAACGATCGAAGAAATCAATCGTATTGAGGCAAACATCCATCAATCGACAGAGCACAATCAAAAGCCCTAATTCAGTTGAACAGAGGAATGAGATCAAGCCGAAGCTCCAATTCCAGATTCGCCAGCAAAAAGAAAAAGAGCAAAAGCCCTATTTCACAAAGGAACAAGATCAAGCCGAAGCCAAATCACAGAGGAACAACAAGAACAAGCTGAAGCCCTAATTTCATTCAGGAGATCGAGCCGCCATTATCTCAAGGAAGAAAGCGGGCCAGAGTAAAAGAAAAATTATAAAGGGGGCCGACATTTTAGTTTTGGGCTAAAGAAAATAAAAGAAGGGGCCGGCCTTATTGAATCAACTAAGGCTTTAATTTTAATTTAGTTTTGTTTTTGGGCCAGGGTTTATTAAGAAGGGCAAAACTGTTTTAACATTTTCAAATTAATTTTTGCCCTTGTTTTTCTTTGGGTTTTAGTTTTAAAGTTTGTACTTTTTGAATCAAATCAGGGTAAATCACCACCTAGGGTTTAGGTAGTGTCGGATTGTCTAGTTAGAATTAGTTCAGTGAGCAGGGTGTGCGAGTTTACAAAACTCTATAGGCGGTAGCAGGGTGTGCGAGTCTGTTATTGTGTTTGTAAGCGGGATACTGTTTAATTCTAATAGAAATCTGGGAATGCAGCAGTAGGCAGGGGTTGCCGAAGTTGGGTAAATTTTGTGTGTGATTTACTTTTCAGCATATTTATTTATCTGCAGTTTGATTTCGTATTTAATTCAAGAAAATTTGCTATAACCCTATTCACCCCCCTCTCTAGGGTTAATCTAGATCCTACAAGTGGTATCAGAGCCTGGTAATTTTTACTTTAACTCTAGAGTCATGAATTCATCAAATAATGCTTTTTCTGAGGGGCAATCTATTGTTAGGCCACCTATGTTTAATGGGAATGATTATGCTTACTGGAAAGTTAGGATGGGTATTTATCTTAGTTCTGTTGATTATGATGTTTGGGATATTATTGAATCTGGCTATAAATCTCCTACTATTACTGTTGGTGATACCGAGATTCCTAAACCAAAGGATAGGTGGGATGCTAATGATAAGAAATTAAAAACTACAAATGCTAAAGCTATGAATGCTTTGATCTGTGCTCTTGATAATACTGAATTTAATAGAATTTCTCATTGTAAAACAGCACAGGAAATTTGGCATACCTTGGAGGTGACACACGAAGGAACTTCTCAAGTCAAGGAGTCTCGTCTAGCCCTGTTTAGCAATGAATACGAGAACTTCGTGATGGACAAAGGCGAGAGCATAAAGGATATGTTTGGACGCTTTTCAACCTTGGTGTACAATGCTAGAGCGCTTGGGAAGGTATTCACTGAGGTAGAGCTAGTAAGGAAGATACTACGAGTCTTACCGATGAACTTTGAGGCAAAAGTCACAACAATAAAAGAATCCAAAGATCTGAGTAAACTGAGCATGGAAGATTTGATCGGAAACTTGATGACATATGAGCTCGAGCTAAAAGCAAAGGAGGAACGCAACAACTCCGAATCAAAGAAGAATACTATTGCCTTAAAGAGCAAAGAAGAGAGCGATGAAGAAGAAGAAGATCCAATTGAAGAGCTTGCAATGGCTGTCAATAATCTTAGAAAATTGTCGAGATTCAGGCCACGTAAGAAGAAAACGAGTGGTAATAGGTCAAAAGATTCTGACAATTCCAATAATGTATTGACCTGCTTTAACTGTAAGAAGCCTAACCACTTCCAACAAAATTGCCCACTTCTCAAAAACAACAAAGGAAAGAAAAAGAAGAAGAAGGCCTTTGCAGCAACCTGGGATGATGAAGAAGGAGAGGAAGTCTCGGATGATAGCTCAGAGGAGGCTAACTTGGGTCTTATGGCAAAATCAGATTCAGAAGCAAGCTCAGAGGAATCTAGTGAGGTAGGTGACTATTCTTATAAAGATCTTGTTTTTATGTGCCTTGATCTTACTAAAACAGTTGATGCTCTTGAATCTAAAATTGAAAAACTGAAATCTGATAGAAAAGTACTTGCCCATGAAAATTTTAGGTTAGAAATTGAACTTAAAAATATTCAAAATCTAGACTGTAAAAACTGTAAAATTCTAGATTCATAATTATCAAAACTTAAGAATAGCTTTGAGAATCTTGAAAAAGAAAACTTGAATCTTAAGGAAACCATTGACACTAGGAAAAAGGATTTTATAAATAGGTGCACTTCACTTGTGACTGAAAACACAACTCTGAAAACCAAAGTCCAAGATCTTGAGAAATCACTGAATAATTTTTCAAGAGGAGAAAAATCATTCAACATGTTATTGGGAAATCAACTGTTTGCCAACAATAGAAAAGGACTAGGTTTTGGGAAAACACAAGCTGATGATAGTGCAAAAGGTAAGAGTGTCTTTACTGGATGTGAAATAATTGGACATCGTGTTGAAAATTGTAGTCATAGGAACAAGAACACGAAATTTATACAAGTTTGGGTTCCTAAAAATTCTACAAACAAATTTCATATCTATTGGAACAAGAATGAAAGGAAAAAACAAGTTTGGGTGCCAAAAGGAACATATATTAATAGTTTTGGGTCTACTCAAACATATTCATCAAATTATTCTGCCACTAACAACCATGGACCTATAAAAACAAATAGGTCACAAAAACCTTTTACCGTGTAGGTGTGGTGGCAGGCTAAGGAACAACATTAGTGTTATTTGGATTCTGGCTGCTCCAGACACACAACGAGCGACAAAACAACGTTCCTTAGCCTAGTATAAAGGTGACAGATTCACAATGGGCAAACAACGAAAGATTATCGTACAGGTAAAACAGGTAATTGTATTTATTTTCAAACGATAGATAACATGTGAAAATCTGCACCATAATCTGAATTAAATTAGCCAGTTATGTGAAATGATTGATGATGTTAATTCTGATTTTCTATTTACTCAAAGTAATTACGATGGTTAACATATTCTAGCTTACTTGATATGATCTTACATGACTTATCTTTATCTATGACTTTGATTTGTACTTAAAAGTTTGACCAACCATTTTTCATCATTGAACTTAATCTGTTTGGTCAAATTATGATGCTGATTGATTACTGATTACTCATGCTATAAAAAGTATTTTTAGAAATTGTTGAAACTGTTGGAACTTTATTGGTGAAACTTCAAGAAATTGTTTTGAAATAATGATGATGTTTTGATGACTGTTGATCCTACGATTTCTAAATCTGACACTATGATATTTGTTAACACAACTTCAATTTAAAATCATTTCGTTTAAAAGTTGTTGAAAATATTTCTGAGATTGAATCATGATTCTGTTGAAATGGCTCTTAATGATGAAAGTTGGGTTTTAGCAATGCAAGATGAAACATTTGCTCCAGTTGCTAGGTTAGAAGCCATTAGGATTTTACTAAGTTTTGCATGTTATAAAGGTTTCAAACTTAAACAAATGGATGTAAAGAGTGCCTTTCTAAATGGTGATTTGAAAGAAGACGTTTTTGTTGAACAACCTCCTGGTTTTGAAAATCACGATTTTCCAAATCATGTGTATAAGCTATAAAAAGCATTATATGGTCTTAAGCAAGCTCCTAAAACTTGGTATGACTGTCTTTGTATATATCTTTTGGAAAATGGCTTTAAAAAGGGAAGTTCTGACACAACACTGTTTCTATTACATAAAGAAAGTGATTTGTTGATTGTTCAGATTTATGTGGATGATATCATTTATGGTGCTACTAATGAACTCTTGTGTGAGAAATTTGAACAAGTCATGCAGGCTAAATTCGAGATGAGCTTGGTTGGAGAATTGAAATATTTTCTTGGATTTCAAATCAAGCAAAGCAGTGATGGTATTTTCATTTCACAATCCAAGTATGTGTTGGAACTGTTGAAGAAATTTGGAGTTGAGAACTCCAAACCAATGAAAACTCCTATGAGCCCATCAACGAAGTTGAACAAAGACGAGAAAGGAGTTGCTGTTGATCAGAAGAAATATCGAGGAATAAATGGTTCACTTCTCTATCTTACTGCTTCTAGACCTGATATTATGTTTTCTGTGTGCTTGTGTGCACGTTTTCAATCTAACCCTAAAGAATCTCATTTGAAAGCCACTAAACGAATTTTGAGATATCTTTCACACACACACAAATTTGGACTATGGTACCCTTCTTGTGAAAATTTTGATTTAGTTAGTTATTCTGATGCTGATTATGCCGGTTCATTGGTTGACAGGAAAAGCACTAGTGGGACATGTTTCATGCTAGGACATTCATTAGTTTCATGGTCAAGTCGAAAACAGAATTGTGTTGCATTATCCACCACTGAAGCAGAATATATTGCTTTAGGAAGTTGTTGTGCTCAAATTTTATGGATGATGCAAACTCTTTCTGATTTTGGCTTAGTTTATAAACTAGTTCCATTAAAATGTGATAGTAAAAGTGCAATAGACTTGTCTAATAATCCTGTTCATCATTCACGCACAAAACACATTGATGTGAGACACCACTTTCTTAGAGATCACATTGCTAAGAAGACATTTGCATTGAACACATTTCAACTGAGGATCAACTTGCTGATATTTTCACAAAACCCCTCCCCGAAGACAGATTTTCCAGATTACGTTTGGATTTGGGGATTATGGAAATTGACTAATCATTTTTCAATTTTTGGTTGAAATATTCTTGGATATTTATTTTCAACTTCAATTTCTAGGATTCAAACCTGTTTTGGATATTATTCAAAGATTGATTCGAATATGGTATTCAGCAGTGGAAATATGTTTGTTCTATCTTAAGAAATTTCATAATATGATTAATTTGATAACTTATTCCATGACCATTTCTATTTCTACCATCTTTCTATCATTCATAATGGTTTTTGAAAAATGAGAAGAGTGAATTTTTTTTAAAAGGAAATTAAAATTAATTTTTTTTAAAATATATCCCATGCATCCATTCTCATTTAAAAGTACTTATGGTTATGCATGGATGGATCATGTGAATTTTAGTTTATCATCACTCCATTCTCATTTAAAAGTCCTTATGGTTATGCATGGATGGAGCTTGATAGCTAATGAGTAACTGCTAATCCCATTTAAAAGTCCTTATGGTTATGCGTGGTTAGTAAGTGCTTATTTTTGTGCTTAAATGTTCAAATTATTTTAAAAGAAAAAACATCCCTCTTCTCATTATATAAAAACCAAATCATCGATCCATTCTCTAAAATGTGGAAATCGTTATCGTGTTATGATATATTATGGTTTTTTTTGGGTTTACATTTGTTTTTCCCCTACTATTCCATTATTTTTTTGTCAGTCTTTTGATGATAACAAAAGGGGGAGAAGAACGAGATTTTGATAAGGAAATAAGTATTTCTGGAATATTTTACCAAATTTGTTAAATGTTGTTAGTTAATTTTCTATAGTTCTTTTATTCTTCTGTAATTTCCTAAATCTTCTAGATAGGGAGTGGTCTCAGTTGTAAGGGGAGCATTCATATAGGGGGAGCTAAAAATTTCATGCTCAAACACATTTATCAGAATTTCAAAATCTTTAATATATATGTTTGTCATCATCAAAAGGGGGAGATTGTTTGATGTGTGTTTCTTGTTTGATGATAACAAAATATATATCGAATTATAGATGTGTTTGCAGATACAGGAATAAATATTCATGTTGAAGTAATAATACTATTGCACAGAATTTAACAAATTCAAACAGTATTTTTATTTCAATATAATATTTTATACAGTACAATGTTTTCAGCTCATACACTGAGTTCATACATTTCATGATTTCATACATACATTTCATAATTACAGTTTTGTCCTCACTACATCACTCATACACTCAGTCTTCTGCACATCTGCATCTATCTGCATTGTCCAGCTCCAGTATTTGTCCTGTCTCCTGTGTACCTGCATAATTAACAACTACAGCAGTAATCTGAAAATAAACAAATTTGAATTTGCAAAAATATAAAATTTGTTTTTATCGTTGTCTCAGATATATGGGTTATTGTCATCATCTTTGATTGGGTAATATCTGTGCATACCAGTATTCATATCAGGGACAGGTAATCGTGAGTGGCTGCAATACACACGTGTACATTGATACACGTGTGCACTGCCTCGCCAACTCGTGTGCACAGTAAAACAAGGTCAAATCCAAATCAGATTCAACTCAAGTTCAGATGGCCTCGACCAAAATCCAAATGTACACATGAACAATATGCATGCACAAAGGCTACAAGTCAATCAAATGCAGATTCAAGTCCAGTTACAACTACAACCATGATCAAGTGCACTGTTTCAGCAGTGTCAATATCAAATAAACATGTGTACAACATCAACATCTACAACAACAAAGTGCCACAAAGATCATCAAGCAATATCACAGGTGAAGTGCAACAGGGATCAAAGATCAAAGAAATGCAACTTAAAATGAATCAGTGAAACAAGCAAGTGTCAATTGAAAGAGTGCAGACATACAATGGAAGCTGCAACAATAAAATCTACAAAGGCAACTGTAACAATACACAATAGAGAAGTGCACAAGCATAGTTCAATATCACAAGGCCGAAGGCTACAGATTCGAACAAAGTGGAACTGCACATGAAGCATCACAACAGTAAACAAATGAACAAATCAAACAGTAGTGTATGCATCAGAGACCAAAGCATAGGTGAATGTGCAGACTAGAGTATGCAATGGCAATGCACAAGTCTAGTAACAACATGCTACAAATGACCAGACTACTGAATGCATCAGTGGGTAAAGTACTCAAGTTCAATGAACATGTACAGGTGAAACAGTGGAAGCATGAACAAGAACAGTAAAGTAAACAACATCAGGGTACATGAGCAACAGTTCATACATGAAGCATGTACAAGTCAGTATAAATCAAACCAGTTCAGGTAAATGAAGCCTCAAGTAAAGTCAGTGAAGCCATAGCATAAAAGTCAACCCAGAATAAGGTTGTAGAGTTTACAAATCAGAGAAGAAGCTCACTATCACGAAAACAAATGGCAGAGAAGATGACCAGAAAACAGTGTACAAGTCAAGGCCATGATCACCAGTAAAAAATATCAAAGCCGCATATTTTGGTTAAGAGAATCAACGTTAAAAAGTCAGAGACGTGTACAATTTTAAAGTCAAGTTAAAACAATATTGAAAAAGTCAGAAGTATAAATTAGGAAAGAATCTGAGAAATAAATCAAAGAACGAATCGAACGTTGTAAAATCAAAGCCGTGTGAACAAAGGAATTCCCAAAAATATCACAGCATAAAAATGGAAAGATTCAACAACGTGGAAATCACGTAAATCAAATCAGGCAAGTTTAAGGGATTCGAAAACCCTATAAATACAGAACCCAAAATCATCATAGAGAGTGTGCAGAGCAGAGCGAAAGAGAATAATCAAGTTAAAAAGCATAGAGCAGAAATTACATACCAAAGCCAACGAACGATCGAAGAAATCAATCGTATTGAGGCAAACATCCATCAATCGACAGAGCACAATCAAAAGCCCTAATTCAGTTGAACAGAGGAATGAGATCAAGCCGAAGCTCCAATTCCAGATTCGCCAGCAAAAAGAAAAAGAGCAAAAGCCCTATTTCATAGAGGAACAAGATCAAACCGAAGCCAAATCACAGAGGAACAACAAGAACAAGCCGAAGCCCTAATTTCATTCAGGAGATTGAGCCGCCATTATCTCAAGGAAGAAAGTGGGCCAGAGTAAAAGAAAAATTATAAAGGGGGCCGACATTTTAGTTTTGGGCTAAAGAAAATAAAAGAAGGGGCCGACCTTATTGAATCAACTAAGGCTTTAATTTTAATTTAGTTTTGTTTTTGGGCCAGGGTTTATTAAGAAGGGCAAAATTGTTTTAACATTTTCAAATTAATTTTTGCCCTTGTTTTCCTTTGGGTTTTAGTTTAAAAGTTTGTACTTTTTGAATCAAATCAGGGTAAATCACCACCTAGGGTTTAGGTAGTGTCGGATTGTCTAGTTAGAATTAGTTCAGTGAGCAGGGTGTGCGAGTTTACAAAACTCTATAGGCGGTATCAGGGTGTGCGAGTCTGTTAGAGTGTTTGTAAGCGGGATACTGTTTAATTCTAATAGAAATATGGGAATGCAGCAGTAGGCATGGGTTGCCAAAGCTGGGTAAATTTTGTGTGTGATTTACTTTTCAGCATATTTATTTATCTGCGGTTTGATTTCGTATTTAATTCAAGAAAATTTGCTATAACCCTATTCACCCCCCCTCTAGGGTTAATCTAGATCCTACATAAGAGACACTTTTCTACATGATTCAGCAAATTTTTAGTCCCATAGGTACCACCCCATATATATTTTCTTTTACATTTTTTGCAGAAGCAAGTACGTTTCTGACCCTCAATAGTTTCATTTTTTTCAAAGTATTTCCAAACATCGGAATACGTACCCTTTTGTCGCTTATTTCTTGAAGAGCTACAAACTGAATCTACATCTACTGCCAACTCTGGTGTGTTTCTTAATTGAGTATCTTGGTCAACAATATCCATATTGTAAAAATCTGTAAGAGCACATGTAAATTAAAATTATAGTTACAGTTCAATATAAAAGGGTTAAATAAGTTGCATGTAAAACAGCAACTCTTTTAAAAAAGCATGTACATGTAAAGTTAGGCAGGGTTAAAAGAATGTTGAATTTTGAAAAAGCATGTACATGTTGAATTAGATATCACAAGACATTTTAGAAAAAGAGATATTTCAAAAAGCATGTACAGGCAGTAATTTAAGTATCATAGAAAAGTTAAAAAATAAAAGCATCTACAAATTGAAAAGGTATAGGCAGTAAGAAAGTTTCATATATGTCTGTGTTTCAGTAAGCAAACAAGTTATAAAACAAGCAACTGTATTTAATTCAACACACCAAACACAATACACACACATGTTCTTTTATATATTAGACCATGTTGTATACAAACTCTAACATATCCCAGCCCATGTTTCATTTTTATATATTCTTATATAAGATATATAATTAGATATCCATAGGATTTGCCAACTCTGAATGTTGAATTTGAATCTAGTATTTTTTCAAAGATTTTGATTCAAGCAGATCATCCTGGTCATCAATAAACTGCCAAGTGTAACTGCGCATACCAACATGAATCGACATCCGCGAATAAAGAATGGTTGTAAGTCAATCACTTCCACTCTTAAATTCAGTTACTTTTTTCTTCAATAATCTTCATTCATTTCTCTGGTCAGTTCATCTTTCTATGATACGGTTGTTTCGGTAGTATTTAAAATTTTCATATATTTCTATTCTAACACGATACCTATGTTCTTACTTATTACAAAATTTATGAACTGAAGTTTATACTAATTTTCTTGTTAGAGAAAGTTGATAGATGAAATGAATGCAAAAGAGAAGATTCAAGCTGCTGGGAAGAGATTTTCATATTTATGTAGGCGGAGTTACTCATGAAAGCGGTAGAGCCATCAAGCTAGGTACATGCAAACTATTGCAAAATATGAACAAATCAAGATGTCTATACTTGATGAGATAAAGAAAGAAAAAGGCTTTGACATTCTGAGTGTTGGTATATCAATACATCTTAAGCTTTAAGCTTCTTTTGGTAAACTTGCACTTTTATTCACAATCCAGCTTTTTATTTTTCCGCACAATGCTAAAGGTCCTGCAACTGAATTCAGTGATTGAAATACATGCGTCATATATTTTTTTTTCTCGATATTAGTTGTAGATCAGAGACTATTTGAACAATTCACTACTCATTACTTTCATAAAAGGGGGAAAACTTTGAAATGTGGCCATGTGAAAACAACAAACTATTTTAACCTCTTATAGCCTTAACGTCGTAATATTTCCTTGCAGTTAGCTAAATAAGGAGAGCTCTGCCTTGAAGTTCTACTTCAGTTGGAAGAAGTATTATGAGTATGGTAAAAGTCGAAAGAATGACTACTGGTATAAATTTGGACTTACCTAAGGTATCACCGCATTTGTGGCTTTTGCATTCGAATTTTAATTTATAGTATTTTTCACCTTGCATGTAGTTTTTACAAATAAAGAAAATGTTAACTACTGAAAGTTTGACTTATTTAGATGATATGTCCCTTCGTTTCTACTTGAAATCCTTATATTTTCCAGTTATGTATCAAAAATGATATAAGTAAACCCAGAAATGATTCTCTGATTGAGGTGGAAAATTTGTATGGGCAACTAACAAATGATTTTACATAATTAAATAGGTTATTTTCCAAATTAAAACCAAAATGAATGGTTTGGCTAGCTTTGCAATTCCTGTCAGTAAAAACATACATTAAATCTTCAAAGTATAGTGATGTTGTGTTAGGTTAAAATGTTTCTCATAATTACAAACTACTCAAGGAGTTACAAGAAACCGAACTGCAATTAGGGAGAATATATTGGAAACATTTGCATTTTGTTTTACAGGTTTATGTATTTTTTATATGTAAAAGATTGTACCCAGTTAAATTTTGTATCACGTATTAGCCAATAAATAAAAACTAAAACAACTAAAACTGTAAATTAACAAATAATACATAGCAACAAATCGTAAGCAAATCAAATAACAGGAAAAAGTTGAATCGACGAAATACCTTTATGCCTCCTTTTCCTTCGAACTCTACCTTGCTTACGGTCTTGTTCGATGTGAACTATGATCAAAATCGATGTGAGGAAGACTCGTAGGTGTGAAGAATAATAAATCAACTTGAGCCGACAAAAGAATAGTTTGAATCGACGAAATAATGAGCAATTGCCATTGATTTAGGGTTTGGAATGTAACTGGGGTGGAGTCGGCAATAAGGTTAAACAGGTTGCATTGAGAGTAGACAGGTTGAACGGGTTGCTATGAAAATAATTTGGATAAGACCCGGCCTGTTTAAAATAAGGTTAAAAGGGTCAGGTTAAATGGGTTTATTAACTTTTGACAGGCCTAGTTAACCCGGAACATAGTAACATAATGACTGTGCTAGATACAATAACCTTCTTTAGCTATCTTTCCATAACAAATTATAAAGAGACATAGAGCATAAACAATTAGTCATGGATGTATTATACTGGAATCTGAGCACTGCTCCATTGCTAGGCACTAATATGGTTATTTTGAAGATTAATTATAAGTGCTTCCTGTTGCCATTTATTGCCTTGCATTGCCAAGCAATTGAGTCCAGATTTCATGTTCTTTTTCTTCCAACAGGTTTCTAGTTAAGGTGCCCAATTTGATACCTGCCAATAATGTTCAATTGCAAAAAAATAAAAAATGCTAAATAAACAAATATTTGACTATAATAAAATTGTTTCCAAAATACTTATCATCTTGGAAAAGGAAAATTATTACTGTGGACATCCGTAATTGAATTTTCATGTTAAAAAGAAAGGAAAAAAAAGGAAAACACATTTATAACTATTTCCACAAATAGAAATGTTTTCTAAAGAAACACAGATACTAAATCCAAATACAATACTATATTAATACAATAATGATATAATTATGTTGTGTAAAACTAAGCTGTACTCATTTTATACGAAAAAAACATTTATTGTCAACTCAACATCTTTATTGCGTAAATTAAGAGAAAAATGTAATCTGTTTTTCCATCATATGTATTTACGTAAAAGAATAATAGCATAATCTATGGCTAATTAATGTATGCCTATGAGAAAATGCATTTTCTTATGTTCTTGTGGCCTTGAATAGAAGAAGAAAAAATGTCGTTCTACTATTTTACACACCATTGACCAAATCATTTTTTCACTCAAATAAAAATTCCTACTTCTAAATTAAATTTCAAAATTAAATACCCATTAAACTATTATGTTTAGATAGGTTATAAGGTGATTAAAACACATGAACCTGAGACACCCAATTAACTAAATGAATGAAAATGACTTTTAAAACAGAAAAGAGATAATTTTTACATACCGAGAATTGCATTCATCAAATTTCTAGCATAGTGCATAAAAAAGAACAATTTTTCAAAAAGGACCCAGAGAAAAAACTTATTCCGCTATTAAGCCTCAGCAAAAACTTATTGCGAAAATAGGACTCGTTTTATATAATATTTGCGCAAATTTGGAGTGCGCAAGTATTAATTTTTTTATAACTAAAGCTTGCGCATTCCAGAAATGCGCAAACTATATATAAGATTTGCACATTTATGGAATGCGCAAGCTCATTTTCGAGCATCAAATAGACAGAGAGCATAGATCTGACCTTATTATACCCATTTTCTACTTTCTTCCCATAACCCTCCCCATTTCCCATTCCAAATCCATTCCAAACCCATTTTTATTCCATATCGAAATCCTCAATCACCTTATCAACCAAATAGTTGCTAAACTATATATGGAATCATCTTCTTCATCGTTATAAAACAAAGGCAATAATTAATGTTGTTGAAAATTAAGATCAAATTTTGCTATTATTGATGGTGTTGAAAATGAAAAGTTATTGGTGTTAGAAATGTTATTTACAAGGCAATGTTGTTGTTATTGTTGAATTAGTTGTTAATGTTTAATGCACTAGGAAACCCTATTTAAGTAGTAGTAAATTGAAAACCCTAATTTATATGTTAATGTTTTATTGTTTATTTTGACGGTAGACATGAATGTTTGGGAGATAGACGATGAAACATTGTGATGAACTTGAAGCAAAAATCGGTGTTGCAAGCTCAAGTCATATCGACTTTGATGTTGATCATGTTCAGGAAACATAGTTCGAAACAATACCGCGTAAATTCCATTTTGGACCATCAACCTTACACGCTCGTTTACGTGAAGTTGTTTTTGACGAAAGACCCAGTCATCAAATTATAGTTGATGAAAATTTGTTGACGCCTATATGAACACCATCATCGCTTTTGTATTCGTCATATTAAAGCAAATTTCAAGAAAGTGGGGTTTGGTATGGATGAGCTACAAAATTTGTTACATGCATGTGCTACGGCATCGGAGGTTGTAAAATATAATGAACTTCGAAAACAGTTGAAGGATGTAAATCGAGATGCCGATGCATGGATTGAAAGAATTTTTAAAAACCAGGAATCAAGCTGGACTCTTTGTCACGACGGTGGAGTAAGGTTCAATATGATGACGACTAACGTTTCCGAAAGCTTTAACGGTGTGCTGAAAGGAACTAGGAATTTACCTGTTAGATCATTGGTTGCACATACGTTTCATCGATTGAACCATTACTTTGTCGAACGTCGAACTTAGGGAGAAGAGTGGACGTCGCAGCTCGCACCTAGGTGGGAAGCATTAGCATGGAGAAGAATGAAAGAATCGAGGCTCATGCCTATATAGAGATATTGCTTCTTTGAATGACAAATGAAAGATGTGCATATGTTTGATTATACGGTGAATATCAAAGATAATGTTTCAAATGTTCGTGCAACATGCCAACGTTAGATCATTTTCCGTGCCCCCATGTATTAGCAACTTGTTCGTGTGGTTCGGGTGGTGCTAATAGAGCGTATTTTGACTTAATCTCCACGTGGTACACAACGGCTATGTATACCGCAGCTTATGCTCCTTTATTTCACCTTGTACTAGATAGTCGACATTGGGATGTCTACGATGGTCCAATTATACAACCACCGCCAGTGCGCAGAAATTCAGGATGTCCGCGGTCTACTCGAATTAAAGGTTTCATGGATCCGCCATCTTCATCCGGCCATAATAGATGTAGCAAATGTGGTTCTATTGGCCATAAGAAAAAACTTGTCTGCGTTGAATTGTGTGAGTTGCTGTATGTCTATGTTATTCAATATTTTTATGTATTTGTAACAGAAGAAGTGTGTTAACTTGTTATTGCATATGTTTGTTTTTTGCTTCCCCTGTTAATTTTTAACTGCAAATGTTTATGTTTATGCATATGTTGCTATATTTGTTGTTGATTGAAGTGAATGTTGGAATGTGTAACGGTCGCGATCTTTCGACGCTCGAAAGTCGACATTAATACGTCCACTGTATCAATTGCCGCGCAATCGAATGCTGGAAAACCGAACCATTAGGGTTAAAAAGAAGAGGTAGAAGAAGACAGAAGAAAAAGAGAACAGAAAAACATAGAAACAGAAACAATATCAGAATCTCACATTCGCAGCGGAACAATATATAATAGATAATCACTAGTATTTTAAACAAAGAACTATATCAGTTTTATACATACAACAATGAGAGTCAATATACAACTCAATACAACAATGGACAGTTATATAAACCTGTCCTTATACAGAATACACAGCGGAATAAATAAACAAGTATGGGAGTACGTCTCGCCATCTAGCTTGCTTCCAAAGCTCCAGAATATCCAAAATATCCTAATAACATAACTCTAGGCTGCCCGTGTGGAAAATTATGGGCACCCAGAGTTTAGAATGGAAACAATAAACTCCGAGTCAGTCATGGTGACTGGTGTGAGATCGTAAAACAGTTATTTTCACAAAGAAAATAAAATTAATTCGCAATGCTTTTGGAAAATGAAACTACCATAAGACCTCCCGCCACACACACAATGCAAACGCAGAATTGGAGGAGATTTCTTCTTATGATAGTCAAAGATGCTTACTACGCAAATCATTGGATTATTATTATTAATGTCTAGTGTGGAAAACATTTCGAAAGTATAATATTAATCTTAGCCAGCATACAACCATTATTGTATGCCTACTATAGCTACCATCTAAACAGTGGAGCGCCACCATAAGTAAATGACAGGTTCTACAACTAAAACCGTACAAGTTTCGTATTGGGAATTGGATTGCCAACAAATGGTCAGGCTAAGGAACTTCCTACTGCCACATGGGTATGCCTCTGGCTGGACGTCCCGAGAACCAACCTGGCTTTCTGCCAACACAAGGCCGGGTTACCCCTGTAACTAGGTAACTCATGAATATGCCATTCCCCGGTCCTTTGGGACCTTTATCCGAGGCGCTTCGATCACAGAGCAACAACCACAAAGAAATGAGATTGGAGCAACCACATAGGTTAAATACCAGGGCTCCATACCTGATACCACCCTTTTCCAGAAGGAAATGACATACCCTAAAGGGCGCGACCCTCATAACCTTGCCGCATCATTCCTGTTTCGACCATTTCCGGAGTGTGAGGTCTAACGAAGTCTCGTCCACAAAGCTACGCTTTTTCACAAAGCTGTGCTTTGATCACAAATGATCAATAATGATCAACACACAGCAACACTCAGCATGCCACATTACCAAATTGGGAATATATCGCTGATAACCTTCAACTACATAACCTCTGAGCTCGTATGTCTCAGAGAAGGGTGTTAAGCTAAGAGAATAAATTCTCCGCCACCAAACAGAAATGTATTTGAAAGAAATCAGCTTTATATCTCAAAATGTAATGTCAGACATGTAACCATACAAGTCTGTTCCGGGTTCGAACAGAACCGAAGGCACTTCCAAAGAAGCCCTTGCACTTGTGGAATGCGCAAGCATTATTTAGCTATATAGCTTGCGCACTTGTGGAATGCGCAAGCTATATCGCTAAATATTGCTTGCGCATTCCACAATTGCGCAAGCAGTAATAGCTCTCTGTCAAAGACAGCGAGCTGCTGCCGCACATTCTACCCCACAATATACAGCAAAAACTATGAACAACAACATAGGTAGCATGCTAAATGCAATAGAATATCAACACCAATACTAAACCTCATCAACAACAAAACTAAACAACCAGAGCGCAATTGAAAATTACCTAAAGTAGGTTCAACAATATATACAATCAACCAATGACATATACATCCACATTATCCTTTCCGACCAAAGGAAAAACAACAACATATGTCGGCCAAACAACAGTACATCTCAATCTCGAATTCGTCTAAGCTCAAGAGGTGTGTCTCTCTTCTTCTTCCTTCTATACACGATAGGAGCCGATCCTTGGCCTTCTTCAAATGTAGGAGCGGGTGTTGGAAGTGGTTTCTTGTTGTTGACTCGGCCCGAAAATTAGTTCTTCTTGTTGTATTTCCCACTGCGGCCGCTCTTCCGTCTGCTCGTGTGTGGATTGTCCAATATATCTGAAGTGTTGTCCTCCTTCGTGCCAAACGGGCCATTGAGCCTGAGTTTCTCCATCGGCTTATTGTTTTTCTACTTCGGGCCAAGCGGGGCATTGAGCTTGCGTTTCCCTGGCGGCTTACTATGAACCCTCATCCTCCGTATGTGCCTCCTCCCATCGAGTTTGTCCACCCACTAGTGTAGTATGTGTCTCCTCCATAGAACGTGGTTGTTCTTCTTCAATGCGCAGCGATTTGGCCGACCTTCTTAGCTTGTTCCGACCCAAAATCGTGTCAAGTATACGTCGTAGGTCGATGCACTTGCTTTTCACCTTGTCCGGCTCCATACAACTATCTTCTATTTCGTCGACCACATCCAAAGCGCTGTATATTCCGCTTACCTAAACCATAAGTCATAACAATGTATCAACGAATATGAGCTAAAAAATTGAACTATCAAAATTTAGAAATTACAATACTTACCACACCACGTTCGCGAGGTGCACGGGGAATGTAAGCAAACAACTTCACGGTGAGTAATTTATCGTTGAACGAGCACGTAGCCCATGACACCTTTGAGTGAGTACCATACCTATGGGTTAAAGGAACTGCTTTAAGAAATTAACTTGAAGGTTTAAAGTTGAATTTTTAAGTATAAATGAAATTTAGCAGAATTGAGCTATTGAATTGGTTTGAAATATAACTTTGAAATATATTGGAATTGGAGTAATTTAAATTGACATTTCAAACATGGATTGGAAGCGATATAGAATTAAATATTTTATTGAGAATTTGAATTGAAAGATCTGAAATTGGGTTTTTGGAAATTGGAAATGGTCCAAATGTGTTGAAATGAAATAAATAATTTAAATTGGTATAAATTTCAAATTCATATTTTAATATAAACTGTTTTAAAAATATAATATTTTAAAGACTTTAATTATTAAGATTTTCAAACTATTAAACTATTTTAATCTATATTAAGTATACTAAATCATTTTAACCTATTTTGAACCATTTAATTTATTTTAAACTAATTAATCCATTTTAACTTATTTTAAATCTAATTAATCTATTTTAAAGCTAATTAATCTATTTTAATTATATTTAATCTATTTTAAAACTATTTAACTATCTTAAATCAATTTAACAAGTATTTTAAATCTCTAACTAAACTATTTTTGAGTATTTTAACTATTTATAACTATTTTAACTATTTATAATTACTTAAGTTATTTTTTAAATTTTCAGACTAAGTAAAAGAGAAGTGTTTGTATTCAAATTCATTGGTTCAAAAGCAAATACGGTTAAATGATGTTGTAACCTAAGTTGGGATTTAAATGTTATAATTAATTGAATATGATGATTTTGAAGTGAGGATTTAACCTAATTAGTAATATGATTTTCAAAAGAAATTATGAGTTCAGAAACGATATGATGTCAAAAGTGAATATGATTTCAAAGTGAATATGATTTCAAAAGTGATATGGTTTTGAGAATATGATATTTTGATATAAATTGTGAATTGACTTTTGAAATGTAAAAGAACCATTCGGTGTGTAATAAGCGATTGGTTGTTAAAGAGACCGGGATCGGATATTGTCATACTCTCTACCAATACCGAAAACCACTTTAACAACTGTGTACGTGGTGAAGATTCCAGAAATGAAGTAGGATGGTTTGGCGAACGATTTCAGCATAAGGTATGACGTGACCCTGACTCCCGTGAGTCAGCTTAGATGTGACTAAAACAGGAGCCACGCCGGGCCAAGTGAGGTCATTCCTCCAATCGGACACATTTCTTCGATACTATATTTTGACTTTGTGATTGATTTGGTGGCCACCCCTTGATTTTGATTTGGGAGTGTGTTCCGAGGTGGGCGGTAGTAGCTGCTATGCGTTACCACCAGTCCGGATACGTAATTGGTATATCTACCCTGGCATTGCCTCGAGTGCCGTGTTCACATGCCCTAGCGCGCCTTCTACGAGTTTGTTTTGTACCATACCTATGGGGTGCCCTCTGTGTAAACCTCCAGTTTACGGAGGAGCGTACGGTACTGTATAGACTATGAGAATATATAAAATATGTTAAGGGGGATATGGGTAACGCCTTAATGCTATTTTAATACTTTTACTTTACTGTAGACATATTATAATAGCGTATTTTACTACATAGTAGATAGTTTAACGGATCCTTAGAAGATGGCAATCCCCAACATCTCTTAAGTTATTGCACTCACGTTAGACACTGGATAGGAGATATCAAACCCCATAAACATCTCTGACGCCGTCACACTCATGTTTACCGTTGATTTAACTTACATAAGATCTTTTAGTTCTGACTTGAGTGTTTTGTCTTTTCAATTCGCTTGGGTCAACCTGAGCATTTCAGGGTTGAAGACCTTATTTCTGGAGGACGAAGAACGAAGAATTGTACTATTATTATTATTGTATTTATTCTACTGCATCATGTTGTTCCGCTGCATTTATTTATTCCTGTTTATGTAACTCTGATGTTTGTGTTGTAAAGAATAATCAAATGTATTTATAAAATAGCTTCATGAACTGTTATTTGATTATTATATTTTGTCATTCCGCTGCGAGATTCTGTATTTATTTTATTTCCTTCTCTTTTCTTATTTACCCCATAACAATCTGCTATTTTGAATGGTTTGAGTACGACGTGTGTGTCTGCTTAAAATGTCCAAAAAGGCAGGTCGTTATAGTTGGTATCAGAGCTTTGGTTTAGCTATAACCTTAGCTTTGTGGGGTCTGACTCATAAATAGGGTAGTAATACCCTAGAATGAGTCGTTGAGAGTATATATATGAGAGAGCGTATTTGTTAGTGTTATAAAATGTTTTTATATTGTGTTAATTTGTTCCATTTTGTATTTATAAATTTTGGTCGGTGCATAGGACGCTATGACATCGATTGGGATTTCTAAACGCTAAATAGGGCAGACAGACACAATATTTGTTTTGAATTACAGGTAAATGAAATAATTTTGCCTATTATATTTTTGTATATAAAATAGTAAATTTTATAAATGATATATTTGGTTGCAATATATTTGTTTGTTAGGTAGTGAAATTTATAAGTATTGATTGGAAATGAGATTTTCAAATAAAATGAATATAAACTGAAAATTTGAGAACTTGATTTCCGGGATTTTTGAAAATTTCTTTTGAAAGATTTTGGAATATAATATTAATATTATTTGGAAGTATATTTAAATACAAATATTTCAATATGATTTGAAAGAAATGTTTAAAGGAATTTTGGAAAGAAATGAGTTCTGTACTCCCCTCTCTGTCGCTGGAAAATAATTTCGGTGATGAGTGCACGCATCATCGATATTCATTTTCGAGTTTCAAAGTGGGAAGGCTGCTGTAGTAGTTTTGCTGCACGTTTGTTTGATAAATAAATCTTGATTTTTATCTTTTAATATGATTTGAGATATATAAAAGATATGGTTATATATATATTGTCTTAAATGATTTGAAATGGAATCCGGCATTTAGTTCTTAAATTTCTATAAATTCGAGATTTTAATTATTGAAATGAAATGAAATTTTAACCATTTAATAATTGGAACTTCTAAAATGGAAAATAAGACACTAAATGCTAAGTTATAAATGAAATATACATGGGATTTGAAATTTGTAACCTGTAAATCAAAGGATAGAAGAAAAAAATCCAGAAGATATGATGTTGGAACATTTTTGTTAATTAAAATAAATAAGAAAAACTTGGGTAATATTCAATTGCATTCTTAAAACATATATATAACTTACCAAAAGATTAAAGGTTGAATTGTTTAATAAGAAAATGTAATGGAATATTATGCAAGTAAACTTAAAGAAATGAAAGTGTTCAATGAAATTCTTTTATAAATAAGAACTTTGGTATTATAGTTGTTATAAACTTAAGTTATAATTGAAATACTACTAATTAAATGTAATAGAAAATGAGTATTGTAAGTAAAGGATTATGAACTTAAGTTGATGATGGAAGCTATTGATAATTAAAGTAAATAATAAAATGAATACTATATTAAATTAAATGATTATAACTTCAGAAAAGTTGAAATGATTCAGAAAATAGATTTAATATTCAATGACACCATATAGAGAAATGAATGTAAATAGAAAGAGTAAGAAACTTAAGTATGAACTTCTGCACTAATGAATATTAATATCTAATTGAAATTAAGTATATAATTAATGTGAACTAAACTGCAATAAAATGTAGGTAATACTTAAATAATGAATTCATTGATTATTATAACAAACTGAATGGATATGACTTATGTAAGAAACGAATGGAAAGCAATGAAAAGAAATTTACATTTTATGAATAAAGGAAAAAGAATTTTGTAAGTGATGAATGTAAATAAATGGAATTAAGTGCTGAATGAATAAATGGGAATAAAATTTTGTAAGAAATAAATGCAAAATTAAAGGAAGTAATCATTGAATGAATGAAAAAAAAATGAACAAGAAATCTTGTGAAAAGAAATTAATAAGAATAAACTTAAATAATGTTTGGAATTTGATGTTTGTTTTGATTTATGGGTTGTTGGGTAAAGATACTTCTAATTGTTTAGGATGTATGAATAATTTATTGAGTTTATCTAAGACCGTTGAGTAGATGGTATACTTAGTAGTTTATTTGTCATTCTATACGATTAAAGTGTCTAAACTCAGACAAACCATTTGTTTTGCTTGGTATGGATGAATGGTTGATCTCTTAGATTTCATGTGATGATTGTATGGTTCTGTTTGCAAGTGCTTGTTGTATGTTGTTTGCAAGTGAATATTGTTATGATTTATTTGTTATAAATTGAAGCAATATAAATATTTCTCTTATACAAGCATTAACCTCTTTGGATTATATAAGTGAAATGCAGGTTATGGAAGCAATTGCTACTGCTTTTGGTTTCATAAAATAAGCGTTATTTGCCCGACAAATAGGTACGTTCTCGGATTACGATTTTATAGCGATATTATATTGTTTCTCCCGCTGTTGGGATATATTATTTTGAAATTATGATATATATTGTTATTTTTGATATTATTATTATTCCCAGACCTCTCCGTACAAAGGAGACTCTGCTGAAATATTTCGTAAATTTTAGACGTAGAAAATTTTGAGAAATCTTTTTCAAATTTTATTAGTTCGAGTATAAAAGGATTTAATGGTTATAAATTGATATATTTTATTTAAAGTAATTAATTTCGTAAATTTATTTGTTTATAAATTTAATATTTTGAATAAGATATATTGATTGCTTAATCCCTTCTTTTCCCTTCTTTTTCCTTTCGGGGATGAAAAGTTTTGAGTGAGGGAGAGTGTAACGACCCGCAATTTTCGATAATTTAAATTAGTTAATTTAATAAGATTTTGGTAATTTAATATTGAAAGAAATAAAAATTTGGGATTTATAAATGAAATAATAACTGAAATGAAAAGTAACAATGTTAATTAAAGTTGATTATTAGCAACTTGAATGAAATTCCAATCAATTGAAATAATGTAAAGGTTATACTTGGTTGTAAAGGGAATATAGGAAGACAAATGTAAGCATTGAATTTATTTAATGAAACAATATATAATTAATGGTAATTGGGTAAAATCAGTGTTAAGTAAGTAATTATAACAATTGTTTGTAATAATAAACTTACAAATGTTATTAAATGTAGTAATGGTGACAAATGGTTGTCTGTTACCAATGTAATAAATCAATTCCAATTAAAGGCAATAAATGTTACATTAATGCGAGTTAAAGCAATAATTGCAAAATGTGAATGTAATAGAAGGTATATAAATGTTAATTATATTTACCTAAGCAATAATTGATTTAATAAAAGTGTGAAACCATGATAATTATATCCATAAGGTGATAATCGATTGAATAACAGAATTGAAGATCAAATAAATGAATTTATTGGAATTTTAATTTATAATTACTGAATTTACTGAAATTAAAATTAAACACTGAAATTGGTAAATTAAGTAACTCTGAATTGATATCTATATTCATATAGTAGCTTCATGAACTACTATCTCTTTTATTTCCGCTGCACTTATTACTCTGTGTCTGTGATCTGTGATTATTTATTTACTGTATATGTTCAGTTTTGCCAAATTTAAATTAACAACGCGGTATTTTGAGCAATTCAACTCCGGCATGAGTGTCTACCTATACACTTATAATGGATGCGAATGGTCCAAAATAGCGGGTCGTTACAGTTGGTATCAGAGCTTTGGTAGCTCTAGGCAAAACTTAACATATAGGGTAAATGTATTTACAGAATCAATCTCATTCGAGTTTCAAATCTCTTCCTTTGACTCAATTCCTTTTGAATTTTGGAACGTCCCCTTGGTTCCGAAATCCATTCGTGTCCTTCACTATTCGTCTTCTTTCAATCATGGAGCACCCCATAACTCCATTCTAAATGTTATCTATAATAGACCGGCGGTTTCGCCAATCTTAGAATGATTCGTAAAAGAGTAAACTCCTTTACAATAGGCATTGATTTACCGGAGATTTCTGTATCCTCGGTTTACGATGCTATCTATTCCCTGCTATACCTGAATCCCATCTCTAGAGATCGAGTGTTGATTTACCTCGGGATTCCGCATCGATCTTATTCTTGAAGTTACGGACGACCGATTAAGGTTGCCCGTGAATTAAATAAACCCATCATCTCCAAAACACTATCGATAGGATATTGAGTTGTTGATGTTGATTTGGGTTTTCGATCGATTCGTCTGATCAACGCTATCGATAGGATTTCCAAAACACTTGAGCAGAGCAAACTAACACAATATCATTTTCAAATTTGGTAAATAAGATAAAAGTTTTGTATGATTATATTATATATAAATATAAGTTTTCTGAAATTAAATTATTAAGGAATTTATTGTCAGAAATAATAATATTTGATTTTCATTTATTGTTTTGTAAATCATTGATTATTGCATAATATAAATAAATGAATTTATGAAACTTGGTTATAATTTGATTTGGAATTAAAGGAATGTAATTCAGAAATTTGAGAATTTATTAGTTTCCGGTGATTTCGAACTTTGGGTTTTAAAATTTTACAGTATATATTATTGAAAGTATTTTCGAATAGAAATCGTTTTCAAAGAATTTTAAAATGTTGAAATCAGTGCTCTTCTCTTTGTCGCTGGAAAATAATTTCGGTGATGGCGGCCGCATCATCGACATTCATTTTTGAGTTTCGAAGTGGAGATACTATTCTGTAGCTTTGCTACGGTTTTGTTTTGAAAAATATTTTGATTCGAATTTCTTCAGTATAATTTGATTTATATATATAGGTATCTTATTTTAAAATTTAATTTGATTTGATATAAATATATTATATATATCTCTAAATTGTTTAAAGTAAATCGGAAATATAATTCTTAAATTTTGTTAAAGGATGATTTTAATTATAAATAAAACCAAAATTTGGAATAAATATTTAAACTTGAATAATTGAATTGGGAAAATTTTATTTGTATATTGTTCAACTGCATTCTAATACAACTTACCAAAATCATTCAGAAGTTGAATATGTAATTGGATAATATATAAAATAAATTGAATTTATAAATAAAATTTGAGTGTTTATAATAAATGTTATACACTAAATTTTTTATTATAAAGACGTCAATTGAGTTAGATAGGATAATAAATAAAACTTAGTTAATAATGAAATAAATTTGTTTTGAAAGAATTAATAAATTGAAATTTGATCAACTTATGAAAATACCTTGAATTTAAAAGAAATTAATAGATTAAATTAATTTAAATCGAAACTTTTATGTTTTAAATTAATTTATATGAGTTAAATATATGTGATGAGATATATTAAGTAAAATAAAATTTAAAATAATTTGGAATTAAAGAATTTAATCTGTTGAAAATAAAATATGATTATAATAAAAGATTATTCAAATTTATGGTTTTAGAAATTGTAAGTTAAAGATAATTGGATAATAAGATAATGAATTTAGAAATAGTGAGATTGATTTTAGTGAAATCAAATGGATTAAATCAATTATTGAATATCAATTAATTTAAATTTGAATTTATATGGTTTAAATTAATTGTTATTCTGTATTTCAAATTTGTTTTTCTTTCTGGTTGTTTCTATTCTCCTACCTCGTTCCTTTTCGGGGACGAAAAGTTTTGAGTGGGGGAGAGTGTAACGACCCGTAAATTTCAACTGGTTTTAATAACGTAATTAGTTGAAATTTTGTGAAATTTTAAACGTTAAAATTTTGAAATAAAAAATTTATATTTGGAATACGTCTAGTTAAACATAGCAACTAGAAAATTTTCGTCCGGAAATATGAAAGTTTATTTCGCGCGTAAATTTAGTTCAATTCAATCAGTTTAAAAACGATGAAAATAAAACGTTTTCAAAACCAAAATATTTTTACATAGAAAAATTCTAAAACATCTTCTGAGTAAGATGTCAGTTTGTCGTTTTTCCAAATTCGGACATCTTTGACTCCGTCGATCTTATTTTTCAGCGTTTTTCTTGCGTTTTCCGCCAGTAGAAAATTTCGAATTTTGATAATCAAATCAAACCACTGATATCTGTATACCGTTTTGATCGCCTCGTTATGCTGATCACGACGGTGTATCCATTTCTGTATTTGGAGTTCCGGTTCGCGGCAGGAACGATAGATGTGCGTCGTAACGGATCCTTGACGTTTTACTTTCTTTTGCCTTTCAAACTTCGGCCGTGTTATGCAAGCAATAATAAAGTGTTTTAATTATTCACCAAATCAAAGCGTTGGACTATTGTCGTTTCATTATTTTCTGTAGCTGACTGTTCATTGGTCTGGTAGGTTTCAAAGAGAAATTTATGGTATGGCTGTCACTATTCCCTGGTTCCAATATAATTTATGGTTCCATCCCTTCACTCTCGTGACTCCTTCTTTTCTTTTGAAAAATAATTATAAACATTATAAACATTGCTTGTGCCTTTTCGTACTACCTAGTCTTCTTCTTACCTACCCAATAAGGCTGCTCATTCTTTCCCATGGCAGAACACCATTCCCCCCAAATAAATTCATCTTCACGTGACCCCAATCTCTCCTACTCGTTTTTTTTCTTTCTAATTTTTTTTCTCTTTCTTCTTCTTAATTTCATCATGGCCGACCGTACCTTGAACCCATCAAACTCCACCGAACCACCCTCATGTGCCACCATTACGAGCAGCCCCTTCCCTTCACATCCACCAACCAAACTCCAGATCCACACGCCCTCCCCATCGTCAACCGCGGCCTCCACCATCTCCAGCCTACCCCGCCTGTGTCTCATCGTACAACATCACCTAACACTGCTGAACCGAACCTGGATCTGCCAAACCCCTTCATGGCCAAGCAAAACCGAAGCCGCCTACCCACGTCAGCCTACCCCAAGCCACACTTCATTCCTCCGACCTGCCCACCGTGCACCATTCCGCCTCATTCCCCCTCCGCATGAGCTGAGCCTACCTCCTTCCGTCACCGACCTTCCCCTATCGCCTACTCGAGATCCGCCTACCCCACCCGCTTCCTCCCATCGGCCACGACTAGATCCACAACTCCAACAACCGCCACCTAACCCTGCTCGACCTCGACTTCCCACACTAGTGCCGCAGCAGCTCATGTTCAGCCACCCAACCCGCCACCATCGACTGGAGTCGCTGCAAATGGCCACCGTGTCGTCACTGACCCGCCTTCTCTCACTCCCGTCTCACTCTCTTCTCCTCCCTCTCCCTCTTGCGTGAAGACACCCCATAGATCGGTCAACCCAGAAATTCCGCCTTCCTCGTTGTTTACATGACTCGGCCCCTGCAATTTCTTTTGGTATGTGTATGTTTGCTATTGTACATATTCTATTGAAGTTATATATTTAATATATGTGTTGAAAACATTTATATACATTGGCTTTAGATTTTGTAAATTCCCAGTAAAGTATGATATGCTTTAGTTTATATCTGTGTTGTATACACATTTCTTATTTGCAGTATTATAACATCGGAATGTTTTATATATGTATATAATATACAGTTTTCTAAGATATAAAGTATACAGCAGTTTATAAAGTTGTAAAGTTTTGACCGAATATTATTTTACAACTTTCTATAATAGAGGTGAGGCTAGCGTATGTGTAGCATATAAAAGTTTGAAGAAAAAAAAGTATGTTATTTATTAGCTTGCAATACATTAGATATAGGAGCAGTATGTTATATTTCACAGTTATTTTCAAGGCTGTTTGAAAATTTATATTGTATATATTATCATATTTAACTATATTCACATCCATATACATATGTAAAATTTCGAAAATAATGTGTATATGTTTTGGGTTTTGTTAGATATATACAAGTTAGTTACGTATGTTGCTTATATTACTGCGTACTTATGAAATGAATTTTTGAGTCTCGTGAGCTTACTTTTAGTGGGTTGGATATACACGTCTGGTGTTTTAGCCTCACGCCTGTACCAATTATATGTATATATGGCTTTACCTTTAAAGGATCGTACTAGGGTAGTATGCATATTAAGTGGGGTCCGTTTATGATTGTTAAAGACAAGCGACACCGATTTATTTTGACATATACTGTAAAAATATATATATATATATATATATAGGTCTTAATCTTAGGTATTGATTCAATGATTTTAAATTCTTGTAGTTACTTGTTTTGTTGCTTATATATACGTGTTTTGATTCTCAGCGATTCCCATTTATCAGCATCGTTCATTGACTTCGTGCCCATCTTATTTCGCTTTGGTATTCGTGCTTGGATTCATATCTCATCTCATTCTGTGTCGAATTTCTCTAGCCTCGAAAGGTGAGCAATCACTCACGATTAACGTTCTTTTATTTATTTAAATTTGATTTCAATTGAAACGACAATTGAAATATGCTATAGTTAGTTATTCACACTGTTTTATATGCTATTACCTGTATCAGTTCACCTGTGACATCTGACACCATTATCTGTTATATATATGAAATGATAATCCAGTTTGATTGTTAATTGATTGATTGTTGATGTTTATATTGGACGTTAAATTGTTAGTGTTAAATGATAAATAGTATGCAAAATTGAAATGGATATAGGATAGTTAAAAATATTAAAACTGATTTATATGTTAAATTTGATTAGTGAATATGACCCCTTTTAATTGTTAAATTAATTGACATATGGAATAGTGATAATTACACTTTGAACCATCGACGTATATTGGATTAATTGTTGTAGTAAAAAAAATTGTAAATAGATGACAAGTGAAAACCGTAATGTAATAATCTTTAATCTACTTGAAATGATAGTGTAGATTCTAGAAATAATTATATTAATTCGTACAAATAACAATGCGAATTAATACGGTTATTTCGGGATTATTTGAATTGATTATTGGATTGATATTGGTTGTTGTTATTGCTTGTTTATTTACTTTGACACCATCCCAGTTATCACACTGCAAGTTCCCTTTGCTATGCTTTGATTTTGAATTGAATTGGAATCGGGTTGAAATGATAAATACCCAAATTGAACTTTGACCTAGGATAGAAAATTAAATAAAACCTGATTGGTCAATAATTAGATTTAAAAATAAAACGAAGATTTTATTTGAATAAATAATATGGTTTTGAAATGAAGTTGAAATTGGAATTTTTATGAAGGAAAATGTTAATATTTAATAATCTAAAAAAAAAAGAATATTAACAATGAAATTGATGAAAGAATGTTGTTTAATTTGAGAAATGATTGAATTAAGTTTGAAATGATTTAATAATTAAGTTGGAAATTATAATTTAGTTTGAAATTATTAAACTTTGAAATGATTTAATAATTAAGTTGGAAATTATAATTTAGTTTGAAATTATTAAACTTTGAAATTATTTAATAATTAAGTTTGAATTATTTAAAAATTAAATAAGATTGAATTATTTAATGATTAAATTGAATTGAAATTCTTTAATAAGAAAATTGAACTTGTGAATAAGTGAATTTTACTTCGTAAATAATTGAAATTGAGTTTTCTTTATTAATTAAGTTTTGGAAAATTATTTAAGAAAGTAAATAAGTGAAATTGAATTTCTTTAACAAGAAATGAAAATGTGATAATTTTGGAATTAATGTAAGACTGGTAATTGAAAGAATTGATTTGACGAATTTAGTTTAATTCAAAATTGTACGTTTTGATTTAATGAAGTTGAACTTAGGAATTGGTTTAATGAATTGGAAACTTAATAGAAATGGTTTTGAACGATAGAGTAACTTAACGAATATTGAATGAAATCGATAAATGAATTTTAATTGATTGAAATGTTAAATTAAATTAATTTAAATGATTTTGGAATGAAACTTATATGCGAACTTGAATCAATACTTGAATTGTTGAAAAGGAATTGAAATTGAATTATAAGATTTTGAAATGGTAATTTGGAAGTTTTGAAACGTAAATTTATGGAAATGGTTTTGAAAGACAAATGAAATGTTGATTTACGAATTGAAATTGAAATTGATTTGGTTTTGAAATAAATAAACGACCAATCGGTGATATAATTATGGAAGTTATTAAAGAGACCGGAATTCGGTTATGGATATACTCTCTATCTAAACCGAAAACTACTTTAATAACTATACGCGGAGTGATGATCCAGAATGAAGTAGTTGGAATGATGTACGTGATGACTGAAGAAAGAGAACGATGATGGATAGCCTTGACACTTGTGTCAAATTGGAAATGACTAAAACAGGAGCTGTGCCGGGCCAATGGAGAATTAGCTACCTCAAGTGGACACATGTAACAACCCGCATTTATACGATAATATATTTAAATATTTTATTTAAATATGACATCGTCTTTTCGTATTTAAAATCCTAAATATGAAATTTTTTATCGTGTTCGAATTCGTTGTTCTAATGGATTCAAATCGTGTTTTAAATATCACCAAAGTGTTTAATAAACATGGTTAAAAGTATTCGGGCTTTATAAATTTTTAAAACCTTGGCCCATGCTTGATCTTTGCCGTGATAAAAGACAACCCGATCCCCTATTGAATATTATCTTCTGCCCTTCTTCCTTTTGGCTTGTGAGAATGGTGGCTCGTCTGGAATTAGGGTTTCGACCTCGTCGCTTCCAAAATTGGGGCTTTGTCCTTGTTCGTTCCACTGGCAAATTAGGAGCTTCGGCTCTGTCAATCTTTGAAGCTCTGGTGAACTCGCGTGCGACTTCGATCGTTCGTCTCGTTGAAGCTTGCTTCGGCTGATTCGATTTTTGGTCAAGCTCGTCCTTTCGCTTCGGGGAAAAAGGTGAGTTCTGCTCACTTCTAATTCATTCTCGAGTATCATTCTGTTGTTATGCTCGATTGTTTTGAGATGTTTGTTCTCGTGGTTAATCACTGTTATGAGTTTGAGTTCGACGACGTTGATTTCGTCTCTGTGATTTTGGCTAATGCTTTGATCTTCGTTCGTGATTCAATTGTTTGGGTGGCTATTCATTTTACTTGCAATGATTCATGTCGTTTTGTATTGATTCTTTTCGACTTTGGCCTTGCGGTTGTAAACTGAAACTGTTTGTCGATGAGGTTTCTGTTTTCATAGGGTTCGATACCCTTATTTTCGTTCGTCTGTTGTTCGTTCGAATTTGACATTTAGAATTATTCGACCATTGGTTTTTGTATGAATGCTAGTGTTGATCTCTAACTCGTTCCAATTCGTATATTTCATTTACTGGGTTGTCGTGACCTTGAGTTCTGACTTGAGTTTGATTCAGTTTGATTTCTTTGTTGTCTTCGGCTTCGATTCGTAGTCGATCTTTGATTCCTCGACATGACTTTGACTTGGTTTCGTAACTTGATTTTAAAATTGCCGATGATGTCAAAGAATTTTGTATAACTGCATCCTTGTATTTATATGGTTTCAGTGTCATTGCACAGTCACCTGACTTTGGCTTCTTGTCTCTGACCATCTTCTCTGATCTGTACATCTCTGTTGTACTGCACTGCTTCATTGTTCATTTCTTGTGTTCGTTTACTTCACTGATCTTGCACATGCTCTGTTGCACTGTTTCATTTGTACTCTGATGTTCCATTGTCTGGCCTGTCATTCAGTTTTGATGCATTTGATCATGGTTGCAGTTGTGACTCGACTTTGAACTTGTTACCATTCATGTAGATATCCAATGTTACTTTTGTGCACTAGTGTACTTGAGTCAGTTGAAATAGTGCTTCATCACTTTAACTTGATCTTCACTGCTATTGATGTTTGCACTCACCTCTGTTTCACCTATGTTGCATGCTTTTGTTATTGTTTTCATGCTGATGGTCTTGCTGGTTGAAGTTGTAGCTCTTGCACTTGTTATTGACACTGTAGCTTCACTTGAGTTTTCTGATGCATTGCCTTGTATGGTATTGCACATCTAGTCTTGTTATTTGAGATAATGTGGTTATGCTTCATGTACAGTTTCATTCGCATGTTGAACTAACTTGAGTTGGTTCATGTTTCAGTTGTTTCCCTGTGTACATGCTTTACTCACTTGAACTTGAGTTGTTGGACTTGGTTGATCATCTGCACTGGTCTTGTTGCCTTTGCCTATCCCATTGGTTATCTTTTCTGTCATTTGCAGTTGCACATTTGAGTCATTCATTCTGTTCTTACATTGTTGTAGCTGGTCTGGTGGCACAGTCTTGTATGTATGCTCGAGTCTGGTCATTTGCATTGAACCATGCCATGTCGAACTTGTACCTGTGCATATTTGTAGCAGTTTCACTCAACCTCATACACGACCTGTATCACTTGTTACCTGTAGTGTTGACATTTTGCATTGCCTTCAGTCCCTGTCTTGATTCATGTTTATTTGATATTTGTCTGCTGAAGCAGTAGCATTGATATTGAGACTTGTATTATGATGTTCATATGTACTGCCCTTGTACATGCTTCACTGCATCATCTTCTACATGTTGCTCTTGCAATACTGTTCTTCATTTCATGTTCGAATCCATACTTGTCTGCACTGATGTTCATCTGTTCTTGTTGGCAATTGATTACTGATACCGTTTGTACATGTTTATTCTCGAGTTGTCCATCTCAGTTGAACTGCACTTGGTTCTGCTTCATGATGTACTCGAATTCGTCTTTATTGCTGTGTATGCTTGAACTGTTGATGACTTTTCTGCAGTTTAGTTGCAGCCTGCCTTCGTCCTTACCTGTTTGCCACTGCAGTTTCATTGTGGTGGTGACTTTATATTCGGTGGTGGCGAGGCAGTGCACGCGTGCGTGCACTGCAGCCACCCAGAATTGACAGATTTTAATCGATATTTTCTTTTATTCTTAATTCATCGACCTGTTGCGTAATTCGTAGGCTGTATTGGCGAGGCAGTACACGTTAGCGTTTACTGCAGCCAATTAGCATTGATATTTTTACATTGACTTTTCAATTATTTAAACTGCTTTGGATTTCTGTTTTGTGGATTAACACTGTTTAGTGTTACATCTGCCGTTATCCAATTCTCGTACCGAGAGTTGGATATACGAGATTTCTGTGACTGTCATCTATATTGAGATTGATTATTACTGCCTATATGCACTAATAAACTGGTTTGAATTAGACTGATCCGGGTATTATTTTCTTTTGAATGTAATACTCGGGTCAGACCGAGTATTTACAGGTTGTAGATTTTTAGCTTTGGGTTGCTGCTAGAGCTATGAAGACTTTTTATATCATTTGAAGTGGTCTTCGTACTGTTGTAGTAGTCAGTGTGTCTGTTTTAAGATGATAATGTATTCATGTATATTAGTCGATAATGTACTTGTATATATATAACTTCTTGAGTCGACAGTTGTAGTTGTATCATTTGTATTGTGTCAAATGTATTGTAACTGATATCAGTTATTGTATATATGAGACTTTTCGTTCCATCTTTATTCCGCATTTATGTTATCTGTGTTATTTTTATATCTATTGTCCTAAACTATTATAGCCACTGTGTAGTAGCTTTGAGTTTGTATCGGTATGTCGGGTTTCCTCTAAAAAATGAAATGCAATGTTTTATTATCTGACATATCGGTGCTCGCACAAGGCAATTACATAGATGGTCGCTCCTCAACAGCCTTATTCTCCGTGCTAGTTGACAGCACTACACCGTAGTGTTCTTGGCTAGCGTGGGTATAGAGGTGGGGCGTCACAGCTTGGTATCAGAGCCAGGTTTTAGGACAATTATAAAACATAACTTAGATGGAACATGCGTTACAACTATTTGTCGATGTTTTATCTCTCATCTTTACATATGACTATTTTTGACTGTTAGGTATGAATTCCTAACACTTATTCTTGTGTTTTCGGCTTTGGATTGATTTAGCCGATGTTGATTTTGTTTTAATTTGGCAAATTAAAGCCATTTTGACTTTTGGACTTTGTTCCACTTTTGTCTATGCTATGAGTGTCATTGTGTACCTGTTACACTGTGATGAAAAATAGCCGGACCAGTTGCAAATTGAGTGATTTTGATTTCTCATTAACATCTAGTTTGAATCTCAGCGATTTTGAACTTGATATTTTGTTTTTCCAGTTGATAATCGATTCTTCTTCTCTTATTAGTTGTTATCACCTTTATTGATTTTGATAACTTCTATTTCTGGAATTTTTGGTATTCCTACTTTGATGAATTTGGAATCGAATTCTTTGGATTCTATTCACATCTTCGTATGTGAATTCTTGTGATTGATTGTTTCTACAATCATTTTTGTGATTTGTCACTTTAAAAATATAAAGGTTTTCTATACTAGTAGTAAATATTAAAATCCTTTTTCTCCAAACGATTTCAAAAATTATTTTACTACAAAGCTCTTTTCCTAAATCGTTTTCCAATCTATTAATATATACAAGCTTTTATTTCACTCGTATGAGAAATTGAATTAAACGGCCTAGTAAAACAAGTGGTATGAAACGCTTGCGTTTACTTCGTCGGTTAACTCCTGGACTTGTTCGATTGAACCCTTTTTGTGACAATTTCCTAGTGAAGATTTACAGCTTGTTCGTAAATATTTAAGTTAAGCAAGTGGTTATGGGACATGAAGCTAAACTCATATATTTACTAGCTTGGTGTGATTGACACTTCCTTATGATCATGACGATCATTTTTGTGATTTAGACTAGCGATTGAGCGATGTCTCTTTGTCTACGTGGGAGACTATACCCCGATCATGTGATGTTTCGGCATCACATTTCTAGGGTAGCACCCTACGGTCTTCGGGCCATTCTTGTGTAAAAATTTAATGGATAGCTTCCATGAGATAGCTTCTCGTCATGTGTTTACGCGTAGGTGAGCTTCATGCTCCCATTCATGTGTTAGGCCTCCCCCCTTATTTATGTGTTTTCTGGATTTCTTGTGATGATTTCTGGAATTTTGTGCTTCACCAATTTTCGTGATTTCTATTGAAATGTTTATCAATTTTTGTGCATTGGTGAATTCATGTGTTATTGACTTGTTATGAATACAAGCCTAGGGTAGCACCCTACGGTCTTCGGGCCATTCTTGTGTAAAAATTTAATGGATAGCTTCCATGAGATAGCTTCTCGTCATGTGTTTACGCGTAGGTGAGCTTCATGCTCCCATTCATGTGTTAGGCCTCCCCCCTTATTTATGTGTTTTCTGGATTTCTTGTGATGATTTCTGGAATTTTGTGCTTCACCAATTTTCGTGATTTCTATTGACAAGTTTCGTCAATTTATGTGTATTGGTGAATTCATGTGTTATTGACTTGTTATGAATACAAGTTTAGGGTATGATATCCCTTTCTATCTTTGAGAAGATTCTTGTGAAATTTTTGATGAATGAAAATTCATTTGGCATTATATTTTTATGCCAGTTATTTTGATAAGATTTTGACGTGTTAACTTCAGTGCTCGTCAATTTTGAAATGGATTTACAAGCGGTTCTCCCGTAACACTGTTATTGCTAATTTAATCACGCGTTTTCAAAATTCTTTATTTTAAAAAAAAAAAAAAAAAAAAAAAAAAAAGTTGTTTCAAAAATATAAATTAAAGTTGTTTTCAAATTTTTACAGCTTACATTTTCAAAAGAACGAGGAAGCGATTTAAACATTTCAGAAAAATCAAGGACTATGACCCCTTTCTTTTACTGATTCGCTTAATTCCGGACTTGTCCGTTTGAGAATGTGAAATGTTATTTTTTAAAAACACACAATCCTGCACTTTCAAGGAAACGATAAAGAGATTTAAACGATTTAGCAAAAGTACGGACTATGAAACCATACTTTTACTACTTCGGTTAATTCCGGACTCGTTAATTGAATATTTATGACTTCTGATTATCGTTTTTGGTAATCAGATATTTGTGAAATTTGATTATCATTTGAGATAATTAAATATTTTTCGATTTGATTAATCGGATATTTGTGTCTCTGATTATCGTTTTTGATAATCAGATATTTGTGAAATTTGATTATCATTTGAGATAATTAAATATTTTTCGATTTGATTAATCGAATATTTGTGTTTCTGATTATCGTTTTTGATAATCAGATATTTGTGAAATTTGATTATCATTTGAGATAATTAAATATTTTTCGATTTGATTAATCGAATATTTGTGTTTCTGATTATCGTTTTTGATAATCAGATATTTGTGAAATTTGATTATCATTTGAGATAATTAAATATTTTTCGATTTGATTAATCGAATATTTGTGTTTCTGATTATCGTTTTTGATAATCAGATATTTGTGAAATTTGATTATCATTTGAGATAATTAAATATTTTTCGATTTGATTAATCGAATATTTGTGTTTCTGATTATCGTTTTTGATAATCAGATATTTGTGAAATTTGATTATCATTTGAGATAATTAAATATTTTTCGATTTGATTAATCGAATATTTGTGTTTCTGATTATCGTTTTTGATAATCAGATATTTGTGAAATTTGATTATCATTTGAGATAATTAAATATTTTTCGATTTGATTAATCGAATATTTGTGTTTCTGATTATCGTTTTTGATAATCAGATATTTGTGAAATTTGATTATCATTTGAGATAATTAAATATTTTTCGATTTGATTAATCGAATGTTTATGTTTCTGATTATCGTTTTTGATAATTAGATATTCGTGAAATTCGATTATCATTTTTGATGATTGAACATTTGCGATTTTGAGATTCGAGCTTCGTCTTTTCTCTGACGATTCAGGTGAGTAATTTGATTTACTCACATTCTATTCGTGCAGTACGTGATTTCTGCTCTGATTCCTTTTCTTTCAATTGCTAGAAATCGATTGATTCTTGTTTCTAATAGTCGTCTGATTTTGATTCCTTGATCCCCTCGTTATTGATTCTTTTGATTTTAAGCAATCGAACCTTTTGATTTTTATCTGATACTTCCATAATTCCTATACTTCCCTGCTGACATTTGCTTTGCTTATGCATTCGACATTGCCATGCTCTTATGGTTGTTACCTTTTATCCATTTATCCCTTATGATTGCGAGGACGCAATTTCTTTAAGGAGGGAAGTCTGTAACAACCCGCATTTATACGATAATATATTTAAATATTTTATTTAAATATGACATCGTCTTTTCGTATTTAAAATCCTAAATATGAAATTTTTTATCGTGTTCGAATTCGTTGTTCTAATGGATTCAAATCGTGTTTTAAATATCACCAAAGTGTTTAATAAACATGGTTAAAAGTATTCGGGCTTTATAAATTTTTAAAACCTTGGCCCATGCTTGATCTTTGCCGTGATAAAAGACAACCCGATCCCCTATTGAATATTATCTTCTGCCCTTCTTCCTTTTGGCTTGTGAGAATGGTGGCTCGTCTGGAATTAGGGTTTCGGCCTCGTCGCTTCCAAAATTGGGGCTTTGTCCTTGTTCGTTCCACTGGCAAATTAGGAGCTTCGGCTCTGTCAATCTTTGAAGCTCTGGTGAACTCGCGTGCGACTTCGATCGTTCGTCTCGTTGAAGCTTGCTTCGGCTGATTCGATTTTTGGTCAAGCTCGTCCTTTCGCTTCGGGGAAAAAGGTGAGTTCTGCTCACTTCTAATTCATTCTCGAGTATCATTCTGTTGTTATGCTCGATTGTTTTGAGATGTTTGTTCTCGTGGTTAATCACTGTTATGAGTTTGAGTTCGACGACGTTGATTTCGTCTCTGTGATTTTGGCTAATGCTTTGATCTTCGTTCGTGATTCAATTGTTTGGGTGGCTATTCATTTTACTTGCAATGATTCATGTCGTTTTGTATTGATTCTTTTCGACTTTGGCCTTGCGGTTGTAAACTGAAACTGTTTGTCGATGAGGTTTCTGTTTTCATAGGGTTCGATACCCTTATTTTCGTTCGTCTGTTGTTCGTTCGAATTTGACATTTAGAATTATTCGACCATTGGTTTTTGTATGAATGCTAGTGTTGATCTCTAACTCGTTCCAATTCGTATATTTCATTTACTGGGTTGTCGTGACCTTGAGTTCTGACTTGAGTTTGATTCAGTTTGATTTCTTTGTTGTCTTCGGCTTCGATTCGTAGTCGATCTTTGATTCCTCGACATGACTTTGACTTGGTTTCGTAACTTGATTTTAAAATTGCCGATGATGTCAAAGAATTTTGTATAACTGCATCCTTGTATTTATATGGTTTCAGTGTCATTGCACAGTCACCTGACTTTGGCTTCTTGTCTCTGACCATCTTCTCTGATCTGTACATCTCTGTTGTACTGCACTGCTTCATTGTTCATTTCTTGTGTTCGTTTACTTCACTGATCTTGCACATGCTCTGTTGCACTGTTTCATTTGTACTCTGATGTTCCATTGTCTGGCCTGTCATTCAGTTTTGATGCATTTGATCATGGTTGCAGTTGTGACTCGACTTTGAACTTGTTACCATTCATGTAGATATCCAATGTTACTTTTGTGCACTAGTGTACTTGAGTCAGTTGAAATAGTGCTTCATCACTTTAACTTGATCTTCACTGCTATTGATGTTTGCACTCACCTCTGTTTCACCTATGTTGCATGCTTTTGTTATTGTTTTCATGCTGATGGTCTTGCTGGTTGAAGTTGTAGCTCTTGCACTTGTTATTGACACTGTAGCTTCACTTGAGTTTTCTGATGCATTGCCTTGTATGGTATTGCACATCTAGTCTTGTTATTTGAGATAATGTGGTTATGCTTCATGTACAGTTTCATTCGCATGTTGAACTAACTTGAGTTGGTTCATGTTTCAGTTGTTTCCCTGTGTACATGCTTTACTCACTTGAACTTGAGTTGTTGGACTTGGTTGATCATCTGCACTGGTCTTGTTGCCTTTGCCTATCCCATTGGTTATCTTTTCTGTCATTTGCAGTTGCACATTTGAGTCATTCATTCTGTTCTTACATTGTTGTAGCTGGTCTGGTGGCACAGTCTTGTATGTATGCTCGAGTCTGGTCATTTGCATTGAACCATGCCATGTCGAACTTGTACCTGTGCATATTTGTAGCAGTTTCACTCAACCTCATACACGACCTGTATCACTTGTTACCTGTAGTGTTGACATTTTGCATTGCCTTCAGTCCCTGTCTTGATTCATGTTTATTTGATATTTGTCTGCTGAAGCAGTAGCATTGATATTGAGACTTGTATTATGATGTTCATATGTACTGCCCTTGTACATGCTTCACTGCATCATCTTCTACATGTTGCTCTTGCAATACTGTTCTTCATTTCATGTTCGAATCCATACTTGTCTGCACTGATGTTCATCTGTTCTTGTTGGCAATTGATTACTGATACCGTTTGTACATGTTTATTCTCGAGTTGTCCATCTCAGTTGAACTGCACTTGGTTCTGCTTCATGATGTACTCGAATTCGTCTTTATTGCTGTGTATGCTTGAACTGTTGATGACTTTTCTGCAGTTTAGTTGCAGCCTGCCTTCGTCCTTACCTGTTTGCCACTGCAGTTTCATTGTGGTGGTGACTTTATATTCGGTGGTGGCGAGGCAGTGCACGCGTGCGTGCACTGCAGCCACCCAGAATTGACAGATTTTAATCGATATTTTCTTTTATTCTTAATTCATCGACCTGTTGCGTAATTCGTAGGCTGTATTGGCGAGGCAGTACACGTTAGCGTTTACTGCAGCCAATTAGCATTGATATTTTTACATTGACTTTTCAATTATTTAAACTGCTTTGGATTTCTGTTTTGTGGATTAACACTGTTTAGTGTTACATCTGCCGTTATCCAATTCTCGTACCGAGAGTTGGATATACGAGATTTCTGTGACTGTCATCTATATTGAGATTGATTATTACTGCCTATATGCACTAATAAACTGGTTTGAATTAGACTGATCCGGGTATTATTTTCTTTTGAATGTAATACTCGGGTCAGACCGAGTATTTACAGGTTGTAGATTTTTAGCTTTGGGTTGCTGCTAGAGCTATGAAGACTTTTTATATCATTTGAAGTGGTCTTCGTACTGTTGTAGTAGTCAGTGTGTCTGTTTTAAGATGATAATGTATTCATGTATATTAGTCGATAATGTACTTGTATATATATAACTTCTTGAGTCGACAGTTGTAGTTGTATCATTTGTATTGTGTCAAATGTATTGTAACTGATATCAGTTATTGTATATATGAGACTTTTCGTTCCATCTTTATTCCGCATTTATGTTATCTGTGTTATTTTTATATCTATTGTCCTAAACTATTATAGCCACTGTGTAGTAGCTTTGAGTTTGTATCGGTATGTCGGGTTTCCTCTAAAAAATGAAATGCAATGTTTTATTATCTGACATATCGGTGCTCGCACAAGGCAATTACATAGATGGTCGCTCCTCAACAGCCTTATTCTCCGTGCTAGTTGACAGCACTACACCGTAGTGTTCTTGGCTAGCGTGGGTATAGAGGTGGGGCGTCACAACACACTTCTTCGAACTACTTATACTTGTTGTCGATTGGTGCACCCTTGATTTTGGGAGTGTTGTTTCACGGTGTTGCGGGCACTGCGGCGTTGCGTTCTCACCAGTCCGGATCAGGCGAACGGTAGTATCACTACCTTGGGTATTGCCTCATGTGCCTTGTCATACTTGTATTCCATTTATGCGCGACCACTACGATTTTGATTTGTACCTTTAGTATATGGATTGCCCTCTGGTGACTTCCGGTTTTGGGGAAACTACGGTCTTGTATATGCTTTTGGGAATAAAAATGTGTTAAGGGTGGAATGGGCCATGACTTAACGCTATTTTGATATCTTTATATATTACTGATAGACATTATCTACTTAGCGTACATTACTACCTAGTAGATAGTTTAACGGATCCTTAAAGGATGGTTATTCCAAACATCCTTTGAGTTACTCGTATTTCAATTGCTATTTCACTTGAGTTGGATTTATTGATATAAGAATGTTAATCCTGACTCGAGTGTTTTGTGTTTTTGCTTTACGCTCGGGTCAGACTGAGTGTACCAGTATTTGAGACTCACCTTTGAAGTTGGAGCTTTGCTTGAAGATCCAGCCATCTATTCTGCTTTCAATATTCGATGATTCCAGTGATGTATTCTGATTGTATCTGATGTATCGTATTACTCTTCTGTTGTAAAACTCTAATGTATTTTATATATTCATATAGTAGCTTCATGAACTACTATCTCTTTTATTTCCGCTGCACTTATTACTCTGTGTCTGTGATCAGTGATTATTTATTTACTGTATATGTTCAGTTTTGCCAAATTTAAATTAACAACGCGGTATTTTGAGCAATTCAACTCCGGCATGAGTGTCTACCTATACACTTATAATGGATGCGAATGGTCCAAAATGGCGGGTCGTTACAGTTGGTATCAGAGCTTTGGTAGCTCTAGGCAAAACTTAACATATAGGGTAAATGTATTTACAGAATCACTCTCATTCGAGTTTCAAATCTCTTCCTTTGACTCAATTCCTTTTGAATTTTGGAACGTCCCCTCGGTTCCGAAATCCATTCGTGTCCTTCACTATTCGTCTTCTTTCAATCATGGAGCACCCCATAACTCCATTCTAAATGTTATCTATAACAGACCGGCGGTTTCGCCAATCTTAGAATGATTCGTAAAAGAGTAAACTCCTTTACAATAGGCATTGATTTACCGGAGATTTCTGTATCCTCGGTTTACGATGCTATCTATTCCCTGCTATACCTGAATCCCATCTCTAGAGATCGAGTGTTGATTTACCTCGGGATTCCGCATCGATCTTATTCTTGAAGTTACGGACGACCGATTAAGGTTGCCCGTGAATTAAATAAACCCATCATCTCCAAAACACTATCGATAGGATATTGAGTTGTTGATGTTGATTTGGGTTTTCGATCGATTCGTCTGATCAACGCTATCGATAGGATTTCCAAAACACTTGAGCAGAGCAAACTAACACAATATCATTTTCAAATTTGGTAAATAAGATAAAGTTTTGTATGATTATATTATATATAAATATAAGTTTTCTGAAATTAAATTATTAAGGAATTTATTGTCAGAAATAATAATATTTGATTTTCATTTATTGTTTTGTAAATCATTGATTATTGCATAATATAAATAAATGAATTTATGAAACTTGGTTATAATTTGATTTGGAATTAAAGGAATGTAATTCAGAAATTTGAGAATTTATTAGTTTCCGGTGATTTCGAACTTTGGGTTTTAAAATTTTACAGTATATATTATTGAAAGTATTTTCGAATAGAAATCGTTTTCAAAGAATTTTAAAATGTTGAAATCAGTGCTCTTCTCTTTGTCGCTGGAAAATAATTTCGGTGATGGCGGCCGCATCATCGACATTCATTTTTGAGTTTCGAAGTGGAGATACTATTCTGTAGCTTTGCTACGGTTTTGTTTTGAAAAATATATTGATTCGAATTTCTTCAGTATAATTTGATTTATATATATATATATATAGGTATCTTATTTTAAAATTTAATTTGATTTGATATAAATATATTATATATATCTCTAAATTGTTTAAAGTAAATCGGAAATATAATTCTTAAATTTTGTTAAAGGATGATTTTAATTATAAATAAAACCAAAATTTGGAATAAATATTTAAACTTGAATAATTGAATTGGGAAAATTTTATTTGTATATTGTTCAACTGCATTCTAATACAACTTACCAAAATCATTCAGAAGTTGAATATGTAATTGGATAATATATAAAATAAATTGAATTTATAAATAAAATTTGAGTGTTTATAATAAATGTTATACACTAAAATTTTTATTATAAAGACGTCAATTGAGTTAGATAGGATAATAAATAAAACTCAGTTAATAATGAAATAAATTTGTTTTGAAAGAATTAATAAATTGAAATTTGATCAACTTATGAAAATACCTTGAATTTAAAAGAAATTAATAGATTAAATTAATTTAAATCGAAACTTTTATGTTTTAAATTAATTTATATGAGTTAAATATATGTTATGAGATATATTAAGTAAAATAAAATTTAAAATAATTTGGAATTAAAGAATTTAATTTGTTGAAAATAAAATATGATTATAATAAAAGATTATTCAAATTTATGGTTTTAGAAATTGTAAATTAAAGATAATTGGATAATAAGATAATGAATTTAGAAATAGTGAGATTGATTTTAGTGAAATCAAATGGATTAAATCAATTATTGAATATCAATTAATTTAAATTTGAATTTATATGGTTTAAATTAATTGTTATTTTGTATTTCAAATTTGTTTTTCTTTCTGGTTGTTTCTATTCTCCTACCTCGTTCCTTTTCGGGGACGAAAAGTTTTGAGTGGGGGAGAGTGTAACGACCCGTAAATTTCAACTGGTTTTAATAACGTAATTAGTTGAAATTTTGTGAAATTTTAAACGTTAAAATTTTGAAATAAAAAATTTATATTTGGAATACGTCTAGTTAAATATAGCAACTGGTAAATTTTCGTCCGGAAATATGAAAGTTTATTTCGCGCGTAAATTTACTTCAATTCAATCAGTTTAAAAAGGATGAAAATAAAATGTTTTCAAAACCAAAATATTTTTACATAGAAAAATTCTAAAACATCTTCTGAGCAAGATGTCAGTTTGTCGTTTTTCCAAATTCGGACATCTTTGACTCCGTCGATCTTATTTTTCAGCGTTTTTCTTGCGTTTTCCGCCAGTAGAAAATTTCGAATTTTGATAATCAAATCAAACCACTGATATCTGTATACCGTTTTGATCGCCTCGTTATGCTGATCACGACGGTGTATCCATTTCTGTATTTGGAGTTCCGGTTCGCGGCAGGAACGATAGATGTGCGTCGTATCGGATCCTTGACGTTTTACTTTCTTTTGCCTTTCAAACTTCGGCCGTGTTATGCAAGCAATAATAAAGTGTTTTAATTATTCACCAAATCAAAGCGTTGGACTATTGTCGTTTCATTATTTTCTGTAGCTGACTGTTCATTGGCCTGGTAGGTTTCAAAGAGAAATTTATGGTATGGCTGTCACTATTCCCTGGTTCCAATATAATTTATGGTTCCATCCCTTCACTCTCGTGACTCCTTCTTTTCTTTTGAAAAATAATTATAAACATTATAAACATTGCTTGTGCCTTTTCGTACTACCTAGTCTTCTTCTTACCTACCCAATAAGGCTGCTCATTCTTTCCCATGGCAGAACACCATTCCCCCCAAATAAATTCATCTTCACGTGACCCCAATCTCTCCTACTCGTTTTTTTTCTTTCTAATTTTTTTTCTCTTTCTTCTTCTTAATTTCATCATGGCCGACCGTACCTTGAACCCATCAAACTCCACCGAACCACCTTCCTGTGCCACCATTACGAGCAGCCCCTTCACATCCACCACCCAAACTCCAGATCCACACGCCCTCCCCATCGTCAACCGCGGCCTCCACCATCTCCAGCCTACCCCGCCTGTGTCTCATCGTACAACATCACCTAACACTGCTGAACCGAACCTGGATCTGCCAAACCCCTTCATGGCCAAGCAAAACCGAAGCCGCCTACCCACGTCAGCCTACCCCAAGCCACACTTCATTCCTCCGACCTGCCCACCGTGCACCATTCCGCCTCATTCCCCCTCCGCATGAGCTGAGCCTACCTCCTTCCGTCACCGACCTTCCCCTATCGCCTACTCGAGATCCGCCTACCCCACCCGCTTCCTCCCATCGGCCACGACTAGATCCACAACTCCAACAACCGCCACCTAACCCTGCTCGACCTCGACTTCCCACACTAGTGCCGCAGCAGCTCATGTTCAGCCACCCAACCCGCCACCATCGACTGGAGTCGCTGCAAATGGCCACCGTGTCGTCACTGACCCGCCTTCTCTCCCTCCCGTCTCACTCTCTTCTCCTCCCTCTCCCTCTTGCGTGAAGACACCCCATAGATCGGTCAACCCAGAAATTCCGCCTTCCTCGTTGTTTACATGACTCGTCCCCTGCAATTTCTTTTGGTATGTGTATGTTTGCTATTGTACATATTCTATTGAAGTTATATATTTCATATATGTGTTGAAAACATTTATATACATTGGCTTTAGATTTTGTAAATTCCCAGTAAAGTATGATATGCTTTAGTTTATATCTGTGTTGTATACACATTTCTTATTTGCAGTATTATAACATCGGAATGTTTTATATATGTATATAATATACAGTTTTCTAAGATATAAAGTATACAGCAGTTTATAAAGTTGTAAAGTTTTGACCGAATATTATTTTACAACTTTCTATAATAGAGGTGAGGCTAGCGTATGTGTAGCATATAAAAGTTTGAAGAAAAAAAAGTATGTTATTTGTTAGCTTGCAATACATTAGATATAGGAGCAGTATGTTATATTTCACAGTTATTTTCAAGGCTGTTTGAAAATTTATATTGTATATATTATCATATTTAACTATATTCACATCCATATACATATGTAAAATTTCGAAAATAATGTGTATATGTTTTGGGTTTTGTTAGATATATACAAGTCAGTTACGTATGTTGCTTATATTACTGCGTACTTATGAAATGAATTTTTGAGTCTCGTGAGCTTACTTTTAGTGGGTTGGATATACACGTCTGGTGTTTTAGCCTCACGCCTGTACCAATTATATGTATATATGGCTTTACCTTTAAAGGATCGTACTAGGGTAGTATGCATATTAAGTGGGGTCCGTTTATGATTGTTAAAGACAAGCGGCACCGATTTATTTTGACATATACTGTAAAAAAATATATATATATATATAGGTCTTATTCTTAGGTATTGATTCACTGATTTTAAATTCTTGTAGTTACTTGTTTTGTTGCTTATATATACGTGTTTTGATTCTCAGCGATTCCCATTTATCAGCATCGTTCATTGACTTCGTGCCCATCTTATTTCGCTTTGGTATTCGTGCTTGGATTCATATCTCATCTCATTCCGTGTCGAATTTCTCTAGCCTCGAAAGGTGAGCAATCACTCACGATTAACGTTCTTTTATGTATTTAAATTTGATTTCAATTGAAACGACAATTGAAATATGCTATAGTTAGTTATTCACACTGTTTTATATGCTATTACCTGTATGAGTTCACCTGTGACATCTGACACCATTATCTGTTATATATATGAAATGATAATCCAGTTTGATTGTTAATTGATTGATTGTTGATGTTTATATTGGACGTTAAATTGTTAGTGTTAAATGATAAATAGTATGCAAAATTGAAATGGATATAGGATAGTTAAAAATGTTAAAACTGATTTATATGTTAAATTTGATTAGTGAATATGACCCCTTTTAATTGTTAAATTAATTGACATATGGAATAGTGATAATTACACTTTGAACCATCGACGTATATTGGATTAATTGTTGTAGTAAAAAAAATTGTAAATAGATGACAAGTGAAAACCGTAATGTAATAATCTTTAATCTACTTGAAATGATAGTGTAGATTCTAGAAATAATTATATTAATTCGTACAAATAACAATGCGAATTAATACGGTTATTTCGGGATTATTTGAATTGATTATTGGATTGATATTGGTTGTTGTTATTGCTTGTTTATTTACTTTGACACCATCCCAGTTATCACACTGCAAGTTCCCTTTGCTATGCTTTGATTTTGAATTGAATTGGAATCGGGTTGAAATGATAAATACCCAAATTGAACTTTGACCTAGGATAGAAAATTAAATAAAACCCGATTGGTCAATAATTTGATTTAAAAATAAAACGAAGATTTTATTTGAATAAATAATATGGTTTTGAAATGAAGTTGAAATTGAAATTTTTATGAAGGAAAATGTTAATATTTAATAATCTAAAAAAAAAGAATATTAACAATGAAATTGATGAAAGAATGTTGTTTAATTTGAGAAATGATTGAATTAAGTTTGAAATGATTTAATAATTAAGTTGGAAATTATAATTTAGTTTGAAATTATTAAACTTTGAAATGATTTAATAATTAAGTTGGAAATTATAATTTAGTTTGAAATTATTAAACTTTGAAATTATTTAATAATTAAGTTTGAATTATTTAAAAATTAAATAAGATTGAATTATTTAATGATTAAATTGAATTGAAATTCTTTAATAAGAAAATTGAACTTGTGAATAAGTGAATTTTACTTCGTAAATAATTGAAATTGAGTTTTCTTTATTAATTAAGTTTTGGAAAATTATTTAAGAAAGTAAATAAGTGAAATTGAATTTCTTTAACAAGAAATGAAAATGTGATAATTTTGGAATTAATGTAAGACTGGTAATTGAAAGAATTGATTTGACGAATTTAGTTTAATTCAAAATTGTACGTTTTGATTTAATGAAGTTGAACTTAGGAATTGATTTAATGAATTGGAAATTTAATAGAAATGGTTTTGAACGATAGAGTAACTTAACGAATATTGAATGAAATCGATAAATGAATTTAAATTGATTGAAATGTTAAATTAAATTAATTTAAATGATTTTGGAATGAAACTTATATGCGAACTTGAATCAATACTTGAATTGTTGAAAAGGAATTGAAATTGAATTATAAGATTTTGAAATGGTAATTTGGAAGTTTTGAAACGTAAATTTATGGAAATGGTTTTGAAAGACAAATGAAATGTTGATTTACGAATTGAAATTGAAATTGATTTGGTTTTGAAATAAATAAACGACCAATCGGTAAAATAATTACGGAAGTTATTAAAGAGACCGGAATTCGGTTATGGATATACTCTCTATCTAAACCGAAAACTACTTTAATAACTATACGCGGAGTGATGATCCAGAATGAAGTAGTTGGAATGATGTACGTGATGACTGAAGAAAGAGAACGATGATGGATAGCCTTGACACTTGTGTCAAATTGGAAATGACTAAAACAGGAGCTGTGCCGGGCCAATGGAGGATTAGCTACCTCAAGTGGACACACTTCTTCGAACTACTTATACTTGTTGTCGATTGGTGCACCCTTGATTTTGGGAGTGTTGTTTCACGGTGTTGCGGGCGCTGCGGCGTTGCGTTCTCACCAGTCCGGATCAGGCGAACAGTAGTATCACTACCTTGGGTATTGCCTCATGTGCCTTGTCATACTTGTATTCCATTTATGCGCGACCACTACGATTTTGATTTGTACCTTTAGTATATGGATTGCCCTCTGGTGACTTCCGGTTTTGGGGAAACTACGGTCTTGTATATGCTTTTGGGAATAAAAATGTGTTAAGGGTGGAATGGGCCATGACTTAACGCTATTTTGATATCTTTATATATTACTGATAGACATTATCTACTTAGCGTACATTACTACCTAGTAGATAGTTTAACGGATCCTTAAAGGATGGTTATTCCAAACATCCTTTGAGTTACTCGTATTTCAATTGCTATTTCACTTGAGTTGGATTTATTGATATAAGAATGTTAATCCTGACTCGAGTGTTTTGTGTTTTTGCTTTACGCTCGGGTCAGACTGAGTGTACCAGTATTCGAGACTCACCTTTGAAGTTGGAGCTTTGCTTGAAGATCCAGCCATCTATTCTGCTTTCAATATTCGATGATTCCAGTGATGTATTCTGATTGTATCTGATGTATCGTATTACTCTTCTGTTGTAAAACTCTGATGTATTTTATATATTCATATAGTAGCTTCATGAACTACTATCTCTTTTATTTCCGCTGCACTTATTACTCTGTGTCTGTGATATGTGATTATTTATTTACTGTATATGTTCAGTTTTGCCAAATTTAAATTAACAACGCGGTATTTTGAGCAATTCAACTCCGGCATGAGTGTCTACCTATACACTTATAATGGATGCGAATGGTCCAAAATGGCGGGTCGTTACAGTATATAAATGTTAATTATATTTACCTAAGCAATAATTGATTTAATAAAAGTGTGAAACCATGATAATTATATCCATAAGGTGATAATCGATTGAATAACAGAATTGAAGATCAAATAAATGAATTTATTGGAATTTTAATTTATAATTACTGAATTTACTGAAATTAAAATTAAACACTGGAATTGGTAAATTAAGTAACTCTGAATTGATATCTAAATTTGTTTTAAATTATGGAAAATGTCTAAGTAATCTAAAATGACAGAAATTGTAAATTATTAAATTTGAATTGAAAAGTGATTTAATTAATTAATTTTAATTTATTTAATTAGTGTGAAATAGCCGTTTTGGCAACTGACTCGGATTTCGACGAAACCAGTTTCATCAGATCCGTAACGGTGAATTATTATAGGATTTCAAGTTTTGTAGCGATCAGACTTGTCATTTGATCGTACGGGCTCGAAACGCCTAGAAATCAATTTAATTGAAATCAATTTGAAATAAGCTAATTTTTTACATAAGTTCTTCATACGATGGAATTTGGACTTGAAACCTGTTCCATTGAGTTTAAAAATATTGAAAACATCTATTTTGATATATGAGATTACCCATTTTCGTTCGAAGACAGAACGGGCTTTTCAGGTTGTTTATAGTTCAAAACCCAAATCAAATCTGATCCATTCATTTCTATTTCTGATCTACCTATAAATAGCCTATTATAAACCCTATTTATTTCTTATTCCTCATTTCAGTACGTACAGAAGTTTCTGTCGCTCCTCTTTCTCAATGGCTGAAAACCCTAAATTACACAATTCAATTTCAATTCAAAATTCAACTTCAAAATCAAATCTCCTCAAACTATATCATATTATATATCGATTTGAAGCTCTCGACGAGCGCAAGTCAAATCTGCATTTTGTTTCTCGATCTGAGTTTCTGGGTGCCCAGAATTCGATGGTTTATTCTCGGTCGTTCGTTGGGCTGCGATCGACTTTAACCGATCGTCGAATCGACAACATGGATTTGTAGATATTCTCGAGCATAATCCATGCAAGTTTTACGGCGAGTTAACGGTTAGATTTATCAATTTAATTCGATTAGGGTTTTGGAATCATGTGGCGGCCGCGTTCTCTGATGCTCACGAGGTGGTCGTTGGCCTTCGGGGCGTCGCAAGCGGAGTCGCAGGCGAAGTGCGGGGTGTCGGCGACGGCTTCTTGGTCGTGCGATCATCAAGCGGGAGCGTGGCTTCATACGTGATATCAGAGAGATGGTTAGGGTTTGCGTATGGAGACGATGACGTGGAAAGGTTACTGTTTTTTTTTATTCTTTTTTTTATTTTCAATTCAATACTCGTTGTTCTAATCGACATAACTTTCGCATACGAGGTCTGATTCACGCGCGGTTTGATCCACTGGGATCGTATCGAAATTTCGAACATTTTGACGCTGGTTTGGACAAATTCTGAGATCGCTTGAATTTGGGCCCTAAATTGGATTTAAATTCGATTTAAATTCAAAGGTGGGTGTTTTAACCCACTTACAACTTCTAAAATTTCTTATGTTAGTTAAATTTAATTTATGAGGTGATTAGAAATTTTTGATCAATGTTTGATATATTTAAGTTGTCATTCTGGTTAAATTTGACTTTATTGCATTTAATTATCATTTAATTAAATATTGAATTTTAATTTGTCAATTTAATACCGGCATTGATTATCAGTTATCTATTAATGTTCATTGATTGATTTGGATAATGATTGTGATGTATGTCTGATTTGTTGATATTGGATGACTGGATGTTTCATTTTATATTGTTATAACTGCAAGTTCCCTATGGGTTGAAATGATACATACCCGAACGATCTATAGATTAGGGAAAAATCGTTATGGGTTGAAATGATAAACTCGAGCGATTTTATGGATTTTAATATTAAATTCGGGATTACGGTTTGAAATGATATATAACCGTAATATTTTAAATTGCGGATTGAAATGATAAATATCCGTACCACTTGACCCTATGGTAGAGAATTATATACAGACAACGGATTGGTTAAATTAAATGATTTTTAAATTCTTGATTTCGAATCCAGTTAAATGATATTTTGAAATAAAATTGGATTTTATATAAATTGAATTATTATTGGAAAATCAAGTTTTATGTTGAAATGTGAATTGGGTTAAAGGAACTGCTTTAAGAAATTAACTTGAAAGTTTAAAGTTGAATTTTTAAGTATAAATGAAATTTATCAGAATTGAGCTATTTAATTGGTTTGAAATATATCTTTGAAATATATTGGAATTGGAGTAATTTAAATTGACATTTCAAACATGGATTGGAAGCGATATAGAATTAAATATTTTATTGAGAATTTGAATTGAAAGATCTGAAATTGGGTTTTTGGAAATTGGAAATGGTCCAAATGTGTTGAAATAAAATAAATAGTTTAAATTGGTATAAATTTCAAATTCATATTTTAATATAAACTTTTTTAAAAATATAATATTTTAAGGAATTTAATTATTAAGATTTTCAAACTATTAAACTATTTTAACCTATATTAACTATACTAAATCATTTTAACCTATTTTCAACCATTTAATTTATTTTAAACTAATTAACCCATTTTAACTTATTTTAAATCTAATTAATCTATTTTAAAGCTAATTAATCTATTTTAATTATATTAATCTATTTTAAAACTATTTAACTATCTTAAATCAATTTAACAAGTATTTTAAATCTATAACTAAACTATTTTTGAGTATTTTAACTATTTATAACTATTTTAACTATTTATAATTACTTAAATTACTTTCTAAATTTTCAAACTAAGTAAAAGGGAAGTGTTTATATTCATATTCATTGGTTCAAAAGCAAATATGGTTAAATGATGTTGTAACCTAAGTTGGGATTTAAATGTTATAATTAATTGAATATGATGATTTTGAAGTGAGGATTTAACCTAATTGGAAATATGATTTTCAAAAGAAATTATGAGTTCAGAAACGATATGATGTCAAAGGTGAATATGATTTCAAAGTGAATATGATTTCAAAAGTGATATGGTTTCGAGAATATGATATTTTGATATAAATTGTGAATTTACTTTTGAAATGTAAAAGAACCATCCGGTGTGTAATAAGCGATTGGTTGTTAAAGAGACCGGGATCAGATATTGTCATACTCTCTGCCAATACCAAAAACCACTTTAACAACTATGTACGTGGTGGAGATTCCAGAACTGAAGTAGGATGGTTTGGCGAACGATTTGTGTATAAGGTATGACGTGACCCTGACTCCCGTGAGTCAGCTTAGATGTGACTAAAACAGGAGCCACGCCAGGCCAAGTGAGGTCATTCCTCCGATCGGACACATTTCTTCGATACTATATTTTGACTTTGTGATCGATTTGGTAGCCACCCTTTGATTTTGATTTGGGAGTGTGTTCTTAGGTTGGCGGTAGTAGCTGTTATACGTTACCACCAGTCCGGATACGTAATTGGTATATCTACCCTGACATTGCCTCGAGTGTCGTGTCCACATGCCCTAGCGCGCCTTCTACGAGTTTATTTTGTACCATACCTATGGGGTGCCCTCTGTGTAAACCTCCAGTTTACGGAGGAACTTACGGTACTGTATAGACTATGAGAATATATAAAATATGTTAAGGGGGATATGGGTAATGCCTTAACGCTATTTTAATACTTTTACTTTACTGTAGACATATTATAATAGCGTATTTTACTACATAGTAGATAGTTTAACGGATCCTTAGGAGATGACAATCCCGAACATCTCTTAAGTTATTGCACTCGCGTTAGACACTGGATAGGAGATGTCAAACCCCATAAACATCTCTGATGCCGTCACACTCATGTTTACCGTTGATTTAACTTACATAAGATCTTTTAGTTCTGACTTGAGTGTTTTGTCTTTTCAATTCGCTCGGGTCAGCCTGAGCATTTCAAGGTTGAAGACCTTATTTCTGGAGGACGAAGAACGAAGAATTGTACTATTATTATTATTATTTTTATTCTACTGCATCATATTGTTCCGCTGCATTTATTTATTTATTTATTCATGTTTATGTAACTCTGATGTTTGTGTTGTAAATAATAATCAAATGTATTTATAAAACAGTCTCATGAACTGTTATTTGATTATTATATTTTGTCATTCCGCTGCGAGATTCTGTATTAGTTTTATTTCTTTTTCTTTTTCTTATTTACCCCATAACAATCTACCCATTTGAATGGTTTGAGTACGACGTGTGTGTCTGCTTAAAATGTCCAAAAAGGCAGGTCGTTATATTCTTTCAACACAATACAATAAATGTTAAAATTATGCAAAATCTTGAACCTGAAATGTATCTTATTAACATCTTTAACTAAAATTTCCAATTCCCAGCTATTGCATATCACCCCAACATTTATTCACTCATTTACTAGATAATAGGATCTACAATTTTCACCTCCTAGTAAGATGAATACCGTTATTAACAACCTGTCAACCTTATATTCATAAATGTACTATGTTCGTGCCTTTGGATATATAGTGTTTATTTTCATTATAACTGCCCAATAACATAGAAAGGTGAAAATGACCATGCCAACATAACAATCATACGTTACGAAAAGTGAAGAAAAAAGAACAATTCTACTATGTTCTTTACTGTTTCTTTAGACGAATATACGGATATCCTATATATCCCTTAGGCTACCTGCTTTATAAAAAGAGTAAATAGGAATAATTAAGGAATAAAATGACCAGGCTAACATTTTTGAATGAGTATAATGAAATAAAATATTAGACGAAGGAAGTTGCGAAAAACCTTAGAATTTTAGTAATCTTATTTTTTTATTATAGGTTTATTTTTGGTTTTCAAAATAAATCATGAATTGGGGATGAATAGAAATAAGAGTTGAAGGATAAATAGGAAGTGTAGGAAAAGAGCAAGTTAAATTACTCCGTTGTTCCAGAAAAACTCATGATTGTTCAAAAGTGAAAGTTTGCAATGTTAACATCTTTAATTTTAATCTCCAATTCCTACCTGCTACATAACACCTTAATATTTATTTAATCATTTACCATATAATAGAATCTACTATTTTTTCTTTAGAAAAATGAATATAATGTTTCAATAAGGAAGAAGAAGTCTGGGATCTATGAATAAATGAGAAAGAGAAATGAAAGTTGACAATAAATAAATCACATTACTAAAATAATTCCAAAAGAAACAATAATAAAATTACATGCATACAGATCGATATTGTACGTTGCAACATGCACTTGAATCGAGATAATCAAATCTTCATATTTCAGAAAACATATTCAATGTACACAAAAATTTAATGTAAAATTTAGCATATTATAGGATAATAATTACTATTTGTATAAATGATAGTAATATATTCGATACCTCAGCTTTGTGGCTTGGACATTGTTTCAAACAGTTTGTGCGCATGTACGTGAAATTCTGAATAGCAATGAATTGGTACATGTATCACGGTTAGTTCAGAAACTGAACCTAATATGAAATGAAATAAAAAAATCATATCATGCAACCTGTATTACATAGTTTAGGTACCTTAACCCAAATTCTTCATCATTACCTCTTTGAACCAATTTATTTTACTTTTCTGCAAGAATTATAAAGAAATTAAGCAAATAGCTCAAGCTGCAATAAAGCTTCAAACTAAACTGACAAATTAGTAAGCTAAGAGGAATCATTTACATAGCAGCTTGAGGATCGAGAAATGCCAAATTGGAAATTATTTTTCTTCGATTTCAGATCCTGCAAGCTCGCAGGTCTAAGTAAGGTATGAGAGATTTGTAATTTAGTATGTGTTTTCTATTCTTAGATAGGGTTTAAGTTACCGATGCATTTTCAATGAGGAAGAAGAAGTATGTGATCTACGAATAAATGAGAAACAGCAGAAATGAAGTGCATGTCTGTGAGAAGAGGGAAATGATGCATATAGAAAAATGTGGTAATCTTTTTACAGTTACATGGATACGTGGGTTTTTTTAGGTAAAAGACACGTTAATCCTTTCAAAGCCTATATATCGAGTCTAAATATAAAAAGGGTAATTTTGTCAGTTTGAAAATCGCTTCACTTGCTTAGGCATCTGCATTATTATATAGACCAGTACGCATGCACGTCCGATGGACATGTGCATAGATACTTATAACCAAAGTTGAAAATAAATTTTAAATTGGGTAGTTCATTTATTTATTTTTCAATAAATGCGGCATTTCATTTATTTTTCTCTCTATATAATCATCAATTGCTTCACATTTTACTACTAAACTTTGTATGCAAGGTGAACATTCATAACTACTATCTTGTCATTGAAACGATATCCGCTACTCCTTCAAATGAGTGAAAGGGACCTAAAACAATATAACTCAGTTTACTGATGTTATTTACTACATCTTCACAAAATGCATTGTTTACTACTACCTAGATCATAAAAGTAAAATAACTGGGTATACTCTGTGCGATAAATAGTGCATTATTAAAGGCTTTGAAGATTCAACTCCAAAATTTTAAATGATCTAATCCAAACCCTTAGTCTATATGGTAAATCATTTGAACTACTAAGAAGGAGCACTTTATCTAAAATTCGACCACCATAAAAATTCAAGACCACGGTGAATCCAATATAAAAAAGTTGAATGAAACATTTGACGATGATTTAGATAATAGAATATGAAGATATCATACTGATGATAAAACAAACCAAAAACGAGTGAAATTTGTGGAAGTGCCTATTTTGTAGTATGAAAATAATAAGTATTTGACTTTGGAAAAAATTTAACATAAAATATATGTTGAATATATCGTAAAACTCAAAATTTCATCGACAACTCGTATCAAGTAAAAAAGAAAATAAACTTTTTTGACATAATATAAGATTGAATAAACCAATTTTTCTTTCTTTTTCACCATCATCATTATAAACATCATTAACTTGGAAACCGACCGATACTCCTAGCAATCCAAAAATCCATGATTTTTAATTGAACCAACTAATATAGGTAATAAAGTTAGAAGAGCTAACATTTTCAATACAAGCCAAAATTTTCAAAAGTGATACAAAATAGAGATAACCTTTAAAGATTTATACAGTCGTGTCTTACTAATGTTACACATAAGTAAATAAGGTAGAAGATAAAATCTAATGGATAAAAAAGCTAAAATTTGAAAAATGTATAATGAAATGACTATTATAATAGATATAAATTAATGACTATTATTGCAAGTTAATGGATATAACATTAATTTGTTTCTAAACTACTTCCAATATGGAAATATCTATATTCAGAAAAGTTAGAAATTTTGAGCAAATAAAGACTTTAGGCTAAGGATACCAACAATTAATTTGCAATATATATATATATATATATATATATATATATATATATATATTTCAAGCAATAACATGCCATATTATTGAAATATGTGATCTAAATTATGCTAGTATATGATGCACAAGACAACAAATTAATTCAAACATCTCTGATTGTTTAGATTAAATAAATCAAATATCATTAAAAGAGAATCATCAATATCATATATATGAAATTAATAGATGCATGGATCAATTTAGATTCTTAGAAAAATTAGTCGTGAGGATAAAAAGAAAAAATATCAAGCTTTTCCATGCCTTCCATATACTAATGATGTTTAATGTTGCAATCAGTAGCTAAACAAAGATCAGTATTAAGTAAAGCTTTACATATAGAGTTTTCAGCTCAAGTTAAGTACCTATCATCAGCATTGATGCTTATAGGAAATCAAAGTGGTCAAATACAAACTTTATCGCATTGCTGAGATAGGATAATGAATCAAGGCCATCATAGCCACAATTAAGATCACCACATATCTTAAAATCATCATAAAAATGACTACTTTAGTCTTCAGATGTATAAAATTAGCTTTTGAGACAATAATATAATTATTTCTTCTTAGTTACCAAATGCACTATAAAGCTCATTAAATATCACACATATGGAAAAGGCAACTCATAAATAGTTAACACAACCCAAAGGCTAATGTGCATACTTGATGAAGATTAAGTGTTATCAACCTACATTGATTATATAGATTAGTATTATACTACTTGATTCAATGACAGTTAAAGGAGAGAACTTCCAAGCTAGTAAAGCAGCTAACTCCAGTATATAATGCTTCCTAATTATGCAAGTCGTAGTGGTACAACTAACCTCTAAGGTGAGTTCTAATAGTTTTTTCTTCATTACTCTAATTGATTCTCATTTCAACCATTAAACATTAACTAAGTGGCAAGGAGATATTGATGTATATCATTTGACAATGAGATTTTGAAGTAGCAATTCTCACTGAATAATGAACAATTTTATAAATAGTAGAATATTTATGCAACATTTCAGTTCTCAAATTGTTTACCAAACACGAACTAGTAATGCATAGCCCTTGAGCTATATGAAACAGACATATATCCTCAAAAGGAAAAGAGAATAAAAGGGGGAAATCCTATATTTCAGATCAGGAATATTTATACCATTCCAACAAAAAGAAAATTTTAAAAATTAAAATTTTAACAAAAAGCTTACCTTCAGATCATCGATTTTCTATGAGGACCATATAAAGCCGCTTTCAAAATCCAAAAAGGGAGAGAAGAACCTAGGTCGAACCTTCTTCTGACAGAATAAGCAATATAATCATTTATTAATTATTAGCTTCAATATAGGATTTGAAATTTCCATTTTTGTTTATTTTCATAGTTATTAATGAAATTGTTATTGTTTTATTCTTTGGGTTGAGAAAGTTACGTGAGGAAATAAGGGAAGAAACTAACGTGAGGAAGAAAAGGAGCAAAAAGTAACTGGAAAACGTGGTGCGTATGAAAATTCATATGTACCCTTGTTTTTTTGTTACATTTTTTTTTCAAATAAATATAATGGGTAGTTTTGGCAATTTGAAAACGGCTTCACTTTGACGCATTGATTGATGGTTTTGCTTTATAGTATAAGATATATAGATATATATGAGTGGATATTAGGCTCGGGTCCTTAAAATCAAACTTAATAGACGAAAACTCCTCCCCAAAAAACGATTGTAAATTAGGTCCTTAGAATTAAGTTAATGAATAATTGAATACATTTATGCAATTATTCAGTGAATAATTGCAGATATTTATTCAATTATATTCAAAAATTGCATAAATGTCTTTAATTATTCAGCGCGTAATTGCGGAAAGGGGTTTTTAGGCTCAGGGAAAAACATGGTGAAAAACTTATTTTCAGGGACAAGAAGTTTTTTTTAGGCTGAAAGAAACGTTTTAGTGTAAATCACAGAATGATAGTTGCAACTATCATTTTCTGTTCACACTAAAAAGTGTCATTCAGACTAAATAACAAACTTGTTGTCCCTGAGACTAAATTTTTTGCAACTTCTTCTCCGTGCCTATTTTCCTGTTGCGGAAATTTCCGCAATTTTTTGGTGGATAATGCGGAAATTTCAGCAATTTTTGAAAAAATTGCGGGAATGTCCGCAATTTTTCGGTGAATAATTGTGAAAATTTCCATAATTTTTCAATGAATAATTGCGGAAATGTTTGCAATTTTTGGATATAATTGCATAAATGTGAATAATTGCACAAATGTACGCAATTATTCAATAACTTAATTCTGAAGACTTAATCTACCTACTTTTTTTGGCAAGGATGTTTGGTGTATTTTGAAACTTAATAGGGACTTTAGCCAAACCGTCCATATATATGAAGCATAGCCTCCTGCTCGTACTCTATACAGCTCCATGCACTATCCAAACCCAGTATCCATAATCTACTCATTTAAGAGTAACCGAGATAATAAGAAGCAAAACATAAAACCTGGGGTCAGTTAACAGTCTGGTATGAGCGATACATCATCTTAAGAATACTACAAAAATGTGTATAGTAAATATGGGCATATGATTTGAAGAACCATACCCGACATGTCCATGCATCTAAAGAGTAGCACATAACAATCGATATATGCCGAACTACTATCATTTCCATATAAGTGTACTACAATCGAAGTACAATGTCTAGTTTCTAGGCATATGGTCTAAAATACCTACATCATGTGACACGCTAAAGCGATAAACAACCATGGAAAACATAGCATCTATCAAACTATCATCACCATCACTCGCATGCATTGGATACATGAAAAATTGTATGGCACGGTCAAAAGCCAGAGACTCAATTAATTCTTGATTTCTTGATGCTCGAATCCACGCCAATTCGAAAGGCTAGGAACTAGACTTATGGTTGCAAAATTCTAGGGTAATCTACGGCTGCAAAGATCTGGATACGGTCACAAATCTAGGTGGGAGCTACCCACATAGCCCTTCTGTATGAACACACAAGAAGCCTTCGAGTTATGAATGATCTCTTTGTATGCATCTCCATAATGAAACTCGGTCTTTATTCCATCTTGCATATCTCCACAGTGGGACATGGTCACAAATCCTACTCACGAGCCCTTATCGTTGAGCTTGCCCTTGTGGATCATCATCACGACTCCTATCGTTAGGTCGCCACCATCGGAACACCCTTGGACAACCTCGTAAGCCATAGAGTCATCGTACTAATGTTCCAATATCATTGTCGTTATGTCGAACGCTATACCGTCACTTCACTAGTCGCCACACAAATTTCAAGGCCATACCGAGCAGTTTGGAGTTGCCCACTTCAGTCCACATCACCCCAAGACCCTTGGAACACACCATGAAAAAAATCTTTAGAGTATCACCTTGCCACGACAAAAATTTCTCGACCCCATTCTTTGTTCGATGATACCCGAACCAAGCCCGATGTCGTTGAGGGAAAATCTCGAAGTGGCTCCTCCTCTAACCCGAAGTATCTCCAAACCCCGACCAAAATGCTAGGGCACCGGAACAAATCATCCTGAACCAAGCTTGAAGCTCACCCCGGACAATAAATCCAATTTGGTACCCGAATTGCAGTGCCATCGTACAACGTTTTTTGTCCAGTCTTCTTTCTCCCCAACCAGAAGCCACTAACGACAAAACTCCACGCCAGACCGAAGCCTGTCCCGAAGCACCGAACCAAAATGCTGTAGTAACTCCAACTTCCAATTTCATGCTGATTTCACCGCTACGCTCCGTTCTTCGACTCTTGTGCATTCTATATGCAACGATATAACTCTTAACATCCTTGAGCCTATCCGTTGAAGTTCGGTTTCACAGTTCCTACCTCTAGTTCGCCCCTATGAGCGTTTTAAAACATTCAAGCATATACACAAACACCACATACACACCAATCAACAACAAAACATGCAAACTCACAACAATTCATTGCAAATCATCATAAAAGGTGCCTACAACATAGCCTAACATATATATAACGTTAATCACACATCCAAATAACATGTCTACTATAACAAAAATCCATTTATTCACGTTTCTACTATAGGTATGGTTTTAAAACAGCAATAAAACATAATTTTGACATCAAAGATGGATCTACAACATGTTAAAACCTATGGATTCATATATAATAAGGTAAGAGATGATAAATCATTCACCAAGCCCTCTGAAATCTATGTTTTGAACGCAAATTGAGGAAAATCCAAAAAGGAACATCAAAGATATGATTTTCGTTCCCTAAAAATGTGGATATGAAGTTACCTCAAACCCTTGCTAACATATCTTTAATTTATGATTTGGACTTGATTTGGAGGAGAAAGTGAAGGTTTTGGCTGAAGAATGGGTTAATGGAGGCATAAGTCTATTTGGAAGGTGGTATAAATGATTTGGGGTGCTTATTTCAGCCAATATAGCTTCCAAACCTAAAATAGGTTGTTGGGCATCTCCCCAAACTCAATAATTACCCATTAAGCTGCCCAAAAAACCGTCAAACTTTAAATAGCCATATCTGCTAGCCAGAAAGTCCAAATTTCTTTTATGACCACTCTATGGAAAGAGAAACTATCGTATCTTTTCAATGGAATTGATCTCGAATGCTAATTCGGTTTCTATCAAAAGTTATAGCCGTTATAAATTTTTAGGGGTAAAATCATCCTATAAAATTCTAAAATAGGAAATATTACTAGTAGGCATTTCCTAAAGTTATAGAGTCATACGACCTCATATGAATTTAAAAATAATATTTTACAATCTTCCGATACGTGAAATGCGGGTCGTTACACTCTCTCCCTTTAGAAATTTCACCCCGAAATCCGCAATACAAATAAGGCAAAATTAACATAGCTAACATGCATGCCTAACATTCATGTGCAAACATATCAAACGTCAAACATGCACGTAGAAGTAATAAATGATATTTACGCCTAACCTAACATGTAGGATATAAGATCGTTTTCACCCTAGAGGAGGGTGAATAGGGTGATACTAATAATAATAAAAATTAATGCGGAAATAAAATATAAAGCAGAAAGTAATGCAGAGAGATAACACACAAATTTACCCAGCTTCGGCAAAACCCTGCCTACGTGCTGCACCTAAGGTTTCTACTAGAAATTAAGTAGTCGGACGCTTACACACGTAAACTTGCGACACCCGCTAACTTGACTAACTTAACTCTACGCTCAAAACCGTACCACAACTCAGCCACTGAGTTGCGAATTCTCAAACTACGCCCGTAGTTTGTACCTAGTCACACGACTAGAAAGTTACATAATTTAAAAAATTACAAAAGAAAATAAAAATAAAACAAACAAAAACCTATTTTTTAAGTTTGAAACGCCTTTTCTTTTTTCCTTTGTAAAATGACTTCGGTCGAATTTTGTTCCTCTTCCAAAATTAGGGTTTTGTGAAAATTGAAGCGCCACTTGAAATCGTTTGATTAATGTGATGATTTTTCCTCGAATTGCTTTGTCAATCAACTCTCTAGCCTTGATAGCTTGCGGTATCTTCAATTGTGTCGAGTTCGAATGCTTGAATTAAATTGGTACGTGATTTTCCTTTTTCGATTTCGATTATGCTCGACTTCGATTCAAGTTATTGGTTTGTGATTTACTTTAATGGCTTGCTCTGGTATTTGCTTGAACTCGAAAACCCTATAATTCGTTCGTATATTTTTTGTTTGAATCTTTCACATTTCTGTGCTCGGCGTTGATTTTCGGTTTAATGACTGAGATGAATTCTGACTTGTTCATTTTTGATATACTCGAATTTGGTTGAAGTGTTTGAATCAGTGTTCCGTTCTTTTTGCTATGATTTTTGGTATTTTTAATTCTGAGATGATCTTGTGACTTCGTGAAGATTGACTTGTTCAATTCGCTGACTTGTTGTATTTTGATACATATGACTCTCTAATGTATTTATGTATTCGAAGTTTCTGCATATATATTTTTCGAATATATTTCATGTTCAAAACTGCTGCATAATTCGAATTTTGACCTTGGCATTGTTTTTACCCTTTGTTCCATTCTTTGACTTGTTGACATTTGACTTTGAGAAAGACCTGACTCTCTGACTTGTTCATTGTGATATAACTCACGGCTTCATGTAAACTGCTAACGACTTGTTTATTGTACTCCAATGTTTATTCATGTATATATATCTTTTTTTATATGCTTTGTTAAACTTGTTGTTGCATATGTATTTGTATCAGTCGTTGCCTCTGTCTGGTTTTGTTCATGTCTTAATCTCTGGATGTCACCTCTGTTGCATTGTGTCTGGTTCAAGTGTGTAGGCCTTGCATTGCTTCGAATTGAACTAATTGGTCTTGTTAGCATGGTCTGGTTTGTGTTGCATCCCATTTGCATTTTGAAGTCTGGTCTTCGTATTGCTTTGAGTCTGGATGCTTCGAGTACATGTCCAGTTGCTTGCATTCATGTGTGTGGTTTCATGTCTTCATACTTGTAGTCATGTTCATGCTTGAAAATTGTCTTTGACTGGTTCTAGTTTGAATCCATGTTGCATGTGTTCATGTGGTCTGAAGCTTTTTGCAGTCTGAGTCTTGTATATGCCTGAATGCATTGAGTCTTGTTCATTGATTTGGTCTGGTTCATCTGAGTGTTGTATGTGTTCACTGCTCTATTGTTCATCATGTTCATGCCCGAACTAATATATGTTATGTTGACATGGTCTTTACATTTGTATTGAGTAACTCACTTGTGTGATTCTCTGAACTGGACTGTTCTGGTTGCATCACTATTGCTCTGTCCACCTTGATTTGATTCATGTGCACTGGTTTGTTGTTTTTGTTGTTTTTGAGTTCCTGATCATTTCATTGTTGAGTCTCCTTACTTTTTTCATATGCACATGAACTTGGTTTATTGAAGTCCGGTGTACTTGTTGTATGCATGTGTGCTGGTTCCTCTTGGAGTCTGGGTTGTTGCATCATGGAGTCTGCTCCCTTGGTTGCATTGCTTCAAGTCATACTTGAAATGATTCATGTGCTCACTTGTATTCTGAACTGTTGTTTTCATTTGTTTCTTTGCACCAGACCATGCCATTGAACATGTTCACTCGAGTCTGCAGTTGAGTTGAATCCAGCCTATGCTTGGATTTGACCTTGTGCTCACCTATCCCTGCAATTTTAACAAGCAAGTGTATATCGGTGTGCACGACCTTGTGGCATGTACAGTGATACACTATGCATGTCACAAGTTGTTCGTGTATGATGAATTCAAAGAAATGATGACGAACAACCCAAATAACCAAGGCAAATAATATTTTCAAAACACACATTTTATTGTACACTGCAAAATATTTCTTCTTCAATTTTACTGCGTCAGTGTTTATTTTGTAGATAGTTCAGGTGTTGAATACAGGCTGGAGAAAAGTTGTAGATAAAATATGAGTGATGAGTGAATATATGTAGTGAAGTGAAAATTGTAAAGTGAAATTTGTGTTGTAATTGAAATTGTATTGTACTTGAAAATGTGTAAATGTAGTAAGAGCTCCAATTTGTAATAAAATATTTTTTTGAATAAAATATTTGTTTGAATATGAATTCTGAGTTATTTATTTTATTCAACAAATATTATGTGAAAAATAAAATCATACAACAACTAATACATTTAAACGAATATATATATATATATGTTTATTATCATCAAACAAAAATCATATCTTATTCTACAATCTCCCCTTTTGATGATAACAAACATATATTAAGATTTTGACTTCTTAAATGTATTTGGTTTTGATGAATTCTATTTGCTCCCCATATTTGAATGCCCCCCTTACAACAAAGCTCCCCCTTCATCTATGCATGAAAATAAAAAATATGCAAATAAAAAACAATAAACCATGCAATGAGCCTAGATGAGAATATGCAATTAAATAATAAAATATTTGAACTTATTTGCCAAAATCTTAACTTTTCTCTCCCCCTTTTGTTATCAGCAAAAGAGTAATGGTGTTAGAAAAATAGAGATAAAGTGATAAACATTAATACAACATTAATACCTAATCGAGTATAAATATTAAATTTAAATAAAAAATCAAACAAAAATTATAGATACTCTGTTAGGCGCATATTCCACTTTAGAGTGATGTCGGTATAAAAAAACCATATAGTCGTGTCCATTTGTGGTATATTTATGACATGAATTTGAATACTTACTAACCATGCATAACCGTTAGGATTTTAAATGAGATTAGTAGTATTCCTAATTTTTATTAAAAAATGAATTTCAAGCATCTTCTAACCACGCATAACCGTGAGTTTTTAAATGGGGTTAGAATCAACTCGCCTAATTAATAATCAATTTTGATATGTGTTCCATACATGCATAACCGTGAGGAGTTTTAAATGAGCATGAAAGCACATAATCAAAGATTCCAAGTACTTCACCCATGCATAACCGTGAGGACTTTTAAATGAGAGTGAGTACTTTTGGATAATTTTATTGCTAGTTAATTAAAAAAAGGAATAATTTCCTGTTTAGATACCACATTTTGACATACTATATTGATTTTTGATGAGTGATGATCGTTAGAAATATGATAGAAATAGAGATGGTCATGGAACTTTTACCAACAAAAGTTATTACAAATTTTGGTTTAAATTATTAATGAAATTTACTAAATATACTATCCTAAGTTATAATGTATGATTAATATCAACACTCATCAAATTTTTTCAGTCACTATTTTCCTTTTCGATAATCTGTAGGGAGTCAGATTAGTTAACATAGACATTTTAGATCAAATCCAAAAATATAAAATCAAATTTCTAAAATGCCTAAATTAAGAAGCAGTCGACAAAATCTATTTTCTGGAAGGGGTTTTGTAAAAATGTCTGCCAATTGAAAATCAGTTGAAATGAAATTTATGCAGATATTTTCTTTGTGAAAGTGATGTAACTAATGAATGTCCCTACATAAAACACATTCCACTAGTAATTTTTCTATCTACTAGACTACTAGCATAATCTGCATCTAAATACACCTTTAAATCAAAATTTTCATAAGTTGGATACCATAGACTAAATCGTGGTGTGTGCAACAGATACCTTATAATCCTTTTACAGCTTTTAAAATGAGATTCTTTTGGATTTGATTGAAACCATGTACACAAGCAAGCAGAGAACATAATGTCTAGAAGCAGTAAGATGAAGAAGTGATCAATCATACCTTGATATTTCTTTTGATCAACTACCTTACCTTTTTCATCCTTGTCAAATTTAATTGTGGTGCTCAAATTTTCTTAGTTGATCACTGGCTGATTGAAATCTGATTATGGTGCAGATTTTCAACATATAATACATCGTTTGTTGCCCATTTTGACTCTACCACCTTTGTATTTCTCTAGGCTAAGGAACTTTGATTTGTCGTCCGTCATGTGCCTGGAACAACCAGAATCCAGTACCACTCTTGTTGTTCCTTAGCCTCCCAACACACCTACATGAAAAAAGATTTTTGTGACCTATTTGTTTTTATAGGTCCATGATTGTTAGTGACAAACGATTTTGAAAAACATGTTTGCGTAGAACCAAAATAGTTTATGTTTGTTCCTTTTGGCACCCAGATTTGTTTGACTTTAAGGGATTTTACATTCGTGCCTTTAGGAACCCAAATTTGTAAGGTTTTCGTGTGTTTGGGTCTAAACCAGCAATTGTTTTGATTATGTCCAATTTTTCCACAAATCGTGCACTTGGAATTGACATGATTAGTTTCATTTCTAACTCTTTCGAATTGAGTATACCCAAGTCTCTGTCTAATAGTATTAACAGTTTGTTTCCCTAATAGCATATTTAGTGATCTTTCTCCTTTGGAGAATTTTCCTAAAGTTGTAGACAATTGTTGGACTTGTGTTTTGAGAGATTCATTTTCATTCAATAACAAAGTGCACTTTTTAATAGAATTTTCACTCCTACTGTTTTCACTTTCTTTTAAAATCAGAATTTTATTTTCAAGTGATTTAATTTTAGTTTCTGGTTTTTTTTTATTTCCTCTTCTAATGATGGACACTTATCACACTTAGGGCTCTTATTTCGATAGTTTTTAACCAATTGATCAAGCTGCTTATTTGGTTATATCAAACTATCTCTTTGTGATTCAATTTTAGCGTACTTCTCCCTTAAGTCGTTCAAAACAGCCATTTATTTCATGAAAATATATAAGTAATTGCGAGGGAGTAAGTTTCGATACCTCGCTTCGCTCATCATCATCGCTGTCACTTGATTCTCCTAAAAGACACTTATTTGCTCTTTCACTGCCCGTGCTTTCATCACTTTTATCCAAAGCTGTTGCGGAACTTCTCCTTTTCGGTTTCTTTCCTTTGCTGAGTCGATTTTGAGGACAATTGGGCTTGATATGACCAGGTTTATTGCACTTGTGACAAATGATCTCCTGATTTTCTGAGTTGTCTAGAACTTTGACTATTATGCTCTTTAATTGTTGATTTAGGGCTAGATTTCCATACTTGTGGTTCCACCATTTGAATCTCTTTATTATCAGTGCCAGTTCAGCTGCTCCATCATCATCATCATCTTCACTTTCCGTTGTTCCTTTGAGAGCTATTAATTTCTTTCACGTATCACCTCCTTCACGTTCTTCCTTGAATTTGATTTCTAGCTCATAAGTGGTGAGATTTCCGATGAGTTCTTCAACTTTAACTTGTTTCAGATCTTTTGATTCTTAAATTACAGTCACTTTTGCTTTAAAATTTTGTGGAAGAAATCTAAGGATTTTTTGGACTATTTCCAGTTTTGTGTATGGTCTTTTTAGAGATTTTGATTTGTATACGAGATTAGAAAGTCGTCCATACATTTATTTGACACTTTCATCCTTTGCCATTGTGAAGTTCTCATATTATCGGCTATATGTTTATTATCATTAAGCAAAAATCATATCTTATTCTACACAGGATACTAAACTACTCTATGTGATATTGAAAGTGAAAGTAAATGCGATAAACAAAAAGTCTCACTAAGTAAAGAGCTCCGGATAAGCGGTCCCTATGCTCTCCTCGGTCTCCCAAGTACAATCACCTTTGCTCTTACTCCACTGAACCTTCACCAGCTCTACCGCCTTTCTCCTAAGTAGCTTCGTATCAAGTCCGACGATACGAATAGGCCTACGTGGCATCGAAGATTTTGGTTCAATCTCGATATCATCAAGCTGATTCGGTTGAACTATTATGCTTGTGTCGTGCACAAAATTCCGAAAGTGAGAGACGTGGAACACAATGTGCACACCTGCCATCTTCTAAGGTAAGTCGACTCTATATGCTAGATACCTAATCCTCTCAAGTATCGAAAAAGGACCACCGAATCTCAACACCCACTTCCTATTAGTACCGAATCAAATAACATTCTTCAGCAGAAAGATCTTGACGAATACGATATCACAGACGGAGAACTCTAAGTCACGTCTTCTCCCATTGGCATAACTCTTTTGTCTATCCTGAGTAGTTATCATTCGTTGCCAAATGATCTCGATCTTCTTTGAAGTCTCTCTAATAATATCTAGCCCAAGTATCAGTTTCTCGTCCGCTCCCCCCTCAAAATGAAGGAGCGCTGCACGGTCAGCCATATAATGCCTCAAATGGTGCCATACCGATGTTGGACTGATAGTTGTTGTTATATGTAAACTCTACTAAATGCAAATGACCATCCCACGAGCCATTGAGGTCGAGAATGCAAACTAGTAAGAGATCCTCCAAAACATGATTCAACCTCTTGATCTGCCTGTACACCTCATAATTTGGCATTAATTATTTAATTAGTTAGTTAGTTAGTTAATTAGGCTCAAAAAATGAAATTTTTGCAAACAATGGAATTTGACCACGGAACTTGCACCATTGCGTTTATGGCAAAATTCTGAACAACTTTCATATTTGAAGTTTTGCGATCGGAGTCCAAACGAAGTAGTTACGGAGAAAAACGAATTCGAAATGAAAATAATTCAATTAGATAAATTACGTTTATTAATTAATTGTCCGGACCCATAGGCCGACCTGTCATTGGGACCGATCAACCCCAAGCAGTAGACCAGTACTCCATGGGAGGTCGACCGGTCGCCCTAAGGCGACTGCAATAAACCTAGGCCATAACATCTCGAATTTAATATTTTAGATCGTATGGTTGTGGTTGATTCTAGTGCCTATAAATTCAGACCTAACCCTCCCTTCTCTTCTCATATTTTTCTGGAGGCAATAGCAAAGCTCTGCCATTTCTTCTTCTCCACTTCTTTCTAAATTATAAAAATAAGATGTTTAAATTTATATTCGTACAAATTGGAGAAGAATAAAAATCTAATAAAAAGAAGAAAAGAAGAGAATCAACTATACATGTATTTGAGGTAATTTATATAATTGTATCTATTTTCTTTTCCAATCCTAAATCTCTTTTCAGATCTATAATTTTAATGTATGTATATACCCTTTTTATACATATTTCTTGGATCAAAAAGGATTTAGAGATGAATCAAAGGTTCCACTTCAGATCTGGAGATTTGGATTTCTTTTAAAAGGTGAGTGGGAAATTTTATGGGTTGTTATAATATGAAAATTATCCCATTGGTGTTTATTTGATTATTATACGTAACTGGATAATTGTATATGAGTTGTAGGCAACAAATTGAATATAATCTAAATATAATAAATACAGTCTGCATATTCTTGTTTATGAATTGATTTAGAATTATTTACAACCTGTTTTGAAAATCAGTCCCAAAAGTATGAATTTAGAATATTGATTTGAATGAAATTTATTCCAGATCAGAAATAGGTAGTATAATAATTTTATGAATTTGGATTATTACTCTAATCTTGTTGGAATGTAAACTTTTCTATGTTTGGAATTGTTGGAATTTAGATCTGTTTAATATTTATAAATTAGCTTGATTTCTTTCCCCTTTTGGAAAAATACAACGTTTGATCTAGCAAGGAATAGATGCAAATAAAAAGAGAAAGAGATGTGTAAAGTATGAATTTAATGTAGTTTACACTGTCTATTTCTGTAATAAAAAGAAATGATTATGCCTTGTAATTTCAAACGATGTAATCTTTTATATATTAAAGCTAAATCTTTTGTTTTGGATTAATTAATAGAAATTATAGCAGATAATCTTTTTGGATATGATTCCAACAATTGAACATATATGATAATATTTTAGTGAAGATATATCACTAGAATATATTCGATAAAAGTAGATATTTGGACGTAATTTACTACACTTATAATAATTAAAATAAAACTTAGCTAATAACGACGCTTACATGTAATATTCGCGCAATTAATGGGAAAGGAATTTAAAAGGGTTGTATGTCCAATAAATGGAAAATAAATTGTAATAAATATGGGAGTTGCAATAATTTTATAGGGCAAATGGATTAATAGGACGGATAAATAAAGAAGTTGAATTAATAATTATGGAATAGTTAAAAAGGTTGCTGATTAAAATTAGTAATCATACATAAATGTCTTAGGAAATGTCCGTTAGGATTTTATGGATAAATTGACATTAATGAGCATAAAAAGGGATTTATGGGTAGATCGGTATTTAAGGTAGATTTTATTACCTTAAATAAAAAGGGAATTAGCAAGCTAAGTCCAGTGTCTACTTAAGATAATATAAGTAAAAACTTAGGATGGTTAATTGGACTTAGTAGGTTAGTGATGCAAGGTCAATATTGTCACTCGACGGAAGACTGCCCTTCACTTTGAGGCTATCGGCAGTCGGGTGCACTTACTACTGATGTGAGATATCACTACTCTTAGGACTCATGACGATGTGAGTGATTGGGCCTGCTTTCTTAATTGGAAAGTATTAAATGGTCCAAGTTTGGAATTAGGGATGGTGAGGGATATCTCCATAGGGGTTCGCTTTTGGTTTTGAGGTACTAAGTGGATGTAGGGTCCGTCTCTCTCCTAAAAGGAGGTATTAAGTAACCTGTGAGATTCCAAATAAATAAGGATGTTTTTAAAAGGGTTTAATTCCATGTTGAGCTATTAAGTAGCTGTAGGGCTCGCCTCTCTACCGAAAGAAGTAACCTATGAGATTCCATATTTATAATTAAGAATGTGGTGGATATCTCGGGAAGGGTTCGCTTTGGGTTTGAAGTATTAAGTGACTGATCTAAGGGTTCGCCTCTCTCTTAAAAAGAAGTATTAAGTGACCTAGTGAAATTCCAAGCGATGTTAGCTAGATAGTACCAGTGAGAAGTCTGCCTTGGGGTTAGGTATTAAATGACAAAGGACTACCTATAAATAGGTGTTAAATAGTTAAGGGTCTGCCTAGTCCTTATTAATGAGGTAGTAAGTGGCTTGGATACAGTCTCTTACATTGCTAAGGTCGTAATATCGATAGTACAAGTGAGGAGCTCACCTGGGGATATGTATTAAATGATGTAGGACCTTCCTAGCATATATGTATCAAATGGTTAGAAGTCCGCCTAGTCCTTTTTAAGGTATTAAGTGGCATGGGTATTGTCTCTTACATGGTTACGATTTTATTGGCGATAGATGCGGTAATAATTGGACATTAAATGTCGGAAGCCTTAAATAGTGGTTAGAGGTCTTTGTAGCTAGGACCCACCGACCATTGATAACATTGTTAGAAAACCACCTTGGGAATAGGTCTTAAATGATGGGGTCTACCTTGATTGAGGTCTTAAATGGCAGAGTCTGCCTATTTCTCTTTTAAAAGCATTTTGTGGTGATTATAGAAGCCCACTTCACATTTAGAAGTATTAAGTGGCAAATGGGTTTGGAAGTATCGGGTGGTTGATAAGGCTTCATCAATATTTTGTACCTTGGAAAGGGTAAGTAAACAATCGTATGCACACTTCAAGGTTAGAGTTGCTAACCTCAACAGACATAACAATTAAACGAAAACCTATCGGTATAAATTTATGTTATGGACAGTTTATAGATTTTCCGGTTACCAGAACGTTGTTCTGACCCCCTCCTTATTACAACCCACCGGATAGATTTAGAGGAACATGACACTGGAGATGGATGTGTTTAGTTGTTGGAGAAGTCTTCTTTTCTCTCATGCTCAATGCTGATGTGACAACCTATTATCAAAGGAATACCATTAATTCCAAGGTAGTAGTTGTAATTAGTATTCTTATCCTATTATTGTTTCCGTTGTGAGTTTAGATTTCTATCAATCTCTGATAATACTCATGCTTATTTGCAGGTACCAAATTCAACGATCTGTGCTTCGATGGACTTGGGTTTTGATTTTTGTCGAAATTTAGGCCCATTAAGGTATGAGTTGTTACATTTCGTATCAAAACTTAGGTTAGTAGATCAGAGGAATTAGGATAAATTGAGAGAACGTATTCGTACTTTCCTATCTAGTAATATTATATTTTTACGTTAAATTCTAAGAGTTCCGACTATAGAAGTAGTTGTAGTTCCACTCCAAGGGAATGGACAAAGCAACTATGGGTTAGAAATATCTTAGAGTTAAGATTTTCATGCTGACTCTGAAGTACCCCCATGGACTGCTGATGATGCGTAAAGCGCTGTTGATGAAGAGCATAAGTACGATATATGGCAGAATCCCAAAGACTGGAGGTGTTCGACTTGATGGTTGAGATTCTAGCTACCTTGTGATTTGGATCTTGATGGTGAGTTCTAGTCGGAGACACACATTTATTCCAGATCGGCGGACAATTAGAGTATTTATGTCGCAATTGTCCAGTGACAAGTTTTTGCTAAGGTGCATTCATTGATCACCTCTTTGATTGCAAACCGGATTTTTATTTGAATAATCAATGTCAATTTCTTAGTATAAAACTTGTAAGAGAATTTTTATAAAGTATATTTTGGATATGTCTTAGATTTTGGAAAAAGGGTTTTCAAAGGATTTCTTTTCCCAAGGATTTATTTTGGAAATTTTGTTTTGGAAAAGTTCTGAAATTTTAATTTTCAAAGAAACACGTATACCATGAAGTTGGTCATGTTAAGAAATTTTTAATTTATAAAAGATTAATTCAATAATTCCTTATACATATCAATAAAGACTTGATTTTGATTTTTGGCAAATATAAGTTTGATTTTTTAAGGAAAGTTTTGGTATGAAATGGTTTCTAATATTTAGAAACAGGTACAAAGGAGCATATACTTAGCTCGGTGATTTTTCGGTTTATAAAATCAAGGTTTTTATATCTTCTCTCTTTAAGGTACATACAAAATAGGAATAACATTCAATTTTATTGGGGTATGTAGTTTGAAGTGTTGTTGTACCCAACAGCTATTGGAAGAATATTTCCATGCAAAGTAGGTAGGAAATAGTAGATGGAATATTTTTGAGGTTTTGGAATTGTTGTTGGTCGTAACAGTTTTGTTGGGACTACTGTGTATTGATGCAGCATGGTTCGAGACTAGGTGGCAGGCTTTGACACCACCGTGATGAGAACAAGAATTTTTTGGATCGTGTCGAATCGAAGAAGACGTCACGAAACGATTATTATTATTTAATCCGACCATAATTGGGTCCAATTAACGTCCAAAGCCCGTCTAGCGGTTGACCACATAGCGATAAACCTATCGTGGTCTACCAATTAATGAGTTTTGGCACAATTTGAACTTGAAATGGGTCTATAAAAGTCACTTCCGAATTTTTTTAGTTGCCTTCTTTCGTTCCTCCTTCCTCAACAAGCTGAACCCAATCTCCATCCTCCTACTCATCCAAGTATCAGCCTCTCTCTTCTGTTCCTCCTTTAGGCAATGTCGGTTTTTCCTAGGAGCAGGAGCCTCGCCTCCCCTTCGTACTGGTTTTACACGTTAGGTCTCGCCCCACCATCACTCCAAATCTAAAACCTATTTCCTTTCTCTGACCATCTCTTAGCCCAAGACACATTTCCGCACTGCCGGTTTTTCCTCGCACCATTATGGTCTCAACCCTCAAGAAACCACTTGGCTGGACCAGAATAAGCAGAAGGTTTCGCTGCTTTTGGGCTGGAAGAGCTATTCATCGCGGTAGAATTTGCACCGATCCTCTGTTTTGAGACTTTTGAGCGGGAATGTTACCCGTGTTGCATCTGCCTTTTCGATGTCCTATTGGCGTAGAATTTCGATGGAGGCAATAGTTTGTTTCGTTCGGAGGTGAAGGGTGTCTTGATTGTGCTTACTAACGATAATCTCATTGATATTTTGGAGGCCTCCATGAAGTATGCAAACTTAGATGATTTTGAAGTGACCGACTCAAAGATTTTGCAGCAGATTTTTTCCCTAGATGTCGATGTTTGCAAGACGGATAATCTACGTCCGACTGCTCATCTGATTATGTGCATCATTCGGCACAACGTCATCACTAAGACGGGAATTTACGATCGGATTTATCCCATGGTGCGGAAGACCACCTATGCTAGTATTGGCGGCATCGTTATAATTGGACTGGTACCCTTATGTTGCAATTTGTTGATCAAGGATTAGCACTCCACATAGTCATTTTCCGTATTTTCACCTATCCACCACCGTCTTTAGGTAATACGAGTGAACCTCCAAGGAGATGTAGTTTAGTAGAAGGTTCCTTCTGCTATCATTAGATCCTTCCTTAGGAAGATGGCAATCCCGAAGCCATCAGCAACACCAGCAGCGCCAACGACATGAGATTGGGTGCATAGCAGCCATACTACGACCATTCAAGAGTTGTGGTAATGGATCGAGCTCTAGCCGTGGAGCAAGGTATCTCGTAGTCTGTAGGCATTATTTTAGGATTTATGGTGTTGTTGTCCTTTTCCTTCCAGCATTTGTACTTATCTTTTTGGTTGTTTGGGTTGTAAAACTATTAGTTGTCTCTTGTAAAAGGCACACACACGATATTATGAGTTTCTATTTATTTGCTGTGTTATTGTTTCTAGATATGTAAACTGCTACTATATATGCATAGTAAAGAAGCAGTATAAATACGGGAATCTCATAAAGAGACTTGAATAATAGTAAATGCAATATAAGACTGGAAGCTTAGAATAGTTGGAAAATTTTAGCTAAGGACATGATAAAGTTGTTTTAGTATCACGGGTCATTGCTCATGTTCCTTAAAAGCTAAATTTTTTGAACAATAGATGTGATGACATTTTTAGAAAAAATGTTAAGTTTTATGGGCAAAGGTTATTTGCAGAATTCCAAAATTTAGTTTATGCATTTAGCGCATAATCGACTTTCGACTATGATGAAATTGTTGCTTGATTTATCAAAACTTTTGAGAAAGAAAATATTTTAAAAAGTTTCCCCTTGATTTGAAAAGTTCTCTTTTGAAAAAGGAAAGAAAAAAAAAGTTTTATGTTTTAGTTATTTTTATTTTTAAATTAGTTTTAGAGTTTTTGTCCAAAAATTAGATTTCAAGAGAACATATGCATGTAAATATTTTGGGATTTTATTTTTCAAATGACGTACAAATTTGGAAAGTGAGAAAGATTTTTATGAAAATTTTGATTTTATAGGCCACATGTTAGGCATAGGGAAGGCAAATAGAGTTAGAAATTATGGATTTAGCAGTGCATTAGGGTCGACAATGCGATAAATGCAAGCGATAACGAGGGAAAAACTATTTTAGCCTTGAATTTTCTATTTTCATACATTGTCGATGACGCGCACGAGTCTATTTTTTTACTTAATTCCATTTTAGAGCTTGAAATAAGCCTCCTTATGCGTTTTGTATGTGGAAAATTTGAAGTAAATCTAGGGCAGCGAGGAAATTTTCACTATACTACCATAATAGGAAGATTATAGAGTGGTAAGAATGTTAAATTCTCCACATAAATCCATCTTTCCGGCATAGGAGTAATGTTTAACATGCGATTTTTCGATACATTAGATTATTGGATGGTAGGAAGTGGATGCAAAAATTGGTTGCTTTATACTTCTATTCATAGGAATATGGGGGTTTTGGTTGAAAAGATTTTTCAAATAGCTGCATACATATAGAACTGCCAGTAAATATGTAGGTTGTTTGCATTATGTTTCCAAAAATGTTTTCAAAAGAAATGCATTCATATAAGAGGATCCAATTTAGAATCATTCTGCTTCCATATTTTCTGTTTGGTGATACAGTAACACACTATGCACTTGTGCACGTTTGGTTGCAAAATTGGTTGTATGCTCATTGGTTGTGTAGTTTAGAATAATTAGGAGCCAAAACCATGACTTAGTCATTGGTGAAATTTTGAAGATGAAATTCCTTTTAAGAGGGAGGAGGGAGAATATAACACCCCGTAATTTGACATTAGTTGTTTAATTAGTTAATTAATTAGGCTCCAAAATGGAATTTGTGCAAACGATGGAATTTAACCATGAAACTTACACCATTGCGTCCGTGGCAAAATTCTGAGCAACTTTCGTATTTGGAGTTTTGTGATCGGAGTCCAAATGAAGAAATTACAGAAGAAAAACTAATTTGAAATGGAAATAATTCGCTTAAATAAATTAACGTTTATTAATTAATTGCCCGGGCCCAAAGATCGACCTGTCATTGGGACCGGTCGACCCCTGGCGGTCGATTGGAGCTTCATGGACGATCGACTAGTCGCCTTCAGGCGACTGCAATTAACCTAGGCCGCAATGGCCTGAATTTAATAATTTAAATCGTACGGTTGTGGTTGATTCTAGTGCCTATAAATTTAGGCCTAACCCTCCCTTCTCTTCTCATATTTTTTTAGAGGTAGTAGCAAAACTCTGCCATTTCTTCTTCTCCACTTTCTTTCTAAATTACAAAGATGTTTATATCTATATTCATAAAAATTGGAGAAGAATAAAAATCTAATAAAAAGGAGAAGAGAAGAGAATCGACTATATGTGTATTTAAGGTAATTCATATAATTGTATCTATTTTCTCTCCCAATCTCAAATCTCTTCTCAGATCTGTAATTCTAATGTACGTATATACCTATTTTATACATATTTCTCGGATTAAAAAGGATTTGAAGATGAATCAAAGGTTCTACATTAGATCTGGAGATTTGGATCGCTTTTAAAAGGTAAGTGGGAAATTTTTTTGATTGTTATAATATGAAAATTATCCCGTTGGTTTTTATTTTATTTTTATGCCTAATTGGGTAATTGTATATGAATTGCAGGCAACAAACTGAATATAATTTGAATATATAAATATCGCCTACATATTCTTGTTTATAAATTGATTTAGAATTGTTTATAACATGATCTGGAAATCAGTCCCAAAAGTATGAATTTAGAATATTGATTTGAATGAAATTTATTCCAGATCAGAAATAGGTAGTATAATAATTTTATGAATTTGGATTATTACTCTAATCTTGTTGGAATGTAAACTTTTCTATGTTTGGAATTGTTGAAATTTAGATCCGTTTAATATTTGTAAATTAGTTTGATTTCTTTCCCTTTTTAGAAAAATACAGCGTTTGATCTAGCAAGGAATAGATGCAAATAAAAAGAGAAAGAGATGTGTAAAGTATGAATTCATTGTAGTTTACACTATCTATTTCAATAATAAAAAGAAATGATTATTCCTTGTAATTTCAAATGATGTAATCTTTTATATTTTAAAGTTAAATCGTTTATTTTGGATTAATTTACGGAAATTATAATGGATAATCTTTTTAGATATGATTCCAACAATTGAAGATGGAAGAGAATATTTTAGTGAAGGTATATCACTAAAATATATTTGATGATGTAATTTACTACGCTTATAATAATTAAAATAAAACTTAGCGAATAACGATGCTTACACATAATATTTGCGTTTAGGATAATTAATTAATGGAAAAGGAATTTAAAAGGGTTGTAACTCGAATAAATGGGAAATAAATGGTAATAAATATGGGGGTTGCAATAATTTGATATGGTAAATGGATTAATGAGACTGATAAATAAAGAAGTTGAACTATGAAATAGTTAAAAAGGTTACTAATTTGAAATTAGTAATCATACATAAATGTCATAGGAAATGCACGTTAGGATTTTATGGATAAATTGACATTTATGAGCATAAATAGGGGATTTATGGGTAGATAAGTATTTAAGATAAATCTTATTGCCTTAAATAAAATTGGAATTAGTAAGCTAAGTCCAATGTCTACCTAATATAATATAAGTAAAGACTTAAGATGGTTAATTGGACTTAGCAGGTTAGTGATGCGAGGTCAGTAGAGTCACTCGACGAAAGACCGCCTTCACTAATATAGTGGTTTAGCACACATTTGATTGATTTATACTGACATGGATGGTGTATTACAAATGTTTGGTAATTAGTATATGTGAGTGTGTATGTATATATGTTGTGATTAGTTTATTTAATGTTTGGAGCTGACATTGTGTTTTGTCAAATGTTTATAATGTTTAATGGCAAAGTGTGTTATTATTGTTTTTACCTCATATTTATGTTGATTGATTGGAATAGTCGAGTAGGAGTCATGTTTTCTGCTTGCATTGGTTACTTTGGTTGCAATGGTTGCATGGATGTTATGGTTGTTATGTGCTCATGACTATCTAGATGTAGGAGAAGAGTAGGAAATAGAATTACATGGGTTTGATCTCCCAAAAAGGTGTATGTAGGCAGTCTTTTCCTATGCAATAGGTATCGAATCTATGACCATAGTGTATAGGGTTAGGCGCAGTCCAAATAGTTGTAATCGTTTTCCTTTTGTTATATATATATACATACAGTTGTGAAGTTGCAGGTAGGACCAGAAGAGGAAATAGAAAGGTGGATGGCTATATTATGGATAGTTGATTGGTATATTCTTTTACATCATTGTTTTATTGTTAATGAGTTAATGATAATTGATGTATTGAGATGTAAATTATTGTGATGATGTTGTAAAATAATTGTATTATTAAGTTAATGTACATTTATATTGATATTTGATTCCGCTGTGAGGATTTCTTTTATTTTCTTAGTTTTGAAAATTTTAAATTATAATATAAACGGTCCACTTTTTTAATATTGGAAATTGGTTGCAGCGTATTTTATGGGGTTTGTTATTAATTTCTGATGTTAAATATAGTGGAGCGTTACACTTAATTGGTATCAGAGCTTAAGTTTAGCGGCTCCTTGAGCCTTAAGAACAATTGACCATTTAGGTTAGGTTGATTTACACTTTTGGTTGGGTTAAAAATATAGAATAAGAGAGTGTTTGTAACGACCCATAATTTCAGTCATTTGATTTTGGAATATTTAATTGATTTTAAATATTGAAACGTTAATTTTATAAGTTAAATAACCTATATTTCAAATATAACGAATTATTTGGATAATTAAATTATTAAATTTAATATTTGAAATTGTTTAAATAATTGAATCTTGAATTTAAATGAATGAAAATGATTTATAAAGTTGATTTAAATTCTATTTAAATTAGAATGGAGTTAGTAAGCTTTTAAAATTGATTTAAAAGTGAATAAACAAAAATCGGAAATTACTTGATTTAATTAACGTGTAAAAATAGTCATTTTTGGCACTGTCTCAGATTTTGACGAAACTAGTTTCATTGGATCCGTAATAGTAAATTATTATATGCTGTCAAGTTTCGTAGCGATCAGACTTATCGTTTGACCGTGCGAGCTTGAAACGCGTAGAAATTAATTAAAGGGATTTTAATTAAAATAGTTCCATTTTGAAAAACTATCTTCTGTATATGATGGAATTGGCTTCTGATACAAATTCCATTGTGTTCGGAATAGGGGTATAACATATAGAATGTCAGGCGGCACACTTCGTTTGGAGTTCGGAATTTTCACGGATGAATAGTGCCGGGTTTATTTTCTATAAATAGACCTTAACTTATTTCATTTTGCAAACCTTAACACTAAATAGAATTCTCAGCCGCCATTAAACATTTCTATCCGATGACCATTGTTGATCGGAGCCTCAAAGTGCGAAATTAGCCAACGACTTCAACTAGAGAAATGTAGGGCACGTCGATACGAACTCGATCAACGGTTGGATCATCGTCCGGTGTCGCGTGGTGGCCAAAAACCGCCTTCGTTCGACAGCAGTTTTTTGGGCTTCACGGCATTTTTGGGTCGGGCGTCCTCGCGTAGGCGAGGTGGTGGCGGCGCTGGGTGGTTGGCGCTCATAAGGGAGGTCGACGGTTCGCTGGTGGTGGTGTCGATCGGTGAGGCGCGCGCAATTTAAAAAAAAACTTCATGCACGACCTGGGTGAGAGAAAGGCGAGTGAGTTCCTGGAGGGAAGAGAAGTGTTGGGTAAAAAATTAAATGTTATTAATTTAGTTAAATAAAATTTTAATTATTCGAATGTTCAATAATTCATAATTTGTTCGTACGAGGGCCGTTTCGAGCGCGACAAGTTGCGTTGCATTCGTATCAGCAGCACTACGCTATAGAGTTGGATTGGACGAATTCAAAGCTAGTTGGAATTTTGGTTAAATTGAACGACCATTCAATTTTAATTCAAAATTGAGCATTGGCGATTTTTGGAATATTTTGTGAGTTAACTCACCTCTCTAGCCTGCTTATATTTTTATATAAGTGGGAATAATTTTATTTATGCTGTTGGTTGATTTTTTGGATGATATACTATATATATTAGTTGGTTTGGATATATTCCCGCCTATTGGAGCGTATGAGACATTATACGTTCCCGTGTATGAGCGGATGACTATTTGTATACGAATCCCGCCTCAAAACGGTTGATTTTTATATTATTTGATTATATGTTATATTTGATGCAGGGGGACAGATTAGAGGGATCCAACAAGATTCCTCACACTGTTGATTTTATTTTCATATATTTTGATATATGATGTGTTGGACGCCATATTTGATGACACGGATTTGATTTGGTTATTTGGTGTTATGGTAGCACTGGGCTATATTTTAGTATTTTTGAAATACTAGAAAATAGTGATTTTGAATTGAAAAGATTTCTAGTGATTTCGGAAGTATATGTTTTTAATAATTTTTAAATTATTAAAAGGAATGAATTTGTATTTAAATAAATACAAAGTATGATTTTTGATGTTATAAAAATATGGTTTTGGAGAAATATTTTTATATGGAGATTTCTGAATATTTTATAAAGGATTTTTAAAGCGATATTTTATAAATAAAGAAATAGATTTAAAATCGGAGTTTGTAAATATTTTATAAATGGATTTGAAGTTTATTTGGTAAATAGATTTATGAATAGATTTTATAAATAAGTATATTTTATAAAGAAATATGTTATAAATGAATTTTTATAAATAAATTAGATTTATAAAGAAATGGATTTATAAATGGATTTTGATAGTGAAACAAGTTTTTATAAAGAACGAGTTATAAATAGAATTTATAAATAAAGAGATGTTATAAAATAGAAAGGAGATTTATAAATATGGAAATGATTTTTGTTCAGATTTAAATGTGGATTCTTATATAAAGGAATTATATTCGAGTTTTTAAGAGTTTAACAATCTTTCAAAGGATTGTTTTGAAAATGATGTTTTGAGGAAACTAATGGCTTTGAAAAGTAAATTATCATTTTAAATTAATGTTTTGGGAATTAATAATTCCAAATGGAATTTAATAGTTTGAAAAATGTTTTGAAATGTGATATGTATCGAAAACATAGATTCAACATTTATTGTTGTAATAGACGTTTTCGGGAAAGTATGGAAGGCATGGACTATAACACTGTTGTTATAGTAAACGATTTCCGAAAGGGAATGTTTTATATAGTATACGGGATTTTTATATTTTTAATCGAATCCTTATACTAATGTTTTTTGGTTGTCGTAACAATGTTTTACGCAACATTCGTTTTGACCCAATAAAGCGTGTTTTGAAAAATATGAAGCTTTCCTAAAATGATTTGTAAATATACTTATTACAAATTTAAGTATAAGAGGATATTTCTAAGTGTGGAAAATAAATTGATTTGTGAATATACTTATACGTTGATATAAATATGGAAATGTTTTCCAATATTGAATGATTGAAATGGTTTTGAAGATATATCTTTCTAAAGATAGTTTGAAGTAAATATTTGGAAAATGATTTAATTAATGAAAGATCAATTAAATGGCCCAGTGACTGCTTATGTGCTGGATATTGTTGTTGCTTTGATAGTTAAATAACCGACTATCAAAATTGGCCTCTTTATCGTTGTTGGTTCGGAGAGACCGGGGTTGGATTTATTCGAGAACCACTTCGGACTAATGTATGCATTCGAAAGTGCAGGGTTATGATTATGATTTTGAAGACGGAGATCTTCATGATGCAGGGCTATTTGCCACTAGTCCCTTAAGGTGAAATTTACCATATTATATATTTATGGTGGAAGTAGTGCTTCGTTATGAAAATCTACGATATGCAAGGACTTCTCGCTACTAATCCTAGGGGTAATTCCCGACAGGATGTGGTAGGAGAGTGCCTTCAGTTTGTCCTGTTCCTGGACAACTTGTATGGATAGATGTCTGACATTGCATTTCTAAGATTACATCGTTGATGTAACGACCCGGCATTTTTGTCGTCTTGAGTTTTGAATATTAATTTTTTATATTCAATAATATGGTATTTTTAATCAAAATAAAATCTCTGTTATGATAATTGGTAATAATATATAGTTTTTAAGCCAAGATAATATTTTGAATTTCCAGATTTTTATTTATAAAATAGGAAATTGATTTAAAATGGAATTTCTTTTTTTAAAAAACAAAAGGTTAATGAGGTTTTATACTGGTCCCCTACCAGTTATATTCCATGAAAAAAACAGATAATTACATTCGTACCGAACATCAACACAAAAACCTAAAACATAGTAAAAAGAAGACAAACAGTGGGAATAAAAAACGCTACTAATTATCATGATATTCAGGCCCATTTAGCCCAAATCTCGCAATAATTAACACACCATGCAAAAGGCCGATCCATCTAAACTTATCATCTTCATTCTTTTATTTACCTCCTTTTTTACCGTGATAATAATCTGCTTCTTGCTGAATGATTTTTTCTCAAAAATTCTAGCATTTCTCTCACGCCAAACAACCGCAATAAAGACTTTCAAAACAATAATCATGCGACTACCCAAGTCATTTCTCCATCTAGATCTCTTAAAAATTTCGAACCACTGCAGTGATCGATCGGTATAGTTGTAGTATATTCCCACTGCAAGTAGAATCGATTTCCAGATTCGATATATCATAGTACACTGGAAGAAAAGGTGGTCTCTGCTCTTAGGAATAATATTGAAAAATATACAATAATTTGTAGTAATGAAACCCCTGGCCATCAACTTATCACGAGTTAGCAGAGAGTTGTGGATAGTCTTCCACAAAAGGAAATTATCAGATTCAGTACCCAAACTGTTCCAAATTCTACGATACCAAATAGAATTTGGCGAAACGTAGTCAGGTAGAAGAGCCTTATATATATCGACAGTTTTATGTGCACCGTGCATAGCAGTCAATTGAATCATATGGGTAGAGTGTAGATGTTCTTCGGTCATAATTCTAACCCATAGATTCCTGACCACAGATGAGCTAGCAGAGGCATCATGATGTTTCCATGGTTGATAAATTGATGAATAGAAGCATTATCAGGAATGCCTGTAGACATTTTTGCATATTATTTAATGTATCTTTCAATATTATTCCTCTTGCAGCCCATGGTGTATGCCAAAAGGAAATATGTAGATCATAGAAAATAGGACAATTTTTTGATCAAGACTTCTCAGAGTAACAAATTATCAAAATAAGCATCATTAAAAACTAATTAGCAAAATAGGCCTGGTTTTCATTTGAACTTGCGCAAAAATGGAATGCGCAAGGCCATTTTTTTTATACGGAGCTTGCGCATTCCATTTTTGCGCAAGCTATATTTTAATGCTTGCGCAAATATGGAATGTGCAAGCTCTTTTTTGGGCATCAAAAGGACAGAGAGCTGATTCTGGGGTCATTCCTCAACCCTACCCCTTTCTTCCCAAAACCCTCCCCATTTCCAACTTCAAACCCATTTCAAATCCAATTATCTCAAGTCAAAATCATTTTTTCTCATCTATTTCTTCAAACAAACACTCTATTGCCCATAAAATGGAAGCTAGCTCTTCATCTACGTTGATTAGAGGTAATTATAAATCATTTTTTTGAAAATTAAGATGCTACTTTAGAAATGATTGTTGTTGTTTGCGGAAGAGGTAGTGTTGGTGATGTTGATGTGGATGTACTCACATTGTTGGTTTCTTTGATGACAATGCAAAAGGATTTGAAGTAGTAATATAGCAAAAACCCTAACTTTGTACATTGTTTTTGTATTGATAAACGGTTGTTGTTGTTTGTAGAATTGTCTCCTGGGCCCGAAGATAGAAGTGTTCTCTATCTTCAAGAACACCATAGGAGCCAAAACGATACATTAATGGAGGTAAATGTTCGATATTGGTAAACCGGGGAAGTCAAATATGAAGTCCTAATTATAATTTGTTTATATATTGCAGGGTGTTGAAACTGTGAAGATATGCGATCATTCGAGCAAGCTCAAGGAGATCGATTTTAAAGATCCAAGATTGGAGCCGAATCTACGAATCTCCAGATTTTGGAAAGCTATGCAAATCGACTACATTCGGCTCGATCATCACCTTCTTACCGCTTTGTGCGATAGATGGAGGCCGGAAACAAATACGTTTCATATGAGAGTCGGGGAGATGACAGTGACTCTAGCGGATGTGCATTTTCTTTTCGGTCTTAAAGGAGACGGTCGTCCGGTATGTGTGCAAAATGTAAATATCGATTACATCGAATTGGCTCATGACTTGCTTGGTATTTTTCCGCCAAGAGAGGCGGTTAAGTCTAAAAGTGATTTGTCAATGACTTGGTTTAAAAGCGAATTTTCTGAACCACTACCCGAAGGGGCGACCGATTTAGATATACTTCGCCGCACTCGTGCCGTGATATTGTATTTTTTGAGTTGCCGATTATTTCCCGATCATTCAAAAGGGAGATTAAGTTTGAAATTTTTACCATTTTTGGATGATTTGGCTGACTGTGGTTATCATTCTTGGGGTAGTGCTGTTCTATGCTATTTGTATAGTGAGTTATCGAACGTTTCCTTGCAACGTCGAAAAGTTTTAGGGGGTTCTGTAACGTTGTTGCAACTATGGTCGTGGTCGCATATTGCCATTGGACGGCCGTCTATTAGAATTCCTACCGACTTAGATCCGTATCTTCCATTCGGGGCTAGGTGGAACTGTGCTAGGAGTTGGCGTGAGACGCCAAGAAATGTACAGTTTTACCGTAATGAGTTGGATTTGATGGCTGATGATGCGGTTACATGGGAACCATATTCATTAGTGTATAAATTTGGACATCCGGATATTGAGTATTCGTTCGCCGGTTGGATTGCTAAGAGCCGACTGATTCTATTTCTGGACTTTGAGTTGTATGCACCCGATCGGGTGATGAGACAGTTTTCCTTTGATTATCAGCACATTCCCGATCCTGTCGTCCCCCTTGACCCAGAACCCACTAGCTGGATGGCATTTTTGCAAGAAAGTATTGCTATTTGGGAATCAAGAATTGATCGTGCCGAACAAGCACGTGACCCGCCGACACCTTTGAGCGAGTACGAGTATTGGTATTGGCGAATTACTCGTCGTTATATCCTTAAAAATTCGGCAAGGAAGTTGGTTGCGTACACTCCCCGTGCTCTTCTAGAACGTGATGTGGTAAGTGTTGTATTTTCAAATTTTGTATAGTTCAATTTTTATGTCATATTGATGCATTGTTATGATTTATGATTTAGGTAAGCGGAATATACAGCGCTTTGGATGTGGTGGGCGAAATAGAAGAAAGTCATATGGAGCCGGACAAGGTCAAAAGCAAGTGCATTGACCTACGACGAATACTTGATACGATTCTGGGTCGGAACAAGCTAAGAAGGTCGGCCAAGCCGCTGCGCATTGTAGAAGAGCCACCGCATTGTACAGAGGAGACACATACCACACTAGCGGGTGGACAAGGCCAATGGGAGGAGGCACATGCAGAGGGGGAGGCTTCACAACATCCCGGTGGCGAAACTACGGGTGGATGGCCTGCTTGGCCCGAGGTAGAGCATCAATACACCGGCGGAGAAACTCACGCTGAATGGCCGGTTTGGCACGAAGGAGAACAACAATTCGGCTATGTTGGACAGTCGACATACGAGCATATGCAAGAGCCGTCGCAGTGGGAAATTCAACAAGAAGAACTCTTTTTTGGGCCAAGTCAACAACAAGAAATTCCGCTGCTTACACCCACTCCAACATTCGAAGAAGGCCAAGGATCGGCTCCCATCGTGTACAAACGGAAGAAGAAGAAAAGAGACACCCCACTTGAGCTTAGAAGGATTCGTGATTGACGGTGTTGGTCATATTGCTGTTGTTTCTTTTGGTTGGGTTAGGTTAGGGGTTGGTGCTTTGTATGTGTCTATGTTTTTGCATGACATGTTATTTGGATGATTTTAAATTGTCAGTTAGTTTGTGGTAATTATTTTGTTTTTGATGGTATTGTTAATGTGTCTATGTTATTGTTGCCTTGTTGTTAATGTGTCTATGTTATTGTTGCCTTGTTGTTAATGTTGTTGCGTGGAAACAGCTCTCTGTTTGGAGCAGACCCTTATTATAGCTTGCGCATTTGTGGAATGCGCAAGCTATATTATCAATATAGCTTGCGCATTCCACAAATGCGCAAGCTATAATAAGGGTCTGCTCCGAACAGAGAGCTGTTGCCAAAAATATAGCTTGCGCATATGTGGAATGCGCAAGCTATTTTGGTAATATAGCTTGCGCATTCCACATATACGCAAGCCATATTTTGGATATTTGCAGCAGCCCGCAAATGCTACATTTGATATTTTGTAGCATAGGCGGAACGCTGCATATTACCCAGTTTCACCAAAAATATAGCTTGCGCATTTGTGGAATGCGCAAGCTATATTATCAATATAGCTTGCGCATTCCACATATGCGCAAGCTATATTTTTGGCAGCAACTCTCTGTTCGGAGCAGACCCATATTATAGCTTGCGCATTTGTGGAATGCGCAAGCTATATTATCAATATAGCTTGCGCATTCCAAAAATGCGCAAGCTATAATATGGGTCTGCTCCGAACAGAGAGCTGTTTCCACGCAACAAATTACACTATAGGACAAAAAATCTGAACAACATGCTATATAACATGCAAACACCATTCGATTAACAACACCATCCAAAAAAGTTTCAACAAGACGTACAGTAATATATACATTCTAGTTCTATTACAATTCAACGCGGACAAGTGTTTTTCTTGTGGCCAATAGAACCACATTTGCTACATCTATTATGGCCGGATGAAGATGGCGGATCCATAAAACCTTTTATTCTAGTAGACCTAGGACGACCTGAATTTCTGCGCACAGGCGGCGGTTGTATAATTGGACCATCGTAGACGTTCCAATGTCGACTATCCGGTACAGGGTGGAATAAAGGAGCATAAGCTGCGGAATACATAGCCTTCGTGTACCACGGGGAGATTAGGTCAAAATACGCTCTATTAGCACCACCCGAACCGCGTGAACAAGCCGCTAATACATGGGAGCATGGAAAATGATCTAACGTTGGCATGTTGCACGAACATTTGGCAACATTATCTTCGATATTCACCGTATAATCAAACATATGCACATCTTTCACCTGCCATTCAACGAAGCTATATCTCTCTATAGACATGAGCCTCGATTCTTCCATTCTTCTCCGCGCTAATGCTTCCCACCTAGGTGCGAGCTGCGACGTCCACTCTTCACCTTGAGTACGTCTTTCGACGAAGTAATGGTTCAGTCGATGAAAAGTACGTGCAACCAATGATCTAACAGGTAAATTCCTAGTTCCTTTGAGCACACCGTTAAAGCTTTCAGAAACATTGGTCGTCATCATATTGAATCTTACTCCGCCGTCGTGACAAAGAGTCCAGCTTGATTCCTGGTCTTTCAAACTTCTTTCAATCCACGCATCGGCGTCTCGATTTACATCCTTCAACTGTTTTCGAAAATCATTATATTTTACGACCTCCGATGCCGTGGCACATGCGTGTAATAAATTTTGTAGCTCATCCGTGCCAAATCCCGCTTTCTTAAAATTTGCTTTAATATGACGGATACAAAAACGATGATGATGTTCAACTGGCCAACCTTCTCTAAGCGCACGTGGAATTCCTTTCATACGATCCGAGACAAAGGTGATACATCTAGTACGTACGGATGGAATATAATTCCATATGCAACGAACAAACCAACTCCACGTTTGCCACGACTCTGTTTGCACAATAGCAAAAGCTAAAGGAAATAACCCTTGATTTCCATCCACTCCAGTTGCTACTAGTAACGTACCCAGATACTTCCCGTATAAATGAGTGCCATCAATAGACAATATGGGTCGACAGTGGTCGAAGCCTTGAATAGAAGGTCCGAAAGCCCAAAAAGCACCATCAAAAACACCATGGCTATGAATAACATCATATACGGTTCCGGGGTTGGTATGTTGTAGGGCTCTAAGATATTTCGGCAATTCTGCGTACGACGATTCCCAATCGCCATAAATCATTGCAACAGCTTTCTGCAGTCCGTGCCAGGCTCGATAATAACTCACTTTAATATGAAACATGTTGGACATTGTCCCTTGAACAGTTCTTGCAGTCATGTTTGTTTCAGCTTTAATCAATGGAAGTATTTTGCTGCATATAAACTTAGCAGTTGCCTGTCGATGGTTTGAGTTGATGGTTGCATTTAAACAAGTGTGATCGCCGCCATATGTGGTTATCTTCCACCAGTTTGATTTTTTTCTTACCGAAAGGCTTGCATGAACTCGCCAAGGGCATGTTTCTTCCACAGCACAACGGACCGTGTATTGATTTGCACGCGATTTCAGAACTTGGAACGAAACTGAACATTTAATCGACCATTCACATAATTATTCAACAAGCTTCTGCTTACTATCAAAAATTAACCCAACTCGTGGACCGTTCTCCGCACATTCTCTTCCAAAAACTTCCACGTCTTGATGACAATTTTGCATTATCGATTTCGCCATCATTGATGCCGTGCATAAATCATCGGCTAGAGCCTCTTCATATGTGATTTGTTCTTCTTCCGCATTTACATCATCAGTCTCCTCAATGTCTGCATATATGATTGCATCATTGTTAACTTGCATTTGATAGATTCAAGTTCTATCCTCATCATCCGCACAAGCTACTTCCATGCTATCCAATTGTCTAGAAATCTCGTGTGGAGAAAGAACATGATCATCGGCACCATCGTCGTCAGAACTAGTAAATTCATCTTCTACACTAGGAAAACAAAAAACAAAGGTCATATATTTAGCATTAACGTAAGTCAAAATACAAGTGCAAACGTATAATAGTACTCACTTTTCAAACGCCTACGACTGATTTGGATTTATAACGTTAGGCATCATATGTTGTTCCTGACTAGAAGAGACTCCAACCACTCCGCTGTACCTTTGAAGTAAATTTGTAAACTCTCCACCTTGATGGCTTGAAAAATACGACGGATACGCCGAACATTGTGTTTCTTGTAACTGTGTAGTGTGCATACACTCATCCCCAGAGATTACTGCCGCTTGTGTTTCAACCACATTTTCATGTTCCACTCTCACAACGTATATTTCTATCACTCTCATTCCAACTGAAAAAGTGGACTTCAAATCGTCGTCGTCTTCCAAATCAATAGCGGATGCACCATCATCCCAAACTCATTTCACCGCTAATTTTAAATCATATATCACAGGATTTGCTTTTGTCACTTCAAATGCCCTTTGTTTAAGCTCTTCGAAACTACAATGATTTTTTATTGTCGATCCTTTACGCCTCCCGCCCACATATCTAGGTTTACCTTCATCATCAACCAACAATTCGCCATCAAAGTAAAATATGGTCGGAACCTTTGACATTATCTGCAAAATATGTTCCAATACTGCATTTAAAGTTTTTGTTCACTGACATAAGTATAAACATCAATTTGATGAATTATTACCTATTTTTTCAAAGTAGATTTTGCTTCCGCATGCAATCTTCAACCAAAAGCAGTCAGCTCAATCTTTAAAAAAACCAAAACAAACAAATCAATATAATAATACAACCAATATATGTTGTCATTGAAGTCAACACTATCAAATGAATTTCAAAAACATAATAAACTTTCCACCATGCTCACAATACGGGTTACAACAAATACAAACATTTTCGCAACAACTCAATACAAATCCAACGGTACAACATAAAATCCAAATATTACAACTTAACCAAACCACAAACATCTACCACATTCTAGGCCTTCCAATGTTCGTCCTTAATTCTTCATTCACAATTTTCAAACGACTTATTTCGGCTTGCAATTCGTGGGCATACTCAAGTCCCCTTTCGCACAGGGGTTGATCAATCCATTTAAAATAATTGCAACAATCATATTCACGAGGATTCAATCTATGTTCGTTGTACGAACTACACCCGAAAAACCTTCGTCCAGCATTCTTTTCCTTTCTGCAAACAACCACTACACACATAACTCCGCAATAACAAGTTGGATATGATCGTTGCCCCCTAGGCACGGATGGACCAACAGGATGTATAGGCGTCAGCAAATTCCCACCAACTCTATGTTGATGGCCAGACATTTCCGCAGAAACAACTTCACATAAACGACCGTGTAAGGTTGATGATCCTGAATGAAATCTACGCGGTACTGGTTCAAACTGTGTTTCCGGAACATGATCGACATCAAAGTCAATATGACTTGAACTTGCAACTCCGATTTTCTCTTCAAGCTCATCAAAATGTTTCATCAATGTTTCGTCGTCTATCTCCCAATCATTAATGTCTACCGTCATCATAAACAATAAACAATTAAGATGTAAATTAGGGTTTTTAATTTACTACTATTTAAATAGGGTTTCCCAATTCATCAAACACTAACAACCAATTCAACAACAACATCATTGTATAATAATTAACACCACCACCACCAATAACTCTTCATTTTCAACAAAAATTACATCTTAATTTTCAAAAAAATGATTTATAATTACCTCTAATCAACGTAGATGAAGAGCTAGCTTCCATTTTATGGGCAATAGAGTGTTTGTTTGAAGAAATAGATGAGAAAAAATGATTTTGACTTGAGATAATTGGATTTGAAATGAGTTTGAAGTTGGAAATGGGGAGGGTTTTGGGAAGAAAGGGGTAGGGTTGAGGAATGACCCCAGAATCAGCTCTCTGTCCTTTTGATGCCCGAAAAAGAGCTTGCGCATTCCATATTTGCGCAAGCATTAAAATATAGCTTGCGCAAAAATGGAATGCGCAAGCTCCGTATAAAAAAAATGCCTTGCGCATTCCATTTTTGCGCAAGTTCAAATGAAAACCAGGCCTATTTTGCTAATTAGTTTTTAATTATGCTTATTTTGATAATTTGTTACTCTGAGAAGTCTTGATCAAAAAATTATCCTAGAAAATATTGTATTTAACCAGAGGCAGAATATGATGTCGAATATTAAGAATACTCTTCCAGAACCAGCTTGCATTTGAAGTGGAGGACATAGTCCAGAAGTGTTTGCTATACAGATAGTTTTTTGTTATCCATTCAACCCACAGATTTGATTTTTGACTAAGAATATCATTTATATGTTTTGTCGCAGCAGCAATGTTCCAGCACCGTAAATTTATTATGCCCAATCCATCTTTTCTTCTAGGAATGCACAGTTTTTTAAAAGCAATGGGAATGGGTTTTCGAGAATGGCATGAAGTGATTCTATGCAGAGTTGATCACAGAAAGAAGTTTTTTTGGTAGAATGAATAGTCTTGACCAATACGACGTTATGCCAAAAACGATGGATTTGATAATCGTTACCCTTTCAGCTTGTGATAATAAATTTGTAGGCTAGAGTTTAAGCTTTGCAATGATCTTTTCGTACTTCAGAGAGGCCAGCTATGATGATGTTTGATTTATTTTTGTTTATGTGTAACCCAGTGATATCTTGAAATTTTAAAAGAGCAGGATTAATAGTTATGATAGTATTAGGCTCTGGTTTTGCAAATAAAACTATATCATCGGCAAACATAATAGATGTGATGAGTGGTTATCTGCATTTGGGATGTGTCTTTATTTTTTTTCAATTGCAAGTGAGTTCAGAGTAGAGGTCAATAATTCCATAACCATGATGAAGAGGTAAGGAGAGATCGGGTCCCCCTGCCTTATCCCCCTTGATGACTTGAAATATCCAGCACTATGGCCATTAACTCTAACTGTGTATGTAACAGAGGATATACATGTATAAATCCAAGCAATATATGTCTCTGGGAAGCCCATTCTAGTCATGATAGCAACAATAGACATCGACTCCACTGAATCGAAGGCCTTCTGTATATCTAGCTTCATCACGCTATGAAGAGATACATTCTTTTGTTTGTAGCCATGGAGTAACTCATGAGTAAGCAGTATATTGTCAGTTATATTCCTGTTTATGAGGAAAGCGGTTTGGTTTGGAGATATTATATTGTTGAGAATTCGTTTTATTCTGTTAGCCAGGATCTTTGCAATGCATCTTTACACCACATTGCAACATGATATAGGCCGAAATCGTGTCATTGATTTTGGATCATCAATCTTCGGAATCAGGGCAATATTTGTAGCATTTATACCACCAAGCATGGTGTTAGTGTAGAAGAAATATTTGATAGCCTCTACAAAAACATTGTCAATCACTGGCTAAGTAAATCTGTAGAAATTGGAGTTGAAACCATCGGGACCACCTACACTTTCTGGGTTAAGTTCAAATATAGCATCCTTTATTTCATCATATGTAACCATACTAATAAGGCTGAGTGCGTCAGTATTGGAAATGTGGGTAAATTTGTGTGAGCAATATTAGTCAGAGACCATAATTTTGTTTGATGTAGAGAAACATGCATAGAAATAATCAACAAAAGCCATGTCAATATGATGCTCTTCGGTTTGTAGAAAATTGTTATAGTCCTCAATAGAAATAATATTTGATTTGGATCTCTTGATGGCGAGGGCTTAATGAAAAAAATTATTGTTCCTATTTCCTTTAAAGAAATAATATTTTCCAAGTTTTTGTTTGGTCATTTCCATCTCATGATTAAGTGAATCCTGAAGTTTATGATAAAGTGCATGTTCAACAGAAGATAACACATCATTTCCTGGGTCTTCAAGCAAATCAGATTGAGCTTTTGTAAGGGCTTGACAAATTTTGGAAGATTTTGAAGCTCCATTTCCAAAAGTATCCTTTGACCATACTTTTAATTTATGTTTTACATTTTTCAATTTTTTCTGTAAAATATACATCGATTGTCGTATGTTTCTTCATTCCAACCCTGCAAAGATATATTTTGAAACTGGATATGGTTAGCCCAAAAATTAAAAAATGTAAATGAGGATTGATGTTTTCTTGGTTTCCTATTCCATGAGAGAAGGAGAGGGCTGTGGTCGGAAATGCCTGGTGGAATAACAGTAGAAGTAAGGTTTGGCTAATGTGAAAGGGCATGGTAGTTGAATAAAGAATGGTCCAAAGTACAGTAAGTTCTTTTTCCTTTTCTACGATTGTTCCATGTATATTGAGGACCAATGGTTGGTATTTTATGAATAGAAGTCATTTGTATAGATTGAAGTAGGGGATTAATGTCTTGAAAGGTGAGAGGATTTCCACCATATTTTTGAGTAGAGGCATACATGCAGTTAAAACCACCAATAAGTATCCAAGGGATATTTAAATTGCATTGACATTGAATAAATGAGTGGAGATAGGCTCTTTGGTTCTTACTGCAGGAAGCATATATGAATGTGATGTAGAAAGTAGAGGATGTTGAATTTTCAGTGACCAGAAAGTGTATATATTGATCAAAGGTTGATATAGTAGAGGTATTGTAAAATTGTGGGTTCCAAATCAGTAGTATACGACCATAATCGGCATGAACTAAGTTATGATCATAATACCAATCAGGGTTGATGTATGTACACAATTTTTTTGTATAGATATCATTAAGCTTTGTCTCGAGTATTCCAAACATATGTATATTCCGCTGTATAATCAAATTTTTTATTTCTTTTTGCTTTAAGGGGATGTGGGCTCCCCTTATATTCCATGCTCCAATGTTTTCAAACATAAGAACAATTTTTTTTCTTCTTTCTACTAGATTTCCTAACACCATAGGAGTCATTCTGATGTATACATCCTTCTTCATCTTCATTGTTCAATGTATCAAGTAGTATCTCATCTATGTTGTATTCTTTTCCACCGTCGATGTCTTCATGACCCTTTCCTTTCCTATTTTTTGTGTTCTTTTTATTCTTTTTCTTTTTGGATATTAGTTTAGAAGTAGATGGGGATGAGGGGGAGGGTTTAGGTTTGTGATGAGGATGTGTGTTGTGATGGTCAGTGTTATGATGTGGAGGAGAATCTTGATGGAAGAGAAGTTGAAAACCAGTGTTTTGTAGTTCAAAAAAGTCATGTTGGATGATGTTTTGGTCAACAAGCTGATTTGATATGGAAGAGGGTAAGTGAATGTGAGTATAAGGAAGCTTTTCAGAAAGAGAGGATATAGGTTCAGTGGATTTAATGTGAGAGGTGTTTTGGAGGGTTTGAGTACTGGTGTCATCAGTGACAAGTGATGGAGTGGTAACATGAATATGTGGATCAGAAGGTGGGATGTCAGTTGGTATATCATTTGTAGCGTTTTGTTTAGCAGCATGATCAGTGAGCATGTCAAAACTGTTTGAAAGTGGAATAGTAGGAATAAGTGGTGAAGGGGAAGCAGATCCACATTGCATGGAACTGTTGATGGTAGTATTCTGATCTGAAGAGAGGAAAATACATTGTGTAGGAACATTGGATTTTGAAGAGTCTGGTGGTAGATTAGAAGTAAGGTTTTGTTGAGTAATACAACAATTTGGATCAGACATATTTGTTTCATGTGCATATACATGACCATGCACATGTACAGTTTGAGGTAACAAGGAATTGGAGGGTTGATCACTCGTAGACTTCTGTTGTTGTGTTTTCCTTCTAATCCAGTGATTTTTTGGTTGCCATCCCAAAGCAAGGCCCGAAGTATATCCACTTTTACTTATATGTTCTTTCTTATTTGTCACATCATTTGTTTTTTGGTATTGTTCATCTTTTGTCTGTTCATTGGTCTTGAATGACTTTGGATCTTTTTCAGTGCATAGTGAATCAATAAAAACAGTCTCATTATTGCAAATTTCAGATGACAAACACTGTTTTCTGGCAGTGCAAGCACTTGCCATATAACCAAAGCATTTGCAGTGGCAACATATTTCAGGTCTCCAATCATAATAGATTTCAACAAAAGCAAGATCTTCTCCCTCACCACATTGAATAATATCAGGAAGTTCCTTATCCGCTTTAATTTCTATTAAACATTTGCATTCTCGAAACGCTGCATTTTTTCAATAGCCTCATTGAAACAAACAAGTTCACCCAAATGACAAGCAAGCCAATTTATGCCAAGTAGAGTCCATGCTAATGTAGGAATTTTATGGAAATGTACCCATATTGGTACTGATTTAATTTGTGATTGTGCATTTTTAAAAGAGGGTGTCCAAGATGTGATAATGAACATTTTTCCTCTTATAAAAACCGTGTCACTTTCAAGAATTTTATGTTTGTCATCATCATTCTCAAATTCAAAATAAAACTTTGTATTATCAGATTTCACCTTATATTTGCCACGTAGATGCCAAATCCTTTGCAAGTGATGTATGACAGTGGTATATGGTAGCTTTTCATCTAAGAAAAAACCGACAAGATGTTGTTTCCAAAATTTTGTCCCCTCATGTTGAACATCAGGCGGCATGGTAAGAGGAATTCCATCATAAGAAAGATTAAAAGATCGTGGAATATATCTTCCAGCGTTCTTTGGCTTAGCCTTGAATAGAGAAGCCCCTGGTTTACATGTAGATGACATAGGTTTAGTGATTTGTTCATGATCTGAAGAGGGGGAGTGTATCTCCTGACAAGGTAAAACATCACGACAGTCGATAGAAGTGGTAGGTTGGTGGTGTATCTCCTGACAAGGTAAAATCATTTTTAAATAAGAAATCTTTTACAAAATAATGTTTTGAAAAAATGTTATTTAGAATGAAATAGTAAAAAAATTCATTTGCTTTGAATTATACATTTTAAATATAAAAAGAAATGTAAAACATAAATGTTATTTTATTAAAAATAGAATGACAAGACTTGTAATACCTTGAGTTATATATTTTAATAGAAATAGAAATATATATATATATATATATATATATATATATATATAAACATGATTAAAATCAAATGAAAGTAAAAGTAATAAAAGGGATAAATGACCAAAGTAAACTAAGTTAGAAAAGTAAAATAACAAAGAGTAAACAAGTAAAATTGTAGACAAGAAACATTGCCTGGAAAGTATAAATATACAAACAAAGTACAAACATATAAAACTGCCTGGTCTAATACAGTAAAAACCAAAACAATTGTTTTAACCTCTTTTCAAACTTAAACTTCATGTCAAACTCATTTCAAATCTGTCATAAAACATTGTATAGATGCATCATCACATACTTGCATAAATATATGCATATAGGCTTGTATGCGTGTAGGTTTCAGTTGGAAAAACCCTGTCACTCAAAGCTTCGTAAAACACAAAACTGTATAAGGTAAGAAATTTACTTTAGAAATGCCTGGAAGTGTTGGTTCTACTCTGTTATATTTAACTTTGAAAAAAAATACATGCCTAGTTAATCTTTAAAAATCCTTATCTCAAATTCTAGTTCGAATTTGCTAATCATGTAAACTAGGGAAATGTGTGTTTTTGAGTATAGATGACTTTAAAAATAGTTTGAAGCTTGTCCATTCTATATAGAGTGTGTAATTGCAAGGTTACAGTGAATAACCCAAGTTTTGCCAATTTTTGATTTATGTGAAACATTGAATCAGGGCTACAACCATGATGGCATGATCAAAACATAAATTTTAGTGGTAAAATCATGATTTTTAAGTTATTAAATGGAGAGAATCTTGGGTTTGATCGTTTTCCATTAAAAAAATAATTTTGGGGTTGAGGATGAATGAGGCAACGGGTCGTTGGTTTCGGGATGACCGTTGGGTCGAGGGCGAGGTTTCGACCGTAGGGTTTTTGTTCTAGTGGCGTGGGTTGGATGCGGCAAAGGGTTTTAGGGTTTTGGGTGGTTGGGTCTAGGCTCTAGAACGCGACCGGATTTGAGGAGGAGGAGGGGACCGGAGTTCTTGGAATTTGGCATGGAGGAGGCGACGAGGGTGAGGTTTCGAATGGAGGTGGCGGCAGGCAAAATAGTGGGAAGAAGTGGGAGCAATTCAACAATTTATGGAGGTGGTTTTCTTGGTTGGTTGCGGTAGGAAGACTCGATCCTTGATCGAGGGTGCTGGAGCATGGGCGAGGTGATGAGGAAGTTCGAGGATCAGAGTGAAGCGAATTCGAGTGGTCATGGTGATGGGGCAGGTACCATAATGGGTGTACACGTGCACAGCGTGCACGCAGAGTTCGGCCATGGTGATTAGGAAATTGGGAAGGAAGGACTCATGTTCGATCCGGGAAATGGTAGGTTGGGCTCATGGTAGAGTCAAGTGGGTGGTAAAGTTTGGGTTCGAGCTTGTTTCGAGTTAAGGAGTTGAACCGTGAAGGAAGGATTAGGGATGTGAGTAAGGGGTAGTAGAACTGGAAGCACAAAAAAAAGAGAAGAAAGGGAAGAAAAGAAGGAAGGTATTGTGAGAAATGCGGATTACGGATCTTAAGGCTAGAATTAACACTAGAGGGGGGTGAATAGTGTTTTAAGGAATTACTAATTCTTTTTGAGTTTATATTAATTTGAACACAAATGTATGCAATATTCAGACACAGATATGATCACAGAATCAAACACAGATGCGGATATAAAGTAAAAGCAATAAAGAAAAGAACACACCGGATTTTATACTGGTTCGGAGTTACCCTACATCCAGTCCCGCAACACAAGTACGGATTTCCTTTCAAAATCAATTCTTACAATTACACCCTCGATTTCAAGGCCACGAGGTACGCCGCTCCAGATTCACAATCCTCTAGGTAGAGATACTTGATTTTACGGGCAACAAGTTCACCCGATTGATTTTCCAAGCTACAATCACACCTTTTCTCGCTCGATTGAATACAAAGAAGTCTATAACTATGAATAGCATTGGGATCTTGTTGAGATAGTGATAAAGAATCAAACCAGAGATGATCTAGTTAGATTCAATGGTGATTTCGGCAGAGTAATGGTAAAAATGTATATAAAGAAATGTGGAAGAAGAAGAGGAGTGAAATCAGAGAAAATATAATTATAAATTCGTTTAAAGCAGCCCCTATTTATAGTAGAACAACAACCATGTCCATTCGTGAAAGGATATGACGAATAGACACTTCCTTTGAAATTCAAACTATTGAAATAAACTGTCACCTTGTCGACAAGGGTTCTTGGGGTTGTCGATAAGCCTAAGTTATTTTTGGTAATTTGTTTTTCTTTGAAATTAACTTCTATCTTGTATTAAAACTATTTTAAACTTTATAAATATACTTAACTATAGTTAAAATACATAAATAAGTATAGAGAATAATATTTTGGTATATATAAAATTTTACTATAATTTTATATTTAAATCTAAGTATAAATATTAAAAGTTAAATATATTATAATTAAAAGATAGTTTAAAACCAAGGATAATTTGATATTGAAAATAAAGATTATTTTGAGGCTAAAAGTATTTTAAAACCAGGATGGATGTTTTTGATTTAAAAAGGAAGATTTTGAAATCATTTTGAAAACAAGATATAATTTTGTAAAACATTTGAATAAAAGTTAGTGGATACAAAACAATGTTCCACCAGATTTTTCGTAGGTTCCATCCTACTTAGGGTTCCATCCCTTTAAAGGGCTCGAAGTGGATTCCATTCCACGAATAAAATGGATTTTAAGATGTCAGTGCTTTTCTAGGAGTTTTAACAAAATTCCTAACTAAATTACTTATCTTGAACTCTTGATAATCTTGATACTCATGAGTCTTGAATCTTGATATCTTTGATCTTGAGTTCATCAGTTCTTAAATCTCTATACTGTACAGTCTTCATTCTTTGGTACCTGTATATATATCCTGCATATACATATATATCTAAACAATAATGTTAGTATTTATATTTTATAATCTTATTCTAAGGTTGTTGTCATTAAAACCAACTTCTCAGCGACTAACAGGTATCAAGCGGGTTTTCTTTTTTTTGGTATGTGGGTTTGGGCTTCGGCCCAAACAAGATAATGAAGAGAGTTCTTTAAAATTTAATTTGGTTTAAATTATATATATATATATATATATATATATATACAGTTAAAACTTTAAAAGGGTATAACTCGTACATACGAAACCCAATTATTGCGATTCTTGTTGCGATGAGTTCATATCTTCGTACTTCATTTCCATGAAGCCTGTTGTCTGATTTGACTTAGTGATAATTTATGGTATCTTAAAACGGCCAAGTTTTAAATACAAAATGTTAAATTATATATATATTTCGTAAATTTTAAAATTCCATAACTAATGCATACGAATTATGTTTGAAGCAAAATTCATTGCGATGGATCCTTATCAACGAACGCTACGTCGTCATAAGAATTATTGTCGAGTTTGAATAAGAGAAAAATTATGGTATATTTAAACGGATAGAAATTTAATCACCCGATTTAAAACAAATATCGTCGTTTAAATTCATATGACCTGTCAATTGAAGTTATTTTCCCAGATAAAAATAGTAATGAGTTAACTTAAATTAATTTCGATGTTTTGACATGTGTTAGTGGGATAAAACACTGTTACAGTAATTATATTTAATTGGACCCCAATTGGCAGAATAAATCACCGTTCTGCCATTATTTCTGAATATATGTGTTTTTGGACATTGACTAGCATAAAATAAACCCTGTTCTGCTATTACATTTGTACGGTCATCTATTTATTATCCTGATAATTATATTGGGCAATTGGATGTTGAATTTATTGTTAAAATAGATTGATGTGAATATCTGTATCTGTTATTCTGGATTGTTATGAATGGTAACTTGATTAAGTACCATTGAGATTAATAAGCCTCTTTCCAATTTGGAAGTTGATTTTTGAATCAAAGTTATTTAAAAGATAATTATTATTTATTAATGATATTTTAAAAGATAATTAATAATTATTCAAAAAATGATTTAAGGTTAATTACGTTATTATTCTTAAAATTTATTTAAAGTATTTAATTATTGTTTCAAACTATTTAATCATCTTAATTATTTAAAAATATATTTAATTTCTAATTTAAGTTATTTTATAAGGATTTTGGTTTTAAATTAATTATTACTTAAGAATTTGTCAATATTAATATAGTGTTATTTCAAAGATAATTTGTTCAAATATAAATAATGTTTTAAAATCAATACATATACATACATACATACATACATATATATACATAGTAAACTTTTATAAAAGAATATTTCTCCTAAATTAAACTTGGAAAATTTAGATAGAAACTTTATCGGTATTATATTGAATTAATTATTTAATAAAGTTTTGGGAAGTAAGGGTATACATTCATGGCGTAATCGGGAGGCAGAGACTGCCTACAGTTAAGTTTGGATTTCTCTAGGATAGAGAAGTAATCATCGAGCTGCGAATCCATGGTTGATACCGCAGAGAACTTTTCATATTTATTTAAAAAGGTTTTCAAATATTATTAAAGAAAATGGTTTGTGAATATACTTATTCCGGTGAAATAAGTATATACCTTTTGATAAAGAGATTTAATTTAATTAAATTTTAAAATTAAATAAGGCTTGGTATTTTCAGTGGGAAATGGATCTTTGATTGAATGATTGTTTATTTGATAGTTAAATAACCGACTATCAAATCTGGACCTAAAATCATAACTTTGGAAATATCTATGAGAAACACGGAAATTATATGGTATAGTTACCATTAAGGTGCTATACTGTACGTATAAACTCGTTTCGTTCTTCTATGACGATTATAAGGAAACCTGTCCACTAACGGTTAGGAGATGATCTTCGACTTTATTTTCGTTTGTTTATTTCCTAAAGAACCGGGGTTGAGTTTACCGAAAATACCGAAAGTTGTTTCGAAGAGACCGGGGTCGTATAAGTTATCCGAAACCCACTTTGATCCAATGAATACGTTTTCGAAATGAAGATAAGAGCATGGAATCAAAGATGGAGCATTTAAGTGCAAGAGCTAATCGCTACTAATCCTGAGGTTGATTCCAAAACGAATGTAGTAGGAATAGTGCCTTCGGTTTCGTTCAGACCCAGAACAGACTTGTATGGATGAATGCTATCAGTACATTATCATTGGAAGACAATGAGCATTCCAGGTGTAAATTCCTTAAAAAGGTAACCGTAGCCTCAAGCCTCATCAACCGGGAATGACTGAAAATCAGGGGAGATGCAGCAAGGCTAAGTGGGTCGCCCCCAATTAGGGTATGTTTATCACCTTTCTAGATACCCTCGGATATTATTACTACGGTGCATGGAAGGAACTCGGTAAGGGTGGGAACACCCGGGGTGATAGCATATTCGGTCTATCCAGGTTAGGGGTAGTCCGGTCATGTGTTGTAGGGGATCCCGGCGTGGTCCTCGGTACATTTTTCTAGATGTGTATTGTAATAGGTGGTACCCTAGTACCTAGTCATTTGTATGGAATCCATTCTCCAATACGTGCCTTTACGGTTTTAGTTGTAGAGCCTTGTATACTGGAATTTAATTAATGTAACAATTTCGGCTATTTGAATAAGTATTTGTACTTAGACATTATTATTATATCATTGGATTTTCTATAAAAGGTTTTGGTTATCGTAAGGGAAAAAACCGTCGTGTTTATGTGGGGCGTGGTCTTACGAGATGCCTTTGATTTTTAAAACGATTTGAAAGTTGTAACGAATAAAATTCCTTGTGATTTAAATTCTCACGCTGGTTTTACTGGACTGACCCGGGCGTGGTTTTTTCTATATGCTCGGGTCAGACCGATCATATTTCCAGGTTTAACTGGAAGGAGTGGAGCTTCAGGAGAGGAGCTGGAGGCCCAGAGACGTATTCACGTAGATGATTATATTCCATTGCATTTTAGTTGTGTTTATCAGCAATTGTAAGGACATGTGTTATAACTGTCCATGCTGAATAGGTTAGTATACTCTGATTGATGTTTGTATATATATTAATTACAGTTTTGTTTTATGTAAAGACTTGTGCTATATTATAGTTTATTTGTTTCCACTATGAGATTCTGTATTGTTTGGATTTCTTTCTATTTTCTTTCTATTCTCTTTCTATCTTCTTTTTCTTACTATCCGCCTTTCTGTTCAATTTGGACTGGACAAGTGTGGTAAAGTGTCAGTTTGAACTGTACAGGAAAGGGGTTCGTGACAGTTGAGTTTTACAAACGTACATCTGTTTGGTGGTGGAGAAGGCAACTTCTCTTGGCTTAACACCCTTCTCTGAGACGTACGAGCTCGGAGGTTGTATGTTCGTGAAAGTCAATAGTGATCGAAGGAATGGCAATGCGGCATTCAAAGTGAAATATGCTATGTGAAAGGTAATCGTTAGCTTATGCCTCATCACCCGAAAATGACAGAAACAGGGTAGAAGCGGCATGGCTATGTGGGTCGCTCCCATAAGGATATGGTCATCACCTTTCTAGATTACCATTTATATGTTGAGTATTTGTATGCTGTGGCCACGGATAGGTCGGGAACGACCGAGGTGATGTCATATTCGGTACTATCCAACGAAAGGGTAGGCCAGTTTTTTGTTGGTTTAGGAGTTCAGTATCTAGACCGTAGATGCATTTTTCTAGAGATGTACTGTACGGAAGGTAGTCCCTTACCTTGTCATTTGTATGGAATCCATTCTCCACTACGTGCTTGCCATTTTGTTTGTAGAACCCCACATTGTGGCTAGTATGCTGGAATTTAATAATGTAACAATTTTGGCTATGATGAATATTATTTGTATACTAGACACTAGTATAATCAGATGATTTGATATGAAATGTTTTGGTTATCGTAAGGTAAAAGCACGTCCGTATTTATGTGCAGCGTGGTTTTACGAGATACCTTTGTTTTTTGATAAAGAAAAGTTTTGATAACTTTAAAATAAATTTGAGATGTGCTTTTCTCATGCTAGTTTACCATACTGATCCGGGCGTTCTTCCCTTTCAATGCTTGGGTCAGACCGAGCATATTTACCGAATCAGTTTTGGATGCTTTGGAGCTTTGGCAGACGAGCTGGAAGTCTTTAGGTCGTATTCACATATATTTTATTTTCCGCTGCATTGTCGTTTAAATTATCAGCATTTGTGAGGACAGCTTATTATAACTGTCCAGGCTGATGATTGTGATTTGATTGTTGTACTCTGACGGATGTATGTATATTAAAAATTACAGTTTCTCTTTTGTAAAGCTCATTGATATTATATTATATGTTGTTCCGCTGCGATTGTAAGATTCTGTGTTTGTTTTTGGTTTCTCTTTCTTCTTCTTCTTCTTCTTCTTTTCTCTTCTTCCTCTTCTCTTCTCTTCTTCTCCCTTCTTTCTTTCCCATAAAGATTCGATTTTCAATTCAGTTTGGGCTGGACATGTGCGGTTTACTGTCAGCTTGAACTAGGTGCGTTTGCGGGCCTTTATAGCATTCTTATTGATGGTTTTATGTTTTGTGTATACGGGTTATATGCATAACCACCATTACCTCACCCTAAGATGTTAGTTATTTATAGCAACCTTTGAGTGGAAAATAAATACTATAGTCATGGGATAAGATGAGCACTTTTAGGAGGGGTTAAGTGCTAGTTTTAACCCAAGTGACATACATGTGACAATAAAACCTAACTTTAAATAGTGGGCCTACTTTTATGAAATTTTAACATGAGAAGTAATATTAAAAATATACATTTTGGATTTTAAAAATTATCTTATTTAAGAAGTAAAAAAGTATGTTTTGGAATTAAAGTGATTTTTTGAAGTTTTAAAAAGGTGAAAAATAAATATTTGACTTGATGAAAATTTGGTTTGAGGATATTTTATAGAAAAACTATTTTAGTAAAAAAGATAGTGGAACATATAAAAATACTTTTGGGAAGTTATTTTAATGGAAAAAATATTTGAAGTATTTTTGTTAGAAATGTTTTGAAAATATATTTTTGAGTAAAGAGTGAGAGGAACATTTTATTTGAAAAAAAATGTTTTTTGTAAAAGAACGTCCTTGAAATTCGAAAAGCTTTTATGTGGAAGCTAATTTTGTTGTAATTATGTAAAGAACACTTTTGATAAATGATGTATAAGGGGAAAATATTATTATTTTTTCCAAATGATTTTGGTTAGGAGAGTACCCAATTTTTTTAAAAAGAGAATGTTTTATTGAGTATATATGTGTAAAGGTATTTTTCTTTTCGAAAAAAAGATGTATTGTAAAATATCATTAAATATTTTGAGAAAATATTTTAGGAAAATATTTTATAAGGATTGAAATAATTTGATTAAAAAGTGGACATTCACCACCCTTAATCTTGTAAATACTCGGCATCCTTCACCTCCTAAGTATTCGGCATCCTTCACCTTATTGATTCTCAATATCTTTCACACCGTAAATATTCGGCAACCTATACTGGCTTGGAACCTTTTGTTTCTTCAGACTCTACATCCCATATTGTCTTTAAACTCGATATGCTTTTTCTTTAGAAGCTCGATATGAATATTTGTAATAACAAATGGTACTCATATGTGCAATGCGACTTACTATATATAAACTACTATATAATTTTGATAACAAAATATAACAAGTACGCTCTCTTATATATTGCTCGATACATCCTAAGGTGATAACTCCTTCCTTATCTCTAATGGATCTAAGTATTAACTTAGGTCATCTACTTAACCTAAGATCTGATACTAAATGTGACGACCGCCCTACACCACTTGCACTTAATATACCAGGATAATGCATTATAGAGGTACCCGGCCGATGCAGGATGGTAGCTAAGGGTTTAAGTAAAGAAAATCCAAGCATAGAACATATAAAACATCTCACAATGCCTAGACAACATATGATATAATAACATAGGTGCAAAACAGGCGAGACAGTGATATAATCAAATGAACTATAAACAAGAATATAAGAGTGCAGTAGGTTCATAGATTATACAAAAGTGAAATAGTGGATTTTATACATCTCGAATCTCCAAAACAAACTTTATAACTGTCTCTAAGGTAATATAAGTACTGGTATATCTCCATAGTACTGCATGATAGAATATAAGCAATAGTAGGCTCCAAGTATAGATATATGAAAGCGTAACCTCCTTCTCGTACTTTTTACAGCTCCATGCATATCCAGACCTGTTATCCATAATCTACTCATTTAAAAGTACCCAAGATAATAAGAGGCAAAGCATACAGTCTCAGCTCAGACAATAGTCTGGTACGACCGATACATCATCGCAAAAATACTATAAAATCGTATATAGTAAATATGGCAATAGGTTATGAAGAACCATACCCGACCTATCTCTGCATCCAAAGAGTTAGCACATAACAGTCAATATATGCTAATCTACTATCATTTCCATATAAATGTACAACAAAGTAGAATGTCCAACGTCTAGGTATACGGTCAAAAATACCTACATCGTGCGACACCCTAGTATGATAAGCAACCATGGCAAACATAACATCCATCAAACAATACACCATCATTCGTGTGTGTTTTATACATGATAACTCATATGGCACGGTCGTAAGTCAGAGACTTAATTAAATCCCAGTTTCCTCGAATCCATGCCATTGTAGAAGGCTAGGAACCATAATTACGGTCGCAAAAGTCTAGGGTAATCTACGGTCGTAAAGTCCGGATACGGTCGTAAATCCAAGTGGGAGCTACCCACATACCCCTTCTATACGAGCACATTAGAAGCCTTCAAGTTATTAATGATCCCTTTGCATGCGTCTCCATAATTGAACTCAATGGTTATTCCATCCCAGCTATATCTATAGTAGAACACAGTTGTAACTCCTACTCATATCCTCATCGTTGAGCTTGCCCTTGTGGATCACCATCACAACTCCCATCATTAAGTCACTATCATCGGACACCCCTTGCACCCTCGTAAGCCATAGAGTCATCAACTAAAGTTCTGAAGTCGTCGTCGTCGTGTCGAAGCGCTACACCATCACTTCACTAGCCGCCATATGATATCCAAGGCATACCGAGTCGTTTGGAGTTGCCTAGCTACTTCACTCCATATTGCTCCTAAGACCCTTGGAACATGCCATGAAGAAATCCTTGAAGTATCGCCTTGCCACGACAAAAATGTCTCAACCTCATTCTATGTTCGGTGATACTAGAACCAAGCTTGAAGTTGCCAAGGGAAAATCCTAAAGTAGCTCCTCATCTAACCCGAAACACCCCAAACCCCGAACCGAAATCTCTGCTCGGGCATCGGACCGAGTCACCCCGAACCAAGCCCAAAGCATATGTAACAACCCTAGTCGAGATTACCTAAAATTAAACATAAAATATGATTTAATTTATCTTAATTAATTTTGAGATGAAATTGGGGAATTTTATTTGGTTTTGTTTCCAATTTAAAATAAATTTCAATTTAAATAAATAAGAAATTTATAAAATGGATTTCCAAGTGAGCTAAATACAATTGGGAAATTAATAGTAAAATGGTTATAAATCTATGTGAATAAATTTTCGAAATGAAATATCAAATTAATAGATCTAAATATAGTTTTTGTGCATTTTTATATAATTTATGTGAATTTATATACATATATTTCATAATATGTAAAAACAAACATGAAATTGTATTTAAACTATTATGGACATTAAATCATGTCAAATGGATACAAAATTATTTTATGAAGTTTGATATGATCGTATCAGGTCTAAAATATATTTTTGTGGAACTTTATTTAATTTATATGAATTGATAAAGATGCGATTTCATAATATATGAGAATTAGCCTGGTGTTGTGTAAAAATGATTGGGATATAAAATCACATCAAAATGGTATAAAAGTGATTTCTGAAGTTAAGATACATATGCATATGAATTTATAAATTTAATTATGGATTTATAGATATATATATTCTAAAAGATATGATTTATTTAGTGAGAAATGGAAAATAAACAATATTTTGAGCCATGAAATGAATTATACCGAAGTAAGTATACATAATATATATATAAATATTTATAAACTGCAATTTGATATATCAGGTCTTACTATGATTTTATTTTGAATACATAACGATTTTTAAAGGTATTTTGAAGAACTATATGTGAAAAGGCTATATTTTTCTTCTTTTGAAAACTAGCTTGAAAACACTGATAATTTTTTGATGAAATGAAATTAAAAAGGTATTAGAGAGTCATATCTAAATTTAGAAGAAAACGGATCGAGAATTTGATTAAAAACGAGTGAGAAACAAGCAAAACAAAAATCTAAAAAAATAGATATAATGGGCAGTCTATTTTTACCGACCACCACAGGTGCACCGATGGTCACCACTGGTGCACCGAGGGGGCACATTTTGATCATCTTTTCCGATCAAACAGAGCCAAATTGAAGGGGTTAGGTATGTGTTTCTTCTGGGGTATTCGGGCAACGATTAGGCTACGTCTTTAGACTAGAATTCCAGGTTTGATTTGTTTTAATTTGGTAAGTTAGGTTTGATTGAAATTAAAGAAATCAATGTTTATTTTATAAAACATTGTTGAAGTGAGAAAATAGTGTTCTATAATAAGTGAAATAAAAGAAATAAATGCATTTCTCCTTGATGGTTTCATACCCAAACCCTTTTAGCCAAAGGTGAAGGAGTAGGGATGAGAAAAAAGTACGTTCATTGTTTCTCGTTTCTCGTTTTCAGTTCTAAAAACTGAAAAACTCAAACACCTCCTTTAACATAAATCCTAGAAACTAAATTAAACCCCAAATCCAAATCAAATCAAAGGGCTTTTGGAAAATAATTGAAGAAATAAGATTAAGGTAATCTCTACCATCTTCTATTGCATCTATTAAGGTTTTAATTTCAGTTTTTCATCTTAGTTAGTAATCTTGTTTTTGTAATTTCTAAGAACTAATCTTGGGTAATCGCTAAAATAGGCTAGCTTTGGAATATCCGGTCTATTGTTATCCATTCAAGTTTGTATTGGTGAGTTAATCTCACACTTCCAACCTATAAACTGATGCTTGTTGCCGCTTGTTGTTTTGAATGAATTTGGGGTTGACATTGACTCAATCTCTTGTGTTCTTTACATCTCTTGGTAGGAAACTTTATGTTTGATGAAACCCACATTATATGATCTTGAATAACATCCAATTGAAGTTGTTTACTGGCTTGCATGTTTGCCAAATTAGTACGTTGGAGAAACAAGCACCAACGAACCATAGAAGGGCCGTCGGCATCGCTTGGGATTCAGCCCAGGCGTTCCCACCAGTCCCACCAGACCGATGCACTGGTCGTGACCTGGGCTGAACCCAAGTCATGCCGTTTGACCCTTTGGTCAAGCCTATTCAGCCATTCGTTCGCCCGTTTGACTCCTAGATGTTAATTGCTTGTTTTGATGCTCTATTTCATATGATTTCAATGCAAATTTTGGAGTTTTGATTATGAATTTTTGAATTCACCTTGGAGTTTCTATTCCATAGGAATGCTCTACACATACATGAGATAGCACACAAGTTTTATCACACTATTTCAACTAAAATTTTCAAAAGAATGATTTTCAATCCAAACCGTTTTCTCAAATAATTTTAAGTATGATATATTTTTATAGAAGATATTTGGAATATATATATAATATATTTATTTATCTTTACTACTAATAAAGAGAATTCATTGAATAGATTTACTTGGTGTCATTTTGAAATTCCAAGTATACCCTTTTACATCTAATAGAGAAATAGTATTCAAATATAGGGATGTAGCCTGTTATTCTCTAAGTACAACTGTTAGTCACCACGGAGAACTACAATGTGCATTCACAAGATGAAGTATCCGAGTTGCATATTGTTTGTAATTTAGGTGTGAGTGCATCGGTCGAAGGCTTGCCTAATTTCGAGTTATTATAAAGTTATTGCAGTCTGAACAAAAAAAATAGCGGCTTTTGCCTAGGAGGAGTTCAAATATGAGGATGTAGCCTTTTATTTTTTAAGTACAACTGCTAATAACCATGGAGAACTATAGTGTGCGTTCAAGAGATGAAATATCCAAGTGTTCCATATTGTCCGTAATTTAGGTGGGAGTTTATCGGTCGAAGTCTCACCTAATTCCAAGCTAGTATGAAGAAGTTATTGTAGTATGAACAAAAAAAATAGCGGTTTCTGCCTAAGCGGAGTTCAAATATGAGGATATAGTCTGTTATTTTCTAAGTACAACTGTTAATCACCACGGAGAACTACGATATACGTTAATAAGCTGAAGAGTCCGAGTGTTATTTATAGTTTGTAATTTAGTTGGGAGTTCATCGGTTGAAGTCTCACCTGATTCCGAGATAGTATGAAGAAGTTACTGCAGTCTGAACAAAAAAATAGCAGCTTATGCCTTGGCGGAGTTCAAATATGCAGATGTAGCCTGATATTTTCTAAGTACAACTGTTAGTCACCATGGAGAACTAAAGTGTGTGTTCACAAGATGAACTATCCGAGTGTTCCATATTGTCCATAATTTAGGTGGGAGTTCATCGATCGAAGTCTCGCTGATTCCGAGTTATTATGAAGAAGTTATTGCAGTCTGAACAAAAAAATAGCGGCTTCTGCTTAGGAAGGGTTCAAATATGAGGATGTAGCCTATTATTTTCTAAGTACAACTATTAGTCATCATGGAGAACTACAGTGTGCGTTCAAGAGATGAAGTATCCAAGTGTTCCATATTGTCCGTAATTATGATTGTGGGTTTGAAATAAAAATAAAAATAAAGGGAAATAAAATTGTGGAACCCGCGAATATTGGCAAAACTTTAGGTGGGAGTTAATCGTATGAAGTCCCGCCTAATTCCGAGTTAGTACGAAAAAGTTATTGCAGTATGAAAAAAAATAGCGGTTTCTGCCTAGACGGAGTTCAAATATGGGGATGTAGCCTGTTATTTTCTTAGTACGACTGTTAATCACCATGGAGAACTACAATATCCGAGTGTTCCATATTGTCTATAATTTAGGTGGGAGTTCACCGGTCGAAGTCTCGCCTGATTCCGAGTTAGTATAATGAAGTTATTACGGTCTGAACAAATAAAATAGCGGCTTCTGCTTAGGCGGAGTTCAAATATGGTGATGTAGCATGTTATTTTCTAAGTACAACCGTTAATCACCATGGAGAACTACAGTGCGCGTTCAACAGATCCAGTATCCAAGTGTTCAATATTGTCCGTAATTTAGGTGGAAGTTCATCGGTTGAAGTCTCAACCGATTCCGAGTTAGTATGAAGAAGTTATTGCAGTATGAACAAAAAAATAGCGGCTTCTGCCTAAGCGGAGTTCAAATATGGGGATGTAGCCTATTATTTTCTAAGTACAACTGTTAATCACCAAGGAGAACTACGATATACGTTCATAAACTAAAGTATCTGAGTGTTCCATATTGTCTATAATTTAGGTTGGAGTTCATCGGTTGAAGTCTCACCTGATTCCAATTTTGTGCGGTATGAACAAAAAAATAGCGGTTTCTGCCTAGGCGGAGTTCAAATATGAGGATGTAGCCTGTTATTTTCTAAGTACAACTATTAATCACCTAGGGGAACTGTGGTATACGTCCGTAAGCTGAAGTATCCGAGTGTTCCATATTGTCCGTAATTTAGGTTTGAGTTCATCTATCGAAGTCTCGCCTGATTCCAAGTTTGCATGAAGAAATTATTGCAGTACGAAAAAAATAGCGGCTTTTGCCTAGGCAGAGTTCAAATATAGGAATGTAGCCTGTTATTTTCTAAGTACAACTATTAATCACCATGGAGAATTACAGTATACATTCATAAGCTGAAGTATACGAGTGTTCCATATTGTCCGTAATTTAGGTAGGAGTTCACCGGTCGAAATCTCTACTGATTCCTAGTTATTATGAAGAAATTACTTAAGTCTGAACACAAAATTAGTGGCTTCTGCCTAGGCGGAGTTCAAATATGAGGATGTAGCCTGTTATTTTCTATGTACAAATGTTAGTCACCATGGAAAAATACAGTGTGCGTTCATAAGATGAAGTATCCAAGTGTTCCATATTGTCCGTAATTTAGGTAGGAGTTCATCAGTCGAAGTCTCGCCTGATTCCGAGTTATTATGAAGAAGTTATTGCAGTCTGAACAAAAAAAATAGCAGCTTCTGCCTAGGTGGAGTTCAAATATGGGGATGTAGCCTGATATTTTCTAAGTACAACTATTAATCACCAAGGGGAACTGTGGTATACGTTCATAACCTAAAGTATCCAAGTGTTCCATATTGTCCTTAATTTAGTTAGAGTTCAACGGTCAACGTCTCGCCTGATTCCAAGTTTGTATGAAGAAGTTATTGCAGTATGAACAAAAAAATAGCGGCTTCTGCCTAGGCGGAGTTCAAATATGGAAATGTAGCATGTTATTTTCTAAGTACAACTGTTAATCACTATGGAGAACTACAGTATACTTTTATAAGCTGAAGTATCCGAGTGTTCCATATTGTCCGTAATTTAGGTGGGAGTTCATCGGTCGAAGTATCGCTTGATTCCGAGTTAGTATAAAGAAGCTACTGCACTCTGAACAAAAAAAATAGCGGCTTCTACCTAGACGGAGTTCAAGTACCAGGTTTGCATGTATAACCAATAATTCTTTTATACTTCTTTTTTAGATTCTTTTCATGTCTATTGTTTGAGGTTCATGTTTCCTTTCTTGAATTCTTGAACAAATAAAGAAGAAAAATCATTAAAATGGAAATAAGATATAAAGATTTTGCTCGGGTAATTAACCATGTTAAAATAATCAGTACAAACTTAAGAAAGATAATATGAAATTACTGGTTCCCAAAAGAAAAATAGTAATTTGAAAGCTGGTTTTCAAAAGAGTAACTTGAAAGCATAAAGGACACAAATCTACAAAAGAGTGGTAAAAAATAATTTATCGCTAATATATTTTGATACATTTTTGCTCAAAGCTCACATTATCTAAAAGAGCATAAGCATGTAAAAGTACAAGTATTATTTCCATTTCCAGTAGTATAAAATAAACTAAAACAAAAGAAAGGAATGATAAAACTACGAATGCTTCCAAGTTATTGGTTCTATGAATGTTCTTCAGTTGTCTCGGTCTTCTCGGTCGTTGTCTCGGGTTCAGTTTATGCTGGCAATGCTACTATCAAATCTACTTCCACAGGTGCAACTAAAAATGCATGCACGTTGGGATTAAATGCAAGCCCACTTGGACGTGCATATATACTCGTGATAATAATGGTTTTAAAGTTGATTTGGAATAATGGTTTAAAATTGTAATTATATATATATATATATATATATTAGCAAGGGCTATATGTTTGTTTTGATGCTCTATTTCGTATTGATTTCAATGAAAATTTTGTAGTTTTGATTATTAATTTGTGAATGCTCTATGGATAAATGAGATTGCACATAAGTTTCATCGCACTATTTCAGCTAGAATTTTCAAAAGAATGATTTTTAGTCCAAATCGTTTTCTCAAATCATTTTAAGTATATAATATTTATTTATAATAATAATGGTTTTAAAGTTGATTTGGAACAATGGTTTAAAATTGTACATATATATATATATATTTTAGCAAGGGCTTTCCAACACATATATATATATATATATGTATGTATTCTAGTTTATAAAACAATATTTTCACTAATGATTTCAAAGTAATTTATTTTTTAAAACTGCACGACATTAATCAAATGAGGAATCAATTCAAAAGGATTAATAAAACGAGTGGTATGGAATGCTCGCGTTTATTTTTTCGTTTAATTCTCAGACTTGTTCGGTTGAGCAATTATACATACAATGGAGTTTACTAGCTTATAGTAAACGTTTAGGTAAACCCGTGTGGTATGGGATGCATGGTTGTTACTTATTCAGTTGTTATTTGGGAGTACATGACACTTAAATCGACGAGTTAATGACTCACCCTTGGAGTTCTATCGGTCTTGTACCTATCGTGGAGTTTTCATAGGTCTTGTACCTATCATTTAGTTTATAGGACTTGTTCCTATCTTGGAGTTTATAAGTCTCGCACCTATCTTGAAGTTCTATAGGATCTCGCCTATCTTGAAGTTGCTATAGGAATTATACCCATCTTGGAGTTTTATAGACACATATGTCTATCTTGAAGTTACATGCATGTAGGTGAATTTATTCACCAATCTTGAAGTTTGGCGCCTTTTCCCCTTTTATGTGTAATTTCTGGATTTCTGTTTATGATTTCTAAATTCTATGTTATATGTGTTATCATCATATAATTTCTAGGGTTTTTCTTGTAGAAGCTATCTTGGGTTTTGATATTTGATGATTACATTATTGATGTTTATTGAAGTATTCTTGATATTTGTCGATACTTGGCTTGGTGACTATATTTAAGTTCTAGTTCATTTTACGTATCATTTATTTTGCTAACTCATCTATTTTTGATTAGACTGACCCATTTATTATTTTATAATACTCGAGTCAGACCGACCGAGCTATTTCAGGTCCTTCAGCTTGATGCTTTTAGGGTGGACTTCATATCAGTTAGCTAGATGTTTACTCTTGTTATCACCGTGTGTATATTTATGTTATGTTGTATCTTATGTCGAGCTAGACTCATTTTGTGTACATGTTTGTATCTATCTTGAGATGTAGTACTGTTCTATTATGTGGATCGTTATGACCACCGTTATGTAATGTACATCATGTATCTGTATTATGTCTTTTCAGCTTTGTATCCATTTGTATTCCACTGTGTATGCCAACCTTTTGATATGTGATTCTATGATTTGTATTTAACATATATTGTTCTGGATTATTATTTTACCCGTCGTACTTTTGTTTTAAGCCTGGATCGTATATGTCGATTTCACTTGTGATAGAGGAGAAAAAATATAGCATATTAATCGATGTATTGATGCTCGCTTAAAGTAAAGTTCACGGATGGTCGCTCCTAACCAACCTTATTCTCTGCACTAGCAAATGATATTACTCTGTAACGTCCTTTGTTAGTATGGGTCTTGGGGTAGGGCGTCACAGCTTGGTATTGGAGTTGAGTTCAGAACAAAATATGATATTACGGACGCAAATCTTGACCTAAGCGAATCTTAGAGACCATCCATTAGGGTTTCTTGGGGTAGATAGTAGGAATCATCCCCTTTTGAATAAGAAAGTGTCTTTTAGGATTCAAAAAACGATTTTCTTCATTTCCACTCTTTTATGTTCTTATTATCGAATCATGTGATTCCTTAGCAATCTTTATCCAATATTATCTATTTCAGTAGTGTGGTTGGCTAGCGGTTGAGTCACTCGTTCTAGTATTGGGCAATCCAGTGAGCCCAGTTGAGACGTAGTATTTTTGTCCGTCCAGCGAACCATGAAGTTTGTTGCTGATCTTCATATGATCAAAGTTGAGCAGCAGAAGAAAACAGATGGTTCCGCTAGGCAGATTATCCAGTAAATTTGTGAGTGTTTGATTAGTTGATTGGATGTTTATTTGCAATGGATTCTTAGTAACAATTCAAATTCAATTAAGAGTTATTCCTTGATAATTAGAATTCTATTTGAAGGTTAATGATTGAATCTTGCAGTATCTTCATATTGGAAATCACCGCAAGAGATATTTAACTTCTTAGATATAAAATAATCAAGGATCAAATCTAGTAATTATACAAGATTAATCAATCAAAAATTGAGATAAGTTTTGGCATTTGATTACCAATTAACCAAAAATAAATGATCTGTTATTTACTTTAAAGCAAGAGTTTGATTAAGAATTGTTTTGATGCAATCAACGCCTAGTTAGGAAATATCATCCTATGAGTTTTCTATAAGATGTTTAATGGTGGTGACTATAAGCTTGTTATTATATGTATAAACTAGGGTACATAAAGATATAAGTATTCTTCATGTTAAAAGAGGATTTTTGAAGTATATATATTTATGGGTGTTAAAATTGCTTGTTGGATGGTTTAAGGATTTTGGCCAGGACATATAGCCAACGTACTCGATAGGGATTCTTAAACATTCAAACGATGTAGTTGGACATGCACTTTTATTAAAATAAGTGTTTTGAAAAAATCATATTTTTGAAATTAAGTTAATTCAAGAAGGAATAAAAATATTTTTGAAAACTAATGTGGTTTAAAAAAAGATATTAAGAAATATGTACAAAGATATGTATGTATTAAGTTTTGGAAATATAAAGGTATTTCTATATTATAGAAAGAAAAGAAATATGAATAAAAATAAATTATGTGAGTAATAATTTAGTAATGGGCTTAGATGCCTAATCTTTGAGATCGCCGAGAACAATGGCATGGGGATATTGATTTTATATTCAACACAGCAGCCAATGGTCAAGATAATTTGTTATGAATAAATGGTGAGTTAACATTATGTGTTGTTTATGATATTTGGGAATTGTTTTAAGATTTTTTCTAAAAAATTGAATTTGATATAATGATTTAGATAGGCTATGAAAGACCCTTATAATCTAAGTAAATACATATAAATATAGATCCTTAAATAGCCAAATCAATAAAGCTAAATTAAAGCATGATTCTTTTGTTTAAATCAATTGGGGGTAAATTCTGATTGTTAAAAAGGGGCAAACTTTTAAGCTTGGAAATAAGCTTAGGTTAATTAATATATGGAAATTTGAGATACCATCTCTAATTATATTTGAAATAACAATTTGTGGAATTAACTTTATGAATTAATTTATCTTTTGGATACTAATTCTGGTATTAAAAAAATTGTAATGCTTTGTAAAACATATGTTACATACATCGACTCACTATTCAATTGTTATAAGGAAGATAATTGTTTAAACTTAAACAATTAAGGGTTTCAAAGTATCTTGGAAATTGTAATGATGACTTTATAGATTAATTTATCTCTGGGATATTAATTAAGTATATTGACTTAATATTATATTAGGTAGTGTCTAAGGTTTCAAACTTGCACTAAAAAATGATTTATTCCAAAATAAAAATAATCTGGGATTTAGGAATATTTTTAGTAATATCAAAAGATGAGAAAATGTAAATGGAAAAACCAAGAATAAGAATAAGACTGGATTTATATTTTGGGTTTTAACCCAATATAAGCTTTGTTGAAAGGAAATGAAACCCTTGTAATTTTATTAATGAATCCTTTTGACTAATACACAAATACACACACTATGCAATAAAGGTGAAGTGCATAGGTAGAAGTAACGGTTGAACTTTAAGAGCTTTAACTACAAAAACCACTTTTGGAAAAATTTTAAGTTTTCAAAACTTCACATTAATTTTAGGAATAACCAAAGAAATTTCTTTATATGGCTAAAATATTAGTTTGGTGCATAAAAAGGAGGTGAATTGAACATACACTCACTTTTTATTAATTAAAGCAGTGCATTTTGATATTTATCTCAAATGAGAGTTAATTTCAGAGGATATTAATTTATAAACTAAAACTTTGTTATTTCTTTGAAAATAATTCAAGAAGGGAAATATATAATTAGCAAAGAAAAATAATTGGGATTTCTTTGGTAAAAACTAATCTTCATTTTTGGAATGAAATTTGTAGTGTAAGACTATAAAGGAAATTTAGTCAAGTAACGTAAATACTTTAGAATGAGTTATATAATTTGAGCCTTTCAAATTAAAAAAAATTCAGAGATTTATTTGATATAGAAATGAGTAAGAGGCAAGTTTGAAAAGAAAATAATTTACAATTGGGGTTTGTGTGAATTTTGAAAATTTAAAACCCATGGGGAAGGGTTTTAGTGATAAGATAAATTAATGTTATGAATCTAGAAGTCGTATTAAGGAGAAATCATAGAATTAATCCACAACTATTGAATATAATTAATTAAACAAGTATCTTAAAACATTGAAAATGTTAGGTATTTTGAAAAGAGAAAATAATTTTAGTAAATTGAGATGTGAAAACTAAATTCAAAAATTATTCAGAAATTTACAACTAAGAACCTCTTTTGGGTTATAAACTTTGTTTGATTGAATAAGGTTGAAATTTGTAAAATCTTTTCCTTTTAAACAAGTTATAAGAAGTAATCCATAGTGCAATCTATGAAAGAGATAACTAAGAAAATTTCTGGAAGTAAAAGATTATAGAAATTTTGAAAACTTAAACCAATCATTTGAGTTTATCTCAAATAAATAATGAACAAAACTATATCTTAGGGGGATATTATATAGAGAACTCCTATTGGCTTGAGTGTAGATAAAATTCTTAAAAATTTACCTCATGATTATATTCTTGACTTTGGTAGCGCTAGGAGGGTTGCGTCTGCCTTAACTGAATTTTCCTATTGTTGATAGTTTCCAATCTAGTATCGGCATGGCTCCTTTTGAGACTTTATTTGAGAGGCCATATAGATCACTCACTTATTGGCTTGAGTCTGGGAAAGAAATTGATCTTAAGTCCTGACTCTTTTCGTGAATCTTCTAAAAAGATCTTGGAATTTTTATGGGAGATCAGATCTTTATTCGTGTTTCTTCCTTGTTGGATGACTAGTATTTCAGTCAATTTGGGATGATAGATCTTTGATGTGTGGGACCTTACCTAACCATTGAGCGTATTGGCCCTGTTGCTTATCGAGTTTCTTTACCAGCCTAGTTCTTTGGAATTTGTGGTGTTCTTCAAGTGTTTCAGCTTTGGAAACATTTTATAAATTTTGATTCTATTCTTAGGCATAGAATCCTTGTTGCACCTGAGATTCTCATTTAAATTATCTTCCAATCATAGCTTATTTCTTTTAAATAGATGCATAATCCGTAGTTTGTTATTGACTTTTCCCTTAAGGAAAATTGTAGGGACGCAAGTTTTGTAAGGAGGGAGTCCGTAACAAACTTGGTCGAGATTACCTAAAATTAAACATAAAATTTGATTTAATTTATCATAATTAATTTTAAGATGAAATTGGGGAGTTTTATTTGGTTCTGTTTCCAATTTGAAATAAATTTGGAATTAAATAAATAAGAAATTTATAAAATGGTTTTTCCAAGTGAGATAAATACAATTGGGAAATTTATTGTAAAATGGTTAGAAATTTATGTGAATAAATTTCTAAGATGAAATATCAAATTAATAGACCTAAATATAATTTTTATGCATTTTTATATAATTTATATGAATTTATATACATATATTTCATAATATGTGAAAACAAGCATAAAATTGTATTTATACTATTAAGGACATTTAATCATGTCAAATGGATACAAAATTATTTTATGAAGTTTGATATGATTGTATCAGGTTTAAAAAGTATTTTTGTGTAATTTTATTTAATTTATATGAATTTATAAAGATGCGATTTCATCATATTGAGAATCAGCCCGACTTTGTGTAAAAATGATTTGAGGTAAAAATCACATCAAAATGGTATAAAAATGATTTTTAAAGTTAAGATACATACATATGTATATGAATTTATAAATTTAAATATGGATTTATAAATATATATTCTAAGATATATGATTTATTTAGTTAGAAATGGAAAATAAACAATATTTTAGCTATGAAATGAATTATATCAATATATATATATATATATATATTATATTAAAATATTTATAAATTGAAATTAATATATCAGGTCTTACTATGATTTTATTTTGAATTTATAATGATTTTCAAAGGTATTTTGAAGATCTATATGTTAAAAGGCTATATTTGCATTTTCTAGAAACTAGCATGAAAACACCGATATTCACAACAATTTTGGAACTATTTCTCTTTAAAAAAATTGATGAAATGAAAGTAGAAAGGTAGTAGAGAGTCATATCTAAATTTGGAAGAAAATGGATTGAGAATTCGATTAAAAACGAATGAGAAACAGCCAAAACAAAAATCTAAAAATAGATATAATGGGCAGTCTGTTTCTGCCGACCACCACAGGTGCACCGATGGTCACCACAGGTGCACTAGTGTTGCACATTTTGATCAGGTTTTCTAATCAAATAGGGCCAAATCGAAGGGTTTGGTCCGGGGTTCTTCTGGGGTATTTGGGCAGCGATTAGGCTACATATTTAGACTAGAATTCCAGGTTTGATTTGTTTTAACTTGGTATGTTAGGTTTGATTCAAATAAGAAAAATCAACGTTTATTTTATAAAACATTGTTTAAGTGAGAAAATAGTGTTCTATAATAAGTGAAATAAAAGAAACAAACACATTTCCCCTTAATGGGTTCATACCCAAACCTTTTTGGCATAAGATGGAGGAGTAGGGATGAGAAACAAGTACGTTCATTGTTTCTCATTTTCAGTTCTAAAAACCTAAAAATTCAAACCCTCCTCTAACATAAACCCTAGAAACTACATTAAGCCCCAAATCTAAAGCAAATCAAAGGGCTTTTGGAAAATAGTTGAAGAAATAAGTTCAAGGTATTCTCTACCATCTTCTATTGCATCCATTAGGGTTTTAATTTAAGTTTTTCGTCTTAGTTAGTAATCTTGTTTTTGCAATTTATGAAAATTACCCTTGGGTGATCATTGAAAGAGGCTAGCTTCGGAGAATTCGGTCTATTTCTATCCATTCAAGCTTGTATTGGTGAGTTAATATCAGACTTCTAGCCTATAAATGGATGCTTGTTGCTGCTTGTTGTTTGAATGAATTTGGGGTTGAAATTGACTCAATCTCTTTTGTTATTTACTTCCTTGCTATGCAACTTTATGTTTGATGAAACCCACATTTTATGATCTTGAATAGCATCCAATTGTAATTGTTTATTGGCTTACATATAAGCCAAATCAGTGCTCTGGAAGTCACAATGAACAACATCGGAGAAACAAGCGCCAACGGACCATCGGAGGGCCGTTGGCATCGCCTGGGGTTCAGCACTGGCATTGCCACCAGTCCACCAGTCCCACCAGACTGGTGCACTGATCATGACCTAGGCTGAGCCTGTTCGGCCCTTCAGTCATGCCCGTTCGTTCGCCCATTTGACTCCTAGATGTTAATTGCTTGTTTTGATGCTCTATTTCATATTGATTTCAATGCAAATTTTGGAGTTTTTATTATGAATTTGAGAATTCATCTGGGAGTTTCTATTCCATAGGAATGCTCTATGGATGCACGAGATTGCGCACAAGTTTTATCGCACTATTTCAACTAGAATTTTCAAAAGAATGATTTTCAATCCAAACCGTTTTCTCAAATCATTTTAAGTATGAAATATATTTTTTATAATAGATATTTGGAGTATTTATATATATATAATATTGATTTGTAATAATAATGGTTTTAAAGATGATTTGGAACATTGGTTTAAAATTGTACTTATATATATATATATATTAGCAAGGGCTTCATACACACACACACACGTATATATTCTAGTTTATAAAACAATATTTTCAAGAAGGATTTCAAAGTAAGTTATTTTATAAAATTGCACGACATTGATTGAATGAGGAATTGATTTAAACAGATTAATAAAACAAGTGGTATAGAACGCTCACGATTATTTTTTCGATTAATTCCCGAACTTGTTCGGTTGAGCCATTTATACACATAAGTGGAGTTTACTAGGTTATAGTAAACATTTAGGTAAACCCATGTGGTATGGGACACATAGTTGTTACTTCTTCGGTAGCTATTTGGGAGTACATGACACTTATATCGATGAGTTAATGACTTATCCTTGGAGTTCTATAGGTCTTGTACCTATCTTGAGGTTTATAGGTCTCATAGCATACACCACATACCAGAAATATTGAGGGTTATCTAGAAAGGTGATGATCATACCCTAATGGTTGTGAGCCACATGGCCCTATGGCATACCCTGTTTAAGCCATTATCGGATGATGAGGCTTGAGGTAATGATTACCTTTCACATAACACATTCCACTTTGAAAGCCACACTGCCATTCCATGATCATACAACTGATTTCTACAACATATAACTCCTGAGTTCGTACGTCTCAGGAAATAGTGTTAAGCTAAGAGAAGTTGCCTTCTCCGCCACCAAACATAAGGTACGTTCATAGAGATCAATCAATGTAATTAGAAATGCAATGTTAGATATTCGTCCATACAAGTTGTCTAGGAATAGGACAAACCGAAGGCACCCTCCTACCACATCCTGTCAGGAATTACTCCTAGGATTAGTAGCGAGAAGTCCTTTCATCGAAGATCTCAAATGGAGAACTACAGCCACGTAATATGATATGGGAAATTTCCCTCGAGGGTCAGTGACAACCAGCCCCACATTCTATCTTCCAAATCATTTCCATGTCTTCACTTCGAATATGTAAATTGGTTCGAAGTGGTTTCCGGATAAGAATTACTCAAATCCGACTCTGGTTCCTTCGAACCAATCATCGATAAAAAGATGTTAGGTAATAGGGAGTTATTCTTTGATTGATTAATTTTTTAATCAAAATATCTTCTAGAGATATATATATCTTTAAAACATTTCTTTATGGTATATACGGAATCATCAAACCTCTCTTATCAAATCCTTTGATTACTTAAACCCTTTTTAAATTTCAAATCATTTCATTCTTTACTTAGGAAAATATTTCCAAATCATTTATCTAAATATCAACAAAGATTTCCAAATCATAACCTTTAAAACGGATTAAAAACAATGTTGTTTAAGACGTCATTTACTATAAACCCAAACCAATTAATTTTAAGTGTAGGAATTAAATTAATTCCAAATCATTTTCATAAGTCAGATTGAAAAACATATTAGAGTTAAAAAGGGTTGATAGAAATTTTACTAATTCTACTCAACATCAATTTCCATATTCAACATTTACTATCCACTAAATAACGATGAAATAACCTTTAAAATTCACATGGATAGTACAGGTTCCCACCTTAGAATTTAATACCAAGTATAAGAATATCATTTCTATGCAATCCAAATTGTTTAAATTTGGAAAATTATATCTTATATACTTTGGGAAAATTTTGATCTGAGTAAATCAAATTTACTATCCCCTCCGTCGGGCCAGTCCAGGTAGCTAGGGAGGTCAGGCAACTGGTTTTCCAAACCCAAGCCTAGAGAATACCTCTCTGTCACCCATAAGGTGGTCAAGTTATTTGATCGACTCTAAATCATTTATCATACTTAATTAACGTTTAATTATTTATTTAACCACTTTGAAATAATTTATAAATCCTTCAAATCACGTTTAAAATACTTTATTAGTCATTTAATAATATTTACAAAAGGTTTGGAAAAGAACTGTTGCGTTTAGAACTATATTTCAAAAGTTATAGAAAAGTAATGCGAAAAGTGCTACGACTGGTGCTTTTTAAGCTGTATTGATCAAAACGACTTTTCTATCATTTGGAAATTCATTTATATAACTCATATCACTTTTAAAACATTTTAAAAGAATTTTAGAATTTATTTCATATTTTATATTTTTAAAGAATTAAAAATATCTATTTTAAAACATTTACTATTATGGCCTTCAAACCACCAAAGCGCGATTTTATTTAAAACTTGATTTGCTCATATTTTAAAATCTACTAAACGAAATCTCGATTTTCTTTCTTTGTTTGAAAGCTATGGATATAATAGTTCGGAAAATTCTTATCTCGAAGAATTCCAAGCTATATTCCATTCTATATATTCTTTTGACTTTTACGGCGCGAAATCGCGAACTACCATTATGGGACACACCTGTTTTTGACTCAATTTTCAATATTCCTTTAAACTTTCCAAAACACCTTTAAATGTTTATAAAACATTTCTAAACCATTTTAAAGAGGTTTAATCATTCAATATACACCATTACATTCAATAAAGGAAAGTGATTTCCTTTGTGCTTATCAACGTGTATTAACGTGACTTGTATATATATTCAACTACCATATTGAACATCCATATTATCATATTCAAACATGATAAACAACCTTTATTAACAATCATATGCAAACATATATATCATCCAATAATATATATAACTATAGTTTAGGAGTTTTCTCACCTTCATTGGATATTAATCTTAGGAAAATTTGTTATAGCTTCGCTACGATCACTTTAAACTTTACGAAATCGAACTCCTATGTCTTGAAGTGGTTGGACCTTGGCCTTGGATGCTCACAGCATTGGGTTTGCTTGGTGGTGGGCTCAGCCTTGCTTTGGGGAGCGGTGGTCGTGGGTATTAAAAAGGTAGGGGAGGAGTTTGATGATAGTTTTGAGGTGGTTTTACTAACATATATATATATATATATATTACATAATTTTAATTCTCTTTTGCCAAATATTTTGCCATTATTTTTCTAAGTATTGAATCCATTAGAATAGCTTGAAGAAGGAGGAAGAAGATGAAGAAGATGGTGGAAAATTATGAAGGAATGGGTAGGTATTTATAGGAAAAACTTTGGAACAAATATCCTAAAGGGAAATTACCCATTTGCCCTTGTCCACACCCCTCCTCTCCTCCCTAGGTTTGACCGAAATGATCTCAACATAGGTGCATCTGGGTGCTTGTCCATGTGTGTGTATTTGTTTTTCCTTGGTTGACTTTGAGTTTGCTTAAGGCTTAAGAAGTTAAGAAATATCTTAGATATTTCTTTATATATATATATATATATATATATATCTGTGTGCATGTGTGTGTATGTAAACATGTTTATGTGTAAGTTAAAGTGTTTATATGTATGTTATATATGTGTGCATAACATGTAAATAAGGTTGCAACTACCTTAGAGTGACTTTTGTTTGTTAAACCGTTGAAAATTGGAAAACCGATTACCGGTCATGTTCTCGCTTATAAATAAATATACATATATTTGTAAACAAAATTTGAAAATAAATTTATAATCATTATTAATTAATTAAAATGATCACATTTGAATTATAAAACCATATAAATCAATATTAACAATTATTTACAATAATTGCTACTATACCGATAAAGCGACATAGATTTTTCCTTATATTTTCCAATCAACATATATTTTTACAAAACTATTATAAATGATTTATTAGCACTTTATAACTATTTAAAATGAATTATCTACATTTTAAAATAATTATTTGAATAATTATAATAATGATTAAATCATTAAATCTCAATTAAATTTAATAAATTAATTATTAAATATAAGGGCATTACTAATGATGCCATAAACACGTTTTATTTTCTCAAAAATAAAATAATTAATTTTATTTCATATTCTTATTCTATTATAAAAATGAGTGTATGTATCCAGCTATGTGCACGACGTTTTATGATTATAGAGCTGTTTATTGATAAAACGGTTTTTGGCCATTTTTATCGGTATTTTTCCAAAGTAAATATTTTTGTGAACATTTTTCCAAAATAAGTTTAATATTATTACTTATCACTTAAAACTTGATTATTTATGAAAAATAATCTATATTTGAATATTTAAAATCATTTAAATATCTTTAATTAAAGTGATCAAAATTTCGGTCGTTATAGACTTCCCCCTTTAAAAGAATTTCGTCTTCAAATTTACACCGAAACAAAAACCTGGTAATACTTACCCAAAACACTATAAACTCAATTTTATATGATATACATAGATCATCGATAATATTCGATTCGATCTTCTGCTCGAATCCACAACTTTACTTCTGAACTATTATTGGTCCCTCGATCCTTTAGTGTGGACTTCGATCAGGCTTTCCGATCAGAATTTTTAGTTTTCCTCGCCTAGCTTTCAACTATGATAAAAAAAGTCAAGTATCCCACTACAAACCCTCATCAATGTTCGTCATCAAGAATCGTGTGATAAATTCTTTTTCAGACTAGTGTAAACACTTCCAAGTTCCGCACTCGAATCTTAAATCAGAATTGTATGACGAAATAATCCACGTATTACATACGTGCTTATTAATACTTCCAAATTTATTTATAAAATATTTCATAAAACTTTTATCTTTGGTTTAAATATATTTTCATAAATTATTTATTTATTCAAAATATTCATCCATAAAAATATTCATGGATCTTCTTTTAAAAGAAATCATTTTCTTTTAAAAGATAATTTATCTTTTATTTCCCTATTATAATATACTTTTTAATACCCTCATATCAATAAAACTTCCTTAGTTAGTCAAAACTTAAAATTCCTTTAATACATAAACTGTAATTTCTCTTATCTTTGATTTTCTCTAGAATATTTATTGAAAGATTTTGTTTCAAGTCTTTTAAACATTTCATAATACCACTTCCTCTTATAAAAGAAAATCCTTCATTTAAATTTTCTTGCTACTTTCGTCAAGAATTCTCACTAATTTAAAATACTTGTGTAAATACAATGTTGGAAAAAAATATCATAGATATACATCTTTATAATTTAACATTCAACATTCCAACTTAGACTTGGGTCAAGACCTCCTAATACTGATACATAGGGTACAAAATACTAATCATAACAACATTTCACTCCAGCTATACACACTACTATATATATATATTAGATAAATAAAGCTACCCTTAATCACCATATTCAACATCTCCTTCATTCCTCTGAATCTGAAGCCAGTGGTGCGCTCCAGTATCTAAAATCTATTAAAATTTCACCAATTCCTTCTTCATCGCTTTCCAGTTCATTATCGGCCTCATTGCCATCTTCATTCAGTTGCATCTCATCTTCGACCTAGGGTAGCCATAGTTGGTTCCATGGAACATGTCCCATACCAACTGGTACTCCTGGGATTACCTCTCCCTCTTCTATTTCTTCAAGGCCTTGCACACCAACTTCCAAGGGTTCTCGAACACTTCAACTTCTTCATCATTCCCTTCCATCTCATCCCAGTTAATGTAGGAACTGGATGATTCTTCTTGCCAATAACATGCTCCCCATCCAAGTCCCATATCATATTGCTGTATTCGCTAGATATTACGTCATTTGGGTCTTCCATAGGTTCTGATTCTTCCTCCATGGGTTCTGATTCTTCTTCCATGGGTTCTGATTCTTCTTCCATAGGTTCAGATTGTGCTATCGGTTCTAGTGTGGAGCTAGCAGGATCCGTAATCCATACTCTTTCTGAGACTTGCATGGGTTCGTCATCACTAGAAATTATAATCATCTCGGGGGTCGTGGGTGAGCATTTCTGACATTGGATACCCGTCTTTATTTCTTCGATTGTATGGGGCATGCTCTCCCTCAATCGGGGGACAACCATTGCTAGCTGGATATTTAAGTTGTTCTTCCTCATCGCTAAAAGAGAATAATGAAGTTGTCCTTCTTGCCCTAATTTGCGCTTGAGGTTCTTCTTTAGAGTACGTTCCTCTATATGGTTTCTACAATGTAAACAACATCCCCTTAGATATAGGTACTAAGCAATTCACTTAATCCAAAATTTTCTAATGTTGAGTTATTATTATCTCATTAACTTAGGCATATCCTATTTTAAGTAGAAAGGTTTGCTAATCACTTGGTATTACTTTCTTAAACCAATGTTCAACCAATACTTAGAAAATAATCCGAGGTCTTCGTTCAATCCACTTCTACAGATAGCTCTTCCCACTTAAAATTCTTTGTATAACAAAATGGTTTATCCTCCTAAAAATCCTTTGAAAATTTTGCCAAAATGTTTTCCAAATTTTATTGTTGTCACTTCCAAGAATCCTTTTCACAAAATTTTAATCATTATATCTAACTAAAATTTCTCAAAAATATATATACATTTTTTAAAAACCAAAACCATTTGTATATATCATTAACAAATACACGCTCATATATCATATTCTTAAACTCATTTTAGGGTGTTACTAACCCTATCTTTAATGAGTTACTCATCCTAGGTTATTATTAACCCTATCTCTGATGAAATTTTATCCCTACCAAAATCTAGGTGTTCTCTCAACCTAAGCTCTAATACAAATGTGACAACCGCGTTTTTCTACCCTCGAAAATCAACACTAATACATCCTCGGTATTCACGTGCCGCAAATCCAAGCACCCGAAACCCGATCGTTAAGGGTAAGAAAGAAAATAAAGACATAATAGGATCTCACACAGATGGAATAACATATATTATTTCAACATATAATCTTTACAGCGGAAATTTTAAATACATTTATCAGAGTTAAACATGGACAGTTATAAATATTTGTCCTTACAAAGGCGGAATACAATAATTCACGAGTGTGATGGAAACGGATAACAATTTTCAGAAGAATATTCTAACTCCTTGCTCCAAACTCCATCCAGATTTCTTCTAACTAAACCTGACTACTTGGCTGCTTGGGAAAATTAGGGCACCCAGAGTTTAAGGGAAAGGAAAATAAACTCAGGATCAGTCATGGGACTGGTGTGAGAAACTCAAAATACACATTTTGAAAACAAAAGTATCACATAAGACTACGCCGCACATAAACACGGAACGGGTTTTTACCTTATGATAACCAAAACTTTTGCTATGCAAAATCTGGGAATATTACTTTAATGACATTCTTTGAAAAACATTTGCAAGTAAACTTATGAATCTTAGCCGAAATTATTACCATTATTAAATTCTGGATATGTTAGGCTCTATAAAAGAAATCTTACAAGGCTCATTCGGAGAATGGATTTCCATACAATGGTAGGTAAGGGATTACCTTCCGTATAGTACATCTCTAGAGGAATGTACCGAGGATTCACAAACAATCCTCTGCATCTGGCAAGACCGATCTATCCCTATTTGGCACTCAGACATGGCCTGGATAGAAACCGAATATGACATTATCCTGGTCGTTACCGACCTATCCAAGACGTCTCATACATACACCACATACCCGAAATATAGAGGGTTATCTAGAAAGGTGATGATCATACTCTAATGGTTGCGAACCACATAGCTTTATGGCGTACCCTGTTTAAGCCATTACCGGGTAATGAGGCTTGAGATAACGGTTACCTTTCACATAGCACATTCCACTTTGAATGCCACGCCTCCATTCCAAGATCACACAACTGATTTCTACAAATGTATAACTCCTGAGCTCGTACATCTCAGGAAAAGGTGTTAAGCTAAGAGAAGTTGCCTTCTCCGCCACCAAACATAAGATACTTTCATAGAGATCAATCAATGTAATTAGAAATGCAATGTTAGACATTCGTCCATACAAGTTGTCTAGGAATAGGACAAACCGAAGGCACCCTCCTACCACATCCTGTCAGGAATTACTCTTAGGATTAGTAGTGAGAAGTCCTTTCATCGAAGATCTCAAATGGAGAACTACAGCCACGTAATATGATATGGGAAATTTCCCCCGAGGGTCAGTGACAAGCAGCCCCACATTCTATCTTCCAAATCATTTCCATGTCTTCACTTCGAATATGCAAATTGGTTCGAAGTGGTTTCCGGATAAGAATTACTCAAATCCGACTCCAGTTCCTTCGAACCAATCATCGATAAAAAGATGTTAGGTAATAGGGAAATATTCTTTAATTGATTAATTTCTTTTTATTAAAATATCTTCCAGAGATTTATATCTTTAAATCATTTCTTTTTGGTATATACGAAATCATTAAACCTCTCTTATCAAATCCTTTGATTACTTAAAACCTTTCTAAATTCCAAATCATTTCATTCTTTACTTAGGAAAATATTTCCAAATCATTTTTCTAAATTTCAACAAAGATTCCCAAATCGTAACCTTTAAAACGGGTCGAAAACAATGTTATATAAGACATCGTTTACTATAAACCCAAACCAATTAATTTTAATTGTAGGAATTAAATTAATTCCAAATCATTTTCATAAGTCATATTGGAAAACATTATTGAGTTAAAAAGGGTCGATGGAAATTATACTAATTCTACTCAACATCAATTTCCGTATTCAACCTTTACTATCCATCGAATAACAGTGAAATCACCTTTTAAAGTCATATAGATAGCATGGGTTCCCTCCTCGAAATTAATACCAAGTATAAGAAAATCATTTATATGCAATCCAAGTTGTTAAAATTTGGAAAATTATATCTTTTATACTTTAGGAAATTTTTGATCCGAGTAAATCAAATTTACTATCCCTTCTGTCAGGCCAGTCTGGGTACCATGGGAGGGCGGGCAATAGGTTTTCCAAACCCAAGCCTAAGGACTGCCTCTCTGTCGCCCGTAAGGTGGTCAAGTTATTTGATCGACTCGAAATCATTTATCATACTTAATTAACTTTTAATTATTTATTTAACCACTTTAAAATAATTTATAAATCCTTCAAATCACCTCTAAAATACTTTATTATTCGTTTAAAAACATTTACAAAAGATTTGGAAAAGAATTTTTGCGTTTAGAACTATATTTCAAACGTTATAGAAAAGTGTTGCGAATGGCGCTTTTTAACTATATTGATCAAAACGACTTTTCTATCATTTGAAAATTCATTTATATAACTAAAATCACTTTTAAAACATTTTAAAATATTTTTAGTATTTATTTCATATTTTTAAAGAATTAGAACTATCTATTTTAAAACATTTACTACTTTGGCCTCCAAACTGCCAAAGCACGATTTTATTAAAAACTGATTTGCTCATATTTTAAAATATACTAAACGAAATCTCGACTTTCTCTCTTTGTTTGAAATTCATGGATATAATAGTTTGGAAAATTCTTATTTCGAAGAATTCCGAGCTATGTTCCATTCTATATATTTGTTTGACTTTTACAGCGTGAAATCGCGAACTACCGTTATGCGACGCGCCTATTTTTGACTCAATTTTCGATATTCCTTTAAACTTTGCCAAAACACTTTTAAATATTTATGAAACATTTCTAAACCATATTAAACCATTTTTAAGAGGTTAGAACATTCCATATACACCATTTCATTCAATAAAAGAAAGTGATTTCGTTTGTGCTTATCGACGTGTATTAACGTGACTTGTATATATATTCAACAACTATATCAAACATTCATATTATCATATTCAAACATGATAAATGACCATCATTAACAATCAAATCAAAACATATATATCATCCAATAATATATATAACTATAGTTTAGGAGTTTTCTCACCTTCATTGAATATTAACCGTAGGAAAATTTGCTATAGATTCGCTACGATCGCTTTAAACTTTATGAAATCGAACTCCTATACCTTGAAGTGGTTTGGCCTTAGCATTGGATGCTCACGGACTTGGGTTTGCTTGGTGGTAGGCTCAGCCTTGGCTTTGGGGAGTGGTGGCCGTGGGTATTAGACAGGTAGGGAAGGAGTTTGTCGATAGTTTTGAGGTGGTTTAACTAACACACACACACACACGTATATATATATATATATATATATATATATATATATATATATATATATATATTATATAATTTTAATTCTCTTTTTCCAAATATTTTGCCATTATTTTTCTAAGTATTGAAGCCATTAGAATAGCTTGAAGAATGAGGAAGAAGATGAAGAAGAGGGTAGAAAATTATGAAGGAATGGGTAGGTATTTATAGAAAAACTTTGGAACAAATATCCTAAAGGATAATTACCTTTTTACCCCTTGCCCACACCCCTCCTCTCCTCCTTAGGTTTGGCCAAAATGACCCCCACATGCATCCATTTGCTTGTCCATGTATGTGTACTTTTGTATCCTTGGTTGACTTTGAGTTTGCTTAAGGCTAAAGAAGTTATGAAATATCTTAGATATTTCTTTGATATATATATATATATATATATATATCTGTGTGTGTGTGTATGTATGTATGCATGTTTATGTTTTCAAGTGTTTATATGTATGTTATATATGTGTGCATGGCATGCAAATAAGGTTGCAACAACCTTTGTATGACTTTTGTTTGTTAAACCGTTGAAGATTGGGAAATCGATTACCGGTCACATTCTCACTTATAAATAAATATACATATATTTGTAAACAAAATTTGGAAATAAATTTTTAATCACTATTAATAAATTAAAATGATAACATTAGAATTATAAAACCATATAAATCAATATTAACAATAATTGCTATTATACCGATAAAGCGATATCGATTTTTCCTTATATTTTCCAATCAAATATATATTTTTATAAAATTATTATAAATGATTTATTAACACTTTATAACTATTTAAAATGAATTATCCACATTTTAAAATAATAATTTGAATAATTATAATAGTTATTAAATCATTAAATCTCAATTAAATTTAATAAATCAATTATTATATATAAGGGCATCACTGATGATGTCATAAACACATTTTATTTCCTCAAAAAAAATTAATTTTATTTCATATTCTTTTTCAAATATAAAAGTGAGTGTATGTATCCAGCTCTGTGCGCGACATTTTACGATTATAGAGCTGTTTACTGATAAAACGGTTTTCGGCGATTTTATCGGTATTTTTTCAAAGGAAATATTTTTATGAACACTTCTAAGTTTCATACTCGAATCTTAGATCAGAATTGTGCGACGAAATAATCCACATATTTCATATGTGCTTATTAATCCTTCCAAAAATTTTTTATAAAATATTTCATAAAACTTTTATCTTTGGTTTAAATATATTTTCATAAATTATTTATTTATTCAAAATATTCATCCATAAAAATATTTTTGGATCTTCTTTTTAAAGAAATCATTTTCTTTTAAAAGATAATTTATCTTTTAATTTCCCTATTATAATATACTTTCTTTAATACCCTCATATCAATAAAACTTCCTTAGTTAGTCAAAACTTAATATTTCTTTAATACATAAACTGTAATTTCTCTTATCTTTGATTTTCTCTAGAATATTTATTGAAATATTTTATTTCAATTCATTTAAACATTTCATAATACCACTTTCTCTTATAAAAGAAAATCCTTCATTTAAATTTTCTTGCTTCTTTCCTTAAGAATTCTCATTAATTTAAAAGATTTATGTAAATACAAAGGTTAAACAAAATATCATAGTTATATTATATATCTTCATAATTTTACATTCAACATTCCAACTTAGACTTAGGTCAAAACCTCCTAATACTTATACATAGAGTACAAAATACTAATCATAACAACATTTCACCCCCAGCCATACACACCACTATATATACATATATATTAGATAAATAGAGCTACCCTTAACTACCATACTCAACATCTCTTTCATTTCTCAGAATCTGAAGCTGATGGTGCGCTCCAGTATCCAAAATCTATAAGAACTTCCCAATTCCTTCTACATCACTTTCCAGTTCATCATCGGCCTCATTGCCATCTTCAATCGGTTGCATCTCATCTTCAACATAGGGTAGCCATGGTTGGTTCCATGGAACATGTCCCATACCAACTGGTACCCATGAGATTACCTCTCCCTCTTCTATTTCTTTAAGGCCTTGCACACCAACTTCCCAAGGGTTCTCGAACACTTCAACTTCCTATTCCTCTTCTGATACTTCTTCATCTTTCCCCTCCATCTCATCCCAGCAAATGTAGGAACTTGATGATTCTTCTTACCAAATAACATGCTCCCCATCCAAGTCCCATATCATATTGCTGCATTCACTAGATATTATGTCATTTTGGTCTTCCATAGGTTCTGGTTCTTCCACTATGGGTTCTGATTCTTTTTCCATGGGTTTTGATTCTTCTTCCATAGGTTCAGATTCTGCTATGGGTTCTAGTGCGAAGCTAGCAGGATCTATAATCCATATTCTTTCCGAGATTTGCACGGGTTCGTCATCACTAGAAATTATAATCATCTCGGTGGTCGTGGGTGGTATGAGCATTTTTGCCATTGGATACCCATCTTCATTTCTTCGAGTGTATGGGGCATGCTCTCCCTCAATCGGGGGCCAACCATTGCTAGATGGATAATTCAGTTGTTCTTCCTCATCGCTAGAGAGAATAATGAAGTTGTCCTTCTTGCCCCAAATTGCCTTTGAGGTCTCTCCTTTAGAGTACTTTCGTCCATATGTAGTCTAAATCATGTATTTGTATTATGTTTGTCTAGCCTTGTACCTATTTGTATTCCGCTGTGTATATTCTATGATTTGTATTTATCATATATTGTTTTGGATTATTATTGTAGCCACCGTAGTTTACTTTTAAGCCTGGATCGCATACGTGATAGAGGAGAAAAAATATGTAGCATATTAATCGATGTATCGATGCTCGCTTAAAGTAAAATCCACGGACGGTCGCTTCTAACTGTAAGTCAGCGGAATAGGGATCTTAAGGCTAATTTAACACTATAAGTGGGAGTGATAACACTATAGGAAAGTGCTATCAAGGTTTTAACATAAATTCTATTACTCTGTAACTTATCTGGAATATCTTGAAATCTTGAACTCTTCAATACTCACGAGTCTTCAATTATCATCATCTAAAATCTACTGTGGATAATGTACAGTCTTCTTAATCAACATCTGTCTAATATCCCGCGCTATATACTATATATATCTTGATAAAACATTAGTATCTATATTTTATATGATGTCCTATAGTTGTGATCATCAAAACCAAAACCTAAGGTACAAACAATCTCCTTCCTTTTGATGATGACAACTTCGTATATAAAATATAATATAACTCCTTCGGGTTACAACACTCCCACTTAATCTATGCAGCCCCCCTTAATCTATTCAACTCCCCCTTAATCTATGCCTAGATTTTATATATTTCTCCCCCTTTGTCATCAACAAAAATAACCAACTAAATTTCCCCTTAACTAAGATACTATGGTAATATTGATAAGAATGATATATAAGAAATGTTGAGTGATAATACAAATCATTTATCGTAACCATACCAGACTATATATTCATTCAATATCATAATACAAAGTAATCATAATATAGTCAAATCCTAAACTATACATATAAGTTCAAAGTAAACTCGTCAAATCAAATCAAATATACATACCACACATTCAAAATAATCAAAGCAAATCAAATATTATCTAATGTGAATTTCTAATGATCGGGGATTTGTGAATAGGATAATGACGATAATGAAGGCAAAAGTTCCATTTTTGTTCGACGAGATTTCCATCTCAATCGAAACATACTTATCCGATGCATCGGACTTTGTCATCTTCCTCTTCTTCTTCTTCTTCCTCTTCTTCCTCGTCATTGCTGCCTTGAATGGGGTTATGAATAACCAAATTTGCAGAATCATATTCAATTACTATTGGATACGTAGGATTATCCAATAGATATTTTTGCAAATTGCGAAGAATTTTGCTTTGCTTCTCTTGTTCTTTGGTCGTACGATGTTGCACCACTTGAATTTCGGTGAGCTTTTGTAGAATATTCTTCATTTCACCCTCTATTTTAGTGATCTTGGTCATAGTAGTGTTTTGGAAAGGGCCTTGGGTATGAGAAGGGAAGGAAAATGATTAATTCTCTTCTCTATAACATTTAGGATTAGAGGAGGCCATGGTTTATTTGTTTCAGAAGTTTAAAATAGAGAGAATATAGAAAAATGAAGAAGAAAGTTGAAATTTGGTTATTATATAACCACCAATCTGAATTTTAGAGGGAAATTAAAAAACCAGAAATTACCGTTATATGTTGACGTAGGAGGTTAGGGTATGTCGACATACATAGTATTATTTGATTATTTTGTTTTTCTTTATATTTTGTAATTTTTACTTCATTATTTTTATATTTTCGATAGAAAACAAATTCCTAACTCTCTTCTTAACTTAGTAAAAAGATGTTTGATTTAATGGTTTCGTTAATACATCAGCTATTTGATTTTCAGTGTTTATAAATTCAAGTGATATTATTTCTTTGTTTACATTATCTCTTAGAAAATGGTGTCTTATACCAATATGTTTAGTTCTAGCCTAATGAGTTGGATTTTTAGATAGATTGATCACACTTGTATTATTACGGTATATTGGTGATTTAATAAATTTTAAACCAAAGTATTTTAATGTTTGTTACATATAGATAACCTGTGAATAGGCTAATACTGCTGAAATATATTCTGCTTCTGTCGTAAACAGAGATGTAGAGTTTAGCTTCTTACTAAACCAAGAAATCGGAGAGTGTCACAAAAAGTGACAAGTTTCACTTGTACTTTTTCGGTTAGATTTGCAACCAGCATAGTCAGCATCACTATATGAAATTAATTCAAAGGAGTCTTCTTTTGGGTAAAAGAGTCCATAGTCTAATGTGTTGTTTACATATCTCCAAATTCGTTCTATGGATTTTAAATGAGTTTCTTTAGGTTAAGGTTGATATATTGCATAGAGACAAACATAATGCATTATATCATTATCAGGTCTACTAGCAGCCATACAAAGTAGTGATCCAATCATTCCTCTATATAATGTTTGATCTACATCTTTTAGTTTTTCTTCTTTATTTAATTTTCATTACTTGCCATGGAAGTTGGTTTACCACTGGTATTTGACACACCAAATTTCTTGACTAAATCTTTAGCATAGTTTTTTTGACTAATAAAAATTCTATTACTTATTTTTTTTATTTGTAATCCTAGAAAATAATTTAGTTCTCCCATATGACTAATTTCAAATTCCTTAGTCATCATTTCTGAGAATTCCTTATTTAGTCTATCGTTGGTAGATCCAAAAATGATATCATCTGCATATGTTTGTATTAACCGAATGTCATTTTTATCTCTTTTAATAAAAAGTATATTATCTACTTTGCCTATTTCAAAATTTGATTGTAATAGATAGGATTTAAGTCCGTCATACCAAGCTCTTGGAACCTATTTCACACCATACAAAATCTTCTTTAATTTGTAAACATGATTAGGTAGTTTTGTATCTTCAAAAAATGGGGGTTGTTCTACATATACATCTTCTTTAATAAAACCATTTAAAAATGCAATTTTAACATCAACTTGATATAGCTTAAAATTATTATGTTTAGTGAAAGTAAGTAAAATTCGTATAGCTTCTAATCTTGCTATAGATGCAAAGGTTTCATCAAAATGTATTTCTTGTTCTTGACAATAACCTTGTGCGATTAATCAGGCTTTATTTCTCACAACGTCTTCTTGTTTATTCATTTTGTTTCTATATACCCATTTAGTTCCTATTATGGATTCATCCTTGGGTCTTGGTACTAATTCCTATACATCATTTCTTGTAAATTGATTAAATTCCTCTTGCATAGCCAGAATCCATGAATCATCAGTTAATGCTTCCTTTGGATTTTTAGGTTCCTAGTTGAAATAAAAGCAACGTCGCTCACTTTATTTAGTTTATTTCTAGTTTTAACAGCAGAATCAATATTTCCAAGTATATTTTCTACAGGATGATCTTTCAAGTATCTTGTTCTTTTATTTAGATGCGAATTTGCTGAATTTTTTTTTCTTTCCATAATCTCATTATTATTAATTTCGTTTGGGTTATCAATGTTTTCTTCTTCATCAATATTTGGATCATAAACTTTAAAATTTTCATCAAATAAGACATGCAATGTATTTTTAATAGTATTAATTCTAGTATTGAAAACTATAAAAGCTTTACTTCTATTTGAATATCCAATAAAGATTCTTTTATCTGATTTTGAATCAAATTTATCCAAATTATCTTTAATATTTAAAATAAAACATTTACTACCAAAAATTCTAAAGCATGATACTTAAGGCCTTTTATTATAGAATAATTCATATGGTGTCTTCTTAATTAGTGGTCTTATTAAAATTCTATTTAATATAGAACATTCAGTACCAACTGCTTTAGCCCAAAATATTTTAGGTAAATTACTATTATTTAGCATAGTTCTAGCGCACTCTTGAATTGTTCTATTTTTATGTTCTACCACTCTACTTTGTTGTGGTGTTCTTGGAAATGAAAAATTATGAGTTATACCTTTCTTATTACAGAAATTCTCAAAATTTTCATTTTTGAATTGATCTCCACCATGATCACTCCGAATAATTTTAATTTTACTAGTTATTTGATTTTGAATTTGTTTAATAAAGATTGTAAACATTTCAAAAGCATCACTTTTAAGTTTGAAGAAAATCATCCAAGTCAACTTAGAATAATCATCTACGATTATAAATACACATTTACTGTGATTTATAGAATGTATCTGTGAGGGACCGATAAGGTCTAAGTGAAGAAGTTTATGGGGTTGGGAGGTAGAGATCATATCTTTTGATTTAAAAGAACCTTTTTTAAGTTTTCCTAATTGACATGCATCGCATAAATTATTAACTTTAAAATTCATTTTGGGAAGACCTCTAACTAGATCATTTTTAACAATTTTAGATATTAGTTTGAAATTCAAATGACCAAATCTTTATGCCAAATCCAATGAACACTTGATTCAGCCAAAAGACATAAATTATCATTTGAGATTTTCATACTTAATATATAAATGTTTCATTTCCTAATACCTTCAAAGATAATGTTTGACTCATTATCTTCAACATGACATTTATCTTTTACGAATTTAATTTTGAATCCTTATCACACAATTGACTAACACTCAACATATTAGCTTTAAATTCCTAACTAACAAAACATTAGAAAAAGTATGAGTTTTAGAATTACCGACATTGCCGATGCCAATCACATATCCTTTAGAGTTGTCTCCAAAATTTACTAATCCACCGTCTTTGTAAACTATATCTTTCAAAATCTCTGGATTTCCAGTTATGTGCCTTGAGCATCTACTATCCAATATCCAATTGTCCTTTTTGATCTGTAGAGTTTGATCATCATGTATCTGTTCATCAAAAGCCATGTAACATATTTGTTCCTACAATTCATACCTTTTCAAAAGATCACATTCTTTTATATAATGAATAGATGCAAATTTATGGAACAACATTATGATGATTTTACAATTATCTTTTCAAAAAATTTGTTAAAAATATTATAAAAAATTACCATCGAAACTTTTTCAAAACTCAGACTATGAATACTTTGAAAACAAATGCTCTGATACCAATTACGAGTCAACGGAATAGGTATCTTAAGGCTAAATTAACACTAGTGGGAGAGGGGTGAATAGTGTTTAATCGATTATATAAATATTTTTCAAATTCTTTAGGATTTTACTTGAAATGATGTAATTAGCAATCATAGAAATAATCACAGAATCAAAGTATAGACAAAAGTAAATGTAGTAAAAGTAAAAAGGAAAGAACACACCAGGATTTTATATTGGTTCGGAGTTACCCTACATCCAGTCCCACACAATTCCTTGTACGAATTTTTTTAACTAGTAAATGCAAATACAACCTCAATTTCAAGGCTATGAGACACGCTCTCCATAATCCCGACCTTTGGGTAGAGTCACTTGATTTTCGGGCTACAAGCACACCCAATTGATTTTACGGGCTACTAAGCACGCCTAATTGATTTTGAGGGCTACAATCACATCCACAAGTATAGTAGTACGATTTGATAGGTTTTAAAAACTCAGATCTTCAATCTTGATTACAATTGATCCTATAACTCTTGAAAAAAACTTTGATCTTGGTTTGAGTGAAAGAGATGAGAGAAATTAGAGAGTATATGAAGGGGAATCAAAATAGTGATGATTGAATTTGATTCTGGTTGGAATTTGGTAGAGTTTGGGTAGAAATTGATTTAAAACCAAGAGAATGAAAAGAGGAGAGAAGAATAAGAAAGTAGTTGTTGAAAATTCATTTAGAAGTCTGGTATATATAGGAAAACAATGGTCATATCTATTTGTGACGAGATACCATGAAAATACACTTCCATTCAAATTTGAATTTGAAAAGTACAGCCATTATGTTGACATACATGGATAGGATATGTCGACATATCCCTTTGTATTTTTAAAAACACTTTAAAAATATTATTTTGAAAATACATTGCTTTGAAATATAATTTGATACTTTGTAGAATCATTTAAATATAATTTATACATATTTTAATCAAAATATAACTTAACAAAACTTTATAAAATAATTTTGAAAGATTTAAGAAGAGTATTCAATAATATATATATATATATATATATAAAAATCAATATAATTATAACTTATTTGTTATCCCGCACTTTGGCAAGGCCGTGACACCAAGAACTTGACTAGAAACCAAGGATAGTTCGTCCTCGAGATCGTTAATACATAGGTCTACTATGGATAGCGGTAAATTTTGTCTGAATCTGGATCAAGCTACAATTGGTATGACACAACAATCAAAGCTGTGGAAGCCAATGTTTCAAATTTCACGTCAATCCGAGTCTGTATGCTCAAGATATGATCGATGCAAGCCAAGGAAATTGGTTCGTTCGTATCCATCACATCGCTCTCTTCGCATCGGTTCCGCTTTCATCCATCTGAAACTACACTCTTCGTATCCATCAACTGAAAGGCCTTGTTGGCATCCATCAAGCTTTGTTTGTTCGCATCCATCAGTTAGCCGCTGTTCGTATCCATCAATGAACATCGCTTCACATCCATCAATCATCTGTTGTTCGTATCCATCGCGTATGCTCAACTTCGTATCCATCAATTGGAGTCAATTCATATCGATCCCAATTGCACAGCTCGTATCAATCGATCAACGATCGATACGAGTAAAACATCAAACGAACCCTCAGCTATCGATACGAAATGGCCCCAGCTATCGATATGAAATGACCTATGAAGATCGATACGAACAGAACAAAGACAATCGATACGAGCAGAACAGCCGCGATCAATGCGAACATGGCTCAATTGGAACGATATGAACAAGACACACTCCAATGAAAGACTTAGTCACTCGGCATGAAAAGTGGATCGATCTGAGGAGTTAGCGCCACGTCAACTTGTGAGCACGTGCCCAAAAAGCGATACGAACGGATCGATGCGAATGATATCGATACGAACTCGACAGCCTAGAGAAAACACAAGTTCGCATCGATCATAACTCAAAATCTACAAGTCCAAATGCCACCAAATTTTCACAGAAGCTTGCATACATCCTCAAGAATGTTCATGATCGATTTCGACTCGATTGGGCCAGATTACGATCGATATGAAATTCGTTCGTATCGATCACAGATCGAGCGCACACCGCATGGGGTCGATTGCGTGGGCCCACCCACGTGCCAGAAGAGTGTGTTTTGTAGTCCGATAAGCTAGATGTTCATATCCTATTAATGACCAGAACCTCTCCCGAGATCTGAGCGAGATATTTGCAACCTACGCCTATAAATAGCAGCCCAGAACCTACAGAAAAGGGATCTTTTGGCTCTCCGACGTCCAGACTCTACCGAAATTATTGTTGTATTCGAAAGTCACTGTTGTACTTGAAATTTACTGCTGTAATCCGCTGTAACCAGCAAGCAAAAATCAATAAAGTCGAATTCTTCAAAGTGGATGTAGGCTAGAACGCCGAACCACTATAAATCTGTGTGTTTTCATCGCTTTTCTTTGAATTTTCTGAGTGTTCATCATATTTTATTCTCTATAAACATGCTATCTGTGATCTGTGATTGTGAACGGGTGTTTTCATCGACAACCGAGTGTTTGTGACCAATTTTGGCACAAACATTATTAAAATATAAACAAAAATTCAATATATATAAACTTAAAAACACTAAAATAATATCTTTATAAGTAGAAGAGATTGAAAATCATTACAGGAAATATTTTGAAAAGATTATTTTACAACTAGGATATTTTGAAAAACTATTTAAAAAAAATTAGAAAAGGTGAGGGAGATCGGGAAAGTATTATCAAGGTTTTAACATAAATTTTATTACTCTATAACTTATCTGGAATATCTTGAAATCTTGAACCCATCAATACTCCTGAGTCTTCAATTATCATCATCTTGAATCTACTCTTGATACTGTATAGTCTTAGTAATCAACACGTGTCTAATATCCTACACTATATACTATATGTATCTTGATAAAACATTAGTATCTATATTTTATATAATGTCCTACAGTTGTGATCATCAAAACCAAAACTTAAGATACTAACACTAACCAACCCTATTCTCTGCACCAGTAGACGATATTACTCTGTAATATCCTTTGTTAATGTGGGTCTTGGGGTGGGGCATCACAGCTCACCCTGGATAGGAAATCCTATCTGGTCCCCAAACTACACCGCCACCGGACAACGATTTCTATTCGGTCTTCTTTCTCCCATGACCGAAGCCACTACCGAGCCAACTCCATGCCAGACCGAAGCCTGTCTCGAATCATCGAACCAAAATGTTGTAGTAACTCCAACTTCCAATTTTGCATCGATTTTATCGATACACTCCGTTCTTTGACCCTTGTGCATTACGTTTGCAATGATACAACTCTTAACAACCTTCAACCTATCCATCGAAGTCCGGCTTCATTGTTCCTACCTCTAGTTTGCCTCGATGAGCATTTTCAACCATTCAAGCATATACACAAACACCATACACATACCAATCAACAATAAACATGTAAACACACAACAATTCATTACAAGTCATCATAAAAGGTATCCACAACATAGCCTAACATATATCAAGTTAATCATACATCCAAATAGCATGTCTAGAACACCAAAAATCCAATTATTCATGTTTTTACTATAGATAGGGTTTAAAACAATAATAAAACATAATTTTGACTTCAAAAATGGATCGAAAACATGTTAAAACATATATATACATATATAATAATGTGAGAGATAATAAATCACTCACCGAACTCTCCAAAATCCAAGTTTTGAATGTAAATTCGAGGAAAATCCATGAACATCAAAGATCTAGTTTTCCTTTCCTATAAATGCTGATTTGAAGGTCTTTAATGAAACCTTTGCTAACTACCCTTAATCTATGATTTAGATTTGATTTGAAGGAGAAAAGAGAAGGTTTCGGCTGAAGGATGAGCTCATGGAGGCTTGGATATATTTAAGAGATTGTAAAAATGATTTGAGGATGTTTATTTCAGCCAGTATAGCTTCTAAACCCTAAATGGGTTGCTGGGCATCTCTTTAAACTCACTAATTACCCATTAACCTACTTCAAAAAATTTCAAACTTCAAACAACTAAATCTTCTAGCCAGAAAGTCCAAATTTCTATTATTACTTCTCTATGGAAAGAAAAACCATTATATGGATGCGCAAACTGAAAAGTTGGAGAGAATAGGATATGCAAAATGTATGGTGGAAGTTACACCGGACGAGGATTTGATTGATGAGTTTCCGCGACTCATGGATGGTTCAGATCAATTCGTGAAAGTTAATTATTTATGGAGACCAGAAATATGCACCAACTGCAAAGTATTTGGCCATGGAACTCAACAGTGCTTGGTAATGACAAAGGAAAAAATAGAGGAGGCAGTAGTTAAGGATGATGATAATAAAAATAAAAGGGAGGGACGTGATTATGAAAAAGAAATGGTTCCTAAAGTCATCAAACAAAAACAAGTTTGGAGAAGGGTTGAAAAGAAGGGAACTAACTTAAATAGAGAAAATGAAAACAGAAATGAATCTGATGATACAGAACTCTACGCTGCAAATGAACGAGGAGGTGAGAATGCTACCTTTCTGAATATCAATGACTTGAAGAACATGACAAAAAGAAATAATGAGGAAGGTAAAAGAAATAACAATAGATTCAAAGTTTTAATGGAAGATAAGTTGTCTGATGCAAGCAATCAAAATGGGGACAATGGAACAGGGAAAGATTACTGTGTCAATACTTCACATTTGGAAGAAGGAGAAATAGTGGAAAATAGCATTGATGAAGTGCTAGCTGAAACTGAACTTGTGCATGTAACAAATATTATGCAACCAGAAACACATTTTCTTGAAAGTATTATGACCTCAGCTGATTCCATGAATAAACATGAAACAAAGCAAAAGGTTAACAACATATTGGATATTGCCATCACTTCACCAAGCCAAACCCTAAACTGCACAAACCCTCTCATTCTAAATGCTTTAAACTGCAGTTTTATCCCCATCTCTAACAATGTTGAATCTCAATTCAGAAATTCACTAGAAAAAGATATCTTTGCATTGTTGATGCCACTGCCACCAGAAAATGCCTACTCTTTCTCTGGTGATCTACCTGGGTGGAAATCTCTGCCCACCTCTCCAGAATCACAATCACATAAAGGAACAGGGAAACTCAGTGATACAAGACTGAAACAAAACAAACATCATAAGATTGATAAAACATCATATCTCAGGCAGTCTCCTGCAACCAGGAGCATGAAAAATGTCACTCATCAATCTCTGTAGTATACTTAATGACGCACAACCTTTCTAGTTGGAATATTAGGGGAGCCCACTCCTCCAACAAACTTGATCAAGTCAAATATCTAATTAAACATCATGATCTCTCCTTTGTTGCTATTCTAGAAACCAAACTTAATGAGACTCTAACTGTTAAAGCTGCTAGATATATCAATCCATCTTGGAACCTGCACCATAATCTGGATCATGCATCTTATGGTCGCATCATGATCATTCATAATCCTCTAGTCATCTCTCTCTCCCCTTTCCTCTGCACTGATCAAGTCATGCACCTTCAAGCCAAACTTATCAACTCTTCTTCTACTTTCTTCATTTCCATAGTTTATGCTCACAACTCAGTCAACTCTCGGCAAACCCTCCTAAATCTTCTTCCTGCCTTTAGACAAAACTCCCACCCCTGGATTGTTCTCGGGGATTTCAACTGTTGCTACAAATTGCATGATAAGCTTGGTGGATCTCCTCTGTTGCAAAAAGACATTTTCCCTCTCAATAAAGCAATTGATGATGCTTGTCTTCTCCCAATTCCGACCTTTGGAGCAGAATATTCATGGAACAATTGTAGTCGGTCTGGCACCAGGACTTTCACAAATATTGACCATTCATTTGCCAATCTTTTTGCCTTAACCACCTAGCCAACCATGTCTTCCTTTATTCCTCACCCAGTGCTATCTGATCACTCCCCTATCATTTTCTCTACGGGACATATGTTATCAAAAAAACAAAAAGGCTTCAAATTCTATAGTACCTGGGTCCATGAACCTGGGTATACTAGTATAATTAGTAAAGTATGGTCTGAAAAATATTATGGCAATCCCATGTTTATTCTTTGCAGGAAATTAAAAGCTACTAAGGAAGCGCTGAGGGTATGGGCAAGGAATAACTTTGGAAATGGTACCTTAAAGTCAACTTTGCTGAGGCAGAAGCTCATTGAAGCACAAAAATATATGGTGAGTTACCCTGATAATGCTGATGCTGCTACAAATGAGAGAAGCATTCATGGCCAGCTCCATGAAGCATTGAAAGTTGAAGGAAAGATGAGGAGACAGCAACTGAGACATAAGTGGGTACAAGATGGGGACAACAATACTGCTTACTTCCATGCCGCCATCAAAATCAAACAAGCAAAGGAAAATATCTCCCACATATATGATGAACGTGGAGTGCTTCATTCTGACCCTACTGGTGTCGACCAAGCCTTGCTCAACTACTTCAAGTCTTTGCTTGGTAATAAAGACAATTTCAAACCTGATCTTGATAAACTTGACATTGTGCAGGTTCCTCTAGTCCAAACAGAGGAAGCAATCAATCTTGTTGCTAAAGTTACTGACAAAGAGATAAAAGACACTCTGTTTTCGATGAACGAAAATTCCAGTGGTGGTCCTGATGGATTCAATCTTGAATTCTTTACTCACAGTTGGGATACTATCAAGGAGGACTTCCTAAAGGCAGTTCACAATTTTTTCAACAAGTCCAAACTGTTATTGGAAGTTAATGCCACCAATCTGGTGCTAATCCCTAAAACTCAGCATCCAACATCTGTTGAATCCTTCAGACCTATATCCTGTTGCAACGTCATATACAAATGCATCTCAAAAATCTTAGCCTCTAGACTTGTTGTTGTTCTCAATAGGCTTATCTCCAAGAATCAATCTGCCTTCCTGCCTAAGAGGAATATAATTGATAATATTCTTCTAACTCATGAATTGATTAAAGGGTATGGTCATGCCCAAGCTTCAAAGAATGCAATGCTGAAACTGGACTTAAAGAACGCCTTTGATAGCATTCACTGGAGTTCAATTGTCAGAATTATGGCTCTCATGAGATTTCCTAAAGTCTATGTAGCTTGGATATACAATTGCTTATCTACCCCTTCTTTCTCCATCTCTCATAATGGTTGCAATACTGGATTCTTCAACAGCAAGCAAGGGATCAGGCAAGGAGACCCCATATCATCATACATTTTCATTCTTGTGATGGAAGTTTTAAACGTTCTGCTGATAAATAGCTATGAACAGAAGAATATTCTGTATCACTCTAAATGCAGATCCCCAAAAGTTACCTCTTTATTCTTTGCTGATGACATATTGTTATTCACTAAACCTGATCAGACTTCCTTGGAAAACATTAAAATTACATTACACAACTTCTACCTTATGACTGGTCTAGAACTCAACTTAAGCAAATCTCGCATGATCACCTCTAGAATCTCTTCTGAACAGGAAATCCAATTATTGTCAATTTCTGGCCTCCAAGCTATTAATAACAGCATGTGTTATTTGGGCCTTCCACTTTGCTCTTCCAGAATAACCACTGCGAACTGCTTGCCTCTGTATGACAAAATATGTAGCACCATGAATTGTTGGGCCAATAGATTTCTTTCTCAAGCTGGTAGGCTTGTGCTTATCAGATCTGTCATTTCCTCTATGATAGTGTACTGGTCTAGGGCTTTCATTCTCCCAATCAAACTCATTAAAATGGTACGAAAAGCAATGTTAAGGTTCTTCTGGACTGGATCCATCCACTCTAGGAAATTAATTCCCTGCTCTTTTGGTATTATGGAGCTACCTAAGAACAAAGGTGGTCTTGGCATTCTTAATTTACAAACTTGGAATAGAGCTGCCATCAGTACACTCTTGAATGCCTTGCTAAACAATGCGGACAACTTGTGGGTTCAATGGACTAAAACCCATAACTTGGGTAGAAAGAATTTTTGGACAATGACAGTGCCACAAAACTCTAGTTGGACTTGGAGAAGCCTTCTGATGTCAAGAACATCTCTTCTACCATTTATCAAAGTCAACCTTTCTGCTTCCAGTGCTGCTAACTTCTGGAATACTCCCTGGATGGATGATGGACTGATCTTATGCAAAATCTTCACTCCTCAGCAGATCATGCAATCTGGTATAAATAGTGTAGCTAAAGCAACTGATTTCATTATTGATGGCAAGTTATCACTACCATACACCAGTAACCAAGACATTAGAGATGTTTGGAATAAGTATCAATCTATAACCTTCATTCCCACTCCGACTGATGTGATACTTTGGAAAGGAAAATCTCACTCTATCTCTTCTGTTTATAAAATGCTTGTGGTCCGTCCTGCATCTACTGACATAAAATGGCACAAAGTTCTATGGACCAGAAAATCAACTCACAGAGACAACCTAATGTTATGGAAGGTCATTAACAGTGCACTACTAACCAAAGACAGATTGTTTAACTATGGGATGCCCGTTGATCCACTTTGCTTCTTCTGCAAGATGCATCCTGAGACTGTGAGCCACCTTTTCTTTGAATGCAGTAATCTTTTGGGTTTATTGAGTTATCTCATGACTGCGATGAGTGTTAACCATATCCATGGCATATCCAGTGTTGAGTGGGCTCTCATAGGGAAGGCTACTAGGTGGAAGAAAAAAGAAAGCTTTGTGTACTTTTTTCTGATCAAGAGATATCTCAACTTCGTATGGGAAGAAAGAAATTTGAGGTGCTTTGAAAACAAGTTAAGGAATAGTGACTAACTTTTGAATGCCCTACTCGCCAACATTAAGATGGGAATTAAGGAGTGTGAATTTGATTTCACATCGCTCGTCTCGTCTGATTGGTTATAGTGTTGTTCTCCCCTCTGTGTTTTTTTATTTTTTCGCTTGTCTTGCCTTTCTTTTTTCCTCAGTGTTATATTCCTTTTTAAGTGTGTTTGTTTTTCGTTTGCGATTGTGAGCTTGTTCATAGTCGCTTTTCTTTCTCTTTTTTAATAATAATCTGGTAGGGGACTAGTCAACCCCGCTTGCCTTTCAAAAAAATAAACCATTATATCTTTCCAATGGATGTGTTTTTAGATGCCAATTCGGCTTCTATCAAGAGCTATATCCAATACAAACTTTCAAGTGTAAAATCGTTCGATAAAATTATAAAGATAGTAAATGTCACTAGTATGCATTTCTCAAAGTTATAAAGTCATACGACCTCATATGAATTTTAAAATTATATTTTACAATCTTCCAGTACGTAAAATATGGGTCGTTACATTTCGTATAACACAGACGTGACCATTCACCATACAATATTTATATGTTATTGAAAATGGTTCAAATATCCATATGCTTGTACTACTTTGGAGTTCGAAATTCAATGAAGACAATATATAGTCTTGGGAAAATCGACACTTAAGTGATGAAAGTACAAATGTTTTTTATGGTTATATAGTCTTTACTCTTACATCAGTCCTGAAGTGGCAACATGTCAAAAGATTTATTAGTAAATATATTTTACATTTCATTGTCATTCTTTAACTCGTTTCATTTAGTATTTTTCGTTGATAAATATTTTTGTCAATTACATTAGTTGCTCAAAAGTATTAAAGTAGATTATTTTAATATCAAGTATGTTCTTATACTTTTTAGATTCATTGATTATATTTAACATATTTATATAATAAGGCTCCTACTAAATTTTACATCTATCAAAAACCCTAAAATAGTAACATGAATTTCATAAATTCCTTCAAAGGGTGTCATGATCCGTTTATTATGATATTACGACCTTAAGGGTTCTCAACAAATCATAGTCCCCATAAACAGTAAGTAACCCTTACTAATTGTAACGACTCGGGATTTTCGACCCTCGAAAATTGACATTACTATGTCCACGATATTGCATGCCGAGCAATAAAATGCCGGAAAACTCGATGGTTAAGGGAAAATAAGGAAGAAGAAGAGAAAGAAAAAACTAAAAAAACACGGAATCTCACAATTGCAGCGGAATAATATATACTATAATATCAATGATCTTTACAAAAGAGAAACTGTTGTATACATACATCCATTAGAGTACAACAACAAATCATAATCATCAGCTTGGAAAGTTATAACAACTTGTCCTCACAAATGCTGATGATTTCAACAACAAAGCAACGGAAAATAAACATATACATGAATCCGACTTGAAGACCTCCAACTCATCTCCTGAGCTGCAATGCATCCAAAACAATCTATAAATATACTCGGTCTGACCCGAGCATTATAATAAAACAACACCCGAGTCAGTCTGGAAAACTAGCATGAGAAAACACACCCAACTAGATTTTTAAGTTATAAAAAGCCTTTGAGAATCAAGTGTATCTCGTAAGACCATGCCACACATAAACACGGGTGGGTTTTTACCTTACAATAACCAAAACAATTTCAATAGAAATCCATTTATATTATAATAATGTCTAAGGGTCAAAGTAAAATATGAATATAGCTGAAATGCTTGCATCTCACGTTTCAGCATAGTTGGGCGCAACTAAATCCGTATGGCGCTTATTGGAGAATGGATTCCATACAATGACTAGGGTACCGCCCGTCATGGTGTATCTTTAGATAAATTAACATTGAGGTCGAACCTATCGGACCCTGCCAACACAGAACCGACCTACCCTTTACTGGATAGTTCCGAATATGATCGCCCCTCCGTTAATGGGCCCCAAAGCGTATAAATGAGAGATGATATCGACTCTAGATAGGGATGATCATATCGTACTTAGGAGCAACCCACTCAGCCCTACTGCATCTTCCCTATTTTAGTCATTCTCGGTTGATGAAACTTGAGGCTACGTTTTACCTTTTTATATAGCAATTCCCACTTGTAATGCTAACACAACCATGTAGGCAATAATGCAATGCCAGCATTCATCTATACAAGTTCGTTCCGGGACTGAACGAAACGCTTGAGAGCTCTGTCTGCAATTTCATCATCCAAGATATCTTCACTTCAAAACGCTTAAGTTGGATCAAAGTGGTTTTCGGATAATCTATCCGATCTCGGTCTCCTTGAAACAACATTCAATAGTTTTCGGTAAACTCAACACCGGTTCTTTAGGAAATAAACAGTCAAAGATAAGAGCAAAGATGACTGTTTATTTGTCCTAGGAGAACGAAATGAGATTTATACGCATTAGTACAGCATCATCGGAGATGACTGTGCCATATAACTCACGTGTTTCTCCTAGATATTCCCAAAGTTATGTTTTGGGTCTAAATTCAATAGTCGGTTACTTATCCATCGAATAATCAAACATTCAAATCAGGGATTAAAATTGCATAGGAAAAACCAACAATGGTTAAGCACACAAGCAACCACTAACCTCCTTTTAAATAAATCTTTCATTAATTAAATCCACTTTGTAAATACTTGAATCAAAAATCTTTTTTCCAAGACATATATATCCAAAAGTTCCTAATTCTTAATACTTGGAAAAATATCCATATACTTATCTCAATCGTGTAAGTATATTCACCAACATTGGGGAATATTTACCTTTTGTACAATTCTAAAATCATTTATAAACTCCATTATACATCCACAAAACCATTTATAAAACTCCTTTTACAAATCTATAAACTCATTTCGAAAATTCTTTTATAAATATCAAAAACCATTTATAAAACTCTTTTATCTTGTAGATTATCTTCCTTTAAGTTTTCCAAACCATTGTTATAAGATTCCTCTTATAAAACCCACATCTGTTTATAAAATCCTACTTATAAACCTTGAAAATATTTATAAATAAAATTCTAATCATTTACTTTGAAACACTATTATATAGTAATAAACATTTTAAATAAATAAAAATTAACTTCAAAACATCTTAAAAATAATAATAATTAGTAATTTCAAAAACATTCTTTAGAAAACAATAATAATTTATTTTCAACATTATTATAAATAATAATAATAAATTTCCAAACTTATTTGATAAATAATTATATTTAATTTCAAACCGTATTAATAATTTAAATAGTTAACTTTTCAAAATATTAAAATATTGATAACAACTTTAAAACAATATTAATATAACTAAACAACTTCTAGAACATATATCTATTTCCTTGATAAAAATCTGTACTTAAAATTTCAATGTAATCATTTCCATATTTATAAAACTATATTTAAAAATATTTTTATATTTTATAAAACTTCCTCTCAAAAAACCCCTTTATTTATGAACTCCATTTATAACTTTATTTTTTTAGAAATCTCATTTATTCATAAATCCCCTTTAAAACATCAATCACCATCCATTTTTAACGTTGCCCCCATATAGATAAATTCTTTTTATAAATTCCTTTCTATTTATAAAATGTCGTTTAATATTCCCAAATTTACCCTCACCTTCAATTTCAAAAATAGAATTAAAAAATCATTCCACATCTTATAATAAATCCACCGTTTGATTTATTTCTCCAATCTACTAAATGATAATACTTTCCATTAATTTATAAACACTGTTTATAAATCCATACTTTTATTAATAAAAATGCAATTTTACAAATCTTCACTTCATTTGTAAAATATCACTTTTATAAATTATCACGTCTATGAATAAATAATAATAACACACACACACAGATATATATATATATATATCAATTTATATAAAATGGTTAACAAATATTTATATCAAATATTTCTATTTACTCTTTTTAAAACCATATACCTTTGTTATAAAGTGTGGAATTATTTTTAAGATCTTAAAAACCTTTTCTTTATAGTTCAAAAATCTCTATTTAAAATATTTCATAAAACTATTAATTTATAATATCTAAAAATCATACCTATGATTTTAAAATAAATTACTTCTTTTAAATAATTCAAGAATAATTATTTAAAACATATATAATTTCCAAAATCACTTTGAAATCCCTTTTAAATCAACTCATTATTTTATAGTATTTTAAAATACCAAAAATAAGGCCCAGTACTACTAAAGAACTAAATAAGCAAAATCATATCCATGTCATTTTGGGTGATCGTATGCTTGTTATTTTGAAATGCTTCATTACTGTATTCTGGCAGGAGAGAAATTACAGAGTATTTGATAATAAACGTAAAAACAAGTAGGAGATTATTGCAGAAGTAAAGGGAGCTGTTAATAGGAGAATGAGATATTTGCAAACTACTGGACCGAGATATGACCGGCGATTTAATTAAATTGGTATTTGGGCTGATTTGGGCCTTAATCCTATTTTAATTAAATAGGTCTTTTGTTGTTTTTTTATTACTTATATGTTGTATGTATATAACTATCTTTCTTTTAATTAAGATCTGGTAGAGGACCAGTATAAAACCTCGTTCGCCTTTAAAAAAAATCCATGTCATCAAATATGGCATCCAACAAGTCATATATCACAATATATATAAAAAAAAAATCAACAGTGTGAGGAATCCTCTTGGATCCCTCCAACCTGTCTTCCAGCATCACATACAATATATAATTAAATAATATAAATCAACCGCTTTGAATCGGGATCGTATACAAAGGGTCATCCGCTCTTACACAGGAACGTAATAAGGTCTCATCCGCTCTAGGGGCGGGAATATATCCAAACCAACTAATAAAATAGTAAATCATTCAAATATCCAATTAACGATTTTAAATCAGCTATATAACATAATCGGTTAACCAAATAGGTGAGTTTAACACACCATTGATTCCAAGTTTCGTCAAAACGCTCTGGTTCGAATTAAAATTGAACAGACGTTCAATTTTAACCCAAATTCCCACAAGCTCCAAATCCATCCAGTCCAACTCCATAGCGTAGTATTCGTCGATACGGTCGCAATGCAACTTGTCGCATTAAATTTGGACCCCATATGAAAAAGTTATTATATATACAAGTTTTCAATTTTTAAATATAATTTTAATTCAGTAAGTATTTTAATTATAAACTAATTACATTCTAATCCATCTTCCTCCTTCCAACTTTCCCACTTTCGGTTCTTGCTTTCACCATACCCGACTGCTCTTCCTCCCCTTAACTACCTCCATAGTGCACGGAACTTCACAAAACCTCCACAAACCTCCTCCTCTTCTCGCCTACCACCCATCCAACACCACCATGGTCCATCCGATGCCTCCTTGCAAAACATGTCCAACCCTTTCCTGGACCAAACTTTCACAGACGCAGCCCCCTCCCCTGAACCGCACATCACCATAGCCTGGCCGATGGTGCTACTTCACTCCCCAAACTCCAAAAAAACTCCATTAGTCAAATCGATGAATATATTTCCAAACAAACCAATCCCTAGTTTGCTATCACCTAAAACGTTCACTATACAAACTTTCACTACCTAAAAACTTAGCCGCATCCTTCAAACCTTGTATCACTATGTAGATCTACTTGGTTGCAAACCAAAGAAGCAAGCTTTTAATTTTTTTAGTATTTATTTGTACTTGTTTTTGAATTTAGATTGAATAAAAATACTTTGTTTCCTTTCCTTTTGTTTTCTCTAGTTTTATTAAAAGAATGGTAAGAGGAGGGAAGACTGAAGTAATAAAATTTAGAGATGGATATGGGCTTGTACGTGGAGGGTATAGTGCATAGTATGGGCTATATAGATGTGAGTATAGCCTTAAGTATAGATTATATTTATTATTTAAAATTAAAATATCAAGCTTTTAAACGTCCGTAAATCTCGAACTTCAACAAGGCGTTCTGCCTGACGTTCTATATGTAATACCCCTATTTCGAACAGACTAGAACTAGTCTCGATGCCTAATTCGATCATGTGTAGAAGATAGCTTTTGAAACCCAGTTATATTATATAAATTCTAAAATTAATTTCTACGCATTCCGATCCCGCACACCCAAACGATACGTCCAATCGCCACAAAATTCGATGGCATTTAATAATATACTATTATGCATCCAATGGAACTAGTTTTGACGAAATTCGAGACAGTGCCCAAGAAGGCTATTTTCATACAAGTTAATTAAAACGATTATTATAAAACCAAATAAATCACTTTTGTATCCACATTAAAAGTTTACTTTCTTCATTCCTATTTAAATAAAATTTAAATCAATTTTTGAAATCTTCTTTTTATTCACATTAAATTTCGGATTTTATTATTTAAACAATTCCAAATATTAAATTCAACAATTTAACTATCAAATAAATCGCTATATTTGAAATTTAAATTATTTAACTTATAAATTGACCTATTAAATATTTAAAAGCAATTAAATATTTCAAATTCAAACGACTGAAATTCTGGATCGTTACACTAATTATGTCCTATACAACTCCTAACATACATTTCAGCTATGCTCCTAATCATCTTCATAACTTTAAGGGTGCTCAACGAATTATGAAGTACATTAGAAACTCAAGACCCATTATTTTGCGATATCCTAAAGGGAGCTATGTAACCCATGATGGTGTAAAACAAAGTCACATACCATTATTATATATCTATAGATAATATAATAATCGCCTTGGATATTCCATCGCTTAAGGAAGCTCAACAACCATGGATATGTAAGTACTCTATTTATATTATAAACGATGTAGAGTGTTGTTAATTGTAACGACCCGTAAATTTTAACCGTTTTAATAACATAATTAGTTGAAATTTTGTGAAATTTTAAACGATAAAATTTCGAAATAAAAATTTAATATTTGGAATGCGTCTAGTTAAACATAGCAACTGGTAAATTTTCGTCCGAAAATATGAAAGTTTATTTCGCGTGTAAATTCACTTCAATTCAATCAGTTAAAAAGTAATGAAAATAAAATGTTTCCGGAACTTAAATATTTTTACATAGAAAAATTCTAAACCATCTTCTGAGCAAGATGTCAGTTTGTCGTTTTTCCAAATTCGGACATCTTTGGCTCCGTCGATCTTATTTTTCAGCGTATTCTTGCATTTTCCGCTATTAGAAAATTCGAATTTTTATAATTCGATCGAACCACTAATATCTGTATACCGTTTTGATCGTCTCGTCGTGCTGATTTCCGCAGTATATTCATATCCGTGTTTCAGTGCCCGATACGTGACAAAACCGTAAAACGGTTAACCGGATCGGTACACGTTTCTGAACCTTTTGGTTTCAATGTCTATTCAATTTTCAACGTTTAAATCAAAGTGTCGCCAGCTATTAACAATTTCTGAAATCCAACTTTAGACTTTTTCTATTCCCCATTGCAATTTATTACTTTTTTTTTTCTCGTTCCTCTACCCTTCAATTTATTATTGTTGGCTGTTCGTTCATTTCTGGGGATTCTTCGTTCCTTACCTATTCTTTATCTTATAACGTTATGTATTTCATTCCTTACTACAACTTTACCAACTCATTTTCTCCACCTCCTTTCTAATTTCTTCTCCACTTCAGATTCTCTCGAGCACCTTGCTCCAACCTCGGAACCATGCAACCTACACGAACAACACACCTACGAACCCCATGCGAACTGCTCCACTCTCCCTACAGATCACGCCCTGAGCCCACCTAGCAGCCACCTTCCTTGGCCAACAACCCATCGCCCACACTTCCATCCCACAGCCCACGCACGCAAGTGCCCAGATCCGCCCCTTCACCAAGCACGCCAAAGATTCCCCCTCGTTCAACCCAATCACCCACGGCAGCCTCCAAGACCACCAGCCTAGCACCGCTTCCACCTTCAACTGGCTCCGAGATCCCAACCTGCTCACCCCATGACATCGCCGAGCGCAACAGACCACCTAGAACCGGCCTTCCTCCCTTCCAGTTCATCACTAGCCGAGCCTTTTCTTTGTTGTCGAGGTATCGATAAGTATATGTGCTGTGTTCATTTTCTATAGTTTGCATGTATGTGCTTGTATATTAATACCTATATATAGGTTTATATTATTCTTAGCAGTTTATATTTTTGGTTTGTATAATCTGTTTGTCTATAAACGCGTATATGTTTATGATAGTTGTATATAGATACAAAGTTAGGCATTTTGTTTGAGTTACATTTACTAATATAATCTGTAATAAGTATATGTTATATGTATGGGCAAGTAGATATAGTAGTTTTGAAGTAAATTGTACAGAGGTCTTATTTGATTTTAAGTATGAAATATTATTGTCGACTCATTTATATAAAGTATATTTATATTTTTATGTAAGTCATATTGATGTTGCAATACGTAGGTTATAAAGAATGAAAGTGATTTTGTAACAATGTATATTGGGATTTGTTTTAAATATTTATTTATTGATTTTAAAATGTATTTAGATATATATTAGTTGTTATAAAAGATCTATCATAGTTTATGTTAATATTTGGGCTCTTAGTTTAATATATTTTTATTTACTTTTATATATATATATATATTTAGTTTATAAAAAAAAATTCATTCAAATTGTTCCATCGGTCCAGTTCTAATTTGATCTCGTCAATTTTGACTTATCAGCCTTATTCGTCAGTTCGGGCCAATCTAGCTTGTTTTGGAATTCGTACCTGGATTCGTAACTCATCGCTTCCTCGTTCGTCTTTAGCCTCGAAAGGTGAGCACTCACTCACGATTAACGTTCTTTTATTTATTAAATTTGATTTCAATTGAAACGACAATTGAAATATGCTGCTGTTAGATATTTACACTGCTATTACCTGTATCAGTTCACCTGTGACATTTGACACCATTATCTGTTATATATATGAAATGATAATCCAGTTTGGTTGTTAATTGATTGATTGTTGATGTTTATATTGGACGTTAAATTGTTAATGTTAAAAAGATAAATAGTATGCAATTGAAATTGATATAGGATAATTAAATGTAAAAATTTGATTAACTGACATTTGTATAATATGACCCCTTTAACTGTTGAATTTATTGACACGTAGGATTTGTTTAATTACATTTTGAAACACTGAATGTATGTTGTTAAATTGATGATGTATGAAATTGTAAATAGATGACAAGTGAAGAACTGTAATGTAATAATCTTTAATCTACATGAAATGATAGTGTAGATTCTAGAGATAATTATATTAATTCGTACAAATAACAATGCGAATTAATACGATTATTTCGGGATTATTTGAATTGATTATTGGATTGATATTGGTTGTTGTTATTGTTTGTTTATTTACTTTGAAACCATCCCAGTTATCACACTGCAAGTTCCCTTTACTATGCTTTGATTTTAAATTGAATTGGAACCGGGTTGAAATGATAAATACCCAAATTGAACTTTGACCTAGGATAGAGAATTTAATAAAACCCGATTGGTCAAATAATTTGATTATAAAATTTAATGAAGATTTTATTTGAATAAACAATATGGTTTTGAAATGAAGTTGAAATTTGAATGAAAGGAAAGTGTTAATATTTAATAATCTGAAAACAAAATATTAAAAAAGAAATTGATGAAAGAATGTTGTTTAATTTGAGAAATGATTGAATTAAGTTTGAAATTATTAAACTTTGAAATTATTTAATAATGAATTATTAAATGATTAAATTGAATTGAAATTCTTTAATAAGAAAAATTGAACTTTTGAATAAGTGGATTTTACTTCGTAATAATTGAAATTGAGTTTTCTTTATTAAGTGAGTTTTGGAAAATTATTTAAGAAAGTAAATAAGCGAAATGGAATTTCTTTAACAAGAAATGAAAATGTGATATTTTGGAATTAATGTAAGACTTGTAATTGAAAGAATTGATTTGACGAATTTAGTTTAATTCAAAATTGTAAGTTTTGATTTAATAAAGTTGAACTTAAGAATTGATTTAATGAATTGGAAATTTAATAGAAATTGTTTTGAATGATAAAGTAATTTAACGAATATTGAATGAAATCGATAAATGAGTTTAAGTTGATTTGAATGGAAAATTAAATTAATTTAAAAATAATTTCGGAATGAAACTTATATACGAATTTGAATCAATATTTGAATTGTTTAAAATTGAAATTGAAATATAAGATTTTGAAATGGTAAATTGAAGTTTTGAAACATAAATATTGGAAATTGGTTTTTTTTGAAAGATAAACGAAATGTTGGTTTATGAATTGAAATTGAAATTGAAATTGATTTGGTTTTTGAAATATATAAACGACCAATCGGTGTAATAATCACGAAAGTTATTAAAGAGACCGGGATCGGTAATGGATATACTCTCTATCTGAACCGAAACCACTTTAATAACTATACGCGGAGTGATGATCCAGAATGAAGTGGTTGGAATGATGTACGTGATGACTGAAGAAAGAGAACGATAATGGATAGCCTTGTCACTTGTGTCAAATTGGAAATGACTAAAACAGGAGCTGTGCCGGGCCAATGGAGGATTAGCTACCTCAAGTGGACACACTTCTTCGAACTACTTATACTTGTTGTCGATTGGTGCACCCTTGATTTTGGGAGTGTTGTTTCACGGTGTTGCGGGCGCTGCGGCGTTGCGTTCTCACCAGTCCGGATCAGGCAAACGGTAGTATCACTACCTTGGGTATTGCCTCATGTGCCTTGTCATACTTGTATTCCATTTATTCGCGACCACTACGAATTTGATTTGTACCTTTAGTATATGGATTGCCCTCTGGTGACTTCCGGTTTTGGGGAAATTACGGTCTTGTATATGCTTTTGGGAATAAAAATGTGTTAAGGGTGGAATGGGCCATGACTTAACGCTATTTTGATATCTTATTATTACTGATAGACATTATCTACTTAGCGTATATTACTACCTAGTAGATAGTTTAACGGATCCTTAAAGGATGGTTATTCCAAATATCCTTTGAGTTACTTGTATTTCAATTGCTATTTCACTTGAGTTGGATTTATTAATATAAGAATGTTAATCCTGACTCGAGTGTTTTGTATTTTGCTTTACGCTCGGGTCAGACTGAGTGTACCAGTATTCGAGACTCACCCTTTGAAGTTGGAGCTTTGCTTGAAGATCCAGCCATCTATTCTGCTTCCAGTATTTGATGATTCCAATGATGTATTCTGATTTGTATCTGATGTATCGTAGTACTCTTCCGTTGTATTTGGTTTAACTCTGATGTATTTTATATATTCATATAGTAGCTTCATGAACTACTATCTCTTTTATTTCCGCTGCATTTATTACTCTGTGTCTGTGATCTGTGATTATTTATTTACTGTATATGTTCAGTTTTTCCAAATTTAAATTAACAACGCGGTATTTTGAGCAATTCAACTCCGGCATGAGTGTCTACCCATACACTTATAATGGATGCGAGTGGTCCAAAATAGCGGGTCGTTACAGTTGGTATCAGAGCTTTGGTAGCTCTAGGCAAAACTCAACATATAGGGTAAATGTATTTACAGAATCACTCTCACTCGAGTTTCAAACTCTTTCTTTTGACTCGATTCCTTTGAATTTTGAAACGTTCCCCTCGGTTCCGAAATTCATTCGTGTCCTTCACTATTCGTCTTCTATCTATCATGGAGCACGCCGTAACTCCATTTTAAATGATATCTATAATAGATCGGCGGTCTCGCCAATCTTCGAATGATTCGTAAAGGAGCAAACCTCCTTTACGATTGGCATTGATTTACCGGAGATTTCTGTATCATCGGTTTACGATGCTATCTATCTCCTGCTATTCTTGAATTCTATTCTTAAGATTAAATGTCGATTTGCCTCGAAATTCTGCATTGATCTTATTCTTGAAGTTATGGACGATCCGGTTAAGATTGCCCGTGAATTAAATAAGCTTATCCAACCCGATTCTGTTAATTGAATCATCTTATCTTTTCTTTCGAACTTGTATTCAAATCAGAATTCTCTTTGATTTGAGTCCATCAAATTTGAATCTCTATTCTTGCTTTGAATCCATTCTTGTATCGGCAAGCGAGGAAGTGTATTTGTAAATTAATATTTAAAATTTTTTAAAATATATTGTGTTGTTTGAGTTGTTGATGTTGATTTGGGTTTCCGATCGATTCGTCTGATCAACGCTATCGATAGGATTTCCAAAACACTTAAACAGAGCAAACCGACACAATATTATTTTCAAATTTGGTAAATGAAATAAATTTGTTGATTATATTGTAAAAATATAAGTTAAATTTTCTGGAATTTAATAAGTTAATTAAATTGTTGTTTGAAATGATAATATTTGATTATCATTTATTGTTCTAAATAAATTTATAAATACGGTTTATAAATTAATTTGGAATTTGAAATGAATTTAATTCAGAAATTTGAGAATTTAGTTTCCGGTGATTTGGAACTTTGGTTTTAAAATTTTAAAGTATTTTCGAACAGAAATCGTTTTCAAAGAATTTTTAAAATGTTGAAATCAGTGCTCTTCTCTTTGTCGTTGGAAAATAATTTCGGTGATGGCGGCCGCATCATCGACATTCATTTTCGAGTTTCGAAGTGGAGATATTATTCTGTAGCATTGCTACGGTTTTGTTTTGAAAAATATTTTGATTTGAATTTCTTCAGTATAATTTGATTTATATATATATAGGTATCTTATTTTAAAATTTAATTTGATTTGATATAAATATATTATATATATCTCTAAATTGTTTAAAGTTAATCAGAAATCTAATTCTTAAATTTTGTTAAAGGATGATTTTAATTATAAATAAAACCAAAATTTGGAATAAATATTTAAACTTGAATAATTGAATTGGGAAAATTTTATTTGTATATTGTTCAACTGCATTCTAATACAACTTACCTAAATCATTCAGAAGTTGAATATGTAATTGGATAATATATAATATAAATTGAATTTATAAATAAAATTTGAGTGGTTATAATAAATGTTACACACTTAAATTTTAATTATAAAAATGCTAATAAAGATGATAGAATAATAAGTTAATTGAGTGAGATAAATAAAGTAAATTTTGTTCTGAAAGAATTAACAAATTGAATTGAATTAGTTTAATGAAATACCTTGAATTAGATCAATTATTGAATATTAATTGATTTAAAATGAAATTTATATGAGTAGAATTAACAGTTGAACTAACAAATTTAAATCGAATGACTATTTATTGCTTTAATATAAATAGATTTAACCAAATTGAAAGATATATATATATAAATTAATTTAAATTGGAATTTATATAGTTTAAATTAATTTATATGGTTTAAATATATGTAATAAGATATATTAAGTGAAATAAACTTAACAATAATTTGGAATAAAGAAGAATTTAATTGCTGAAAAAATTATGATTATAATAAAGGACTATTCAAATTTATGGTTTTAGAAATTATAAATTGAAGAAATGGGATAATAAGATAATGAATTTAAAAATAGTTGAGATTGATTTTAGTGAAATCAAATGGATTAAATCAATTATTGAATATCAATTAATTTAAATTTGAATTTATATGGTTTAAATTAATTGTTATTTTGTATTTCAAATCTGTTTTCTTTCTGGTTGTTTCTATTCTCCTACCTCGTTCCTTTTCGGGGACGAAAAGTTTTGAGTGGGGGAGAGTGTAATGACCCGTAAATTTTAACCATTTTAATAACGTAATTAGTTGAAATTTTGTGAAATTTTAAACGATAAAATTTCGAAATAAAAATTTAATATTTCGAATGCGTCTAGTTAAACATAGCAACTGGTAAATTTTCGTCCGAAAATATGAAAGTTTATTTCGCGTGTAAATTCACTTCAATTCAATCAGTTAAAAAGTAATGAAAATAAAATGTTTCCGAAACTTAAATATTTTTACATAGAAAAATTCTAAACCATCTTCTGAGCAAGATGTCAGTTTGTCGTTTTTCCAAATTCGGACATCTTTGGCTCCGTCGATCTTATTTTTCAGCGTTTTCTTGCATTTTCCGCTATTAGAAAATTCGAATTTTTATAATTCGATCGAACCACTAATATCTGTATACCGTTTTGATCGTCTCGTCGTGCTGATTTCCGCAGTATATTCATATCCGTGTTTCAGTGCCCGATACGTGACAAAACCGTAAAACGGTTAACCGGATCGGTACACGTTTCTGAACCTTTTGGTTTCAATGTCTATTCAATTTTCAACGTTTAAATCAAAGTGTCGCCAGCTATTAACAATTTCTGAAATCCAACTTTAGACTTTTTCTATTCTCCATTGCAATTTATTACATTTTTTTTTCTCGTTCCTCTACCCTTCAATTTATTATTGTTGGCTGTTCGTTCATTTCTGGGGATTCTTCGTTTCTTACCTATTCTTTATCTTATAACGTTATGTATTTCATTCCTTACTGCAACTTTACCAACTCATTTTCTCCACCTCCTTTCTAATTTCTTCTCCACTTCAGATTCTCTCGAGCACCTTGCTCCAACCTCGGAACCATGCAACCTACACGAACAACACACCTACGAACCCCATGCGAACTGCTCCACTCTCCCTACAGATCACGCCCTGAGCCCACCTAGCAGCCACCTTCCTTGACCAACAACCCATCGCCCACACTTCCATCCCACAGCCCACGCACGCAAGTGCCCAGATCCGCCCCTTCACCAAGCACGCCAAAGATTCCCCCTCGTTCAACCCAATCACCCACGGCAGCCTCCAAGACCACCAGCCTAGCACCGCTTCCACCTTCAACTGGCTCCGAGATCCCAACCTGCTCACCCCATGACATCGCCGAGCGCAACAGACCACCTAGAACCGGCCTTCCTCCCTTCCAGTTCATCACTAGCCGAGCCTTTTCTTTGTTGTCGAGGTATCGATAAGTATATGTGCTGTGTTCATTTTCTATAGTTTGCATGTATGTGCTTGTATATTAATACCTATATATAGGTTTATATTATTCTTAGCAGATTATATTTTTGGTTTGTATAATCTGTTTGTCTAAAAACGCGTATATGTTTATGATAGTTGTATATAGATACAAAGTTAGGCATTTTGTTTGAGTTACATTTACTAATATAATCTGTAATAAGTATATGTTATATGTATGGGCAAGTAGATATAGTAGTTTTGAAGTAAATTGTACAGAGGTCTTATTTGATTTTAAGTATGAAATATTATTGTCGACTCATTTATATAAAGTATATTTATATTTTTATGTAAGTCATATTGATGTTGCAATACGTAGGTTATAAAGAATGAAAGTGATTTTGTAACAGTGTATATTGGGATTTGTTTTAAATATTTATTTATTGATTTTAAAATGTATTTAGATATATATTAGTTGTTATAAAAGATCTATCATAGTTTATGTTAATATTTGGGCTCTTAGTTTAATATATTTTTATTTACTTTTATATATATATATATTTAGTTTATTAAAAAAAATTCATTCAAATTGTTCCATCGGTCCAGTTCTAATTTGATCTCGTCAATTTTGACTTATCAGCCTTATTCGTCAGTTCAGGCCAATCTAGCTTGTTTTGGAATTCGTACCTGGATTCGTAACTCATCGCTTCCTCGTTCGTCTTTAGCCTCGAAAGGTGAGCACTCACTCACGATTAACGTTCTTTTATTTATTAAATTTGATTTCAATTGAAACGACAATTGAAATATGCTGCTGTTAGATATTTACACTGCTATTACCTGTATCAGTTCACCTGTGACATTTGACACCATTATCTGTTATATATATGAAATGATAATCCAGTTTGGTTGTTAATTGATTGATTGTTGATGTTTATATTGGACATTAAATTGTTAATGTTAAAAAGATAAATAGTATGCAATTGAAATTGATATAGGATAATTAAATGTAAAATTTGATTAACTGACATTTGTATAATATGACCCCTTTAACTGTTGAATTTATTGACACATAGGATTTATTTAATTACATTTTGAAACACTGAATGTATGTTGTTAAATTGATGATGTATGAAATTGTAAATAGATGACAAGTGAAGAACTGTAATGTAATAATCTTTAATCTACATGAAATGATAGTGTAGATTCTAGAGATAATTATATTAATTCGTACAAATAACAATGCGAATTAATACGATTATTTCGGGATTATTTGAATTGATTATTGGATTGATATTGGTTGTTGTTATTGTTTGTTTATTTACTTTGACACCATCCCAGTTATCACACTGCAAGTTCCCTTTACTATGCTTTGATTTTAAATTGAATTGGAACCGGGTTGAAATGATAAATACCCAAATTGAACTTTGACCTAGGATAGAGAATTTAATAAAACCCGATTGGTCAAATAATTTGATTATAAAATTTAATGAAGATTTTATTTGAATAAAAAATATGGTTTTGAAATGAAGTTGAAATTTGAATGAAAGGAAAGTGTTAATATTTAATAATCTGAAAACAAAATATTAAAAAAGAAATTGATGAAAGAATGTTGTTTAATTTGAGAAATGATTGAATTAAGTTTGAAATTATAATTAAGTTTGAAATTATTAAACTTTGAAATTATTTAATAATTAAGTTTTGAATTATTTAATAATGAATTATTAAATGATTAAATTGAATTGAAATTCTTTAATAAGAAAAATTGAACTTTTGAATAAGTGGATTTTACTTCGTAATAATTGAAATTGAGTTTTCTTTATTAAGTGAGTTTTGGAAAATTATTTAAGAAAGTAAATAAGCGAAATGGAATTTCTTTAACAAGAAATGAAAATGTGATATTTTGGAATTAATGTAAGACTTGTAATTGAAAGAATTGATTTGACGAATTTAGTTTAATTCAAAATTGTAAGTTTTGATTTAATAAAGTTGAACTTAAGAATTGATTTAATGAATTGGAAATTTAATAGAAATTGTTTTGAATGATAAAGTAATTTAACGAATATTGAATGAAATCGATAAATGAGTTTAAGTTGATTTGAATGGAAAATTAAATTAATTTAAAAATAATTTCGGAATGAAACTTATATACGAATTTGAATCAATATTTGAATTGTTTAAAATTGAAATTGAAATTGAATTATAAGATTTTGAAATGGTAAATTGAAGTTTTGAAACATAAATATTGGAAATTGGTTTTTTTTGAAAGATAAACGAAATGTTGGTTTACGAATTGAAATTGAAATTGAAATTGATTTGGTTTTTGAAATATATAAACGACCAATCGGTGTAATAATCACGAAAGTTATTAAAGAGACCGGGATCGGTAATGGATATACTCTCTATCTGAACCGAAACCACTTTAATAACTATACGCGGAGTGATGATCCAGAATGAAGTGGTTGGAATGATGTACGTGATGACTGAAGAAAGAGAACGATAATGTATAGCCTTGACACTTGTGTCAAATTGGAAATGACTAAAACAGGAGCTGTGCCGGGCCAATGGAGGATTAGCTACCTCAAGTGGACACACTTCTTCGAACTACTTATACTTGTTGTCGATTGGTGCACCCTTGATTTTGGGAGTGTTGTTTCACAGTGTTGCGGGCGCTGCGGCGTTGCGTTCTCACCAGTCCGGATCAGGCAAACGGTAGTATCACTACCTTGGGTATTGCCTCATGTGCCTTGTCATACTTGTATTCCATTTATTCGCGACCACTACGAATTTGATTTGTACCTTTAGTATATGGATTGCCCTCTGGTGACTTCCGGTTTTGGGGAAACTACGGTCTTGTATATGCTTTTGGGAATAAAAATGTGTTAAGGGTGGAATGGGCCATGACTTAACGCTATTTTGATATCTTATTATTACTGATAGACATTATCTACTTAGCGTATATTACTACCTAGTAGATAGTTTAACGGATCCTTAAAGGATGGTTATTCCAAATATCCTTTGAGTTACTTGTATTTCAATTGCTATTTCACTTGAGTTGGATTTATTAATATAAGAATGTTAATCCTGACTCGAGTGTTTTGTATTTTGCTTTACGCTCGGGTCAGACTGAGTGTACCAGTATTCGAGACTCACCCTTTGAAGTTGGAGCTTTGCTTGAAGATCCAGCCATCTATTCTGCTTCCAGTATTTGATGATTCCAATGATGTATTCTGATTTGTATCTGATGTATCGTACTACTCTTCCGTTGTATTTGGTTTAACTCTGATGTATTTTATATATTCATATAGTAGCTTCATGAACTACTATCTCTTTTATTTCCGCTGCATTTATTACTCTGTGTCTGTGATCTGTGATTATTTATTTACTGTATATGTTCAGTTTTGCCAAATTTAAATTAACAACGCGGTATTTTGAGCAATTCAACTCCGGCATGAGTGTCTACCCATACACTTATAATGGATGCGAATGGTCCAAAATAGCGGGTCGTTACATTAATTTAAATTCATAATTTATGATTAACTTTGTAAAGTATTATCGTGTAACGACCCGGTTTTCGGACCAGTCAAAATCGCCGAAAAACCCGTCCGTTCTAAAACTACGAATGAAAACTACCAATTTAATGCACAATATTTGATAAATATTCAACACTATTAAATTTATAGGATACAATTTCAATTGTACAAGTTATCAGAGTAATCAATTTAATCTACTAGGTGTGCTTTAATACGTAACAAATACAAATACAAATAAATCTACCAATGCACAATTCTAATGAGAGAGACAGAAATAGCCATTCTTGCAAACTCAATAAACATGACAAATGAGAAATAAAATAGTAAGCAGGAAAAATACATCAATACATGATATATAGCAAATAATAAACAGAAAAATGTTATGTTGTTATAGGGGCTGCATCACTACCACTTGTGACTGCCTACGTACCCCTATCTAATTGGGTACCCAATTAAATACAGGATCAAACCAATGTAGTTCTCCTACCGCAAATAGGACTCATGGAGCATACGATGCAACAAACAATATGCAATTCCCAAAACTACCCACTTAGGCTTAATCTTCAATTTTTGATTTTCAAAATCTAATTAAGTTTACGGAAATTTTCTCTTTGGACTTTATTCCTGAATTCTTATTTCAAAACATTTGATATATATATATATATATATATATATATATTTTATATTCAAACTAGTCCTTTACTTCGGGATCTGAAAACAAATCACCTTTTGAAACGATACCTATATACAAGCATACAAAACTATATTCTACCAAATCTCAAGAGGTTTCTAGCCATAACCAGGCCCCTGGGTCTAACCTTTCGAATAAATAATAGATTGGTGCATCCCTTTATTCCAAGAGCGGACTACACCAAGGCTACAGAACATCTGCACCTCCTTAGACCATGCGTTTCGTAGATTATGGGTTACTCGAATATTTGGTAACATATCAAATCAGTTTATATCCCAAAGTGGAAAAATCATTTGCGCTAATAATTACAATTACTTCAAATTTATAATAATTTCCATTTCCAAATCTTTTCAAAAATCATCTTAAAACCATTGGGTTTAGTCCTCGAAATTCTTTCCGTTTTATAAAACATTTTTATAAAACCATTCTTTATATAAATCACTTTTATACAATATAACTTCAAAATATTCATTTCCAAATATTTCTATTTCTTTAACATTTCATAAACTTCATTTATGAAAACCAACTTTCAAAACAATTCGTTAAATTGAAATGAACCAAATATTACAGTTAAATATCTTATAGTCAAATCGTGAAATAAATCACATTGCTGTTAGCCTACAATTATTTTTTACCCAGCCCATGCGTATGGATAATTAATTTCTCATAAACTGGTCGAGCACAGTCAACAATCGATAAATAATAATAGTTCTCATAAACTGGCTGATTGCAATCCAAACAATCATCAATGAAATAAACACAATAATAAATGATAATCAACGCTTCATTCTATCAAATATTTATAACATTTTTATTTTATCTTGGGTTAAAACGGTTTGATATTTATTTTGTAGCATTTGGGCTTTCCCTTCGACATGTTTCGTCCCTCGCCCAAGTCTCCCTGGATCTCATAGATGAAACACGTGTACTAGTCGTTTTCGCATACCCCATTAAGTATTTAACTTCTAAATTTTAAAATACTTGATTAACCATCCAAACATAGTCAAATAAGGAAATCAAGCCATTGTTTTAGCAAAAAAACTAAATAAGCATTCAACAAGGATTTTCAAACAACACTTAACACTTAAAGTTCCTTCAACTTAGCAATGGTTTTAATGAACTTAAGGAAGAAATAACTCACTTTATATTCCACTCTGTCAAACTTTAAGGCAAGGAACTTAAGATCTAAACCATACTTCATACCATGCTTCGAAACCAAACCAAATAAGCACGAATTCTCCTTCCTCCCAAGTTCTCGGCCAAGGCTTGAGATGGAGGTTGGCCGAAAGTATAGAGAAGAAGTGGTGGAGCTTTGACCTTGAATTCTCAAAACTAGATCCGAAAAATAGGTCATCTTCCCTCTGATTTTTGACCCTCTTACTCTTAAAATTTGAAATGGTTGCTAACTAAAAGGTTGGTGTAAATTAATTTCTCTTGAATTTAAAAAAAATCACTTGATATCGAATTTTTTTGAGCGAGATATGATTGAATAAAGAAGAGGTATTCTTGGATTGACAAATAATGAAGCCCGAAAATGCTCTGCAAAGAATTGGAATTTTGACAAAGCTATGCTCAAAACTGGAAGAAGTGCTAAGCATAAAAGTTGTAGCCATTGGAATTATAAATGGTTTTAGAAAAGGAGTACTATATTTGGATCAGATTTTGGGAATTTATGCTCGAATGAAAAAGAGGTATTTTCAGCCTTTAAAACTGGGCTAAAAAATGCTCTGGAAAGAATAGAGATTTGAGCATAGCTAATCTTAGAATGAAAAGAGGTTCTCAACTAGAAAGTTGTAGCCACTGAACTTTTGAATGATTTTAAAAAAATAATTTCACAATTTAGTTCAGTTATGAAGCAGATATGATGGAATGAAAAAGAGACAAAAGGAGAGGTATTTATAGCCAAGGTTCTTCTCCAAAATATCATGATATTTTGGCCACCCTACATCACCACTCCATCACCACTCTTATGTCACCTTTAATGGCTGAAATAAATCCCCCCTATGTGTGTGTACTTGGTGTGTAAGAAGTTGACATTGATTTTTCTTAAGTGGTAAGGATGTAACAAATATCTTAGATATTTTGTATATTTACTTTAAGTAAATTCATAAATGTAAATGATAAATTCTTATGTATAGGTTCATGTGCATATGACATGTATATGTGCATATGTATATGTATATGCATGTTACATATATGTGCATAAGAGAATGGACAATGTTGCGATCACTTCGAACAACTTTCGTTTGATAAACCACTGAAAATCGGAAAACCTATTATCAGTCACATTTTCACTTCTTAGTTAACATACATATATTTGTAAACAAAATCTGAAAACTATTTTCTTATCATTTTAAATGAATAAAAATGATCATATTTGAAATACAAAACCATATAAATTAATATTAATAATTATTTATAACAATTTTTATTATACCGATAAAGCGATATCGATTTTTCCTTATATTTTCAAATCAAATATATATATCTTTATAAAACTATTATAAATGATTTATTATCACTTTATAACTACTTAAAATGAATTATTATCATTTAAAACAATTATTTGAATAACTATAATAATTATTAAATCATTAAATCTCCATTTAAAATCATTAATCAATTATTAAATCTAAGGGCATCGCCGATGATGTCATAAACACATTTTATTTTCAAAAATAAAATAATTGATTTTATTTCATTATCTTGTTTAATTATAAAAATCCATGCACGACGTTATACGATTATAGAGCTGTTTATCGATAAAATGGTTTCGGCCATTTTATCGGAATATTTCCGAAGGAAATATTTTTGTGGACATTTTTCCAAAATAAGTTCATTATTATTTTTTATCATTTAAAACTTGATTATTTATGAAAAGTAATCCATATTTGAATATTTAAAATAATTTAAATATCTTTAATTAAAGTGGTCAAATTACGGGTCGTTACATACTTCCCCACTTAAAAGAATTTCGTCCCCGAAATTCCAAGGACGGAAAAATATAACAAAACCCAACAATTAAATACACCTAAAAATAAACATCACCCATAACCCCGGTCGGAGGTACAGTGCCTTATCCTATCCATTTTTAATTATCAAATTAATGTAGTTTCATTTATAAAATTCCTAGGTTGATTTACTAACTTAGACAAATTTTACTTAGGCACCTAACTTAAGCTCTGATACCATCTGTAACGACCGGGGTTTTCGACCCTCGAAAATCAACACAAATACATCCTTGGTATTCACGTGCCGCAAATCCAAGTGCCGGAAAACCCGATCGTTTGGGGAAAAAGAAAATAAAGATAGAACAGAATCTCACACGAATGGAATAACATTTATTATTTCAACAATAACCTGTATAGAGAAAATTTTGAATACAATATCAGAGTCTAACCTAGATTCAGTCTGGACAGTTATAAACCCCTATCCTTACAAATGCCAAAAAATAAAAACAAATGCAATAGATGTAGCGGATAGTAGAACACATCCATACGACGATGAAGATCTCCAGCTCTCCTCTGGAAACACCAAGCGTCTTCAACTAAACCTGAAACTACTCAGATCTGACCCGAGTATTAAAAATACTCGGATCAGGCTTGATAAACCAGCGTGAGATACTCGATATTTTAAATGCTAATGTAAACCAAATCCTTTGAAAAGAAGGGTATCTCATAAGACCACGCCCATACATAAATACAGACAGGTTTTTATCTTATGATAACCAAAATACTTTATATTGAAAAACACTTTGATATTATTATTAATGACATTCTTTTGAAAACACTTTTCAAGTAATATATCAAAATAAAGTATCAATATCCGGACTAAGTTTATGGTAATATATCCAGACTAGATCAACGGAATACACCGGATGGAATATATGATACCAAAGGGGTAGCTGAAATGTTTGCAAAGCATTACAGCTATTTTGGGAATATAATCAAAATCGTAAAGCTCGTACTGGAATTGGATTTCCAACATGACAGGGAACTAGTGGCCTTTTTCTTCGATCCACGCATAGCAAACATAGTTCATGCGGTGCCTTTATCGCTTATCTCAAGCACGTCACTTGGGATTGTACTTGCTATACTACCAATATCCGGCAACCTTATCGCTTTCACAAGCTAGCTACTATATTCAAATAATTGGGTCAAAAAATGCCTTGAGGATTTAGATTCCACTGGACTCCTCTATACTCATACAACCAATAGACTGAAATATATGTCATGAAGACCACATAATTACCCATATCATCTTCGGGACGTGAGGCTCGAGAGGCTATGCTCTTCTTTTCATAAAGCCATACTTTAATTTTCACAAAGCCATGCTTTATTCTTCCATAAAGCACATTCCACTTGGAATGCCACATTGCCATTCCATAATCACACAACTTATTTCTACAAACGCATAACTCCTGAGCTCGTACGTCTCAGGAAAGGGCATTAAGCTAAGAGAAGTTGCCTTCTCGGCCACCAATCAGATGAAACGTTGATAGAGACCAATTAATATGATCAGAAATGCAATGTCAGACATTCGTCCATTCAAGTTCGTTCTGGGACTGAACGAAACTGAAGGCACTCCTCCTACTACCATTAGTAGCGATTAGTCCTTGCAATCCGAAGATTTCAAAACACAATAGGACCACTGCTATAATAAATGTCTACATATTGAGAGCTACCCAGAGAATGTCAACAAGCAGTCTTTTCGCTATGAAGATCTTTGGTCTTCAATAATCAGCATCATCAACATGTCTTCACTTTCGAACGTATACATTGATTCGAAGTGGGTTTTGGATAGGAGTTACCCAAACCTGACCCCGGTTCATCCGAACCAATCATCGATTAAAAGATACGAAGTTCATATGTGATTATCAATCAACATTCAATTTAATTTATCTTTTTATTCATTCATAAATATCTCTTAGAGATATATTCATTGAATCATTTCTTTATCCTTTTCAGAGTATATGGAATCATTAAGCCTCATTTATCAAATCCTTTGGTAAAATTAAAAACCTTTTTAATCTTGCAATAATTCCAAATCGTTTCATCTTTTATTTAGAAAAACATTTCCATGCAATCCAAGTTATCTAGATTTGGAAAATTGTATCTTTATACTTTGGGAAATTTTTATCCGAGTAAACCAAATTTACTATCCCATCTGTCGGGTCAGTCCGGATAGCCAGGGAGAGCAGGAAACTAGTTTTTCAAACTCACGCCTAGACACTATCTCTCTAACACCCATAAGGCGGTCAAGTTATTTGATCGACTACAAATCAGTTAACATTTAACCATTCCATAAATTCTTCAAATCATCTTTAAAATACTTCATTAATCATTTTAAACACTTACAAAAGATTTGGAAAAGAACGGCTGCGTTTAAAAACTATATTTCAAAAGTTAGAGAAAAGTGGTGCGAAAAAGTGCTGCGGAAAGTGCTTTTTAAGCTATTTTGATCAAAACGACTTTCCTATCATTTGAAAATTCATTTTTATAACTCAAATCACTTTAAAACATTTTAAAAGATTTTTAGAATTTGTTTCATATTTTTAAACAATTTAAAAATATCATTTTCAAAGAAATCCTTTTATGAATTCCGAACTGCAAAACCGCAATTTTTCCAAAAACTTGTCTTACTCATATCTCAAAATTTACTTATCGAAATTTCAATTTTCTTTCTTTATTTGAAAATTATAGATATAATAGTACATAAAATTCTTATCACGAAGAATTCCGAACTATATTCCACTCTATATGTCCGACTGACTTTTACGACGCGAAATCGCGAACTACCGTTACGCGACGCGCCTACTTTTGACTCAATTTTCAATATTCATCAAAACTTCTCCAAATTGAATTTTAATGTATATAAAACATTTATAAACCATTTTCAAATGTTTAAACCAATATTTTTCGTATTAAATCTCTTATTCACTTTTAGACCATTTCATAATATTATATTATTATAATATTCATTTCCAAACTTTTTTATATTTAAAACCATTAAGAGGCTAAACAACTCCATACAAAAATTATTTATGGATTTTATATCCATTATTTATTATGGTTAATTTACTAACCATTTCCATTGTCATTTATGAACCAAGTTATCAACCATCTTAAGAATCATCCAATCAACCAAGTAATCATCTAAGTAATCAAACACTTAATCATCCAATATATTAAACTTCCATATCACTAAACTTGAGAGATTAATTAGTAAATTTAAATATTGAGTACTCACCTTAAATCAAACCAAACTTCCTACCAACATTCTTATCCAAACAACACTTCAACAAATCATCTTTTACTTCACTAAATAATTCCACCTCCCATCAAGTACTCGACCATCCTTCTATCTTCAATATTTCTCTCGGCCTTGACCTCCTACCACTACCAAGCTCATGGCCAAGCCTATCCACCCTCCAAAACTCACGGCCTCACCTCCTTGCTCATGGCCTAAGGCCACTAATAAGAGAAGAGAAGAAGTTTTAAGAAGAAGGAGAAGGAGAGAGAGAGTGTGTGTGTATTTTATTTCTTTTTGCTAATATTCCTCTTTATTATTTTATTTATATAGAGAAGCCATTAGAGGTAAAGAAGAAGATTAAGAAGAAGAGAAAAAGCTTAGGAAATTTGTGAATGAATAAGAGAATGGAGCTTGGTATTTATAGGCAAATAAGAGGAAAATATCATGATATTTTATATGAAACATCACATCACATTTACACCACCACCTCCCCTTGTACTTCCGCCACCTCCTCCTACATCATTACCATCACTTCACTTCCATGTGCCACCATCACATCATTCATTTTAAGTCCTTTGTATTGACTTAAGTATGCTTAATGATGAAGTTATCTAAAATATCTTAGATATTTGTTAATATTTATATATTTAAATGTATGTATATGTGTATGTATGTAGTTTGTATGTATACATGTGTTAAGGTGTGTATTAATATGTTATGTATGTGTTCAAGTCATATAAACAACGTTACACAACTTATATACGTCAAACCGTTACGTATTCTGATTCCGATTCCCGGTCATATTTTCACTTCTTAGTTAACATACATATATTTGTAAACAAAATTTGGAAACTATTTTCTTATCATTTTAAATGAATAAAAATGATCATATTTGAAATAAAAAACCATATAAATTAATATTAATAATTATTTACAATAATTGCTATTATACTGATAAATTGATATCGATTTTTCCTTATATTTTCAAATCTAATATATATCTTTATAAAACTATTATAAGTGATATATATCACTTTATAACAGTTTTAAAATGAATTATTATCATTTAAAAACAATTATTTGAATAATTATTATAATAATAATTAAATCATTAAATCTCCATTTAAAATCATTAGTCAATTATTAAATCTAAGGGCATCACTGATGATGTCATAAACACATTTTATTTTCAAAAATAAAATAACTGGTTTTATTTCATTATCTTGTTTAATTATAAAAATCCATGCGCGATATTTTACGATTATAGAGCTGTTTATCGATAAAACGGTTTCGGCCATTTTATCGGAATATTTCCAAAGGAAATATTTTTGTGGACATTTTTCCAAAATAATTTCATTATTATTATTTATCACTTAAAACTTGATTATTTATGAAAATTAATCCATATTTGAATATTCAAAATAATTTAAATACCTTTAATTAAAGTGGTCAAATTACAGGTCATTACATGTCGACTATTTAAAGGATATAACTACAACGATTATAACTCATGATATCATATATCTTTTACATACATCCAATGTATACTCCCTTAAGTCACGTGGGATTTATTTATTTTGACCTCTTGTTTTATTCATACATATAATATATACACATTTGATTATAACATTTATAATTTATTTAGTTATATGTATATATATATTTATATGTATTTCCTTTTAATAAATTAAAAAATATAATTAATTTATAAATGAAACATTTGTATTTATTTATTTAAATTTTAAAAAAATGAAATTTATATTATATAACTCTTTACAAAATTATGTAATTAATTACTTAATATAAAAAATTGCATTATATAACTTTTGTAAAATTATGTAATTAACTATGTTATTTAAACAATTTAAATTAATTTTATAGTATTCCAATATGTTATTTTAATTAATTTAAGACTCAAAAACATTTTTGAGTCTTCCATAAGGGCATACCTAAGAATCAGATTGTAACGGCCCACAAATTTGACTGTAGGATATTAAATTAGTTAAGAATGAATTTTTAATAAAAGGGTAAATTGGATATCGTATTTATAACTTTTGTGAAGGTCTTTCCAAGATAACCAGTATGATATATCGTTTTGATCCATTTGTAGTTACAGTTTGCGAAATAGAGATGTTATAATGTTTAAATAGTGTACATAGCTAATTCAGGCCGAACTTGATAAACAACCCATAACCTAGCCTAATGACTATATAAGTGAGTCTACGGAAACCTAGCTAGCACCTCTATCTTCTGTTTTATTCTCTAATCCTGAAATCAACCCTAATTCTTCTCTAATGGTGATTAGCAAATTAATTAAAAAGTGATTAAAATTTAGTTTCCAAACTATATTGAATTATATACTGTTGCGAAGCTCTTGACGAATAGGGTTGAGGGTGGTGTCCGTTCATTGAAAAAGTGTCTGAGGCAATCAGAAATCGCAGTCAAAGCCAATAACGCTGAATTATGGTTTTTAGATTTGAGAATTTCTTATTTGAGCGACGATTGATGCAATTGGAAGCATAGGATCACATAAATCATCGAGGGAAAGCTAATGGTAGTGATAACATGGTTTATAATTTTGTAGGTTGGTCGAAATTTGCAAATTAAGATTTTAAAACCCTAACGGCGGTAGATTTTCAGGTGACACCAAAGGCGATTAGAGGTGGAGGCAGAGGTATCGGTGGAAAGAGCTCGGCATAGAGATCTTGTTCAAAGTGGTCAGTAATACCATAATTGCTTGTATTGGCGGTGGTGGCCAGTCAAAATCGAACGGTTTAGGTTTAGTTTGGGTACGTATGGGGGAGGAGAGATACAGTGGGGTAATGATGGTATATATATATATATTTTTATATTAATAATGTCATATATCTTTTAATCTCAATATCTCTCATATGAACTCTGATTCTCATGTGGCATTTTCCGTTTGACTCGTGGTAGTTTCAGACGTATGTCACTGGGTTTGCTGTGCTTGGGGATTGTTCAAAAAAGCATGTTGGTAAGGTTTATTTATTTAATTAATTAAATTTTAAAACATTAAATTCATATTTATTAATGAAAAATCATAATTATTGATATATGTTGTGATATATTGATGGTTGTTTGAATATTGTGGATATTTTGGATATGTTGTGCCTTGGAGTGATTGTTGTTGATTATAGTATTATTGGATTTTTAATTGTAATCAAATGTGAATTTAAGATATGAATGTAATTAATTAAAATAAAATAGGTGAAATTGTGTAGTATGGGTAAAATTAGATAAATAAATAATAAATAAGATTATTTACAAATTTTGGACGATATTTGTAAATAATAATGGTTTAATGAATTCAAAGGAGATTAATGGTAGAAATATAGTAAAGTTATTATTAATGAATTTCTGGGAAAATTAATAAATAATTATAGAAAATATATTTTAAAATAAAATTGAAAAGTTTAATAATAACATTTAAATAAAATAAAATTTTATAAATAATAATACTATTGTTTGAAAGGTATATTTAATATAAAATACGATGTTTATTCAAAGTAATGAGATTACAATAAAATACTTTGAAGTATATTATCATTATGGAAGGATTATCATTGTTTTGATATTATTGCTTTGAGATAATTTAATGGCGCTTTTATAGAAAATGTTTTTATACTTAAAAGAAAACAATGGTCTTGAATATGATGTTTAGGATGGGTGTAATACGTGATTAAGGTTGATTTTATTTATCACATATATTGTTTTATGATGATGAGATCGCATTTGGATGTGTGTGTGATACTTTACCACTATTACTATGTGTGTTTAGTTAACTATGGTTTTATTATGTTAGTGTTTGTGTTACTAATATAGTGGTCTAGCACATATTTGATTAATTTATACTAACATGGATGGTGTATTACTAATGGTAGATAATTAGTATATGTCAGTGTGTATGTATATATGTTGTGATTAGTTTATTTAATGTTTGGGGTTGACATTATGTTTTGTCAAATGTTTGTAATGTTTAATGGCTAAGTATGTTATTATTATTGTTATCCCGTATTTATGTTGATTGATTGGAATGGCCTAGCAGGAGTTGTTTTTTCTGCTTGGATTGGTTGCTTTGGTTGCAATGGTTGCATGGATGTTATGGTTGTTGTTCACGACTATCTAGATGTAGGAGAAGGGCAGGAAATAGAATTACATCGGCTTGATCCCCAAAAAAGTGTATGTAGGCAGTCTTTTCTTATGCAATAGTTATCGAGTCTATAACCATAGTGCATAGGGTTAGGTGTTGTCCAAACATTGTTGTAATCGTTTTCTTTTTGTTATATATATATATGTATGTATGTATGTATGGTTGTGAAGTTGCAGGTAGGACCAGAAGAGGAAATAGAAAGGTGGATGCATGCTATATTATGGATAGTTGATTGGTATATTCTTTTACATCATTGTTTTATTGTTAATGAGTTAATGATAATTGATGCATTGAGATGTAAATTATTGTGATGATGGTGTAAAATAATTATATTATTAAGTTAATGTACATTTATATTGATATTTGATTCCGCCCTGAGGTTTTCTTGTATTTACTTACTTTTGAAAATTTAAATTATAGTATAAACGGTCCACTATTTTTAACATTCGAAATAAGTTGCAACGTATTTTGTGGCATTTGTAATTAATTTCTGACGTTAAATATAGTGGGGCGTTACATTTAGAATCAGAGCTTAAGTTTAGCGAATCCTTGAGCCTTGAGAAAAATTGACAATTTAGGTTAGGCTGGTTTACACTTTTGGTTGTTTAAAAATATAGAATGAGAGAGCGTTCTTATTTATGGTTATATGTTTTTTATATATGGGTTATGTGCATAACCTCCATTACCTCACCCTAAGATATTAGTTAGTTATATTGGTTTTTGAGCGGAAAATAAATACTATAAACATGGGGTAGGATGAGGACCTTTAGGAGGGGTTAAGTGCTAGTTTGTACCCAAGTGACATACATATGTCATTAAAACCTAACCTTAAAAGGTGGGCTTATCTTTATGGAGTTTTAACTTGAGAAGTTATATTAAAAATATACATTTTGGATTTTGAAAACTATTTTATTTAAGAAGTGAAAATGTATTTTTTGGACTTAAAGTGATTTTCTAAAGTTTAAAAAGGTGAAAAATAAATATATGAACTTAATGAAAATTTGGTTTGAGGATATTTTACAAAAAAATCTATTTTAGTAAAATGATAGTGGAACATAGAAAAATACTTTTGCGAAGTTATTTTAATGGAGAAAATATTTGAAAGTACTTTTGTTAGAAATGTTTTGAAATTATATTTTTGAGTAAAGAGTGAGAGGAACATTTTTATTTGAAAAAAAATGTTTTTTAGAAAAACATCCTTCAAATTTTCAAACCTTTTATGTGGAAGCAAATTTTAGTTGTAATTATGTAACGAACACTTTTTTATAAATGAGTTTGAGGGGAAAATATTATTTTTTTCAAAATGATTCTGAATGGGTGAGTACCTATTTTTTTTTAAAATTGAGAGTGTTTTATTGAGAATATATGTGTGAAGATATTTCTCTTTTTGAAAAAAAGATGTATTGTAAAATATCATTATATATTTTGAGAAAATATTTTAGGAAAATATTTTACAAATATGGAAATAATTTGATTAAAAGGTGGATTTTGAAAGAAAAGAAGTAAAATATTTGGTTTGAATAATATTCTAGAGGTGTGTTTTATTTGGAAAACTCGATTTGAAGATTGAAAAACTAGACTTTGTGACATGAGATATGGAACGCCTGGTGATGTGAGTTTTATGTTCATCCAAAACCCATTATGACGTAAAAATTATACCTATTTTGTGTGGCTTTCCTTAATTTATTGTAGGCATGTCTAGATATTCCCTTCCGGAGGAAGAGTAGCGATATGAGATGATTACCCATTTTGGTGTATGAGTTGAGATATTTACTTTAGTAGTACTTGTTCGTTTTGGTTGAATTGGTTGTGTTGTTCTATTGCTTATTGACATTAGTCGTATTAATTTGACTGTTTCATTTGACCGTATTTGTGCCATGACCTATAACATGATTGTTTATGTATTGTATTATTATTATCTACTTGCTTGATAATGGTTGTTCATTAGTTATGTTATGCATTTTTGAGTTAATTATTTTGCTTGCATAATATTTTATGTTTTGCTTTAATTTGTTTAATTGTTGGTTGCTTGTTGTTTTCCTTAATATGATTATGTATATTGTATGGTTGGATACATGCCTGTTTGGGTTAATAATCTTATGATGAGGTAGTTACCTAGGGGATTTGCGTTGGAAAAACTAATAAGATGATAAGTGATATATTTGGATCAGTCATGGTGGATGACTTCGGATTGTCTCTTGTTGATTTTGGGGCAGGTATAGGGAAAATGGTGGATTAAGTGCAAAGAAATCCCAAGGTCCAAGTGAAGTGTTCTAAACTTTAACGAATCAACAACGCGAGGCATTTGATCGAGTACTTCAAGTGGGAAATGAATGTATGAGACAAGAGTAGTCCGAAGAAGAACGTTCGACAAGGTGAAGCAATGTAGAGGGGCATGAGATGTTCCGGATGTAGTCGGATGATGAAGGGATCGTCGATAATTCTAGATAGGATGGTTGTTCCTAGGGGCAGATGTACCTGAGGACGCTCACCTATATGCCCTAGATTTTGAGATAGTCTGGCTTGCCCTAAGAGGGTGGTACCTATGAGATAGGTATCTGAAAGAACGCCGGATTCAATTATGGCATGAGATGTCGCCGTCCTAAGAGGTCCTATAGTTAGTTATCATGTATCCTTGAGAACTTGAGATGATCATGACGAAGGAGGTCTTTGAGAAAGTCATAATGGAGCGAGACTCCAAAAATGATCATGATTCGGGTGAGATTTCAAAAATAATCGTAGCGAAGTGAGACTTCAAGGATATCTTGAGAAGGTTGTAGTGAAGGAAGACTTTAAGAAGTTCAAAATGGAGTGAGACTCCAGAGATGATCATGGTGAAGTCAGACTTCGGTGACGATCTTAGATAAGTGAGGCTTCTTTGAGGATTGTGGCGAAGTGGGACTTTGGTGATGATGCATGGCATGGTTAGCCTTGGCAATGGCTAATATGATGTGAAGACTTGGTGATGGTCTAATTCACCTTAGTGGTGGTTTATATTTCCCGACTGTATGTAAGCGACCGAGAATCAAGGATTGATGCATGTGCAACATTATTTTAATGATGTAGCCATAAGTAGGCATGTATATTATTTAAGGAGGTGCGGGCATGAGATGGTAAACCGATTGTTATGAGGATGAGACTATGATGAAGTTCATCAATAGGTTGGAAGATATATATATTATAGTGGAAGGGTAATCAACGTAAGGATTAGCACATATGTGTTTTTAGTTGGTATGATGATGTGACAATTACCATTTTTGCGGTATGCATGCTTTACTTGAATGAGCTATGTTGATTATCGATTTATGTATCTTTATATTATACGTGCATGTTTGGACCAACCTAAATTTTGTTGTGTATTTCCGCTATAGGAATTGGATTGTTGAGATGCATGTTGTTGCTTGTGGAATTGATTAACAGTTGGGAATGTTTCACCTTTTATTGATAATGTTATTGCTGTATACTATAGTTTTTTGCATGATCTAGGAGTTCAAGATGTTACTATAGTATGTTTGTTGAATTCATTACTGTGAATGAATTTTTGTGTGTCTTGATTGACTGTATTATGTGGATGTCGAGTACTACAATTAAAGATGGTTGATTTTGATTAATATACTTCCCCATATTTTTTGATTAAACCCATGATGGGATTTTATTAATTTAGTCGAAGGTTGTATTTGAGAAATTACGAGGGCTCAATTCTTTTAGGGGGAGAATGTAACGACCCGCAAATTTGACTGCAAAATATTAAATTAATTAATAATGAATTTTTAATAAAAAGGTGAATTGGGTATCATGTTTATAACCGTTGTAAAGGTCTTTCCGAGATGGTCAGTTTGATACACAATATTGAAGCATTTGGAGTAACAGTTTGCGAAATAGAGACGTTGTAGTGTTTAAATAGCATATGTAGCTGTTTTAGGCCAAATCGGATAAACAACCCTTACCCATCCAAACAACTATATAAGTGAGGATACAAAACCCTAGCCATCACCTCTATCATCAGTTTTCTTTCCTAATCCCGAAATCTACCCTAATTCCTCTCTAATGGTGTATTAAAAAGTGATTAAAAATTCAGAGTGTCCAAACGATATCGAATCATGTACTATTGCGAAGCACTCGACAAATGAGGTTGATGGTTCGTGTCCGTTCATCGAAAAAGTGTCCGAGATGATCAGAAATCACGGTCAAAGCCAATAGCCCCGAATTAGGGTATTTGGATTTAGGACTTTCTTATTTGAGCGACGATTGATGTAATTAGAAGCCTAGAATTGCAGAGATCATTGAGGGAAAGCTAATAATGGTGGTCACATGGTTTATAACGCCGTAGGTTGGTTAAAATTTGCGAATTAAGGTTTTGAAACCCTAATGACAGTGGATTTTCTAGTGACGCCAGAGGCGATCGGAGGTGGAGGCAGTAGTACTGGAGGGAAGAGCTCAACATAGGGATCTCATTCCAGGTGGTCGACAATGCCATAATTGCCAGTGGCAGCGGTGTTGGCCAGACAAAATCAGCGGGTTGGGGTTTAATTTGGGTACGTATAGGGAGGAGAGATACAATAGGGTAAGGATGGTATATTTTGTTTTTTTTTATGTTATTTAAATAATGTCATATATCTTTTATTCTCAATATCTCTCACATACGAACTCCGATTTCACGTGCGATTTCTTTCGTTGGACTCGTGGTGGAATTTCATAAAACATGGCACTGGGTTTGCTGAGTTTAGAGACTATTGAAAAAAGTGTGTTGGTATGGTTTATTCATTCAATTAATTGAGTTTTAAAATATAAATTGCATATTTATTAATGAAAAGGTATAATTATTGATATGTGTTGTAACGACCTGTATTTTACATATTGGATGATCATAAAATATTATTATTAAAATCATATGAGGTCATATGGCTCTATAACTTTAGGAAACGACTACTATGGACATTTTCCATACTTGGAATTTTATCGGACAATTTGGACGGAAAAATTCTTGTAAGGTCTATAACCTTTTATAGTGATTGAATTAGGATTTGAAACCACTTCCATTAGATCAGGATGATGGTTTCTTTTTCCGTAGAGTGATCATAGTAGAAAAACGGACTTCTCGTTTAGGAGATACGACCGTTCTAAGTTCTGTTTGCTATTGGACAAATTAGTGGGCAATTATATTAAGCTCATACTTAGGCCCACTAACTAATTCTGAGAATGGTGCCTAATTGCAGATGATGAGATAGATCTAGATCACTTCCCACTTCCCCAAAAACAATTCCAAACCTCCATTAACCTTAATTTCATCTAAAAGCCTCTCTTTTTCATACTAATCTTAGTCTAATCCATCATTAGAAGGGTAATTATTGAAGGGGGATTGTAGATTCATCATTTGGGTGCTTTTAATTCAAAATTGCTACTAACAATTTCAAATTTTGGGGATTAGATTGGTAATTTTGGTATTAATTGAGTGATTATTGATCTCTCACCTCTCTATGCTTGTCAATACAATTAAAAATGATGTTTTTGAAATGATTTCCATGTTAAAATGATTCTAAACTTTAATTAAACCTTTAAACATGTTTATGGCCAAATTCAAAAAGATAGAAATGAATTTTATAAACCATTTTGGATCGTATTATCATTTAAGTGTAAAAGTTAAATCTAGACCAAATCTTGTATGTTAATCATGTTTGAATGGATTGATTATGTTGCTTGCATATTTATGGATAATGTTTTCTTTGGTATGTAATGCTTTGATATGTTTGTTAATGCATTTAGATTAGTTAGGAAGTGGTCGTCGGTTTGGGTAAAAAAGGTCAAAAGTGCTCGAAATCGAATGCAACTTGGAGGAGGGTTCTAGAGGAGGAAGGAAGCCTACACTTCAGGTCATCGGTCATTTGGAGGTGGTCTGGATGGTTAAAAAGTGGTCGGTGAAAAGATGAAATTTGGTTCATAGAAACTCCAATTCACATCGGTGGGAGACTACTTCGGGTCAAAAGCTACGGAACTTCGGGGTGAACTTTGGGTGAAGGCAAGAGAAGGGGTTCCAGGAGTTCAAGACTCCAAATTTGGTTAAGTACACAACTCGGTACCTACCACTTTTCTAGGCAGGGGAATTGGTTGTAGGGCTTGGGGACTTGAGGATGAAGAAAAGGGGTTTGAAGTAGATAAAAGAAGAAGTGATCGGAAGGAGAAGTACTTAACCAAATTTTGGCTAAGTAGGAGCTAAAGAGTTCATATCGGTGTGGACCTCTTTTGGTCGATACCAACATGAATTGATGATGCCAAAGTGTTCAAACATCCAGCGGAAAATGTAGTGGTACTGCAGGTCGTGCTGAAGATGTTTGTTTGTTCGCTTGATCTTCAATGGTGATGTGGTAGCACGATGGAGGATGATGGCTTCGAGACTTCGATGATGGTAATCGACAGTGATGGAGTTTTGTTTTGATAAAGATGGCTCGATTTTGAATGGAGTCGTGAGGATGATTATCCATAAGGGTGGGTTTTAGGAAGGGTGACCTATGGATAAAATGTTAAATGGTTCTATCATGGAAAGAAGGGAATATGGAATCATTCCTTGAGGATGAATAGAAACTATATGGAGCAAAAAAAGGGCTCGGATATGCATGCTAAGGGATCATTCATACTCGGAGTGTTTCTGATGTACTCGTAAGCACGGGTACTGTAAGGACGTTCATTGGGTACTTGGAATGGCTACCTCGGATCGGTGGAATGGATCCATATACTCTGGGTCGATGGATTGGATCTAGTGTCAACTATGGGTGGTGGGTGAATACAATGAAAACCGGGATTTTTCCATTAATCCCAAGTAAAAGAATGATCATACGAGTTATCATTAGGACACATTGAATGTCGGTGAGGATTGTTTGATGGCCGCTATGTTTGCTTAGGTTGTTTCTCTTGTAGTCTATCACTCTAGGGATGTCACATGATGCAGGTATATTGGATGCGGATACCTAGGCACCCCGATGTTGTACTTAGGATATAGTACACCATTATGATGTTTGTAGAGTAGCATATTATCATTGTTATGTGCTAACTCTTTGGTTGCAGGGACAGGTCAGGTATGGTTCGCATACCCTTGTTCCTTAATATATTGACTTGTATAGTATTTTGAGATTTCTTATCGCTCACACCAAACTATTGTCTAACTCGAGGTTTTATGCTTTGCTTCTTATTATCTTGGGTACTCTTAAATGATTAAACTAGATAGCAAATCTAGGTGGTATGTTGTGGCAGTGTAGAGGACGAGCAAATGGAGTTTTCTCGTATTATATATGAACACACTTATGCTTATTCCATTATGCAACACCGTGGAGTCTAGACAGTGTTCGCTATTATATTTAGAGACAGTTTGAGTTTATTATCACTTGTATAAATTCTATTATTATCTTTTATAATTTTGTGAACCTATGTACTCTGATATTATGGTTCATTTTAATTATTACTGTCTCGCCTATTTCATATTTGTGATGTTATTATTATATTTTATTCGATGAGCTTGAGATATATAATAGGTTCTATGATTGCTTCTTTTCTTTTCACCCTTGGCTATCATCCTACATCAGCCGTGCACCACAGCAGTGCATGAATTATTTAATTGGGTACTGAAGCTGTAGGGCGGTCATCACATTGGTATTAGAGTGAGGTTAGATGAATAACCTAAGTTGATACCGTGGCCTAATAGAGATAGGGAAGGAGTTATCACCGTAGAATGGATTGAGAGAGAGAGAGAGATAGATGTGTGTGTGTACACATACACACACGAGAGAGAGCATACTTGTTATATATTTTGGTTTTCAAACTGTATAGTAGCATATATAGTACATATGTCGTATGCACATACAAGTACCATTAATGCGGTTTTATATATAAGAGACTATCATTCTTGTTACAGATCAAGAATGAGCCGGCATATAAGAAACGCTGCAACGAACTCCGTCTTTGGGGTTAAAGAGGGAGTGGGCTTAGGGACTTCTAACCCTGACTTGCAGGCGATGTTCAATGCGATGGTGATGAACTTGCTGCAAAATGTCGAAGTGTCTGTTTCGAATGTTGTTGGAGATGGTAGTGCTCAAGCGCAGGTGCCCAGAATCGACCTCGCAAAGCTGAATAATGATTTTTCCAGTCTTGATGGCATACCGTTCCAAGGAGTGGAATCAGCTATAGAAGCGCAGATTGGTTGGACACCAACGAAAGGATTTTTGATGACATGGAATTAGAAGATGCAATGAGGAGGATGTTGGCTTCCCGATAGCTTCATGGGAGAGCTAAGAACTGATGGAATGCTATTAGAGTTGCTACTCCCAAGGATCAGTTTACTTAGGACCAGTTCAAAACTAGATTTGAGAAGAAGTTTATTATGGCTGCTCAGAAGTCGGTGCTATTTAAAAAAGTTTGCAGACTTTAAGTATGGGGATATGTCCATCTCTAAGTATGTGGCTGAGTTTTATGCCTTATCAAAGTATGGGATGTCTTTCATTCACACTTCCTTGAAGAAGAATGAGAAGCTGATAAGGGATTGGATGACTACTTGGGTGGGAAGCTTATGGGGGCACATAGATGAGCCATTTGTGAAGGTAGTTGAAAAGGCTCTTCAACTTAAGAGTTTGTATCTTTAATCCAAGTCTGTTGTTATTGCTAATGTAGAGCCAAAGCCGCAACAGTGCGGTGGAGGCAAGAAGAAATGGAAAGGTAAGAGCAAGCAATTTCAAGGAAATAATGCTCACTAGTCTTTGTATGATTTGGTCATATCGAGTCACGATGCTCTTTTGTTTGTGATTGCTTTGTTTTGAATTTCGTTGGGTTCATAATTATCTTAGGGTTGGACTTGCTGAGGAAGTATGCGATAGTGGTTGATTGCGAGAAGCTATTGGTGACAACTGGGGCAGAGGAGGGGAAAAAGGAAATGATTGGCTGCCTACTTGAGGATAGGGTTATGGTTAGCTTTCTATATTTTCTTGAGGTCCCACAAAATGAGTTTTCATCTGTGCCTATCGCTAGATGGTATCAAGATATATTCGAGGAGGTCACCGGATTACCTCCATACCGAGAGATTGAGTTCCGCATATGACTTAGTGAAGGATGCCAGACCAATAGTTATGCCTTTGAGGCATATGGCACCTAGAGAGAAAGGAGTTGGAGGTGCATATGGATGACCTGTTAAGATGTGGGTTCATTCGCAGGACTATATCTGAGTAGGGCGCACCTATAGTATTCGCCACTAAGGCGGATGGCTCCATGATGTTTTGTGTAGAATACCGTGAGATAAATAAAATGACAATAAAGAACAAGTATCCACTCACGCGTATTGATGACTTGTTGATAAGCTCTATGGTGCAAATGTATTCTCTCAGTTGGATCTTGCGAAGAGTTTTCACTAGCTAAGAGTGGTGAAGGAGAGTGTATCGATCACTGCATTTCATATGCCGTCTGGTTTTATGAGTGGTTGGTTATGCCGTTTGGGCTAACTAAGGCTCCGACATACTTTGTTGATCTAATGAACCGTGTCTTTTTGGATCGGCTAAATAACTTCATGCTTGTGTTCATGGATGATATTCGATCTATTCTAAGATGAAGGAGGAACACAAGATGCACTTGAGGATTGTGTTTAAAGTGTTGAGGAAGCACAGATTGAGAGCAAAGTTTTTAATGTGTCACTTTTTGAGGAGAGAAGTGAGATTCTTAGGTCATGTCATCTCTGGGTAGGGTATTGCGGTTGATCCTGCAAAAGGTGCAATGGATTCATGATTAGAACCAACCCAAGAACGCTACTGATGTGAGAAGCTTCCTTGGACTGGAGGCATATCATAGATGTTTTATTAAAGACTTCTCGAAGGTAGCAACACCATTGACCAATTTAACGAAGAAGAATAAGACTTTTCTTTGGGACACAAAATGTGAGCATGCGTTCTTTAGTTTGAAGGAGAGGTTGACAAGTGCACCAGTGTTGACCATTCCGAGTAGGAATGAAGAGATGACGGTATGCACAGATGCTTGTGTCATCGAGTTGAGTGCGGTACTGATGCAAGTAGGAAAAGTTGTCGCTTATGCTAGTCGACAGCTGAAGCCGCATGAGAGGAAGTACCTGACCTATGATTAGGAGTTTGCGGCGATAGTGTTTGCTTTGAAGATTTAGAGACACTGCCTACTAGGAGAGAGATTCAAGCTATTCACTGACCATAAGTCACTGAAGTACCTCTTCTCCCAGAAAGATTTCAGCTTTTGTCAACAGCGATGATTGGAATTCTTCGCCTCCTATTACTTTGACATTTCCTATGCGCCCAGTAAGGAAAATGTGGTCGCCGATGCTTTGAGTATAAGATATACCAGCTTGGGAGCGATGTTCCTAGAGTGGAAGCAGCTGGATTATATTATTGACTATAACCTCACGCCTCATTGCGAGTTAGAGCAAGTGATGTTGACGACCTTGACTTTTAGACCTACTTTGATCTAGCGGATCAGTACTGGTCTGAGGCACGACGCTAGACTAGTAGAGTCATGGCGAAAATAGAAGGAGTAGAGTCTTAGGAGATGAAGCAGTATGGGCTCGACCAAATTGGTTTTCTCTATAAGAATGGGCGATTGTTTGTTTCCGATGTTGATGGATTGTGAGATGAGGTGCTACAAGAGTGCCACTATTATAGATTGACTATACATCTCAACAGTAATAAGATGTACCATGATATGTAGAAGACATACAATTGGAAGGGGATGAAGAAGAATGTAAGGACATTCATCTCGATATGTATGAACAACCAATTGGTGAAGGTACAGTAGAAGAAGTAAAGTGGATTGATGCAACCACTTGAAGTTCCCGAGTTAAAATGGAAGCAAGTTTCGATGAACTACATTAATGGATTGCCAAGGACCAGAGGAGGGTACGATAGTATTTCGGTCATAGTCTATAAATTGACGTAGAGTGCGCTATTCATACCAATTATGTCTAATAGAACAACATCCAAGTTGGACGAGTTGTATGTGAAATGGGTAGTGTGATTTCATGGTGTGCCGAAGAGCATTGTAAGTGACCGAGACCCTTTATTCACTAGTGGGTTTGGGAAGAGCTTATAAGAGGAGTTGGGGATAGAGCTATATGTTAGTACAACATATTACCTGTAAACCGATGGGCAGACCGAGTGGGTTAATCGTATATTGGAGGATCTCTTGCGATTTTGCATTCTCGATTTCGAAGGCTAGTGTGACGACCACTTATATTTGGTGGAGTTAGCATACAACAATAGTTATCAGTCTAGTATCAGTATGGCATCCTACGAAGCATTGTATGACCAATGATGTAACGCTCCTTCATGTTGGTGGGAAGCAAGCGAGAAATGGTACAAGGGCCAGATATGATCCAAGAGACCTTGGAGAAGATTGAGATCATTCAGCAATGAATGAAAGCTGCTCAGGATAGGAAGAAGAGATACACTGAAAAGAGACATAGAGATTTGGAGTTCTATGTCGACGATATGGTGTTTGCGAATATTTCTCCATTGAAGAATGTTATTTGATTCGCTAGTAAGGGAAAGTTGGCACCGAGATTCGTAGCTCCTTTTTTGATAGTAGAGAGGATTGGGACCTAGCATATAGGCTTACCCTCAAAGATAGCAGGTGTTTACAACCTATTCCACTTCTCTCACTTATGAAAGTTTATGGATGACTCAGGCGTGACAATTGCATCGGATCAACTTGATGATACCGAGAATGAACCAGAAGCTTCGAGACCTCATAGGCCAGTTCGTATTGCTAGACGCAATACGAAATAGCTTAGGGAGAAACAATGAAGTTAGTGAAGATTCAATGGGGTAAAAGTGAAGGCGGTTGTACATGGAAAATCGAGGAGAGCATGAGTGTTGCATATCCATAGCTCTTTTCATGGCAAGACCTACTTCTTATCGTATTTACTTATACTTTTGACATCAAATACGATAGTTCGATATCCCATATGTTAGGACAAGTTTATATATACAATTGATTGCATGACTACTTGTTTGATATGGTTAATTGTTGCATATGATTGTTAAACATACGAGGTAACTATGGTTGACTATTCTTTGATTTGTTTGGAGATTTCGAGGAAGAAATTCCTAAAGGGAAAAGAGTCTAATGACCTGTATTTTACGAATCGAAGATTGTAAAATATTATTATTTAAATCGACGAGGTCGTATGACTCTAAAACATTAGAAAATGACTACTAAGGACATTTTCCATACTTGAAATTTTTATTAGGAAATTTTGGATCCATAAATTCTTATGAGGCCTATAACTTTTGATAAAGATTGAATTAGAGTTTGAAATCACTTTCATTAGATCGGGATGATTGTCTCTCTTTCCATAGAGTGGCTATAATAGGAAAATGGACTTACCATTTAGGAGATATGACCATTTTAAGTTCTTTTTGCTGTTGGACAGATTAGTGGACAATTAAACTAAGCCCACACTTAGGCTCACTAACTAATTTCAGGAATTGTGCCTAATTGGGAGTGATGGGACAAATCTAGTTTATTTCCCACTTCCCCAAAACAATTCCAACCTCCACTAACCCTAATTTCATCAAAATGCCTTTGTTATTCATACTAATCTTAGCCTAATCCATCATTTGGAAGGTAATTAGTGAAGAGGGATTGTAGATTCACCTTTTGGGTGCTTTGAATTCGAATTTGCTTCCGTCCATTTTAGATTTGAGGGATTAGATTAGTAGTTTGGGTATTAGGTGAGTGATTATTGATCTCTCACTACTTTATGCTCATAGCTAAAAATGTTGTTTTTGAAATGATTTCCATGTTAAAATGATTCTAAACTTTAAGTATACCATTAAAAATGTTTATGGCCATATTTAAAAAGATAGAAATGGATTTTATATGGTATTATAACCCCTTTTGGATCATATTGTCATTTTAATGTAAAAGTTAGACTAGACAAAATCTTGTATCTTGATCATGTTTGTATGGATTGATTATGTTTTTTGAATGTTTATAGATAATGTTTGCTTTGGTATGTGTAGCTTTGGTATGTTTGTTAGTGCTTTCAGATTAGTTAGGAAGTGGTCGACAGTTTAGGCAAAAGAAGGTCAAAACTACTCGAAATCGAATGCAACTTAGAAGAGGGGCTCTAGTGGAGGAAGGCAGCCTACACTTCAGGTCGTAGATCATTTAGAGGTGGTTTGAATGGTTAAAAAGTAGTTGGTGGAAAGATGAATTCTGGTCGGTGGAAACTCCAATTCAGATCGATAGGAGACTACTTCTGGTCAAAAGCTATTGAACTTCGCGGCAAACTTTGGGTCAAGGCAAGAGAAGGTGTAACGACCCGATTTTAGGGGATAATTAAGAAATGTTTATTTAATTAATTAAAATTGATTTGTGAGTATTTAAATTTAAATGAATTAATAAGGAAATAAATAAATTCTAGAAAATTAAATAATGTTGGGTAAAAGGTTAAGTTTTGTAAATATAAATTTTATTTGGAATTTTATTGTAATTTGTTTTAAATAGAAAATAGTTCATAAAAGAAATAAAATAATAAAATTAAATATATTTTTAACCTTAAAGCCCAAACACTTGAATCCTGGCCTAAGTCCAAAATTTTGATATCTGGATTATTCCTGTCTCCAAACACTTCCAGTTCGTGATTCTTCCTTTCCTTCATCAAATAACAGTTCACGTATACTTTCCCGAATCATATTTTCCCCTGAAATCGAAAGGCATTAAAAACCCTCTAAATTTGTAAACAAATCAAATAACTTGTAATAAATTCTTAAAGTGGGAAATATGCATCTCGTCTCTTATATGCACTTATAGCGGAAAGGAAATCAAGTTTTAGTTGCTGCTTTGCAAGTCTGGGCACGTGCGATCAAAAAAGGGATGGAGAAGATGGAACATAGGAAGCAAGGTGAGTGTTTTCCATCACGCAACTTATGTCTAACTCCATAATCTCACACCGATATGCACGAATTAAATGATGTTTTGATATATATTGTTATGTGCTTCAAATTTGGGTGATATCGGCAATGAAGTGGAGGATAATCGACAGCTAGAATTATTCGATACAGCCTACACGACCTGGAACACTTTTGTTCCAGGCCATGACCAGCCTACCGATCCATGAGGACCGATGGACTGATGGGTAGCCTGGAACATAGATGTTCCAAGTTATGTGCTATCGTTTGTGCATGAGTGTTCCACCTAGTGTGTGCGTGCGGTGTCTTGTGCTGTGTGCATATCAGTGCATCTATGTATATGTATTGTGAGCTGTTGTGAGTAAGTTGCATAAATATAAGTGTGTATTTTTATGTGGATATGTTGCCATTATATTGCTTCCTAGTTGATGATGAGTATTTTGAGAATTGACTGTGTGCTTTTCAATGTTCTAACCTTTATGTCTCAACTATTTACTGTTATAATACCACTATTATATTATATCTTGTTCAATTTTGTAGTATCGAAATGGAGTAATATTTATTTACTGTGTTCTCATATCTTTTGTATGTGGGTGCATTCTTATTTATACAAACAAGTTTCATTGGTTTTTCCTTAAAATGTATATATTACATTTGATATAAACCAAATCAAATATATATAAACTCTACTATATATATTCTTTATATAAATGTAAATAGAAGCTCGATAAATCGATGATATGAGTTTAAATATATTATTTTATGTTCTTTAATAATCATTTTTTAGAAGTGTATAATTAAATATATATAATCCGAGTTTTGTAAATGTATTTATTTGAATAATCTATTTTTTGTTATTTTTCTAATATTACCCTTTTTATTTATTAAACTAGATTATTTGAAATAATTCTTATACGAAACATTTAGCTTTATAAACCATTTTTTGGTTATTAAGAGAAAGAAATTAATTTTCAAATGTTGTTTATGAGTAAAAAAACTATTATTTAATTTCATAAAACATTTGGAAATTAGCTATTTATTATATTGAATATATTAAGTTTGAGTTTAGTAAATCATGTGGTTAGTTCTATAATATATATTTATTATTTATTATCAGTGTAAGTATTTATTTTGTATATAACATTATGCATTGCAATTGATTTATTGTTATATATTGATTAGATTTTTTATTCTAATATGTACTTTTAGTTAATCTATATCCTTATTTGGCATGTGTCGCTTATTACCCTTCTTTGGCGTGTGTCGCCTATTACCTTCTTCAACATGTGTCGCCCATTATCCTTCTTCGGCGTGTGTCACCAACTACTAATCAATTGCATGTGTTGCGAATTAACTTTCCTAGACATGTGTCATCGATTATACTTATTTGGTGCTAACTTTATTTTCATGGGCGTGTGTCGCCAATTATATCTTACTTTGGTGTGTGTCGTCGTTGCTATGTTTTGATTATGGATATTTATTTATATTGGTATCTCTTTATAAATGTTTTCAGGATTTGAATGTTGATTTCTGGATATATGTGATTCACCCAATTGTATTGATTCTATTATTTCTATTTTTATGTGTTCCTATATGGGTGATGACGTCTGTTGATATCAACATTGACTGTTTCTTATGGATTTGAGTTATTTGGGTAATGTGGTGCCCTGATGATTATTATAGTATTGTACATATTTTGGGCATACATTAACATATTTATATACACCATTTTAGCATGTCGTCTTATGACTTGATTATTGATGTAAATGTTATCATATTATTATTCCCTGTTTATATTGTGTTACCATTATTATATACCCTTGATTAGACATAGTCCCGCCCGTGTGTTATTTCATAATACTCGGGTCAGTCCGAGACATTTTAAATACAGGGATGACGTGACCATCATTTGTTTATTGAGCTTAGAGGAAACATATATTAGGATTATTGTATTGTACATATAAGACAATATTTTACTATATATATCAAACATTGAGTTATATATTGATTACTCATCATATTATGTTAAGAATGATTGCAGTTGAGATGTTTTGTACTATTACAGTATTATTGTATTATATCTGTCATATGTAATCGTTGTGTTTGACTCCGTGTTCTCTAAGATTCATTATATATATATATATATATATATATATTGTGTTTTGTTCTATCATGGAGGCACACGTGTTTTGTAACACCTTGTAATTTGGCGTTAGTAATTCAATTAGTTAGTTAATTAATTTAGCTCCAAAAATGGAATTTGTGCAAAAGATGGAACTGGACCACAAAACTTATATCATTGCATTCATGGTGAAATTCTGAGCAACTTTCATATTTGGAGTTTTGCGATCAGAGTCCAAACAAAGAAGTTACAGACGAAAAACGAATTCAGAACGAAAATAATTCGAATAAGAAAATTAACATTTATATATCAATTATCTAGGGCCCACAGGTCGACCTGCATATTGGAGCGGTCGACCAGTGGCGCTCGACCCCTAGGTAGGGGGTGGTAGTCCACTTCATGTGTGGCGGTTAGAGTTAGCCTAGGCCCAATGGTCCAGATATAATATATTTTGATCTAATGGTTGAGGTTGAACCTTACGCCTATAAATTCAGACCTAACCCTCCCTTCTCTTCTCATATTTTTCTGGCGGTAGTAGTGAAGCTCTGTGATTTCTTCTTCTAAACTTTCTTTCTAAATTATAAAAATAAGATATTTATATTTATATTCATACAAATTAGAGAAGAACAGAAATCTAATAAAAAGGAGAAGAGAAGAGAATCAACTATACGCGTATTTGAGGTAATATATATATTTATATATATTTGAATATATTTTCTCTCCTAATCACAAATCTCTTATCAGATCTATAATTATAATATATGTATATACCCTTTTTATACATATTTCTTGGATTAAAAAGGATTTGGAGATGAATCAAAGGTTCTATTTTAGATCTGGAGATTTGGATCGCTTTTAAAAGGTGAGTGGGAAATTTTATAGATTGTTATAATATGAAAATTATCCCGTTGGTGTTTATTTGATTATTAAGCCTAACTGGATAATTGTATATGAGTTGTAGGCAACAATTAGAATGTAATCTGAATATAATATATATTTCCTACATATTCTTGTTTATGAATCGATTTAGAATTATTTACAACCCAATCTGGAAATCAGTCCCAAAAGTTTGAATTTAGAATATTGATTTGAATGAAATTTATTCCAGATCTGAAAATAAGTTGTATAATAATGTTATGATTTTAGATTATTACCCTAATCTTGTCGAAATGAAACTTTTCTATGTTTGAATTGTTGGAATTTAGATCCGTTTAATATTTGTAAATTAGTTTGTTTTCGTTACTTTTTAGAAAAAATACAGCATTTGATCTAACAAGGAATATATATAAATAAAAAGAGAAAGGGATATGTAAAGTATGAATTCATTGTTGTAACGATCAGGATTTTCAACTTTCAAAAATCGACATTAATACATCCTTGGTATCCACGAGCCGCAAATCCAAGTGCCCAAAAGTCCGATTGTTAAGGGAAAAAAAGATAGAATAGAATCTCACACGAATGGAGTAAAATATATTATTTCAATATAAATCTTTACAGCGAAAAATTTTCAATACAACCCAAATCCAAAATTCACATGTGGTTAATTCTTCATGGAAAACTTAATACTATTGAATATTTAAAGAGAAAAAATATTCAAAATGATAATAAATGTTATTTTTGTAATCTCTATCTTGAGGACATTAATCATATTTACTATAATTGTATGGATTCTAATTACATCCTAATTAACACTCTTAAAAATTTTAACTTTAATATAACAACTAAAATTTCGGATCGTGAATTTTACTGGAATAATTATAGATTTATGTTCAAAAAGAATATTAGATTTTTACTAGACACTTTATTCATTATTATTAGTTGGTTTATTTGGTTTGAAAGAAATCAAAGAATTTTCAATAATAATAATTGTCATTTTAACAAATTAATTTTTACAATTTCTTCTTTTTGTTTTAATTGGATCTCTAACCCTAAATATAAATTAGCTAAAAATATCCATTTCAAAAGGTATCTTAATAAGGTTAATCATAATATTAATTTATTTAAACACAACAATAATTTTTTTAACATTAATAAAAGTATAATTAATATTTTCCCTAATTTAGATGATGACTTCACTTCTAATCATAACTTACTTATGATTAAAGGTTCATAAGATAGATCCGTCTTTTTATTTGTACTAGTCGCTATTTTGGTATTGGCTTTTAGGTTTTTATTTATACTGTTATTGTCTTTTAGGTTTTTATTTATACTGTTATTATCCAGCTAGTATTATTCAGTTTTTTATTTCCTTCCTTATTAATACATATATATATGTATATTTATTATATAAATATACATATATATGTATCATTCTTATTTTTTCTTTAGTCTTTTTCCAGATGCAGGTATGGGGGATAGGATATCAGGTTCACTTTGCAGGTTTTCATATCTTCAGATTGCTGGACACCAGTTGGTAGAGTGGAGGGTACCCCTATCACTTGTTCAGAGGCTTCAGAGCGATTTCTTTTTCAGCAGATCCACTTCAGAGCAGATGCTTATTCTCCTATTTAGTTGGTTGGAGCTTCCTCATTAGTCTGGGGCGTCATCCAGTAGTTTTTTGTTTTTTCCTCTAGTTTTTAGGTATTTCTAACACCTTAATATCGTGTGGTGGCCATGCCGGAGCTCAATATTGGGGTGTGATGGGTGGTGGCCTTGCCGGAACTCATCTTAGGAGTACCTGAGATTTGATTTATATGTATTTGGTTTTTTGTTATCTGCCAGGCTTGTTGGCAGCTCTTTATATCAGTGATATATATATTCGCATGTGTGCTCTCCTCTATTTGAAGAGGATCACACATTTTTCTCAAAAAAAATATTAGAGTCTAACCTGGAATCAACCTGGACAATTATAAACCCTCTGTCCTTATAAATGTAAAAACAAATGCAATAGATGTAGCGGATAATAGGATACGTCCATACATAGATAAAGATCTCCAACTCTCCGTTGGAAACTCCAAGCGTCTTCAACTAAATCTGAAACTACTCGGATCTGACCCGAGTATTAAAAATACCTAGATCAAGCTTGATAAACCAGCGTGAGATACTCAAAAATTTTAATGCTGATGTCAATCAAAACCTTTGAAAAGAAGGGTATTTCATAAAATCACGCCCACACATAAACATGGATAGGTTTTCACCTTATGATAACCAAAATACTTTATATGGAAAATCACTTTGATATTATTATTAATGACGTTAGTTTGAAAACACTTTCAAATAAATATATATACATAAAGAAAGTACCAATACCCAAACTATGGTAAAATATCCGGACTAGGTCAACGGAATATACCGGACGAAATATATGATACCAAAAGGGGTAGTTGAAATGTTTGCAAAGCATTACAGCTATTTTGGGACTACAATCATAACCGTAAAGCTCGTATTAGGATTGGATTTCCAACATGATCGGGAACTAGTGGTCTTTTCCTTCAATCCTCGCATAGCAAACATAGTTCCCTTGGAAGCCTTATCACTTTTCTCAAGCTAGCCACTTGGAACTGTACTTGCTACACTACCAATATCCGAAAGCCTTATCGCTTTTCACAAGCTAGCTACTATATTAAAATAAATGCCTCAAGGATTAAGATTCCACTGGACTCCTCTATACTCATACAACCGATAGCCTGAAATATATGTCATGCAGACCACATAATTACCCGTATCATCTTGGGATATGAGGCTCATGAGGCTATTCTCAATTCTTCAAAGCCATGCTTTATTTCACATAGAACCACGCTTTGATCATATAAGGTTTCACTTTAATTGCCACATTGACATTCCTTCAATCACTACCGACTTTCAAGAACATACAACTTCTTAACTTGTATGTCTCAAAGAAGGGTGTTAAGCTAAGAGAATTTGCCTTCTCCACACCAAGCAGATATACATTTGTAAAAGTCAACATTGTGTTGTTAGAAATGCAATGTCAGACATTCGTCCATACAAGTTCGTTTTGGGACTGAACAAAACCGATAGCACTCCTCTTACCACATCCTTTTTTGGGAATCACTCCTACGATCAGTAGTGAGTAGTCCTTGTAATCCGAAGATTTCAAAACACGACAGGACCACTGATTTAATAAATATCTCTATATTAGGAGCGACCTAAAGAATGTAAACAAGCAATCCTTCCGCTATGAAGTTCTTCGGTCTTCAATACAACGAAGATTTCAGAATGCAGACACCACTGCCATATAAATATAATATGGGTTAAACCCCTGGGACTCGTGACAACAATCCCAACATTCTGAAGATCCTCGGTTTTCAATAATCATCATCTTAAACATGTATTAACTTACGAACGTATACATTGGTTCGAAGTGGTTTTTGGATAGGAGTTACCTAAATCCGACCCTGGTTTCTTCGCACCAATCATCGATTAAAAAGATGTTAGGTTCATATGTGATTATCAATCATCATTCAATTTAATTCATCTTTTTATTCATTCATAAATATCTCAGAGGGACATATTATTTTAAATTATTCCATTTATCTTCTTAATAGTATATGGAATCATTAAGCCTCATTTATCAAATCCTTTGGTTAATTTAAAACCCTTTCGAAATCTTGGAAAAATTCTAAATCGTTTCACTTTTTTACCTAAGAAAAACATTTCCAGATTATTTACTTAAATTTCATTGGAAAACATTATTTTAGAGCATCGGGGCTTTCCCTTCGATCTGTTCCACCCCTCGTCTAAAAGAGAAAACAGAGGCTGGGTAAGTTTAGGGCACTAGTTGCTCCATTCCTAGCCTTAGTTACACACCTTATTTTATTGTTTTGATCTCGCAGGCGGGACAAATGCACTAGTCGTTTCCGCATACTCCTTTCATTTTAGAAATGATTTATAAAGCTTCCAAATCATTATTTAAAAAATTTAATTATTCTATTAAAAACCATTTATAAAAGATATGAAAAAGAATGGTTAAGTTTAAAATCATATTCCACAAGCTATTTAAAACTGCTACAAAAAGTTATATTGATCAAAACGACTTTTCTACCTTTTGAAAATTCATTTATATAACTCAAATTTCCTTTAAAACATTTTAAAAGATTTATAAAATTTATTTCATATTTTTAATCATTTAAAAATATTCATTTTAAGTCAATTTCAAATTTGGGTTTTAAACTGCAAAACCGCGATTTTTCTAGAAAACTCGTTTTACTCATATTTCAAAGTCTACTTAATAAAATCTTGATTTTCTTTCTTCATTTAAAAACTATGGGTATAATTGTTCGGAAAACTCTCATCTCGAAGAATTCCAAGCTATATTCCATTTTGTATACTTATTTTAATTCTACGGTGCAAAATCGCGAACTACGGTTACGCGACGCGCTTAGTTTTGACTTGTTTTTCATTTTCTTTTCAAACTTTATGGAAACACTTTTAAATGTTTATAAAACATTTCTAAATCATTTTAAACTCATATAAACAAATACTTTTCATATTTCAAACTCATTTTCCATTTCATTTCATATTATAATATTATATTAGTATGATATTCGTTTTAACTCTTTTTAGATGTTTAAAACCAATAAGAGGCTAAATAACTCCATACACATATTTACATGGATTTAATTCTCATTTAATTAACTATGGTTAATTACTAACCATTGCTCTTTTCATTTATCAAACCAAGTAATCGTCCATATTAACATCCATATATTCAAACAAGTAATCAACCAAGTAATCAAACATTTAATCATCCAATATATATATTATATTTTCATATCATTAAACTTGGAATTATTTAGAGATTAATTAGTAAATTTAAATGTGAGTACTCACCATAAATCAAACCAACTTCCTACCAACATTCAAATCAACCAACACTTCACTAATCTATTTGAAACTTCATCCAATCATCACCAACACATCTCCACCTCCCATCTAAGTGCTCGACCATCCACTCCTACCTCCATTTGCTCTCGGCCTTGACCAAAACTCCACCACAAAAGCTCACGTCCTTCCTTCCTCCACCTCCACATGCTCTTGGCCATACTTCCTCCTCCTCCATATGCTCACGACCTTGTGCCTTTCTCCTCATAGTGCTCGGCCAATCATGTGTATGGTGGTGGCCGTGGGTGCATGAAGTGTAGAGGATGGGATTGGTTTAGATTTGGAAGTGGAGTGATATTTCTTTTCTTTTCATTTTATTTTCTTTTGCTAATATTTTTCCATTATTTTTCTAAGGAGGGAAGCCATGAAAAAGGAAGAGAAATAGCTTAGAAATGAAGAGAAGAAATTATGAAATGGAAGAGAAGAGATGGTGGGTATTTATAGGAATAAAAAGTTTACAATGTAGGATCGATTTCACCCTAGAGGGGGGTGAATAGGGTGATACTATTAATTATAAAAATTATTGTGGAAGTATATATGAAATAATTGCAACACTGATAATAGCAGAATAGTAGCAACCAGATAATAGCAGAATATAAAAAACAGAAATAGAACAACATAGATTTACCCAGCTTCGGCAAAACCCTGCCTACGTGCTGCCCCTAAGGTTTCTACTAGAAATTAAGTAGTCAGATGCTTACACACTTAAACTTGCGACACCCGCTATCGACTAACCTAAATCTACGCTCAAAACCCTACCACAACTCAGCCACTGAGTTGCGAATTCTCGAACTACACCACCGTAGTTCGTCCCCTAGTCACATGACTAGAATTTACCAAAGTTTAAAAGAGAAAATACAAATTTAAAAACAATTAAAAACTAGAAACCCTAGTTAAGAAATGAAAGCCCAAAGTTATAATTATTTGCCGGCCCAAATAAGTGATAAAAAAATGTTCCCCCTTTGATTTTCTTATGTCTTCGGCCTGTAAAAAATGGCGGCTTCCTTTTTTTACTCGTTCTTTCTTCTTCGTTCTAAATTAGGGCTTCTGGAATTGAATACTACCAATACTAGTTGGTCAATCGAATAAATGTTTAGTGTTGATTGCTTCATCAATTGATCGGTTCTTCGATTTGCAAACGGCTGCTTCAATTCTTCGAGTTCGATTAAAATGGTATGTGATTTATGCTTTTTGCTTTACTGGTTAGCTTGCTTGAACTCGATGTCTTTTAGGCTGATAATGTTAATGGTTTATATAGGGTTCGAGTTCCTATAATTTCGTTCGAATATATTTACTTTGAATTCTTCACTTGCTATGCTTTGGCCACTGATTTTCAATTGATTGCTTGTGATTGATCCTGACCTTTTCAATACGTATATTTTTAAGTTATACTTGCTTGGTCACCACGGCTTTGACTTTCGTATTGTGATAATCTAGACTTTGGATTTTGATTCCGTTCTTTATGCTGTTGACATCGGATCCTTAATTTTTGAGATCATTGACTTGGTTGAACTTTGCCTTGGTCCCCACGGCTTTGACTTTGGTGATAATATGCTACCCTGGCTTTGACTTTGTTATTTAAAATTTGAGTTAATTCTTGCAACTTCGTTTATTGTATAGAAATTTGCTGACTACACCTGACCATGCCTTTGTTAACAATTTCTTGTATTTTTGTTTCCATTGCATATATGTGTGTGTGTGTGTGTTCACGCATGTATATATATAGATTGTGCTCTCTCCACACTATGTTGATTGAAAACAAACTTGTTCGACTGTCACTGCTCACTGGTTCTGGTTACATGTGCACTGTCTATATATATATATATATATATATATATATATGTGTGTGTGTGTGTGTGTGTGTATTTGCATATGTATATATGTATGCTTCTGATCAATTAATTGTCGTGGTCTTTTTGACACTGTTTGCATATCATGATTTGAAACTGCTACCAGATGTTGCATTGCATCATGTGTATACATACATACATGTATGTATATATGTGTATGTTAGCTTGCATTTTGAACTACTCTGATTGTCTGCACTATTGCATAGATGTTGTGAAGTTTTGTGTACTTATAGTCTTTGGTATCAGTGTAGCTTTGTATTCCGTTTGCACTTTGATATTGTAGTCTGTTCTGGTCATCTTGTAGTCTGGACTGGATTTGTGCATATGATCCATGTGCATAGTATAAATATATGTATGCAGTGTTGCTCCTTTGTTTCATTGAGTCTAATTGCACTTGAGTCATGTCTGATACATTTGAGTTACTGTCTGCATTGGGTATTGAGAGCCTAGACTGTTTGGTTATGCTGCACTGCTCTATCCACTAATATTTGAGTTTGGGTTGCGTTAAGCTCTGGGTTGCATCGAGTACATGTCCATATGCATGAGTTCAGTAAGTGTACATTTGTTTGGTGTTTAGAGTATTGTGTCTTCGGTTGTAGCGTGTTCACTGCTTTATTTGGTTCATGTTGGATGTTTCTATCAAGTTGTTTCCAGTTCTGGTGTTGTTTTGAACATGGCCATTGTACTGATTTGAACTTGTAGTATCTTGAAGTTGGTCTTGGCCTTGGTTTCTTTGTAGTCTTTCTGAATTGTTGGGTCTGTTCTTTATTTCACTGGTGCATGTGCTTCTTCTTGTTTCTAGACTGACTTTGGAAACTGATCTTGTTGTACTAGACAATTTAGTGATGTATTTTTATTGCACGTGAGTTGAACCTAGCTTTGCCTCGGGTTTGACCTTGTGCTCGTGTCGTGGCTTTATTTGTATCGCACTTGAGCTGAACCTGGCTTTTGGTTGGGTTTGACCTTGTGCTCACCTGTCCCTTCAGTTTTTTCAAGTGTATATTGGTGTGCACGGCCTTGTGGCATGTACAGTGATACACTCTGCATGTCACAAGCTGTTCGTGTATGATGAATTCAAAATAAATATGATGACGAACAACCCAAATAACGGAGGCAAATAATATTTACAAAATACACATTTTATTTTACACTGTAAAAGTATTTCTTTTTCAATTTTACTACGTCAGTGTTTATTTTGCAGATAACTCAGATGCTGGATTCAATCTGGAATAGAGTTGAAAATAAATACGAGCGAATGGGTGATATGTAGTGAGGTGCAAATGTAAATTGAAAATTGTGATGTAATCGAAATTGTATTGTAATCAAAAATTGTATATATATAGTGAGAGCTCAAATTTGTACTATTCAAAATTGTAATAAAATATTTGTTTGCATAAAATATCCATTTGAATTTAAATTCTGTGTTATTTATTTTATTCACAAATATTTATTTAATTATGTGAAAATAAAATAGTACATTAACAAATACATTTAAATAAATATATATGTTTATTATCATCAAACAAAAATCATATACTTGCATATTCAACATACAAAATATCTTTAGGTGTCCGCAAGTAGTGGCGCAGTGGTTGAGACACTTGCCTCCTGTTAACGAGGTCGCGAGTTCGATACCCGTCTGCCCTACTCCCCTCAAGGCGCGGAGGTGGATTCCCAGATAACCGATAAACATGGTTGGGAACATCAAACCTCTGTGCTGGGGCTGGCTTAAATCCCTCCTAGGGTTGGCGGACTCACTAGGTAGGGGCTCAACCCTTCGGGGTTGAGTTAAAAAAAAAATATCTTTAGGTAAAAAGACCAAAATACCCCTTCCTTAACCACTAAGCTAAGGTCACTTCCATCTTTAATCCACATCACTTCCATCACCCATCACATTGTCCTTTGTCTTAAATTAAAGCCTGCATTTATGGTGATTTGAAATGAAGTTAAGTTTACTTTATTATATATATATATATATATTATATTTAGGTTTGATTTGACTAAAGGTATATATGTTTTAAATGTGTATTAATATGTTTAAAATATGTTAACAAAGGTGCAACAATGTTGCGATAAATTATATTGAACAAAACGTTGATTTTCGACAAAATGTTTTAAGGTACATTTTGACATTTTTGTTAAAGTGTTTATTTATGTAAACAAAACTTGAAAATAAGTTTCTTACCATCTTTAAATAATCAGAAAATTTTATTTTAGTTATAAAACCATATTTAATAATATTAAAATTAAATTGTTAAAATACGACGTCGATTTGTCAAAATATAACGAAGTTTGTATATTTTTATAAAACAAATATATATGTTTATAAAACCATTATAAATCAAATTTCTATTATTATCATATCATTATATAACCATTAAAAAGAGTTATTTACCATCTACAATAATTATTTGAATGTATATCAAATTTTATCGAAAACCGGCTTTTGTGAATTTTAAGCCGAAACTTCAAAATCTCTTTTTTTGTAAACCAATTCTAAAAATATGTTCACCATTCTTATTTATCACATAAAACATGATTATTTAAGTCTGGAAATTATATATTTGAATATTTAAAATTAATTAAATATTCCATTTAAAAGTTATAAAATTACGGGTCGTTATTATTGTAGTTTTCACTATCTATTTCAGTAATAAAAAGAAATGATTATTCATTTTAATTTCAAACGATATAATAATTTATATTTTAAAGTTAAATTTATTGTTTTGTACTAATTTATGGAAATTATAACGGATAATCTTTTTAGATATGATTCCAACAATTGAATATGGAAAACAATATTTTAGTGAAGATATATAACTAGAATATGTTTGATAAAAGTAGATATTTGTGCGTAATTTACTGCGCTTGTAATAATTAAAATAAAACTTAGCTAATAACGATGCTTACGTGTAATATTCGCGTTTAGGATAACTAATTAATGAGAAAGGAATTTAAAAGGTTATAACTGCAATAAATGAGAAATAAATGGTAACAAATAGGGGAGTTGCAATAATTTGATATGATAAATGAATTAATGGGACTGATAAATAAAGAAGTTGAATTAACAACTATGTAATAGTTAAAAAGGTTACTAATTTGAAATTATTAACCATACATAAATGCCTTAGGAAATGTTCGTTAGAACTTTATGGACAAATTGACATTTATGAGCATTAAAAGGTGATTTATGGGTATATAAGCATTTAAGGTAAATCTTATTGCCTTAAATAAAAAGGAAATTAGTAAGCTAAGTCCAATGTCTATCTATATAAGTAGACTTAGAATGGTTAATTAGACTTAGTAGGTTAGTGATGTGGGGTCAGTAGAGTCACTCGACAGAAGACAACCCTTCACTTTGAGGCTACCAGCAGTCGGGTGCACTTACTACTGATGTGAGATATCACTAATCCTAGGACCCATGATGACATGAGAGATTAGGCCTGCTTTCTTAATTGGAAAGTACTAAACGATCCAAATTTGGAATTAGGAGCGGTGAGGGATATCTCCATAGAGGTTCGCTTCTGGTTTGAGGTATTAAGTGGCTGTAGGGTTCGTCTCTCTCCTAAAAGGAAGTATTAAGTAACCTAGTGAGATTCCAAATAAATAAGGATGTCTCTAAAAGGGTTTACTTCTGTGTTGAGTTATTAAGTCGCTACTTTTGGGCTCGCCTCACTACCAAAAGAGGTAACATAATGAGATTCCATATTTATAATTAAGAGTGATAGTGGATATCTTGGGAAGGGTTCGCTTCAGGTTTGAGGTATTAAGTGACTAATCTAAGGGTTCACCTCTCTCCTAAAAAGAAGCATTAGATAACCTAGTGAGATTCCAAGTGATATCAGCTAGATGGTACCGCTGACTAGTCCGCCTTTGGGTTGGGTATTAAATGACAAAGGCCTACTTATAAATATGTGTTAAATGGTCAAGGGTCTGCCTAGTCCTTATTATTGAGGTATTAAGTGGCTTGGGTACAGTTTCTCACATTGTTAAGGCCGTAATAATGATAGTACCAGTGTGGAGTCCGCCTAAGGGATAGGTATTAAGTGATGTAGGACCTGCCTAGAATATAGGTATTAAATGGTTAGAAGTCCGCCTAATCCTTTTAAAAGTATTAAATAGCTTAGGTACTATCTCTTACATGGCTACAATTTTATTGACGATAGACGGGTTAATAGTTGGACATTAAATGTCGGAAGCCTTAAATAGTGATTAGAGGTCTTTATAGCTAGGACCTAACGACCATTGACAGCATTATTAGAAACCACCTTGGGAATAGGTCTTAAATGACGGGGTCTACCTTGATTGAGGTCTTAAATAGTAGAGTCTTCCTATTTCTCTTTTAAAAGTATTTTGTGGTGATTATAGAAGCCCGCTTCATATTTAGAAGTATTAACTGGCAAATGGGTTTGAAAGTATTGGGTGGTTCATAAGGCTTCGTCGGTATTTTGTACCTTGGGAAGGGGTAGGTAAGTAATTGTGTGTGCAATGCAAGGTTAGGTTTGAATTGCTAACCTTAATATACATAACTATTAAGTAGAAACCAATCAGTATAAATTTTTGTTATGGATAGTTTATAGATTTTTCAATCACCAGAACGTTGTTCTAACCCCTTCCTCATTACAACCCACAAGATAGATTTAGAGGAATAGGTCATTGGAGTTGGATGTGCTTTGTTGTTGGAGAAGTCTTCTTTTCTCTCATGCTCGATGCTAATGTGACAATCTTCTATCCAAGGAATACTATTAATTCCAAGGTAACAGTCATAATCAGTATTCTTATCTTATTATTATTTCCGCTGTGAGTTTAGAATTCTATCAATCTCTTATAATGCTCATGCTTATTTACAGGTACCAAATCTAACGATCTGTGCTTTGATGGACTTGGGTTTCAATTTTTGTCGGAATTTAGACCTATTAAGGTATGGGTTGTTACATGTTTATTGCTTTATGCCGATACTGTGTACATTTGTTGGTGAGTTATATTCAATGTTTTAATAAGTACTTATGTTAGCCAAAGGGAATATTCATGTGTGCAACCCATATCGCCTCATTCTCTATATTATCCGATAGTATTATTATATAATACTCTTAGGCAGTATAAGTATAGAGGTGGGGGTGTTACAATTTGCTATCAGAGCAGGTTTAGGACAATATATCGTATATAAAAGACATGAGTCGATACCTTAAATGAGACATAGAGTCCCTGATCCTTGGGAGTGTTGGGTAATTTTCTATAATAAGAGATAGTATATATTATATATATATATAGGATGATTACCGGGGTAATCATCAGGGGTCTTATCTGTGGCTTTACAAATATATATGTTAAATTATATAATTACTTTTTTTTAGAGTATGAAATATAAAGTGGTTGGAGTAGCAAAGACGAAAGGAGTTAGTCGAACCAATAGTATTTGTATTTATAATTTTGGATGGTTCGATATTGCATTGTAATGTTTTGTTTGAGATATTGTAGTTGAGTTTTGATTTGTTTTATCAGAGTGCACAACGGAATTGTTAGTTTTCGCTGAGTATCTTTATTTATCCTCTTATGTTTATTTGATAATTTAAAGTTGCGCCATTAATTTTGGGATTTGTGTATAATTATCAAAACTATGAAATGAATTTAATTATTTTTTTATACTTATTGTAAATAAACATAAGTAATGCTTGTTTGTTTGTTTGTTATTATAAGTTGATTCTTAAAATGGCTTGTTAAGCAATATACATATAGATATGTGTTTTAAAGACTATTTGAATTGTTTTAAAAATTAATAAATGTTTGGTGAAAGCAAAGGTTTATCGTATAGAAATATTGGTTATTATTATTATTATCAAATAATTTTAGTAGTAAATTGAATGTTTTAATTAGAAACTATTTGAAAAGTACATATACTATAAGTAAAGCATTAAATATGGATTTAGAAAATTATTTTATTGAACTAGTATAATTGATAATTTGTGGAAGTAACACTTATAAATTTTTTAGAAATGAAAATTGTATTAACTTGTCCGTTGAGTGTGTTAAGAATTTTGGTCAATGCGGGTGCACATGTATTCGGTAGAAATTCTTAAATGCTTAAATGAGATATTTGGACATGATGGTTTAGAATGATATAAGTAATTTATGGAAGATTAAAGTATTTTAGAATAGAGATGGATGTTTTGAATGGGAAATTAACCAAAGTAAGTTATTTTGGTCAATGATATTTGAGATTTATATTTGTAAAGGATTTAGAAACCAAAGTTTATATTTATTATTTTAGTAAATGGTTTGTAAAGGATATTTTATGATAGTATGTATATTTGGTGATGGTTGCAGCCATTGGTTATTACTGCACAGCTGTGATCACTAGCGAGGCAGTATTGATTATGTGGTCAATATTGCAGCCTATAGATATTATTAATCACTATAGTAGATGGCAAGACAATATTACTTTATTTATAGTATATGAGAATTTGTGAATATAAGTGTATATGTGTGTGTATTTGATGACTTTTTGATATAATTTGAAATGTTAAAGTGTGAGAGAGTTTTGAGATTTTAAAAGTGTCAAAATATATACATATTTTGAAGATTATTTAGAAAGGAAATTATTTGAAAGAAGAGTTTTGTAATTTTGTGAAGTAATTTTCTTTAGGTAAATGTTTTGGAATTTAAAATAAATTTAAAGGATATGAATAAGTTTAGTATAATTGGTTTGTTATAGTTCTTCAAAAGGAATTGCGAGGACGTAATTTTGTTAAGGAGGGAGTCTGTAACAACCCGATGTTTAGGGATAATTAAGAAATGTTTATTTAATTAATTAAAATGGATTTTTGAGTATTTAAATTTAAATGAGTTAATAAGGAAATAAATAAATTATAGAAAATTTAATAATGTTGGGTAAGAGGTTAAATGTTGTGAGTATAACTTTTATTCAGAGTTTTATTATAATTTGTTTTAAATAGAAAATAGTTTATAAAAGAAATGAAATAATAACAATAAATATATTTTTAACCTTAAAACCCAAACTCTTGAATCCTGGTCCAAGCCCAAAATTTTGTTATCTGGATTATTCATGTCTCTAAACACTTCCAATTCATGATTCTTCCTTTCCTTCATCAAATAACAGTTCATGTGTACATTCCTGAATCATTTTTCCCCTGAAATCGAAAAACGGTAAAAACCCTCCTCATCTAAATTTGTAAACAAATTAAATAAATTGTAATAAATTCCTAAATTGGGAAAGATGCATCTCAACTCTTATATGCGCTTATAGCAGAAAGGAAATTGAGTTTTATTTGATGCGTTGCAAGTCTGAGTGCATACGATTAAAGAGAGGAAGGATAAGATGGAATGCATGAAGCAAGGTGAGTGTTTTCCACTCACGCAACCTATGTCTAACTCCATAATCTCACATCTATATTCACGAATTAAATGATTTTTGGATATATATTGTTATATCCTTCGAACTTAGGTGACATCGACAATGAAGTGGAGGAGAATCGTGGCTAGAATTATTCGATACGGCCTACATGACCTGGAACACCTCTGTGCCAGACCGTGACCGGTCGATTGGTGGGTAGCCTGGAACAGAGATGTTCCAGGCTATGTGCTTTTGTTTCAGCATGTGTGTTCCTCTTGGTGTGTGCGTGCGTTCCGGTGACTTATGCTGTGTGCATATCAATGCATCTATGTGTGTGTGTGTGTGTGTGTGTGTGTGTGTATGTATGTATGTATGTATATTGTGAGCTGTTATGATTAAGTTGCATGAATTTGTGTTTGTATTTGTATGTGGATATATTGCTCGTTATCATGCTTCCTAGTTGCTGATTGGTATTTTGAGAATTGTCAGTGTGCTTTTCAATGTTCTAGCCTTTATGTATCAACTATTTACTATTACACTACTTCTATTATATTATACCTTGTTCAATTTTGTAGTATCGAAGGGGAGTAATATTTATTTATTGTGTTTTCGTATCTTTTGTATGTGGGTGCATTCTTGTTTAAACGAACAAGTTTTAGTTATTCATCCTCAAAATGTATATATTACATTTGAAACAAATCAAATCAAATATATCTAAACTCTAATACACACATATATTATTTATATAAATGTAAATAGAAGCTCGATAAATCAATAATATGAGTTTAATTGTATTAATTAATGTTCTTTAATAATCATTTTTTAGAAGGGTATAATTAAATAAATATAATCCAAGTTTTGTAAATGTATTTATTTGAATAATTTATTTTATGTTACTATTCTAATATTACTCTTTTTATTTATTGAATTGGTTTATACGAAATAATTCTTATATGATATAATTCTTATACGAAACATTTCGCTTTATAAACCATTTTGGGGTTTTAAGGGAAAGAAATGAATTTTCAAATGTTATTTATGAATACAAAACTATAATTTAATTTTATAAAAGATTGAGAAATTAGCCTTTTATTATAATGAATATATTATGTTTGAGTTTCGTAAATCATATAGTTAATTCTAAAATACATATTTATTATTTATTATCATTATAAGTATTAATTTTGTATATAACATTAAGCATTGCAATTGATTTATTGTTGTACATTGATTTGATTGTTTTATTCATATATGTGTTTTCAGTTAATCTATTATCCTTCATTGGCATGTGTCATCTATTATTCTTCTTTGGCATGTGTCGCCTATTATCCTTCTTTGATGTGTGTCGCTAACTACTTTTCATTGGCATGTGTTGCCAATTATGTTTCCTAGACATGAGTCATCGATTATACTTATTTGGCGCCAACTATATTTTTATTGGCAATTATATCTTACTTTGGTGTGTGTCACCATTTCTATGTTTTGATTATGGATATCCATTTATATTGATATCTCTTTATAGATGTTTTCAAGATTTGAATGTTGATTTATGGATATATGTGATTCACTCAATTGTATTAATTATACGATTTCTATTTTGATGTGTTTCCATATGGGCGATGACATCTTTTGATATCAGTGTTGACTGTTTCTTATGGATTCGAGTTATTTGGGAGATGTGGTGCCTGATGGTTATTTATAGTATTGCATATATTTTGAATAGACATTACCATATTTATATGCACCCTTTTGACATGTCATCTGATGACTTGATTATTGATGTAAATGTTATCATATTATTATTCCATGTTTATATTGTATTACCATTATTATATACCTTGATTTGACATAGTCTAACACGTGTGTTATTTTATAATATTCAGGTCGGTTTAAGACATTTCAGGTACAAGGACAATGTGATCAGCATCTGTTTGTTGAACTTAGAGGAGACATATATTAGGTTTATTGTACTATGCTTATAAGACATTATTCTAATATATATATCAGACGTTGAGTTGTATATTGAGTACTCATCATATTATTTTGAGAATGATTATAGTTGAGATATTTTGTACTATTATGGTATTATTGTATTATATATATATATATATATATTATATGTTATCATTGTGTTTGACTATGTATTCTCTGAGATTCACTATAAATATTGTGTATTATTTCATCATGGAGGCACATGTGTTTATTGCTTTGTGTTGATACTATGCACGTTTGTTGATGAGTTATATTCGAAGTTTTAATAAGTACTAGTGTTAGCCCAAGGGAATATTCATGTGTACACCCCTATATCACCTCATTCTCCATATTATCCTACAATGTTACTATATAATACTCTTGGGTAGTATGGGTATAGAGGTGAGGGTGTTACAGAAGGGGTTCCAGAAGTTTAAGAATCCAAATTTGGTTAAGTACACAGCTCGATACCGATCACTTTTGATCGGTAATGACCACTTCTCTAGGCAGGGGAGTTGGATGCAGGGATTAGGGACTTGGGGAATGGATAGAGGGAGTTCCAAGTAGAAAAAAGAAGAAGTGATCGGGAGGAGAATTACTTAGCCAAATTTTGACTAAGTAGGGGCTAAAGAATTCATATCGCCGCTGACCTCTTTTGGTCGGTATCGACATGAATTGATGATGCCAATAGTGGTCAAACTTCCAAGGGAAGATGTAACGACCCTATAGGTCATGCTAAGGGTGTTTGTTTGCTTGATGTTTGATGGTAATATGGGAGCACGATGAAGGGTGATGGCTTTAGGACTTTGATGATGGTAAATCAACAATGATGGAGTTATGTTCCGACGAAGATGGCTCGATGGTAAATGGAGTTATAAGGATGATTATCCATAAGGGCGGGTTCTAGGAAGGGTACTCGTGAATAGAATGTTGAGTGGTTCTATCATGGAAAGAAATCAGTATGGAATGGTTCCTTGAGGATGAATGGAAACTATATGGGTCAAGGAAAGGGCTTGGATACACATGTTAATGGATCGTTGATACTCGAAATGTTTTCTGATATACTCGTAAGCAAGGGTATTACGAGGATGCTCATTTGGTACTTGGAATGGCTACTCCGGATCTGTGAAATGGATCTGTATACCCTGGGTCGGTGGAATGGATTAAGAGTCTGTCAGTGGCTGGTAGTTGAGTATGTTAAAAACATGAATTTTCCCATTAATACCTAGCAAAGGAATGGTCATGCGCATTATCATATATCAAAGGCACATTAAGTGACAGTGAGAATTGTTTGATGGACACTATGTTTGCTTTGGTTGTTTCTCTTATAGTTTGTCACTCTAGGATGTCAAATGATGTAGGTATTGTGGATATGGATACTTAGGCACCCATATTTTGTACTTGGGATGTTGTACACACTTATGATGTTTGTAAAGTAGCATATTGTCTTTATCATGTGCTAACTCTTTTGTTGTAGGAACATGCCAGATATGGTCTGTATACCCTAGTTCCTTACTATATCGACTTGTATAATATTTTGAGATTTCTTATCGCTCACACCAGACTGTTGTATAACTCAAGGTTTTATGCTTTGCTTCTTATTATCTCGGGTACACTTAAATAAATAGACTAGATAATGGGTCTAGGTGGGACATGGTGGCAGTGCGGAGGACGAGTAGGATGGAGCTTTCTTATATTATATATGGACATACTTATGCTTATTCCACTATGCGACACCATGGAGCCTAAACAATGTTTGCTATTATATCTAGAGACAGTTTGAGTTTATTATCACTTGTATAAACTCGATTATTATCCTGTATAACTTTGTAAACTTGTGTATTCTTGAAACACCCCCACCCCCCTTAATATACACAAAAGGACACATTAAAAGGCGTGGTGCGTTGTAGGTATAACTAAAGCTAACAGAGACTAAGATTCACAAGAAAAATATAGATAAAAACAACGGAAACTTAAAATAATAACTTAATTAAAACAAAGCTTCATAATTGCTTCATAAATAAGTCAAATACCAAATACCACATACATATTTAAAAATCCAACATGTCTCATGAAACAAAAACTCATAGTCTCAAAATCAGAGTACATAATATCCCTCATAATAAGCCAGCACATAGAAAGAACAAAAGCTGAAATAAAAGAAATACATAGTAGAGAACTCCTCCAAGAAACCGCCAAGCAACAGCAATCTACTGACTTCTCCCTTGATTGCCTATGGGGGAAAGGGGAAAATGGAGGAGTGGGTCAAAATAAAAGTCTGGTAAATGAAAGTAATTACTAGAGTCTTTAAGCAAGATAAAAGTAATAGACTCTACAACAGTTCTAGCATAAATAAGGATAATAAAGGAAATAGGAAAGAGGTAAACTGGAAATAAGTACGATTAAGTATTGCTCAATTTATAAGATAGGTTAACTTTGATTGCTTGCACTTGTCCTTGATTTCTACTTTGATTAGGCTGAATTCCTAATCTTATAATTAGGATGTAACCCTAATTCTACCCTCTTTTGATCGACCTGCTACTCCATAGACCTTACTACAGACCAGCCGCTATATAACTCCCTACACAACAGCCAATGGTATCTATGAAAGATGCACAGATTAACCACTGTGGATCCGGACGACATATATAGCTCCCTACACAGAAGGCAACAGTGTCTAGGAAAGACAACCATACTAAGCGCTTGGAACTCATAGCTATTACTGAGCACCCGAATGGAAGTCGCACGCGTACTGCCACCATGCCCATGCTACCTTTTGCTCCACCTATTGGGTCTTCTTATTACCTCCAACTTCCAACATAAGCGTGCCCCTTATCTCACTTCAGGCTAATATGAGATCACCGCATGTCCATAGAAACTATAGGGGTCCATAGAAACTATAAGGGAAATGCTGTTGGTACTGGCCCTTCATCCAAACAATATCTAGTTGCGCCCCTTATCCAAATCCCCCGTGATTTGGACTCCTATTTGACCAATTACTACCATTCTTAGCATAAGCGTGCCCTAGACTCATCGTTTTGTCTAATAGGGAATGTTATTTGGTACAGGTCCTACTTTCATCTCTGCTTATTAACTTAGGTAAATTATTTAAATAAGCCTTTACATTTTCTCTACTATCCGTGCTTATTAATTTCTCCTAAGTCTTAAAATAAGCCTTATTATGTTCTTTTTCTTATTATAACCTACGTTATAATCATGCTTATTACTTAACCCAAGGTCTAAGTGTGAAAATAAGCTTCTTTTATCTTTTACTCTTTTTAGTTATAATTCTAAGTTAAAACTAGGTCAATCTTTTTATTTCAGTCCAATTAACGTCATAATTAGGCGCAATTTCAGTCCAATTCCATTTATATTACAGTCTTTGAAATTTACATCTTATATTCCATTATTTCAGTTTTCTTATAATTTAATCCATGTTCGCGTTAATCATATTCTAATCCATACGTGAAGAAGGAGGAATAAAAGAAAACAGAAAATAGAAGAAAATCCAAAGCGTAGAAAGAAGATGTAAATAACGTATAAATAACAGTAAATAACTAAAATATTGTAAATAATAGGAAAATATATAATTAATAGAAATAAATTAAAATTACTGAAAAGAATAGCTGAAAGGAAATATACTGAAAAAATAATTCTAAAAACTGCAAATAAACTACTTAAAAGGCTATTCCAAAAATTATAGTAAAACTACAACTATTGAAAACCCTATTATTTTAAATTACTTAAAGAAATCTTAAAATAATTACAATCACTCACCTCCGGTCCTAAGCTCTTCCTTTGGTCTTCCCGGATCCACTTGGAGTTGTAAAATAATTTAATTTATAACGATTTTCTCCTTTGGAAAAATTATTCCGTTTAGGGCCCTTCCTAGATAGGTGAACCCAATTGGAGAAAACCTAGAATGAGAAAAAGTGTTAGGTCTAGGGGTATATTTATAGGTGTAGAAGCGGATCTCGGACCGTTGGATTTGGAGATTGAATAGGATGCAACCACGTCATAGGCTGAATAGAGGCCATCGGATGCAGAAACGGAGGAACCGGATCAGTTAAAACGATGCAAAATACGTGTTCGGTCGTCACTGATTCACTCGAACGAACGTTCGTTCGCTTGCCAAAAGCGAAGGCGGGTCGACCGGGCGGTCGACCACCCCCTTGCACGGTCGACCTGTGTGTGTGTGTGTGTGTGTGTGTGTTTCGTTTCATTAATTATTTCGTTCTCTGCTCATATTAACTCGGATTCTAACGTTCTATATATGGAAATTGACCAAAAAATTACCACAGACACAATGGTGCAACTTCCGTGGCTTAATTCTAATAATTTCAAAAAGTTATTTTATTATTTAATTAATTAACAAATTAATTATTACGGGTTAAATTTCAGGTTGTTACATTCTCCCCTCCTTAAGGGATTTTGTAACGCCCCACTCCGAGACCCAGATTAGCAAAGAGTATTACAAGATAATACTGTCTACTAATACGGAGAATAGAGCTGGATAGGAGCGACCATCTATAGCCTTGTCTTAACTATCTACTGAATGCGTCGATAAATGTAGCATATATTTTTTTTCCATGTGGATCGACATATCCAATAGATATTTAATACAAAACTATAATGGCTATAAGATCTAATAGAACAAAGTATAACAACTCAAATGTAAAACACATCACAGAACAGTAGATCATCATATACATATACGCATATACAGATACATCACAGAGTATACAAAATGATACATGTCAAGTGGTGTAGCAACCTCAATATACAGGCGAGTCAAAAGAATATACATAACAGAGTTACAACCAAAAAGGACTACACAAAAAGCTATAACAAAAAGAACTAGCAGAATAGTCCATGCGGAAGCAGAATAGGCTAAGTCCAAATGTACCTAATCTAAAACACCTCGGTCTGACCCGAGTATAAAATACACGGGTCAGTCTAGCTAAACAAATTAGTTAGATAAGCTAAATGATAATGAACATGTAAGGTCATAAAGTACCACAATAATCTCTAAAAGAGATAACATGATCATCTAACAATCCATGCAAACATTAGGCAAGTCATTACTATCATCAATCACCACATGCACAAGTAATTAAAAAGATTTTTAGTTTTAAAAACATTTTTATTAAAATTAACCCTTATTTTACAAAAATACACGATTTACACAAATAAATGCACAAATCCTTATTTTTAACTTCAAAAATTCCACAAAAATATTTTTCATGCTTAGAAAAATATAACTAACCATTCTAAACTCAAATTTATAATTTAAACTCATTTTTAAACCAATTTCCACCTTTTTATTTGATTAAACAACCTTTGAAAATCAAATACTTCTTTAAAAAATTATTAGAAGAAGTAATTGGCAATAATTAATACAATTATTGCATTTTCTCTAAATAAAAACTATTTTCCATTTATTATTAACGCAAACAAACAAAATAAAGTTTCCAAACTTTATTTTCACATTTTATTTTCAAAATTCATTGTTTATCCAAATAAACAATTTAATTTCTCCAATTTTTATTTTTAATTCACAATATTAAATTATAACCACCGTTATAATTTAATATTTACAGGTAATCTTCAAAACCAGGGTTGTTACAGATTTCGTCTCCGAAATCTCTAAGGATAAAAGAATGTACTAAATGTTTTCATCCAACTCTACAACCAACTACTCAATCATCAACCATTCATCCATTGTCCTTAAGTTTTTCTAATGCAATTTATGATACTTATGCAATTAGTGTAGTGTAAATGTCCCTAACTAATGCAAAAGATTAGGTGGTCCACTGATTCAATTGACCTCCTTTTTATGCAATCATGTCCGTGCCATGTATCCAAATGAATGCAAAAATTTCCTAATGATACTGATAATTCTATATGTGTGCTACAAACATCATCCAAATGCAACAATCATGTGATAAACATCCATTTTGCAATCATGGAAATAAAATAAAAATGTGCACACATTCATACGCATATGCTCTAGTGTCCTAGTTAGGCCGATCCCTAAGGAATAATAGTGTCTAGTGTACCTATATGCATCCATAGCATCCACTAGCAAACACTTGCAATCCCTAGCATACATCATTCATAACATGTTTTATTAACATGTTTACATCAAATCCTACCATCCATAGGTTAAATCCTAAGCTCTAACCTCCCAAAGGATAATAAAGGAAAAAACCTATTCAAATCTAGAGATGGAAAAAGGAATTCTAAAACTTACTATAAAAAAGATGAGGATAGGAAGTATGAATCTTCTCTTCTGCTTCCCAAGTGGCGTCTGCAACATCATCTCCCCATTGCACCTTCACCAGCGGAACCTCCTTATTCCTTAGTCGCTTGATGTCTCTTCCAACAATCTTCGTGGGGATACGCCGAACAGAAGCTTCCCTTTCTACCTCCAACTCCTCTAATTGACTAGGCTCTACAACCTCCGCCAAGTCATGTAAGCACTTTCACAAGTGCGAAACATGGAAAAAGTCATGCACTCCTGCGAGCCTATCTGGTAGCTTCACTCGGTAAACCATCTTCCCAACTCTCTCTATGATAGGAAATGATCCAACAAATCTAGAGGCTAAATTTCTGTTTGATCTGAATCTTACCACCTTCCTAAGCGGGGATACTCTGATAAAAACTAAGTCTCCAACCTCAAACTCTAAGTCTCTCCTCCGCTTGTCCGCATATGACTTCTGTCTGTCTTGAGCCGTCTTTATCCTTTGCCGAATCAAATCCACCCTCTCATAGGTCTCCCTAACCATATCGGGTCCAAGTAATAACTTCTCCGTAGACTCTACACAACATGATGGGGACTTGCAAGGTCTCCTATATAAAGCCTCAAATGGTGCCATTCCTATACTTGTTTGGTAACTATTATTGTACGCAAACTCAACTAATGGAAGATGCTCCTCCCAAGTTCCTCCAAAGTCCAAAATGCACATCCGCAGCAAATCCTCAAGCACCCTATTTACCCTCTCTGTTTGGCCATCAGTTTGGGGGTGATAGGTCGTACTCAACCTAAGTTGCGTCCCTAGCGCCTCCTGTAAGCTTCTCCAAAACTCACTAGTGAGAATGGTATCTCTATCACTAACAACATTGGAAGGAACTCCGTGTAGACGGACTATCTCCCGAATATACAAGGATGACAAATTGAAGCCGTACGCTTACTCTTAACTGGGATGAAGTGAGCACTCTTGGTCAATCTATCAACAATCACCCAAATGCTAGTATTCCCTTTCCTAGAACAGGATAAATCATCAATGAAATCCATAGAAACACTGTCCCACTTCCACTCTGGCACATCTAAGGGCTGAAGTAATCCACTGGGCTTCTACTGCTCTGCTTTTACCCTTTGGCATATGAGACACTTAGCTACGAATTCCGCCACGTCCTTCTTCATGCCACCCCAATAGAACATCCTCTTCATATCCTGATACATTTTGCCACCACCCGGATGAATAGTCATACGGGAATGGTGCGCCTCTTCCAAAACTACTCTCAATAAGTCAGTGGCGCATGGAACACAAGGCCTCCCATCTCTCCTAAGCCACCCTCTGCTATCAATGGAATAGCGTTGGAGATGTCGCGAGACCTCTCCTCGGCTAATCCTATCCATAATGTCCGTGAGCTTTGAATCCTTCTGCTACCTCGAGCCAATATGATCCATAAGGGTAGGCCTCACCTCTAATGTTGCCAACAATCCGGGAGTAATGTCCGTAGAGGGCTTAAAATCAAAAGTAGAAACAAACTCCAAGCTCCTCCACTCTATGAACAAAGGACTAAAGGTTGCTTTCTTTCTAGTTTGCATCCTCAACCACATTACCCTTGCCAAGGGTATAAGCTATCTCAAAATCATACGAGGCTAAAAACTCCATCCACCTTTGTTGCCTCAAGTTCAAGTCCTTCTGCGAGAATAGGTACTTTAAAGACTTATGGTCGGTAAAAAGCTTAAACCTTTCTCCAAGCAAATAGTGCCTCCAAGACTTGAGTGCAAAAACTATGGCAGCCAACTCCAAATCATGGGTAGGGTAGTTCTTCTCATGTGTCCTCAACTGCCTACTACCATAACACGCTACCCTTCCTTCTTGCATCAACACCGCTCCTAGACCTGTTCTGCATGCATCAGTGTATACAGTGAAAGGCTTAGCTCTGTCGGGTAAAACTAACACTGGTGTACTAGTAAGGGCTCTGTTAAGCTTCATGAAGGAATCCTCATAATCCACGTACCACACGAAAGCTTTATTCTTCTTAGTGCGTGAGTGGTGCCGAAATCTTGGCAAAGCCTCTAATGAACTTCCTATAGTAGCCAGCCAATCCTAGGAAGCTCCTAACCTCGGTAACATTCTTGAGGGCCTTCCAATCTTGTACTGCAATAACCTTGGTGGGGCAATAGCCAAACCTTCTTTCGAGACCACGTGCCCCAAGAAACGAACTTCCTCCCTCCAAAAATGACACTTCAAAAACTTAGCTCTCAAATGATGACTACGAAGTGTGCGAAGAACTACTTCCAAATGAACAGCATGCTCCTCCATATTCTTGGAAAATACCAAGATGTCATCCACGAATACCACCACAAACTTATTTAGGACATCCCTAAAGACGCGGCTCATCAAATCAACGAAATAGGCTGGAGCATTTGTTAGCCCAAAAGGCATAACCAACCACTCGAAGAATCCGTCAGGTGTCCTAAAGGCAGCCTTATCTATGCTGTCATTAGTGACTCTAAGCTGATGGAATCCCATGGCTAGATCAAGCTGAGAGAAAACCGAAGAACCTACCAACTGGTCAAAAAGATCATCAATCCTAGGGAGTGGATATCGGTTCTTCTTGGCGAGCTTATTTAATTCCCTATAATCTACGCAAAGTCAGAGAGAATCATCCGCCTTAGCGGCAAAGACGACTGATGCTCCCCACTCTGATATGCTCCTTCTTATGAATCCCTTCTCCAATAGGTCACGAATCTGCTTGCTCAATTCTTTCCTCTCCCTAGGTGCCATGTGCCTCACAGGTAATGGTACTGGCTTAGCATTCTCGGTCAAATAAATCCTGAAGTCAATCTCTCTCTTAGGAGGTAGTCCCCTAACCTCCTCAAAGACGTCTGCAAAATCGCTGATGATAGGAACCGAATGTAACTCTGATGACGATGAATCGAGGGAATAGAGAAAACTCAACATGACTAACCCTTACGGGTCGTAAGATACCTCTAGAGTCCTACCACTGCAAGTCTCAAGTCTAACGACTCTCCTCTCGCAGTCTAAGATAGTTCCGTATGTGGATAGCCAATCCATCCCTAAGTTATCCCATATCCCGCGAATCCCAAAACATAGGTGTCGCATTCAAATTCTACACCTAGGATAATGATTTTCAAACCCCTACAAACCATAGATAAGTGTGTCGATCCTCCTATGGGGTTTGAAACAATAATGAGGTCTACTACTAATGCTATGTCCAAGTGCAAACAATCTACTAGAGAGCTAGATATAAAAGAGTATGATGCTCCAAAATCAAATAAAGTCCGAATAGGAAAATCAGATATAGAAATCAAACCTTGAACTGTGACTTTCCTACCTCTATCCGGAATGCAACTAGAAGGTGTTGTGTCTAACGCCTGAATCTGCGTAACTGGTGCACTCGCTCCCTAAGGACAACTCCGACTCATATGACCGGGCTGCCCGCAAGAATAGCACTTACCCTTCATCTTCTCCTTCCAGCAATCCTTGGTCGTATGTCCAACCTTCCCACAACTATGGCACTTTATTCCTTTCTTAATCTGCTTCTGAGGACCGTCACCTTTCTTCTTCTTATTCTTTTCCCACCACTTCTTCTTTGAACCTTCTGACTTAACCTCCTATTTGGACTCTCCCTCCTTGACTGTATCTGACATAAGCGCCATCTCGACCAAAGACTCATAAGTAACTCCCGTCGGTACATGAGTCGGCAATAATCCCTGAAGGGGTTGATTCAATCCCTTCACAAACTTCATAGCTTTCTTATGTTGTGTGTTCACCAAATCCATACCAAACCATGACAGCTCATTGAATTGATTGATGTATTCCTTAACAGACAAACTCCCTTGCTTCAAATTGATAAACCTCTCCAGCTGAACACTCTCTTCCGCCTGAGACAGAAACTTCCTATTGAATCGCTCCAGGAATCCATCCTAAGTAACATTTCTACCCTCCAACTTGATCACCTCCCACCAATAAGATGCCTCCTTCTTTAGCTGCCAAGCGGCTAGCTGAACTCGCTGCTGACCATCCAATCTCAAAAGGCTAAAAATCCTCTCTGTGTCCCTAAGACATGCTCTCGCCTCCACAAAAGTCTCCTTGCCAGAAAAAGTCTTCCCGTCCAAACTCGCAAAATCTTTACAAAGCCTAGAGAAATTGATGGCGGTGGGTGAGTTGATGGGATTCCCACCCGCTGGTGCAGGATTGGGCGCAGGTCAGTGCACCTCTAGAGTCGTTCCTTGTAAGTATGTACGAAACCAGGCTAGGATTGGAATGCCCTCGGGAAGGTTTGGGGCATCCGCCATTCTACGAAAAGAAAAGGATAGTTTAGGAAAGAGTCAAAGGGAGATTGAACTGGACTTAAGAGGGGATTTTTATAAAAATTATTTTATACTTAAAAAACATTCCTAAAAGTTCTTTTCTGAAAAATACTTTTAAAACTAGTTATTATGAAAAATACTTTACTTTTAAAAAAAATTGGAATCTCGTAACCTTAGGCTCTGATACCAAGTGAAACACCCCCACACTCCTTAATATACCCAAAAGGACACATTAAATGGCGTGGTGTGTTGTAGGTATAACTAAAGCTAACAGAGACTAAGATTCACAAGACAAATATTGATAAAAACAACGGAAACTTAAAATAATAACTTAATTAAAACAAAGCTTCATAATTGCTTCATAAATAAGTCAAATACCAAATACCAGATACCACATCATATTTAATAATCCAACATGTCTCATGAAAAAAACATATAGTCTCAAAATCAGAGTACATAATATCCCTCATAATAAGCCAGCACATAGAAAGAACAAGAGCTGAAATAAAAGAAATACATAGTAGAAAACTCCTCCAAGAAACCGCCAAGCAACGACAATCTACTGACTTCTCCCTTGATGCCTATGGGGGGAAAAAAGGGGATAATGAAGGAGTGGGTCAGATAAAAGTTTGGTGAATTATACTAATTACTAGAGTCTTTAAGCAAGATAAAAGTAATAAACTCTACAACGGTTCTAGCATAAATAAGGATAATAAAGGAAATAGGAAAGAGATAAATTGAAAATAAATATGATTAAGTATTGCTCAATTTATAAGATAGGTTAACTTTGATTGCTTGCACTAGTCCTTGATTTCTACTTTGATTAGGCAAAATTCCTAATCCTATAATTAGGATGTAACCCTAATTCTACCCTTTTTTGATCGACCTGCTACTCCATAGACCTTACTGCAGACCAACCGCTATATAACTCCCTACACAGCAGCCAATGGTATCTACGAAAGATGCACAGAGCAACCACTGTGGATCCGAACGACATATATATCTCCCTACACAAAAGGCAATGGTGTCTACGAAAGACACCCATACTAAGCGCTTGGAACTCATAGCTATTACTGAGCACCCGAATGGAAGTCGCACGCGTACTGCCACCATGCCCATGCTACCTTTTGCTCCACCTATTGGGTCTTCTTATTACCTCCAACTTCCAGCATAAGCGTGCCCCTCATCTCACTTCGGGCTAATGTGAAATCACCGCGTGTCCATATAAACAATAGGGGAAATGCTGTTGGTACTGGCCCTTCATCCAAACAATATCTAGTTGCGCCCCTTATCCAAATCCCCCATGATTTGGACTCCTATTTGACCAATTACTACCATTCTTAGCATAAGCGTGCCCTAGAATCACCGTTTTGTCTAATAGGGAATGCTATTTGGTACAGGTCCTACTTTCATCTCTGCTTATTAACTTAGGTAAATTATTTAAATAAGCCTTTACATTTTCTCTACTATCAGTGCTTATTAATTTCTCTTAAGTCTTAAAATAAGCCTTATTCTGTTCTTTTTCTTATTATAACCTACGTTATAATCATGCTTATTACTTAACCCAAGGTCTAAGTGTGAATATAAGCTTCTTTCATCTTTTACTCTTTTTAGTTATAATTCTAAGTTATAACTAGGCCAAACTTTTTAATTCAGTCCAATTAACGTCATAATTAGGCGTAATTTCAGTCCAATTCCATTTAAATTACAGTTTTTGAAATTTACATCTTATATTTCTTTATTTCAGTTTTCTTACAATTTAATTCATATTCACGTTGATCCTATTCTAATCCATACGCTAAGAAGTAGGAATAAAAGAAAACTGAAAATAGAAGAAAATCCAAAGCGTAGAAAGAAGATGTAAATAACTAAAATACTGTAAATAAACCGTAAATAATTGGAAAAGTTATAACTAACAGAAATAAATTAAAATTACTGAAAAGAATAGCTGAAAGGAAATAGACTGAAAATAATTCTAAAAACTTTAAATAAACTACTGAAAAGGCTATTCCAAAAATCGTAGTAAAACTGCAACTATTGGAAACCCTATTATTTTAAATTACTTGAAGAAATCTTAAAATAATTACAATCACTCACCTCCGGTCCTAAGCTCTTCCTTTGGTCTTCCCGAATCCACTTGGAGTTGTAAAATAATTTAATTTATAATGATTTTCTCCTTTGGAGAAATTATTCCGTTTAGGGTCCTTCCTAGAAAGGTGAACCCAATTGGAGAAAACCTAGATGAGAAAAAGTGTTAGGTCTAGGGGTCTATTTATAAGTGTAGAAGTGGATCTTGGACCATTGGATTTGGAGATTGAATAGGATGCAACCACGTCATAGGCTGAATAGAGGCCATCGGATGCAAAAACGGAGGGACCAGATAAGTTAAAACGATGCAAAATACGTGTTCGGCAGTCACTGATTCGTTCGAACGAATGAACGTTCGTTCGCTTGCCAAAAGTGAAGGTGGGTCAACCGGGCGATCGACCGCCCCCTTGCCCAGGTCGACCGGCCGGTCGACCTGTGTGTATATATATCGTTTCGTTGATTATTTCGTTCTCTGCTCATATTAACTCGGATTCTGACGTTCTATATATGAAAATTTACCAGAAAATTACCACGGACACAATAGTGCAACTTCCGTGGCTTAATTCTAATAATTTCACAATGTTATTTTATTATTTAATTAATTAACAAATTAATTATTACGGGTTAAATTTCGGGTTGTTACAACTCTAATATCGTGGTTCAATTTTGTTGTTACTGTCTCGCCCATTTTATATCTATGATATTATTATTATATTTTATTCGATGAGTTGTGAGATATATGATGGTTCTGTGGTTGTTTCTCTTCTTTTCACCCTTAGCTATCGTCCTACATCGGTTGGGCACCGCAACAGCGCACTATTCAGTTAATTGGGTGCCGAAGGTGTAGGGCGATCATCATATGTGTTGTGATATATCGATGGTTGTTTAGATACTATGGATATTTTGGATATGTTGTGCCTTTTGTTGTTGATTGTAGTATTATTGGATTTTTAATTGAAATTAAAGGTGGATTTAAGATATGAATGCAACTAATTAAAATAAAATAGATGAAATTGTGAAATAAGGGGAAAATTAGTTAAATACATAACAAAAAAGATTATTTTGGATGATATTTTTAAATAACGATGGTTTAATGAATTAAAAGGAGATTATTAGAAGAAATTTCTTAAGGTTATTACTTATGAATTTCTGGGAAAATTCGTAAATAATAACGAAAAATATATTTTAAACTAAAATAGGAAAGTTTAATAATATTATGTAAATAAAATGAGATTTCATAAATAAACATACCATTGGTTTGAAAGGTATTTTTAGTATAAAATACGATGTTTGAAGATATTTGAAGTAATGAGATTACAATGAAATAGTTTGAAGTATATTATCATTTTGGATGGACTATTGTCTTGAGATAAATAAAAGACGCTTTTATAATAAGCAATAATAAAATGATTTTATACCAAGAGAAAACGATGGTCGTGAATGCGATATTTTGGTTGGATGTAATATTTGATTAAGGTTGATTTTATTTATCACATATGTTGTTTTATGATGATGAGATTGCATTTGGACGTTTGTGCGATATGTTTCCACTATTACTACGTGTGTGTACTATGTAGTTAACTGTGGTTTTAATGTGTTGGTATTTGTGTTACTAATATAGTGGTTTAGTATACATTTGATTGATTCATACTTGCATGGATGGTGTATTAGTAATGGTTGATAATTAGTACATTTGAGTGTGTGTGTTGTGATTAGTTTGTGTTATGTTTAGGGCTGACATTATGTTTTTTCAAATGTTTGCAATTTTTATTGGCTAAGTGTGCTATTTTTGTTGTTACCCCATATTTATGTAGATTGATTGGAATGGTTTAGTATAAATAGTGTTTCCTGCTTGCATTGGTTGCATTAGTTGCAATGGTTGCGTGTATGCTATGGTTGTTGTGTGCTAACGATTATTTGGATGCAGGAGAAGAGCAAGAAACAGAACTACATTGGCTTGATCCCCAAAAAAGTGTACGTAGGCAGTCTTTTCCTATGTAATAGCTATCGAGCCTATGGTCGTAGTGTATGGGGTTAGATGCAATCCAAACATAGTTGAAACCTTTTTCCTCTTGTTTTATATATACTAGTATAAAATGCACGTGCATGCATCTAATAGTTGGGAGATATTTAATTTTTATTTAATAAAAAATTAATGGATGGATGTGTGCTATAAGGGCAAAACGTTTGGTAGTTACAACAATTTTATTTCAAGCAATTTTATTGATGGTGTTGGTGGCAAATTGATAGCAAATTTCCATTGATGGATGGTCGAAAAAGGAATGGTGGTGGAGGTTGCAAACCGATGGTGAGTTTCTTTTGATGGATAAGAGTATTTTTGGAATTTCAAAAGGACACCATGAAAATCTATTCTCTGAATTCTCTTTATTATTAATAGAGATCTGTACATCTATGAAATTGTAGGTAGGTGCAGAAGAGGAAATGGAAAGATGGATAAAGGCTGTATTGTGGATAGCTGACTAGTATATTCTTTTAAACCATTGTTTTATTTTTAATGAGTTAATGATTTGAGATGTAAATTATTGTGATGATGTTGTAAAATAATTATATTATTAAGTTAACGTACATTTATATTGATATTTGATTCTGTTGTGAGGTTTTATTTTATTTTTATAGTTTTGAAAAGTTTAGATTATAATATAAACGATCGATTGTTTTTAATATTGGAAATTAGTTGCAGCATATTTTGTGGTGTTTGTTCCTGTAACGATCCAGAATTTTATTACTTTGATTTTTGGAATATTTAATTAGTTTTAAATATTCGATTTGGAGTTTTTATAATAAGATCTATGTTTCAAATAATTGTTCAATTTTTTTACGACGTATTTCTAATTTAATTTATAGGATTTTTCCATAATTTTTAATTTGAAAAGTAATTGAATTTTCATTTGACGTACTTTACGTCGAACGTTGGCATTTTTGAAATTTAACAAAGTTTGATAGCCGGTGTGTTTTATTTCTGTTTTGTGATCGTGTCACATTTCTATACACGATCACATTTTCGTTTCGGTCGTTCGCGGCTCGTACGCGGACACAATATACTGTGATAGGGTATCGAAAACTATTTAAAAATATAAAACCAAATCTACCCTACATACACACCCAAGTACAAGTACAAGCATCTTCCATACAGCCTCCATTTTGTTGCCTTGTCCCTGCCTGGCACTTGCTTTCCCTTTCACTTCTCCTTCATTTGGGTTTCTTTGTCCTCTTGATCTTTTCTTTGGCCATGTTATAAATAAGTAATCAAGATGAGCAACAGAGGGATTTCGTTTATTTCTTCGTCTACTTACAGTAAACATTTCAAAGTCAAGAAAAAATAAAGTTTCCTTCCTTTCAAAAATCCAAACCTCATCATCTATCAACAATTAGCCAAATCGATCAACATGAAAGTTGTTCATGTAGATCCATAGGGTTTTTAGAAATCTGATCGCATTTGATTTCGTCAAGAATCGAGCGAGATATCCCAATATTTCAGTAAGAAGGAAATTTTATTCACAAACTTCAAAAATTCATATCTCTTGATCCGAGTCGAATCTTTCGACGCCGCTTGTGCCGTTGAGTTCGTATCGGAGCATACTATTTTTGGTAAAGTTTCGGCGTGATTCCATGTCAACGATTAGCGATGCTCTTAGGCTAGGGTTTATGTTCATCGAAGATTTAAGCGACGATTCACGAATTATAGCTTGGATTGGTGATCGTGGAGGCGAGAGCTTTGATTTGTGAATTTTTGGTGGGATTTGGCATCGAAAAGTGTCGCATCTTCTTTATCCTGGACATGATTTTAGGTTTGGTGGGGATGGTCGGCCAGAGCTGTGGAAGGCCGGAGCTTGAGCGGAGGGGTGCGTTCGGTCGAGAAGGAGAAGGCGGTCTTGTTGATGTGTTTGGATCGATGGTTAGTGGCTCATGGCGTGTGTGCACGATTGTGGGTTTCAGGATTTGTTAGGGATGGGGCATTTTGTTTAGGGAAGAAGAACATGTTGATGGCGGGTTGTGGATTTATTTGGAGCGGGCTTGACCCGATTGCTTGTGGGTGAGAAGCTATATGTTTGAATTGATTTAATTATTTAAAAGTGTTGAAAATATAAAATGGTTTAACTCCCTCATATTAAATCTGTTTGACCCACAGATTTTTGCGTTGGACTCATATTAATAACATTATAGTACAACTTATTGGTAGCTTTGGCAAAGTATTAATTTATGACATATTAAAATGGACTGAATTTAAATTACGTTATTTTAATTAATAACGTCGTTTAAATTTGTATAACTTAATTATTGATGTTTTTTTGGCCAAATAAAATACTGTTGAGTTAAATTGGATTGCATATGATAATTGGACATCTGTTTAGCGAAATAAAACCCCGTTTCGTTAATTAAATTAATTAAACACCTATTTAGCAGAATAAATCACCATTCTGCTATTATTAACTGGGTATGTTAAATTTGGACATTTATTTAGTAGAAATTAACCCCGTTCTGCTATTACAATAGTGTGGACACTTAGTTACATTCCAATTGATTAGTATTGGATAAGTGTTGAATTCATAATCAATTGTTAATTTTGAGTTTAATTTACATATGTGATGTTATGTAAATACTTGAATAATAACTCGGATAGTAATGGAATTAATGGTGATTTGTTAAGTACCATTGTGATTGCTAAGCCTTCTTTTGAAATTAGGAAGCTATGGATTTATAAAATGTTTTATAAAGTTATTATTTAGTAAAATGTTTTATAAAGTTATTATTTAGTAAAATGTTTTGTATAATAACTTATTTTATTAACAATGTTTTAAAGCTAAGTATTATTTTGAAAGTAATTATTATATTTTAAAGTTAAATAGTATTTTAAAGATTAATTATAATATTATTTCAAAGTAAATTTGTTAATATATTAATATTTTTTTAAAGTTAATTTATTTATATATATTAATATGGCTTTAAGGATAATTTATTATTATATTAAAACTGTTTGAAGTTAATTAATTATTATATGATTAAAAATGTTAAGGTTAATTTTTATTTATGATGCTAAAGTTTTATCCGTTATAATTAAATAATGAACATGTTTATAAAGAAATTATTTTTAAACGAAAGATTTAAAAAGGGTTTCATCCAATAGAAGGGATTTATCAAAGAGTTTATAACTTGGAAAGAGATTTTAGAATTGGAAAAGGAGTTTGGTTTTTAAATGATGTCTGAATGGATATTTATAAATGGGTTTAGAGATCTAAAAAGTAAAAGTCTTATAAATGGGGTATTGAGATTTATAAAAGAGTATTTTATACATAGATTGGAGAGTTATAAAATATTTTATAAATTGATTGGGAAAGTTATAAAGGATATATTTATTTATAAAACAAAAGAGATTTATAAAAAAATTAGTGTTTGGATTAGTAATATCTCCATTTTTATGACATATGGAGTTTTGATCATTTTAATATGATTTGAAATAGAAAATCTTTTCAAATATTTCATGATTATACTTATAGTATTACTTAAGTACATGGAAAAGTTTCTAAGTTTTGAAAGTGTAATGGTTTGTCAATATACTTATCTTGTTGAGATAAGTATATGGAAGTGATTTCCAAGTGTTTGAAAGGTGATTTTAAATAATGGAAATTTAATTAAATGAGGCTTAGTGATTCCCATGGGAAATATAATCTTTGTTTTGAATTTTGTTTATTTGATAGTTAAGTAACCGACTATCAAATATTGGCCTAAATATGTAATCCTTCTTAATTTTGGTGGTACGGAAATATTCCCTATTAACACCGAAGGATTCTAACTCTGGAAATATCTAGGAGAAACACGGGAATTATATGGTACAGTTACCGTCGGTGGTGCTATACTGTACGTATAAATTTGTTTTATTCTTCTTGGACAAATGATGAGGAGATTCGTCCACTATAACGGTTAGGGAGTGATCCCCACTCTTATCTATTGTCTGATTATTTCCTAAAGAACTGGTACTGAGCATTCCGAAAAATCGACGATTGGTTTTTGGAGTGCCCGGGAAGCGAAAGACTGTACTCATAAGAGATGACTCGAAAACTGTAACCACTCTGAAACCATATATGGTCCTATGGAGGAGTTTCGTGATATATTAAGATGTTGAATCTATGTGTGATTCCAAGACCTGTTGGGGTATGGGAATCCATATGTGATTCCAAGATCTATTTGAGATTTGGGAATCCATGTGTGATCCCGACGTTGGGGTATTGGAATCCATGTAGGATTGCATGATCTATTTTGATTTCGATGCGTGAGCTGGAGCACCGGACGTAGCCTCATCAGTGGTAATGACTAAAACCAGAGATAGAAGACATGGCCAGTAGGGTTGGCAAACCCATAGGGTGTAGTCGGCTCCACATAGACGTTACTTACAATTGTTATGCATGCATGGGGAAATGCACTTGGTCTTAGCGAGACAAGCTATATTTTTCCTAGGTTACATCACTAGGGATGTATGCTACTTCGGAAGGATATCTCCGATCCTTGTTTAGGAGGACCGTTCTCGAAGTACTGAGGGCGCCTCCATGGAATCCTACACAATTAGCGAACGTGCCTTATCGGTTTTCAATTATATACCTAGTATTGTTGTGATGTACACTCACGATCATCACAGCTACTTGATTATTATTATTTTCACCCTTAGACATTATTATAATATCACTGGATTTTCTGATATAAGGTTTCGGTTATCGTAGGGTAAATATTCGTCTGTGTTTATGTGCGATGTGGTCTTACGAGATACCTTTGATTTTAAAGGATTTTACAAGCTATAATAAATAAAATTCCTTGTGATTTGAGTTTCTCACGCTGGTTTTACGATATTGACCCGGGCGTTGTTTTCCTATAATGCTCGAATCGGACCGAGCATATTACAGATTTAGTTGGAGGCTTTGGAGCTTCGGGAGATGAACTGGAGGGATAGAGACGTATTCACGTACATGGTTATTTTTCCATTGCATTCATTGTTGTATTTATGAGCAATTGTGAGGACAGGTTTTTATAACTGTCCGGGCTGAAATATGTTAGTAAACTCTGATTGATGTTTGTATATACTTATACTACAGTTTGTTTTTGTGTAAAGATTGGTTTTATATTATAGATCATTTGTTTCACTGTGAGATTCTGTGTTGTTATTTTTCTTGTTGTCTTCTTTCTTGTTTCTTTCCCTTAACAATTTGTCTTTCCAGCACTTGGTTGTTCGGCACATGAATATCGTGGATGTATTAGTATCGACTTCTGGGTTTCGAAAAGTCAGGTCGTTATATGGATGTTCACGTTCATCTTAGAAGATATGTTATGTGCATGCCAAGTTGAATTGATATCGCCCCAGATGTGGCTGGGCCTGTGGAGCTAAGGCATTATATTTCCCCTTTAGCGGAATGATCATAAGTTTTTAACTACTTGGGAACTTCGGCCTTTGACTGTCTCAATGTCGGTGCCCATGCCACTGGCAGGGTGCATATGGCTCTATCGGTATAGTCCAGATCTCATAGGGATGTAGCCAGGAATAGACAGTGAGAAGAGCGGGCCATACACTCGAGGTCGCCCTTTGTGCATAGAGAGAGATCTTCTGCTCATCATCAACATTCTCTACTTCATCGCCGATCTTCCACTCCACCCATGTGTAGGCTAAGTCCTCAGCCCATGATTGGTAAGAACATTCCTCAAAAGGAAGATGCCGACCTCAAGGAAGAAATACACATCCTTCTCTATTAACTTAGTAGAATACAAGCACGAAATGTTAGGGGCGAGGAATTCTCTTATGAAGAGAACGGAGAACCATTCTCCAATGAAATTCTAGACACGTACATCCAACGGCGGTATGCCTTGCCGCCTTTTGATAAGTCTGATGGGAATGCTGACCCCATCCGACCACATTACTACGTTCAATTTCATCACTCGTGTCGGCTAGCTTTTCGACATAGCACAATGTCTGCACTTTCCCTCCACTCTCATAGGACCGTCTTCTCGTTGTTTCTTGCATCTGCGATCAGGCAGCATCAGTTTTTTAGGCTCGGTTGTCCGCAGATTTCAAGACTCATTTCTTCACTTCTAAAACACATGCCATGATAGCTAGTGAACTAGGAAACATTAGGCAGGTATCTTCAGAAAGCTTGCGGCCATATGTTAACCGCTTCAACAAAGAGTCCACTTGGGCCAGTGGTATGGTGTAACACCCTTAATTTTTTTTAATATCATTCGAGATATTTAATTGGATAGATTAAATAGAATAATACAAATGGTTAAGAAAAATGCAATTTGAAAATTTATAAGGTCGAGCCATTACTAATGAACAAAGTAAGTGTTAGTCCTTGAGATAATTGTTTTGATGACAACAACCTTAGGACTTGTTATAAAATATAAATACTAACATTATAGTTTAGATATATATATATATATATATGTATATGCAGGATATAAACATGCAGGTACTAAGAATGAAGTCTGTACAGTATAGAGATTCAAGAACTGAGAACTCAAGATCGAAGATATCAAGATTCAAGACTCATGAATATCAAGATTATCAAGAGTTTAAGATTTCAAGATAAGTAATTTAGTTAGGAATTTTGTTAAAACTCCTAGAAAAACACTGACATCTTAAAATCCATTTTATTCGTGGAATGGAATCCACTTCGAGCCCGTTAAAGGGATGGAACCCTAAGTAGGATGGAACCTACGAAAAATCTAGTGGAACGTTGTTTTGTATCCACTAACTTTTATTCAAATGTTTTACAAAATTATATCTTGTTTTCAAAATGATTTCAAAATCTTCCTTTTTAAATCAAAAACATCTATCCTGGTTTTAAAATACTTTTAGCCTCAAAATAATCTTTATTTTCAATATCAAATAATCCTTGGTTTTAAACTATCTTTTAATTATAATATATTTAACTTTTAATATTTATACTTAGATTTAAATATAAAATTATAGTAAAATTTTATATATATACCAAAATATTATTCTCTATACTTATTTATGTATTTTAACTATAGTTAGGTATATTTATAAAGTTTAAAATAGTTTTAATACAAGATAGAAGTTATTTTCAAAGAAAAACAAATTACCAAAAAAAACTTAGGCTTGTCGACAACCCCAAGGAACCCTTGTCGACAAGGTGACAGTTTATTTCAAAAGTTTGAATTTCAAAGGAAGTGTCTATTCGTCATATCCTTTCACGAATGGACATGGCTGTTGTTCTACTATAAATAGGGGCTGTTTTAAACGAATTTATAATCATATTTTCTCTGATTTCACTCTTCTTCTTCCACATTTCTTTATATACATTTTTACCATTACTTTGTCGAAATCACCATTGAATCTAACTAGATCATCTCTGGTTTGATTCTCTATCACTATCTCAACAAGATCCCAGTGCTATTCAGAGTTATAGATTTCTTTGTATTCAATCGAGCGAGAAAAGGTGTGATTGTAGCCTGGAAAATCAATCGGGTGAACTTGTTGCCCGTAAAATCAAGTATCTCTACCCAGTGGAATGTGAATCTAGAGCGGTGTACCTCGTGGCCTTGAAATCGAGGGTGTAATTGTAAGAATTGATTTTGAAAGGAAATCCGTACGTGTTGCGGGACTGTATGTAGGGTAACTCCGAACCAGTATAAAATCTGGTGTGTTCTTTCCTTTATTGCTTTTACTTTATATATGCATGTGTGTTTGATTCTGTGATCATATCTGTGTCTGAATATTGCATACATTGTGTTCAAATTAAGATAAACTCAAAAAGAATTAGTAATTCCTTAAAACACTATTCACCCCCCCTCTATTGTTAATTCTAGCCTTAAGATCCGTAATCCGCATTTCTCACATTTGGTATCAGAGCATTGGTTTTCAAAATTCTCATAATCTGATTTTTGAAAAATTTTGAAATGGCAATTTTTTTGATAAAATTATTAACACTATTTTCATATGAATATGTCACAGAATCATCATGATATTGTTGTTTAAAACTATATTTAGTTATTTTGAAAAGTCATTTGATTCTTTAAAAGGTTATGTTGTTTTGCAGGAGAAGAGTTATGTCTAATGACTGTTGGTTAAATAATCATTCATCGATCAAGAAGAACAAATGGATATATAATGGCAATCGACAATGAAATGGGTACCGGATCAATACAAAACTTTTGATTCTCATCTACAACTTGATTTGATACTATACTTCTCTCCATCTGCTTCACAATGTCACTGGTTTCGTGCGAATCTGTCAAGAAATGACCAAGTTACGGTCAAATGAAGTTTTGGTGAACAAAGAGAAAATTAAAGCAAAACTGTCAATGGTATTCTTCAAATTGCATCCAGAGGTTTGAGTATTTTGTCCCAAATTCTCTTCTAGATTGTAGTTCTTGTTCTCACGGTCGTTTTGATGGGTGGATCATCAAATTCTGATCAAAATTGAGTGAGATATGACAGTTTGAAGTTGGCTATCCAAAACTGAAAACTGTGTACATGATTTCCTGCCTTTCTCTTACTGTTCGGCCTGTTGCACCACAATACCATCCAAATTCATCAACAAACTATTACTAGATCGTAGCCCTTGCCTTCCTCTTCGATTTGTCGCTGGTTTCATCCAATTCCGTTAAAAAACGAAGGAGATATAACATCTAGAAGTTTGATAGTAAATAAATCGGGAAGAAGAAGAAGAGAAAGTTTTGTGAAAAGTGGTGACTGTTGGGCATATTTATAGTGGTTGAAGTGTCCATTCATTCAAAATTCAAATTCGAAGTTTTGGCGCCAAGTTTGTCAATCTACTAAATCATCTGTATCTTTCTAATATGGTCTTCTAATTTAGCAAATGAATATATTACGATAATCAGAAAAACAAGCCCGTCACAATAGAACAGATCTCGTCGTCAAATTCTGAAAGATATAAATGTGTGGTTCACGACAATGGATGAACAACAAAGTTAGAAAGATAGAGGAGTGCAAAAAGTGGTACGCTTTACTATTATTTCATCTTTATTGTTGCATTTAGGAATATATATTTATGCATTTAGTTAGGTATAGAAATTTATCTCTTTTATAAGTTTTGATATTTTGGTCCATATATCGACACACCATGGTATACATATCGATATACCAGTCTAAATTTTTTGAAAGTCTTTTAAAATTTGTTTCTTTTCAAATAAAATCTTACTACCAATTTATTACAACTATACTAAGTAGAAAAGCATATCTTCATTCGTGATTTCAACTTTTCTAATGTTGTTTTTACTTCTCGTACTCTATTTCTTTTAAGATACTAATTTTATGTTTTTAAGAAATTAATAGAATGAATTTAGAATGTTAGAATAAGGCTCTATTTATAGATTTCTTCATTTAATAAGATTGCGCCACATCACATGACACTTGTCATATAATTAGATAGTGACATACATGCAAAATGACACATGTCATTACACTTGTTCTTTAATAAAAGCATTTTTACATGCATAATGTCAAGTGTCTTTACACATGTTTTTTCATTATTTTTCTTTATGTTTTTTATTAACTTTAATTATATTAACTACTATAACAAATTGGGTCAAAAATCAATTATTTACATGTCAAAATCTAGTCGTAAAATTAGTGCAAAATCATGTTAAAAAAAGGACCAGAACTTTATATAGCATTTCTGAAATGCTGTCTTTACTTCTGTTAACCTTTTTTAAGCACTGCAAATTCGTTTTTATAGCATTACTGTGCTATTAAACGCTGTAGTGTTTCAGAAACTTTTCACAGCATTTGTTAAATGCTGCAGTTTCTGTTTTATAATGTTTTGAATATATTTTACTGCAAAAACTTTTTATAGCATTCTGTAAATGCTGTCATTTCTATTTGAAACTTTAAACTATGTAAAAATGATATTTAAATTAAGTATTTTTCTCTATTCTTTTTAGAGTTATTTTCTAACTTATATTAGAATATTTTAAAATTAATTTCATGTTTAAATATTTTTTAATAATTAACTAAATTTTTTAATGTAAGTGGCCTTAATATAACATATGTTTATTTTAGTTTTTCAATCATTATTATTTTATTTAATATTTCATTATGATATTTTTTAAAAGGTGTTTAAACATATTTTTAAATATTTTAATCAATAATAATTTAATATATAGGTTTTAATTAGTAAGTTAAGTATTTTATAAACATGGAAGTTTGGATTCTTAAAAAAAATAATTAAGTTAAAAAAATATTATTTTAAAGAAATTAAATAAGGAGGGTATTAATTTAAAAAAAACCATATTGATCATATATATAGTTTAAATCCATATTTCTTAGCAATTTTATTTTTCATATTGAGTTTGATTACTACCTTTCATGAATATGTTATAGTTTTAAAATCATTTATTACCTTTAAACTCTTGTCTTTACTACTCTTTCAGTCCCATTCATTAGTTTCCTTAACCTAAGTCTAGTAATTGGTGTGTATTACCTTTGTTTGGTTGAAGTGATTTATAATAAATAGTTTGATACATACATACATACATACATACATACATACATACATACATACATATGCTTGTCAATTAGATATTACTTATCACTCATGTTTATCTTATAATCTGAATATCTCTTACCATAGTATATATATATCATCATATCATTCTACATATTATTATTTTTACTTCATTATCATTTTATTTCATATTACATATCATTATGCATCCTATTTCATATCACATTTCATTGTATATTACATCATAAATTACAATGCATGAAATGTCATAATCATTTGCATCATAAGTTGCACTTCATTCTGCATACCATCTCATGCTACATTTCATATGTCATACATTTCATACTGCATTACAAACTACATATTGCATACATGTACACATAACAAGTGTATTTTATTTAGGGGGAGTTTATATTATTGCCTTATAGTATAGGGTTATTAGTCTTTGATTTGTTTGGTATGTTTTGGTTGACTTGTTTGAATTGATTGACTTGTTTGAATTGATTGACCTGATTGACTTGTTTGACTTGATTGATTTGTTTGACTTGTTTGACATGATTGGATTTGATGTGTGTGTTGATTGGATTGTCTGAAATATACTTATACATATTTATGTATTGAATAATTATAATATAATTATGTTAATGTCTTTCACATTCCATTTACTATACTTTGTTCTAGTATTAGTTTAAGGGGGAGTTTTATAGTTTTATGGTTTTAGGATGGTTTTGTTGACGATAAAAGGGGGAGAATTATAAAATAGAGTAGTTGGGCTTAGATTAAGGGGGAGTCATTAGTTTTAGGGGGAGTTATAGTGAAGGTGAAGTATATTTTATAAACATAGGTTGTCATCATCAAAAAGGGGGAGATTGTTAGTCCTTGAGATAATGGTTCTGATGACAACAACCTTAGGACTTGTTATAAAATATAAATACTAACATTATAGTTTAGATATATATATATATATGTATATGCAGGATATAAACATGCAGGTACCAAGAATGAAGACTGTACAGTATAGAGAGTCAAGAACTGATGAACTCAAGATCGAAGATATCAAGATTCAAGACTCATGAGTATCAAGATTATCAAGAGTTCAATATTTCAAGATAAGTAATTTAGTTAGGAATTTTGTTAAAACTCCTAGAAAAGCACTGACATCTTAAAATCCATTTTATTCGTGGAATGGAATCCACTTCGAGCCCGTTAAAGGGATGGAACCCTAAGTAGGATGGAACCTACGAAAAATCTAGTGGAACATTGTTTTGTATCCACTAACTTTTATTCAAATGTTTTACAAAATTATATCTTGTTTTCAAAATGATTTCAAAATCTTCCTTTTTAAATCAAAAACATCTATCCTGATTTTAAAATACTTTTAGCCTCAAAATAATCTTTATTTTCAATATCAAATTATCCTTGGTTTTAAACTATCTTTTAATTATAATATATTTAACTTTTAATATTTATACTTAGATTTAAATATAAAATTATAGTAAAATTTTATATATATACCAAAATATTATTCTCTCTACTTATTTATGTATTTTAACTATAGTTAGGTATATTTATAAAGTTTAAAATAGTTTTAATACAAGATAGAAGTTATTTTCAAAGAAAAACAAATTACCAAAAATAACTTAGGCTTGTCGACAACCACAAGGAACCCTTGTCGACAAGGCGACAGTTTATTTCAAAAGTTTGAATTTCAAAGGAAGTGTCTATTCGTCATATCCTTTCACGAATGGACATGGCTGTTGTTCTACTATAAATAGGGGCTGTTTTAAACGAATTTATAATCATATTTTCTCTGATTTCACTCCTCTTCTTCTTCCACATTTCTTTATATACATTTTTACCATTACTCTGCCGAAATCACCATTAAATCTAACTAGATCATCTCTGGTTTGATTCTCTATCACTATCTCAACAAGATCCCAGTGCTATTCAGAGTTATAGATTTCTTTGTATTAAATCGAGCGAAAAAAGGTGTGATTGTAGCCTGGAAAATCAATCGGGTGAACTTGTTGCCAGTAAAATCAAGTATCTCTACCCAGAGGATTGTGAATCTGGAGTAGTGTACCTCGTGGCCTTGAAATCGAGGGTGTAATTGTAAGAATTGATTTTGAAAGGAAATCCGTACTTGCGTTGCGGGACTGGATGTAGGGTAATTCTGAACCAGTATAAAATCGGGTGTGTTCTTTCCTTTATTGCTTTTACTTTATATATGCATCTTTGTTTGATTCTGTGATCATATCTGTGTCTGAATATTGCATACATTTGTGTTCAAATTAAGATAAACTCAAAAAGAATTAATAATTCCTTAAAACACTATTCACCCCCTCCTCTAGTGTTAATTCTAGCCTTAAGATCCGTAATCCGCATTTCTCACAGTAATATTGTTTTAAGTTTAATAAAAGAAAGAGTGCATGAGAAGGGTAAACTAAGAAATAGACTTACCCTTTACCTTAAACCCTCTCCCCCTCACATCACTCAATTCTCATTTAAAAAATAATCATAAAAGAAAACTTTATGGCCAACCATTAAAACAAGGAAGAAGAGGATCGAAATTAAAAGAGATTCAAGAGTAAGCTTAGCGAAATTAAAGCAACATCAAATCTCAACTCCAACAATTAAATCTAAGGTGAATAATACATGAACCATCTCTATTTTTATTTCTTCAGTTCGGCTATGGATAATATCCAGATGGTTTTGATGATTTTTGCCAACTTTTGGTTGTTTAGTCAATTGTTTGGATAGAATAATGATTTATGCAATAATTTATGAACTTATTTAAGTGGGTTCTAAGGGTAAAACCTAAGTTTTTAATCTCCAATAGCTTTAATTTTTTGGTATGTTGACTAAAACATTATTTTGGAGATAGGTTTTAATTTCATAATTTTCCAAATTAAATTGAGTATTTTATGAATTTCCAAAGAAAGAAATTGGGTTATTTTCTGGTTTTATTTATTTAAAATAATTAAATGTTGATTTTGGTCGCAAAATTTTTATATAATAAAGAATATCATATTTTTTAATTTATGTGATTTTTTGGGATTTTTCCCAAGTGATTCCAAATTATTATGAATTTATTATACTAGATAAGCATATAAATCTACTATTAATTAAGGGTATTAATTAATTAAGTTCTTAAGTGTTTTGGAACTGTAAAAACACGGTAGTTTTCTGAAAAGAATTAGGCAAAGTATTTTACTATCCAATGGGATTTTGACAAAGAATAAGCTTTGGTGAAAAGAGGTTACTTTTAATGGTAATAGATCAGTTTTCCTGATAATTACGGTAATGTTATGTCGCAAGTGTCTCGCCGAGCCCAATATATCGCCATGATTCTTCAGTGTCGACGTTACTGAGGTGGGAAGCGTATTATAACTACTTAGGTATTTATGGAGTGATTCCAACCGTGTCAAAGTGGACAACGGCGGCATCCTATCTTCAGTGGCATTGCTATATCGTGATTCATCAAAATGTTTAAAAGTTTTATTGTCGGGCTCATTTATGTCGCATTCCATCATCAATGTCATCACATGTATTCACCTCGGTATTTTGAATGATGATGCATACTATCCTTTTGATAAATCTCGACATCATCTTTAACGTTGACCTTATTCCTATATATATTTCACGGCAGAATAGCCGAAGTAAGCTAAGCATGTTTTAATAAAAAGCCGCTTTCATTATTGTCATTATTCATCAGTGTTGGTGACATCATACTTGTTTTTACAAACAATAAGCTTTGTTTCAAAACGGGTGGGTAACCTATATTTTATCTATGTCGTTGACACTGTGTAGTTAAAGCGCTTGGCAGATTCAATAAGGTGGAAGTGTAAAAAGTCATAGCGAGGATACAACGAGGATATAGCAGGATATAGCGGATGACTGTAAAATAGCATATAAAACTTGTACTTAATGTTTTTACAAATATATAAATGGTAATTAAATGAAAAATTAACATCCGATTGAATTATAATTAATACATAAATAATTTTAAATAAAAACATGTGCGAATATACTTAAATAATCGTAAAACTGTTATGTAACATAATTGAATTTAGTAGAATATTAGAGTATTTTTATTTCTGAAAATATATTAAAAATTCAATTAAATAAATTAATTTCATAATTTTTATAATGTATAAATGTCATTTTTCAATTCATTTCTTTTAAAGAAGATATAGCGGAAATAGCGGAATATAGTGGGAATAATGGGATATAGCGGAAATAGCGGGGCTTAAAGCGGAAAGGTTATATTTGGGGCTATATGGAAAAATCGTAGCGGTAGAAATCCGCTATGAGATATAGCAGGGTTATAGCGGGGTAATAGCGGGGCATTAACTACACAACGTTGACATCATCCTCGACAAAGAGTTTTAATACTAAAAAGAATTTTAGTGATGTCTTCGACCTTGGATAAAGGTCACGATGTTGTAACGCTGTGGGTTTCACATGTTCTTTTATTAAAGGTGGAGAGCCTTAAGCTCCTTCGTGACATTGTTGTTGACGTCGACATAGATTTTTATCAACTAAATTAAAGGCGGCGAGCCTTATGTTTGAGATTTCGACTTTGATCATTAGGGATACTAATACATTTTAAACTATAGACTTTGATCATTGGGGATACCAATATATTTTAACCTATAAATTTTGACTTTGATCATTGGGGATACTAATACATTTTAAACTATAAATTTCGACTTTGATCGTTGGGGATACCAATGAAGATTATTTTTGACATGTAATAAATTTTAAGAAACTTGATAATAACATTGGGGGTACCAATGTATATTTTTAATAAGTTCGATATAGAACATTTGTGGATACCAATGTATGTCACTTTGAGACGTATAACTTCAAGGGGAAATAAACTAGTTGGGAACACCAATAGAAATAGGTTTAACATATGGGTAACATGAATTAAATTGTAAAATGATGGGTTCATAGTCGTCTTAGGAAAATTATGGGATGTTAGATGGATAGTCCACATCTTGCCGGAGATGGATAGTCTCTATGAGGTGAATGAAGGGTTTATAGTTAACCTAGGAAAACTATGGGATGTGTGATAGATAGTCCTCATCAATTTTAAATAAAAGGGGATATGTGTGGTGGATAGTTCATATAATTTAAATAGTTAAACCATGTGTAATGGGTAGTCCATATGGTGAAGGATAGGTAATCCAAGTAATAATTACACGTGAGATGGATAGTCCACATAATTTTGTTAATGAAAACCATGGGTGATGAGTAGTCAACATGGTAGGGGATGGGTAATCCAGTGTATATTGCGTGTCTACGTATCAATATATATCATTATGTTATAACCACTATGGCTGAAGGAGCACGGTATATGGTTGAGATATTTTAGTTTAGATACTAGTGAGGAAAAAACCTATTTTTCATAGCGGCGTGGTCTCACTAGATATCTAATTAGTTCGAGATGGTAGGGTGGTATTCACACCAGACTATTGTCTGACTCGAAGTTTTTGTTTTCCCCTTAAACTCTCGAGTACTCATTTGAGTAGTCCGAGAATAAGGGTTTTCAGGTTTCCTCTTAAACAAATAAGAATCCGGAGATGTGCATGGGGAAATCTAGCTATTAGGAGCTTTATCTATTTTTGTTGTGTACTTTGGTTTTGTTTATTTGGATGTAATGGCAAAGTTGTATAAATGCCAAGCATTTGACTCTGATCAACTAAGGGGGCATCTTCATATGTTGCTCTTAGAGTATTTTGTATAGTTATATTTTCTCTAAACATGGAATCAAAAATTGGATTATGTAATGAATATGAAATTTTATTTTGAAATGGAATGTAAAGTTATTTCTGATTGTGTTGAAATTTTTTAATATTCATGTGCTCTTGCTTATTGATAACATAGCCGCCTTTTGTCGCTGGGGATTAATAACTGTGGATAACTTAGCATCTGTAGCGGTTAGTTTTGGGCCTCAGAATGGAGGATGTTACAAGTTGGTATCAGGGCATAGGATTACGATTAAAAGCATTTTAGACATTAAGAGTTTTTGAAAACATAATCCTAATGAATCAGAGAATAAGATTGGTGTATGGGATAATGCTATAGTAACATACTTGTATTTGCTATATATAAGTATGTATTCTATCTCTATTCTCCCCTCTCTCTTAGACTGTTCTTCTGTATCTTTGTAAGTCTCGTATGCAGATTTATGAGAAAGAAAGATATGGAAGCAGGAAACGGAAGAGTGAATCTAGGTGGTGGAAGCACCACAACTAATGGAAATGTTCGGTCCAATACTAGAAGGAATATTGCTTGATAAGTAAATGCTAATCCAAATGCAAATGCCAATGTAGGTGCTGCAACCCCACCTATAGATATAAGGCTATGTATCAGTTCTTTGTCAATCTGTTGCAAGTTGGAGCAGGTGCAGGAGTAGCTAGAGAAAATGCTGCTAATGCGGAAGGAGTCAATCCCATAGCGCCAATTTGTAATAAGCATGCTAAGTTGAGTCGAGATTACACCAGTCTGGGTTGGAAGCCATTTTGGGGAATTGAGGATATAATAAAAGTGGAGAACTGTTTGTTACATTGTAAAATGATTTTTGCTGATTTGGGCCTGAATGATGAGCAAAAAAGGAGGTTGGCTTCAAGATAGTTGCAAGGAGTTACTTTGTTCAGGTGAAACGGGGTGACCGTATGAGTACCAAAGGAGGAATTGACTTGAGTGGAATTTTAAAGGAGATTCGAGGAAAGATTTTTGTCTAAAGTAGCCAAATCAGCCTTGCTCCGGAAGTTTATGGAATTGGACCAGGGAGAAATGTCAGTGTTTGAATACTCTGCTAAGTTCGATGAGCTGTCCAGATATGGGTTTGCCACTAATAACACTATTATAAGAAGGAATGGGAAGTTTATCCGGGGGTTGAGATCAGAGATTGCTAGGGTGACCATGCCACATTTCCAGGATCCATCGAATGTAGTAATGGAGATGAAAATCAGGAACAAGGAGATGCTTTCTACTTTTGGAAAGGAGAAGTCGGTTGGAAACCAGAATTCTTAGAATAAGAAGAGGAAGTTCATTAAGGGAAAGGGAGATCAGATGGGTGGAGCTACTAAGAAAGGGAAAGCAGATATCGTTTGTTATAAGTGTGATAAAAAATGGCACTATGCAAATGAATGTCGATCAGGTGATTGCAAGGTAGTTGTGGGGAAGCAGAATGTGAAGTGCTTTAATGTCGACTAGGTGGGGCATTATAAGAAAAAATGTCCAGAAGCGGCCAAGGTTAACAAAGGAAAGGTGTTTGCTTTGGAGCCATCTGCATCAAGACCAACAGCAGCTGAGAAGGGAAAGTCTATGATGGAAGGTATGCCTTTGATTCATAACATACCAGTTAGGGTATTGTTTGATACCGATGCATCACATTCATTATTATCTCAGTGTTTGGAACATAATTTATGTTTAGAACCATCATAACTATGTTATAATAAGCGCTAAGCGAGGCAAGCCGATAGAAGTCTCGCTTCTCTTAATGCACTTAAGCGTCGCTTAATTTTTTAGCATACTTTGTCCATACTTATATAAATATATTATAAAGACATTATATTAAGTGTATTTTATGTGTGCATGTGTACTATATGTGTACGGAAAATTCACCACAAAGAACTAAAGTTTAAGTTTATTTTTGAAGTTAACTTATAAATTTATAGGTTTCAAAAGTTGGATTTGACTTTCGCTATTCATCAAAAGTAAGCAAACTCAAGTTGAGTACAAACTGCGCACACCTGTTAAATAAAATAATCATATCTTAATGCATACCATCCATTAACCCATATCATAGAAAATAAGAAGATTTTGTTAGGAATGTGGTTTCTTCCTATAATCACAATTCTTTTTATTTTGAAAATATTAATTTTTTTGCTAAGTATTGCTTAAGCATTGCTTAAATTTAAGCAAAGTGTATATAAACACCAATTAAGCATGCTTAAGCGCTCATCGCTTCATCGTTTTGATTTTCCATAATATTAAGGGTTGTGCATGCATTTAGCGCTTAAGCAATGCTTAAGCGGGCTTTTCATAACATAGGATCATACCTTATTACTGCCTTAAGGGTAGCTAATCCAGTAGGAGGGCACGCAACTATAGGGATGAGATGTGACCATCTAGGGTTTGAGTTGCTATGTTATAATTTTGCATGCAGTTTGTATGTGTTTGATTTATGGGTTTTGGGATTATTTTGGGTATGGATTTGTTAAGCAAATATGATGCTAGGATGTTTTACCGAGATAGGAATATATCAGTTAGACACCCTAATAGTAGTGATCGAATTATATACTCGGAAGATAACTCGGGTGTGGATATTTGTACTTTGTTCGGAGTAACGAAAGTAGAAGACGAAGTAAATTGGGTTATGGTTGCAAGAGAATTTACATATGTTTTTGAGCCAATTACAGGACTACCACCAAAACGAACTATTGAGTTTCGAATAGATCTTGTACTTAGAGTTGAACCCGTAAGTAGACTACTTAGCACGATGAAACCTATCGAGATGAAGGAATTACATCTAGTGGACTTAGAAGGAAAGAGTTTTATTAGACCAAGCAGTTTGCCTTGGGGAGCGGCTGCGGTATTCGTGAAGAAACCGGACGGGTCGTTAAGATTGTGCATTGATTATCGTAAGTTGAATGAGAAGACGATAAAGAATTGATACCCTTTGGCGAGAATTGATGATTTTTTTGATCAGTTGAGTGGAGCCAAAGTATTTTCCCACTTGGATGTAGCGACAAGGTTCCATCAATCGAGAGTGGCATAGGATAGTAATCCTTAGACGATGTTTCGAACGAGATATGATTCATATGAGTAGTTAGTGATGCCATTTGGATTAACTAATGCGCCAGCTTTCTTTGTGGATTTGATGAACCAGATTTCCAAGATCACTTGGATAGGTTCGTATTGGTATTCATTGACGACATTCTGATATATTCTAAGGATGAAAGAGATCATGAGATTCATTTTAAAATTGTGCTTAAGATGTTGAGGTAGCATCAACTTAAAGCGAAGTTTCGATGTGTCATTCCTGGAAGAAGGAAGTGAAGTTTCTTGGTCATATAGTTTTAGAGGAAGGAATGTTAGTCGATCAAGACAAGATCGAAGTTGTTAACAATTGGAAAAGACCCGAGACGGTGACCGAGATAAGGAGTTTTCTTGGATTCACTGGTTATTACCCGGAGATTCATCAAAGATTTCTCACGGATAGCAGCACCCCTGACTAAACTAACCAAAAAGGACATAAAGTTTATTTGGTCTGACAAATGTGAGGAAGCATTCCTTGAGTTAAAGCAATTGTTGACCAATGCGCCGTATTAGTTGTTCCAGATGGAAATTCGGATTTGGTGGTGTATATGGATGCGTGTGGAACAAGATTAGGAGCTGTATTGATGCAGAGGGGTAAAGTGATTGCTTACGCTTCTCAGCAGCTCAGACCACATAAAGTTAGATATCCAACACGTTATTTAGAGTTGGCAATGGTGATTTTTGCATTGAAAGTGTAAAGACACTACCTCTTAGGAGAACGATTCGAGTTGTATACCGATCATAAATAGAAAGAGTTGAATTTGATACAGTAGAGGTGGCTGGAGTTTTTAGCAGCTTATGATTTTGGAATTAAGTATACACTAGGGAAAGGAAATAAAGTTGCAGATGCACTTAGCAGGAAACATCAGAATGTAGCTATGTTGACTGAATGGAAAGATTTGGAGGCATTGACTACATATAGGTGCGGTTAAGATCGACTATTAGTTCTAGTCAAAGTACTGCCATGTTATCTTGCTTGAAAGTTTGATCGGTGTTGATCAAAATGATTGCTTCTAAGTAGAGAGATGATCCATTATTAGCCGAAAGAATCAGAAGATTGGAAGGTGGAACCGAGATTGATGATCTAAACACTACTACAAAACAGGCCATTTGCATCGGTTGTTTACCCCCCTTTTGCATCAGTTCAACAACCGATGCATATGCAACCGATGCAACAGGCTTAACACTTTTGCATCAGTTTTGAAACCGATGCAAAAAGGTTCTTTTTGCATCGGTTGTTACTAACAACCGATGCAAACTAATCCCTCTATTGCATCGGTTTTTTATAACAACCGATGCAACTAATCCCTCTATTGCATCAGCTATTTATACCTGATGCAAAAAAGCCATTCTCAGAAACCATTATTACAGTACTCAAATAGACAATATATATATATTATTGATTATAACAAACAATAATTACATGCAATATTACAATCATTCAAAATTAAATTTGATGGCAAATACAAACTGAATAACGTAATACCAAAATAAACATATATCAATTATAGTGTTAATAATCTATACAAAATAATGGTTCATACATTCATTTTAGCAGCATAATTCAGATCTTTGTGAATTGACACTTGATACATCCACTTAATATTTCATCTTCGTACTTTTAGAATTCAGTAATTATGACTCTGTAATCATGCTTCTATACATGGAAAATGGTCTTTTTCTATGATTACCTTTCCATTTGGATTTAGAATGCAAGGAGCTGCTTTGGTTGAATTGTTAATAGAGGGAAGACTACTTGTAGAGAAGAGAACTAACTTCTGAAATATCAGCAATGATCGTGTTAGTCTGTAGGGAAAAAAAGTGAAGAGAATACCATCATGTAAGTGCTCATGCACTGCTAAACAACATGAAAACCAAAGTCAAATGAATCATTAAAATCATATTATTTTTTGATAATGTATATATCATAGTATAATAGAAATAAAAACAAGCATGCACATTACTGGACAAAGAAACAAAACCCTAAACTCTACTGGTATCTGTCAACTAATATGTGCATATTGACAAATCCTTTACCTATTAGTCAAGGATTTCACTCTATCCTTAGATTAATCAGGTGTTCCATAAATAATATCAATGTAAAGTTCAACCATTCGCATGGTGAAACCTGGAAATTTGTGAGGGCTATTTGGGTGTTTTATATATGGCCAATTCATATTTTGATCACCCTCACATTCTTCTATCTTATCTCCAAGAACATAACAGGGCCTCCAAATCTTTCTTTGATCCAATTGGAACATGAAATTCACTTACTACCCATGTACTGTACAATGATATAGTATATATGGTATATATTACTTAAGATAGTGGTATCTAAATATATATTTTCTAATTTTGTAATAGAGAGCGGAAAAATATATTTAAAGTGAACCATGAAGTATGGGAATTAAGAGAATAATGAAATAAACAAACGATCCTTAACGTACAATACATATGGCGGTAATGACTACCATTGCCTACCCACAAATCTACTTCAAATGATAAGAACCATGCATTTAAACATATACAACAAGTGAACCTTAAGCTTTAAGAAAGCCTGATATATCCGTAGACCGATGATATCAAGCATTTAAGTAAACCCGTGTAACTAGCATTTAGTGGCTGTTTGAATTATGGGGAGTGCACACAGATCAAATTTATAGTCTCAAGGTGGTTAAAGAACACGTTCATTGTCAGCATACTTAAGTAAATATATGTATCAGTTGACATTTTCAAAGGACAGGAGCATCAGTTTGCCAACAACAAACTCTGTAGTTCAATAATAATAATCTGACATTTCCCATCCTAATGTAAGAAATGACATAAATAACATGTACCTGAAAAACCTTTATTTTTGTACGCAGAGGTAAATAACCCTAGCCAAAACAAAATAAATTTATTTTAGTAAATAGAGAAAAGGATAATCAGAAAGGTGAAGATATGCATACAATATTATATACTGGTTTAGATAATACCTCCAAAAGTAGCAATTTATGTAGTATCTTGCTCAGAATTCTTATTAACTCTAGTAATTTAATGTTTTGACCACAAATCAGTAGACCCATACCAAAGTAGTTTTTCTGTCTTATTTGGCAGCACATTTTTTTGCATGCTTAAACCGGTATTAAAAAATCATCTAAACAAACAAATATCACTAATTTAAAAAGGAAGGTTGTAAAAAACAATATGTTAAAGAGATTGTTCCATACTCATCAAGTACAACTTTAATATATCACAGTAGGCAATGGACATTGTTAATGTCATCATCAATGTAAATGGAACAGTGCTACAAGCACAATATGATTTCCAAGTTGCATAAACTTCATCCAGGAATTCAAATTTAACTATTACAAAGACGACTAAATTATTTCTTGCTACATTAAAATGATATACTGCTAAAAACATCTAAATTTGAACTTCTTAATATCATAATGGCGTATCAACAAGTGTAAAATTTAGTGACCTTGGTTTATACGGTGGCATGGTATAATAAACACTGAGTTATGCATTACCTGATACGACACTGCAACATTATGAAGTCCAACCTAGGACAATTTTAACACTACAGTTAAAATACTGGTAACCTTTTCAATATACATTGTATATAAAACAGGAGGTTAATGCTTTAAATATACAATTTGCCAATGCAATTTTATGTAAAATGGGTAGCTACATCGTACTACTATAGAAAAAGTTAAGAAAAAATACTAGCAGCTTTTAGAAAATGAAAATCACTAGTTCCTATTATAGGTATAGAACTTGTATTCGATATCCATACTGCACAAAATACAAGAAAAAGAAATTGAACTGCACCAAAAAAAATTGAAACATTGTTATAAGCCAACGACACCACTCCAAATCACTTCAGTCTGATAACTTCGCCATTAGTTAGACTAGTTTTTTTTTTCTCATTTAACAAAGGAAGAAATTGCCTCAAAACATTATTTGTTTAGAGACAGAGTGCATTTGCAAATCAAAATCATGAAAAGCAATAAAAATATAAAAGCAATGTTCCAGTAATAAAAGACCAAGAAAATCATACTGAGTACTACTTACCAAATCCAAACGAATGAAACATAATTATTATTTTGCAACATTCGTTTATAAATTGTTTGAATCGTTCAATACTGATTTCACATATGAAGCTTTTCTTGCTTATCATATCTAACGCTATAACTAAATCCAATCAATGTATAAAATTTTAAGCAGAGATATCAGCATCAAATAAATTTGAAGCCTATTCCAGATCCGAGTACAAATTAAAACATAAGAAAGAACAAAGACAATCTTTCCAGTTTAGAATAGTTTAAACAATCCTTTTTGAAAGCAACGATTATTTTGAAAATCTAATCATAAAAAATAAAATGGAAGGAACAATGTCCCAGTTGTAAAGGGCCTAGAAAATCATACCGATTAATCGATGCGAGTGTAACTGGAAATATACACCATAAGTTTACAAGATTTATTTATAAATTGTCTGAATCATTCAATTGTGAATTCAAACAAGAAGCTGAACTTGCTTAATGATGAACAGAAAAATAAATGAAGCGGATTGTGAATCACGTACGAAAACATGAAATCAACGGAAGATAAAGGGAAAAAGGAATTTGAAATATCGAAAGAAGAAAAAGCGAACGACCAAGGCATTACCTATCACCAAATCCAGCCAAATTGTATTACTGCTTCATTCAACACAATAATACCTATCACCACCGCACAATTACCTTACTTCCTTTGACAAAAGACCTCTACGACAGCTACTGCTCCTCCTCCTCTCCTTACAAGCCATCAAAACCCTATCAGCAAATACCCCTGCAGTTCATCAGAACTCGCAACGCCCCCAAACTTCATCAATCACCAGAATTCGACTCACCTCCAATCGCGACACCTCCTACAACCCACGACCTCTGCAATCAACACGCAACAACACCTTCCAAAATTACGAGCGCTGCTTCACCTTGGCAAATCGAGCTCGAACTCATAAACCCGCAATCGCCTGCAACACCATCAACTCCAAATTAACATCATGACTTCAATAGTGATCGACAGACCACACTCCAAAATTCGAATGACCTACCCTCTCCAAATCCATCCACTCGAAACCCCAAACCATGAACACGATCTAAAATTGCCTGCCATCAATAATCGACTCGTCTAAAAACATGGGCAACTCGAATCGAACACGGCGAGAACTCCCAAAATTCGATTTGGGTTGCGATTGAATTTTGTTTTCTGAGAAAATTGGGTTGAGAAATTGTGAGTCAATCTATTTTTGAGTGCCGCCATGAATTATGAAATTAGTGTGTTTGGAGATTTGGGTTTTATTAAACTGATATTATTCTCAGTTACATTCATTTTGTAGTGTAGGGTTTGAGCGTGGGTTGCGGGTTGTTTTTGCATACCCGTTTTGTTTTTTGTATTTGCCTACTGTTAAAACATATGTTGGTAAGGGATGCAAATTAACGTAGTTGCATCGGTTGACTTTAAAACCGATGCGACTAAAACTATTTGTGTCGACGTATTTGCATCGGTTGTTGGTGACAACTGATGCAAATTTGATTTTTTATTACCTATTGCTTTCCACGTACCAATTGCATCGGTTATTAAGATAGAACTGATGCAAATAGTTCTATTTGCATCAGTTTTTACTTCAACCGATTCAAATGAGGCGATGCAAATAGCCTGTTTTGTAGTAGTGAAAGAATTATAGTCTTGACTAGAGAGGATGGTTAAGGAAGAAGGGACGATTATGTATTTCAAATGTTGGTGACCTATAGAGAGAAGTTATTAGGGAATGTCATCGATCAAAATTTACGATTCATCCTAGAGGAACTAAGATGTATTTTGATATAAAGAGAAGTTTCTTTTAGGAAGGCATGAAGAAGGATGTAGGCTTATGGGTGAAGCAATGTGCAAATTGCCGGCAAGTGAAAGCCGAACATTAGAAGCTAAGTGGATTGCTTCATCCTTTAGATATACTAGTTTGGAAATGGAATTCGATATCCATGTATTCTATTGATGGGTTGCCAAGGTCAAATAAGGGAAATGAAAGTATATGGGTCATAGTGGATAGACTGACCAAGAGTGCCCATTTCATTTTCGTGAAGTCAACCAGGATGACACCTATATTAGCTAAGTTGTTTATGAAGAATATTGTTAGACTACATGGGATTCCTAGTAGTCTAGTCAGTGACAGAGATGCTTTGTTCACTAGTGAATTCTGAAAGAGTCTACAGTAGGTATTAGGTATCAAGCTTAAGATGAGTACCGTTTATCACCCACATACAGATGGGCAGACAGAGAGAGTCAATAAGGTACTTGAAATTTGTTGAGAGCATGTGTACTAGATTTTGATGGGTCGTGGGAAGACTATTTGCATTTGGTTGAGTTTTCCTATAATAATAGTTATCGAACTAGTATAGGAATGTCGCCTTTCGAAGTTTTGTATGGAAGGCCGTGCAAATCACCAACATGTTGGTTAGAGACCGAAGACAGATTGGTCCTTGGTCCAGATATGGTAGGATATGTCACAGAGAAGATTGAGTTAATCTGAGATAGGATGAGAGAAGCAAAGTCTAGGTAGAAAAGTTACGCAGATAAAAGCATAAAGATTTAGAGTTCTCAGTTGAAGATCGTGTTTTCATTAAGGTATCACCAATGAAGGGTGTGGTGTGATTAGGAAAGTCAGAGAAACTGGCACTAAGATATGTTGGACCATTCCCTATTATAGAGATGATCGGAAAACTTGCATACCAAGTAGATTTACCGAGTAGTTTGGCAGGTATCCATAATGTTTTCATGTTTCTCATCTTAGGAAGTATGTGCATGATCCAGAGACTACTATTTCTTTGATTGCATTGGAATATTTAGTAGTAGAACCGGACTGGACTTTTGTAAGACAACCAGTTCGAGTTGTAGCAAGAGATGAGAAGAAGTTAAGGAGCAAGACAGTCGGATTGGTAAAAGTCGAGTGGAGCGACAATGAGAAAGACTGTACTTGGGAGATAGAAGACATGATTAGGGATACTTATCCTAAGCCGTTATGATGGTATGTTTCATATTTGTTGTATATAGACTTTGTAGCTGGTAGGATATACTAGCATTATTTGCATGTTTGATATGCTTGTAAAGTAGTCCTTATTGAATTTCGAGGACAAAATTCTTTAAGTAGGGGAGCCTGTAACACCTCTAATTTTAGTTTAACATTATTCAGGATATTTAAAATGATAGATTAAATAGAATGATGTAAATGGTTAAGGAAAATGAGATTTGAAAACTTATAAGGTTGAGCCATACTAATGAACTAAGTAAGATTGTTTTAAGTTTAATAAAGAAAGAGTGCATGAGAGGGGTAACCTAGGAATTAGACCTACCCTTTACCTTAAACCCTCTCCCCCTCAATTCACTCATATTCTCATTTAAAAAACAATCATAAAAGAAAACTTTGGGGCTGGCCATTAAAACAAGGAAGAAGAGGTTCGAAATTAGAAGAGATTCAAAAGCAAGCTTAGGGAAATTAAACCAACACCAAATCTCTACTCCAACAATTAAATCTAAGGTGAATAATACATGAACCATCTCTATTTTTAGTTCTTGAATTCGGCTATGGATAATATGTGAATGATTCTGATGAACTTTGCCAACTTATGGTTGTTTAATAATTGTTTGGATAGAATAATGATTTATGGAATAATTTATGAAATTATTTAAGTGTATTTTAAGAGTAAAACCTAAGATTTAAATTTCCAATATCATTGATTTTCTGGTATGTTGAATAAAATATTATTTTGGAGATGAGTTTTATCTCATAATTTTTCAAATTAAATTGAATATTTTATGAATTTTCTAAGGAGGAAATTGGATTATTTTCATTTTTTACTTATTTAAATAATTAAATATGGATTTTGGTCTGGAAATTTTTATATAACGAAGAGTATCATATTTTTGAATTTATGTGATTTTTGGAGATTTTTCCCAAGTGATTTCTAATTATTATGAATTTATTATGCTAGATAAGCATATAAATCTATGATTAATTAAGGATATTAATTAATTAAGTTCTTAAGTGTTTTGGAACTTTAAAAACTAATATGCGATAGATTTCTGAAAAGAATTGAGTGAAGTATTTTACAATCGAATGAGATTTTGACAAAGAATAAGATTTGGTGAAAAGAAGTTGTTTTTATTGGTAATAAATCAGGTTTTCTAATAGTTACGATAATGCCATGTCGAAAGTGCCTCGCCGAGCCTAATACATCGCCATGATTCATGAGTGTCGACATCGATGAGGTGGATGCGCTTGATAACTACTTAGATAGTTCTGGAGTAATTCCAACCATATCGAAGTGGACAACGGCGGCATCCTATCTTCGATGGCATTGCTATATCATGATTCATCAAAATGTTTAAAATTTTGTTGCCATGCTAATTGATGGCACACGCCGTCATCAATGTCTTCGCATGTATTCGCCTTTGTGTTTTTTATGATGCAGCATATTATCCTTTTGATAAATCTCGACATCATCTTTAACGTCGACCTTATTCCTATATATATTTCGCCGTAGAATAGCCGAAGTAAGCTAAGTATGTTTTTATAACGACACCGCTTGTATTTATGTCGTCATTCATCAGTATCAGCAATGTTAGCCTTGTTTTTACAAACACTAAGCTTTGTTTTGAAAAGGGTAGGTAACCTATATTTTATCCATGTCGTCGACATCATCCTCGACTTAGTGTTTTAATACTTAAAAGAATTTAAGTGATGTCTTCAACCTTGGATAGAGGTCGACGATGATGTAACGCCGTGTGTTTCACATGTTATTTTATTAAAAGCGGGGAGCCTTAAGCTCCTTTGCCGACTTTGTTGTTGACGTAGACATAGATTTTTATCAACTATATTAAAGGCGGCGAGCCTTATGTTTTGAGATTTTGATTTTGATCATTGGGGATACTAATACATTTTAAACTATAAATTTTGACTTTGATCATTGGGGATACCAATACATTTTAAACCAAAGTCATTGGGGATACCTATACATTTTAAACTATAAATCTCAACTTTGATCATTGAGGATACCAATGAAGATTATTTTCGACTTGCAATATGTTTTAAGAAATTTGATAATAACATTAGGCATACCAATGTATTCAACTTTATAACTTTGATATTGATTATTGGGGATACCAACAAATTGTCGACATTAAACATGGGAGATACCATTGTATATTTTTAATAAGTTCGACATAGAATATTTAGGGATACCAATGTATGTCACTTCGAGAGGTAAGGGGAAGTAACCTAATTGGGGAAACCAATAGAAATATGTTAAACATGTGGGTAATATGAATTAAATTGTTAAACGATTGGTTCATTTTCATCCTAGGAAAACTATGGCATGTAAGATGAATAGTCCACATAATATCGGAAATAGATAGTCTCTATGAGGTGAATGAAGGGATCATAGTTAACCTAGGAAAACTATGGGATGTGTGATGGATAGTCCACATCAATTTTAAATAAAAGAAGATATGTGTGATGGATAGTCCACATAATTTAAACAGCTAAACCATGTGTGATGGGTAGTCCATATGGTAAGGGATGGGTAATTCAAATAATAATTACATGTGAGATGGATAGTCAACATAATTTTGTTAATGAAACCATGGGTGATGGGTAGTCAACATGGTAGAGGGTGGGTAATCCAGTGTATATTGCATGTCTGCATATCAATATGTATTATTATGTTATAACCATTATGGATGTAGGAGCATAGTATATGGTTGAGATATTTTAGTTTAGATACCAATTAGGGGAAAACCCATCCCGCATAGCGGCGTGGTCTCACTTGATATCTAATTGGTTCGAGATGGTAGGTAATTATTCACACTAGACTATTGTCTGACCCGAAGTTTTTATTTTCCCCTTAAACCTCGGGTACTCATTTGAGTAGGTTGGGGGTAAGTTTTACAAGTTTCAAGTTAGATGAATAAGCTTCCGGAAATGTGTATGAGGCAATCTAGCTATTAGGAGCTTTATTTATTTCTGTTGTGTAGTTTGGTTTTGTCTGTTTGGATGTAATGGCAAAGTTCTATAATTGCCAAGCATTTGACTCTGATCAACTAAGGGGGCATCTTCATATGTCGCTATTGGAGTATTTTGTGTAGTTATTTTTTCTCTAAATTGAAATCACAAATAGGATTATGTAATAAATATGAAATTATATTTTGAAATGGGATGTAAAAGTTATTTCTGAATTGTGTTGAAATTTTTTTATATTCATGTGCTCCTAATTATTGATATGATTAACATAGCCGTATTTTGTTGTCGGAGATTAATAATTATAGATGGTTGCAGCATCCATAACAGCTAGCTTTGGGCCTTAGAATGAGGGATGTTACATATGGACATAAATATCTTGGTCGTGGCCCTATGTTCAGGGGTCAGATACAAGTCTAGAATGTAGAGAGAGCTCCAAAAGCAGGTAGTTTCTTCCCTAACTGACTTCTAACAGCAAGTGAATGACATGACGAGGATGGAAATTGATCTTTCAAATACTGACATTGAGGCAAGACGCCCCACCCAAGTGGGCCAACCCGGTCCTTGCAATAGCAATGATTGCGAAAACAGTGGTCAGGCTGACATAAGGAGACCAATGGTCGGCCCTCGGTACAACCCCAGATATAACAGTTACTCAAATTTGAATAGGGATATAGCCTAAATCTATCTCGTCACCCCGAACTGATTGTAATTTCAAAGGTCCGACACCACCAAGGATGGAAAGCGGGAGGAACCTCGTGGCAACAGCAGATACTGCGAGTTCCATCAAATCAATGGCCACTCTACAATAGAGTGTCGGGTGCTTAAGGATGAGATTGAGAGAATTATCCGGGAAGGAATACTTTTGGAATTTTTTCGGCTTCAAGTCGAGCAAAGGGCGAACCGCGAGGACTGGCCAAGTCAGCCCCCTCTACCCGGTAACACAAATGTCCAAGCTACCGTCGAGGTCATGACTATATGCAGAGGCCCATAAGTGAACGGCAACAGCTAGGGGTCTTAGTCCCAATATTGAAGGGAAGTGAGCACAATCCGTGAAATCTATTTATTAGAATCTCGGTAGTCCAAGGCGCCCTGGTTAGAATCGGAGCGTTCGATCAGCTTTACAGCCAAAGACGAGAAAGTAGTCTCCTACCTCGATTGGGACCCCATGGTCATCACTCTTGCCTTGACCAACTCAAATGTGCATCAGGCCTTCATGGATGGGGGAAACTCGGTTAACATCATGTTCAAAAATGTCTTTGAGGCTCTCAAACTTCCTACTTCCAGCCTCACCCCACATGCCTCACCCATTTACGGCTTTTGGGGTGTAGGCATTGTCAAATTGAGCACAACCTCGCTTGTAATGACATTGGTCAACAGTCCCTCGCTGCAAAGATCCATGTAAGCTTTGTGGTGGTTGATTTCCCATCTGCTTATAACTTGTTAATAGGATGACCGACACTTGCTGATTTGGATGTCATCGTCTCCCACAATCGCCTCATCATGAAGTTCCCTATCTAAAATGGTGTTGACGAAATCAAAGGCAATCAGTAGAAGGCAAGGGAATGTTATGGTACTTCCCTCAGGCAGGCAAAGATGGGTGTTCTCATGCTTCAGCAAGAGCTTTCAACAATCAATGTTGGGCTTCTCAGAAGATCCATCAGGCCGGTCGGCACTTTGGTTCTTGTTGAGACCATTCCCAACTATGAAGCGTCAACAACAACTGCTACCCTCTCATAGCTGATTGACTCATCAGAGATAGCCAGGGGCATCATCACTCTATGCAGTTAAAGTAGCGGTTCCAAAGCAGTGGAGATGAAAAAAGTTATAGCGGGGATATAGCCAAAAATAGCGAAGGTGCAAAAAGCATCATTAGATATAAAACCGAATGTTTAAAGTTAATTTATTCTCATTATCACATTATATATGTAGGAAAATAAAATATTTTTTTAATCTTATATAACAAAACCGAAGAAGATTATGATTTAACCAGTTCAAATTTGGTGACCGTAATACATTTCTAACTTATATGGAGCACTTATGCATTCAAATTAGGTCTTGACCCCAACTTTTTTGATTTGGTTTAAAAGTGAACTTGTCAAATGAATCGTTTTATATTAAAGTTGTTAAAATGGGTGCTAAGAAGCCTTGATTTAGCGAGTGTAGCAGAAAATAGCGGGGCTTATAGCGGATCTACTGTTTAATAGCGCTATATGCATAGCGGTTGAAGATTGTTATGCGCTATAGCGGGGATTTTACGGGGTTTTAACTGCATAGGACACCACCTCCACTCTAGCCCATCACTACAGATCGGTTCTCATTTTTTTAAAAGTTCTCCTATCGACTAGTTCTTGTGAGCAAGCGACACGCTAGCCCGTCTCACCATCATGCAACTCACTTATACACGAGTGCCTGAGCCAGCAATGCGCTTCGATTCAATTGGGACCAACGACCGCTTCACGACTTGTGGCGTGTCACCCAAGAGAACCTCATAGCCCACATGCGCTCAAGTTTGTGTCGGGTCCATCTGCCACTCTATGTTTGACCGCTTGCCATCCAAGAGATCCCGTGAGCTAGCATGCACTCCAACTCACGCCAGTGCAAACTGCCACTATGCATCCGTTCGGTACATGGCCAACATGAACGTCCCTACCCAATCTACCTTATTATCACATTGACATTTAACATATCCTAAAAAGAAAAGGCCTTTCTGCAAATAATCCAAGAACTATTGTCCATTCAGAGCATTCTACTTTATAAGTCACACGTAGATAAACAAGCAAAGACGTCAGCAAAATTCTTAGTCAAAGTTCACAATAAAAGATCCGTTTCATTTAGTTCAAAGAGCGCGGAGGCACAGCGCCCGCCTCGCTAGGCTTATAAAAATATTATATTAGACGCAAAGGAATAGGAATAGACATGTGCCATGAAGAGCTAGCTTCTAATATGCAGATGAGTGCCCTTGATAGCACACGTTCTATGCTTTACTGTGGACGTGGGGGTGCACAACCACCTTCGAAGCCTTCCACATCGAATCTTACAAGAGATAACTGGAGGAACAAATAGGCAAAGGCGTGGAATCAAATCCAAGGAATTTCTGTGGGATTTTTAGGTGAGTGGAAATCTTAGTTTTTCTCTTTGTGCAGTTAATGTTTGGATTTGTTTTATACCTTAGGGAATTTTGTATGTGAAAACTTAAATTTAAAACCATAAAATTCCCCCGAAAAATGTTAATTCTGGAATTGGTTGGAATCTTATTTGTTTTGTGTTAATATAGTAGAATTTAATCTGTTATTGTTTGCAATATGAATAATTTATGTTCTATTCAATTTCCACTTCCCAATTTGTGTTTATGATGATGAAGGATTCTAAAAAGAAAACGGAAAGGGCATGCAAAGCATGGATTTTTATCCTATCCGTGATTTGCACCGCCCACTTCTGTAACTAAAATAAATATGAATCCTTTTTCACTTCAACCTTATCAATTTAAAAGTCGAATGAATATAAGGATTTAAAAATTTTTCTCCCTTGAAATAGGGACATTAATTCTACTATGTTAATGTAAAACAAGTTGAATGTTCTGATTCCATTTTTGAAAATATATGCAAGTCTGTTTTGTTTAGCTAATTTAGATTATGATATTAGTTGTTGTGTAAACTGTTGTATTGGACTGGAACTTGTATGGATATGGAAATTATGACATTTAAATTATCTTAACAACCCGAATTAGAAGCAAAAATCCTAGTATAGAAATGCTTTTATGCATGCCTAGGAATATTTAATAAAAACCAATTAGTTAAAAATTAATGTTAAGTATGAATATAATAATAACATATAAGTCATAACGTATAAAATAAATAGGTTAAACAAATAACAATAGACCATACGAAAAAGGGAGTTAAGAACAATTATGGAAATTAATCCATAATTAAAGGCGAAATAAGGAGTTTCCCTTATTTGGCCTTAATGCGTAAATGCGGGTGAGGTATATTGTGTGTGTATTATAGTATAATTTTGTATGGTTGGAGAGCGGAAATATGATTAAGTTATAACGATGCAGGGTTTGTTAAAATATGGCTACTAACAGTGTGGCTTTGGAACTGATGTGAGACATCGCCTATGATAAGTACCCATAGTGTACGCGAGGTTAATCCCAATTTTATAGGGTAAGCCTACCCAACTAATCTAGCTACCAGCACCTACGAATATTCCGACTAATATGAGACATCTCGGTTTGGGTTATGGGTCATAGAATGGATATCCCATAACAGGCCTGCTTCGGGGCTAGAGGTATTAAATGGATGTTGTAGGGTTTGGCTCTTTCTCATTCAAGAAGTATTAAATGGTCGGGATCATCATTTAGGTGCGGTAGTGGAAATCTCTAGAGAGGATCCACTTTGGGTTGAGGTATTAGATAGCTATTGGAGGGTCTACCTCTTCCCCATTTAAGTAGCATTAAGTGGCCTTACGAGATTTCTTATGATGTCAGCTAGGAAGTACCAAAGAGAGCTTCATTTGGGGTCTAGTTATTAAATAACGGGGATTTGCGTAGGTTCTAGGTATTAAATGGTCATAGTCTACCTATTTCCCATTTAAAAAGATCTTAAGTGACATGGGTATTGATCTCGCATCATTAGGATATAGTTGATGGAGATGGGTCATTTGACCCAATACATTCCATAGTTGTATTGCACATGTGGTATAGTTACAAAGTTAGACTTGAAAGGGTCGTTGCCTATAGTTAGAGATACGTTATGGAGCTGGACTGAGAGAGCCAATGGCTTACAGTTGGAGATATACTCAAAAAGGCATAGTATAGAATGCATAAGACATAATACTCATCCAAATGATACTGCCCAAATACTATTATGGTAGGACTTGAGATTTTCATTTACCAAACATTGTTATTCTGACTCCCTCCTCATTATAGCCCACATGTTAGGGGGAACAATGTTGATGATGAAGTATGAAGGAGGCAAGGTGGCAGTATAGCTATTTATTAATTTTTATGATTTATTCTGATGTACCCGGATTTTAGACTTGTTGATGTTCTATTTTGAGACATTGTGTGATGGATATTTGGAATATTGTATTTCTGAGATTAGGAAATGTATGAAATGGGTACTTACTTTACTATTATATTTTATCCCTTCTGCTATGAGATTCTGAAAGCATAGATAGATAGCTCTATATATTGTTTATGTAATCAATTTCACCAACCAATAGCCAGCTCTGGATAGACTAATATTTGATGGGCTTTTATTGGGTCGGAAATTAGACCTGTTTTGGAGAAGGTTGTTGCATTTAGTATCAGAGCTTAGGTTACCCGATCAACGAGAATAGGTATATGCAAGAGTACATATTTGTTATTTTTGAAAATATTTTTCAAATCCTTACTATATATATGAATATACATATATGGACATTCGTGAATACACTAGGCAAACTTTTAATCCAGTAAGTAATACTATCGTAGGAAGTCAGGATTAATTTGAAATTTTGAACCGATAGATAGTTGAAATAGCTGAGAGTAACGGCTCTGAAGTCGGAAACCACCCCACCCTGCCTAAGAGATACCCACCATTCCCAGTATGTCGTTATGATTCTGACAATATCTAAGGCTTGTGGGGGCAAGTTCACGTTTCTCAACAAGCTGCACCAGCAGCACCAATTGTTTCACTCGCTGAACCAGTATCGCGCTCACCAGACTTCCCTAACATGTTTAAAGATTTTTAGAATATGGAAGGATGATCATTTTTGGGGAGGGAAGATTTTATAGAAACCAAGGCTTGGATTAACAATGACCGTATATTCCGGGAGCTGGGATGGGAAGGTCAGGTCAAGAGGAGGATAACTGCATGGTATTTAAAGGGGGAGGCGCTGGATTGGTGGACCATGGTTGTTGGGAAGAATGTAGAGGAAGGAATTACTTAGGCTGAATTCAAGGCTCGCTTCGAGTCACGATTTATGTCCAAAGCTGAAGTAAGTTTGCAATTGAAGAAGTTTTTCAAACTAAGGCAGAGGGACTCGATGATGAAAAAGTATATCAATAAGTTCACAGAATTAGCTAAGTTTAGAATGAGCCTAATTGACACCCAAGCGAAGAAGGTGATGAAGTTTATAAAAGGCCTAAATTCTCCATTTAAGGAGCTACTTTTAACTCAAGTTCCTGCAGGCGCCACATATGAGACGTTAGTTGAAATGGACCTACTTCAGACATTTGGTATAAAATAAAAGGAGAAAGTAGGACATTCGCACAATCAAGGTGGAGCGAAGAAAGGAGGATTCTAGGCAGATAAGAAAGCCGAGGGAAAGTTTAAGAAAGGAGGTGTGATATGCCGTAGATGTCAGAAAAAGAGGCACGTTGCTAAGGACTGCAAGTTGAGTATAATGAGAGAAAAGTTCAAGAGGAGGTGCTATAAATTTCATGAAAAGGGGCATTACAAGAACCTGTGCATGAAACTAGCAAAGGAGGGACAAGTGTGCAAGCTTATGCCATTAAGGTTGTAGCTGCCTTAAGCAAACCTCCTCCAAAGGACAAAGGAAACGCGGTGATGGAAGATACAACTATTATATCTGAAAATACTATTTGTACCTTATTTGATTCAGAAGCATGATATTCATTCATACCCAGAAATGTAGTTAACTCTCTAGGATTAAAAACTCAATCTATCACTAATCCTATAGTTGTGCCAAATCCCATTGGTGGGGTTAATACATCTTTCTATGATTTGCAAAGACCTAGTGGTGGATATATGTAATGCTGACTTTATACATATATGTTATGGGTTTTCAGTGGTATGGACATATCTCAGGGACGGATTTGTTGTCTTACTACGGGGCTATCTTAAATTGTGATAGGAGGATTGTATGGTTGAGGAGTTGTGGGGGGTGAGATATAGATGTTTGTTGTATGCCTCAAAGCTTGGTTAAGTTAAGCTATTTGTATTTTCTTAGCCAATCAGGGGAAGAGCTCTCATCTGTGCCCGTAGTTTGTGAGTTTTCAGATGTTTTTGAAGAAGCCTTCGATCTTTCGCACCGAAGGGAAATAGAGTCCAAGATTGATTTAGAGAAAGAAGATAAACTCGTCGCCCTACCATTGAGGCATATGGCCCCTAAAGAAAGGCGATAACTGGATAAGCAAATTTCGGGGCTATTACAGAAGAGGTTTATTCGCCATAGTACTTCAGAATGGAAATCAACGGTTGTCTTCGCCGCTAAGAAAGACGGTTCTTTAAGTTTATGTGTCGATTACCAAGCACTCAACAAGCTAACTAAGAAGAAGATGTATCCCTACCGAGAATAGATGACTTGTTTGACCGCTTGTTGGAGCCAAGGTCTTTCCTCAACTAGACTTGTTCACTGGGTTCCATCAATTAAGAGTAGTTGAAGATAGCAAGGAGAAGACAGCTTTTCACAATCCAGATGGACTGTATGAATGGGAAGTAATTCCTTTTAGGCTGACAAACGTCCCTGCATATTTTGTATATTTGATGAGTAGAGTCTTTAGGAGGCAACTGAATAAGTTCGTCATATTGTTTGTAGATGATATTTTAGTATTCTCTAAAGTGAAGGTGAGCATGAAGATTACATAAGGGAGGTACTAGAGACCTTGATTAAAAACCAGCTAAAAGCCAAATTCTCAAATTGTCATTTTTGAAGGAAGGAGGTAAGGTTTCTCGATCACATTGTCTCCAAAATGGTTTAGCTGTTGACCTTGCAAAGGTAGCAGTTATTCAAGACTGTTGGGCGTGTTCTCACCCAGAAGATCGCAAGGCCAAGAAGCTTGATTCATTCACGCTCGCCTAAGCTCCATTCGGTCTCCTACCACCACCGGACCGCGCTCCTACCGGACCAACCCGGCGCCATCCTACCGGACCATGATCCTACCGAACCAACTCAGCTTCACCCTACCGGACAATGCTCCTACCGGACCATGATCCTACCGAACCAACTCAGCTTCACCCTACCGGACAATGCTCCTACCGGACCATGATCCTACCGAACCAACTCAGTTTCACCCTACCGGACAATGATCCTACCGGACCAGCTGCCACCGGACCGAGACATTCCGAACCAAGCTCCTTCCGGACCAACAATACCAGGCCAGATCGCGCCAGCCCAGGCCCACCAGCAGTTATATACATCCAAGACCCCTACCCCCAGCCTCACTCTATAAATAGAGGGGCAGGGGTACAACAATGGGGGACAAGTTTTGAGAGCTCAAGCACGGAGAGAACTTTCAAACAACTTTCTTTTACTTGTATCAAAGCTTTGTACTTGTAATCAAAACAAGAGAAGAGAAATAACATATGAAGTGGACGTAGGCACATTCTGGCTGAACCACTATAAATCTGCGTGTCTTTTTACAGTTTAGCCCCTGCTTTTCATATATTTACATAAATCACCCAAATCACTAAGAACAACATAAGACCTACTAAATCATACGACTTTGAGGTGTTTGTCCATTTTTTGTGCAAACATTTTTGGTGCTTTCATTGAGAGCTAGAAGCTCGAAGCTTCAGCTTCATCCACTTAACAGTTTTCCTAACAGCATCGTTCGCCACTTGGAAAACATGCCTCCCAAACCGAGAAAAGATGTTAGCAAAGGAAAAAACATCGCATCCAGCAGTCTTCCAGATCCAGCTGTCACGAATCAAGTAAATCGTCCTCCTCCAGCAGCGGTACCAAATGAAGGACAGGCTAATCCGACCACTCCTGCCATAGAACAGCCCGTAGCAATTACTAGGGCAGATTTAGACAGGGTTGTGGTTGAAGTAACTAACCGCTTCACATCCCAGCAGGAAGCCTTGGTGGACCATCTCATGTCACGCTTAAGGGATGCTGAAGAGTCCAACCGCAACACTGAATCATGGGGCGAGTCCCAGTCTGGAGGATCTCAGAGACAACAAAGATCTTCCTTCTTCGAAGGAACTAACGGCAGAAGTAGCCATGGTAGGAGCCGAGACCGAGCACAGCCCGAAGTTAGGCCTGAGGAAATGTTTGGTACCGAATCCAACGGGGGAGGTACCGGGCGAAGGTCAACTGTAGCTGAGCCTGTCATACTGCCTAACCATGGAAACGCCGGTGAACGGGGCCGAGCTAGAGTCCAGCCCGAAGTTGGACCCGAGGAAGTGCTTAGATCAGAACCCAGCAGGGGAAGATCAAGGCAAGGGCCAACTATAGCTGACCTTAGCATGCTCCCAGAAGATCAAAGGCAGCCGCTGGAAAATATGAGGAATGATAGACGATACCATCCCTATAGGTCATCTGGACGGAATCAATCCCACAGAACAGAACCAAACTCCTTTTTATCTGCTCCAAATTCTGATGAAAGGATGGCACGCTTATTCAGAGAGTGTGTCCAATGGGAGCAAAGAGATCGAGGGATAGGCGCTAGGGTAACCAGCCCTTTCGCCCGCAATATCGAAATCGCTATCACTCCCCGAGAATGGAAGATGCCAACAATGGAACCTTACAAAGGAACCTCCGACCCCGTTGTACACTTACAGAGGTACACACAACATATGCTCATGAGTGGAGCAACAGAGGGAGTACTGTGCAGATGCTTTCCGCTCTTCTTAGCAGATCTCGCTACCTCCTGGTTCTGTCATCTACCCCAGGGATCCGTCAGCTCGTGGGAAATGTTGAAAGAAAAGTTTATCAGTCAGTTCCGTATCCATGTGGAACAACCTAAGGACGCTTATTCCTTATCCAGTGTCAAACAGAAACCTGGAGAGAAACTGCAACAATACCTAACCTGATTCAATGCCGCAGCAGCCGCGGTCCAAGACGCCGATGAGAAGCTTATCCTAATGGCCCTCTGTAGTGGTGTGCATCCGGACACCAAATTTGCTAGAAGATTGACGAAAGAAAAACTAGCTACTTTACCCGATTTCTTCCACGAAGCCAGGAAATATATGAGGCTTGAGGATGCTGCCGTTGAGGGGCAGTCAGGACAGCAGAATAAGGCAACTCACAGCAACGCCCCTGCTGTAGCAAGGGACGTTCGAAGAAATGATTCCAGGGACAATACTGGGGGCAAGAAGGGAGAAAAACGCCTATATCGGCCTGGACCGAGATTTGACACTTACACTCCTTTGAATGAGACCGTCGAAAATATCTTCCTTGCCACCCAAGGCGAAGTTAGACACAAACGCCCACCATACAAGAAGGAATCAGATAACGCGCAGAAGTCTGGAAAGTTCTGCCGCTTCGACGAATCTCATGGGCATGACACCAATGAATGCCATCATCTCCGGGACTTGATTGAGGAACACATCAGAAGGAAGAAACTGGAACGCTATGTAAAAGGTCAGGACAGGACTCCAGCTCCTGCCAATGAGAACCCAAGGCTACCCTCACCGGAGATCGACAGAGGAAACCGCAACACTAGCAGCTCTAGTCAAGAGAAGATAGTGGTCCATGTTGATTCATGAGTTTTGATTCATGACACAAGCTTCAGAGATCATACGACGAGAATATTATATGGAAGCGACAAAAAGAGAATAAGTGCATACCGTGCACTACAAAGGAGATAATCTTACAATCCAGAGATTAGTATGGATATTTTATTTTATTGAGTCTTAGAATAATGTTAAAATCATTCCTCAAATAGTTACACAAGCACACAAAACTTTTTATATCAAAATGGTGTTCACTGTGCATATAACATCAGGTCGGCCGACCGACCAGGATCCTCGGTCGACCGACCCTGTATCATATGCACAGTGACTTTCTGTTTTGTATACGTTTTTCAACTCAGCTGACCGGCCAGGTTTTTCGGTCGACCGACCAGAGAAAAACGGCTAGTTTTCTGAAGAGACGCGATCTTTTCATGAAGAGTAATGTCCTCTATTTCAAGAGGTATGGACACTACTGTTGACTAAAACTCTTCATGAAAGATTACAACTCTTCTACAACTATATAAACATATTCAATTCACTTCTACAATCACCGATTCTTGTTTATATTTCTGAAATCTAATCTCTATTCATTTCTGCAAATAAAAGTTTTCATTCTTAATTAATATCACTAGAATCCTTGTTTTAATTCATATACTTTGATTCTACGTGATTATCTTCCTTCTAAATCTTCACACACATACATACTCTTGAGGATTTGATTATAGGAAAGTTGTACTATCAAAAGACAATCAGTGTTATTTAGAACACATTCATCAACAAACAATTTATATTAGGCTGAAGTCCTCTTCGGTTGTTGAGGCGGAAAAATTCCTGTTCGGCTGCTCAGGTGTCGTATACCGATTCCTCCGGGTTAAGTGAGGGGTTTAGTTTAAATCCAGAGGGTATTCTGGGACTGGACGTAGAACGGGAAGTTCGAACCAGTATAAAAATTCCTGGTGTGCTTACTTTAAATTTTACTTTACTGTTATTACCAGTTTCCGCATTTATATACCATATTACACGATCCTTAGTACTACACGTACACTTTCATTTGTTGGATCATAGGTTTTGATTGCTGACAAGATACAACAATTCACGAATCTACGACTCAAAGTATGGTTCATATATGTATATAGAGTCTAGTTTAGTGCTTTGTTAAAATCTTTCCTCAAGAATCATCATTCACATTCAAATAAACTTGCATGCATATTTTAATCAAAATCAAGTTTTCAAAAAATGCATGGAGCGGGGCTCGAACCCGGGTCACTAGTTTGGAAGGCAAGTACTCTAACCAAATGAGCTACTGCAGTTTTTGCTTAACAATAGAATTCAGTCGACTGAATAACCTGAGTCAGTCGACTGAATCTGTGCATTTTAACATATATGTACATGTTCTTAAATTCAGTCGACTGAATGACCTGAGTCAGTCGGCTGAATTTTGCAATAGTCATTTTTTTGTGAAAAGTCACTTCCTCTTTTGAATAGCCTTCTTCCGCCCCAAGGGTTGCAACCATTGCTATTCGCAGAGAACTCTTCACCAGCAGTTGCAACTCCTTAACTACTATATATATGCATGAATTTCAAGATCAAATCACTTCACTTACTTGCTTATACTTGACTCATATTTTCTGAATTAACTACTCTCTTGATTTCATACATTCATTGCTTACGTATTCATTTCCATATTCTTCAAGCAATTTGAAACTTCCTAATCTTCATATACATACAACTACACATATCATACTTGAGGAAAAGATTATAGGAAGGGTGTACTACAAGTGACAAATTCGTGTTATTAAGAACACACAAAGTCAAAAGTATTTTTGTATTTGTTGAAGTCCTGTTCTGCTACTCAGACGTGTGAAGTCCTCTTCGACTGCTGAGGCGAAATCCTGTTCTGCTGCTCAGGTCCTTGTTCGGCTGCTCAAGGGTTGTATATACCTGTTCCTCCGGGTTAAGTGAGGGTTATTAGTGAAATTCCAGAAGGAGTCTGGGACTGGACGTAGGACGGTGCTCCGAACCAGTATAAAAATCTCTGGTGTCATTTTACTATACTGCTTTTATATTCCGCACTATTTACCTTATAATTATCATCACTACACTCTGTATTATCATATATCCATATTACACGATCCATAGCGCACTTTCATTTGGTATCAGAGCCTGGTATTCTATCGATCGTCACAACATCATAGAATAATGGCCAGAAAAAGATCCGGTCGAAATACAGCAAGCAAAAAGCCTGAAACAATAAGAGCAACGACCAATGAGGACTGTAAAAAGGTACATTCTGATTTACAAATTTCAGTAAGTGGTAATAATGGATTAATTAGTTTATGCGATAAAATCTCAAAGCACAATTTTCTTATTTTAGAAAAGATGAAATCAATCAAACTTGAAAATGAGAAATTGAAAAATGAGAAATTAGATTTAGAAAATCAACATGGTGTTTTGAAAAATAATTTTGAGGCTCTTAAAGATTTTCTAGATGAACAAAATACCATATTTGAAAAAGAAAAAGAATTTTTTTCAAAAGAAATTACGGATTTGAAAAGACAAAATGATTTATTGCAATCGTCTTTAGATAATTCAGAATCTCAAATTTTTCTTCTCGAAAATGAGAACTGTACGTTAAAAAAGGAGAATTCTGAATTAAACAAGCAAATTGAAATTTTGAAAAGTAGTAATATTTCTTTTGAAAATAATAATTGTGACTTTAAAGCTAAATTTGATAAACTTAACACTGAAGTCACAAAATTTAATAAAGGTCAAAACGATTTAAAAACGATTTTATCTACTTCTAGACCTTTACATGATAGAAGTGGTTTAGGATATAATAAAACCGATCATAGAAATAGCACTAGATATGCTTTCATGTATAATAAAAATGTTAGTGCTAGTACTAAATTTCGAGTAAATTCTAAATCCAATTTTAATAGAAATTCAAATACTGCTATGACCAATAATTTTTATAATTTCTCTAGAAATACAAAATCATTGACGGGAAATATGAATAAAAATTATCTAAGTATTTGGGCTCCTGTTAATTGGAAAAATAGAGAAAAATACATTGATGATTATTTTGATATGGTAGTTAATAATGAAAATTATATTTGTACAGGTTCAACCACACCCAAATGGGTATGGTTTTCTAAAAATTAGGAAATTATAAGAACCTTGGGTATCGCATGCTTTAAATGTTAATTTTTTTGCTGATACCTTACATTATAAGTAGTAGCTATTTTGTTTTATATTATTCTATGTTGACACTTATGTAGAATTTAATTTATGTCATCATATAAACTCTCCTTTTTGTCGATGACAAAGGGGGAGAAAGATATTGCTCTAACACTATTTGCAGGAATAAACGATGCAAGCACAAATTAAGGGGGATAAAAGATTAATTATTTACAGGAATATATAGCATAGATTCAGGGGGAGAAGTCTTAGCACAATTACAGAAATATATTCAGGGAGAGAGGTACGTCAATAAAGCTTGTCAAAGATTTGTCTGTAGCAAATGAAGTTGTCATCATCAAAAAGGGGGAGAATGTTGGATCATAGGTTTTGATTGCTGACAAGACACAACAATTCACGAATCTACGACTCAAAGTATGGTTCATATATGTATATAGAGTCTAGTTTAGTGCTTTGTTAAAATCTTTCCTCAAGAATCATCATTCACATTCAAATAAACTTGCATGCATATTTTAATCAAAATCAAGTTTTCAAAAAATGCATGGAGCGGGGCTCGAACCCGGGTCACTAGTTTGGAAGGCAAGTACTCTAACCAAATGAGCTACTGCAGTTTTTGCTTAACAATAGAATTCAGTCGACTGAATAACCTGAGTCAGTCGACTGAATCTGTGCATTTTAACATATATGTACATGTTCTTAAATTCAGTCGACTGAATGACCTGAGTCAGTCGGCTGAATTCTGCAACAGTCATTTTTTTGTGAAAAGTCACTTCCTCTTTTGAATAGCCTTCTTCCTCCCCAAGGGTTGCAACCATTGCTATTCGCAGAGAACTCTTCACCAGCAGTTGCAACTCCTTAACTACTATATATATGCATGAATTTCAAGATCAAATCACTTCACTTACTTGCTTATACTTGACTCATATTTTCTGAATTAACTACTCTCTTGATTTCATACATTCATTGCTTACGTATTCATTTCCATATTCTTCAAGCAATTTGAAACTTCCTAATCTTCATATACATACAACTACACATATCATACTTGAGGAAAAGATTATAGGAAGGGTGTACTACAAGTGACAAATTCGTGTTATTAAGAACACACAAAGTCAAAAGTATTTTTGTATTTGTTGAAGTCCTGTTCTGCTACTCAGACGTGTGAAGTCCTCTTCGACTGCTGAGGCGAAATCCTGTTCTGCTGCTCAGGTCCTTGTTCGGCTGCTCAAGGGTTGTATATACCTGTTCCTCCGGGTTAAGTGAGGGTTATTAGTGAAATTCCAGAAGGAGTCTGGGACTGGACGTAGGACGGTGCTCCGAACCAGTATAAAAATCTCTGGTGTCATTTTACTATACTGCTTTTATATTCCGCACTATTTACCTTATAATTATCATCACTACACTCTGTATTATCATATATCCATATTACACGATCCATAGCGCACTTTCAGTCCATACCATCTCGGGAGGACCGCACATCGCTGACAGAAGCTGGAAAGAAATGGAAAGATATGGAAAGTCGCTTAGAGACAATAAAGACTGTGTCAATTCGGTTATAGAAGAGCGCCACCCGAAGCGGAAAGAAAGTGATGACATCACATTCGGTAAACGTGACCTAGAAGGAAGGCAATACCCTCACATGGATCCCATGGTTATCTCTGCCCGGCTCGGCCCCGCCGAGGTTTACCGAATCCTAGTAGACACTGGAAGCTCAGTAAACATCCTATTCAAACACGCATTCGACAAAATGAAGCTATCAATGAAGGATGTATCTCCCTGCGATAAACCATTGCACGGTTTCACTGGAGATGCGAAGATGCCTCTCGGGCAACTGGACCTCTTTGTTGAGATTGGAAGCCATCCCCGCTCCGTTGTACGAAACAGACGTTTGTGCTAATAGAAAACCATTCGGCCTACAACGCCTTCTTAGGAAGGCCAGCCTTGTCTGACTTCCAAATTGTCCTAGCCCCATGGTGCCTGAAGATGAAATTTCCAACGGACAATGGAGTAGGGGAAGTAGAAGGAGACCAGGACGTGGCTCGAGACTGCTATGTGACTGAACTTCGCAACAACCACAGGAAGGATAAAGGGAAGGGTGTAGAGGTTGCCCTCTGCACAAAAAGTCTAGAAGCATAGCTACTAAAGAAAGCCCCTCCTCTTCGATATACCAGCGACCCTTTCAATGAATTAGACCCTAGGGACAAAGAGGAGGAGGCCACCGCCGAGCCTGCAGAGGCTATGGAGTTTGTATCTGTAGACAAGCACGACTCGAGTAGACTATTGAAAATTGGATCCCAACTAAAGGCAGAGTTGAAGGAACAGCTCATCGATTTTCTCCGCCACAACCTGGATGTATTCGCATGGTCACACGCGGACATGACCGGAATCTCCCCTGACGTAGCATGCCATGCACTAAACATTGATCCTACCAAGGCTCCCATAAAACAAAGAAAGAGAAGTATGGGAGCAGAGCGATCAGCAGCCCTCGATGAAGAGGTAAAGAATCTGCTCGCCAATGACTTCATACGAGAAGCCATCTACCCGGAATGGATCGCTAACCCAGTGCTGGTAAAGAAGGCCAATGGCAAGTGGCGAACATGCATTGACTTTTCCAACCTAAACGACGCCTGCCCAAAGGATTGCTTCCCACTTCCCCGAATCGACCAGCTTGTAGACAGCACAGCCGGACACGAGCTGTTATCTTTTATGGACGCATACTCAGGATATAACCAAATTCCTATGCATGCTCCCGACCAAGACCACACTAGTTTTATCACCGACCGGGGTTTGTACTGCTATAAGGTAATGCCTTTCGGACTTAAAAATGCAGGGGCCACCTACCAGCGCCTCGTCAACAAGATGTTTGCAGGGCTAATAGGGCGAACTATGGAAGTATATATGGATGACATGCTGGTGAAGTCAAGAAAAGCCGACGATCACGTAAGCCACCTAGGCGAGATGTTTCAAGTACTTCGCCAGTATGGAATGAAGTTGAATCCTCTAAAATGCTCCTTCGGAGTGTCATCAGGAAAGTTCTTAGGATTCATCGTGCATGCCAGAGGGATTGAAGCAAACCCTGAACAAGTCCGAGCCCTAAAGGATATCAAGATACCTTCCACTCGAAAGGAAATGCAAAGTCTGAATAGAAAAGTGGCCGCCCTAAGCCGATTCATCTCCAAGGCAACGGACAAATGCGTCCCCTTTTTCGAAGCTTTAAAGAAAGACAAAGGAAAGTTCGAATGGACTGACGAATGCTTAACCGCTTTCCTTAACTTAATCGAACACCTCCAGAAACCACCGGTACTCTTGACTCCAAGCGAAGGCGAAGGATTATGCCTATACCTTGCTGTGTCACCTCACGCCCTGAGCGCCGCCTTGGTTAGAGAAGACAACCGCATGCAGCGGCCAGTTTACTTCGTCAGTAAGAGGTTTACGGGGGCAGAAGTCAGATATCCTAAACTTGAGAAGCTGGCATACTGTTTACTAATCACATCACGGAAACTGCGTCACTACTTCCAGTCCCATTCCATCAAAGTTCTGACCGATCAACCACTGAGGCAGGTACTCCATCGTCCCGACACTTCCGGGCGACTACTTAAATGGTGCATTGAACTAAGTCAGTATGATATCACCTATCACCCTCGCACCGCCATCAAGGGACAAGCCATAGCTGATTTCATTGCATAATTCACTACCAACGAAGATAAGGAGCAATTGGAAGTAGCAGAAGATATCAAGTGGAATCTCTATGTGGATGGTGCATCGAACGAACAAGGCTCGGGGGCAGGTGTGGTAATAATCACTCCCAGGGGAAACAAACTGCACTATGCTGTAAGGTTGGAGTTCGCTGCCACCAACAACGATGCAGAATATGAAGCAGTGATAGCCGGACTAGAACTTGCCATAGAAATCTGAGCCAATTCTTTGTGTCTTCACAACGATTCTCAACTTATCGTTAATCAAATACTAGGAGAATTCCAAGCTCGAGAAGAATGACTCATAGCATATTTAAAGAAGACCAAGTTACTTCTCAGCTGATTGGACCACTACTTAGTCAAACACATCCCTAGGGAAGAGAACCAAGAGGCCGACGAATTGGCAAAACAAGCAAGTATGAGAGACATCGCCATCTTCGGGGCAGTAACCATCTCAAAGCAAATGGCCCCAAGTTTTGAGCAAGTGAATCTGATAGCTGCAATCGAAGAAGCAACTTGGATGACTCCCATCCGAGACTACCTACAAAGTGGCACACTGCCCAACGGACGTAACGAAGTCAAGAAAATCTTAAGGAAAGCTTCCCGCTACACAATTCAAGAAGACATCCTCTATCGGCGCGGATTCTCCAACCCGTTATTAAGGTGTGTCGCTGGGAGGGAAGCCAAGGAAATCTTATCCAACATCCATCAAGGAAGCTGCGGAGACCACACCGGAGGACAAACATTAGCAAAAAAGATACTCCGATATGGATATTTCTGGCCCACCTTAAGCAAGGACGCCTTGGATTTCGTCAAAAAGTGTGACAGGTGCCAGAAGTTCGCTAAGATTCCGCGGCTACCAACGACTGAGATTACTCAAATGACCAGCCCTTGGCCCTTTGCAGTATGGGGAATTACTTAATCGGCGAACTGCCAATGGGCCGAGGCGGGGCCAAATATGCTATAGTGGCAGTCGACTATTTCACCAAATGGGTGGAAGCAGAACCTCTGAATAAAGTATCTTCAGCAAAAGTTATTAACTTTTTGATCAAAAATGTTCTGTGCAGGTACGGAGTCCCATTCAAAATCATATCAGACAATGGACTTCAATTTGACAGCGAGGAATTCGCGAACTGGTGCCAAGAGCACGGAATTCACAAAAGCTTCTCATCCGTAGCGTATCCCCAGGCAAACGGACAAGTCGAAGCCGTCAACAAAATTCTGAAAACTCTAATCAAAAAGAAACTCGAAAAGTCAAAGGGCGCTTGGGTGGATGAACTCCCTACGGCACTATGGGCCTATCGCACATCTTTCAGAACTTCAACGGGGCATACTCCTTTCTCTTTGGCATACGGATCGGAGGTTATGCTCCTAGTTGAAACCATTGTGCCTTCCCACCGTAGGATCCACTATAACCCAGAAGAGAACGAAGAACTCCTTCACATGTCTTTGGATCTAGTGGAGGAGAGAAGAAATGATGCAGTCCTTAAAGCAGCAGCCCACAAACAGAAAGTGGCAGCACAATACAACTCCAAAGTCAAGCATCGTACCTTACAAGAAGGGGACCTTGTCCTCAAGCGAATCTTCCCCCGCCCCGGAGCACTAGATCCAATCTGGGATGGACCATATGTAATTCATAAAGATCTCCACAATGGAGATTATATTTTGTCAACAGTGGATGGAGAGGTGTTCCAGAGGGCATGGAACATCCAACACCTCCGTCGATACTTTTCTTAACTTGTACCGCCCATATGAAGTGAATTAACAAAGAGAATCAGTGGACGTAGGCCTTTTCGTGCCGAACCACTTTAAAAAACCTTGTCTCTTTTTTAACTTGTTCCTTTATATCTTGGCTGCTTGTTAACTTTAACCTTTTCTGTTGAACAAAATCCTATGCGTATAGTGTTTCCACTCAACGCACTCCACAGCTCAACTTCACCTGGACAAGACCTGACAGGTACTATGCGAATCTATGCCCTCGCTAATGAGACACTTTTGCTCCGGCATCCCTCTGCTGTGGGTTAACTCATTGCTCGCGACGGCCCTTAAAGCCAACTGTAATGAGCCGATTATAAGCCACCGAGAAGGCCGACTATAGCCAAGGCAGCTCATTACGGCGTTCGGCTCGCCGGCAACTGTGGACCGACTATAAGCCCCAACATAAGGTGTGGCCAGCCAGGGGCAGTTCACAGTTGACGATTGGCACCCACGCTAGCCGGCCACAGTAAATCGAATAATACCCACGATTACGGGCCATAATGGCCCGGGTAGTTACTGTGCGCGATCTCGGCTCCGATGTGTCTTAAGTGCGGCTGTGGTAAAAAAGAATTAACTTCCCGCGGAGGCGTAAGATGGGTGACAAATGTCTCCAAGACCCACAGCTAGGGAAAGTGACTACAAAGCCCGTTTGCCACGAACTTAAGCACATCGAAGGCCTTCCGTGATTGGAAGTTTTACTATTTCGCATATTTCAATTTTACTTAAGAAACTTTTTCTCCTATCCTCTGTAACAAACCCTGAAGTGCAGGACACAAAACAGGAGACACTCACTAATAGAAGCGGATACTCACAGCAAGATACTGGACCGCATCCCTTACTTAGTCACACAGGATATTCAAAGCTGCCACCTACAAGCAAAATATAAAGGACGGTATTTCCTTCTTTCATATATGCCTATAATTTGTTCACACCTCACGCTAACACTGCAAGTCATGAAATTATGTTTTAAACAAGAACCTGACATCAAACGCAATTTAATTACAAGAATATGCATGGCTATATTTTATGCAACATGTCAAAATAGCAAAAACATTCAAAAGACGACAAAATCAGCTTAAGTTAAAGAATTGCACATCAAGAATAGAGCTATTTATTACAAGTAGCAAGAATTACAACCTAAACGTTACTCTACTGTTTTAAGACTAACATATACAGCCATGTCAAGTACACAAAAAGAATTCTCCAGGTCTAATCAGGGAGCCGGCTGCGTTGGAGTCTTGTCCTTGTCCTGTTGCCCACCTGTCCGGTCATAAAAAGAAATCATTAGTGATAAGCAACAGAGTTAACAAAAGAACAAACTAGTGAAGTAGAGGTTACCAGCAACTTCCCCTTGATCGTCTTGGTCGTCATCCCCTACTTCCATGCCTGCCTCCTCAACCGCAAACAACCTCATCCCCTCTTTCACCGCTGTCTTCTCCTCCTTGGTAAACTGAGCGGTGACCACATCCATCCTAAAGGCCGCTCCACCCTCCTTATCCGCCTCAGCCTTGGCCTCCTCTAGAGCCCTGAGGTAAATCCTAGCCATAACCCGGGGGTAGTCGTCCATCCAAGATAAGCTGCCCTGCTTCCAGGTGCGAAAGTACATGTCCTGTAGCATATCGTCCATCATCCCCTCATTTTCCTCAAACTCCCTCATACGAGCCTCAGAAACCGATAGCCTTGCAATGGCCGCATCCCTTTCCAGTCGGTATCGCGAGCAGTCAGCCTGAAGGGACCTCCTTATCGCCTCCATCTCCTCCTTTAGCCTGACCTGAGCAAGCTCTGCGGCTTCAAGCTTCCCCGACAGCTCCTCTACCTGCTCAAGATCCGCCCTCCGAACCTCGTCCACTGTCGAGATGGCCATATTTATCTGCTTCTTGCAAGCAGCCTCCATCTTCCGCAATTCCGCCTTACTATCCTCCTCCATAGTCTTCCTCAACCGCCCGGAGGCAGCCTCATGCTGAGAAATCTGAATGGCCTGATCAGCAAGCTGTTTGGCCTGGTTCGAAACCATCAATCGTAGTCGGATGTTGGCACTCCCAATCTCCTCTCCAGCCTTAACCAGCTGGGCATGATGCCCCATCAGCTTCCTAGTCTCCTCCACCACCCGATCAATATTAGCCTTGGCCTCATCTCCCATGGTAACTATCCGAGTGGTAAGTAAATCGAGATCTAAGGACTTAGCCTCATCAAGCACCCGTACCATGGGATTACGGGGAAGAAGGTGCTCACCGGTAACTTCGTCAAAGGTAATATCATGGGAACCTGGATCCAGATCAGGATGACCCGCAAATGGATTACGAGCCAAACCAGGACGATCAATCTGCGTAACGGTAGGATTTTCAGACGGGTGCGGAGAGAGTGCGAACTCAGTATCCTCCTCCGTGATATCATGAAGAGGCTGAATTGGGGGCTAAGGACTGAGTGAAGGTTCGGATAAGGGATGACTCCTTTTTCTCTTCTGAATACCCTCTTCAATAACCCCGAGAAGAGGACGGTAGCCGACTACATCCCCGGAACGGTGGGTCGGAGTCTTTGGCTTGGCGGAAGCTTTGGAGAGCTTGTATCGTTCAAGCCTGTGCCGAAGATCAGAGACCTTGGCCGTTTTACCTGCCCCTGATATGAAGAACAAGTGTCACAAGCTTACATTGATCCATAATTCGAAAAACGCGGTAAATTAAAAGTTAAAAGAAGAAAGGAAACACATTAGTTATACAAACCCTGGGGAGGAGTAGGATACTGCAATGAGTCCTGGATTTCATTCCAGGACGGGAGCGGATCATAAAATATTCCTAAGTCCCTATCATAAATGGAGCCTGCAGGAGTCAAAAGTTCACCTTGAGTCGTCGGAGCCACCTTGGCTGGAATAGTCTGAGAAGACTCGCTTGCACCGGTCCCGGCCTTGTCAGCCTTCCCGAATTTCTCTACCAAAGCCGTTTCTCCGTCCAGCTCCTCGAAAGCTTGGTTGAATGCATCATCCGTCCACTCCTGAATCTCGCCTGCTTGCCCAGGAAGCAAGGCCCCGATGCCATCGCCACCATCACCACCTTCCCGGTCATCTCCACCCTCACCTCTCTCCTCCTCCACATCTTCCTTCCCCGGAGTAAGTGGACAAGTGCTGGGGGAAGGACCATCCGACTTCTTAAGCTTCTTACCTCCGACCATTGGAGATTTTGAGAAAGGTTTCCTCTTGCCACTCTCTACTGTGACACCTCCCTTAGCTTGAGCAGCCGCCCTCTCCTCCGCTGTTTCCCTCTGCTTGACTATTGACTGCTGTGGAAGGATCAAATTATACTCCAGAAGAGTCGCATTTCTGATCAGGTAAGCAGCCGATCTATCTCTCCCGGGGATAGCTTCTATCTCAGCCGCCATCTGAACCAGGCGATCAGTCTCCACAACCGCAAAGCCACCTGTCGCTAGCAAAAAATGAAAACGTATGAGAAGAAGCATCGCAACCAGGACAGAAATTATAATTAAAGCATCGACTTACATCCGGAGGTGAAACGCCGAATAGAAACAGAATCGTCCCTGACGAAGAACCACTCCTTCTTGAACATGCTATACTTAGAATACAAATCCAAGACCGGCTTGAAGGTTACAGCTGACTCCAAGCTGATGTATGGGGACCCCTTCTTATAGCCCCTTAGATTATATAAGTACCGGATCTCCCGGTTGGAAGGAGCACGCCCATGCTTCCTCTGAAAGATGACGAAGAGGATCACCAGTATAGTATAAGAGTTGGGTTGAAGCTGGAATGGGACCACCTTTAGATATGTAAGAAAACTGAGTACCCAAGCATTAAGAGGCGGGATGGCACCGCACATACAGTGGTATCTTCTGTAGGCAAAGTACCCTTCGGGAGGGTCATATGGCATAACTTCTCTCCCTGGCAACAGCATGCGCGCCCTATCAATTCCAAAAGAACGGGAGATGGCATCAAGCTGCTCCTCCTTGAGGGAGCTGGGAAAGCAATCGGGCGGGGAGTTCAGAAGCTCCTGAGGGCCGTACCCGTCCACCAGTGATCTCGGGGAAATTCCGTGACGTTCCGGTCCTGGCTGAGCAGGGGGCACTGCGGAAGATTCTCCTTCGCCCTGGGATTTCTTTTTATCCGATCGAGTTTCTACTTTGCGAGACATTATCTGCAACGTCGAAAAAACATGTTGTTAAAACAGAGGATACAAACAAGCAAGTACATGTAGCCCGGAATTTCGCTCGTGATATGAAAAGTAAAAAAAAATCAAATCAAGTGTATCAAGTCCATTCGGCATTCTCATTCTCAAAGGCCCATTCGGCATTCTCATTCTCAAAAGCCCATTCGGCATTCTCATTCTCAAAAGCCCATTCGGCATTCTCATTCTCAAAAGCCCATTCGGCATTCTTATTCTCAAAAGCCCATTCGGCATTCTCATTCTCAAAAGCCCATTCGGCATTCTCATTCTCAAAAGCCCATTCGGCATTCACAAATAAAGTTCATTCGGTACGTAGGACGTACGAGTTTCATTCGGCGAAGGGAAGATAAGTACCTGATTCGGCAGGCCAAAGCGATTCGGCAATAGGATAAAATCTAATTCGGTTATTTGAAGCTGTCTCGTTCGGTAAAAGGTACGAAAGCCCTAGGCCCTTATTTATAGGCGAGCATAGACGACCGGATCGGCTGATTCGGCGAGAGCATCCAAGCTAACATTGTTGGTTTTAAAAAAAAACAAAGCACGTCATATGCCGCCATATGCCCCACTTTGGGGGGCAAATGTTGGGCGTGTTCTCACCCAGAAGATCGCAAGGCCAAGAAGCTTGATTCATTCGCGCTCGCCTAAGCTCCATTCGGTCTCCTACCACCATCGGACCGCGCTCCTACCGGACCAACCCGGCGCCATCCTACCGGACCATGATCCTACCGAACCAACTCAGCTTCACCCTACCGGACATTGCTCCTACCGGACCATGATCCTACCAAACCATCTCAGCTTCACCCTACCGGACAATGCTCCTACCGGACCATGATCCTACCGAACCAACTCAGCTTCACCCTACCGGAAAATGCTCCTACCGGACCATGATCCTACCGAACCAACTCAGTTTCACCCTACCGGACAATGCTCCTACCGGACCAGCTGCCACCGGACCGAAACGTTCCGAACCAAGCTCCTTCCGGACCAACAATACCAGGCCAGATCGCGCCAGCCCAGGCCCACCAGCAGTTATATACATCCAAGACCCCTACCCCCAGCCTCACTCTATAAATAGAGGGGCAGGGGTACAACAATGGGGGACAAGTTTTGAGAGCTCAAGCACGGAGAGAACTTTCAAACAACTTTCTTTTACTTGTATCAAAGCTTTGTACTTGTAATCAAAACAAGAGAAGAGAAATAACATATGAAGTGGACGTAGGCACATTCTGGCTAAACCACTATAAATATGCGTGTCTTTTTACAGTTTAGCCCCTGCTACATAAATCACCCAAATCACTAAGAACAACATAAGACCTACTAAATCATACGACTTTGAGGTGTTTGTCCATTTTTTGTGCAAACAAAGACTGTAAGATTCCGAGGAATGCTACTGAAGGTAGAAGTTTTCTTGGTTTGGCCGGGTTCTATAGTAAATTCATCAAGGACTTCACAAAGATAGCAATACCATTGACTCTCCTGACCAAGAAAAACTTAATCTTTACATAGGATAAAAAATGCATGGAAGCCTTTGAGAAGCTGAAGGAGTTATTGACGAGTGCGCTAGTACTAACTATTCCAAATGGGTCCAAGCCTTTCACTATCTATTTCGATGCATGTGAACGGGGTTAGGAGCTATTCTTATTCTAGAAGGCAAAGTGATAGCCTATGCAAGTAGGCAGTTGAAGAACCATGAGTAGAGGTATCACACTCACGACTTAGAGTTAACGGCTATCATATTCGCTTTGAAGATGTGGATGCACTATCTTTTAGAGGAAAGGCTTGAGTTATTTACCGACCACTAATCCCTTAAATACCTTTTTTCCAAAAAATATTTGAATCTTAGGCAGCAAAGGTGGATGGAGTATATAGCATCGTATAACTTTGAAATTCAGTATACCCAGGGAAAAGGGAATATTGTTTTCGATGCCGTTAGCCGGAGGAATGCTGATCTAGGTGCTATATATGAGTGGAGGCGGTTGGAGTTCGTCTCGAATTTCAATTTTCGATCGCCATTAGAACTCACTCTAAGTTATTTGGCAGCAACAGGAATAGAAGAACGATGCAACAATAGTAGATATTTTAGGCATGTTAGGCAGGGAAGAGCATTTCCCCCACATCGGTAGATGTTCAATCGATAAAATAAGATGGCTAAGGAGGGATGGACGCTTATGAGTTCCAATGGTAGAGGATGTTTTGGGGGAAGTACTGCAGAGTGCCACCACTCTTGGATGACTATTCATCCAGGTGGATATAAGATGTATAGAGATATGAAGTGGATTTTCTATTGGTCGGAGATAAAGAGACGAGTAGCAGAATATGTCACTAAATGTTTGATATGCCAAAGGATAAAAATGGAACAAGGGAAGCCCGATGGTCTGTTATTGTCATTAGAAATAACGACTTGGAAATGGGAGCATATATCGATGGACTTTATATATGAGTTGCCTAGAAGTCGAAGAGGCAATGAAGCTATTTGAGTTATAGTTGATACACTCGCTAAAAATTCCCAGTTTATTTCGGTAAGGAGTAATAGGACGGCAATGTCTCTAGCGCAAATTTATATCAAAGAAGTGGTACGATTGCATAGGAGTTCCAGTAAGCATTGTCACCGATAAAGACCTCTTATTTACTAAAGAATTTTAAAGGAGTTTGCAATCAGCTATAGGAACAACGTCCAATCTTAGCACCGCTTACCACCCACAGACCAATAGACAGATAGAAAGGGTGAATAAGATTTTGGAGGATTTATTGAGAGTTTGTATCATGGATTTTGGAGGATATTGGAAGTATCGTTTACCTTTAGCAGAGTTCACATACAATAATAGTTACCAGGTGATGATTGGTATGGCACCTTCGAAGCCTCGTAAAGGGGCCATGCAAGTCACCCAACTATTGGTGGGAAACTACCAACAAAATTATACATGGACTAGACTAATCTGTGAGACAATGGAAAAGGTAGAGATGATTAGGTGACGAATGAAGGCCGCCCAGGATCGAAAGAAATCCTATTCTGATAGTGAAGGAAAGAGTTGGAGTTTTCAGTTGGAGACATGGTATTTGTTAAGATTTTACCTCTTAGGAAGGTTATGAGGTTTGGAACATCGGGGAAGTTGGTGCCAAGATTTGTTAGGCCTTTCCATATTTTGGAGAGGGTGGAGAAACTTGCGTATTGAGTAGATCTTTTGGCTAAGTTAGCGGGAGTCTACGATGTTTTCCATGTATCGCATTTGAGGAAATATCTACACAACACAACCACTATAATAGAGCCTGATCGGTTAGCAGATATAGAGATGGAGCCATTAAAAATCCATGCCACCACACGTATAGTGGAGCACGGAGTGAGGAAGCTTCATAACAAAGAAATTAGGCTAGTCTAAATGCAATGGGGAGATAATCCAACGGAAAGTGCATGGGAAATAGAGGAGAAGATGAAGGCTTTCCATCCTGAGATTTTCACTGGTAAATTTTTTCTCCCTAAAATTTAGTATTACATAGGTTTTGGTTGCATCATGGTAGCTAAATTGGATCGTAGGGGATGGTTGCCACACTTTTTCCTATTATTTTTGCACTCATATAGAATCTTAAGCATATTTTGAATGTTTGCATAGAATCTTATATGTCACAATTTTTCATCACGTTAGGGTTGAGCTCACCTATAGTATGTTGCATACATAATTACATTGCACTTTTGGCTGAGTAGATGATTGTATAGATAATTAGGTTGTATAACATGGTTGTAGAGTGTGTGTTACTCTATCTGACCCTTGGGAATTTCGGAGACGAAATTCCTTTTAGGTGGGAGAATGTAACATCTTTTAAAATGTATAAGAAATTAGTTAATTAAATATAAGGGTAAAAATAGAAATTTAGCAAACGTTGAAATTTAACCATGAAACTTGCACTATTGTATTTGCGATGATTTTCTGAGCAACTTTCATTTATAAATTTTTGTGATCGAAGTCCAAACAAAGAAATCGACGTTTGAAATTTTCGAGTCGGAAATAATTTAAATGGATTTTAATTAATCAATTAAATAACGTCTAACATATACAATTTAAAAGTAAATAAATTTTATAACGTTAACGATAAACTTAACATTTAAGTAAACGGGGGCGTTAATGGTAAAAAATTTGGTAATAAATAAAAATACGTTATAGTTAACGAGGCTGGACCACAACTGGTCGACCTTCATTGGGGTCGGTCGACTGCTGGCGGTTGACCGCCCATGTTCAACCGGTCTTCGATACTAATGGCTAGAGTTTTAAGGCCTAAACGACCTGGATTTTATTATTTTGAACCGACTTTGATCCTACGGACCAGGTGCATTATAACCACTATAACTTACGTTAGCAATTTAGAGAAGACCGCTAAAAAAAACAAGCAATTAAAGACCCAGGACTTCCTGTTGCCATTCATAAACGCTACCAAAAAGTATATTGCAGCATTTCAAAAATGCAACCAAATTTTTTTATCGTAACGTTGTATAAATGTCCTAAAAGGTATCGAGGGCACTATTATAAAATGTTATAGCGCGTTTTTTGTCTGCCACCGTACATATTTTGGTAGCGTTTAAAAAACGCTACAAAAAATTGTTGATTTTAGGCATTTTTCTCTCGCTGTGGTAGCTCGTTCAGTTTCCACTTCATTTTGTTCAAAACATATATTATATTCTAATAATTAACATATTTCCGTATGAAACCAACAATCACTCATATAGTTATTACATTCAAACAACTAAAAAATCATTAATCACATAATGAAATACGATATACAAACAAGTTGATATAAAATATTTTAAACAAAATAACCACATTCACATAAAATCCATAACCGTATAGATACAGTAGTTTCAAGATAACCAAGTTTACACAACCAATAGTAATAATGATGTAACATTATAAAAAATGGCAATTTGAAAGCTTCTTTCAAACTTGTCGTGCCTGAAGAAAGTCTTGTTCCATTCCTCCTATTGACTTGAATTTCGGGAATCTTATCAGCTAGTTTAAACTACTTTATATAATATAGATGATAATTAAATAAATCAAGTAAAAGACTTTCAATTTGTGTTTACAAACTACACCAGAAAAGGGATTTGGTCATTATCACCATATATATCTATATCAACAATAATACTACCTTTTGTATGTCCACTTCTCTAGTTTCATTCTCACTTTTAGATCTTTGTAAGTGAAAATTTTGGGTCTATTTTGAACTTCCTAAAAACCTGAATAAGCCACCTTACTTTCATTCATATATCTAAATGGTTACTCTACATACGTATTTGGTAATAATATGGCAATGTTCACATATCTAAAAACCGAAGGGCAATCTTTCCGTACAATAACTCCGCATACGTTGGGCATCTAATCAGAAGGTGTAGGGATCCGTAGCAATGAATATATACTAATATCTTCTCCAGCTTTGTTGTCGTGTATCCTAACATATACTCTGACATAGTTAGCAAAAATACAAGCTAAACTTAAAGAGTTGAGCATAATAAGTTGATTTCATATCTCACGTGAATACCAGGAATCTACGCTCATGGTTCTCCCAGTTATCTTCATGCCAAGTAATGCCACTCTGCACTTGGAAAGTCCTTCAAGAAATTAAAAAAGCACTATAGTGTGAAGTAGGGGTGAACGTTCGGTCGGTTCGGTCGGTTTTGAGCTAAAAATGTCAAACCGAATTGAAACCGAAAAAAATCAAAACCGAACCGAACCGAATTAATTTTGGTTGATTTGGTTGGTAGCCGATTTAACCAAACTAAGAAAGCAAGTAAGAGAATTTACCATATGTTATTATTTGGATGATTGATTTGGTCAATGGAAAACATATATTTATGTTTATATAAACTATTTTGAGTGTTTATTTTAAGTTTATAAGAAAAATTAACCTATTTTTAATAGATAAGTTTTGTTTTTTTATTATTAAACCAATTGTTAGGAGTATTACAGTGTCATGAATTTGGATAATATAATAAAAGTTTGGTTTATTCAGTTAAACTGATAACCAAAATAAAATTATTTTACAAACCGAATTCAAACCGATATAATTTCACAACCGAACCGACCGAAATGAACTGGTTTGGTCGGTTAATTCGGTTGAAGTATCAAATTGATGCAAAAAGCAGTTTACTTTAAACAGCTTATTATAGTATACATGTATTACACTTACAGAAATTTAGGTCCACCATGAATTTTTTAGTAACTAAGTATCTACATTTCTAAGGAAAGCGAATATAATGTTTTATCAAATAAAATTAATATACTATCTCTAAATACCTTGCTTAGGAATCTATCACGTTTGAGTATAGAGTGCTCAAGTCGAAACTTAATCATTTCTGAGAAAAATCTGAAGCGATCATCTAGTTTTTCGGCCATCTGTTTGTGTAGTCAACTTAGTATAATGAATTTCTAAGAAAATTTATAGATTTGTCGAAACACACACATGTACACACAAAATAAGCAACCGCTTGCTTGTCCCCACTGAAAATTGTTGATTGTCGTGTCATGTCCATAGTTATTATTATTTTCGTAGCGTGTGTGAGCATATTCATCACCTATAAGAATCATTCATGTTCCCTATTAATTAAAGACATACGTCAAAGAACAAATCGCGACAATGAAAAATTCTAGTCATGTTCAGTATATTTTAGCGTGCTTTAATGCACAGAAATGGTGAAAATCGTCTTCAACTATATAGAATGATGCGCTCGACAAAACACTCGAATATTGTTCAATTATAAACTTGTCAGTAAAGAAAAAAAAATGGCGGATATCACTTTTCTTAAAGATAATCCAATCTTCAGCCTTAATCAGATTGGGGGATCTTCTCCTTCTTCCTCTTCCATTTCTCCTCCTCCACCAGATCCAATTCTGCATTCACAATCAATTTCTTCTAAAATCATTCCTGAATTCGATGAAGAGGGATTCCAAATCGTTCAGTCTAGAAAAAGCCGAAATGAGTATCTAAAACATCGATCTGGAATTGGTTCAAACCAGCTGAACCTGAATAAGGGAAATTCAAAACATTCAAATCAAAACAGAAACTATAACCGAGATCTCTTCAATTCAAGATTCACTGGGAATGCAAGAAACAGTGCAAATCATGTTGAAAACCCTTCTCAGACTAGTTTGAAATCAAATTTGCAAAATGGAATTTCAAGAAACCATTCAAGAAACAGTCAGATACCAAATAAATATGTTCCTCAATTTAATACTAACCTGAATAAAGCCTCTTCATGGGCAGATCTGATAAAGAATGGGGGATCAAACTCTGAAGCTGATCTAAAATATGTGTCTCCCCTCTCAATCAATGAAAAGAAGATTGTTGTTGTGAATGCAGAGGCCAGCAGAAGGGCAGAAAGCAAGTGGTGTCATTCAGTTATTGCATACGTTTTTGGCAGCATACCCGCTTATCATTATTTCAAGGCTGTTATAGCAAAATCATGCACTCCCACTGGTAATTTCGACATATTTACTCGTAACAATGGGTTTTTCATAATTAGATTTGAAAATGCAACTGATTGTGATAAAGCTATTATTGGAGGTCCTCATTTTATAAATGGAAAACTCATTATTATGAAAAAATAGAATAATAAAGTCAATCTTGATAGAGATTTGCTCTCTTCAATGCCAGTTTGGATAAGACTCCCGGAATTAAATCTTAGATTATGGGATAAAGAAATTTTGAGTGGTATTGCTAGCATTGTGGGTAACCCTATTAAATTAGACAAACATACTGCCAAGGAATCAAGGCTTTCTTTTGCTAGAATATTAGTGGAAATTCAAGCAAATACTGATTTACCAAATGAAGCGTCTATTTCATTGCACGATGGGGAAAATTTAATACAAAGCATAGAATATGAATGGATCCCCCCTAGGTGCAAATCATGTTGTTGTTTTGGTCATCATTGACAACTGTGTTACCAAAATGGTCTGGAAAGAGAAACAGAAAATTAAAGAAAATGATGTGGCTAGCAGTTCCACAAAAGAAAAGGGAAATGCATTGATAGCCAGAACATTGGAAGCAAATAATGGATCCATCTGTTTACCCTTGAAAGTAAATAATAACAGTATCAATAAAACTATTACTGTTCAGGAATCAACACAAGAAATGGATATCCAAGAAGGAAATAAGACACAATGTTTGGAAGTGGAAAACATTGAAACCGAAAATGGCATTTCAAAAAATCCTTCAGAAGCAATTGTAAACAGCAAAAGTGATGCAATACAAATCAGAAATTGTAATCCAGAATCAGCAAACATGATCATAGAAGATGGTTCATACATTTATGCTATTCTCAGCAAAGAACCATCTAAAAACCCCAATATTAATCATGTTGCAAATCACATTTCCTCTGCTACCACAAATCTAAGTTCAGAAACCAGTATACAAAAGGTTATCAATTTAATGGCAAACTCCTCTTCAACATCAAGGAAGACCAAAAAAGCCAAAAAGGAAAAAAGAAGAGACAAAATGAAAAGCATCAAAGACATTATCACTGAAGACAGCACATAGGATACTGAAGACCGTGACTTCAAAAGAAATTACATCTCTAAAAATTCAAAATGGAAAGAACAGCTCAAAGGAATTAACAAAACTACATATAAGAAAAAGGGAAAGAGGTTGGAGACTCTGGTGGAAGAGAACAGCCACAGTGCATAGCTGTTCTTCCTTTGTATCCTTTGAGTATCCTTTTTAATATTACTATTATTATTATGTCGATAATCACTTGGAATGTTAGAGGTCTAAACTCTCCTGCAAGGAAATTAGATTTGTATAATCTCCTTTTGACTTTAAAACCAAGTATTGTAGGACCGCTTGAACACAAATTAGACAATTCTAAAATTGATGATTTACAGTTTAAAAATCTTCATAATTGGAAAACCATTAATAATAATCAAATGGGAGGTAATGGCAGAATATTGGTTCTTTGGGATCCTAACATTTGGGACATCTTTCAATATTTTATAAATTTTCAATTTATCCACTGTAAATGTGTAAACAAAGGTGGTTTTCAATTAGAAATTACATTTGTCTATGCCTACAACAGTGAAACTGAAAGATTATCTCTTTGGAATAGCCTTGAGCAAATTAATTCCAATATGAGACTACCTTGGATTGTTATTGGTGATTTTAATACTGTCATGCATGGGTTTGAGAAAAGGGGTGGGAATCCTATCCCTTTCAAAAAACTAGAAATGCTTCATAACTTTCTCCTTAGAACTGGTTTATTTGAACCAACTATTGCTGGAAATGTTTTTACTTGGAAATCAGGAAAATTCAGAAATATCCATTGTAAATTAGAGAGAATTCTCATTAATAATATTTTTACAAACTATTTTAAAGATTTTAAATGCTATACCCTTCCTCATGCTACTAGTGATCACACACCAATACAAATTGAACTAAATTAAAATAGTAAAATTAAAAATAACATTCCATTCAGATTTGTTAATGGCTGGGTTTTTGACGATGGCTACAAAGACTTAGTCAAAAATTGCTTAACCACAAAAGTATTGGGCACTGCCCAATTCAAATTCAATAAACTTCTTCATATTACCAAAGGAAAACTGAAAATCTGGAATAAAAACAGAACTAATAATGAAATCAAAACCATTAGGGATGATTGTGAGCATAGGCAGAATGAATTGGACAAGGATTGCTCAGACATTAATAAGGTCAACAATTTTTTTCTAGCCCAAAATAATATTGTCAAGTCCCTTCATGTGTAGTCTATAAATTTAAGGCAGAAAGCAAAAATAGACTGGCTATTGCATGGTGACGAAGCTAGTAAATTTTTTTATGCTAAAATGTCCAGTAGGAAACATAGGAATGATATTGGGAAAATAATTGATACCAAGGGAAATGTTATCAATGATCTGGATTGTATTAGGAAGGAAGCCATCAATTATTTTACTAACCTTTATAACACCAATCTCTATTCTAATTCCTTTCCTATCATTGAACCTAAATTTAAAGTTAATGAAAACAGCAATGATATTCTCTTAGCTCCTATCAGACTTGAGGAGATTAAAAATATCATTTTTAATTCCAATAATGATAAAAGTCCTGGTCCTGATGGCTTTGGTGCCAGATTTTATAAAACCCATTGGGAAGAAATCAAATCATTTCTATTTGATTCTATCTCTGAATTTTTTAGGACTGGTAGAATATTAAAAAATTTGAACCACACTTTTATTACATTAGTCCCAAAGGTTCAAATTCCTAACTGTTTAGAAGACTATAGGCCTATTGCCTGTTGTAATTTCATATACAAAACTATTTCAAATATTCTTTGTAACAGGATAAAAATATTTTTGAAATACCTTATTTCTGAAAACCAGAGTGCTTTCATTCCTGGTAGATTAATTGTTGAAAACACTTTGCTAGCTCAGGAATTAATAAGAAACTTTAATAACAATAATAAAAATATCATGTGTGTCAAAATTGATTTACATAAAGCATTTGACAAAATAAATAGACATTTCATTATTTTTATGATGAAACAAATGGGTTTTTGCAATAAATTTTGTGATCTTATCTCTGAATGTATTAATAATGTGTCCTATTCTATTTTGATTCAAGGCTCTCCTAATGGATATATACAAAGCAATAGGGGGATTGGACAAGGAGACCCACTCTCTCCTTATTTATTTACTATTGCAATGGAGTATTTCTCAATTCTTATGGAAATTGAGCTTTTAAGAGGAAATATCAAACCAATAAATAGAATTAAGCCTTATATTACTCATTTATTATATGCTGATGATTTACTTATCTTTTTGAATGCAGACATGCAAAGTGCGAAATCCATTGCAAACATATTTGACAAATTAGAAGAGCATGCTGGGTTAAAAGTCAATGATTTCAAAAGCAAAATTTATTTTAGTAAAGGCTGCTCTAATAGAATGGACATTTTAAGTATATTAAAATTCAAGGAAGGAAATCTGCCTGTTAAGTATCTGGGGCTTCCTCTTAGTGTTAATCAAATCAATGAAAGAGACTGCACAAGATTATTTGATATCATTCAAAATAAATTTGAAGGGTGGGCCAGCAAATTTCTGTCTTTAGCTGGAAGAATTGAACTAACTAAAACTGTCATCATCGCAATCATCATGTATTGGATTCAAGCTCACAATATCCCAGCAAACGCAATTCACAAAATTGAAAAAACTTGTGCAAATTTTATATGGAAAGGAAGACAACACAAAATTTCTTAGGAAAAAATCTGTATATCAAAGAAGGCAGGGGGTTTGGGACTGAGAGATATTAATGAGCTTAGAGAGGTTTGTAAACTCAAATTATTCTGGAAATTTGTAAATGGAAATTCATTATATATGGGCAAAGTAGATGAAAGCAAGATATCTTAAAAATAAGAATATTTGGACCACTAGAATTGAGAATAATCACTCTTTTGTTTGGAAAAATATTCTCAGCATTAGAGACACTGGCATCAAACTTTTGGAAAGAAAATTTAAAAATGAAAAATAGACCAGTTTATGGTTTGACCCTTGGATTTATGGAAAAACTTTAGTTAGTCTTGTGGGATGGAACAACTTAAATTTTTTTGGCGAAATAGATGGAAAAGTTAGTAGCATTATTCAAAATAGCAGGTGGAATACATCGTTGCATTCAGCTACTTCTATTTTCAACACTGCCATAAATCAAATAACAATTGATTCTAATCTCCTAAAAGATAAATGGGAATGGAAAACTTCTACGAAAGGCTTTTTCTCCTTCAAAAAAGCATTGGCATTTATAAAAGGATATGAAACTGAAGTGGATTGGCACTCTGTTATCTGGAATAAATCAAATTGTCCAAAAATGTCTCATTGTGCTTATTTTGCAATTGTTAATAGACTTCCCACCAAAGATAGAGGTTTAAAGTGGAATAAAAATGAGGATACAATTTGCCTGCTATGCCGAGAGGAAAAGGAGTGTATCAATCACTTAATTTTTGACTGCTCTTACTCAAAACATATATGGTTTATTGTCAAAACAAAGCTCAATATTAGTCAAAATCAGGCAGTTCAAAACATCAGGGAAAACATCAACTATATTCAACAAAACTTCAAAGAAAAAAGCAAAGAATTCAAAAAAGCTAGTATTATGCTTACTGCAACAATATTTCACATTTGGAAAGAAAGAAATCAAAGACTCCATTCTCAATCAGAAACAGAAAGCATACAACTTTGGAAGAAAATAGAATTGGATTTCCAAATCCTTCTCAGTAAAAACAGAAATCAAAACTACTTCTCAGAGAATCCAAATCATAAAAACTGGCACATGGATAATTATGAAGAGAGTTTAGAATCTTTCTTACAGAGTGGGAATAATTATCCCAATGCGAGGCATTTCCATCACAATGGCAGTCATTGGATGGAAAGACCTTTGAATAATGTTGTTTCCACTCCAAAATCCGTCAATATTGGTGGCGGTCGCTTCTACCATCACGATAGGAATAGCTCCTGCAATAACAAGGGAAGAATGATTAAAAATAATTTATCATTTTCTAACAATAAGCATTTATTGAGCTCTAACAATTGTAATACTATACCTGATAGGGGCGGAAGATACCGCGCACACAGTGTTCATGATCAAATGGGCAATTATTTGAGCATAGATAAAAATTGGCAACCAACAGTTAATATCAAATATGATGTCTGCGCTCCACATTCAAGAGATAAAATCAACAGACACTTATCTAAAGAGGGTAATAGAGATAGATCAAGCAACTGCTCAAACAGCTTCCTCCAGAACAATATAATCGCAGCTGATAACTGCAAGGGAAGTGTCAAGGCTTATTTTAATAACAAAAACTTTAATTTCAATATTTCAAATTTTAAGCATAATTTATTCTTACCTGACAGTTCTGGAGGATACTGCATGGATTGTAGTCTTCGTGAGCATGATATAAAGCTTCACTTGGCTGTAAATGATCAAAGATTAGGTTGCAGCCACTACAGAAGTATTATCAACAAGCAAATCTTTTACTTATCTAATTTGGAGAGAGGGGAAAGTAGCTGGATGTCTGTGTTTGTCAATACGAAGAATAACAGCAGCAAGAATGAAGCTTTCACCATTAAAGCTCTCGAAGACATTTGCAAATCTTCAAATTGCGTCAAGCATATCACTGACCCAAGGCATAATAAGGCTTTGAGTATTAACTCTTGCTCGAAAGTTGAAGCTGAAATGAAAACCACTCAAAAAAGAGATTTTCACTCCAATCTAGAGCTTCGTGGGATACAAAGACATGAGACGAAGTACTGAAAGCCTCCTTAAGCTTTTAAACAGACTTAAGCAAGATTTCACTAAGTTTTTCACCTGAGTTTTCTATGGCGTTCCGTCATTTTTAGGTTTAGGGTTGTGAGGATGGAGACGCCGAATGGCTTGTGTAGAGGGTTTTGCTTTTTTTTTGATTGAGTGGCTTCGGGTATGATAGGGATACCCACTTTTGCTTTGTAATTTTTCCTCTGGGCTTGGCCCATTTAACTATTTCAAAAAAAAACTATATAGAATGACCGTCCATGTTAACTTATTTCTTAACTAAAACACTCGTTCTCGTAATTTTGTTTTGACATTTTTGGTGTGCTACCTTCATCACAAATTCAGCCCAAAATTCATAAATGGTCGGTCAATTCATTTGTTAACCAAAGTAAATCACACATTTTCAGCGTGCAACTAAAAATGATGTATAATGACCTACAAATCATATAATGACAAGCTCAGTCTCTTTTATTTAGCCAAAATAAAATGTCCACATATGAAGTAATAAATGAAAGATTTGGATATCCGTCGGGTTAATTACACAGATCAAGGGTGTTTCTTTTTGTCTTATGATTAACTGAGAGATCAGGTCAGCTCAGCTTTAAAGACTTGTGATATATCAAATATAACTAATAAATGATAGACTGGGAGATCATCAGCGCCAGGTGGAAGTTCTTCATTTGTTGTGAACGCAAGTTTAAGATGTTGACGTCGTTAGTTTCACCTGCATTAGTTGATTGCAATTCAACGTCACCAATTGCCATAGTAGCAGTTGCAAAATAAAATGAAAATCAAATTTATTATCATTTATTACCACATTTCTTTGTATGAACTTTCTTGCGACCATGCAAATATTGATTGATCAATACCGTCATTTGGTTAAGAAATATTATGTCCAGGAAAGAATAAATAAATAATACTACAATTAACACATAGCAAACATGATAAAGGCATTCATTCTGACTTTAACAGCAATAGCACAAAATACCACCTTCAAAACTACAGTTCTAACTAAAATTGTCATTGCATCCATCATTACCACCCTCTCCTTTACCATCATTGTGCATCATCAAAATTTGCAAGATTTATAAATGAAAGATTAAACATAAAATTTGCAAGTGCTTGTTCACTACAAGAAAACGTATGATTTCCGACGGCTAAAAACCGTCGACGGCCGTCGGTAGCCTCAGAAACCGACGCAAAAAACCGTCTCAAGTTGTCCCGTACCCGTACAGTTTTTTCAACTGCTTCCAACAGCATCCGTCGTAAACTTTTCGACGGATGCCGACAGAAAACCCGACGGCTCTAGACGGCCGTCGAAAATACATGCCGATCAAGAGAAAGCAACAAACCGCCACTAGTCGTCGGAAGTCGTCGGAAAATATTGACCTGTAGACCGTCGTCAGCCGTCGCCTGCTGTCGAAATACCTGAAGCATTTTTCCATAATTCTGCTACATGCTAGCCTCACATCCACAATTCAAAAATATAATATAGCCACACACAAGCACATATCGAATTCAGATATTCAACATAATCTCAAATCATACAAATATACTCAAATCACATAAAAAAATTAGACCAACCATAACTCACATAACATCAAAGCAACCAACACTATTTAACATAATATACATACATGTTATCATACAATATATACACCGTGAAACACCAACAAATCTCACACAATCAACAACTCAAATGTCATCAACAACTCACAAATGTCAAACTGACCATCAGCAAATGTACTATCAAATAATATACAAAACATCTCGAAGTATCCAACCACACAATCTCAATGTAACATCAAACAATACTAAACAATATCGCATGACAAAAAAAACATACCAATTACTCCTGCCAATCACCTCCAAAACCAGCTGAAGATGGAAAGCGGCCACCATACTGCAGCATGTACTCAGCAATACACTGGTCTAGCAGCTGTGTCATCTCAATGGTCTGCCGACGGTTCTGCTCCTCCAATTGCGCCATCCTAGCTCTCAATTCCTCGATCTCTGTTAGATCGATCTGAGCTTTGCTTTGGCTGGCTCTTCTCTATATACCCTACTATACTTATTTAATTTAGTAAAAGTTCAATTACTATAATCATCCTATCAAAGATACAGCATAATATTTTAATTGTTATATCTATAAACTTATTATCGAAACTAAAACGATGTGAAGTTGTTTAAAACTGAAAGGTTACTAAATTGTTATATCTAAATATATTATTCATTACCGTTTGATTGCCAAAACCGTAACGCCTGTTTCGTGAAGGTGGGTCCATGGCTGACTCAAAAATGACATCCTCCTCGTCCGTAGTCGGCTGCTTTCGACATGTTTCCTTCAGGAGTTTCTACCTTTATTCCATAAACCGTGCCTGCATGAATAAATAAAAATACATTTGAAATTAATAGCATAATATCTTAATTCATTATACTTTAATAATTAAAACAATTACTAATAGTATATAAACTAAAATATGCTTACATGGCTCTTCCACGATTTATCGTCATGCCATGTATATGAAACAGTCCCGTTTGGATTTACATGCTCGACGACATGAATACGGATAAATACATCCATGTACGATATGGGATCTTACGCCTCCGCTTCCTGAAATTGATTATTATGTATTATTATTGTATATATTCAAAATTATACAGTATAATAACTATTTATAATTCACGATTAATAAATTTATCAACTCCTGGCAATATTGTTGGAACGACTTGGACCCTCCTCGATGAGTGACAGGATTTCTATCTGCAGAGTTTCTCTACGACTCTGTCTGTACATTTAAGTAAACAATACATTATTTCATTACCAAATATTTTTTGATATTTACATATTAATCAAATAATTAATAAAAGATTAGTACACTTACCTTCTGTTCGTCACTCTCCCAATGCACCAGTCAACCCTCCCACACACTCGCTCCCATCCAATTCGGCTTCTTCCTCTTATGCTTCACAACCGACATAGAATCCCGATAATTCTTTCTTAGTGTCATACCAGCTGCATATCGTCTGCTTGGACGTCGACCGTGGCTTGCATTTCATGATAAACAAGCGATAAATAATTAAACAATATAAGGTGAACAATAAATAAGCGACAAACAAATTGAGAATGAAAAATAGAAGATTATACTTAAATGAAATCCTGCCATATACACTCCATGACGTGGGAAGGGATATTATCTCATTTGGGCCAGCAAGCCGTCATTCTAGTCTTATATGAATCTCTAGAAACTGATAGAACTAAAGCTGACGGCTGTAGGTCGAACCCCCTGTGTTAAATATGATACAGATTATTATATCGTACACAAAATATTTATGATGCTGAAAAAAATTTAATATTTACCTCACCGCTGTAGGCACCAAATACACAGTTGGATGTTGTGGCGGCTATGATGGGCCACTGCCATCGCCTCCGGATGAATGGGATGAGCTCCTACTTATGGAAGACATGATACATGTCATAGACACATCATTTTATAAGAGAATAATAGCATAATAATAACATATATTGTATAATAATGACATAAAGTACATAAATTACAAAATATACATGATTCAGATTGGATCTCATATTCCGACGATAAGCAAAATATAGTATTTTTAACATAAATTGCTAAATAAATGACATAAATGGTATAAATAACATGAATGACATAAATTACATAAATTACGTAAATGAAGATAAGCACATTCGGTTTCATAAAAGACATAAATTACATAACTTGCAAAATAAATGTCATCAATTGCATAAATTGCATCATACATCAGAATTCAATATAATATTTTTATCAATCATCATCGTCTTCTGATTCAGATTTGGTCTCATATTCTACATTATTTTCCTCTCTACCACTACAAAAGCGGTTGGCTTTAGCGACGGCAAAAAGGCGTCGGCGACCGCCGCTAGCCATCGCTCAAAGCCGTCGCTATTTACCCCGTTACCAACAGAGAAAGCGACGGCTCCGTCGCCAAATTAGCAACGCTTAGTAACGGCTAAGTGGACACGTGGCAACATCCTAGAAGTTGAAGGGCTGCCGCAAACCGACATCAGCCGTCACTAATCTGGGACTAATCAACCGTCGCTAACTTGGAACCATTTCGACGTCGCTAGCCGTCGCTAATCTGGAACCATTTTTCTGCACCAAACTCCTCCTTAGGCCATCCAAACGCATAAATCTCCATACACCTCATTTACAACACATATATACTCAATTTCACAACTACTACCAGTGCAAGAATCGTATAATCTCATACATATCACACATAATCAAATATATAACGCAAATATCAATATTTACACAACCATTTCATCAACCAACACCAATATCTCATCAAACTATAAAACCATGCCTACAAACAAGTACATCAAACAAAACATCACAACCAACTCATGTACATCAAACAAAACATCCACTAATCCTTCAAACACCCAACCAACAAACAAGTATCAAATCCATAAATGTAACACATGTCACATATGTAAAAAACAAAATGATCAAAATCCATCAAAAACACAGTCATACCTACTCATCGTCGTCATCCTCCTCCGGCATTGTCCCATGCTCAGCCAATTATGCCGCAATATGCTCATCTAGCTGCTGCGTCAACGCCCCACTCTTTCGTCAATCATTGATCTCCGTTAGCTGTTGTTTCAATTGAGCTATCTCCTCTTCAGCATGGGATCTCCTATAGGTTGACTGGATCATCATGGCTTGTAAATTATTGATAGCGGGTTATAATTTATACTCGATATTGAATATTGCTTATATATTAGTTAATAAAGCATTTTACCTCCTGATTTTCGAAATTGTAACGCCTATTTCGTGAAGGAGGGTCAATCAAAGCATCCCATATACTGTTTGACTCCTCTAAGGTCAACTGATGGCCAGTGGATTGTGCCAATCGAGCATGCTCTGTGTCATATCATTTCCTGCGATCATGAACAAAATTTTACCATAATAAAAATTTAATTTATAAGTTTTGAAGTAAAAAAATTAAGCATGTTTACCATTATTGATTGAGATTTATCATCTGTCCAAATATATAAAACATTGCCTTCCTCATCTTTCTGCTCGACGGTGTGCGTCATTGTAACGACCCGCTATTTTGGACCATTCAAATCGACAATAAATCCACACATGTCTGACTTGAATAATTCAAAATATCAGATTGTTAATTTAAATTTGGCAAAACTCAGCATATGCAGTAAATAAATCAATCACAAAATCACAGACACAGAGTAATACAATAATACGCAGCGGAATAGATAAAATAGTAGTTCATGAAGCTACTATATAAACATCAGAGTTAAATAAAATACAACAGAATATCTCAAATGTAATGAAGTCTCCAGTACAATAGATGACTTCTATGAACGAATCAACTAGAAGAGCTGAAAGCTGAGGCGATGGTTGGATCTCCAAAGGAAGCTCCAAACTCCAAGGGTGAGTCTCAAATGCTGTATCACTCGGTCTGACCCGAGCGTAAAGCAAAACACAAAACACTCGAGTCAGGATTAACATTCTTATATAAATAAATCCAACTCAAGTGAAATATCAACTGAAATACGAGTAACTTAAAGGATGTTTGGGATAACCATCCTCTAAGGATCTTCAGAACTATCTACAAGGTGGAAATATACATTTTAACACCGTGGTCATTTCAATTAAATTTATATTTCAAAACCCAAATATCATTTCATTTCAAATATATCTATTTTCCAAAATAGTATATATATTAAATGATTTAAAAAGTAAAGTATTTAAATTCAAATTTATTCAAAGCTCAATTCTTCAATTTAATTTAGTTCTAAATATACCCTTTATTTTCAATATATTTCAAAGCTTTAATATTCAACATTTTCAAAGTTCAATTTAACAGTTTCATATAGATCTTGACTTAACTTTATTATTATTTAATCAGGGAATATCCACTTAATAAATTCAATATCATTTAACTAGCCTTAAATTTCATTTCTACTAAATATTTTCTTAAATTTATTTAAACAAGAAATATTCATTAAATTATTTAAATCAAACTCAAGTTATAAATCATATCTTAAATTCCAATTTCAATAAGCGTTATATTGGTTTAATTAAATAAAATTCTTTACTAATATTCAAATTATCTTCCCAACCTTAACTTATTCAAAAATTTTACCAAAATCTATTTTGGAAATATAAATTTTATAACCAACATATTATATGTATTAAATCCATCTTAATTTAATATCATTATTAAATCTATATATCATTACCATTTATATAAAATTTTAAGAATCAACATTTGTTAAAATCATATATTTCCTTCCAAAACCATAGAATTCATTTTAAAAAATATATATATATATATATGGACCAACGGTATCTGTATATATATTTATCATATGGTTGAGTGATACGGATATTTATCATTTCAATCCGAAATTTAAATATATACGGGTAGATATCATTTCGACCCGTAATCCCAATTTCAATTCAAATGAAATCGCTTGGGTTTATCATTTCAACCCATAACGAAATTCTCCTATTCTAAAGTCCGTTCGGGTATGTATCATTTCAACCCATAGTGAATTCTATACTAACAGGGAACTTGCAGAGTGATAACAGATACTAAAAAATATAACAACAGGCATATATCATCAGTATAAATAACAATTACGGGTGTCAGATGTCACAGGTGAATAGATACAAATAATAGTAATAACAGGCATATAATACTAGATACTGGTGTCAGATGTCACAGGTGAACAGTTATAGATAATAGCATATATAACAATGTAAATAACTACAGCAGCATATTTCAATTGCTATTTCAATTGAAATCAAATTTAAATAATAAAAGAACGTTAATCGTGAGTGATTGCTCACCTTTCGAGGCTAAAGAGTTTGACAACAGAGCAAGCTACGAATTCCAAAGCAAAATGAGATGGCACGACTTAGATGGAGAAAGCACGCACGATGAATCAAGAGCTGATAAATGGGAATCGATGAGAACCAAAATAATTTACATAATTTTATATTTTCAAATTCAAAATCATTGTTCAATCAAACACATATATAGAAATCAACATTATAATTTAAACATACATATAACAATATAAAATCTTCATATATCCCAAGATTTCTTTATCAAACCAAACATATAATTAAAACACATACATTTATTTCAAATCAGTATTGAATCCCAATATGTACAATATACAATTGAAAACTAAATACACATGTAGGTTTTAAATTAAAAATCAATATTGTAAAACATACTTTTAAAACAATGATACCATAACATATATACACTACAGGTTATATACTATATCATTGTTTTAGTATAAACAAACATCACAAATTATAATATTCAGTCTGTAAATAAATGTATAAACTTCATTGTAAAATATTTCACTACAAACACACATATAACTACATATATGGCGAGTCTATTAACTATACAGTTATTGTATACAAAAAAATTGTAAAATATAACATACCTTCATGAAATATTATAATATAGCAAGCGACCTATGTTGAAGCCATACGTAATATATTTACTCTTTGTTTATAACTTTATACAAATATAACAATAAAAGAAATGGGGCATGGGTGCACGCATAAATATGCAGACAGTAGACAACTCTCTAATGCAATCTCTTAACCGATTATAACTATATATACTGCTATAATATATCTAACTGTATAAACTTTTGCTCTATAACCTCCTATACACGCATATATATATAAACCCATATGTTTTTAGAAATAATCGTACTGTCTCAAAACTTAATTATAAATTCACAGCTAACTATAGAATATACTAATACATATATTTTATAATAAAACTAATGCATATGTATATAACTGCATCTTATATAAATATATTACTAACATCACCCTTTATATATAAAGATGCTTACAACTATATATTATATATATATATAAAATTCATAAAAATCTAACCTATAAAACTAGACAGAAAGTAGAGAATAATTATCTACTTACAAATGCCCAGAGGAGCATGCGAGTGAAAGGAGAATAGAGCAAGGCGGAGCAGGTGAGGGCTCGGGTGACTCAGGACTGCTGTCGTGGGATGGGCTGCTGTGGCGAAGGCAGGGCGCGGAGGCCGATGTGGGTGGAGGGAACGGTGAAGTGATGGGGTGATGGGTTGGTCGAAGGGTGACTGATGAGGAGGGGTTTTGTTCGGTGCTGCTGCGTCAGGGAGGGAAGGGTGGAGACGGAGGTGGTGGGTGGGGTCTCGGTCGAACTCGGGAGGTGAGGCAGGTCAGCTGCGCGTGCGTGGTGAACTGGCATCGAAGGGAGGAAGCGTTTGCACGGCCGAGATTGGTAGACTCGTGGCATGGTACGCGGACGGGAGACATACGGTTGCAGGAAACAACGAGTGTTGGAAGAGAGATGTTTGGCCAAAAGAAGACGAGGCAGGGACGAGATAGAGGGGAAGGCCGAGAATTAGATCTGTGGAAAGGAAGAGCAAATGAATGGGAACGAATATAATATACAATGAAAGAAATTTGAACGGTCAGCACTCAGCAGCTTTGACTTGGGCGAAAATTATTACAGTCATTTACTATTGCTTGGAGTACACGGCTACACTGTAACGACAGAGAGAATTTTAAAAGTTGCGAATATGGTCCAGGTACTGCGAACTGTTATATTGCGTCTGTTGCGTACCGGACTTCAAAATACAGAGTTGAATATACCATAAAGATCGGTACGAAGAGACGATCGAAACGGTATACAAATATCAATGGTACGATTAGCCGATCAAAAGTCGATAATCGGTACCAGAAATGCTGCTATTTTGCCAGAATTAAGATAAACGGAGCAGTAGAAGTCCAAATTTAGAAAAACGAATTTCGCAGTCTGATTCAGAATGATCTGAATAAATTTTCTCCTGTTGACATATTTTGGTTTCGGAAAACTTTCAAATTCACTGTTATTAACCGGTTTGATTTGAAATGAAATTTTACCGGAAAATAAACTTTAATATTATCAGATGAAAATTTACCAGTTGCTATATTAAAATAGACGTATTCCAAATAATAAATTTTTATATTCAAATTTTATTGTTTAAAATTTCACAAAATTTCAATTAATTTAACAAATAAAATCACTAAAAGTTTAGGGTCGTTACACTCTCCCCCACTCAAAACTTTTCGTCCCCGAAAAGAAAGGAGGTAGAAGAATAGAAACAACCAGAAAGAAAAATAGATTGAAAGTTAAGATTAAACAATTAATTTAAAACTACAAATTTTACTTGAAATATTCATTTGAAAACTTCGTTTGCAAATCAATTATTTTTAATACTTTAATACTTTTCAAAACTCATTTGTAAAGTTTCTTACTTCCTTTATAAATACCATTTATATGTTTAAATAACAACTTTATAATTATGTGAAAACTATTTGAAAACAATTATTTACGTTATTACTTATATTTACAAAGAAGCTATTTGAAATCATTAAGTCCATAATTTATAAATTTATAAAAAAAAATTCTCTAGATACCTTTCAAATATTATTAATAAATCAATAATCATTTAAAAAGGATATAGTCAACAAGGAAAGAAGGAGGGCTTGGAAAAACAGAATATAGGTGAATAAATAAAGCTGAGCAGATAAGGTAGATTCAAAAGAATGGTATCGGGCACGAATAATTAATTTAGAACCATAAGAATTTCAATTTCAAATATTAATACAAAATTTCTTTTGTTGAAATACTTTTATAATAGATTGCCTTTATAACGAAACAAATTTACTTTCGAAAATACTTTTATAACTCGATGTCTTAACAAGTTTATCCTTGTTCCTGTAGACTCTGGTAGTGCGTTGATCAGGCGCAAAACTAGAATTCTCCAGGTACTTAGTAGACCTGTTTCAACACCCAGTGAAAATACTGGAAAAACTTTTAAAACAGATATGGAAAGTACAATCCAATCAAAACGAACAAAACCTTTGTCTAACCATGGTTCGCAGATACACAATGGTTACGCCTGGATCCCCCAGGAAACAATCCATATCCGTAGGCTTTCTCAGCCCTGCGAGTTACGCCATGATGACTAGTAGAATGCAGGATACACAATGGTTACGCCTGGATCCCCCAGGAAACAATCCGTACCCCCAGGCAAGACTCAGCCAAGCATTTGCGCTACTATTCGCGACCTACACAGATTGCAGGATACACAATGGTTACGCCTGGATCCCCCAGGAAACAATCCGTACCCCTAGGCAAGACTCAGCCAGGCAGTTGCGCTGTGCAGTCACGAGAGAAACATAAGACCATGGGTAACGCCATGGAATTCGAAGGACACTCGAGTATCATATCCGGAAAACCAAAATCAGAGAGAATAATATCGATAGAATGAATCCAAGATGTGGCCACAAATCGGATATCAAGCAGAAGGCACTTTCCATATCTTTACTTCGAAAATATGTATCATATAGTACCTTTTCAAATCACTTTCAAATATCGTACTTATATAAAATCCATTATATATAAGATTTAATTTTCAAATCAAATACTTTTCCAAAATCAATAGTATATCAAATCATACTTATATAGACTTCAATTATATAAGATTTCACTTTCAAATGGAGTACCTTTCAAATCTATAGTTTTCGAATCAATTTCATACTCATACAAATCAATTTTATATAAGTTCGACAACTCCTAAATCAAGTGTTTAGTAACATAAGGTTCTCAAATTTCAATTTGTTTCAATATCAGTTCAATTTCAAAATCATATACAATTTCACCAAATTATTTCTTCTCAAATTAAATATCTTTAGTTTCAAAGTTTACAAGATAATAGATTTAGAAAATAAATCCAAATTTCCAAATCGATAATTTAAGTCAACCAATTCATTTCCAAAATCAAATGTTTTCAAAATCATCTTATACTTATGTAAGGTCTATCTTATATAAGGGCCAAATTTCAAAATAAATTTCACTGTACGAAGAGCTATATGGGATTGAATATCTTTGCTTTTATGGGTTATATATCTTTGAAATTTAAATTGGAATTTTCTTTTAGTAAGCAAAGATATTTAACCCGACAGCTTTCAATTTCAGCGTCAAAACATATCAATGATATTAGAATATAAGATGTACATACATCATCATTTCGCAGAATCACATTTGATCGCTCGATCGATCACACAAGTTCGCTTTCGAACTAGTATTGTCCATTCGATTTCCCTAATGCGGATTTCGATATGGTTTCTCGACTAGAAGCCATCGGTCTCCTTGCATAGCCATACACTACGATAGAGAATTCAAGAATCAAGTCCAAAATCCATATCGAATATTCGCCATCGAGAATCAAATGAAAATCCTAACGCGAAATGGTGTAATTCACCTCGAACTTGTGTACTCAAACCTGGATCAAATTAATTATGCGAATAAAACAGCATACGTACAGCTTATATATTTATTCCAACTTGTTAAATATATAGTTTCATAAAGATGTTACTAAGTCAAAACATTTAACTAAACTTTATTCAAAATATTTTGAAGGCGAAATTTTTTTTTTCAAAACATTTCAAATCTAAATTTCATATTAGAAAAATTCGAAATAGCCTTATTCATTTACTTAACAAAACAGTTTTAACTTATTTAAATCATATTACTTCATACCTAAACATTCAAACAAACTTATATACTTTATCAAAATACTTTTCAATTTTTTTAGCTTTGAAAAGTTAACCTTGATTTGGAAGTGCTCGAACCTTCGAAATAGTTGAAGAAATCATTTTCAAATTCAAGGGTTGGAAATCAACCAATCAGTAAATCAATTTCAAAAAAAATAGGTTTCAAATCCGAAACTAAAGGACTGAACACCGGCTTACTTCAAATCATTTCAAATATATATACATATATCTTTCGAATATCAAATATTACTTTGGAATTTGAAAATCAAAACTGGTTTCACAAAGTCACTCGCGTAGCAATGCTACTAAAGTGGCCTCTCCCTCACTATGAAACTCGAAAATCAACGTCGATGATGCGTGCACTCATCACCGAAATTTTTTTCCAGCGACATAAGTGAGTTCTGGACTTCCATTTTCTCAAACTTCTTTTGAAATTTCTTCGAAATCATTCGAAACTCATTAAAATCATTTGAAACATTTCTTATTCGGAAAATACTTTTAAATCATATTATTATTATATATCTCAAAATCTTAAAACCAATTTCAAAATACCGGAGTTCAATTCTCGAATCTCAAATTTAAAATCCTTTAGTTATAATCATTTTTAGATAGATCAAATTTCTTATATTTTTTTTTTCAAAATCCTTTCGAAAACCTCAAATTCTTATTTTAAAAGGGTATATAATCCTTATCGAAAACATTTCAATTTTATATATAGAATAAAATCATACTTATCAAAATAATAATTTCGGTTTAGAAAACAATTTCTAGAATACAAAACCCGATTTTCAAAGGATGATTTGAGAATGGATTTCAACAAAGATAGAGATTCAAATTAGAGGAACTCTAATCAAATAAAATTTCTGATTTGAAGATAGGCTTGAACAAAGATGAGACAATTAACTTACAAAATAGGAGATGGATATACTTATACAAGTCGCGGGCGACCTTAACCGGGTCAACCGTGACTTCAGTAACAAGATCGATGCAGAATTCCAAGAAAAACCAACATTCGATCACAAGAGATAGCGGTATCTAAACCAAAGATATATAAATCTCCGGTGAATCAATGCCAATTATAAAGGAGTTCCACCCCTTTACAAATCATCCAAAGATTGGCGGGATCGCCTATTCTTATAGAGATCATTCGAAGTGGAGTTATGGGATACTCCAGAATCAAAAGAATACAAATAGGGAGAGACAAGAATGAATTTTGGAACCGCAAGGAACGTTCCAAAGTTCAAAGGAAATCGAGTCAAAAGGAAGAGATTAAACTCGAACGAAAGTGATTCTGTAAATAAATTTACAATATATGCTAAGTTTCGCCTAGAGCCTCGCTCTGATACCAACTGTAACGACCCGCTATTTTGGACCATTCAAATCGACAATAAATCCACACATGTCTGACTTGAATAATTCAAAATATCAGATTGTTAATTTAAATTTGGCAAAACTCAGCATATGCAGTAAATAAATCAATCACAAAATCACAGACACAGAGTAATACAATAATACGCAGCGGAATAGATAAAATAGTAGTTCATGAAGCTACTATATAAACATCAGAGTTAAATAAAATACAACAGAATATCTCAAATGTAATGAAGTCTCCAGTACAATAGATGACTTCTATGAACGAATCAACTAGAAGAGCTGAAAGCTGAGGCGATGGTTGGATCTCCAAAGGAAGCTCCAAACTCCAAGGGTGAGTCTCAAATGCTGTATCACTCGGTCTGACCCGAGCGTAAAGCAAAACACAAAACACTCGAGTCAGGATTAACATTCTTATATAAATAAATCCAACTCAAGTGAAATATCAACTGAAATACGAGTAACTTAAAGGATGTTTGGGATAACCATCCTCTAAGGATCTTCAGAACTATCTACAAGGTGGAAATATACATTTTAACACCGTGGTCATTTCAATTAAATTTATATTTCAAAACCCAAATATCATTTCATTTCAAATATATCTATTTTCCAAAATAGTATATATATTAAATGATTTAAAAAGTAAAGTATTTAAATTCAAATTTATTCAAAGCTCAATTCTTCAATTTAATTTAGTTCTAAATATACCCTTTATTTTCAATATATTTCAAAGCTTTAATATTCAACATTTTCAAAGTTCAATTTAACAGTTTCATATAGATCTTGACTTAACTTTATTATTATTTAATCAGGGAATATCCACTTAATAAATTCAATATCATTTAACTAGCCTTAAATTTCATTTCTACTAAATATTTTCTTAAATTTATTTAAACAAGAAATATTCATTAAATTATTTAAATCAAACTCAAGTTATAAATCATATCTTAAATTCCAATTTCAATAAGCGTTATATTGGTTTAATTAAATAAAATTCTTTACTAATATTCAAATTATCTTCCCAACCTTAACTTATTCAAAAATTTTACCAAAATCTATTTTGGAAATATAAATTTTATAACCAACATATTATATGTATTAAATCCATCTTAATTTAATATCATTATTAAATCTATATATCATTACCATTTATATAAAATTTTAAGAATCAACATTTGTTAAAATCATATATTTCCTTCCAAAACCATAGAATTCATTTTAAAAAAAATATATATATATATATGGACCAACGGTATCTGTATATATATTTATCATATGGTTGAGTGATACGGATATTTATCATTTCAATCCGAAATTTAAATATATACGGGTAGATATCATTTCGACCCGTAATCCCAATTTCAATTCAAATGAAATCGCTTGGGTTTATCATTTCAACCCATAACGAAATTCTCCTATTCTAAAGTCCGTTCGGGTATGTATCATTTCAACCCATAGTGAATTCTATACTAACAGGGAACTTGCAGAGTGATAACAGATACTAAAAAATATAACAACAGGCATATATCATCAGTATAAATAACAATTACGGGTGTCAGATGTCACAGGTGAATAGATACAAATAATAGTAATAACAGGCATATAATACTAGATACTGGTGTCAGATGTCACAGGTGAACAGTTATAGATAATAGCATATATAACAATGTAAATAACTACAGCAGCATATTTCAATTGCTATTTCAATTGAAATCAAATTTAAATAATAAAAGAACGTTAATCGTGAGTGATTGCTCACCTTTCGAGGCTAAAGAGTTTGACAACAGAGCAAGCTACGAATTCCAAAGCAAAATGAGATGGCACGACTTAGATGGAGAAAGCACGCACGATGAATCAAGAGCTGATAAATGGGAATCGATGAGAACCAAAATAATTTACATAATTTTATATTTTCAAATTCAAAATCATTGTTCAATCAAACACATATATAGAAATCAACATTATAATTTAAACATACATATAACAATATAAAATCTTCATATATCCCAAGATTTCTTTATCAAACCAAACATATAATTAAAACACATACATTTATTTCAAATCAGTATTGAATCCCAATATGTACAATATACAATTGAAAACTAAATACACATGTAGGTTTTAAATTAAAAATCAATATTGTAAAACATACTTTTAAAACAATGATACCATAACATATATACACTACAGGTTATATACTATATCATTGTTTTAGTATAAACAAACATCACAAATTATAATATTCAGTCTGTAAATAAATGTATAAACTTCATTGTAAAATATTTCACTACAAACACACATATAACTACATATATGGCGAGTCTATTAACTATACAGTTATTGTATACAAAAAAATTGTAAAATATAACATACCTTCATGAAATATTATAATATAGCAAGCGACCTATGTTGAAGCCATACGTAATATATTTACTCTTTGTTTATAACTTTATACAAATATAACAATAAAAGAAATGGGGCATGGGTGCACGCATAAATATGCAGACAGTAGACAACTCTCTAATGCAATCTCTTAACCGATTATAACTATATATACTGCTATAATATATCTAACTGTATAAACTTTTGCTCTATAACCTCCTATACACGCATATATATATAAACCCATATGTTTTTAGAAATAATCGTACTGTCTCAAAACTTAATTATAAATTCACAGCTAACTATAGAATATACTAATACATATATTTTATAATAAAACTAATGCATATGTATATAACTGCATCTTATATAAATATATTACTAACATCACCCTTTATATATAAAGATGCTTACAACTATATATTATATATATATATAAAATTCATAAAAATCTAACCTATAAAACTAGACAGAAAGTAGAGAATAATTATCTACTTACAAATGCCCAGAGGAGCATGCGAGTGAAAGGAGAATAGAGCAAGGCGGAGCAGGTGAGGGCTCGGGTGACTCAGGACTGCTGTCGTGGGATGGGCTGCTGTGGCGAAGGCAGGGCGCGGAGGCCGATGTGGGTGGAGGGAACGGTGAAGTGATGGGGTGATGGGTTGGTCGAAGGGTGACTGATGAGGAGGGGTTTTGTTCGGTGCTGCTGCGTCAGGGAGGGAAGGGTGGAGACGGAGGTGGTGGGTGGGGTCTCGGTCGAACTCGGGAGGTGAGGCAGGTCAGCTGCGCGTGCGTGGTGAACTGGCATCGAAGGGAGGAAGCGTTTGCACGGCCGAGATTGGTAGACTCGTGGCATGGTACGCGGACGGGAGACATACGGTTGCAGGAAACAACGAGTGTTGGAAGAGAGATGTTTGGCCAAAAGAAGACGAGGCAGGGACGAGATAGAGGGGAAGGCCGAGAATTAGATCTGTGGAAAGGAAGAGCAAATGAATGGGAACGAATATAATATACAATGAAAGAAATTTGAACGGTCAGCACTCAGCAGCTTTGACTTGGGCGAAAATTATTACAGTCATTTACTATTGCTTGGAGTACACGGCTACACTGTAACGACAGAGAGAATTTTAAAAGTTGCGAATATGGTCCAGGTACTGCGAACTGTTATATTGCGTCTGTTGCGTACCGGACTTCAAAATACAGAGTTGAATATACCATAAAGATCGGTACGAAGAGACGATCGAAACGGTATACAAATATCAATGGTACGATTAGCCGATCAAAAGTCGATAATCGGTACCAGAAATGCTGCTATTTTGCCAGAATTAAGATAAACGGAGCAGTAGAAGTCCAAATTTAGAAAAACGAATTTCGCAGTCTGATTCAGAATGATCTGAATAAATTTTCTCCTGTTGACATATTTTGGTTTCGGAAAACTTTCAAATTCACTGTTATTAACCGGTTTGATTTGAAATGAAATTTTACCGGAAAATAAACTTTAATATTATCAGATGAAAATTTACCAGTTGCTATATTAAAATAGACGTATTCCAAATAATAAATTTTTATATTCAAATTTTATTGTTTAAAATTTCACAAAATTTCAATTAATTTAACAAATAAAATCACTAAAAGTTTAGGGTCGTTACAGTCATTGTGAAGACCTCAGCCGTTATGGGCTCACGATTTAACTTCCTACGTTGTTACAAATATGATTAACTAATATTACAAATATGATAACGAACAATGTTACAAATATGATCGTGCTGCATCTTCCACCATATCTTCTATTGGGTTCATCATAACATGATCATCCTCTGACGCTACAAAATTAGGTGTAGGTGCAGCATGTTCTCCATGACGATCCCACAAATAATAATTTGGCACAAAACCAGATTTATATAAATGTACTTTAACTGTGTCTGGTTTCCAATGCTTCAAATGTTGGCACTTACTATAAGTGTATCGAAGTTCTTCGTTATTTCGATTATTAGATGTAGCGAATCTAATAAATTCGTGTACACCATTGTAGAAAAGTTCCTTCACCGAACCTTTCATACCAGTTCTTACTTCATACATCCAAGTACGGTCGAGAAAATAATCGAATATTGTTCCTAATTTAAAAATATACGTTAGTAATTTCATACACCACACTTCTGTCCAAAACAAATTAAAGTTTTTTGGGACTAAAGACTTTATACACCACACTTCTGTCTAATTTCGACAGCACTTCGCTTCACTTCCCTTCTACGCATAATTTTGCATCCAAGAGATGTATTGTTGTTGTTGTTGTTGTATTTCTAAATAAATTAAAGCCTTTTACGACTAAAGGTTTTAAATTATTGTCGTTGTCGTATTTATTAAAATAATACTTAACGCTTGCTTGTTTTTATATTCATTTCTTAGTTTTTTAGAAAATTGATTTCAGTAGAATATTTGTTGTTGTTATATTCATTTATTAACTTTTTAGAAAATCTATTTTAGTATAATATTTGTTATTGTAATACTCATTTCCTAATTTTTTTACAAAATCCATTTTAGTAGAATATTTAACGTTCTTATATTCATTTCTTAATTTCGTATAAAATCGATTTTAGTAGGATATTTGTTGTTATATTAATTTCTTAATTTTTAACAAAATCGATTTCAGTGTAATTTTTGTTGTTGTTATATTTTTTCCTTAATTGTTACAAAATCGATTTCAGTAGAATATTTAAAGTTCTTATATTAATTTCTTAATATTTTAAAAAATCGATTTTAAAAGAATATTTGTTGTTGTTATATTCATTTCTTAATTTTGTTACAAAATCGATTTCAGTAGAATTATTTGTTGTTGTTATATTCATTGCTTAATTTTTTTACAAAATCGATTTGAGTAGAATATTTGTTGTTGTAATGCTCATTTCAAAATTTAATAATTCATTCAAATATTTAAGTATATTATTTAATAAATTTGAAAATTTAAAACTTATTTCAAAATTCAATTAACAATTTAAAATTTTAACTTAACTATTTTGTAAACTAAAATTTTTACTTACTATTTTATACTAACCACTAAAACTTATAATTAACACACACTTATCAAATATTATGTACACTTATCAATAAGCATATTAATCAACGATTACACACTAATTTTTGAGTTTTAAATCAACCCTAATTTTTATTTACAAATTAAACAATCAAACCACTTATTAACATCCCTAAATCAACTAACATACTATTATCATCAACTATTACATAATAATCATCAATTTCAAATCCATAATCAACTAATTTTCTAAATAAGGGTTTTAATTTTATCTCCAAATCAATTAATAAACTATCATCATCATCTAATATCAATTATTCTAACATATTCAAACCCATAATCAAATTATTTTCAGAAATTAAGGTTTAACGATTATACCTAGAAATTGAGAAATTGAAGAAGATGGAGGAAACGCAGCAGCACCGAAGGACGACGACAGCTTCTAGAGGCGGTTATCGGTGGTAGGAGATGGTTGGAGGCGGGGGGACTCGAAACGGCGGCACCAAATTTGGGTGAAAATGTTTTCACTTTCTGCTCTCGGTCTCGCGGTATATCAGCAGGTTTAGCGACGGCTAGCGACGACCGCTTTTTTTAGCCGTCACTAGCCGTCGTTAGCTTCCGTCACTAAACCAAGCCTGTTTTGTAGTGTACTCTAAAATGATTTTACCAAAACGTTTGATTCATCGTTCAGAGGTCCAAAATCAGTACGATCGTCTGTTATTATTATTTCGTTGCTTTGCTCAAGATCTGCCTTATAAGCTTATTCGTCTGGATTATTCTTTCCATCAAACGTAAATCTTACCTTTGTTTTAAAAACTGCTGACCAATCTGTTTTATCTCTTTTTAGAGAAGGATAAGAAGCGTAATAAACTTGCAATGTTTTCTAGCTAGTACAAAAGGATCGTACTTATGATAATGTAATGTGTGCTTTATTTCAATAAGATTATAATTCTTGTGCACATTAATTCCAGAAACTGGAACATTGCTGAACCAATTGCATCTAAACAGAAAAACATCCTCCGCGGATCGTGAGAAATATGTCAGTTGCAAAATTTGAGTTAAAACGCTATAAAAATCATTTATGTGATTTTTTGGATCATCACTACCTTTAACAAATACACCTGATTTATTAGTCAATTTTTCAGCACCATATTCTTTTGCGTTGAATTTATATCCATTGACGAAATATATTGGATATGTCATGACATTTTTTTTGTCCCAATGCAAGATGTTTCAATCCTTCATCGACCACACAATTCCGCGGTTCATAAACGTACTTTGAAAACCAATCAGAAAATTCTTTAATGAGAACTCCGTGTGGATGTTCTCTTTCATAAATACTGCATATATAAATAAAATATTGCATTGAATTCTACACGCGCATGCATTACTGAAATAAATAAATCAAAAATTATTATTTCATATTTACCTAACAAAAGGTGCAATCTCGGCATAATTAAAAAGAATATAAGTGTGTGCTACATGAAGATCTCTATCGTCTAACCATACGTTTACACGTTTTCTAGAAGGTCGATCATGTTGTCTAAAAATAGGTAACATTGTTTGAGAGGACTCTTGTTCGTCGCTTTCATCATTACGTGGAATACTTTCAAATGATATGTTCACATGGTCACTGAAATAGTAAGAGAAAAAGAACGAAACTTCTTCTTTGATATATGATTTACAGATCGAACCTCCAACTCATACTTTTTGCCTCACTTTTTTCTTCAGATGATTTAAGTACTTATGAAAAATTAATTTACATTAACTTTAACTCCTGCATGTAATTCGTAACATATTTCATACCTCTCGAATGTATACATCCATCTATATTGCACAGAACCTCGAAGTCGTGCTTTAGATGATAGATGAACAGGTAAATGTTTCATTACATTAAAAAAACTTGGTGAAAATATTTTCTTCAATTTGCAGAGCAATATATGAATATCTTCTTCAAATTTACGTAAAAGTTGAACTTTTAACGTAGTCGAACAAAGCTCTTTGTAAAACAGATTAAGTTCCGTTATTACCTTTCAAACTTTTAAGGGCAATAGTTCTTCGATACAATAGATAATAAATTTTCCATCATTATGTGACAGTCGTGACTTTTAATTCCTCTTAATCTACCATATTTAAAGTCAACACATTTACGAAAATTTGACGAAATCCCACCAGAAAATCTTAATGCACCGCATACCTTAGAATTGTAGCTAGGATACAAGATCTTGCAGTGTAAAACCATCAGGAACTACAACGAAATTGACACTGTGGTATGGCTTCCGGTTGTTTACCTATCATGCACGAATGCACAATTCCAATAAGAAAAATCTATTGAGACAGTGATATGTAGTACATAACTGGCAAACAATATTTCCATGGTAAATTTTTATGCTATGGAAACCAAGTATTATGATGCAAGGAGCTGAAAGAACGAACTCAAAACTATAGATCGAGGAGTTCCGCTCTTGTAAAATTCAGTACCAACCAGCAAAAATACATAGGAGAGAAAAATAATTTGATCTTCATAATCATACCTGGTATAGATATGCTGATCCTGATACACGGGTTGCAAAAATACCCTTCAAACCAGGGTCATCCTAAGATATAAACAAAATTATTTATATTGAATGTTATATTTTTTCTGTGGCTGAATATAACAAAATGATGACAGAAACTGGTATCACATAATGTGTACCACACACATAAAACAATATAGCCTTTCAAATATTGAAAGATTATAATGATTACAGATGTATGCAGTATGCATTCCATTATTCATCCACTATTTTATATAATACAACTTATCATATATCAGTAATTCTCGCAATTTTTTTTAGTTGGATTCGTTCGTGCTTAAACAACATATTTTCACTGTAATATTTGCATTTTAACCATTTACCTTTTTAACCATGATATTTATTTCACTATTAGAAATGTATAAATTAAAAATTAATACCACATTGCAGTCCAGTTCAGCTTCAAAGCTTCAGTTCAGATATCATCAGAAGCGCTCTTTATTCCAGTATAGAGCTCAGTCTTTATTTACTCGATCCCTTCTCAAACTGCTAATGCCATCACATGGAGTTCATTCAGTTGATTTCATTCAGTTCAGTCTACCCCAGTCCTGAGTAGTGATGACTGCATCATGAAGCTTGACTTGTAACTTGTAAGTGAAACTTGTTGAGTACTCGGCTTTTGTCTTCACATTCTATTATCACTCAGCCTTTGTCAGTGAAAACTTGTTGAGCACCACAAAGAATATGCTCATACACATGCACTACTGCGTTTGTCAGTCCAATTCATCTTCATGAGAAGTCATCTGCAAAGCTGCAACAATTCAAAATTTAAACCGTTGGTTCATGAATACGCAATGTTATTTCATATTTAAAACCGTAAAAGATTAATCGTGGTCGACCTGTGATCTGGTCAGGTTTTCAAAACATTTTCACGGACGATTAGTTTTCATTTTCACAAGCACATGTGTAGTATACTCTGCATTATTAGCCATATACACTTAATTGAACTGCTCCCAACAATTCTATAACTGCACCATTAAAGTACTGTTTATTCTTTTTACCAGATATCTGCTGCATTACACTTGTTTAAATAAAAGGCGTTTTCTTTACTTTTTTAAAAAGGTAATAATCGTACAAAAAGACACAGCACATATACCAAATTTATATTATCAGAGGTTTAATGGTAAATTAATCAGTAATTAAACCAGCATTAGCAGTATCATCATTATTTCTATCTATATATAGCGTGCAACTTTTCTTATATGAAAATACAGAGTACAACTTGGAGAATGAACTGTAATAATAGAAAACAGAACTTTTTCGGTATTAGTGCAGTTACTAATTTATCAATGGCTAGCTTCATTGAAAAGGTGAAAGGTTGCTTTTTCCGTCTCTTAGAATTTGTCACAGGCAGCGACAATAGTACAAAGTTCCATGCTGAAGGTATATGTATATTGCACTAAATTTTCTTCTCTAAGTTACCTAAAGTCCTCCATAATATATACTATCAAACATCGTGAAGTATATATCACGATCTATGAAAGAGATATGATCAGTAGTTTAACTAGAGTTTAAAACTTTTGTATGTGTAGCTTCTTCTGGTAACGAAACAATAGAGAAGGTTTAGCTTCATTTAATTGTTCAAGTGAGTGTATTTAAGCTTTCCGTAATAATATAAATTATATATCGCGGATAGTTAACTATCGGTTTTATGATTTTCTCGGCAGGAAAAAGGATTTACAATAATGGAAAGAGGAGCTACTCGACCAGCGATAACAGGGCCGCCTCCACCTCAAGCTAATAGCTTTATTTGAACTCAATTCAAACAACAACCTCAAACAAAATTGATCTAATCCAGTTCAAAATGGAAACAGAAAATATTGGTTTTTAAATCACCTCATAAGAGTTGAATTGTGCCATATTTCAGGTGCTAATGTTTGGGGAGGAATCGACGCAAAGTTGAATTGCGCGAGCCAGAAGATAAGGAATTTGTGATCAGTTATATATATTGATGATGATAAAAGAGGACAAGAGAGATTCAGAATCTAATCAGTTTGGAACAAGTTTTTTTGAGTTTTCATCGTTCATTAAGGAGGATAAAGAAATTGTAAGTGTTAAAAGAGATATTAGCGACCGCGTAGAATTTTAGCAAAATTTCACTGAAACGTCGATGAAAATCAATCGATAGCGTTTTTTTTGTTGATCTTTAATATTTTAAAACAACGAACAGTTGCATATAGCCTTAAAATGCTACCAATAACTGTATGCTAGGAAGTAGGACTTCGTCATGGAGGATCCCTTGTTGGGTGCAGATTCTTTTAAGGTCCACGGTCATTAACCTTGTAACCCGAGAATTTGGGGGTTGTCGAGGACCATTATGCCCGTGAGATCTACATTGGGAGCGACATTACTTCGGGGTTCCTCAACCATCATAAGTGACATTACTTCATTGGTGTGGTTCAAGAAGCATCTACGAGATTCCGTACTATACTGAAAGTTTGAGAATGAGCACGATCGGGTAATTATAAATTTTGCTATTTGCTTTAAATATGTGTTCCTCGTGTGTGGTCGATATATAGAGTCCAACGAATATCGACGTATGTCGGCCAATCAGATTTTGTACACGGACCGGGGTGATACGGTGACCTATGCAGTGTGTGTCCTATGTCCTTTGCACGTTGACTAGAAGAACTATGTTTGGAAAGCCTGCTTGTGCTTGTAAACGAGCCCCGGCATGCAACAGAACTGTGTCGGATATTACCTATTAATAAGGATTTACATTATCGGGACTGGATGGAATCCAAGGCGGTACAGAGCTTCGTATTTGCAAGAGGGAGGATCTTTGACTAACGAATTCAAAAATCGATGAGGTTAACATTCTAGGATATATAGGTGTTCGAGTTTATTGGAATTTACAATGCATTCATCGAGCCAAAAATGATATATTGACTCAATCAAAATGAAAAACCGACCCATTGCATGATCGAATTATGAAATTCTTTCTCATCGCCAATTCCACCTCCTAACTTCCCCTATAGGAATTCTTGACCTTTGAGTGGTATGGGGTCGGCAATGTTGGGCAACAACGGCGAAGATAAGAATGGATTGGTTATGGTTCTAGTGACGGAGAAAAGAGGTGGTGGTGGCGCTCAAGGCTAATTCTCCTACCTATGCTAGCTCGGGAAACGACGATGGTCGAAAATTGAAGAAAGCAAATGATTTAGCCTTTGAAGTTGGGTGAATCGGTGGTGAAGATCTTAGTAGAGATCTAGAATTGATGATAATTGGAAGCTTGGATTGAATGGAAGAAGATGATGTTGTTCTTTCTCTTGAAGACAAAGGCTCAAGAAAACAAACTCTAGGAAATAAAAAGTGAATCAAAAAATTGGCTAAGTATTGTGCTTTTATACTTCTAGCCAAAAATCGGTTGGTACCGATAAATGTTGATCGGTACCGATCCATGTGGTTTTAGAAAAGGATGGAAAAACAGAAAAGGTACTCGGCTAAGGATTGGAATAGCTTTAAAAAATTCTAAGCGATACTTGAAAACTTTAGATGGAAGACTTCCACATTTATATCGATCGAATAAAGGTAACTCTATAGTTATCTACAACAAAGTGCCGATATTTTTAATGAAGATGCAACACTCCATGAAAACAACTCAAGTAATGAAAGCATCAAGGTAGATCCAGATTCGGTCGCTTGTCTCGATTCAAAGCATGCTTTGTATTCACAGAAGCATGCTTTTGGAGGCAAGTGTTATCTGGGATTTGAACATGTGACAGTTCAAATGGATTGGAATACTTAATGATGAAGGAATGGACTTAGAGGCTTGGAAAAGATCAAGGCTGGAGTACCCAAGAAATATGCTAAGTACAGAGAAAACAACATCGAACAGTACCGATCGATCAAGAAGCTTAGTATGGGACCCACTTTATTTCTACTACGGTTCTACATGCAAGTTTGAAGAAAAAAGACAAGCTTTGAGATCGCATAGTAGTCGGTATTGATCAATTCATACTGATAATTTGTTTCTTAAAGATCCAAAGTTTGAAGACTTGAGCAACATTAAGGAAAAGAGTACCGAAGGATTGGTCAAGGATATCGATTGACACCCAGTAATATATCATCAGTATCGACTGATTAGGTCTATAATTTTTGGTAACTTTTGACTCGTTCTTCATCCTATATTCTCGGATTTGATTGTTTGAGGAATTCATAAGAAGATCTTGTATTTTGGTGCATGGATTTGTCTATAAATAGTTATCTTCAACCTATAGAAAAGAACTTGAGATGAATCTTGACCGGTAGACTCTGTTGAATTCGAGATCAAGACATATTCAACCAAATTTCACCTGGTAATTCAGTTTTAGATGTAACCTTCAGTCAACAAAAGTACACAAGTGGATGTAGGCCATACAGTTCACCAAACCACTATAATAATCCAATGTCTCTCTTTATTTTCTTGCTATTTCTTTCATTAAAATCTCATTTTTTTTCATTTGGGAGCGTTTGCCCATTTTACACGCGCGCGCACACACACACACACACATATATATATACAAGTACTTTGACACGTGCGATGCACGTACACATAAGGAATTGATGTTATAAAACACTCTTTGTAAAAAAAATTAATCTTATAAAATGTCTTGATGTGTATGAAATGTTGCATTTTCTATATGTATACATGCACAAATCAACCATTTATCAAAACATGAATGAACTAAGTTAGTTTATGAACTAATTAATCGAGTAAAGAGAGTAATCAACCATTATTTCAATATGTTAAGAAATGTAATAAAATTAAATTTAGTATTTTTAATATTTTTGAACTTAAAAAACATGCATTGCCTCTATTTTAAAAAGTAATAAATCAGCCTATTAATATATACGAAAATTTTCATTTCAACTATAAAAATTGTACCTCCCATGATACTCCCTTCCTCATGAATGCTTAGTACTTGTTGAAGTATAAAACTAAGTACAGTTAACTAAGTTCATGATTACATATATAACAGTTTTAGTAATTTGTAAGAACTAAGTATAGTTGTTGTAATCATTTTCTCTCCTCCTTGTTCCGGGCCCTGAGAAATGTCTTTTGTAATAGGGACAAAGTTGGAAAACATAGCTGGGATAGAGCCGAAAAACATAGCTGGGCTAGACAATATGAACTAACTACAAATAATATTATTCTGGATTGTTATCTAAATACATAGTTTTATTTTCTATAACTAATTATAAATATTGAAATGAAAGATACTCAAAACAGAATAACAGAGATGACCACATAATGATAACATTATTTTGCTGTTTATAATTTCAAGCATGTTTCTAGAACACATTACTTTTGGTGCATTACAGAGTGCCACCGCTAAATTTATTTAGCTTAAATATTACATAATATATATTTTATATAATAATTAGTTAAAAGAAAATAAACTTCCTAGGCTTTGTGCATCTTTTATATAATATTACACGGCGCCTCTCTCATTGCTGCATCAGTCCCGTTGGGTCTGGTGGACAGACATTTAAGCATTTCATGCACTGGTCTACTACTCCTGCTATATAATATTACACAGAGATTTTGCTTGATGGAGAGCATGGTACGGTAGGACATTTGAGATTGCCCAGCAAGTATGGGCTAAAATCTTCTTCTACATGACTCTAAACAATGTCATGTTCAAAGGCATTTTACTAAAACCAAGCATGGTTGCTCCTGGTACTGAATGTAAAGAAAAGCAACTCCAGAGAAAGTTGCTGAATGAACATTGAAACTTCTACAAAGAAGAGTCCAACCTGCAGTTCCAGGCATTTATGGTACAATATTTATGCATTGCCTAACCTTTTTATAATGATATCAACTACATTTTAATTCATACGATGCATGTGTAATATGTTGTGACTAATACATACATGTTTTCATTTACTGAAATGCAAGTCCTTTCTGGAGGGTAGTCTGAAGTAGAAGCAACACTCAACCTGAATGCAATGAACCATATAATTGTACATTTTAAACAAAAAAATATATTCAAAAAAGTTTATGTTATCACAGTCAATATCTAACTACATAAACTGAATTTTGCAACAAAATGACATCTAAAAACGAAGGAAAATAAAATTTTAGGTCATTTTTTGAACTTATGGAATACAAAGTGACAGACAATGTATATCATTTATAAACAATGTGCACTATCTTAATACCGAGAACACTTATAATCAAATTATGTAAATCTTAAGGCTTAAACCATAAAGGTTTATGCAAATAATAGTGAATACAAAACCTTGGAGAATGATGATAATTTTCTGGTCAGAAGAGGTGGAGGTCAGTTAGTATTCCAATTCAGCCAATTTTTCGTCCGATTACTGCATCTGTCATTTTGAATTGTCATGTTTATCAAAGGGTTACAGACTCATGTAAAAACGCAATTCATGAATCAACATAATACGAACTTAAAAAAGCTGAAAATAGAAAAGGATAACCTAACATCTAATTCAACATAGAACAATTACTTAATCACCAAATCATTTGGTTAAACACAATTATTGTCCAGTTGTAATTACACATTTTATCAAACACTTGCAATGCAATATCTAATGTTTACAGTGAAGGCTGAACAATGAAGTTGGTTGCTATGTAAAAATAAATAAAGATAACAATATGCACAAAAATCAATACGAATGAAAAATGAGGATGTAATGAGAAAAAAGAAGTTCAGTAAAGCTCACAATACATGTCTACTGGAACTAATATTCGCCTATGTCTTCTTGGGTACATCATTTGCTAGATCTTAATCTCGGTCTTAACCACTGCTGATCCTGTAAAAGCAAAAAAATTAAAATTTGTGACTGAGGTCTATAAAGGTAAAAAGTGATAATATTTTCCCACCCATTTTCCATTCAGCCATAAACCAATATTGGAATATATGCAATAAATTCATCATTAAAAAAAAGCGACTACTGATAATATGGTAACACCATTTTAATCTGATTATAAATTAAAACCAAAAAGTTGATTTAATAAAGCATGAAACACAGTTACCATTTCTTGGTTTCTTGATCAGTCTAGCATTTCCTACAAAAACTATTAAGAACCGTAAAAGAAATAATTATCAAATCCAATCAAATATATTCAACATCAATACATTTCTATGCCAATTAATTGATAGTTCTATATTTTGTTTAGCGCACATCCTTAAGGCACCGACTGAAATAATATAAATACTACATGTGAGAAGCTCACTGTGTGGAATGTTATTGTAATATGTTAAAATGATAAAAAATAGCATATTATGAAATTATATCTATATTTCTAAAATTAGTATTAGAACATGCTTTTTTCAAACATTCATATATTTCCAAATTATAATTCTTTTTGTAAAGGAGCGTATTTTAATATTCGTGAAAGAATTTAAAATTCAGATATAATTTTAGTAAATATAATATGCAAACAAAAAAAAAGTAAAAAGGGATTTCATGGTAATTTTAATAAAGCGTAGTTGAGATGTCAACTTTGAGCAATGTTACAATGTAAAAAAGATAACAAAATTAATGCTTCATACAAATATGACCAAAAAAGTTGATTTAATAAAACATGAAATATAGTTACCATTGATACATTTCTTGATCAGTTTGATGCATTTCCTAAAAAAACTAATAAGATTGGTAAAAGGAAATAATTATCAAATACGCTCAAATGTATTCTAGATTATTGCATTTATATGCCGATTAATTAATAGTTCTATATTTTGTTTAGTGCACTTCCCTTAGACACCGACTGAAACAATGAGAATAATACATGTGAGAAGCTCATTCTGTAGAACATTATTACAATATGTTCAAACGATATAAAATAGCATACTATGAAATTATATATATATATATATATATAATTGTCAAATTAGTATCAAAACACGCGTTAAACATTCATATATTCTCTAAATTAATATATACTTTTTGTAAAGGTCTGTATCTTAATATTCGTGTAAGAATAAAGAACATCAATATTTTTTACAAATGTAATAGAAGTTAGACATTAATTAAGTAACAGTAGATATACTATACAAACAATAAATATTAAAAGGAATATAATGTATTCCTTATAAAAGCACAGTTGAGATTTCAAATTTGGGCAATGTTAGAATGTAAAAAGGATAACAAAATTAATGTTCATATAAATATGACCATTCATGTAGTAATCGTAAAATTCCAAAAGAAAAGAAAAGTGACTGAACAATTAAATATAAGTACCAACAAAAAAAAGTGAATTCAATCAAACTTTGCATATGGTATGTTCATTTAGCATAGAAAGGAGGAGACTTGGTAAGGGCCCGCGTTTTAAAAATCATTCATGGCATCATGTGTTTCTTGATTTTTGGCAAACTATCAACCTCCTATTGCATATTTAAAACAAATTTTAAGTTACTCCAGAAACTCTTTCAGTAATCTATGAAGAGTGTAATATAAGTATCAAATCTAAGTGTGATAGTGTTAATACTGATTGTTAATTAATGAGATTAAACAACTCATAGCTCTAGTATGGTGAATTCACTTTGATAAACTAATTAAAATCAAAAAGCATACTAAAGACAATAGTAGTTATATGGTAAAGAATATAAACTCATTACTTTCCATGCTAAATTTGTCCATTTAATCATAATTTTTTTTTGCTTTCTTTATAAAGCTTCCATCATCTCCTTCTTTTGAATAAGAATCCATCTAGATTTTGCCTACTATAATGATATTGACTGCTCCCATTTGAAGAACTTTTTGTTGATATCAAATTTTAAAAAAGGAGATAACGCTATTATATATTCGGTATTTAAACATGAAAATGCAACATAGATTCAATTAGCATTAGGGTGTAAAGATCACAGTATGGATAGACATAATTAGAATAAATTGTATGCATATTGGACTAATTTTATTATATTACTAATCTAAACAAATTGCTTAAATTGGGCTGAATTCATTTTATCTCATCAGATCAAAATTTATTAATTTCCTAGTTCATAGGATTGATCAGATCAAATCAAGTTTGATAGCAAGCGTAGCTCTAAATCATAGGCAAATTTAAGGACTAATTTGAGATATTTCAATTGCATTTATACTCCATCTCATTTTTCACCATTGTCAATTTTTTCATGATATTACTTCCAAATTGATTCAGTTGCAAAGAGTGAAAGAAATGGCAATTTGGTAAAAACATGTAATAACAGTACCCTAAGTATAACATGATATAGTCTTACCATATGCGTAATAAAACATATATCTAACAAATTCTAACAATTTTACTGAACTCCTCAACTCCAATGCTAATTTTAATTCTGCGGTTATTCTAAGTACCTTAATTATTCACATTTGCTTTTCAAAACATGGAAAAATAATGATGAAATTGGTGTTTTAATTATATTAAAATATTAAATGGCTTTCTACAACAGTTGTTCCAAATAAACTATTTTTGTGACTACTATTTTAGATAAAAAGCTTAGTAAGCAACATATCAATTAATAAAATTATACACACAATATTTGATGTAAGCTTACAACCATCTGCATTGTATATATCAGAGTAGCCATCGGTTCTGAAATCCTTAGATGTGTAATTCCTCCTCCACCATGGTTGTTGGAGCTATAGTTAAAAAAAATGTTATGCGATGAATATCGGACAAAATTGAAATAATGACTTTTTCGAAGCAGATTAGGGATTAAGTGAATCAAACTAATTGACAAATCGGGGAATAGAGAGCACGTTTGATGCCACTGAAAAGCACAGGCTTTTATTACACATTTAACCAAAAGAGTTCATAAATTAAAATTAAATAAAAGTATTTCAGAAAATCTTCCACAAACCTTTTGCCCCCAATCAATCAACCACTGGAGAGCAAGTACTTCTTAAATAAACAGTACTTAGATTTTGAATCAGATTTAACTTCAAACCAACCATTGCTTCACTTTCGTATGGTATTTTTCACAATTTTTACTATTAGTAGGCATGAATATGAAAACACAATTGACATTGAAGATAACTTAATCATCAAAGGAGCTAAACATAGGATGATTGTCATAATATCAATTACATAAATAATATTGAATTAAAAGACAAATTGATGCCAAGTTTTAAAATATGAAAATAAACCTATGAAAAATGAATTGTTCACCTTCGATAAGCAACTTTGAGGTCCTCGGCTGATTTTCCAATAGCTTATATACTTTGCCTCTGTCATGGATTGAAAGTTGGAAAAGAGCGAAATGAAATAAAATGAGTCAAATTTGCACATAATTCTCCAAATAGAAATTTGACAAACTGAATTCGATCCTAAAGGAATGAAAACAAAGCCCTATAAATTGAATTAGTAAAGTAAGGTAGAGATCTTATGCTGGAGAAATACCTTAGAGCACTGTTGCAGTTTTTCCAATAATTTTCTGCCATTGATTTCATCTTGCAGTTATTATCATTTTGAGTCTTACCAATAATTCTATAAAGGTAAAAAATTTGTATCTCGGACATTTTTGAATTTCGACTGCCCCATCGTACATCACCCACATCCACGTCAAACCGCCATCACAGACGTTGTGTCTTCAGCAGTCGCGTGCTATCTGGAATGACATCTCCGTTGCAATATCCATCTCCTTCATCTGTGCCATCAACAGTCGGTCCGAACATCAAGCGCACACCTTTGAACCGCTAGCGCCCTAGACGTGCACCTTCCCTTACGTCGCGCTCCTCTCGAAGCCGCCAGCCTTCATTCCTCCTTTTTTGTTGATGTCGGGTGATGCTGAATTTTTTTCCATTTCGATTTAAGCGTGTTATGTAGAAAAATGGGGCTAGGGTTGAACGGGAGAAGAAAAGGATGGAGAGGGATAGAGTGATAATGGGTGAGAACGTGTAATAACTACCCTCCACTATTTCGTCAAATGACAAAAGCGTCCTACTTTATGATATGCAGTAGTAAATGAAAAGAGGTATTTTCGGAAATGCCAAAAAGGCTTCACTTTGACCGTTTTGACCAGGGTTTTGCTTTATAGTATAGATATATATATATATATATATTTCGCGTATCTGTGAATTTTGTTTTGGTTATATATCTTTTATATAGTATATACTATGTCACATCATATTTATTTCACTACTTGTTTAATGGTATAAAGACATCTATATGCAATCAAGGATATTGTTTAGTTATAACCCTTTGTGCATCTATACTATACACGTTGCACATGAACAAATAATGTTCAAATACCCACGCTAACAAAAATATAGAGTAAATGAAAAATAAATCGGCATTACAATAAATTAATATTAAATAATATTTAGCGTGTGATAATTATTTAGGATATTGCATGTCAAAGATCTAGTGAAATAATTAATAAAGGACATTTTTAAGTTTTCCATTTTCTCCCCACTGCCAGTGCACATGATCCAACACCTCAAGGGTTACAAAATTATTCTTAGGCCATCACAAACCAATATATCATGAGTATTTAATGTACCTTATGATTTGTTAAACACCTTTAAGGCCACAAAGACGATTAAAAGAAAATAAATATATGAAGGAATTAAATATGAGATATAAATAATAATGTGTTACTTAACATTTATGGGGATTACAATTTTTTGGGCATCGACAAGGTTGTAGTAACATGATCAATGGATCCTAATACCTATCAGAAAATTTTGATAAATTCTCTCATCTCTTTTAGAGTTTTTTATGAGATGCATAATATGAGCCTTAATAGACAAATATATTAAAGCAATCTAATAAGTTTATGAACATATGCGATGTTATCGAATTTACTCTCAATAATTTTCATATATTAAATGGAAAATATGAAGTTATTCTTTGAGTAAAACATACCAGATGACATAAACTATAATGACTGGTTAAGAAATGCAAAAATTGCACTCACATATGAAATATTCTGGCATGTGGTCGCCACTGAACCCATGGCTAAACCTAATGATAAGGCTACCTCTTATAAATATGGACTTATTAATCATGGTCATTAGACTGTGAACTTTCTCAATGTTTTGTGTTGTCAACTACGAGCACCAAACTTCAAAAGAAACATGAGAATATGGAAGTTTGATTCGTACTCCAGTCCAAGATCACATACTCAATATGACTGGGTACATAAAGAGACTAGCTGAGTTGAGAAGAGCTCTTGATCAAGAGTTACAGATCGATTTGATACATGGATCACTGACTTCACGGTTTGATTCATTCAAAATGAACTTCAACATGAATTTAATAAAGTGTACTATTGTGGATCTCCTTGATATGTTAAGGACAACTAAAAGTACATTAACGTGGGAATCAAGTGTCGTGCTCATGGTTAAGAGTACTTTTTCTTTGAATAGTTCAAGAAAAAGAAAACGTAGGCCAAATGGCGACAACAGTAAAGCTAAGGCTAAGGAAGAGAAGGGAGAATGTCACCATTGCTCTAAAAGGGACTCTAGAAAAAGTACCATCTACAAAATTTGAAGATGCTTAAGGAAAGAAGTTAACTGATTTTGGTCCTAAAGGTATTTTCCTCGCATAAAACTATTTATTTATAAATGCTTCTTCTTGGTTTTAGATACTGGATCTGTAACTCAAATCTATAATTCATTACAGGGACCTAGCAGAAATAGACCCGTAGCAAGAGGGACAATGGAATTCCTGGTAGAAATAGATGTATGCCTTAGGGGCAATTATATAAATAATTATTTAAACTTAACTCTATAAACAATCTTATTCGAAATGAAGTATATTTTTTATTTTATTTTCTGTTATATATGTTGTTACATAGTGATATAAATAATGAATTAATTACATTAAAATATATAAGTAGAAAATTCTTACGAGAAGTGTTCTATTGATTGCAGTTGCGAATGCGTTCGTAACTAGTAGTGTTGAATTGATACATACATGTTAAAATTAACTCCTTAAATGTTCCTGGTTAATATTATTGAGAAAAGTATATCGATATATTTATTGAGAAAAGTATATCGATATATTTATTGAGACTAGTCTATGTAATACTCTACATATGATGGACTATGATTTACTCATGATAGTTTGGGACACTAAGGGGATATGTATATGTGGTTGTTTGGAACAATCACAGAATGAAGTTTTCTATCGATTAACACAACTAAATCAAAATAGAATATCTCATAGTAACAACGTATAGTAGTCTTCGAACTTGAGGGTGTTGTCGATCTTAAGTAGCTATATATACTTTGATTATGATTAAACATTTGGCAAGGCGACTTTGTTAATGACCATAGTTGGGTATACGTTGAACTATTTGAATTGAAACACCACCCAAGGGAGGATTTGTATCCTTCGTCGTAGAAGATTAGTATTACTGTAATTAGTAGTCAATTTAAATTCAAAAATGTTGGCCAGAGAAATCAACTAATCGATAAATGTTATCGGATTGAACCAAGGACTTTAAAGTGATATATGCAATTAAATATAGATATTAGTAGAATTTTTACCTTTGAATAAACACTAGATATCTAATTGATACAGTGATGATAAAAAGAATATGAGTACAAAAAGTCATTGTTGGGTGAGCTTATTATAGATTAGAAATTGGATTTTGTCCAAATGATCTAAAAGCGTCGAACTTGTGACCGATACTATACTTTAGCACAGTCTATATAGGCTTCGGTATTTAAATTGTTTAAATATTGAATGAGGGTAGGGTTCACACCAGAGTGCAAACAAACCTCATTGTTAGTTATTTTCGAATACGAAAATGTGAAATTAATAATGAAATTCATACAAATGTTGTACTAAATTTTAATGGCATTTTAATTAATTATCTAAAGTCAAAAATCAACTAAACAATGAAGTCTTACATCGATACAATTGAAGAACGAACTTAAATAGCATAACTAAATAATCCAATCAAAGTGAGTAAAATGGGCATTTTGACCAAGCAATAGTTAGTAGCGATCGATCATTGCATGAAGGGAAAATAGGGACTAGTCTCCTAGGGTTTGAGAGAAAGAGGTAGATGTTTGATATCTATGTGGCTATATATAGGCAACCTCCACTGTCATTCTCTCGACACATTCAACCAACGCAACCCTAGCCTCTAGTGGACATTGGTGAAGCCAAGGAGAGGGAGGAGATATCCAATAACCAAGGTGTTCAACAATCGGTTGGATCGCAAGGAGAAGGTAACTTCTTTAATTAAATTTATATATTTAAATATATATGCATATCTATGCTCACACGTATATGCATGCTATAAATAAACATTCAACCGTAATTTGAAATAATAAATAAATAAATATTTTTGAAAATTATTTTAATAATAAATTAATAAAGAAAACTATTTTTAATATATTTATTAGTTATAAAAAGATTTTGCTTTTAGAATAAATAAATAATTATTTTCGGATCTAAATTTGTATGTATACATACACATATATTAAAATGAATATTATATGAAGATTCTATTTGATCTATTGATATACATATATGTGTGTGTATCGATTTTAATTATAAAAAACTTAATTTTTTTGTCTCGGTTTTGATAATTAATAATAAAAAGCTCTAAAATTTTACATACCTACACACACATTTACGCAAATACACACACACACAAATTTTCATATGAGAATCTATAAAAAAGAATTTCCAAGGCTTATGATTTTCTGTAAATAAAGAAATATTTTGTTTAAAAGGTCAAACATGTTGAAATTTTAAACTTGAGATATTCAAAATAAAATTTTCATCCAGATTTTAATTAAAAACATAATATAATATAGTTGTGTTTTATGCTTATGGCTTGAATTTTTTTTACCAGTTTTGAAAAACTGAAAGCAAACTAAAGTTTGAATTTTAAACTAGTAAATATCTAAATATTTTGAATTTAATACTAATATATAAATTTATGTTTTTTCTAAACCAAATAAATTATTTTAAATTTATATTTATATATGCGTATGCCAAAAACTATTTTGTAACTTATATATATTATCTGTATTTTCAATAATATTATATTATGTATGTGTGTGTGTTATGTATAGATAAATATTAATAAAAAATGGCAAAAAATAATAAAATAATTTATATTATTGTAAGTATAAAATTAATTAATTAATGTATGTGTATCACTTTAACATTATTATTGACATATGATTTTCACCTATATATTTATTAACAGTAAGTCACAATGGTTAATTATACACATGTTTCCATATTACCCATAAGTTAGATAATACATTTTATTATAGTTACGATGTTTATATTATGAATATGAATATATCAAAATATTAAAGAATAAAATTAAATTAATTAAAAAAAATTTAGATTAAATCAATAATAAAAATATTGTTATTAACTAATAAAAAATATAAATATTTTAAATAAAATTAAAATATTTCATAAACTCTTTTATTAGTAGATACTAATTATGGTTTAATATAAAATTTATTATTCATATAAACAAAAAAAATATTCTTGTGTTAATAATAAAACGATTATTTTGAAATTCACCATTTTAACCCCATTGCTAGTGCACCTGATTCAATAATGGTACCAGAGCCTGCATTATATTTATGTGAATAATTAACCAACACATAGGGAAATTATTTTGAAAAAAAAATTGGATGGGCATTTAACGTAAAGGCACTTAAACTAAGGAGAATGTTACTCTAATTAAGGACCGTTCTAAGATCAGAAAACATCCCGATCTCCTGGTCTTTACTTGGCTCATTGAAGTGGTTTATTCCAATGGTGTGGAAGGCTCATAATTATTCTGAGCCTTAGGTTTATTCAAATATGTGTATTTTTATATTATAAATTAAATGCAAATTACTTTAAATTTAAGTAAAGTAGTATATAATTTTATAAAGAGTTATAAAATGAAAATTTATACTTGTTTTAAATAAAAATAAAAATTTCTAGGGGTTATGAATATAATATAAAATTATTTTAAAATTGTATTCATAAAGGTTATGAATAAGTAAATTTAAATTGTTTTAAACTATATATATGTTAAACGTATAATTAATTAAATTATTTAATTAAAGAAAGAATACACATATTAGTGTGTGTGTGTGTGTGTGTGTAAATTAATGAATTATAAATGTTAGAATAATTAATGTGTACATATATATTAAACATGTATAAAAAAGGAAGGTTAAATAAAATAAGACCCTCAGCCTTAAGGGCATACATTGGATGTATATAAAGACATATGATGTCGTGAGTTAAACTCATCTCCATTAAATAGTCGATAATACTCTATACAAATTATTTTGAATTAATAATTTAAAATAATAATGCTCTCCATCATATATAATATAAATAGAGTACTTAACATACTTATGATTATCGAGCATCCTTAAGCTATAAAATATCTAAGGTGATGTTTAAAGTATCCCTAGATAAGTATGAACATTATGTATTTGTTAAGCACCCTCACGGATTACGTAACACCCTTGGGATATCATGAAATGATGGGTCTAGGGTATATAATGTACTTTACAATTTGTTGAGCACACTTAAGGTTATAAAGATGTTTATGAGCATAGTAAAATTACGGTTAGGAGATATATACAAGATATAATTAGTAAAGAGTTACTTATCGTTTACGACGACCGTAATATGTTAAGCACCCTCAAGGTTGTAGTGAATGATAAAAGGATCCTATTCCCCAATAAAGGAAATTATGAAATTTTTGTATCTCTATAAGGGTTTTTGAGAGATGTAAAATTCAGTGGGAGCCTTATTAAATAGATTTGACAAACCAATCTAATAAATATAAGAACATATGAGATATTACAATAATCTAAAATAAATTTGCTCACCTAATATGATTGATAAAATTGTTCATCGATTATAATATATACTAAACGAACTAAATAAAAAGATCACAATGAAATAAAAAAAGTACTTATGAATAAGTCTTTCGGCATGTTGTCCTTCAAGACCCATGCAAGAGCCAAAATTGTATAACCATTAAAATAAATTAGGCCATGATCACTTAAGTGTTAATTTTCCCAAGACTGTGTGTTATCTTCTATGAGTTTGAACTCTAAAGCAATATAAAAGTACGAATATTTGATCCATATTTGATCACGAATAGAAGTTGTGTGGTGAACATTCACGTTTGTAATATACAAAATATTGATGAAAATGTTTCATTCGAAATGAGCAAGTAAACCATAGTGCAAGACATGTAAGTGTGGAAGTGGAAAATTTCCATACTAATAACCGAGTCATTTTTTATTTCTTCCAATCGTTGATGGAATGATATTTTATTTTTCGAATTCCATTCCGCTAACTTCAAAATTCCATTAGGTGGAAACTGGAAGAAGCGTAATGAAACATGGAGTCCATTTTTCCAGTCAAAGAATTTAAAAATGCAAAATACGCAACAAATTTGAGTTATGAACAAAATATGAATTGTAGAATAGCACAGCACATAAATGTTAGAGATTACACTAAATATTTTGAATGGGAAAAGGTTTAAAAAAACTAAGTTCTTTTATTTCTAACAGACCTGAATTCATATTTACATAGAAAACGAAATTTTCATTGTGCATAACACTTTATTCTCTATCATTTTAGTACATAATTCATTTCAGCACATAAACACAAAATTCTTACTTAAGGTTAACAGTCTCCAAAGCATTGCAATAGTTGGCTAGATGCAGTATCGAATGTCATCGTGCTACCAAAATTTTGATTTCTCTCAATTCTGCTTCAACTACTAAACTGATGATTGTGATTTGTTAGCGTGGGTAGTTAAAAGAGGAACTAAAAATTTGGTATGAATTGTAAGGATTGGCAAGCTTATTTTTTCACTAAAGAAAAATATCATATATCATTGGATATTTTGTTATATCTACATTCATATCTACACTAAAACATTTAAAACTCATTTCTTAATATGAATATCTAAAGTTTATTTCGAAGGCACACAAATGATTCAAGGAATAAATTAAATCAACTTTAAGGCTTTTAGCTTGTAATGCAAAAGACTAACCAAATATATAGTACTGTTTTTTTAAAAGAAGACACTAATCTTTATGTATGTAAATAAAGGGGGGACAAACCTATGCATGATAGGTATAATACAATACAAATCTTGTCCACTAAATAGTACATATATGGTCCAAATTAAAATAAATAAAACCCTTCTCTTTTTTTTAGGAAAAGGAAATATATATATAAGCCAACTCCAAAAGCTGTCAACATGCCTGACAGGTAACCAGGGAGAGCAAAAAGAAATAAAAAACCCGCGAAACAAAAACAGACGACCATACAGAAAGAAACGCCCTAAAAAACTACAGAAGCAGGCGCACATGAGTGGAAGACGACCGCTGGACAGGAAACAGGAACAGATCAATCTGGATGAGCTCTAGAAAAACCACCGCCCATCTAACATCGTCATCGAGCTCCGGCAAGGCCACCGCCCAATGACGATGTCGAATGAAATCCGTGCAAAACAACTACAGGCAAAGGAGACGAGCCCACCAGCACTAGCGAAGAAAACCACTCCGAATACTAGAAGGAGAGAAGACGACAGTAGACCCACCTCCGAAGCCACAACGGCAACGTCCAACTGAACAGAAAGAAAGAGAAAAGCCCCCGGACTAAACCTGATAAACCAGAACCTGAAAAACCAGCAACCACATAAGAAGGAAAAGGGGGGGAGCAAGGGCGGGATGGGCGGAACATCCCAGCCCTCGTAGAGGCCTCAGCCAATTCCAACTCTAGAGGAAGCCTGATCACAGGAAATCGATAAAAGACCCACTAGCCGTCTAGAGCGGGAGCCAACTAAACCCTTAAAAGGTCTGCCATGAAATGCCAGGAAGACATCATTCCTAACCCGCCGAATAATGGAAGAGGGATCCATCGGAGAATCCTCAAAAGTTTCCTTATTCCGCGCGCACCAGAGGTGCCAGCAGATCAGGCAAGGAATCAAACGGGAAAGGATTGAGCGTAGAGATTTACCAGAGATCTCGTACCACCAGGTTCTCTGTAAATCAGCAGGAGAGCTGTTGTTACCTCGGATACCTACCGGATTTCCGAAGTAATTTCAGCAGGATCTGGCAGTGAAGCCCAGAAAAAGAAAATGACAAGGATTCCATATCCCCGATGCCGCAGCACCTACAGCGGGAGATGGTAGGAATGCCAATCCTCTGGAGGTTCTCGTCTAATGGAAACCCATCATGAAGGGTTCGCCACATAAACAGAGAAACTTTAGGTGGGATTCGAGAATCCCAAATGAAAGAGAACAAAGGGAGAACCGGAGCTGGGTTACGAGCCGAGCTCCAGGCCTTGAAGATAGAAAACGAGCCGATATCCCAACCGGATTGACCGCCATGAGAGTCAGAAAACGATTTCACCGATTGCATGTGTTTCCAAGTCTCGCTTGCGTAAGATGGAGAACTGGTGAAACCCGAGCTCGCCAGCCTACGGTACTTAGCGTGAAGGAACGACGCCCATAAGGAGTCGTTTGCCCCAAACCGGTACCACAACTTGCAAGCAAAAGCCGCACAGATGTCCTTAGGATTGCGCAAGCCTAAACCGCCCTCGCTTTTGGGATGGCACACGACGTCCCAGGAGACCCAGTGATGGCGGTGGACATCAACCTTCGACCCCCAAAAGAAAGATGAGGCCAAAGATTGGAAAGGCCGGAAGAAGGAAGAGGTAGGGGTCATCGCAGCGAAGACATGAGTGCCCATCGAGCCTAAGACCGACTTGATGAGAACCAGTCTACCTGCTTGGGAAAGAAGAGATGCATTCCAACGGATAATCTTTCCCCTAACTTTGTCTGTCAAAGGATCGAAAATAGCGTTAAGTTTCCTACCTCTGTAGAGGACTATTCCAAGATAAGGTAGCGGAAGGGATGCTTCCTTGAACCCGGTAAAGTTCTCTAGCCAAGAAGCCCTGGAAGGAGACATGTCCTTCGCGTGGACGAAGCAACTCTTGGAGGAGTTAACGAGCTGGCCCGAGCACCTCTCATAAAGATGAATGAAGCGAAGAAGCCGACGAACAGAGGAACGGTTGCCATTGGAGAAAATGACAATGTCATCTGCAAAAGATAAGGAGGAAATGAGCGGGCACCCCCTCGGCAGCCCAAATCTATGGATTTGACCATAAATCGAGAGGGTTTGAAGCCCGCGAATGAAAGCCTCTGCCGCGATCACGAATAGAGAAGGCGATAGTGGGTCTCCTTGACGTAAACCCCTTCCCGCCCTGAAGAATCCATTAGCCGATCCGTTAATGAGAACGGAGAACCAACAGTTGGAAATGAGCCTCCAAACCAAATCAATAAGGGTTTCCAGAAACCCAAAGGCTCGCAAAACCTTGATGACGAAAAACCACGACATACGATCGTAAGCCTTTGCCATATCTAGTTTGAAAACAACATTAGAGCCTCTGACCTTCCGGTCAAGCTGGGAAATCAATTCCTAGGCTAAAAGGACGTTATATATGATTAAACGGCCTTTAACAAAACCCGCTTGAGAGGGGGAGATGATACGATCAAGGTACGGGGCCAATCGATTGGCCAGCACCTTGGAGATTACTTTGTTTGAGAAATTACACAAGCTGATGGGACGAAAATCTGCACAAGACCGAGGATTATCACACTTCGGAATAAGGACCAAGTTGGTGGAAGACCAACCAATGGGCAGAGAACCGCCAGAAAAGAAATACTGGATAGCCAGACAGAAGTCTGACTGAATGATAGGCCAAACACTCCGGTAGAAGACACCGTTGAAGCCATCCAGCCCACTGGCACTATCCTTGCTTAGAGCAAAGACACAGACTCGAATCTCTTCCGATGAAGGAGGGTCAGCTAAAGCAGCACTAACCGCCGGAGAAACCATTCGGGGGATGAAGGAAAAAAGGGCCGGATCGGAATCTGAAACAGAGGGAGTGCCTAGAAAGGATTGGAAGTGAGACAGAATGATCTCTTTGACTTCATCAGGGGTAGAAGCCACAGAGAGATCCGACCAAAGAATCTCACGAATAGAGAGAAGGTTGTTCTTCTTACGAATAGAAGAATGAAAAAATTTGGAGTTCGAATCTCCATCGACCACCCATTTGACCCTCGCCTTTTGGCGAAGATAGGTGTTCTCGACACGAAGTTCCGAGGAGAAGGCCATCTGGGCTAATCCCCACTCCTCCTTGTTGGCGGCGGACGGATCCTCGTCGAACAAAGATTCGGCTAAGATAAGAGTCTCCTCTGCCGCCCGCACACGATCGAAAATGTTTTTAAAAACTTGAACGTTCCAGGCCTTAAGGCAAACCTTGAGACGTTTAAGCTTTTGGGAGAAAACCACCATGGGGGAGGCTGCAAAAGGAGAACTCCACGATTCCTCCACCACCTGATGAAAAGTATGATGGGATCTCCACATACTCTGGAAACGGAAAGATGACGAACTCGAAAGAGAAAGGGGGGAACAGCGCAAAATCATCGGGGCATGGTCATAAAATATCCGATGGAGATGCGAGATAGAGAAGGAGAAGGGGAGATTAAGCCAATCTTCCGACCCAAAAACTCTGTCCAGCCTAGAGAGGATACGGTTCGAGCCCTCTTGGTTGTTAGACCAGGTAAAAGAAGAGCCAACGAAAGTGATTTCAGAAAGGCCCGAGCTAACAATGAAAGAGTTGAAGTCCGCCACCGAAGAACGGTTGACGGCCACCCCTCCTTGTTTTTCAGCCTGGCTAGCGACTACATTGAAATCACCGCCCACAACCGAGTACGAGAAGCCCAGCTCAGAGAGCGAAAGAATATCAGACCAGAGGGATAACCTCTCAATTCGATCACACTTGGCGTAGATCGCCGAGATAAGAAAAGGGTGAGAGAAGTGAGTAGCTGAGAAAGCCACAGAAATAAGCTGGACCGAGTCAAAAACAGGTTGAACCACAAAGCCTTTGGACCAAAGAATCCAAATCTTACCCGAAACATTGGACAAGGCACCGCCAAACCCTAACGATAACACAGTTTTGGTTACCTCTCCAGGACCCATAAAAGGTTCCAAAAGAGCAACCAAACAGACAGAATGTTTCCAGACAATGCGCTTCAGCCTAGCTGAAGACGCTTCATTGCCAATGCCACGGATATTCCAGAAAAGGAAGTTTGACATGATGAGGGGAAAAGCAAAGAGACGGATAGCTAGCAGAGAAGAAAAGGGAGGTCTAACACAACTCAGATAAGATACAACGAATATCGAGTAGACCTGTCGGTCTGCTCAGACGCCGCTATTAGTGCGAGAGGTGGCGGGAGCACCTCTCAGTTTGCAACGAGACGAACGGGAACGGGGAGCCGAATACCGAGGGGAGGACTCCGAAGAGACCCCAAGCGGCTCAGATGATCCCGACTGCGGAACACTATGCCTGGAAGATGCCGAGTTCTTAGTGAGGCGAACTTACTAACCTTAACTCACTAACCTTAACTTTACTTTACCTCAAAACATTCCTTATTCGAACTAGGGTTTCCAGATCTTAAAGGAAATCATATCGACAAAGGGGGCTATCATGTTCCATATCTTCTGTATGCTCGACCTGATCTGTCAGCTTCTTGCAAACCTCTATGGAAATCTTTAGCTCCATGACTCACTGTATCTCGTCCACACTGTGCACTAATTTATGGGAAGTTCTCTGATGCAGGTGAGATTGTCCAAAACTAACAAATCTTGGCGATGTCTGGTGAAATCCTCCCCTTCCTTTTTTATTTTAGCATGATAACTTTGACTAAACGATCAATTTTACTGCATGTTTGGAATTTACTGTTGTTATAATATTGCTTAAAATTTCTATTATTTCTCTCTATTCGACAACTCCAAATGCATTTTGAAAAATCCACTTTTTCTAAGTCCCGTAATCTATCTTTAGTTTGAAATTGATGTGATATGAACTCAGCTTGACTATGAAGTTCTATAGTTGTGGAACTAAAAGGCACTACAAGCCTACTTCTATGATGTATAATTGCATTTAAAGAAAATGTTATTAACTGTGTTTTCGTTCTCTTTGTATAGAGCACATGTACTGTCTACTATGACATGTGTTGCTCTTAAATTATCTATTATAGATATCATTCAAAATGGAGTTATGGGGTGCTCCAGAATTGAAAGAAGACGAAAAGTGAAGGACACGAATGTATTTCGGAACCGAGGGGAACGTTCCAAAATTCAAAGGAATCGAGTCAAAGGAAGAGATTGAAGCTCGAATGAGAGTGATTCTGTAAATACATTTACCCTATATGTTAAGTTTTTCCTAGAGCTACCAAAGCTCTGATACCAACTGTAACGACCCGGAATTTTGGACCATTCGCATCCATTATAAGTGTATAGGTAGACACTCATGCCGGAATTGAATTGCTCAAAATATCGCGTTGTTAATTTAAATTTGGCAAAACTGAACATATACAGTAAATAAATAATCACAGATCACAGACACAGAGTAATAATTGCAGCGGAAATAAAAGAGATAGTAGTTCATGAAGCTACTATATGAATATATAAAATACATCAGAGTTTACAACAGAAGAGTAATACGATACATCAGAGTTAAACCAGATACAACGGAAGAGTAACACGATACATCAGATACAAATCAGAATACATCACTGGAATCATCGAATACTGAAAGCAGAATAGATGGCTGGATCTTCAAGCAAAGCTCTAACTTCAAAGGTGAGTCTCGGATACTGGTACACTCAGTCTGACCCGAGCGTAAAGCAAAAACACAAGACACTCGAGTCAGGATTAACATTCTTATATTAATAACTTCCGTAATTATTACACCGATTGGTCGTTTAATATATTTCAAAACCAAATCAATTTCAATTCAATTAGAATTCGTAAATCAACATTTCATTTGTCTTTCTAAACCAATTTCCAATATTTACGTTTCAAAACTTCCAAACTACCGTTTCAAAATCTTATAATTCAATTTCAATTTCTATTTAAAACAATTCAAATATTGATTCAAGTTCATATAAGTTTCATTTCGAAATCATTTAAATTAATTTAATTTAACATTCAAATCAATTTAACTTCATTTATCGATTGCATTCAATATTCATTAAGTAAATTTTCCATTCAAAACAATTTCTATTAAATTTCCAATTCATTAAATCCATTATTTAAATTCAACTTCCTTATATCAAAACTTACAAATTGAATTAAATTAAATTCATCAAATCAAATTCTTTAAATTTCAAGTCTTATATTAATTTCAATAAATCACATTTTATTTCTTGATAAAGAAATTCAATTTCACTTATTTACTTACTTAAATAATTTTCCAAACTTAATTAATAAAGAAACTCAATTTCAATTATTTACGAAGTAAAATTCACTTTTTCAAAAGTTCAATTTTTTTTTTCATTAAATAATTCAATCTTATTTAATTACTAAATAATTCAAAACTTAATTATTAAATAATTTCAAAGTTTAATAATTTCAAACTTACTTATAATTTCAAACTTAATTCAATCATTTCTCAAATTTAACAACATTCTTTTATCAATTACATTGTTAATATTTTGTTTCAGATTATTACATATTAACATTTTCCTTTCATAAAAATTCAAATTTCAACTAATTACGTTATTAAAACAGTTAAAATTTACGGGTCGTTACAGCTATATAATCACACATTGAAATTTTTGGATTATTAATTTTGTCCCTAACAACTATTTCTCCTGGTACTATAGGGAAAGAAACTCGTATTCTTTTCCCATGCTTGTTTAAAATGAAACTCTCCCTTAATTGTTTCCTTACAGAACTAGAAGTCTTGGTCTTTGTTGCTATGTATGCTTATGCTAATAATTTATGTTAACAAGTTCCTGGTATGAGCTCTATTGCATGAATCCCACCTATCATTGTTTATAATTCCGCTTACATTAAGATTTTCACCTCCTAAAGTCCTCTAAGCTTGAATGCCTAGTTTGTGTACTAAAATGCCACCATCTAACCAAAGGTCATATCATAGGTTTATTGATTTTCTATTCACGATTCTCCTTTTTATGACTTGCAATTCTTTATGTCTCAATAGCAATAAAAATTTGAAGGTTCTGGAATATGTGTTATTGATGTTATTCGCCCAAAAGTATTTTCTATATTAATTTAATATCAGATGTTTCATTCATCTCTGCAATCTTTTTAATCCCGTTGCACCTTCAGATTTAGGAGTGCACATTGTACTCCATGCAATTTTAGTTTTTTTTTACTTTTCCGTATTAAATTAGAATTTTTTTAAATTATCATGTTAATGGTTTCATTTGGTGGCTTAAAACTCTTACTCGGTAAATTAGAATTTTTAATTTTCTGTAGTAAATTAGAATTTTTTTTGAATTTTTACCTTCAGATTTAGGGATGTATAAGTAAAATTGAGGTAAGTAGGAATCAAGTAGTAGAAAAAGAACATCTTGGGGAGGGTATATGCTATATATAACATATTTATATTTTGATATAGATATATAAGAGGACATATCTACCCCTTTATTATTGCACTCATACTCTTTACTTCTGTTTCTTATGAACCCTCGCCTATGGATAAAGTAGGAATGGATCTATGTAACCGACGGTTGACTTTAGTAAGTACGAGAGTGAATCCTAGTAGAGGAGCTGATAGTATGCAAACTAACGGCCAAGGAGAGGAGGCAGCCCCGGATGTTCATGTAGAAGCTGATAATGAAATGCATGCCCCAACTATAGGGAATTTGGATGTCAATGCACTTTCCCAGCAGTTATTATAAGATTTTGTGTAACAATAAGCACCATCGCAAGCCTAGAATGTACCAAGGGGCTTAGTGCAGCCAGTTAGGGAGTATTTTGTTAAGATGAATAAGGACTTTCAAAGCTTGGTAGAAGAGTTGTTTGATGTAACGAAATAGCAATTGGAGGCAAGTGATTGGTTGGTGATGTGTGAGAGGAATTGTAAAGGCTTAGAGTTAACAGATGCTCAGTGGGTCTAGCGAGTGTCTAGTGGGGAACTGTGAAAGCTGAGATTCCTAAACAAGAAATTATTTGGGAAGGTTTTGAAAGGGAGTGCAGATTAAGGATCTTAAGGCTAATTTAACACTAGAGGGGGGTGAATAGTGTTTAATGGATTCTAAGACTTATATGGACTAATTTTAAAAATTATGATATAAACAAATGCAGAACTTAATCACAGAACAATCACAGAATCAAACACAGATGCAGAAAGTAAATAAAAAGAAGTAAAAGGAAAGAACACACTGGATTTTATACTGGTTCGGAGTTACCTTATGTCCAGTCCTGCACCAAGGCAAACACCTCGTACAGATTTTTATTATACCAATGTCGAGATTACAATCCTCAATTTCTAAAGGCCTTGAGGTACCCTCCTGTCTTTGAGTCCGGGGCAAGCTCTCTTGATTTACGGGACACATGATCACCCAATTGATTTCCAGGCACAACCACACCTTATAGAGAGACTCGATAAACTTTTGATTACAAATTGATCCTATAACTCTGAATAGCACTTTGATCTTCGAGAGAGGGCAGAGAATCAAACAAGAATGAGATTCTAATTTGATTCACTTGAGAATTCGGCAAAATTTCGGCACGATCTTAAAAATATGAAAATTTTAGAATATGGATTTGTGGAGAAGGAGTGAAGAAATTAAGAAAAATAGTTAGTTAAAAAATTCGTTTGTGAAGGCTATTTATAGACCAGTAACGGTCATAACCATTCGTGAAGAGATTTAAACGAATAGACACTTCTTTTGAAAATTGAAACTTTTAAATTTAACGGCCACCATGTCGACATGGGGTATCCCATGATGTCGACATCCCTTAATTAAAAACAATATAAAATTTGTTTTGAAAATGGTATTGAAAGGAAAACAAGATGAAATGATTCTGGAGTAAAATAAACTAATTTTCCTATGTTTTAAAATAAAGAAGAGTAAAAAAATATATTTTTAGAATGTATATATAAATTTGATTTTAAATCCCAAGTATATATATATTATAAAAGAATATTTAAAAAGCAGAAGATAGTTTTAAAAAAACAAACGAAGTTTAAAACAAGAGTTTATTTAAAAACAAAAACAAAGAATATTTTAAGGCTAAAACATTTTGAAAAGCAGTTTTGAAAATCATTTTGAAACCATTTTGAAGTAGTTTTGCAAGCTTCTTCCTGCAGAATATTTCATCACATCAGGACTCGAGAACTTGTACAAAACCAGGATGTTCGTGGGTTTGTAAGCCACTTGTCGTAGGTTTGTAAGCTACTTGTCGTGGGTTTGTAAGCCACTAAGAAGATAGAAATGGGTTCCATCCCAAATGAAATTTGGAATGAAGATTTCCATGCTATTATGAAGTTTTAACAAAACTAGACACTTATCTTGAATCTTGATCTTTATACTCCTGAGTCTTCAAACTTGATTTCTTCATTCTTGATCTTTATACTGTACAGTCTTCAATAATCAGTACCTGCCTTATATATATCCTGCATAATAACATTCATATATATCTAGAAAATAGTGTTAGTATATAAGTTATAATAAAATAAGTTACAAAGGTTGTTGTCATCAAAACCACTATCTCCAGTTCCTAACATTCTCCCCCATTTTGATGATGACAACCTTATAAAATATACTTACCACTTCGATCATACCATAAGTCCCCCTTACTCCAAGCCTACTATTTTATATAACTTCTCCCCCTTTGTCATCAACAAAAAATAACCTATAAACCTTGAACTTAATAGAAAATGAGATAAACAAACATATGACATAAGAATAATAACTATGTATGAGTGAAATGTAGCATCCTAAGTTAAATGGAATTCAAGATTTTATACACCAAAGATTGTTTTTAGAAGAACATTAATTAAGATAACACTTATATACAAATTAACAAACCAATATACAATCAAGAAAAAGAAAAACGAAAAACGCTTAACGAGGACCCTTAACTATTGGTGATTTATGGATCGAACAATTTGGATAGTGAAGACAAAAGTTTCCACATTGTTCGACCAAGTTCCCATTAGTGTCAAAAAGGACCTCTCCAACGCAAATCACGCCATCGTCTTCGTCCATATGAACATCCGGATTCGGCAGAGGATGTTCTTCTTCTTGATCCTCTTGTGGTTCTTCCAGAGGCTCTTCTTCTTCAGAATCCATGGCTTGTGATGATTCTTCGATGACAATGGGATTGGCATGGTTATCCATAAGGAATTTTTGTAAATTCCTAAGGATTCTGCCTTTCCTATCTTGTTCTCTAGCCATTCGCAGTTGACTCACTTGAATTTCTATCATCATTTGAAGCAAATCTTTCATCTTCTTTTGTAATTTGATGACTCGTACGTGTGTGGAACGTTGAAACGGGCCAGAATGAGGACAAGTGGGTGAAGAAGGTTCATTATTAGAAGAGGAAGCCATTAATTTACTGTTTTAGAAGTTTATTACAGAGAAAAGGAGTAAAAGTCAAAATATATAAATATATAACCAATAACTAATTTTAGAGGGAAATTTAAATTTGAAAATCTCGGCATGTATGTCGACATAGGGGGATGGGTCATGTCGACATGCCCGGTTCAATTTTTGAGAAATTTTTTATTTATATTAATTATTAACTATACTTGTATTGTTTATAATTTATATTTCAGTTAATGAACATATACCTAATTCTCTTCTAAATTTAGTAAAGTTTTGTTCACTTAATGGTTTGGTTAATATATCAGCAATTTGTTTTTCAGTATTAATATATTCAAGAGTTATGACTTCTTTACTTATATTATCTCTACGAAAATGATGTCTAATATCAATATGTTTTGTTCTAGCATGATGAGTTGGATTTTTAGATAGATTTATTGCACTAGTATTATCACAATAAATTGGTGATTTAGTTATAGTTAATCCAAAATCTTTTAAAGTTTGTTGCATATATATAACTTGAGAACAAGCCAAAGCAGCAGATATATATTCTGCTTCAGTTGTTGACAAGGATACAGTGTTTTGCTTCTTACTAAACCAGGAAACCAGAGAATGTCCTAGAAAGTGACAAGTTCCACTTGTACTTTTTCTGTCTGATTTACAACCAGCATAATCAGCACCACAATATGAAATTAAATCAAATACATCATTTTTAGGGTAAAATAAACCATAATCTAAAGTATGTTTTACATATCTTAAAATTCTTTTAACAGCTTTTAAGTGAGTTTCTTTAGGTTGAGATTGGTATCTTGCACAGAGACAGGCACTATGCATGATGTCAGGACGACTTGATGTTATATAAAGTAGTGAACCAACCATTGCCCTATATAATTTTTGATCAACATCTTTTGATTTATCTTCTTTACTTAAAGCTACATTAGTTGTCATTGGAGTTGGTTTCCCACTAGAAGTGGTCAATCCAAATTTATTAATTAAATCCTTAGCATATTTTTCTTGACTAATGAAAATTTCTTTATCTAATTGTTTGATTTAAAGTCCTAAGAAGAAACTTAGTTCTACCATATGACTCATTTCAAATTCTTTAGTCATTATATCTGAGAATTCTTTATTCATTATGTTATTAGTTGATCCAAATATTATATCATCTACATATATTTGTACTAATTGAATATCATTTTTGTTTCTTTTAATAAAAAGAGTTGTATCTATTTTACCAATTTCAAAACCAGATTGTAGCAAATAAGATCTTAGTCTTTCATACCAGGCTCTAGGAGCTTGTTTCAGACCATATAAAGCTTTCTTTAATTTATATACATGATTTGGAAATTTATTATCTTCAAAAAGTGGAGGTTGTTCAACATAAACATCTTCTTTTACAAAGCCATTTAGAAAAGCACTTTGAACATCTATTTGATATAACTTGAAATTATTGTAGTTTGCGAAAGCAAGTAGAATCCTGATAGCTTCTATTCTTGCTACGGGTGCAAAGGTTTCGTCATAATCAATTCCTTCTTCTTGACAATAACCTTGCGCGACTAAACGAGCTTTATTTCTCACGACCTCACCAAGTTCATTCATTTTATTTTTATAAACCCATTTTGTTCCAATTATACTTTTATCCTCAGGTCTAGGAACAAGTTCCCAAACATCATTTCTGGTGAACTGATTCAATTCTTCTTGCATAGCAAGAATCCATGAATCATCAGATGATGCTTCCTTTGGATTTTAGGTTCAATAGTTGATATAAAAGCTACATTACTCATATTATTTAGTTGATTTCTTGTTTTAACTATAGATTCAATATTTCCTAGTATATTTTCTACAGGATGATCTTTTAATAGCCTAATTCTTTTATTAGGTTGAATGATTTCACAATTAGTTTCTTTAGGTTCATTATTTAAAGTTACAAAATCTTCTTCATCTTCTATTTGTACAGTATCTTTAAAAATTTCATCAAAAGATACATGCATTGTTTCTTCAATAGTGTTAGTTCTTAAATTATAAACTCCAAATGCTTTACTTCTATTAGAATATCCGATAAAGATACCTTTGTCGGATTTAGGTTCAAATTTATCTAAATTATCTTTTGTATTAAGAATAAAACACTTACTACCAAAAACTTTAAAATAAGCTACTATGGGTTTCTTATTGTAAAGTAATTCATATGGTGTTTTATTAGTTAATGGTCTAACTGAAATCTTATTTAATATATAACAGGCTGTAACGACTGCTTCAGCCTAAAAGTTTTTAGGTAAGTTACTATCAGAAAGCATTGTTCTAGCACACTCTTGAATCGTTCTATTCTTACATTCTACCACTCTATTTTGTTGTGGAATTCTTGGAAAAGAGAAATAATGCGTAATTCCTTTTTTATTACAGAAATTCTTAAATTTTTCATTTTCAAATTCTCCACCGTGATCACTACGAATAGTTTTTATTTTTAAAGAAAGTTGATTTTGAATTCTTTTAGCAAAATCTTAAATAATTCAAAAGCATCACTTTTAAGTTTAAGAAAAATTGTCCAAGTATATCTAGAATAATCATCTACAATTACAAAAACATATTTATTGTGATTAATTGACTGAACTTGAGATGGACCAAATAAATCTAAATGAAGTAATTCTAGAGGTTTAGAAGTAGAAATCATATCTTTTAATTTAAATGAACTTTTCTTAAGTTTTCCTAATTGACAAGCATCACATATACTATCTACTTTAAAGTTTAACTTGGGAAGACCTCTAACTAAGTCAAGTTTTGATAACCTAGATAATAGTTGGAAATTTAAATGACCAAATCTTTTATGCCAAATCCAAGGGTCACTTGTATTAGCCAAAAGACATAAGTTATCATTTGAAACTTTCATACTAAGGATGTAAATGTTTTTCTTCCTAATTCCTTCAAAGATAATATTTGACTTATTATCTTCGATGTGACACTTATCTTTTCCAAATTTAATTTTAAAATCTTTATCACGTAGTTGACTTATCCTAAGAAGATTATGTTTTAAATTCCTAACTAGCAAAACATCAGAAATAAGAGGAGTTTTAGAATTACCGACATTGCCGATGCCAATCACATATCCTTTTGAGTTATCTCCAAAGTTGACCAATCCACCATCTTGATATATAATGTCATTGAGTATCTCGGGATTTCCAGTCATATGCCTTGAACAGCCGCTATCAAGTATCCATTTATCTTTCTCAATTTGCACAGTTTGTCCATTGGGTGCTGATTCTTCAAAAGCCATGTAACATGTGTGTTCCTGCATAACAAACAAATTCGGTAGATAACTTGATTTTTCATAAAAACTATATGCAGGCTTATGGTACTTTGATGAAATGCATAAATTCAAACTAGTATTAACAAAATTCTCTAAAAATGCCATTTTTAACTTTTCAAGTTTCGGATTATGAAAACTATGAAAACCTATGCTCTAATACCAATTGAAAGGGAGTGCGGATTAAGTATCTTAAGATTAATTTTAAACTAGAGGGGGGTGAATAGTGTTTAATAGTAACTAAGACTTATATGGACTAATTTTAAAAATTATGATATAAACAAATGCAAAACTTAATCACAGAACAATCACAGAATCAAACACAGATGCAGAAAGTAAATAAAAAGCAGTAAAAGGAAAGAACACACCGGATTTTATACTGGTTCGGAGTTACCCTACGTCCAGTCCTACACTAAGGCAAACAAGTCGTACAGATTTTTATTATACCAATATCGAGATTACAATCCTCAATTTCTAAAGGCCTTGAGGTACCCTCCTGTCTTCGAGTCCGGGGCAAACTCTCTTGATTTACGGGACACAAGATCACCCAATTGATTTCCAGGCACAACCACACCTTATAGAGAGACTCGATAAACTTTTGATTACAAATTGATCCTATAACTCTGAATAACACTTTGATCTTCGAGAGAGGGCAGAGAATCAAACAAGAATGAGATTCTAATTTGATTCAATTGAGAATTCGTCAGAATTTCGGCACGATCTTAAAAATATAAAAATTTTAGAATATGGATTTGTGGAGAAGAAGGAGTGAAGAAAATAAGAAAAATAGTTATAAAAAAATTCGTTTGTGAAGGCTATTTATAGACCAGTAACGGTCATAACCATTCGTGAAGAGATTAAAACGAATAGACACTTCTTTTGAAAATTGAAACTTTTGAATTTAACGGCCACCATGTCGACATGGGGTATCCCATGATGTCGACATCCCTTAGTTAAAAACAATGTAAAATTTGTTTTGAAAATGGTATTGAAAGGAAAACAAGATGAAATGATTCTGGAGTAAAATAAACTAATTTCCTATGTTTTAAAATAAAGAAGAGTAGAAAAATATATTTTTAGAATGTATATATAAATTTGATTTTAAATCTCAAGTGTATATATATATATTATAAAAGAATATTTAAAAATCAGAAGATAGTTTTAAAAAAATAAACGAAGTTTAAAACAAGAGTTTATTTAAAAACAAACACAAAGAATATTTTAAGGCTAAAACATTTTGAAAAGCAGTTTTGAAACTCATTTTGAAAAACCATTTTGAAGTAGTTTTGCAAGCTTATTCTTGTAGAATATTTCATCACATCAGCACTCGAGAACTTGTACAAAACCAGGATGTTCATGGGTTGTAAGCCACTTGTCGTAGGTTTGTAAGCTACTTGTCATAGGTTTGTAAGCCACTGAGAAGATAGAAATGGTTTCCATCCCAAATGAAATTTTGAATGAAGATTTCCATGCTATTATGAAGTTTTAACCAAATTAGACACTTATCTTGAAATCTTGATCTTGATACTCATGAGTCTTCAAACTTGATTTCTTCATTCTTGATCTTTATACTGTACAGTCTTCAATAATCAGTACCTGCCTTATATATATCCTGCATAATAACATTCATATATATCTAGACAAAAGTGTTAGTATATAAGTTATAATAAAATAAGTTACAAAGGTTGTTATCATCAAAACCACTATCTCCAGTTCCTAACAGGTTTAAGGAAATGTTTGAGGAACAGTATATTCTAGGACTCAGAGCTATTGGAAATGTTCCGGGAGTATGTAGAATTGCAGCAATGGAGTTTGTTTATGTCGGAATACGTGCAAAAGTTCAATGTATTATCCAAGTATGGATATGATTAGATTAGGACTCCAAGAAAGAAGATGGAAAAATTTATCCTAGGATCGAGCCAGGATTGAGTGATAAAACATTGGCTCATCTAGCACTTCCATTGAACGAAGTGGTAGATATGGCGAAGAGGTATGAATTGATGTATGTTGAAGGAAGAGTGTGGGATAGAAGGCTCAAATTGAGAAGAAAAGGAAGTTCGCTCCATATCAGAAAAGCAAGAAAGGCCAATAGTAGAAAGGAAAGGCTTAGTGCAAGTGGAGAGCAAAAAGATGTTGTTGACTTGGCCTGCTATAATTGTAAGCAGAGGGGAGACTATGAAAATAAGAGTCTTGAGATAGTTTGAGTGGTAAAGGTTAATTGTTTATTGTGTGACAAGCTTGGGCACAAGAAGAAAGATTATCCCGAGTTAAAGTAGCCAAAGGGTTTCGCTTTGGAAGAACGATCAACCAGACTAACGGTTGAGGAGAAAGGGAAGAAAGTTGTATTGGGAGGTACGATCTTGATCTCTAGTACCTCGGTTAGAGTTCTTTTTGATAGGGGGTTACCCATTCTTTCATTTTGAAAGATGTAGTGCATAGGTTGGGGCTAGATACTACCTATTTAGTTACTTTTCTATGTGTGGTTAATCCGATCGGTGGGTATGCTACTCTCGGATTAAGGTGCATTGGCCTTGTGTTTGATTTTTGTGGTCATTTGTTTGCTTGCGACCAATATGTGTTGGACTTCGTGGGATATGGGGTAATTTTGGGTATGGACAGGTTAATGAGTAATGACGTTAGGATCTTTTGTGCTGATCGAGTTATTACTTTATGGAATCTAAATGATGGGGAAAGGACCATTGTGGCATTGGATGCAATTGATGAGAATTCAGGTTTGGTGTTAGGCGTTATGGAGGAACAGGAGGACGAGATAAATAAAGTCCGGATAGTTCAAGAGTTTATAGTTGTTTTTTTTAATCCGTGATGGGATTTTAGCTAATAAGAGAGATTTAATTTAGGATAGACTTGATGTAGGGGGCATTGCCTGTTAGTGCCACCCAAGGAGATGGAAGAATTGAAGAAGCAGCTGGCGGAACTTGAAGATAAAAGTTTCATTAGACTGAGTAGTTCAATATAGGGAGCATTTGTGGTATTTGTAAGGAAGTTGGATGGATCTTTACAGATGTGTATTGATTACTCGAAGCTGAATGAATTGACAATAAAGAATCATTATCTGTTGCCTACGATAGACAACTTGTTCAACCAGTCGAGAGTATTCTTGCAGCTAGATTTGGTAACGGGATTCCATCAACTGATGGTAGCAGAAGATGGTGTTCCATTGACTGTGCTCAAAATGGTGTATGGTTCATATGAGAGGTTATTGATGCCGTTTGGACTGACCCGTCGTTCTTCATTATCTTATGAACCGAATCTTCTACGGTCAATTAGACAGATTTGTGTTGGCCTTCATTGATTATATCTTGGTATTTCCAAGGATGAGGGAGACTATGAAGTCTATCTTAGATTGGTATTGGATACGATGAGACAACTCAAGTTGAGGGCTAAGTTTTTGTAATGTCACTTTTAGAAACAAGAAGTTAAGTATCTTGGGCACGTTGTCTCAGAGAATGAATTGGTACTGCATCCATCGAAGATAGAAACTATTGAGAGTTGGAAGAGACCAGAGATGGTCATAGAGATGAGAAGTTGACCATGATACTAACCTCTATACTAACACTCATTATTAACCGGACTACTCTGGCCAGAGACTTTAACTTTGAGTTAACTGCAGTTGGTCGTGATACTAACCTCATATAACCGAGGAGACGAATTCTCTATTGAATAATGTTTCACTTCAAATGCTTTAACTCGAACTCAACTATAGTCGTTTGATGGAAGTCATGCCATAAATTAACTATAATCAAAGTGGAGTGTCCATGTTGAAGTTCAATAGTGTTCTCAAGTCGAGAGAACTGTGCAATACTGTCGATTTGATATTTTCTATTTGACCTTAGTTATATTAACCTATAGAAAATTATCGAGAGAGTCATTCTATAGCTATCCAATAACTATCAGTATGTAACTTCATGGTGCCTCCAACAGCCATGAGTAATACACTACCCAACATTTGGAGGGCATAATGCACTCTAGTCTCAACGGATGCATCGATATTCAGTCTCGATACATCTTGATTAGGAATATTTAAAATGATATGTTTGTTTTCATTATGATAAATTTCTCATGATTACAATACATTATAATTACTATCACAAAACATACCACTTATAGATTTTCTATTAAATATACTTAAATTAAATAATAATATAACACATTATATCAAGTATATAATAGAAAGAAAAACTCCTTTTATTTTGAACAAGATTTTATTATAGAGTTAATAATTTACATTAAATTACAGAATTTTCCATACAGCATACTCCTGACTCCATAAATCTGCTACTTGCACTTGAAGGCAATTATGGAATCTCTATTCCATCCATTTGATTGGTTTGATGAGAACTAATCTAGTCAGTCCCTTCGTGAATGGATCTACTTTGTTGTTTTAAATATTTACTCTATCAATCAACTCTCTTCGATGTTGATAAACTGCCTTTACCACGTGGAACTATTCGGAGTGTTTCTCGATTTCTAGTGAGCTCTTATAATTCCATTGTTATCAATATAACAATGGTGTATTGCTTTCAATTCTTGGAATCAACTCTAGCTCATTTATAAAATTTTGCATTTATGCTTATACATTTCTTTTATTATGGTGCTACTCAAAGCAATGTACCTAGCCTTTTCGTCTTTCATTTGGAAAATTTTCACCTTAAAGCTCCTTAAATAAGGTTCGAACATAAATTAGTATTGACATACTATACTCGATGGCAGTTGTGAAGTTTGAGTTCGAATATTCCTTCATAAGGAGTTCGTTGTTTCTATAAATAGTTCTCTAGTATTTTGTAAATACTCGAGAATGCTCTACCATTTAGTGATTTTTAATTTGGATTTGATATTTTCTTCATGCATCAAATACATTAGCTAAATATAATATTATTGACAATACAATATGTATGAAATTATTATTTTCAACGGATAAGGAATCCATCTTACATGCTCCATATTGAACATTTTAATATGGATTCTGTTTATATCATTTGGGGCATTCCCAACATCCTTTTATACTTATTATAAAAGAAGTTTTACAAATCCTATATCAAGAATTTAAACAGCTAAAGTAGAACTGATTTTAACGTAGGTATATTGTTAACAACCAGCGGTATCTTGTTTAGGTATAGTTTTGAAATATCTATATGCCTTTTTACATATAGGCACATGCTTCCTCTGCATTTTTACTGAAATAAAACTATTTTATACTTCTATCAAAATACTTGTTTGACTCTGATGCTTGTCGAACAATACTTTCACATCCATTCTTAGATCATATTCCAAAACCCACAAACTAAATATCGCTTCCATTGACTTCGGGTTACTTTGGTTTTTATGAGAAAACAGACTATTCTTAATCATTATTTAGGATTTTATGTTTTATATGTACCAAAACACAAAGTCATACGAGGTATAATTTTTTGAGTAAAATCCAAAATAACATGAGTACGTTGAATGACAAATCTGTTATGTTAATTTCAATAATTGAAATTTATGATGTTATTCTTATCAATATTGCTCACTGTATCCCTAATGTATTAGTCTTTCTGTAATGACCCATAATTTTATCACTTTTAAATGGAATATTTAATTAACTTTAAATACTCAAATATAGAATTCTCAAACTTAAATAATCATGTTTTATGTAATAAATAAGAATGGTGAACTTATTTTTAGAATTGGTTTACAAAAATAAGAGATTTTGGATTTTCGTCGTAAAATTGACAAAAGCCGGTTTTCGATAAAATTTGATAAACATTCGAATGATTGTTGTAAATTGTAAATAATTCTTTTTAATGGTTATATAATGATATGATAATAATAGAAATTTTTATAATGGTTTTATAAACATATATACTTGTTTATAAAAGTGTACAAACTTTGTCGCACTTCAACCAATCGACGTCGTATTTTTACAATTGGTTTTTAATTTTATTAAATATGGTTTTATAACTAAAATAAGCTTGTTTTAATTATTTAAAGATGACAAGAAACTAATTTTAAAAAATTTTCACATAAATAAATAGCTTAATAAAAAAATATGACCAAAAAACGTTTTGTCGAAAATCAACGTTTTGTTCAATATAAGTTGTGCAAACATTTTGCAACTTGGATAGTTATTATATAAACACATTAACAAAGAAATAAACACCTCACTTGTATTAATTAAAGATTAATTAAGAAGTATTTAATTTAGTAAAGAAAAGTACAAAAGAAGATATTTTCACCCAATCCAACACAAGTCAAATTAAATCTCACCTTAAGTCTATTTTTCCATCTAAATACATCCCTTAGCTATTAAGTAAAGAGATAATAAGTTAGTGAAGTGATGGGGGAGGTGATAAGAAGGGGAGGGTCGAAAACGATGGTGATTGGGGGGGTAATTTTGTCCATTTACATTCCTAATTGTTAAAGAATTCAAGCTATAAATATGGACCCTTATGCTTCATTTTATTTGCACCTCCATTCTTTCTTTTCTTAAGTTTCTCTTATTCTTCTTTTAGGCTCTAATGGCCTCTTCTTCTCTAGAAAGATAATGACTTCTTTCCTTAGGAAAATAATGGTGAAAAAAATAGAAAAAAATAAAGTAAAGTAAAAATATAGTATTCCACCTCAAAAGCAAGTCCAAACTCCACATCTTTCTCTTCTAAGTACACGACCACCACTGTTATCACTAAAGTCGAGTCCTCCATACAAACAAGGCTAGGTCGAGCCCATTTGGAAGAAAGGAAGGAGTTTAGGAAGCTTCAGAGTGAAAATATTGAAGAGAAGTGCCACCGGATTCGTTCCAAGAAGATAATAGGAATGAAGAAGATGATGATTAGTCGAAGTTAACAATGGTTTAGTGAAGTGTTGTTGGATAAGAATGTTGGTAGGAAGAATTAGTTGGAGATAATGGTGAGTACTCACATTTTACTAATTAATCTCTAAATTATTTCAAGTATAATAATTTGAAAGTTTAAATATATTGGATGACTAAATGTTTGATATTGGATGATAACGTGTTGATATATTATGATTGGTTATATGGTTGTGATATGGTTGATAACTTAGTTTGATAAATGATAAGAGAAATTTAAAGTAATTAACCATGGTTAATTAAATGAAAATTTAATCCATAAACAATATGCGTATGGAGTTGTTTAGCCTTTTATGTTATATGCGTATGGAGTTGAATACCGTCTTCCTTGTCCTGTCATTGCTCCTCCTATCCTTCCATCTCCCCCCATTGTCCCAGTTTCTATTCCTTCATCTTCGTCTGCCTCCCCTTCCTTGCCTTCACCTTCTTCCTTAGCTTTACCTTGGTGTTCTCTTTTCAAATCTAGGCCGCGCAATGCTGGTAATTTCGTCCCTGTGAACTTTCCTCTAGTGTATGATGGGGAAGCCATTGTACCACCATCTGAAGTTATCCAGGCAGGAAATGAAGTGTGGGTTCAGTACCTAGTTGGTTTCTTCCTAGATAAGCCTCTTCCCTACCTTGTAGTGTTGAATCATCTTAAGAGGGTTTGGAAACTCAAAGGCTCAATTCAAGTCAAGTCTGATGGGAACTTGTTCCTCTTCAATCTGTCCTCTGATGAGGATAGAAGGAAGATTATCCAGTCAGACCCGTTAGTAATGAGGAACAAGTTGTTTATAGTGAAGGAATGGGATCCCTCCATTGGAAATAGTGTCAGTACAATCAAATCTGTTCCAGTGTGGTTAAAACTGTCCAATATCCCCCTTTATTGTTGGTCACATTTAGGCATAAACTGGTTAGCAACAAGAATAGGAAGATTTCTCTGTATGGACGAAGCAACTGAAAAGTTAGACAGGATTGGGTATGCTAAGTGTATGGTTGAGGTTTCTTCTATGTTTGAATTACCTGAGACGTTTTCAGTAAAATTGTTAGATGGATCTTCGCAAGTAGTTAAGGTTGATTACTTATGGAAGCCTAAGATCTGTGGGTCTTGCAAGGAATTCGGGCATGATAAGCAGGACTGTATGGTTCTAAATAGTTTAAGTGATAGGATGGAAGAAGCTCTCAATAAAGATCTTACTGAGGAAAAAAGGACTGATAACCTGAATATTAAGGAAGTTACAATTGATGATGACAAGGTTAAATTAGGAAGGAAGAGTGGGTGGAGAAGGGTACCATTCAGGAAGGATAGGTCTAGTAACTATGTTAAAAGAAATGTGGTTGAAAAAGAAAATAGAATGTTTAAAAGTAATGTTCTTCCAGTGGATGGTAATATTGTCGAGGAAGACAAACCAAAAGATTCAATGGTAAATACTGATGTTGTGGCAAATGCTGATCCATTAATTCTTCGTGTAGGTACTGAGCAGATTGATGATTTTTCCGAAGCAATTATGACCCCTAACCCCTTTAATACATTACACTGTTCTGAAGCTGGGGAAGATTCAATGTGTACCTCAGTATTAATTGCAAATAAGAATAAGTCACCCCAGATGCACTTGAAATCTGATAAAGTACCAAGTCTTGGAAATCAGGTTACAAGTACAAAGTATAGTGAAGGAACTACAATTGTAACTGGATGTACTTCTGAACAACCACCCTCAAAATTACATGAAACACATGCTAAGGTGATTTCTTCTTCTGTTCCCCAGCAGTGTCTTGAGCATGATTTCCTGCAATCCATTGAAGATTCCATCCTTTCTCTCTTTCCGACCTCAACAATTAATCCGTCCCCTCTTCCTGTATCTGCCCCTTTGCCTTCACAGCCCATTCCCGTTTCCTCCCCTTACATTTTCAAGGGCACAATACCTGGTTGGGTCTCTCCTCCTGGTGAACCACCCTCAGTTAACCTCAAATCCTCTAAGTCTCCCTCTCTCTCTGCTAAGCTAAAATCAGCTAGAATTGATCCTCCTTCGACAAGGAGTAGGGTAGGTGTGTCTCATCTCTCCCTGTAGTTTTCCATGTTGAACAAAATTGCTGCATGGAATATTAGGGGTGCTCATAACTCTGAGAAACTTGACCACGTCAAATCTATCATTCATGACCATAACATCAAAATCTTTGCCATTTTGGAAACCAAGCTCTCTCTTCCTTTATCCATCAGAGCAGCAAACTACATTAATCCTTCCTGGGATTTCAATCACAACTTGAATGAAGCCCCTTATGGTCGTATCCTTGTTGTTCATGATCCTTCAGTTTTCTCCCTCAATCATATTCTCTCCTCCACGCAAATGATCCACTTCCATGCTGTCTATCTGCCTTCTCAGCTATCCTTTTATATAACCTTTATTTATGCGCATAATGCTGTTGCCTCCCGGCAACCTCTTCTCAACATCCTCCCTTCATTACGTCAAAGCTCCCATCCTTGGCTTGTGTTAGGGGATTTTAACTGCTGCCTGAACCTCTCTGATAGGTTTGGTGGTCTGCCGCTGTTGCCTAGGGACATTGCTCCTTTAAACATATCACTTTCTGACTCTGGTCTACAACCTGTTGTACGCACTGGCGTGCCATTTTCGTGGAATAACAGAAGTCGTTCTGGCGCGCGTACTTTCTCCAATATTGATCACTCATTTTGCAATTCAGCAGCCTTCTCTCTTTGGCCTTCCCTTTCTTCTTTCATGCCTCACCCTATCTTATCTGACCATTCCCCCCTCATTCTTACTCTTTCTAGTATGGCTAATGAAGGAAAGAGGGATTTTAAATTTTATAATGCATGGGTTTCTGACCCTGAGTATAATAATATTATAACATCTGCTTGGTCTATTAATGTATATGGCAATCCAATGTTTGTTCTTTGCAGGAAGTTGAGAGCTACTAGGAAAGCTCTCCAACATTGGGCTCGTGAAAAATATGGGGATGGTACAAATCAAATAAAGAATATCAAAGCTCAGTTGAAACATGCTCAAGACATGCTTATTGAAGATTCTACCAACCTTATCCTTGCTCAGAATGAATCCAATCTTTTTCTCCGGCTCAATGATGCTCTTAATTCTGTGGCAAGTATGAGGAAGCAGCAGTTTCATCAGAAGTGGGTTGCTGAGGGGGATAGAAATACAAAATTTTTTCATGCTTCTATCAAAGACAAGCGTGCTAGAGACCGTATTACCACGCTATGGGATGAAGCTGGGAATCTTCTTAATTCTGCTGGGGAGATTGACAGTTATCTCCTTCAGTCCTTCTCTGATCTTCTTGGTAACAGCTCTGACTTTACGCCTGATCTTGAAATTCTCAATAATATCCCCGTTCCCAAGTTACAAGATGACATGAGGGTCATGCTTGTTGCCAAAGTTACTGACCCTGAAATCAAAAAAGCTTTGTTTTCCATGAAATCGAGCTCCTGTGGTGGGCCAGATGGTTTTAACATCATGTTCTATAGGAGTAGCTGGGAACTTGTTAAAACTGATTTTTTGGCGGCTGTTCATAATTTCTTTGACAAATTTAAGTTGTTGCGAGAAGTTAATGAAACTAACCTTGTCCTTGTCCCTAAGGTTAGACCTAGTATTAATGCAGCATCTTTTAGACCTATATCGTGCTGTAACATTGTTTATAAATGCATATCAAAAATCCTTGCTTCTCGGCTTGTCCAAGTTCTGTCAACAATTATATCGCCAAACCAATCTACCTTCATTCCTTCAAGAAACATTCTTGATAATGTGATGTTAGCTCATGAACTAATTAATGGCTATGGTAGAAGTCAGATTTCTCCTCGTGCCATGATGAAGCTTGACTTAAGTAAAGCCTATGATAGTTTGCAATGGTCTTCCATTGTTCGAATTATGTCAGCAATGGGATTTCCAAAAGTTTTTGTGGCCTGGGTGTATGTTGGCATTTCCAGTCCTACTTACTCTCTTTGTTACAATGGTTTAACAAATGGGTACTTTAGAGGGAAACAAGGCATGAGGCAGGGGGACCCAATATCATCATATTTATTTATCATTGTCATGGAGGCTCTCACTAGCATGCTATCCTCCAAGTATGATGATAGAAGTGTTTTGTATCATCCTAAATGCCAACCCCTTCACATTTCATCTCTTTTCTTTGCTGATGACATAATGATCTTCACCAAGCCTACTGATCAATCCATTCAACAAATTCTAGATATTTTGAACTCATTCTACAGAGCCACTGGCCTTAAGCTGAACTCCTCCAAATCCCAGATTCTTATTGCCGGTATGAACAGCGTTGATAGGTTAAGAATTGAGGTTTTGTCTGGTCTTCAACCTATGTGTAATAATATGACATATTTAGGCCTTCCTTTGTGCACCTCGCGAGTTACCAAATCTGCTTGCCTTCCTCTCTTTGATAAGATCACAAACAGGTTGTCTTCTTGGTCAACTAATTTTCTATCTATGGCTGGAAGACTTGTGTTGATTAAAGCTGTTTGTTTCTCGATGACTGTTTACTGGGCCAGATGCTTCATTCTTCCTTCCAAGCTCCTTCACATGATCAGAGCTGCCATGATGAGATTCCTTTGGACTGGTACCATTCATAATAGGAAGATTATTCCTGCTCCCTATTCTGCTTTGGAAAGGCCATTAAGAAAAGGTGGCCTTGGAATCAAAAATATCAAGCTTTGGAATATTGCTGCTATTAGTACTCATGTCAATGCCATCTTAGTCAAGAAGGATAATCAGTGGGTGAAGTGGACCTTGAGATATCATATTAAGGATAAAGAGTTTTGGACCATGGAAGTTGCTCAAGGTAGTAGTTGGATATGGCGGAAAATTATGAGCATTCGTCCGTTATTACTTCCACTGCTAAAATTCAATTTATCCCCTAACAGTACTGTGAGCTTTTGGAAGGATCCTTGGGTTAATTATGGTTGTGTCTTATCTTCTCTTTTGTCATCTCATGATCAAGAGCAATCCGGGATTGGTTCCAACGCTAGAGCTATTAATTATATAGCTGATGGGAAATTGAATGCTCCGCATACTAGTAATCAAACTGTTAATAACCTGTGGAGAAATATGGCTAATTTCACTGTTATTACTGCTAATGAACATTCTCTTTCCTGGAGGGGTAAACCTCATAGCATCAGTATGGTCTACAACCTCCTTGCTAATGATGGGGAGTTGCCTGATTCCTTATGGGCCAAAGTGGTTTGGACAAATTTTTCGATTTGCTCTGATAATATGTTGTTCTGGAAGGCAATTAACAAAGCTTTGATGACAAGGGATAAGCTTGTGGCTGTTGGTATGAATGTGGTCAACCTTTGTGTGTTTTGCAATTTATCCCCTGAATCTGTTGATCATATTCTTTTTGAGTGCAGCTATCTTGTTAATATGTGGTTATCTTTAATGAATAAAGCTGGGGTTGATGGTATTCATGGTGTCTCCACTGCTGATTGGTCTGTTCTTCGCAAAGCAACTAGATGGAGATCCAGTCGAAGGGATATTGTTTTTTTCGTTCTGAAATTATACATACGCAATGTTTGGATTGAAAGAAATAAGCGTTGCTTCCAAGCCGTGGTTCTGCCAGCTTCGAATTTATGGCACAAGTTGATGAGAGAGATCAAGTTTGGTTTATGTGTGTCTGGCCATTGTTTCGCCCCACATCAGGTTGACCTGTGGCGTTAGCCCGCTTCAGTTGTGCTTGGCATTTCTTGTGCTTGGCCTGTTCTTGTTTCTGTTGTGGTTTTGCTTCCATTGTGTTGTTTTCTCTCTTTTCTCTGTTTTCTGTTTGTGTTGTTCGTATTTTTCTTTCTTTTAGTTCCTTCATGTTTATGTTGCTGTAGTTTTCTCTTTTTCCCTGTGTCAATAAATCTGGTAGGGGTCCAGTCAACCTCGCTGTCTATTCCAAAAAAAAACATCTAAAAAGAGTTAAAATGAATATTATAATAATATAGTATTACAATATGAAATGAAAGGGAAAATGAGTTTGAAATATGAAAATTATTTGTTTAGATGAGTTTAAAATGATTTAGAAATATTTTATAAACATTTAAAAGTGTTTCCATGAAATTTGAAAAGAAATTGAAAAACAAGTCAAAACTAGGCGCGTCGCGTAACGGTAATTTGCGATTTCGCGTCGAAGAATTCAAATGAGTACACAAAATGGATAATGGCAAGGAATTCTTCGAGATGACAATTTTTTGGACTATTATATCCATAGTTTTTAATGAAGAAAAAAAATCAAGATTTCATCTTATAAATTTTTAAATAAATCCAAAACAAGTTTTAAGAAAAATTGCGGTTTTGCAGTTTAAAACCCAAATTTGAAATCAATTTAAAATGAATATTTTTAAAATGTTTAAAAATAGAAAATAAATTTTATAAATCATTTTAAAAAACTTAAAGCAAATTTGAGTTATATAAATGAATTTCCAAAAGATAGAAAAGTCATTTTGATCGGTATAGCTTTTAAAACACTTTTTGCAGCACTTTTAAATAACTTGTGAAATATGATTTTAAACTTAACCATTCTTTTTCATATCTTTTATAAATTGTTTTTAAAAGAATAATTAACTATTCTAAATAATGATTTGGAAGTTTTTTAAATCATTTCTAAAAATGAAAAAAGTATGCGGAAATGACAAGTACATTTGTCCCGCCTATGAGATCTAAACGGTAAAACAAGATGTGTAACTAAGTTTAGGAATGGAGCAACCAGTGCAATGAACTTACCTGGTCTCTGTTTTCACTTTTAGACGAGTGGTGGAACAGATCGAAGGGGAAGCCCGGATGCTCTAAAAAAGATATCATTTAAGTTTTTCCAATAGTAAGGAATTGTCAAAAGAGTTAATTAAACCGAATTTTTAATAGTATAAAGGATATTATGGGTCAAACTTTGTAATAAGGTCCAAGGAGGGAACTTGTACTATCCGCGTGAATTTAAAAGGTGATTCCACCATTATTCCACGAATAGTATTAGTTGAATACGAAAGTTAATCTAGGTATGATTAGTTTAATCTTTTACTCAATACAAATTGGTTTGGGGTTTACAGTAAACCATGTCTTAAATAACATTGTTTTTGACCCATTAAAATTTTATTATTTGAATATAAGAAATCATTGATTTAGATTTAAATAAATAATTTGGAAATATATTTCCTAAGTAAAAAGTGAAATGATTTAGAATTATTCCAAGATTTAAAAAAGGTTAAATAAACCAAAGGATTTGATAAATGAGGGTTATGATTCCATATACTGTTAAGAAGATAAATGGAATAATTTAAAATAATGTGTCTCTCTGAGATGTTTATGAATGAACAAAAAGATGAATTAAATTGAATGATGATTGATAATCACATACAAACTTAACATCTTTTTAATCGATGGTTGGTTCAGAGTAACAAGGGTCGTATTTGGGTAATTCCAATTCGAAAACCACTTCGAACCAATGTATATGTTCAGAAGTGAAGACGAGTTAAAGATGATGATTATTGAAGACTGAACATCTTCAAAATGTAGGGATTGCTTTCACGTGTCTCAGGGGTTTACCCCATATTATACTTATATGGCAGTGGTGTCTGCATTCTGAAATCTTCGTTGTATTGAAGACTAAAGATCTTCACAGCAGAAGTACTGCTTGTTGACATTCTCTAGGTCGCTCTCAATATAGAGATATTTATTATAGCAATGGTCCTGTCGTGTTTTGAAATCTTCATAATGCAAGGGCTACTCACTACAGATCCTAGGGGTGATTCCCAAAGATGTAGTAGGTGGAGTGTCTTTGGTTTCATTCAGTCCCAAAACGAACTTTTATGGACGAATGTATGACATTGCATTTCTGAGATCACAATGTTGACTTTTACAAATGTACATCTGTTTAGTGGTAGAGAAGGAAACTTCTTGTAACAGCCCGCACCTCACCTAACACAGATATTGTTCCCAACTTAGTCACCTCCGCCTCATAGGCCAAGCCAAGGTGTGGGGTTTTGTTCCTCAAAAGGCCTCAACGTTGTTATGAGGTGAAAGGCTTTTGTAGTGACCCGCAGTTCCGTACCCCTTGAGTTGATAATAATTCTTCCTCGTTCAACCCAAAGTGTACGAAAGAGCGAATAACTAGGGTAAAAGAAGAAAGAGGTAGAAGAAGAAAATAGAAAACAACATCAGAATCTCACAGTCGCAGCGGAATAAAATATAATATATAACAACTTTTAAATACAAAGAAATTTGTACTGTCATATATACATACCATTATCAGAGTACAACAATCATCCATCACTTGGACAACTTAATACTTGTCCTTACACAACGGAAATAATAGTCAAATACAGAAGTACGCTCTGCCATCTAGCTCGCCTCTTGAGCTCCCTAGCACATTATCCTGGATCTGTTCAACTCGGTCTGACCCGAGCATCATAATAAAACAACACCCGAGTCAGTCTGGAAAACCAGCGTGAGAAAACCACACTCAATTGGATTATTATATCTTTTTGAAAATCCTTTGAAACAAAGGTATCTCGTAAGACCACGACACGAATAAATATGCCGGGTTTTTACCTTACGATAACCAAAACATTTTTATCAAATTCGTCTGATATTATAATAGTGTCTATAGAAAGTAAAATAGAATCTAGCTGAAATGCTTGCATCTCACGTTCCAGCAATAGTTGGGCACAATCAAAACCGTACAGGCGCTTATTGGAGATTGAATTCCATACAATGGCAGGGCTACTGGGGTACCGCCCGTCACAGTACCTGGCCTAGATCAGAGTATCGAGGATCACGCCCAATCCCCTGCAACACAAGACCGGAGCTACCCCTTACTTGATAGTCCGAATAAGATCACCCCGCGGTTGGGATCGGCAACCATCCACTAAGCCGAAATCAAAAGGGACATCTAGACAGGGATGCCCTTACCCTAATTGGTTGCTAGCCACTTAGCCTTGCTGCACCTCCCCTGTTTTAGCCATTCCCGGTTGATGAGGCTTGAGGCTATGAGTTACCTTTTTAGAACACATTTCACTTAGAATGCTCATCGTCCTCCTGACGATGGTCTGATAGCATTCGTCCATACAAGTTGCCCTGGGTCTGGACAAACCGAACACCGTCTTCATCATCTTCACGGTCTTCATTCGCAATCGTTCAAACCGGATCGAAGTGGTTTTCGGATAATTAAATCTGATCCCGGTCTGTTCGAAACGATCAGCGCATTGGCCAATATTGATAGTCGGTTATTCAACTATCAAATAACATTCACAAACAACAATCAAGCCTTAAATAATTCTCCAAATTATTTATCACAAAAATATCTACCCAAGATATTGTTTTCACATTTCAACACTTTGAAAATAGTTTTCAAATCCCTTCTTATTCTTACGGGATAAATCCTTAACCTTTGCCCAATACTTAGGATCTTTTTCCCACCCCATTTTATATTCAACACTTGAAAAAAATATTTATTTTTATCTCGCAAATCATTTACAACTTAATTTGTAAATTCCAACCCGTTTCACCGAATTCTATAAACTCCAGAATTCCTTAGTTTATTTTCCTTTAATATTTTCAAGGCCATTTATTTATTTAAAAATTCCAGTTCCACTTCTACTTCCCTTCTGAATTTTATTTCGCCTTCCGAAAGTTCGCTTATCTTATACTTAAGATTTTATTTAAGTTCTCCTAATACACCATAGGATCTTCTTTTAAAATCTCATCCGTTTAAATAACTCGCTTCTCATCTCAAGAGGGTACTTAATTGACTTTTAAAACATTTAAAAATATATATACTTATAAAATAAGAATAATGGTTTTATTTTCAAAATATGGTTTAAGATAAAACTAGTTTATAAAAGTTATATAGTATAGTAGATTTAAAAATTCACTTTAAAACAATTTTACTTTACTCGACAAAAAGCCTATCTTTAGAAAATCCAATATCCACCAATTCAATTCATAAATTCCTCTTGATTCATACCTCATCGGCCCTATTCACCATTTTCTTTTCAAAACAATTTCCATAACTCGATATAATTAAGTTCACACCATCACTTATATTCTCCACATATCCACTGATATTAATCTATCTCATTTATAAACCCCGTTTATAAATTTATAAACCCCTTTGAGTTTTCCATTTATTTATAAAACATTTCTATTTATAATCCCATTCTATAATTTATCCTTTAATAAATTCCATTTTACTTCAATCTATTTTAATTATCAATTCCAATTCTCTTCCAAATTTTCAAATATCTTTCAAGTCCTTAATATATATAATTTTAATTAAAATCTCTATCTAGTGCACTTTACCAAGTTAAATTACATATTTTCTCATCCCACTTAATTTTCTTTACAAAATAACCCAATTCCTAATTTAAACATTTTCATTCAAAATCTTCTTTTTATTTGCTTCAAATTTATTACTTACGGTATTTAAAAACACCAAATTCAATTTCCAGGCTATTTAGCATTTACAATTCAATTCACACAATCCATATCAATTTATCCAACCTGTCATATATCAACATATATATGAAAACAATAAATATCTTTGAGGAATCCCGTTGGATCCCTCCAACCTGTTTTCCCTGCATCCACAGATGTTAGTCAACAAATAAAATACCAATCCCACTTCGAGGGGGATATCGCGGTATAAAGGGTCATCCGCTATTATGCGGGGTGCATAGGGTCTCATCCACTATATAATGCGGGAATATCAATCACTCCAATATATATATATATATTATATAGTATCATCCAACAGATAAATCAATCAACACCCAATGATTTAAATTTAACATTTAATTTTAAACTAGGCAATCCAAATGAGTGAGAAAATCTCACCTTTTATTTTTGTTTGCAGTCCACTTCAATCCCGGCTCGTTTCATGATTTTTTTGACCCTTGTATAAACATTAGATGATTTTATTAATATTTGAATTGATCGAACAATTAATTACTGTTTATTTTATTTAATTTAAACTAATAATTTGGGTTTAAACTAATAATTTAATTTTAACTGATTTTCTTTTAATAAAATACTTTTAGTGACTAAAATAATTAAATAAGTTTATTAAACAAATTAATCATCTAAATAAATTATTTTTAAAATTAACTAGTTAAGTGAAAATATGTATATTTATTTTCCTTTTGAAATTATATACTTATAAAAATAATCTATCTAGGTTTAAAAATCCATTTTTTTATATAAACTTTCCACACTTTAAAACTCCTATTTTTTTTCAAACTTTATCTATATATAAAAATTTCCTGTTTCTATATATACATTTAAATTAAAATAGGTGTGTGTGTATAATTACTGCTTATCTTCGTATATGTATATATATATATATATATAAACTTATATCTTACTGTAATCAAATACCGAGTTATATACATACATATATATATTTCCTTTGTATGAATCTTTATGAATTTAAATTAAAACAGAAATATCTATACCTTCACTGCCTCAAACTAAAATTCGAGATGCCCAAATCCCATATCCACGCCGTCGATTGCTCCTTCCACGTCACTGTCCTCGGCCGACCTCGCCAACAAGCTCGTCGAGCCTCACCATCACCGCGATGAAGAAGACTACTGCGACATCTAATTTCGCGAGCGCCTCCTGCTTCTGCCGCGAATCCTCCAACCACCGAGCTCGTCCAAAGCCTTCGACTGGTCAGCTACGCCCCTTAACGTGGCCACGACCCAGCACCGGCCACCTCCACCGCGCATGTTCGCATGAAATCCCTCCCTTGCAGCCGCGTGCGATCTCAAACTCTCGATTCCAATTTGTTCGCGAAGCCACGAATTGCTTGAAAGGGATTTAGTTCCTTCCCCTATGCGATTAGATCGAATCGCGATCTGATTTCCAGAACGATTCCTGGGAGCAAGAGAAATTAAATGCGCGATTTTGATTTGTTTGATTTTTTTTCCTCGGCCATTTTATCTCAATCTGGCTTTCATTTTTTTCGTGAAGTTTGAAATTCGACTGCAACGAAATGGGATTCGTGATTTTAAAAAAAAAGAGGGACAGAGGATCGCGTGTTTGAGAAGGAAAAGGAAGCGTGTTTGAATACACTTTCTATAGTGCTTGATGGAAAGAAAGGTGGCTGATGTGAAAATATTTGACCAGTCCAAACAAAGTATATTATATTTAAATTTAAATTTAAAATTTAAATTTAAATCGTCTCGAATTAGCAACTTAAAATCTTGACATCCTATCGAGACGTGCCGCTAGGCGTTTATAATGTTATACCCCTATACCGAACGCAATGGAAAAGGTTTCGAGTCCTAACTCAATCGTATGGAGAAGATAGCTTTTTAGACCCAGTTATTATACTGAATTTTCGATATAAATTTCAGCGCGTTTATATACCGTACGATCACACGACAACTCCAAATGCTACGGAAATTGAAATCCGGTAATAATACAATATTACAGATCCAATGGAACCGGTTTCGTCGAATTCCGAGACTGTGCCTCGGAAGGCTATTTTTAAATGTCGATTTAAACGATATGTTTTCAAAACTGAACAAAGCACTTCCAAATTCAATTTTACAAGTGGCATTATCTTCAGTATTATTAATATGAATTTTACAAGCCTTTGAAATATTTTTAACAAGCCTAAAACTCAAGATACAATAATCTACCCAATAATTAATTATAAAATTCAATAATTAAATTATCCGATAAATTACTATCTTTAAATTCTGGATTTTTATTTTATAAATAAAAGCCCCAAATTTACTTATCCAAAATCAATCTATAATTCAGATTCAATATTTAAATCCATTTAAATATTCACAATCAACGATAGAAAAAACTCGGGTCGTTACATTCCTCCCCGCTTAAAAGAATTTCATCCCCGAAATTGTTAAGGCGGAAGAATGCCTCAAACCCATTAACTTATTAAATCTCACTTAGTGAAAACTTGCTATTCACTTTTCAAAACCTATAACTTCAACCAAAACAATTGGTTTTCCTTTTCTAGTTCAAATCGTAGACTTCATTATGATTTAAAAATCAACTTTTCGTTAACAAAAAATTTTCAAATTTTTTTTTTCGAAAAATTTTCTAACTTCCAAAATTTTCGAAATTTTTTGGTAGAATCTCCCTTGTACGAGGAGCTTTTGCAATTTGACAAGAGAGATAAATATATATACATCGACCCACACGGTCGGAAAACAAAAAAAACAAACAATATTTCATATTTCCTATCTTTTATTGCGTAGGCGTACCTCTATTTAGCATTTTAAGCAAGCGGCGTATTTTATTTAGCAACTAGCGCAACCAAAATCCAGCCAAACGGCCTCCCGATACCTGTACTTACTCAATTCAAACATGTAAGTGACATATATATGAAGTTTACTAACATTTTACTCTTTTAAACAACAACAACACATGAACTTCCTAAGCAATGCGGGCTATATAATTTTCATAAGCACATATAAGGTTTCAACACTAATTTTAATTGCTTACTACCACATCACATACCATTTTCCATTAAAGGTTTTACAACTCAATTGCTTACATTCAATTCATTTTTAATTTCAAACAAACCCATACTCATTCCCATTGATTCCAAAATCAATTTATTTCACTTCTGTCAATTTATAGAATTTTATTTACTTCTGCTTACGTCGAACGGCCAATTTTCTTATGCAATTCGACGATATTCATTCAAATAAATGATTACTTAAGCTTTTAACCATTTTAAATTGATACCAACTCAATTTATATTAATTCCATCCCATTCTGAATTATTCACAATCCCTACGTTCTCATTTTTATTACATTATTAATTTTAATCCCTTTTCTTGCATTTCATTTCATTATCCAAAAAGGTTTCATTCAAAACCATTTCATTAAATAGCCACTTCGCAAAAAAATTTAGGCCAAGCTTCTTTTAATGTTAACTTAAGTTTATTTCAACTCCATTCTTAAGTCCATTTTTCTAGCACCAATTCTATTTCCATTTCAATTTGATTTTTATCCAATCAAATTCCATCCCGTTTACTCATTTAATTCAATTAGTATATTCATTTAATCCATTATAAATCCTAATTCGCATTCACAATTCATTTCTGAATTTATTTTATTAACAACAAGGTCATTTCAATTTATTCCTATTCACTTGAATTTTATTTGCAATTTCAAACCATTTTATTTAACTCACAATTCAACTTTTATTTATCCAAATAAACTTCAGTAACCTATTCAATTTACTATTTTATTATCCAAATAGTTCACTTCCAATTTGCAATTTAATATTTGATTTTCATTTCAAAAATCACTTCATTTAAATTTTCTTGAGTTCAAATTTATTTTATAGTTCCAATTTGGATTTTTCTTTCATTTTCCAAAATATCAAACTATTTTATTTTAACTCGAGACTATTAATTTATTTATAGTCCCAGCATCTTTTTATTTCATAAACTTCAATTTTTATTTAACTTAGCTTACGCTAAACTCAACTTCAATCCATTCCCTTTAATTCACACAATTCATTTGAATTTAATTAAGTAAGAATTTAATTCATTCAACTCAATTCAATTTCATTTCAAACAAACCACAATCAATTTAAATTTCAGCAATTTAAATTTCTTCAACTTAATCTAAGTTAAATTTCCATTCTAACCTTTTTATTTTTAATTCCAAAATTCAATCCTCATATTTTTCTTCAAAATCATTCATCATTTATAAGTTTATAACTTATCTCCTGATGATTTTTAAATTATTTAAATAAGGATTCCAAAATTCAACTCCCGGTATTTATTTCAACCATTTTGAAATCACAAACATTCTCAATCACACTTTTTAAATTTAAACCCGCTCTGGTTTTTTATTCCAAAACAAATTCCCTTGGAATTTCTAAACAACGTTTGTTTTTCCAACAAAATCTCCAAATCAATTTCTTTGGTGGCAACCCGTCACTTTAGAAACTCGAAAATGAATACTGATGGTGCGGTCGTCATCACCGAATTATTTTCCAGCGACCGAAGTGAGTTCAGTGCTATACTGCTATATCACTTCCAACAATTCCTTTAAAACCATTTTCTTTCAAAAATATCTCCAAAATAATATCACTATTATTTTTTTATTTTTCCTTTTAAAAAAATACTTTGGAAAACATTTTCAAAAATCCCCAGGATTTAAATTTCCAGATTTGATTCCAATCTAATTTTAATTATAATCCATTTGTATAATTCGTACTTATACAAATTCCCATTTGGTCATATAACTATTTTAAATTTTATAAACTTGTTTGACTATAGTAAAATCATCTAAACAATTCAATATATATAATAATTTTTGAAATTATTCCTTTTATATCAAAATATAATTTGGGTAAAATTATTTCACTTACCCGCTTTTAAAACAATACCGTGTCAGTTTATCGTGTTCAAGTGTTTATAAATCCTTATCGAATTAGCTGCGCCACTACTCGATCAGAATTCATATACCACTCAACCAATAAGTCAACACAACATTAAAACCATTTATATTCACTAACAAATACACGCTCATATCTATTAATACACTCAGACTCATTCTAGAGTACCACTGACTCTATCTCTAATGAGTAATCCCCACCAGAGCCAAGGTTCTCGCTTAACCTTCGGCTCCGATACCAAGTGTAGCGACCCGTAGTTCCGTACCCCTTGAGTTGATAATAATTCTTCTTCATTCAACCCAAAGGGTACGAAAGAGCGAATAACTAGGGTAAAAGAAGAAAGAGGTAGAAGAAGAAAATAGAAAACAACATCAGAATCTCACAGTCGTAGCGGAATAAAATATAATATATAACAACAGCTTTTAAATACAAAGAAATCTGTACTGTCATATATACATACCATTATCAGAGTACAACAATCATCCATTACTTGGACAACTTAATACTTGTCCTTACACAGTGGAAATAATAGTCAAATACGGAAGTATGCTCTGCCATCCAGCTCGCCTCTTGAGCTCCCTAGCACATTATCCTGGATCTGTTCAACTCGGTCTGACCCGAGCATCATAATAAAACAACACCCGAGTCAGTCTGGAAAACCAGCGTGAGAAAACCACACTCAATTGGATTATTATACCTTTTTGAAAATCCTTTGAAACAAAGGTATCTCGTAAGACCACGACACGAATAAATATGCCGGGTTTTTACCTTACGGTAACCAAAACATTTTTATCAAATTCGTCTGATATTATAATAGTGTCTATAGAAAGTAAAATAGAATCTAGCTGAAATGCTTGCATCTCACATTCCAGCAATAGTTGGGCACAATCAAAACCGTATAGGCACTTATTGGAGATTGAATTCCATACAATGGCAGGGCTACTGGGGTATCGCCCGTCACAGTACCTGGCCTAGATCAGAGTGCCGAGGATCACGCCCGATACCCTGCAACACAAGACCAGAGCTATCCCTTATTGGATAGTCCGAATAAGATTACCCCGCGGTTGGGATCAGCAACCGCCCTCTAAGCCGAAATCAAAAGGGACATCTAGACAGGGATGACCTTACCCTAATTGGTTGCTAGCCACTTAGCCTTGCTACACCTCCCCTGTTTTAGCCATTCCCGGTGGATGAGGCTTGCGGCTATGTGTTACCTTTTTAGAACACATTTCACTTAGAATGCTCATCGTCCTCCTTACGATGGTCTGATAGCATTCGTCCATACAAGTTGGCCTGGGTCTGGACAAACCAAACACCGTCTTCATCATCTTCACGGTCTTCATTCGCAATCGTTCAAACCGGATCGAAGTGGTTTTCAGATAATTAAATCTGATCCCGGTCTCTTCGAAACGATCAGCGCATTGGCCAATATTGATAGTCGGTTATTCAACTATCAAATAACATTCACAAACAACAATCAAGCCTTAAATAATTCTCCAAATTATTTATCACAAAAATATCTACCCAAGATATTGTTTTCACATTTCAACACTTTGAAAATAGTTTTCAAATCCCTTTTTATTCTTACGGGATAAATCCTTAACCTTTGCCCAATACTTAGGATATTTTTCCCACTCCATTTTATATTCAACACTTGAAAAAATATTTCTTTTAATCTCGCAAATCATTTACAACTTAATTTGTAAATTTCAACCCGTTTCACCGAATTCTATGAACTCCGGAATTCCTTAGTTTATTTTCCTTTAATATTTTCAAGGCCATTTATTTATTTAAAAATTCCAGTTCCACTTCTACTTCCCTGGTGAATTTTATTTCTCCTTCCGAAAGTTCGCTTATCTTATACTTAAGATTTTATTTAAGTTCTCCTAATACACCATAGGATCTTCTTTTAAAATCTCATCTGTTTAAATAACTCGCTTCTCATCTCAAGAGGGTACTTAATTGACTTTTAAAACATTTAAAAATATATATACTTATAAAATAAGAATAACGGTTTTATTTTCAAAATATGGTTTAAGATAAAACTAACTTTGGAATATTCTAAATTCAAAAATAGTTTATAAAAGTTATATAGTATAGTAGATTTAAAAACTCACTTTAAAACAATTTTACTTTACTCGACAAAAAGCCTATCTTTAGAAAATCCAATATCCACCAATTCAATTCATAAATTCCTCTTGATTCATACCTCATCGGCCCTATTCACCATTTTCTTTTCAAAACAATTTCCATAACTCGATATAAGTTCACACCATCACTTATATTCTCCACATATCCACTGATATTAATCTATCTCATTTATAAACCCCGTTTATAAATTTATAAACCCCTTTGAGTTTTCCATTTATTTATAAAACATTTTTATTTATAATCCCATTCTATAATTTATCCTTTAATAAATTCCATTTTACTTCAATCTATTTTAATTATCAATTCCAATTCTCTTCCAAATTTTCAAATATCTTTCAAGTCCTTAATATATATAATTTTAATTAAAATCTCTATCTAATCCAATTTACCAAGTTAAATTACATATTTTCTCATCCCACTTAATTTTCTTTACAAAATAACCCAATTCCCAATTTAAACATTTTCATTCAAAATCTTCTTTTAATTTGCTTTAAATTTATTACTTACGGTATTTATAAATACCAAATTCAATTTCCAGGCTATTTAGCATTTACAATTCAATTCACACAATCCATATCAATTTATCCAACCTGTCATATATCAACATATATATGAAAACAATAAATATCTTTGAGGAATCCCGTTGGATTCCTCCAACCTGTTTTCCCTGCATCCACAGATGTTAGTCAACAAATAAAATACCAATCCCACTTCGAGGGGGATATCGCGGTATAAAGGGTCATCCGCTATTATGCGGGGCGTATAGGGTCTCATCCGCTATATAATGCGGGAATATCAATCACTCCAATATATATATATATATATATATATATATATATTATATAGTATCATCCAACAGATAAATCAATCAACACCCAATGATTTAAATTTAACATTTAATTTTAAACCAGGCAATCCAAATGAGTGAGAAAATCCCACCTTTTATTTTTGTTTGCAGTCCACTTCAATCTCGGCTTGTTTCATGATTTTTTTGACCCTTGTATAAACATTAGATGATTTTATTAATATTTGAATTGATCGAAGAATTAATTACTGTTTATTTTATTTAATTTAAACTAATAATTTGGGTTTAAACTAATAATTTAATTTTAACTGATTTTCTTTTAATAAAATACTTTTAGTGACTAAAATAATTGAATAAGTTTATTAAACAAATTAATCATCTAAATAAATTATTTTTAAAATTAACTAGTTAAGTGAAAATATGTATATTTATTTTCCTTTTGAAATTATATACTTATATATTTATCTATATAGGTTTAAAAATCCAATTTTTATATAAACTTTCCACACTTTAAAACTCCTATTTTTTTCAAACTTTATCTATATATAAAAATTTCCTGTTTCTATATATACATTTAAATTAAAATAGGTGTGTGTGTATAATTACTGCTTATCTTCGTATATGTATATATATATATATAAACTTATATCTTACTGTAATCAAATACCGAGTTATATACATACATATATATATTTCCTTTGTATGAATCTTTATGAATTTAAATTAAAACAGAAATATTTATACCTTCACTACCTCAAACTAAAATTCGAGATGCCCAAATCCCACATCCACGTCGTCGATTGCTCCTTCCACGTCACTGTCCCCGGCCGACCTCGCCAACAAGCTCGTCGAGCCTCACCATCGCCGCGAAGAAGATTACTGCGACATCCAATTTCGCGAGCGCCTCCTGCATCTGCCGCGAATCCTCCAACCACCGAGCTCGTCCAAAGCCTTCGACTGGCCAGCTACGCCCCTTAACGTGGCCACGACCCAACACCGGCCACCTCCACCGCGCATGTTCGCATGAAATCCCTCCCTTGCAGCCGCGTGCGATCTCAAACTCTCGATTCCAATTTGTTCGCGAAGCCACGAATTACTTGAAAGGGATTTAGTTCCTTCCCTTATGCGATTAGATCGAATCGCGATCTGATTTCCAGAACGATTCCTGGGAGCAAGAGAAATTAAATGCGCGATTTTGATTTGTTTGAATTTTTTTTTCCTTGGCCATTTTATCTCGATCTGGCTTTCATTTTTTCGTGAAGTTTGAAATTCGACTGCAACGAAATGGGATTCGTGATTTTAAAAAGAAAGAGGGACAGAGGATCGCGTGTTTGAGAAGGCAAAGGAAGCGTGTTTGAATACACTTGCTACAGTGCTTGATGGAAAGAAAGGTGGCTGATGTGAAAATATTTGACCAGTCCAAACAAAGTATGTTATATTTAAATTTAAATTTAAAATTTAAACTTAAATCGTCTGGAATTAGCAACTTAAAATCTTGACATCCTATCGAGGCGTGCCGCTAGGCGTTTATAATGTTATACCCCTATACCGAACGCAATGGAAAAGGTTTTGAGTCCTAACTCGATCGTATGGAGAAGATAGCTCTTTGGACCCAGTTATTATACTGAATTTTCGATATAAATTTCAACGCGTTTATATACCGTACGATCACACGACAACTCCAAATGCTAAGGAAATTGAAATCCGGTAATAATACAATATTACGGATCCAATGGAACTAGTTTCGTCGAATTCCGAGACTGTGCCTCGGAAGGCTATTTTTAAATGTCGATTTAAACGATATGTTTTCAAAACTGAACAAACCACTTCCAAATTCAATTTTAAAAGTGGCATTATCTTCAGTATTATTAATATGAATTTTACAAGCCTTTGAAATATTTTTAACAAGCCTAAAACTCAAGATACAATAATCTACCCAATAATTAATTATAAAATTCAATAATTAAATTATCCGATAAATTACTATCTTTAAGACTGGATTTTTATTTTATAAATAAAAGCCCCAATTTTACTTATCCAAAATCAATCTATAATTCAGATTCAATATTTAAATCCATTTAAATATTCACAATCAACGATAGAAAAAACCCGGGTCGTTACAGCTTTGGTATATAAGCACCCACTTCATAGTGTTTTTCCGCGATGTGGGACTATTATTCCCATTTTGAAGGGGTGTTACAATCTCCCCCCTTTAGAGCCCAACGTCCTCGTTGGCTCATGAACACAACACCACCCAGGCCTCGTGGCTGTAACATGTACAGACCATAATTCCGGCTTGGTATGGCTCTGATACCAATGTAACAGCCTGCACCTCACCTAATGTAGATATTGTTCCTAACTTAGTCACCTCCGCCTCATGGGCCAAGCCAAGGTATGGGATTTTGTTCCTCAAAAGGCCTCGACGTTGTTATGAGGTGAAGGCTTTGGTATATAAGCACCCACTTCATAGTGTTTTTCTGCGATGTGAGACTATTATTCCCATTTTGAAGGGGTGTTACACTTCTCTTAGCTTAACAACCTTCTCTAAGACGTACGAGCTTAGATTTGTATGTTCGTGGAAGTCAATAGTAATCGAAGGAATGGAAATGTGGCATTATAAGTGGAATGTGCTTTGTGGAAAGAAAAAGAGTGCCTTTGTTAAAAGCCAAGCGTGGGCTTTGAAGAAATTGAGCGTAGCCTCACGAACCTCACATCCTGAAGATGATACGGGTAATTATGTGGTCTGCAGGATATATATTTCAGGCTATCGGTTGTATGAGTATGGAGGAGTCCTGTGGAATCTGGATCCTAAAGGCATTTATTTTAATATAGTAGCTAGCTTGTGAAAAGTGATAATGCTACCGGATATTGGTAGTGTAGCAAGTACAATTCCATGTGGCTAGCTTGAGAAAAGCGATAAGGCTTCCGTGGACTTGGATTTGCGGCACTTGGATATATTAGTGTCGATTTTCGAGGGTCGAAAGTCTTGGTCGTTACACTTTCTTTTGAAGACACTTTTATGGTCGATGGATCATATCCCTTTTGGTACAACTATCAAAATCATATTTTGATAACATACTTGGAAGCCATTTTGGATTTGTGCAGCATACCATATGGAAGAGTTAGTACTCTTAATGTTTTTATCGATAATTGAGGAATATCTATTCTCAACATTGATAAAAACTCATAGTTTTTCTTTAATGTGCAAGAATACTTATTAGAAATTCTAATGTGTTGTGTTCATTTAGGTAATTTTATTTCATCGCTTCTATTCAGTTTTATCTTTGGATTGTATCAAAATCCATTTTACCATCAATACTTTTTGAAAGAAATTTCTTTGCCACGAAGTTGGTATTTCTTGAAACAACAATTGTTTCTTAGTGCAACTAAATAGGTATTCAAAAACATTTTATGAATTTTATATATATATATATATATAATTGATTTGGTTTTAGTTTACAAAAATTTTGTTCAAAACATAAATTGGTCAATTAATATTGATCGGTCCCAAACTCCTTTGGGGTGGTCCTTACAAAATCCCTCATAAATAATTATTAAGTGTAGTTATTTGACTCACACAAACTGTCAACTCCTTGACTTAGGATATGTTTGGTTTCTAATAAACCCTTATCTTGTATGATTTTGTAAATTATTCTTTTAGATGAAATTAATTTTAACCTTATGTACTACTCTTATGTACATGACCTTACAGAAAGAAGTCAACTCAACTTCACTCATGATCATTCATACTCCATTCAACAAAGTCCATTTACTTCTTATCGATACATCAATATGTATCATAGGGAGGAGTGACTTTTGAGATTGAATTTTTATTCATTTTAGATACCTTTGGAACTCTTTCTCATATACTTACCTATTCAGTCAAATCGAATCATTTTATTTTCTTTTGCATGTTATGTTATTTACTTCCATTTTATATTCTATGAGCTTACCATAGGCATACTACTTGTGTACCAAATACACATGTTTATGTATGTGGAAATCCATTGGTGAATTCAACAAAGTACGAGGAACCATTTTGGTACCACTAGACTTACGATTGTATACATCAATATGTATCAATCCCAAGGGTTCACCAACTCTTATGCACTCTCACTGAATGGGTGCTTCGCCCTTTATCATTTGAGATATAATTCACCAGTACCATATTATTCATAATCATATGGTTAAAGAATTATTTCCCAAAACTGTGGTTTAGTCCACAATTCCAAAATAATTGCACAAATTTCAAATACTTCTATATTTTCCAATGCATCACTTTTGTTATGAACAAATACCACTATTATAGTTTTATACTACAATGAATATCCAAAATTTTCATATTAAGATAGAACTATGTATATTTTCAGTCAATACTACAAATAGTTAATATTTCATAAATAATACTTGGTATGTTTGCGAAAACAAATTTGTAACTTAATGCGATCACCAAAAAGTGTTATAGGGCATGCTCTCTCTCTATTTCTACAATTATTATAACAGTGTACGAAATACGAAGCCTTATCAACCACTTAATATATACTATTCATTCCATCTACTGTAATCAGTTTACAGTCGAGGGTTTTCAGATCAAATATCTTAAACTTAAGGAAATAAATTTCACAAAAAAGAAATTTCTATATGAAAGCACGTTTTGGAATAGAAATCATATTTCTCATTCCACATTAAGTGTATATTTATTACTTTACAATTCTTATTTTCGATGTCTCTTTATGAGGCAGAAGTGACCATTCACTCTCTTTATCCCGACTATGTCTTAAGTGACATCTACTCTCGTAGATTCGCTTTCCTTTCTAAATAGTCGAACCATTCAAAAAGGAAAACTTACTACAATATCGTAATAAACTCTTTACAAAATTACATTTGGTTGTTTTTAACATTTAAGGATATCAAATAAGTTGCACTTTTTGTAAGCTGATCAAACTGATATTTCAGCGATCGAATTCTTAGATCTATCTTGTAGCTCTTGATCTAATATTACATTTAATATAATGAAATTATTACTGTAATCAATCATGTTGAATACAAGATCTCACCCTATGGTTTACTTTCTTATTTCGAATGAACTAATTTCATCGAGGTTTTATACATTACATACCGCAACTATTCACCATAACAATTATATGTGATCGTATATGGATCAAATATCTATATTTTCGTATTGCTTTTAGAGTTCGAAACACATATAAGATAATACACAGTCTCGGGAAAATAAACACGTGAGTGATCAAGTTACAAATGTATTTTGTAGTTGTACAATTAGGTGCTTGCATGGGTTAACATGCAGAATTTATTGGTAAGTATATTTTATATTACTATTTGTCAATCTTAATTCAGTTCCTTTGTATATCTTAAATTATAAACATGTTATCAATTTTATTAGTTGCACAAGTTTACTACTGTAGATTATTTTATTTTATACATCGCAAATGTTCTTACAATATTAGAAAGGTCAAATATTACCATTTCATTTTTCTAATAAGGCTCCCACCAGACTTTTATGTTTCTCAAAACCCTAAGACGAAACATAGAAATCTTTCGACTTCTCAAATGGATGTTAGGGCTCGCTTGCCTTGGGATTCTGATCTTGAGTAACATCAACAAACCATAAGCCGGCAAGCAATAGATAACACTTTATCAGTTGTATCATATACAACTCATGACCTGTGGTCTTTGTCCTAATCTCGTCTCGACCTTAAGGAACATCAACAAATCAAAGGAGATCATTCACTTGTACCTACCATATCGTGATGTTTAAGTATAAATGCACATACCTTAAGAAACATCAACAAATTCGTGCATATATTTTTACCTCGTCTATTATATTGATAGTACTACATATAACATCCTTAATTGAGGAATATCAACAACTAAGGAGTATGCTAGTAATATATTAATATATAAATGGTAGAGGACAACGATTATATTAATGTTTTTAATTGAGTAATATCGGCTTATGGAATTATGTATTTCTTATAAAATACTCTGGTGATTCAATTGCCAAACACATCTGAAATCATGGTATACATACTAAACATATGTATTTATTCCTTAAATCTATTTTGGGTTTCTTATAGTTCCACCTTCTGTTATACTTATTATATAAGTTTGTTCTTGTATAACATTTTATAATTTAATTAACTTATATAATAATCTTATGTATAATCTTATATTAATTTTATTAATTAAATCTCATTATTTAATTTAATTAATTAATTAACATTTTAATTAATTTTATTTTATTCAATTAAACATTTTAAATTGAATATGCATACTTTAACATTTATAGATATACATATATATCTTAATACATATATGTATGTATAACATTATTTATTAATTAACATTTAATTAATTTATTTATTTAAACAATTTTAATTAACTATATTTTTTTTGAAAAAATATATACATACATCATCTTAAATATTTTAAGATAATGTAACATATATCGATATATATATATATATATGTAATTTAATTTAATTAACTGACTACTAAATTAATTTTTTAATTTTTTTAACTTGATTAATTTTAAAATAATTTTTGAAATTAAATTAAGAAATTTTTCAAAAAAAATTGAAAATTATTTTGTAACAGTTATAAATTTTTACTTAAATTTTTTTTGAGAATTAGCCCAAATTCAAATTGGGTCTTTCATATTAGGAATAATCTTTAGACTTACTTTACCTTCGGGCCAAGCCAGTAACTAGGCAAGTTAGGGTGATTACCCAAAACCATCTTAGCGAACACCCTTCTAAATAGGTAAGCTTAATTAGTTGGCCCAAATACTGCTAATTTAGACTTTATAGGCTATTAGGTTTCGATACCATTGTTGAAACTATGTTATCACATACCTGGTTAAACGGGTGAATTTAAAAAAAATCATTTTCAATCTTATTGGGCCTATGAAGTCAAAATTAATTTAGATCTAATCTGAATAAATTTTAAATACAATAATTATTCTATTTTATTGTTTAATAGATGGATCTTATTTATTTATAAAATGATATATGTTGTGTGCATGTGTATCAAATACACATATATGTGTACGTGCACGTGCAATATAAAATGTGTGCATGGTTTAACATGTCTATTTCCAAATGTTAGGATTTACACCGCAACACACATATTAGTCCATTCATATACGTATTTGATGTCTGTCATTGTATAATAGTACTATAATATACAATATACTTATATATAATTGTGTGTATATATATACACACATAAAAGTATAAAACTAACTATACATACATATGTATTTATATGAAAACTCGAATATAAATTTAAATATAAAACAATTTAAAATTTAAATTTAAATTTTTAAGAAAAACTCAAATTTGAAATTATATCTAGACTTAAATTATCCAATTCATAAATTTAAACATCTTACTTTTAATTTTAAATTATAGTTATATATATATATAAGTGTGTGTGTGTGTGTATTTATATATATATATATATATGAAAAAAATTGGTTTTTTTAGAAATGCACAAAATAATATATGAAAAATATTATAAATTATATAAAATTCTAATTTATATTTAAATACAAATAATATTAAATAATTTATACATAATATATATATATATATATATGTTTATTTTCGGCCATAAAACCTTTTGAAAAAGTCAATTTTTTATAACTAATCCATGCGGTTTAAATATTTAATCCTTTATTTAATTTAATATTTTCAAATGGAAACCAAAATTTAATTTCATTTATTTAATACAAAATGTTATTTTATAAAATATATGCGTGTATGTATTACAAACTACAATTTCATACTTTTAAATTAATTATTATATCATTTTGGTTTTTAAATAATTTATATATATAATTTTATGCATACGAAAATAACAAGTAATAAGATTTATTAAAATAGTTTTTATATATGTACATATATATGTTTAACTTAGAATATAAAATTCAATTTTATTTTAAAAAGCTTTTAAAATATTTTAAATTCAAAAAAAATGTTTTTTTTATATTACGGTCGAAATTAAATGATTACATACATAAAGCAAATTAAATTTTAAAACACATTCATTTTTAAAATAATAACAAACACATATATGAATTCGTGATATAATTCTAGACGATATATATATACAATTACACAAATGATCACATATATAAAATTGATATAAATTAAAAGTTACCTCAACGGTTGCCTAGTTGTAACACTTTGAATGTTGAATCATATGAACTTCGAGAATCTGATTCTATCTCTTCCAAAAATTATTAGTAATCAAAGAAGTCCACGCACCTATTATTTGACTTGATTTAAACTTGTATTTGGTTTGAAAAAGAGGGGAATTGGAGGCTTGTACTGGCGGCCTAGGTGGAGGAAAGGAGCTAGAAAAAGTAATCTAAAAAATAAAGACGGTGGTCGGTTTAAATAAGAAGAGAGATCGAGAGAAAAGATGAGATTTGGATCTGATCTTTTACCCTTTCTTTCTCCACCAGTTCAAATCCTTTGTTTCAGAAACAACTCACCTCCAATCTCCATATATGACCGGCCATTCCTATAGGCTTATTGTAACGTCCCTAACTTTGACTAACATTATTTAGGACATTTAATTAGATAGATTAAATGAAATAATGTAAATGGTTAAGGGAATTGAGATTTGTCTAATTAGAGGGTAGCCATGCCTAATTAAACAATGAACAAAAGAGAATTAAAATGAAATAATTAAAGGTAATAAGATAAAGGCAAAATAGGTGTAACATCCTGAAATTTTCAACCATTCGCATCCACACATGTCGGACTTGAATTGCTCAAAATACCAGATTGTTATTTTATATTTGGCAAAACTCAGCATATACAGTAAATAAAATAATCACAGATCACAGACATAGAGTAATATAACAATAATGCAGCGGAAACAAAAGAATAGTAGTTCATGAAGCTACTATGTATATATATAACAGAACAAGATACAACAGAAGTCACGAATACATAGATGTCTTAATACAATAATCAAATACAAGATCTGAATACATCACTGGAATCAACTGAACAACTGAAAGCAGAATAGATAGCTGGATCTCCAAGCGAAGCTCCAGCTCCAAAGGTGAGTCTCGAACACTAAACCACTCAGTCTGACCCGAGCGTAAAGCAAAACACAAAACACTCGAGTCTGTGGGATCTAGATTAACCCTAGAGGGGGGTGAATAGGGTTATAGCAAATTTTCTCGAATTAAACACAAAAACAAACTGCAGAGAAGTAAATATGCTGAAAAGTAAATCACACACAGAATTTACCCAGCTTCGGCAACCCCTGCCTACTGCTGCATTCCCAGATTTCTATTAGAATTAAACAGTCTCTCGCTTACAAACACTCTAACAGACTCGCAAACCCTGCTACCGCCTATAGAGTTTTGCAAACTCGCAAACCCTACTACCGCCTATAGAGTTTTGCAAACTCGCAAACCCTGTTTACTGAACTAATCCTAACTAGACAATCTGACACCACCTAAAACCTAGGTGGTGATTTACCCTGATTTGATTCGAAAGGTACAGATTTTAAAACAGAAAAACAAGAGCAAAAATTAAATTGAAAACTTTAAATAAATTTTTCTCTTAAAAATAAACCGGCCCAAAATAAAAAACAAAATTAAAACTAAACCCCATTTTAATTTATCAAGCCCGGCCCCTTTTCATATTTATCAGCCCGCTTCCTTTTTCTTTTGTTTATCTGATGGAATTGAGAAAAATGGCGGCTTCGATTTGTCTTTTCTTAATTCTTCTGAAATTAGGGCTTTGGCTCGATCTCCTGTTCGTCTTTCTCTGTTGCTCTGAATTAGGGCTTTGAGAGATTCGTCATTGCTGCTCGATTTCGTTGCTCTGTTGATTTATGGCTGCTTGCCTCGAGATGATTGATTTGATCGTTGCTCTTAAGGCTTGGCTTCGGTATGTGATTTCTTCTCTGTTTGCTTGAATTCAATTATTCTTGCTTTTGCGCTCTGCACTATTCGTCGATGATGATTTGGGTCCTATTTATAGGGAGTTTAAAACCCTAATATCTCGTCTGATTTGATTTACGTGATCTCCACGCCGTTAAAACTTTCCCTTAATTAGTTGTGATATTTTTGGTATTTGTTTCGTACCCACGGCTTTGATTTTGTGACGTTCGATCTTTCTTTGATTGATATGCCAGAAACTTTCCTAATTAAGTTCTGACTTTGATTTTTGACTTTTTCAATATTTTTAACTTGATTATAACATACGGCATCTACTCTGATCATTTTTTTTATAGCCTAAATTCCACGATGTTAATTCTTTTGTCTGCAGTTACATTTCTTCTTTTCATCCCTGTCTTCGACTTTAATGTTCTCTGACTTTGTTTCAGTTTGATTTGAGTTCGATATGCACTGTAACCCTTTTGAGGCAGTTAGCTTCACTTTGGCATTGTTTTTGTTCTGTGATCTGCGTACCCATACATATCTGTAGCATTGCATTGGATTGCTTTGTGTAGCTGGTAGTACTCGAGTCTCTGAGTACATATGTGTGTATGCACTTTATATTGCTGTCACTTGAATTGTGGTATGATGGTTTGATGCTCTGGTTACATGTAGCTTTGAGTCAGTTTCCTTTTAGTGCTTCACTTTGATATTGTTGTATTATAGTTGCTAGTTCCCTCTTCTCTGTGGCATATACATGTTTACTTTGTAGACTCGAACCTTGTGATCTTCACTGCATATTTAACTAAACCCTGTTGTATTGTATTGCTTGATACAAAGTCTGGTTCATGAGATTTGTTGCCAGACTTGTTCAATTCCTGTACTTGTGACTTGAGTCTGCATTGCTGTTATGATTTGAAACTGCTTAGACCATTTTCCTGACCTTGTAGTTGTTTAGACTGCACATGTTACTTGTATCACTTCAGTTGCTTGTATATAGATTGTTGATGGTAGTTTGGTCAACACTTTGCATTTGAACATATTGTGCACTGACTTTGTTCATTGGTGTCATTGGTGCATTTGTCACTTGAACTGCTCTCTGATATGTTGGAGTTGCAGTGTGGACTTGTTTGAATCTGTACTTGTGCACTTCTCTGTTATATGTGCACTTGTTCACTTGATTCATTGCTGTACTGTGTTTACTTTATTACTTGAGCTTGCATTTGTTAGTTGCTGTCATGGTTGCAGTGACTTGACCTTTGAGTTGTTGATCGAGTTGCATTGCCATATTGTTGTCTGGTGTTCATCATATTGCTCTGTCCAGTTTTGGTTTTGCTAGATGTACTTGTGTTCACTTGAACTTGAGTTCATTGTGTAGCTTTCCTCTGATCAGTTGACTATCTGATGTACTTGAATCAGTGCTTTTTAACATGTTTGAGTCTTCGAGTATGTGAACACTTCATGTTAGGATTGTTATGGTGCAATCTGACTATGTAGTCTATGATGTGCATGATGACTGCGCACACGAGTTGGCGAGGCAGTGCACACGTGTATAAATGTACACGTGTGTATTGCAGCCACTCATGATTACCTGTCCCTGATAAAAATACTGATATGCACAGATATTACACAATCAAAAATGATGACAATAACCCATATATCTAAGACATTAATAAAAAACAAATTTATATTTTTGCAAATTCAAATTTTTTTATTTTTCAGATTACTGCTGTAGTTGCTAATTACACAGGTACACAGGAGACAGGACAAGAACTGAAGCTGGACAATGCAGATAGATGAAGATGTGCAGACAGAAAAAAACTGAGTGTTGAGTGTTGTAGTGAGGAAAAGATTGTAAATGTGAAATGTATGAGATCAGTGTATGTAGCGAGAGCTGAAAAACTTTGTATTGTTTAAGTGTTGAAATAAAATATTATTTTGAATAAAAATACTGATTGAATTATAAATTCTGTGCAATAGTATTATTATTCAATATGAATATTTATTCCTATATGTGTATAGTACAATCTGCAAACACATTTATAAATTGATATATATGTTTGTTATCATCAAACAAAAAATCACATCAAACAATCTCCCCCTTTTGATGATGACAAACATATATATTAAAGATTTTGAAATTCTGATAAATGTGTTTGAGCATGAAATATTTAGCTCCCCCTATATGAATGCTCCCCCTATATGGATGCTCCCCCTACAACTGAACCACTCCCTATTTAGAAGATTTTGAAAATTACAGAAGAATAAAAGAACTAAAGAAAATTAACTAACAACATTTAACAAAATTGTTGAAGTATTCAAAAATATTTACTTTCTTATCAAAATCTTGTTCTTCTCCCCCTTTTGTTATCATCAAAAGACTGACAAAAAAATAATGGAATAGTAGTAGAAAATAGAAAAAAAAAATTAATTAAAATACAAATGCAAAACAAAGAAAAAATCATAATATATCATAACGAGTTAACAAGTTCCACATTGTAGAGAATGGATCGATGATTCGGTTTTTATATAATGAGAAGAGAGAAGTTTGAAAAAACAATTTGACATTTAAGTACAAAAATAAGCACTTACTAACCACGCATAACCATAAGGACTTTTAAATGGGATTAGCTGTTACTTATTAATCTAAGCATCCGGAAAATACTTAGCTATCATATTCCATCCATGCATAACCATAAGGACTTTTAAATGAGAATGGAATAATGATAAAATAATTCACTCACATGCTCCATCCATGCATAACCATAAGGACTTTTAAATGAGAATGGAGGCATGAGATTTTTTTTTTGAGAAATTTTAAAAGAAATCACTCTTCTCATTTTTCAAAACCATTATGAATGATAGAAATAGAAATGGTCGTGGAATTAGTTACCAAGTTAATTATATTATGAAATGTTTTTTTTAATTTTGAAAAGAAATAAAACAAAACATATTTCCACTACTGAATACCATATTTGAATCAATCTTTGAATAATATCCAAAAATGGTTTGAATTCTAGAAATTGAAGTTGAAAATAAATATTCAAGAATATTTCAACCAAAAACTGGAAAATGATTAGTCAATTTCTATAATCCCCAAATCCAAACGTAATCTGGAAAATCTGTCTTCGGGGAGGGGTTTTGTGAAAATATCAGCAAGTTGAATCTCATTTGAAATATGTTCAATGCAAATGTTTTCCTTAGCAATGTGATCTCTAAGAAAGTGGTGTCTCACATCAATGTGTTTTGTGCGTGAATGATGAACAGGATTATTTGACAAGTCTATTGCACTTTTACTATCACATTTTAATGGAACTTGTTTATAAACTAAGCCAAAATCGGAAAGAGTTTGCATCATCCATAAAATTTGAGCACAACAACTTCCTAATGCAATATATTCTGCTTCAGTGGTGGATAATGCAACACAATTTTGTTTTCGACTTGACCATGACACTAATGAATGTCCTAGCATGAAACATGTCCCACTAGTGCTTTTCCTGTCTACCAGTGAACCCGCATAATCAGCATCAGAATAACCAACTAAATCAAAATTTTCACAAGAAGGGTACCATAGTCCAAATTTGTGTGTGTGTGAAAGATATCTCAAAATTCATTTAGTGGCTTTCAAATGAGATTCTTTAGGGTTAGATTGAAAACGTGCACACAAACACACAGAAAACATAATATCAGGTCTAGAAGCAGTAAGATAAAGAAGTGAACCAATTATCCCTCGATATTTCTTCTGATTAATAGCAACTCCTTTCTCGTCTTTGTCCAACTTTGTTGATGGGCTCATAGGAGTTCTCAATGGTTTGGAGTTCTCAACTCCAAATTTCCTCAACAGTTCCAACACATACTTGGATTGTGAAATGAAAATGCCATCACTGCTTTGCTTGATTTGAAATCCAAGAAAATATTTCAATTCTCCAACCAAGCTCATTTCGAATTTAGCCTGCATGACTTGTTCAAATTTCTCGCACAAGAGTTCATTAGTAGCACCATAAATGATATCATCCACATAAATCTGAACAATCAAAAAATCACTCTCTTTATGTAATAGAAACAGTGTCGTGTCAGCACTCCCCTTTTTAAAACCATTTTCCAAAAGATATGTACAAAGGCAGTCATACCAAGCTCTAGGAGCTTGCTTGAGACCATATAATGCTTTTTCTAGTTTATACACATGATTTGGAAAATCATAATTTTCAAAACCGGGGGGTTGTTCAACAAAAACTTCTTCTTTTAAATCACCATTTAGAAAGGCACTTTTTACATCCATTTGTTTAAGTTTGAAACCCTTATAACATGCAAAACTTAGTAAAATCCTAATGGCTTCTAACTTAGCAACTGGAGCAAATGTTTCATCAAAATTTATGCCTTCTATTTGGTTATATCCTTTTGCGACCAACCTAGCTTTGTTTCTAATTACATTTCCTGATTCATCAAGTTTGTTTTTGAACACCCATTTAGTTCCAACAATTGGATAGTCATTAGGCCTAGGAACTAATTTCCAAACTTTATTTCTCTCAAATTGATTAAGTTCATCTTGCATTGCTAAAACCCAACTTTCATCATTAAGAGCCATTTCAACAGAATTAGGTTCAATCTCAGAAATAAAACCACTATGACAACAAAACGCACACAAATTTTTATCAAATGAAGAGCGAGTGCATATACCTTCCGTAGGATCACCTATAACCAATTCAGGAGGATGATTGGATTTGAACTTTAATTTATCAGCATCAACAGTCCTACTTTCAGCTTTCTCACTAGATGTCTCTTCTCCAATGCCTTCATGATCTACCCCATCGTCAACCGCCTTTTCAGTCGTCCTTTCCAGGTCAGATTAATCGAATTTCACATTGATTGATTCAACAATTGTTTTTTTTCGTTTGTTGTATATCCTGTAAGCTTTGCTCCTTGTTGAATAACCCATGAAAATTCCCTCATCAGCCTTTGATTCGAATTTTCCAAGTTGATCACCTATGTTAAGAATGAAACAAGGACATCCAAATACACGTAAATAAGAAATGTTAGGTTTCCTTTCATGGCACAATTCATAAGACGTTTTGCCAAGTATTGGTCTAATCATTACTCTATTCATTACATAGCACAAAGTATTCACTGCCTCTGCCCAAAAGGTTAGAGGTAGTTTATACTCACTCAACATGGATCTAGCCAATTCTTGCAATGTACGATTTTTCCTTTCAACCACCCCATTTTGTTGAGGTGTTCGTGGAGCAGAAAATTCATGTTTTAAACCATTTTCTTCACAAAAGTTTTCAAAATCCAAATTTTCAAATTCGCCTCCATGATCACTTCTCAAGGTTTTAATTGAAACTCCTTTTTCATTTTGAACAAGTTTTGCAAATTTTGAAAAATAATCAAAAGATTCAGACTTTTTGGCTAAGAAATAAACCCATGTAAATCTAGAATAATCATCAACCAATACATAACAATAACGTTTTCCATTCAAGCTTGCAATTTCATTTGGTCCAAATAAGTCCATGTGAATTAATTCAAGGACCCTTGATGTGCTAACAATGTTTTTTTAGGGCGAAATGATGATCGACTAAGCTTGCCCAAGGAACATGCTTTACACACTTTATTATTTTCAAATTTCTGATGTGGTAACCCTCTGACTAATTTTTTCGTTTCAAGATTTTTCAAGAGGCCCATGCTAGCATGTCCAAGTCTCCTATGCCATAAAGATGCCTCTTCGTCAGTGGCTACCAAACATCTAGAAAGATTTAGATTATCAAACGAAAGCGTGTAAACATTTTCTTTTGCCCATAAAAACAATGTTATTAGAAGATTTATCAATGATTTTGCAAGTATCACTATCAAAAACCACATTCATACCTTTTTCACATAGTTGGCTAATAGAAATGAGATTGTGATGCAAATTTTCAACGTATAAAACATTAGTCAAGAAAAAAGTACCGTTACCTACTTCACCTTTACCAATAATCTTACATTTGCTATTGTCTCCCATAATCACATTTCCACCTTTAAAATTCTCTAGGCTAAGGAACTTTGATTTGTCACCTGTCATATGTCTAGAACAACCTGAATCTAGAAACCATTCTTGTTGCTCCTTAGCCCGCCAACAAACCTACATAGAGAGAGAGGAGGATGACCTAGAGAAACTCTTAGGTCCAATGATATTAGTGACTGAAGCATTGTGAATAAATAATCCCTTTGGAACCCAAACTTGTTTTGTCGTTCCATTCTTGTTCCAATAGACATGAAATTTGTTTGTAGAATTCTTAGGAACCCAAACTTGTATAAATTTTGTGTTCTTGTTCCTATGACTATAACTTTCAACACGATGTCCAATTATTTCACATCTAGTAAAGACACTCTTACCTTTTGCATTATCATCAACTTGTGTTTTTCCAAAGCCTAGTCCTTTTCTGTTGTTAGCAAAAAGTTGATTTCCAAATAACATGTTGAATGATTTTTCTCCTCTTGAAAAGTTATTCAGAGTTTTCTCAAGATTTTGGACTTTGGTTTTTAGTGTTGTGTTTTCAGTCACAAGTGAGGTGCATCTATTTATAAAATCCTTTTTCCTAGTGTCAATGGTTTCCTTAAGACTCAAGTTTTCTTTTTTAAGATTCTCAAAGCTATTCTTAAGTTTTGATAATTCTGAATCTAAAATTTTACATTTTTTACAGTCTAGGTTTTGAATATTTTCAAGTTCAGTTTCTAACCTAGAATTTTCATGGACAAGCTCTCTCCTATCAGATTTCAGTTTTTCAATTTTAGATTCAAGAGTATCAATTGTTTTAGTAAGATCACAACACATCAAAACAAGTTCTTTATATGAGTAGTCACTTACCTCACTAGATTCCTCTGAACTTGCTTCTGAATCTGATTTGCCATAAGACACAAATTAGCCTCTTCTGAGCTATCATTCGAAGCTTCCTCTCCTTCTTCATCATCCCAAGTGGCTGCAAAGGCCTTCTTCTTCTTTTTCTTTCCTTTGTTGTTTTTGAGAAGTGGGCATTTTTGTTTGAAGTGGCCAGGCTTCTTGCAGTTATAACAGGTCAATTCATTATCAGAATTGTCAGAATCTTTTGACCTATTACCACTTGTTATCTTCTTGCGTGGCCTGAATCTTGACCATCTTCTAAGATTGTTGACAGCCATTGCAAGCTCTTCAATTGGATCTTCTTCTTCTTCGTCGCTCTCTTCTTTGCTCTTTAAGGCAATCGTCTTCTTCTTTGATTCGGAGTTGTTGCGTTCCTCTTTTGTTTTTGCTCAAGCTCATATGTCATCAGGTTGCCGATCAACTCCTCCATGCTTAGTTTACTCAGATCTTTCGATTCTTGTGTTGCCGTGACTTTTGCCTCAAAGCTCATCGGTAAGACTCGTAGCACCTTCCTCACAAGCTCTACCTCAGTGAATACCTTCCCAAGCGCTCTAGCATTGTACACCAAAGTTGAAAAGCATCCAAACATGTCCTTTATGCTCTCGCCTTTGTCCATTACAAAATTCTCGTATTCATTGCTGAATAGGGCTAGACGAGACTCCTTGACTTGAGAAGTTCCTTCATGTGTCACCTCCAAGGTATGCCAAATTTCCTGCACAGTTTTACAATGAGAAATTCTATTAAATTCAGTCTTGTCAAGATCACAGATCAAAGCATTCATGGCTTTAGCATTTGTAGTTTTTAATTTCTTATCGTTAGCGTCCCACCTATCCCTAGGTTTAGGAATCTCAGTATCACCTACAGTTGTAGTGGGAGATGTATAGCCAGTTTCAATAATGTCTCAAACATCATAATCAACAGAACTAAGATAAATACTCATCCTAACTTTCCAGTAAGCATAATCATTCCCATTAAACATTGGTGGCCTAGCAATAGATTGCCCCTCAGAAAAAGCATTATTTGATGGATTCATGACTCTAGAGTTAAAAAAAAATACCGGGCTCTGATACCACTTGTGGGATCTAGATTAACCCTAGAGGGGGGTGAATAGGGTTATAGCAAATTTTCTTGAATTAAACACAAAAACAAACTGCAGAGAAGTAAATATGCTGAAAAGTAAATCACACACAGAATTTACCCAGCTTCGGCAATCCCTGCCTACTGTTGCATTCCCAGATTTCTATTAGAATTAAACAGTCTCCCGCTTACAAACACTCTAACAGACTCGCAAACCCTGCTACCGCCTATAGAGTTTTGCAAACTCACAAACCCTGCTTACTGAACTAATCCTAACTAGACAATCTGACACCACCTAAAACCTAGGTGGTGATTTACCCTGATTTGATTCGAAAGGTACAGATTTTAAAACAGAAAAACAAGAGCAAAAATTAAATTGAAAACTTTAAAACAATTTTGCTCTTAAAAATAACCCGGCCCAAAATAAAAAAACAAAATTAAAACTAAAGCCCCTTTTAATTTATCAAGCCCGACCCCATTTCATATTTATCAGCCCGCTTCCTTTTTCTTTTGTTTATCTGATGGAATTGAGAAAAATGGCGGCTTCGATTTGTCTTTTCTTATTTCTTCTGAAATTAGGGCTTTGGCTCGATCTCCTGTTCGTCTTTCTCTGTTGCTTTGAATTAGGGCTTTGAGAGATTCATCGTTGCTGCTCGATTTCATTGCTCTGTTGATTTATGGTTGCTTGCCTCGAGATGATTGATTTGATCGTTGCTCTTAAGGCTTGGCTTCGGTATGTGATTTCTGCTCTGTTTGCTTGAATTCAATTATTCTTGCTTTTGCGCTCTGCACTATTCGTCGATGACGATTTGGGTCCTATTTATAGGGAGTTTAAAACCCTAATATCTCGTCTGATTTGATTTACGTGATCTCCACGCCGTTAAAACTTTCCCTTAATTAGTTGTGATATTTTTGGTATTTGTTTCGTACCCACGGCTTTGATTTTGTGACGTTCGATCTTTCTTTGATTGATATGCCAGAAACTTTCCTAATTAAGTTCTGACTTTGATTTTTGACTTTTTCAATATTTTTAACTTGATTATAACATACGGCATCTACTCTGATCATTTTTTTATAGCCTAAATTCCACGATGTTAATTCTTTTGTCTGCAGTTACATTTCTTCTTTTCATCCCTGTCTTCGACTTTAATGTTCTCTGACTTTGTTTCAGTTTGATTTGAGTTCGATATGCACTGTAACCCTTTTGAGGCAGTTAGCTTCACTTTGGCATTGTTTTTGTTCTGTGATCTGCGTACCCATACATATCTGTAGCATTGCATTGGATTGCTTTGTGTAGCTGGTAGTACTCGAGTCTCTGAGTACATATGTGTGTATGCACTTTATATTGCTGTCACTTGAATTGTGGTATGATGGTTTGATGTTCTGGTTACATGTAGCTTTGAGTCAGTTTCCATTTAGTGCTTCACTTTGATATTGTTGTATTATAGTTGCTAGTTCCCTCTTCTCGGTGGCATATACATGTTTACTTTGTAGACTCGAAACTTGTAATCTTCACTGCATATTTAACTAAACCCTGTTGTATTGTATTGCTTGATACAAAGTCAGGTTCATGAGATTTGTTGCCAGACTTGTTCAATTCCTGTACTTGTGACTTGAGTCTGTATTGCTGTTATGATTTGAAACTGCTTAGACCATTTTCCTGACCTTGTAGTTGTTTATACTGCACATGTTACTTGTATCACTTCAGTTGCTTGTATATAGATTGTTGATGGTAGTTTGGTCAACACTTTGCATTTGAACATATTGTGCACTGACTTTGTTCATTGGTGTCATTGGTGCATTTGTCACTTGAACTGCTCTCTGATATGTTGGAGTTGCAGTGTGGACTTGTTTGAATCTGTACTTGTGCACTTCTCTGTTATATGTGCACTTGTTCACTTGATTCATTGCTGTACTGTGTTTACTTTATTACTTGAGCTTGCATTTGTTAGTTGCTGTCATGGTTGCAGTGACTTGACCTTTGAGTTGTTGATCGAGTTGCATTGCCATATTGTTGTCTGGTGTTCATCATATTGCTCTTTACAGTTTTGGTTTTGCTAGATGTACTTGTGTTCACTTGAACTTGAGTTCATTGTGTAGCTTTCCTCTGATCAGTTGACTATCTGATGTACTTGAATCAGTGCTTTTTGACATGTTTGAGTCTTCGAGTATGTGAACACTTCATGTTAGCATTGTTATGGTGCAATCTGACTATGTAGTCTATGTTGTGCATGATGACTGCGCACACGAGTTGGCGAGGCAGTGCACACGTGTATAAATGTACACGTGTGTATTGCAGCCACTCATGATTACCTGTCCCTGATAAAAATACTGATATGCACAGATATTACACAATCAAAAATGATGACAATAACCCATATATCTGAGACATTAATAAAAAACAAATTTATATTTTTGCAAATTCAAATTTGTTTATTTTTCAGATTACTGCTGTAGTTGCTAATTACACAGGTACACAGGAGACAGGACAAGAACTGGAGCTGGAAAATGCAGATAGATGAAGATGTGCAGACAGAAAAAAAACTGAGTGTTGAGTGTTGTAGTGAGGAAAAGATTGTAAATGTGAAATGTATGAGATCAGTGTATGTAACGAGAGCTGAAAAACTTTGTATTGTTTAAGTGTTGAAATTAAATATTATTTTGAATAAAAATACTGATTGAATTATAAATTCTGTGCAATAGTATTATTATTCAATATGAATATTTATTCCTATATGTGTATAGTACAATCTGCAAACACATTTATAAATTGATATATATGTTTGTTATCATCAAATAAAAAATCACATCAAACAATCTCCCCCTTTTGATGATGACAAACATATATATTAAAGATTTTGAAATTCTGATAAATGTGTTTGAGCATGAAATATTTAGCTCCCCCTATATGAATGCCCCCCCTATATGGATGCTCCCCCTACAACTGAGACCACTCCCTATTTAGAAGATTTTGAAAATTACAGAAGAATAAAATAACTAAAGAAAATTAACTAACAACATTTAACAAATTTGTTGAAGTATTCAAAAATATTTACTTTCTTATCAAAATCTTGTTCTTCTCCCCCTTTTGTTATCATCAAAAGACTGACAAAAAAATAATGGAATAGTAGTAGAAAATAGAAAAAAAAAATTTAAGTAAAATACAAATGCAAAACAAAGAAAAAATCATAATATATCATAACGAGTTAACAAGTTCCACATTGTAGAGAATGGATCGATGATTCGGTTTTTATATAATGAGAAGAGAGAAGTTTGAAAAAACAATTTGACATTTAAGTACAAAAATAAGCACTTACTAACCACGCATAACCATAAGGACTTTTAAATGGGATTAGCAGTTACTTATTAATCTAAGCATCCGGAAAATACTTAGCTATCATATTCCATCCATGCATAACCATAAGGACTTTTAAATGAGAATGGAATAATGATAAAATAATTCACTCACATGCTCCATCCATGCATAACCATAAGGACTTTTAAATGAGAATGGAGGCATGAGATTTTTTTTTTTGAGAAATTTTAAAAGAAATTACTCTTCTCATTTTTCAAAACCATTATGAATGATAGAAATAGAAATGGTCGTGGAATTAGTTACCAAGTTAATTATATTATGAAATGTTTTTTTTAATTTTGAAAAGAAATAAAACAAAACATATTTCCACTACTGAATACCATATTCGAATCAATCTTTGAATAATATCCAAAAATGGTTTGAATTCTAGAAATTGAAGTTGAAAATAAATATTCAAGAATATTTCAACCAAAAACTGGAAAATGATTAGTCAATTTCTATAATCCCTAAATCCAAACGTAATCTGGAAAATCTATCTTCGGGGAGGGGTTTTGTGAAAATATCAGCAAGTTGAATCTCAGTTGAAATATGTTCAATGCAAATGTTTTCCTTAGCAATGTGATCTCTAAGAAAGTATTGTCTCACATCAATGTGTTTTGTGCGTGAATGATGAACAGGATTATTTGACAAGTCTATTGCACTTTTACTATCACATTTTAATGGAACTTGTTTATAAACTAAGCCAAAATCGGAAAGAGTTTGCATCATCCATAAAATTTGAGCACAACAACTTCCTAATGCAATATATTCTGCTTCAATGGTGGATAATGCAACACAATTTTGTTTTCGACTTGACCATGACACTAATGAATGTCCTAGCATGAAACATGTCCCACTAGTGCTTTTCCTGTCTACCAATGAACCCGCATAATCAGCATCAGAATAACCAACTAAATCAAAATTTTCACAAGAAGGGTACCATAGTCCAAATTTGTGTGTGTGTGAAAGATATCTCAAAATTCGTTTAGTGACTTTCAAATGAGATTCTTTAGGGTTAGATTGAAAACGTGCACACAAACACACAGAAAACATAATATCAGGTCTAGAAGCAGTAAGATAAAGAAGTGAACCAATTATCCCTCGATATTTCTTCTGATTAACAGCAACTCCTTTCTCGTCTTTGTCCAACTTTGTTGATGGGCTCATAGGAGTTCTCAATGGTTTGGAGTTCTCAACTCCAAATTTCCTCAACAGTTCCAACACATACTTGGATTGTGAAATGAAAATGCCATCACTGCTTTGCTAGATTTGAAATCCAAGAAAATATTTCAATTCTCCAACCAAGCTCATTTCGAATTTAGCCTGCATGACTTGTTCAAATTTCTCGCACAAGAGTTCATTAGTAGCACCATAAATGATATCATCCACATAAATCTGAACAATCAAAAAATCACTCTCTTTATGTAATAGAAACAGTGTCGTGTTAGCACTCCCCTTTTTAAAACCATTTTCCAAAAGATATGTACAAAGGCAGTCATACCAAGCTCTAGGAGCTTGCTTGAGACCATATAATGCTTTTTCTAGTTTATACACATGATTTGGAAAATCATAATTTTCAAAACCGGGGGGTTGTTCAACAAAAACTTCTTCTTTTAAATCACCATTTAGAAAGGCACTTTTTACATCCATTTGTTTAAGTTTGAAACTCTTATAACATGCAAAACTTAGTAAAATCCTAATGGCTTCTAACTTAGCAACTGGAGCAAATGTTTCATCAAAATCTATGCCTTCTATTTGGTTATATCCTTTTGCGACCAACCTAGCTTTGTTTCTAATTACATTTCCTGATTCATCAAGTTTGTTTTTGAACACCCATTTAGTTCCAACAATTGGATAGTCATTAGGCCTAGGAACTAATTTCCAAACTTTATTTCTCTCAAATTGATTAAGTTCATCTTGCATTGCTAAAACCCAACTTTCATCATTAAGAGCCATTTCAACAGAATTAGGTTCAATCTCAGAAATAAAACCACTGTGACAACAAAACGCACACAAATTTTTATCAAATAAAGAGCGAGTGCATATACCTTCCGTAGGATCACCTATAACCAATTCAGGAGGATGATTGGATTTGAACTTTAATTTATCAGCATCAACAGTCCTACTTTCAGCTTTCTCACTAGATGTCTCTTCTCCAATGCCTTCATGATCTACCCCATCGTCAACCGCCTTTTCAGTCGTCCTTTCCAGGTCAGATTCATCGAATTTCACATTGATTGATTCAACAATTGTTTTTTTTCGTTTGTTGTATATCCTGTAAGCTTTGCTCCTTGTTGAATAACCCATGAAAATTCCCTCATCAGCCTTTGATTCGAATTTTCCAAGTTGATCACCTATGTTAAGAATGAAACAAGGACATCCAAATACACGAAAATAAGAAATGTTAGGTTTCCTTTCATGGCACAATTCATAAGACGTTTTGCCAAGTATTGGTCTAATCATTACTCTATTCATTACATAGCACGAAGTATTCACTGCCTCTGCCCAAAAGGTTAGAGGTAGTTTATACTCACTCAACATGGATCTAGCCAATTCTTGCAATGTACGATTTTTCCTTTCAACCACCCCATTTTGTTGAGGTGTTCGTGGAGCAGAAAATTCATGTTTTAAACCATTTTCTTCACAAAAGTTTTCAAAATCCAAATTTTCAAATTCGCCTCCATGATCACTTCTCATGGTTTTAATTGAAACTCCTTTTTCATTTTGAACAAGTTTTGCAAATTTTGAAAAATAATCAAAAGATTCAGACTTTTTGGCTAAGAAATAAACCCATGTAAATCTAGAATAATCATCAACCAATACATAACAATAACGTTTTCCATTCAAGCTTGCAATTTCATTTGGTCCAAATAAGTCCATGTGAATTAATTCAAGGACCCTTGATGTGCTAACAATGTTATTTAGGGCGAAATAATGATCGACTAAGCTTGCCCAAGGAACATGCTTTACACACTTTATTATTTTCAAATTTCTGATGTGGTAACCCTCTGACTAATTTTTTCGTTTCAAGATTTTTCAAGAGGCTCATGCTAGCATGTCCAGGTCTCCTATGCCATAAAGATGCCTCTTCGTCAGTGGCTACCAAACATCTAGAAAGATTTAGATTATCAAACGAAAGCGTGTAAACATTTCCTTTTCTTTTTCCCATAAAAACAATGTTATTAGAAGATTTATCAATGATTTTGCAAATATCACTATCAAAAACCACATTCATACCTTTGTCACATAGTTGGCTAATAGAAATGAGATTGTGATGCAAATTTTCAACGTATAAAACATCAGTCAAGAAAAAAGTACCATTACCTACTTCACTTTTACCAATAATCTTACATTTGCTATTGTCTCCCATAATCACATTTCCACCTTTAAAATTCTCTAGGCTAAGGAACTTTGATTTGTCACCTGTCATATGTCTAGAACAACCTGAATCTAGAAACCATTCTTGTTGCTCCTTAGCCCGCCAATAAACCTACATAGAGAGAGAGAGAAGGATGACCTAGAGAAACTCTTAGGTCCAATGATATTAGTGACTGAAGCATGGTGAATAAATAATCCCTTTGGAACCCAAACTTGTTTTGTCGTTTCATTCTTGTTCCAATAGACATGAAATTTGTTTGTAGAATTCTTAGGAACCCAAACTTGTATAAATTTTGTGTTCTTGTTCCTATGACTATAACTTTCAACACGATGTCCAATTATTTCACATCTAGTAAAGACACTCTTACCTTTTGCATTATCATCAACTTGTGTTTTTCCAAAGCCTAGTCCTTTTCTGTTGTTAGCAAAAAGTTGATTTCCAAATAACATGTTGAATGATTTTTCTCCTCTTGAAAAGTTATTCAGAGTTTTCTCAAGATTTTGGACTTTGGTTTTTAGTGTTGTGTTTTCAGTCACAAGTGAGGTGCATCTATTTATAAGATCCTTTTTCCTAGTGTCAATGGTTTCCTTAAGACTCAAGTTTTCTTTTTCAAGATTCTCAAAGCTATTCTTAAGTTTTGATAATTCTGAATCTAAAATTTTACATTTTTTACAGTCTAGGTTTTGAATATTTTCAAGTTCAGTTTCTAACCTAGAATTTTCATGGACAAGCTCTCTCCTATCAAATTTCAGTTTTTCAATTTTAGATTCAAGAGTATCAATTGTTTTAGTAAGATCACAACACATCAAAACAAGTTCTTTATATGAGTAGTCACTTACCTCACTAGATTCCTCTAAACTTGCTTCTGAATCTGATTTTGCCATAAGACACAAATTAGCCTCTTCTGAGCTATCATTCGAAGCTTCATCTCCTTCTTCATCATCCCAAGTGGCTGCAAAGACCTTCTTCTTCTTTTTCTTTCCTTTGTTGTTTTTGAGAAGTGGGCATTTTTGTTTGAAGTGGCCAGGCTTCTTGTAGTTATAACAGGTCAATTCATTATCAGAATTGTCAGAATCTTTTGACCTATTACCACTTGTTTTCTTCTTGCGTGGCCTGAATCTTGACCATCTTCTAAGATTGTTGACAGCCATTGCAAGCTCTTCAATTGGATCTTCTTCTTCTTCGTCGCTCTCTTCTTTGCTCTTTAAGGCAATCGTCTTCTTCTTTGATTCGGAGTTGTTGCGTTCCTCTTTTGTTTTTGCTCAAGCTCATATGTCATCAGGTTGCCGATCAACTCCTCCATGCTTAGTTTACTCAGATCTTTCGATTCTTGTGTTGCCGTGACTTTTGCCTCAAAGCTCATCGGTAAGACTCGTAGCACCTTCCTCACAAGCTCTACCTCAGTGAATACCTTCCCAAGCGCTCTAGCATTGTACACCAAAGTTGAAAAGCATCCAAACATGTCCTTTATGCTCTCGCCTTTGTCCATTACAAAATTCTTGTATTCATTGCTGAATAGGGCTAGACGAGACTCCTTGACTTGAGAAGTTCCTTCATGTGTCACCTCCAAGGTATGCCAAATTTCCTGCGCAGTTTTACAATGAGAAATTCTATTAAATTCAGTCTTGTCAAGATCACAGATCAAAGCATTCATGGCTTTAGCATTTGTAGTTTTTAATTTCTTATCGTTAGCGTCCCACCTATCCCTAGGTTTAGGAATCCAGTATCACCTATAGTTATAGTGGGAGATGTATAGCCAGTTTCAATAATGTCTCAAACATCATAATCAACAGAACTAAGATAAATACTCATCCTAACTTTCCAGTAGTTGTTTAGACCATTTTCCTGACCTTGTAGTTGTTTAGACTGCACATGTTACTTGTATCACTTCAGTTGCTTGTATATAGATTGTTGATGGTAGTTTGGTCAACACTTTGCATTTGAACATATTGTGCACTGACTTTGTTCATTGGTGTCATTGGTGCATTTGTCACTTGAAATGCTCTCTGATATGTTGGAGTTGCAGTGTGGACTTGTTTGAATCTGTACTTGTGCACTTCTCTGTTATATGTGCACTTGTTCACTTGATTCATTGCTGTACTGTGTTTACTTTATTACTTGAGCTTGCATTTGTTAGTTGCTGTCATGGTTGCAGTGACTTGACCTTTGAGTTGTTGATCGAGTTGCATTGCCATATTGTTGTCTGGTGTTCATCATATTGCTCTGTCCAGTTTTGGTTTTGCTAGATGTACTTGTGTTCACTTGAACTTGAGTTCATTGTGTAGCTTTCCTCTGATCAGTTGACTATCTGATGTACTTGAATCAGTGCTTTTTGACATGTTTGAGTCTTCGAGTATGTGAACACTTCATGTTTGCATTGTTATGGTGCAATCTGACAATGTAGTCTATGTTGTGCATGATGACTGCGCACACGAGTTGGCGAGGCAGTGCACACGTGTATAAATGTACACGTGTGTATTGCAGCCACTCATGATTACATGTCCCTGATAAAAATACTGATATGCACAGATATTATACAATCAAAAATGATGACAATAACCCATATATCTGAGACATTAATAAAAAACAAATTTATATTTTTGCAAATTCAAATTTGTTTATTTTTCAGATTACTGCTGTAGTTTCTAATTACACAGGTACACAAGAGACAGGACAAGAACTGGAGCTGGACAATGCAGATAGATGAAGATGTGCAGACAGAAAAAAAACTGAGTGTTGAGTGTTGTAGTGAGGAAAAGATTGTAAATGTGAAATGTATGAGATCAGTGTATGTAACGAGAGCTGAAAAACTTTGTATTGTTTAAGTGTTGAAATAAAATATTATTTTGAATAAAAATACTGATTGAATTATAAATTCTGTGCAATAGTATTATTATTCAATATGAATATTTATTCCTATATGTGTATAGTACAATCTGCAAACACATTTATAAATTGATATATATATTATTTATCATCAAACAAAAAATCACATCAAACAGAGTCAGGATTAACATTCTTATATTAATAAATGCAACTCAAGTAAAATATCAACTGAAATACAAGTAACTTAAAGGATGTTTGGGATAAGCATCCTCTAAGGATCCGTTAAACTATCTACTATGTAGTAATATTTCGCTAATATAATAATGTCTATAGTAAAATAAACTTACTTTTAAATAGCGTTAAGGGATTACCCATATAGCCCTTAACACATAATAGTCCCAGTAGTCTATCCAGTATCAGCTTACCCCCAGATCGGGAGCTACCCTCAATACTCCACAGGCTATGGCACAAATCCAAACTCGTAGTAAATCTTGATATGGTAGGTGACACGGCACAACAAGGCAATGCCACGGTAGATATACCAATTACGCATCCGGGCTGGTGGAAACGCATAGCAGCCACAACCGCCCACTTCGAAACACACTCCCAATCAAAATCGAAGGGTGGCCACCAAATCAATCACAAAGTAATAGAAATGTATCGAAGAAATGCGTCCGATCAGAGGTGCTACCTCATTGGCCCGAGAATCGCTCCTGTTTTAGCCACCTTATGCCAACTCACGGGAGTCGGGTCCACATTCATACCTCAATAGGATCGTCGCCACCATCCTACTTCATTCTGGAATCTCAACCGCATACACAGTTGTTAAAGTGGTTTTCGGTATCGACAGAGAGTATGCCCATATCTGATCCCGGTCTCTTTAACAACCAAACGTTATTATAACACCGCGGTCATTTCAAAATAGTTTATGCTTCAAAACCAAAATATCATTTCCATTTTAAAACCCAAATCAATATGATATCATTTCCATTTCAAATATATCCATTTCCAAAAAATCATATCACTTTCCAAAGTTATAACGCTTTCGAAATCATAGTCTTTTAAAATCAAAACACTTTGGATATCACAGCTTTGAAATCATAACATTTTGGAAATCATAACACTTTGAAATTATAGCATTTTGGAAATCATAACACTTTCCCCTTAAACAGTTTAGATATTAAAATTTGTATATATAATAAAATAGTTTATAAATAAAATAATTTATATAAATAGTTATAAGTTAAAATAGTTTATATAAATAGTTATAAGTAAAAATAGTTTATAATAAAATAATTTATATTAAAAATGATTTATATTAAAATAGTTTATATTAAAATAATTTATCAACTAAAATATCAATTGTTTTAAAAACAATTTAAAATTACTTTATAAAATAAAATAGTTTCCTCGACTGTCACAAATCGATTCAAATCAATTTGAATTCCAAATTCAAATTTAATCAAATCTAAATCATCAATTTCAATTCCAATTCCATTAAACATTTTCAAGTTATAACGATTTCAAATACCGATTTGAACCACAAATAAACCATTTCAATTTCAATATATTTCAAAGCTTCAAATATTCCACATTTCAAAACTAAATTCGATAATTTTTATATATATATATATATATATATCAATTCGTTTTTCTATTATTTAGTTTTTAAATATTTACTTAATTATTTCAATATCATTTGAATAAAACTTCAATTTACAAAATATCCCATTTAAATTTATATAAGTTTGAAATATCCATTTAAGTCACCTTTAATCAAATTTCAAGTTGTAAAACACTTCTTTAAAATTTCAAATTCAATAAATTTCAAATCAAACTTATTTAAGTATAATTCTTAAATAAATATAATTTCAAATCAATTTCAAATTTATCTTTACAACCCGAATCATTACAAACTCTATATTCGAAAATATAAATTTTAAATAAATACTTAAACATATTATATATCAACTTTATTAAATCAACTTTAATAAATCTTTAAAATCAATATTTATCAAAACCATATATTTCTTTTCAAAACCATAGAAATCATTTTCAAAATATTTGTATATAGACCAATAGTGTCTGTATATAATTCTCTACCCTATGGTCAAGTGATACGGATATTTATCATTTCAATCCGTAATTTAAATATATATATGGGTATATATCTTTTCAACCCGCAATCCCAAATTCAATTCAATGAAAATCGCTTGGGTTTATCATTTCAACCCATAACGATTTTCTACTATTTTACGGATCGTTCGGGTATGTATAATTTCAACCCATAGTGAATTCTATACTAACAGGGAACTTGCAGAGTGATAAAAGATATGATAATAATATAACAATTAGTAACAGGCATATATCATCAGTGATAAATAACAGATAATGGTGTTAGATGTCACAGGTGAACAGATACAGAAATGGCATATATATAGCAATGTAAATAACTAACAGCAGCATATTTCAATTGTCGTTTCAATTGAAATCAAATTTAATGAGTGATTGCTCACCTTTCGAGGCTATAGAGATTTGACGATGGAATGAGTTTCGAATCCAAGCACGAATTTCAAAGCAAAGCTAGATGGACCCGAATTTGATGGACAAGCTGATATATAAGGAATCGATGAAAATAAATCAGAAACTGCTTAATGTAGACTGGACAAAATATATACATTATTATTATTTATTTCCTTAAACAAATTTTCAAATTTTAAATACATATTTAAAATGACATATTACATTTAAATTTAAGTCAAAGCATATAATTTCACAACCAAATTTTTTTTTTAAAAATGAAGAAAACATATACTCAAAATCTCCATATTAAATATATAATAAAAGTAGTACAGCTCCTATATAATTATATATATATATATGTATATAAAATTTATAAAACTAACTTATATACAACCAGTTTATAACAACAGACCGAATCATAAGTAGTTTAAAAAATAAAACTTACATTACAGTAACATACGTATAATGAGATGAATCATGTTATATACAACTTAGTTTAGTCATAAATATAAGCAGATTATAAATATAACTATTATACTTATATGTAAAAGTAAATTGATAAAGTGGTCCCCAGCTTCACAAAACCAAATCTTAATTCATATATATATATATAACTGACATACTGTTGCAACTAATATAAAATACTACTTCATACATTCTTATATAATATACATAAACAATCTATAACCTTACATATTATATACATTCAATCAAACAGGTTGTACGCGACCTATATAACTGTATAACATATAAAGTAAACATATAGATAACTGTATACATAGGAAAATAAGCACTTTTACTGTAAAAAAAATAAGTCTCCTATCGAATAGGCAGACGTAAAAAAACAAAATACTGACATATACTTTATAATGTATAAAATAGGCAGACGTACGTCTATAACTATAGAAGAAGTATATAGAGTTTCACATCAAACCCATGTTGAAACAAAGAAAATCGTAATATATATTTCAAAACAAAACACATATACAAGTTCAAGTGTATATATATGTATACTAAGCTAAAATATGACAAATATATATATATATATAAACACAAAATATACATATATGTATACCAGTTAAGGAGAAAAGATGGTGGAGGGCTCGGCTAGCCTCTGGGCAACTTGCGTGGGCAGGATTGGCGGAGGGGAAGAGCAGTGCGGCCAATGGTGAATGCTGCGATGGGGTTTGTGGTGGGTGGCCAAGCAGAGGGAAGGAGGGGGTTTCGGCAGAGCAGGTGGAAGCTTGACTTCGGGCAAAACGTGGTCGGGTGGAAGAAAAGAGAAGGAGGAGAGGTGAGCACGAGGCCTCGGCCATGGCTCTGTCACACACGGTGCTCGACGAAGGGCAGGTGATGCGAGTTGGATGAGGAGATGAGGACTCGGCTTCTAGAAAATGAGATAGAAGAATGATGGTCTGGTTCAAAAATTGAAGAGTGGGAGAAGAAGAGAAAATACGTTTCATTTTTTTTCACAGAACAATAGAAATGATCAAACGAACCAAAGTTTATTGGAACCAGTGGAACGTTAACAGCCAAAATTTCAAAAGTCAAAAGTTGCATTCTTGGAATTTTAAAAGGTTGCTGATATTATACGGTGGAATAGGAAAGAGTGTGGGGAATTAAAAGGTCAAATTGCAGACCAATACGAAATCGTTTCGTAGTTTCCTCCATGCACCGGAACTTCGAAACACAAAGATGAATATATCGTAGAGATCAGCACGATGAGACGATCAAAATGATATACAGATATCAGTGATAGAACCATCCAGTCAAAAGTCGATATCGGTACTGAAAATGCTGCAAATCTGCAAGAAATAAGATAAATGGGGCAATAGAAGTCAAAATTTGGGAAAACGAAAAGATGACGTCTCACTCAGAAGATGATTTACCAATTTATTGTAGAAAAATATTCAGGTTTGGAAAACATTTTATTATCATCAATATTAACTGATATAAATTGGAATAAAATTACACTAGAAAATAAACTTCCAAATTATCTACCAGTTGCTATGTTAAAATAGATGCATTTCAAATATCAAATTTAAATTTCAAAATTTTATTGTTTAAAATTTCACAAAAATTCAATTAATTAAATTAATAAACCACTAAAATTTGCGGGTCGTTACAATAGGAATAGTTTATATTCTTATACCCTAAACCCTCATGCCACTTTCATTTTCCATGTTCATAAACAAAATTAAACAAGAGTTTGGCCGATCACCATTAGGAGAAAGCAAGGGGAAGATAAGCAAGAATCAAAAGGAAGAAGCTTAATCAAATTCATTCAAGAGCTAATCTCAAACTCCTTAACAACAAGCTAAAGGTGAATAATAGATTACATTTCATATTCCTTGTTTTCGGTTCTAGATTAGATCCGAGTATGTTTTACAAAGTATTATGCCATGTTTTGAATGTTAAATAGATATATATGCTTGTTGATGAATTTTGTTAGTTCATATAGATTTTATGATAAGTTATGTTTGGAAAACCTATTAAATGACATCCAAATGACTTGCGATTTTGATATAAGGTCGAAAACATTATTTTAGAGATGGGATACAAGTTTCATAATTTTTTGAATTAATTTGGATTTATTATGAATTTTCTAATAAATAAAATGGTTAAATTGGGTTTAAAATTAATTTAGGCTATTATATATTAGATTTGGGTCAGAAATTTAAATATGTTAGAGAACATATTAAAAGTGATTTATGGGAATTTTTAAAGAATTTTCCTAAGTATTATATTAAAGATATAAAGTTATTTAAGGTACGAGACTAAAATGTTTTATATGTTTATAAAGGGAGAAGGGGCAATTTGAAAATGTTTTAATTGGTTAAGTGCTGAAATTCAGCGGCACTTTTAGAAAAGATTTTGAAGAAGAATTGGGAACCAATCATATATTGACAAACAAAGCAAGTTAGTTGGAAAGAAATTACTTTATAAAATTAAAAATCAGTTTTATAGGGTTTACTGCTTCGCCACTTATAGCAGCACCTTTCGACCTTATACTGCCGCCTTCATCTAAGGCGAAACCAATACACATGGTATCAGCCTTGGTACGTAGTGGATTAGAGTTAGGCGAAAGGTATGGAGTCGAAATAGGCTTTCGAAGGTGTTGAAGTAGCTTTGGTAAACTTAGAACCATTTTTGTTATAAATGAGGCTTTCGAAGGAAACAGCTTTCGCCTTGATAAAATGTTTTAAAGAAAGAGCTTTCGAAAGAGCTTGTCGCCTTTGTTTTAAAGAATAAGCTTTTGAAGGGGTCGAAACCCCTACTGCTGCTTTCTGCCTTTCGAAGCAATGCCTTCGAAAGGGTTCTTTTGCTTTAAACTTAGAAGCTGCTTCTCTTATGCTTTCGAAGGGGTTGGTTTCGACACCATCTACTTTTTTTATTTAGGAAAATTATTTTTGAAAGAGATGCTTTCGTCATAGTTCTTTTAAGACCCTTTTGATATTTTGAAAGTTAAACCCAAAGGTTTCGAAAGGAATGTTTAAAATGGTTTCGAAACTATATTCCATAAGCTTTCACTTGAACCCAATGCTTTTGAAAGGTTTGTTTAAGTAAAGGACTTTAATGCTTTCGGAAGGTATCTAATGAGGGTTTCGAAATGGTGATTCCCTAATGTTTTCGAAAGGTTTACCTTTAGCGTTTGAATGGAAGGTTTCCAATGTTTTCGAAAGGCAAATTTGAAGTGTTTTAAAAGAGGATGTCTAAGGTTTTATAAAGCTTTCGAAAGGTCTATTATAAATGATTTCGAAAGGTATGTTTTGGCCTTTCGGCCTAGAGTTCAAGGTAAAGTAGTTAAATGGTTTCGAAAGGGGTACTTTCAATGGTTTCGAAAGAGATTGTTTAAAGCTTTTAAAAGAGGTTTCGACGGTTTTCATCAACAATGTTTTGTGTAAAGCATATATCATGGGAAAGAGATTTGAGTAAAGCAAAGGTATGTTTTCCTTGTTTAAGTATGATTTAAAGGGTTAAATCAATTTGAAAGAATTGTTTTCAAAGAAAATTTGAAGGGTAGTTAATCTTAAGTAAATGACTTAAATATTTGAATACCAGATGGGACTAGTATAGGTTCATGCCCTATACATTAGCTATATAGCCCCTAGCTAATTTAGTCCAAAAGTTCAATGTGTAAGGCTTAATCACAGGTAAGACTTAAATGATGTTACACATAGAAAGGAATATATAGCAAGGAGGATAGGTAATTAGTGAGCCCGTAAAACCATTAGGATCAGTTGATTCTGGGAGAAGTAAGTTAAGGACAGACCGTCTAGAAGTGTGTCTAATAGATGTTAGATTATTTATTTTGTCTGTTAGGCCCAAGTCAGCAATGGTTAGTAGTTAGCCAAACAAAACTATATTGTTCGGACATATAGTCCATTTATTACCTGATTTATAAGCATATATGATATTGCTATTATTGTTTTAATCAGTTTGATTGCGGGATTTTTATTTGCAAAAAGTTATGTTTTAAAAAAATATTTGTGAAGGGAAACCCGTTCCGCTAAGCGGTGTGGTCTCACTTAATATCAGTAAATCGAGATGTAATAGTATTATTCACACCAGGCTTTATGTTTTGACTCGAAGTTTATGTTTTCCCCTTAAACTCTCGGGTGTTCGAAATTCAATTTGAGTAGATTGAGCGTTAATTTTTTTTCAGGTTTAGTAGGTTGGACGAATAAAGCTTCCGAAGATGTGCAGGAGGCAAAGCTAGCTATATAGGAGCTATTTATTTTTATTTCCGCTGTGATGTATTAAGACTGATATGTTTATTTAGTAATCTGGTCATCCAAGGGGGCATCTTCATATGTTGCTCTTGGAGAAATTTGTTATAATTATATTTGATCAAAACCTGGGAATCGTTTGGGATGATGTAATGGAATATGAAACATGGTTTTGCAACGTATTCAGTAGAGTTGTTATTTGAATCTGTGATTTTGTTTCATATTCATGTGCTTCTAATATTATGGATACCATTAACATTACCATATTTTGTCACCAAAAGTTAATACTATAGATGACTGCAACATCTATAGCGTTAGCTTCGGACCTTAAGATAGAGGATGTTACAACTTAGTATCAGAGCATAGGTTTATGAAAAACTTAAAACAAATTTCAAACTTAAAATGATTTTGAAAACATAATCCTAAGGATTTAGAGAAAAGATTAGGGTACGGGATAACGCTATAGTAACGTACTTGTATTTGCTATATATAAGTATACGCTTTATCTCTATTCTCCCTTCTCTCTTAGGCTATTCTTCTGTATCTTACAAAGGCTCAAATGTAGATTTTACGGACGTAAGGTATGGATGCTAGAGGGGAAAGAGTTAACATTGGTGGAGGAAGCACCACAACCAATGGGAATGCCGGACCAAATACTATAAGGAATCCAGGTTAGGCACAAGCTGCAAATATGGGTGCTAGAGTCCCGCATGTCGATATGGGAGCAATGTATCGGTTCTTCATTAACATGGTGCAAACAGGAGTTGCTGCGGAGTTAGCTGGAGGAAATGCTGAAGGAGGAAATCAAGGAGCACCAATGGTTAATAATTATGCTGTTTTGAGTAGAGATTATGCTCGGTTGGGAGGAAAGCCGTTTATTGGTACTGAAGACGCAATCGAAGTGGAGAATTGGTTACTTCATTGCAAGAGGATTTTTGCTGATTTGGGGCTCAATGATGAGCAGAAAAGAAAACTCGCTTCTAGGCAATTACAGGGGGCAGCACTGTATTGGTGGAACCGTGTTACGGTTGGAATCAATGAGGAGACTATGACTTGGGATGAGTTCAGAAGGAGATTTGAAGAAATATTTATGTTGGAGATTGCTAAGTATACTCTGCTCAAGAAGTTTACTGAATTAGAGCAGGGAGAAATGATAGTGCTTGAGTATGCAACCAGATTTGAGGAGTTAGAAAGATACGGATACACTACGGTTGATACCGTCATCAAAAGGAATGAGAGGTTCATTCGTGGGTTGAAGCATGAGTTTTCTATGGCTAGTTATCGCACATTAGAGATCCGTGTGATGTAGTTATGGAGATAGATTTGAGGTAGGAAGAGATGCTTGCTTATCTTGAAGGAAACAAAGCTAGGGAAGCTCAAGGAGGGCAGAACCAGAAAAGGAAGTTTTTCCATAAGAAAGGAGCTTAGAAGAGTGGAGCTTCTAGGAAAGGGAATGCAGAAGTTGTATGTTATAAGTGTGATAAGAAAGGACACTATGCTCATGGATGTCGGACAGGCAAAGGAAAGAAAGCTACTGAGAAGAAAGGAGTAAGATGTTTCAATTGTGATCAGATTGGACACTATAAGAACCAGTGCAAGATCCAGCCAAGGATGGAAAAGGCAAGATGTTTTCTTTGGAGCCAGCTACCTCGAGACCAACATCAGAGGAGAAGGGAAAAGCTGTGTTAGGAGGTATGCTTCTGATTCATGGTGTATTAGTTAGAGTTCTATTTGATATTGGTGCATCACATTCTTTTATATCTCGTTGTTTGGTAGATAAGCTTAACCTGGAACCCTCATACCTAGTTACTTCCTTAAGGGTTGCAAATCCGATAGGAGGGTATGTGACACTTGGGATGAAGTGTGACCAGTTAGAGTTTGAATTGTTAGGTCATACATTTGTTTGCAGTTTGTATGTGTTTGATTTTGTAGGGTTCGGAATTATTTTGGGTATGGATTGGTTAAGTAAATACGATGTTAGGATCACTACAAGAAAAGTAGATTTTTATAACGCCAATAAATAATGCTTTATTTCAAAGTGTTATTGTTTGTTTTAATTTGTTTAATTTTAACCAGCAATTTGCTAGGTAACACTGTTTTCCAGAGCCGGCTCCACAATTATTTTCATTCTCGCTTTTCGAATGATGGATTCCCTCCCAAAACCGTAATCTAATCCAACTTTCCCCAAAATTTAGTCGCTTTCCCCTCCTTACCCTAGCGATCTTCATCAAAATCTCCTACAACCCATCTGTCCCTACCTTCATCACAACTCCTCCTGCTTCCCTTCCATCCACGTCGTAGTATCTATGCTCCCTCCATCGTGCAACTTTGTTGTCACCTGAATCTCATTGTCGCAGGTATATCTTCGATTCGTTTTATTTCATCTTTGTTTTTCATTATCTTGAAATACTTGTTTTTACGATTTGAATAAAATACTTGTTGCATCAGTAGTCCAAACATTATGATGACAGGATAATCAGCACCGCAGGTCTACTGTTGGTAGAATTCTAAGAAAGGAGCTTATCCAAAAATTGAGATCAAAACTATAGACATTAATTTTCTTTGATGATAAAATTGCTGTTACAACTACATTAAATGAATAGATCACCCATTAATTTGGGTTGTGTATAATATATACACACAATTAGCTATATGAAAAATTATAAAGGAAAAAAAACACAGCAATTTGAAGTGAAGTGGATGGAAAAAGCACTTCTAGATGAACGATTTTTTCTATGACAGTATGACTGTATTTCTATTTTTAAAGATTTATATATCTATTACTGCTTTTGCATATCCAATATTTGAATGCTAACATACCAATTATATTTAATCCAAGTTAGAAAAAACAACAAAAGAAAATTGGATATCCTAGTAGAAGGAAAAACCAAATGCATTTGAAATCGTTCACTTTTACCTGGAGATATGTTCATTTTGTTTGTTAGATTTTATGAGTTCAGTTTTATGGGATGAGACCACCTATCACAAAACGTTTGTGAACTCATGTAGCCACAAAATCTTATCCATTCATTTACTTTTGCATCTATAAAAATTTGGAATTGGTAACATCTGCATCTGGATAACTTAGGTGAATTATCTTTGTTTACCCAATACATATTGAACTTAAAAAAAATTATGGCACGTGTAAATTTGAAAGTATTAAATAATAATAAAAGGAGGTGATCAAGAATTGGCCAAATTGTAGAGTCTATGAAACTAATGTAATATTAAACAAAGATGGGAAAATCATTAAATCATTTAATGTGACAAGTGTAAGATGATTGATAGAAAAGGCAGATGGATGGCTAATCACATTAGTGTACTGAATCTTATTATTTTCTCTGTTTTCATCTCGGGAACTATTGATATTATCATTGTTTCAATGCTCCACTAGCTGTTATGTGGAGTATACGAACACATGCCATACAAATTTTTATCATTTCACTGTATTTTATAAGTTTAGTGTTAATTACTGTATTGTTTTATCAAAAAAAATAGTGTATTGCTTTGTTTTTTGTTGTCTTATTCCAGTCTTAGATTTTTTGTAGCTTTGTGCTTGAATGATGGATTTCATAACAGAGATATTTTTGTTGCAGTATTATAACTATATGTGATTTGATATTGTCTTCGGCTACTTGCATGTGGCCTCTAAATATCGCCCAAAATTGAAAGATGATCAGGTAAAACATCCATCACCAAGGAAATGATTTGCATTAGTTTTCTTAATTTGTTAAGAGATTCATTATAGTACAGATATATGTTTGAATGTGCATATGTTTACTATTCAAATAAAAGTGGTTAAAATATTGTTCAAACCCTTTACAAAAAACATTTAATACATCTGTTTCTTAGAAAAAACGGTATGATATATAAAGGTATATGTTTGAATGTGTATTTGATTATCTTTACTGAATTTACTTGAGCTGAATATGAGTTGCCACTAAATTTACTTGAGTTCAATTTGAGTTGCACAATTAATAAATGATAATTTATATTTGTTTTTCATGTATTCAAATGTAAGGATCAAATTTATAATGAATTTCCTTGCACACAACACCTGCTAATTTAGAAATGAGGATCTGGCTTTGAATCCTTTGAACCTAGTGAATTTCAACTATCAACAACCTTTTTTCCCACATACACTATAAGCAAGCATGAGACCTTACATCGATTGGGATGGTATCAGTGCCCTATCAAATAAACAAATAAAAATTTTGTATGAATATTACTAGTATATTTTCACATGTATAAATTGATCATCATGTTGATATGCCATGGTTTATGTGTAATCAATTCATTGGCTCAACAAGCAATACCTCTACTTTCATTGAGTTAACAAGAAATACTCGAAGCTTGAAAGGAATGAGCGGCAATTGGAAGATCACTATGTTTTGCATCATTGTTCAAGCTAGGGGGATGAAGCATAAGGATTTGGAAAAGGATAAAGAACTAGAAAGACCATCAACATGAATATCAGTAGGAGTCAATGGAGGGCTTGCTGAAGCATGAAAGGGAGCTAACTCCTCATTAGACAACTGGGACTGAGCAACTTGTTGTGCAACAACAACGTTTGTGTATGGGTATTTTTCCTAGTCTGGACTTGGTGGTGTTCTAGTTCCATCACTGACTTTACATTATTATCGTTATATACTTGTATAATGCAAATATTTTCTACTATAAAATTCTTTAAAAATATAATATTGAAATATTTATATTCAGGTTTATATCTTACAAAAGCATCATCGAACCCTAGAGCTGGAGACATTCTCATGGGATCTCTAGGATTGGTCATACATTTGTTTACACTGTCAATGTTCAAACAGAGAAAGGTATTTACATATGCTATATGTTACCATTCTGTCCTATAATTTTGTGTATGAATTGTACTTAGTTGGGGCATTTTATCATGTTATAAAAGATTGTGAAGAGACATGCAGCAAATAAATTCTCATCAGCGTTCAACGATCAATGATCATTGCATAAGCTTATTGGAAGAACAAACCATGTATAAACAAGAGCTTTAATCTACGCTATCGTATAAGTAGTTTGGCTAACAATTGTATTTATATATACTATTTTTTATAGACGTAATTAAAGAAAGCAATTTTTTTCAGGTAAATGTAAGATACACTTTCTTCCATTTATTATGCATTTATCATGCAAGGGAAAAAGATTAGATGATATAATATACACTTAGTTATTACAATTAGACGTTTTCTTGTAACTTTATAACCATTTAAATAAAGTTGGTTAATAATTTTTAGAAAAGTGAGTGTTGTAATATAATTTTCTTTTATTGTCTATTATAAATATCAGATATTAACGGATTTATTTGCTCACATTTAAATTTTTGTCAATTTACCAGAAAGAAATGGCTTTAAATGTGCGTTATATAAGCCAAGTCTTTTATCCAAAAATAGGTAATACGTGATATTGAATGTTTTTAATCAAGACTTTTACCTGTATTTATTTATTTAAAATATTTGAATAATTATTTGTTCAGAATTGTTGATATTGTAAAAACATTGAGTTTTATTGAAGCTTTGAGAAGATACTGTGTTTGTTATAGAGTTTATGTTCACGAGTATTCTTTTATACACTCATTCCTATAAAGTTTTTATACACTAGTTGTACTTCTAGAGCCGATTTCTATCATGAGAAGGAACAAACTTTTACAAATCAAGTCTTTTAAGCATGAAATGAAAATAGTGATATTTATTGAAGTTATTTACTTGGTCCTGGCATGGACCTCTGGAGTCAGTGAGTCATAGGAGTTTTGTTCTATAATGATAGGATTTGTGACGTTGTGCAACACTAAGTTCTGGAACATTATAAATTTTAGCATATCCTTGGCCTTCCTGTGAAAATTCAAAGAATATGTTACCTGCCAGATTTTAGTTCTTACTTTATTTGTTGTACCATGAAATGTAAACGTGCCCATAATCATATTGTTTACTCCATTTATTATGCTTATGTTTACAACTCTGAATCATCTTTCTTTTCCACATTTAATTGAATTAAATAACCATAAATAAATGAGCACATTGTTTTTCTATTAATCGTTGTATTTTTTTCATATAGGTAATTATTAAAAGAGCTTAAAGATGTTCTTACTTAACATATGGAGTTCCAAAGCAGAGGAATAAGCAGGTTAGAATTGAAATTTTTGGTGAACTTGGTTATGTTTTTGTTGTCATGTCAATGTCCATGTCTATGCTTCTTCTTGTCATGTAGAAACAAATCAGTAAATGATGTTCAAAAACTGAATGCGCACAAATGTATTAAAATGAATCAATTAAGTAGATAATATATAGGTTAGCAATGACTTATGATGAACTATGACTTCTTGAGTTTGTGACGTGTCAATTTGTATCATCAAAGGTGATGTTTGGCCTAGTTAAAAGAAACAAAGAAAGCAAATATGCAATGCTTTCTAACAGTATTTTTTACTGCGCTTCCTTATGCATCATCAAATAAACAAGGAGATAAATCTCTTAGCTTAAGTGTTTCATTGAGTATCCAAACTATCATCCTTAGGATTTTGGAATTTGTACAGGTTAGGAAACACCCATTCCCTTCTCCTACCTTCACTAATATGACCAAAAAGTGATTTGGCTATGACAAGCGGCATGGAAGAGATGACAAGGATGTTAATTGTAGTCTGCATTTCTCTAGAAAGTTCTCTTAGTAAGTACAACGCTTTAATTCTTTCTTTTTCTGTAGATTCATGGTACCTAGTTAATGCATCTCAATATTGATTGTTGTGAACAATTCCTCTCCAACTTTTCTTCCTTTTTAATCCAAGGTAGGTTTAAGTTTCTTGATCTTCTCTTCCCCAGGTATATTAGCCCAAACAGATGGCTAAATTTTTTTTCTTCTTTGAACAAAAATTAATGTTCTCTTACATAACATACTTCACCCTCTGGACCTCCAAGAGAAGACATAACATATTTCACCCTTTAGATAACATAGTAGGAGTATAGGAGGCAGAATTCAAACGGTGCGTCGGTTCCAACCAGTTTTGGAAACATGTTTTTAGTCTTCGGTGCTCCATTTTCCTGCACCATAACACTTTAAGGTTACAAATTATGCGTTTATGCATACACCATACGTGGCATGCATGATTATGTTTATGTTTGGAATTCATTTGAAAAGAAAAACAATAAAATTTAACTGGTACAATATAGTGAATTCATCATTGATGCTGTAGTAGACAAACTTCACTTTGGAAGAATTTGCGGTGACGTACATGAAGTTATAAGTGGAAAAAAATAGTTAGTTTCGTTTTATATCTTACGGCCATTTTGCAAATAGTAAGCATATCGTCAACATTTTGACCTATTAAATTCTTTATAGTGTCAAATGAATTATTTTAAAACTGAATTATTCTTTTTGATTAATGGAGCTAAATGAAAATAATTTTGCCTTCTTCCAGTTTTCATTTTAAAACCAGGACAGAGGATAGTAGACTTAGAGTGAATTATATGTGTCGGGGGTAAATTGCAAGGAGTTGTTTGATAAATAATATTGTGAAATATAATATAAAATAGGAAGTTAGTGTAGCAGCATTGGGAATGCTCTTATAATACCAAGATTGATCTAGATTAAAGCAGAAATTATACCTACTTACTGCTGATTTGACAAATTGCTAGCTTAAAAATCGATTAAGTAACTACGTTATTTGGATAAATAAAAAATAGAACCGATCGTTGAAGATTTAGTTTAACTTAACCGTCAAGAGAATTAACAATTAATAATAAAATTAGAATTGCTTAAAAAATAAATCAGCGCATACAACTAAACAAATTGATAACAAATTGGAGATTATGGCAGTAGAATATGTCCTATTGGCCGGTCGGATGAGGAAGATATAAAAATTAGTTCTCATAAAGACCAAATAAAAATTGACAGAAATTTGCAAAATTTTTCCTCCTCCAGCAATTCGTAGTTAACTACCAGTAACACATACAACTAAAGAAGTAGTATCATGGACCCGCTTTATAGTTGATTTCCTTTAAAATATTTTGGAAATTCCTGTTATTGCAAGTTATAATCTTGTAGTTACAAACAAGCTTGTAACTGCAAGTTGCAAGTTGCATGTTGCATGTTGCAAGCAAGCTTGCAACTTCAAGTTTCTTGTTTGTAGTGGCAAGCAAGCTTGCAGCTACAGGTCATCAATTATCACTTCTAAACTATGTTTTAGTAGTATGTAGGAACTTGAATTTCAATATACAAGGCTTAAAAAGTATTTACGAACTTGATGTAGGCTACCACTCTTTGGCTGGCAAGGTTTGTAATAAACCATATAGTACCATAAAACCAGGAAGATTTTAAGGTATCAAAATTGGTCCCTTAAACTAAGATCAATCATAATACATTATAAAATATTAACCAAGTTAACTAAGTTTTATAAAAATTAACTAAATATATATAATAATAGTCAAAATAAAAATAAAAATCCAATTTAAACTTACACAAATGTGCACAGACATGAACAACACAAGCACACTACCTTCTACTGTCACAACTTCTTGCTCTCTATTTCTTTGGAAACAAACTTCTTCCCTCTCTTCAAAATCCAAAATATCCCGATCTATACACATTTAACCAAAGTGTCCAACATGAAAGTCGTGTGTTTAGTCCCCTAATATTTTTAGAAATTGTTCGCCGGGGTTTTCATCGAGCGAGGTTTATCTTTGCAGTATTTTGCGTAAGAAACATCGTTTGAAAATCCATGATGATTGACTTCATGTTCTTGAACTCGCATTTCAACTTCGTAGAACTAGTTCATCATTGTATTTTCGTTCGAGAAAAACGTAGATGATGATTTTGTTGAGCCAGTCGCAAATATGCGACCGCCTGTGCATTTTTTCAAGGTAGGCAGCATGTTGAAATTGGATTGCTTCTTGGATTGTTTCAAGTTTCTTGATCTGAGAGTGGTGAGTGTGGAAATAGAGAATGTTAAAGCAGTAGCATTCATGTTTGATATAGCGGAGAAGTATATAAATGAAAGAGAATGGTTCGGATGTACATATACAAAGTATAATGGTGTGTTATATATATATATAGTATTGTTCAATGTTTATTACTCCTCATTTATCACATTTTACACGGTATTTAAAAATTGGTAAACGAAAATAATTGGAACAGTTTGTTATAGACAACTTTATCTTTTTTTTCCACAGACAGAGCTTTCCGGGTAGACTGAAGAATAATCCAAGTGTTTTAATAACATAGTAGGTGATATTTATATATCAACGTGTTTTGCCAAGTTGCATTTGACTGCATGTTTCTCATTTTGTTGTGTCAGGAAGAAAGACTTAAAGAGGCACGGTATTGTATTCTCAAATCATCATGATTATTCTTTGAGATTTATTGTTTAGTTTGGTTATATTATAGTTCTCTTTTAACGAATTTTATTAGTTTTATTTTAACATTTGCAAATACTTTCATTGACTGTTTGATTTGGTTTTGATAACTTTTGTTATTAAGTTTGAGACTTAATTTAACATGTAACGAAATAAACATTGACAAATGAAATTGTTCTGAATTTTCAGGAAGTACTACCAATGACCGAAGACATGCATGAAGAAAGGCTTTGAGCAGTTTAAGTTCTAAGTGATGCATTTGGTACTTGTAGACGTTAACTTTGAACTATGTTGTCTTTTGTTATCATGACTATGTATTGAATTTGGTAACTCATGTATTGAACTTATTTTTTGTTAGTTGATACTTTATTTTGTTATCATGAATATGCATTACATTTGCCGATTATTATATTTTTTTTCGTTCATACATTGTTCAAATTTTTATCTATTTAAAAAAGAATCATTTTGATTGTTATTATTAAAATGTAATGGTGGGGTGCATCAAATATATAGTAAAATAAAGCATAGCTCCTAAAAAGCATTATAACTATATGACATAAGTGTTATAAAAGATAATGCAATGTATTAGGTTACGGTCAAAGGATAGCAGCAAATAGGCGTTATCGTATCTACACATTTTATAGCAGTATATATATGCTGTATATGGATGTAGAATATACTATAGACATGTTGGTATATAGCGTGAAATAGGCGCTATAGAATAACTTTTTATATGGGCTACTTTATGCTATGAAATCATGCTCTTTTATAGCAGTTTTTTGTGTGTTAAATGTGCAATTCTTTTTTATAACATGTCGATAGACAGCATTTATCAAACCGCTATAGTTGTGTTTAATAGCGGCTATATGCCGCTATAAAAGACCGTTTTTCTTGTAGTGGATATTCTGCCATGATAGAAAAATATCCTTAGACACCCTGACTGTAGTGATCGGATTATATACACCATAGAAAACCCTAGTTTTGAGATTAATGCTTTTTGGGTGTTGTCGAGGTAAAAGACGAGTTCAATCGAGTTTTCGTTGTAAGAGAATCGCAGATGTCTTTGAATCCGTAGTAGGATTGCCGTCGAAACGAGTCATTGAGTTTCAGATAGATTTAGTACTAAGAGCAGAACCGGTGAGTAAACTGCCAAGCAGAATGACACCTACCGAGATAAGGGAGCTAAAGGTGCAGTTGGTGGATTTGGAAGGCAATAATTTAATTAGACCAAGCAGTTCGCTTTGGGGAGCAGCCGTAGTGTTTGCAAAGAAGCCGGACGGATCGTTAGGTTATATATCGATTATCGTAAGTTGAATGAAAAGACAATAAAGAATCGATATCCATTATCTAGAATTGATGATTTGTTCGACCAATTGAGTGGAGCCAAAGTATTTTCCTAGTTGGATTTAGCAACAGGATTCCATCGGCTTAGAGTGACAGAGGATAGTACTCCTTAATAGCGTTTAGAACCAGATATGGATCGTACGAATGGTTAGTAATGTCGTTCGGACTAACTAATGCGCCAACATTCTTTGTAGATTTGATGAACCGAGTTTTTTGAGAACACTTGGATAGGTTCGTGTTGGTTTTCATAGATGAAATTTTGATATACTCTCAAGATGAAAGAGAGCATGACGTTCATCTTAAAGTGGTGCTTGAGACATTGAGGCAGCATCAACTGAAAGCGAAATTTTCGAAGTGTCATTTTTGGAAGAAGGAAGTGAGTTTCTTGGTCATGTAGTCTCAGAGAAAAGATTGTCTGTAGATTCGACTAAGATTGAGGCGGTGAATAATTGGAAGAAACCTGAGACAGTGACTGAGATAAAGAGTTTTCTTAGGCTAGTGGGGTATTATCGGAGATTCATTAAGAATTTTTCGCGGATAGAGGTATCGATGACCAAGCTAACGCGAAAGAATGTGAAGTTCATCTGGACTAACAAGTGTGAGGAAGCATTCCAGAAGCTGAAACACTTATTGACGAATGCACCTATGTTAGTTGTTCCAGAAGGGAATCGGGACTTAGTGGTGTACGCGGATGCATGTGGAATAGGGCTTGGAGATGCGTTAATGCAGAAAGGTAAAGTGATTGCCTATGCATCTCGATAGCTCAGACCGCATGAGGTTAGATATCCAACTCATGATTTGGAATTAGCTGCAGTAATTTTTGCATTGAAGGCGTGGAGACATTACACATTATGTGAAAGACTACAGTTGTATACGGATCATAAGTCACTTAAATATTTATTCTCTCAGAAGGAGTTGAATATGAGACAGTAGAGGTGGTTAGAGTTTTTTGCCGCTTATAACTTTAGTATTGAGTACACACCAGGAAAAGGCAATAAGGTAGCCGATGCACTTAGTAGAAAACATCAGAATGCAACGTTGGCAATGATAGCTAAGCAGAAAGTCTTAGAAGCATTGATTTCATGCGGAGTACAATGGAGATCTGAGACTAGATCTAGTAATGAAACTACTATGTTGTCATGTTTAGAGGTTTGACCAGTGATGATCGAAAGGATTGCTTATAAATAAGGAGAGGATCCATTATTTGCGAAACGGATCGGAAAGTTAAGGAATGGAACGGGGAGCGGGGACTTGAAATATTTCAGTCTTGACCAGAATGGGTGGTTAAGAAAGAAAGGAAGACAATGTGTTCAGAATGTGCGAAACATTAGGAAGGAAGTTCTTGAAGAGTGCCATCGTTCGGAATTCACTATTCATCCGGGAGGAACTAAGATGTACCAGGACATGAAAAGAAGTTTCTTCTAGGAAGGTATGAAAAGAGATTTAGGCTTAGGCTGAAACATTATTTGAACTGTCAACAGGAAAAAGCCGAACATAAGAAATCAAGTGGGTTACTTCAGCCTTTAGATATTCCAGTATGGAAGTGGGATTCTATCTCAATGGATTTTATTGATGGATTGCCTAGGACAAATAGAGGAAATGAAAGTATATGGGCTATAGTGGATAGGTTGACCAAGAGTGCCTAATTCATTCCTGTTAAGTCAACCAGAACGACACATGTTTTAGCTAAGTTATTTATGAAGAATGTAGTTAGACTGCATGGAATTCCTAGTAGTATAGTAAGTGATAGAGATCCCATGTTCACCAGCGAGTTCTGGAAGAGTCTACAGGAGACTTTAGGTACCATGCTCAAGATGAGTACTGCTTACCATCCAAAGACAGATAGGCAAACAGAAAGAGTTAACAAAATCTTAGAAGATTTGTTACGAGCTTGTGTGCTAGATTTTGAGGGATCATGGGAAGACCATCTACACTTAGTCGAGTTTTCGTATAACAATAGTTATTAGGCTACTATAGAGATGGCGCCGTTTGAAGCTTTATATGGAAGGTCGTGCAAATCTCCCGTTTGTTGGTTAGAGACCAAAGATAGGCTAGTTCTTGGTTCGGATTTTTGGTAAGGAAGCTGCAGAAAAGATTGAGTTCATTCGAGCCAGAATGAAGGAAGCTCAGTCTAGGCAGAAGAGCTATGTAGATAGAAGACAGAAAGACTTAGAGTTCTTAGTTGGAGATCACGTTTTCGTCAAGGTATCACCGATGGAAGGTGTAATTCGATTTGGAAAATCAAGAAAATTGGCGCTGAGATTCGTTGGACCATTTCCTATTATAGAAAGGATTGGGAAACTCGCATATAGAGTAGAGTTACCAAGTAGTTTAGAAGGAGTCCATAATGTTTTTCATACTTCTCATATACGGAAGTGTATTTGAGATCTAGAGACTACTATAGCACCGACTGTGTTAGATGACTTAGTAGTGGAGCCAAATTTGACTATAGTTAGAAAACCATTTTATATAGTCGCGAGAGATGAGAAGAGGCTAAGGAACAAGACAGTCAGATTAGTCAAAATCCAGTGGAGTGACGACGAGAGAGACTATACTTGAGAAACTGAGAGCAGGATTCGAGATACTTATCCTGACTTGTTTCATGGTATGTTTTACCTTTATGATTGTTATGAGTACCTTATCGTAATTTCGAGGACGAAATTCTTTAAGGAGGGGAGTCTGTAACGACCCTAATTTTGACTAACATTATTTAGGACATTTAATTAGATAAATTAAATGAAATAATGTAAATGGTTAAGGGAATTGAGATAAGGGTAATAAGATAAGGGTAAAATAGGAATATGTCATATTCTTTACCCTAAACCCTCATGCCATTTTCATTTTCCACGTTCATAAACAAAATTAAACAAGAGTTTGGCCGGCCGGCATTAGGAGAAAGCAAGGGGAAGATAAGTAAGAATCAAAAGGAAGAAGCTTAATCAAATTCATTTAAGAGCAAATCTCAAACTCCTTAACAACAAGCTAAATGTGAATAATAAATTACATCTCATATTTCTTGTTTTCGGTTCTAGATCAGATCCAAGTATGTTTTGCAAAGTATTATGCCATGTTTTGAATGTTAAATAGATATATATGATTGTTGATGAATTTTGTTGGTTCATATAGATTTTATGATAAGTTATGATTTGGAAAACCGATTAAATAACATCCAAATGACTTGCAATTTTGATATAAGGTCAGAAATATTATTTTAGAGATGGGTTATAATTTTCATAATTTTCTGAATTAATGTGGATTTATTATGAATTTTCTAGTAAAGAAAATGGTTAAATTGGGTTTAAAATTAATTTCAGCTATTATATATTAACTTTGGGTCAGAACTTTAAATATGTTAGAAAACATACAAAAAGTGATTTATAGAAACTTTTGGAGAATTTTCCTAAGTATTATATTAAAGATATAAAATTATTTAAGGTATGGAACTTAAATGTTTTATATGTTTATAAAATGAGAAGGGGCAATTTGTAAATGTTTTAATTGGTTAATTGCTAAAATTCGGCAACACTTTTAGAAAAGATTTTGTAAAAGAATTGGCAACCAATCATATGTTGACAAACAAAGCAAGTTAATAAGAAAGAAATTACTTTATAAAGTTAAAAATCAGTTTTATAGGGTTTTACTGCTTGGCCACTTATAGCAGCACCTTTCGACCTCATGCTACCGCCTACATCTAAGTTGAAACCAATACACATGGTATCAGCCTTGGTACATAGTGGATTGGAGTTAGACGAAAGGTATGGAGTTGAAACAGGCTTTTGAAGGGGTTGAAGTAGCTTTGGTAAATTTAGAACCATTTTGGTTATAAATAAGTCTTTCGAAGGAAACAGCTTTCACCTTGGTCAAATGTTTTAAAGAAAGAGCTTACGAAAGAGTTTGTCGCCTTTGTTTAAAAGAATAAGATTTCGAAGGGGTCGAAACCCCTGCTGCCGCTTTCTACCTTTCGAAGCAATGCCTTTGAAAGGGTTCTTTTGCTTTAAACATAAAAGTTGCTTCTCCTATTGTAACATCCCATATCTGAAGGCCCGAAGCTAAGCGCTACAGATGTTGTAGTCATCCATAGTATTAACTTCCGGTGACCAAATACGGTAATTTTAATAGTATCATAACATCAGAAGCACTTGAATATGAAATAAAAATCATCATAGATTAAAACATTTTTCTGATTACATTTCAAAACAACAATTCATGTCCAAGTTACATAATCCCAAACGTTTCCCAAGTTCAGATCAAATATAATTATTACAAAGTACGCCAAGAGCGACATATGAAGATGCCCCCTTAGTTGACCAGAGTACTAAGTAGTCATAACTGACTTAATACAACACAGCGGAATAAATAAACAAAACAACTCCTAAATAGCTAGCCATCAGCCTCCTGCTCGTCTTTGGAAGCTTTATTCATCATCCTACTAAAACCGGTAAATCCTCAACCCTCAGCCTACTCAAATCAATTTTGAGCACCCGAGAGTTTAAGGGGAAAAGCATAAACTTCAAGTCAGACATAAAGCCTGGTGTGAATAATACTATACATCTCGGTTATTTGATATTAAGTGAGACCACGCCGCTTAGCGGAACGGGTTTCCCCTCACTAATATCCTTTTCAAACATATCATTTACAAATCTTAATCCTGCAACCAAAACTGGTTAAAACAATAATATCAATATCATGAAGCGTATAAATCAGGTAACAAATGAACAATCTGCCCGAACAATATAGTTTTCTTTGGCTAACTATTAACCTATGGCTAACTCGAGCCTACCAGACAAAATAAACAAATAATATAACTTCTATTAGATACTCTTCTTCTAGACGGTCTGTCCCTAACTTAATTCTCTAGGGTCAACTGATCCAAATGGTTTTGCGGGATCACCAATAACCTATCTCTGTACATATGTATATTCCTTTCTATGTGTAACATCAATTTAGTCTACCTGTGCAAAGCCCTACACACTGGAATTTTGAACTAAATTAGCTAGGGGCTAATTACTAATGTATAGGGTGCGACCCTATACCAGTCTCATCTGGTACTCTAATATCTGAGTCATTTTACTTAGGGTTAACTACCCGTAAATTTTCCTTGAAAACCTTTTCTTATCAAAATGATTTAATTCTTTAAATCATACTTTAAACAAGGAAAGTATACTCTATGCTTTACTCAAATCACCTTGCCATGTTATACATACAGCTTTGTTGATGAAAACATTTAACCATTGAAAGTACCCCTTTCGAACCCATTGAAAGTACCCCTTTAGATATAAGTGAAACCTTAGGCCGAAAGGCGAAAACATACCTTTTGAAACCATTCATGATCAACCTTCGAAATAATTGAAAAACATCACCTTCGAAAGCTTTAAAACCTTAGACATCATATCTTTAAAACACTTAACATTGCCTTTCGAAAACATTAGAAACCTTTCATTTAAACCTTTCAAAACCATTGGGGAACCACCCCATCGAAACCTTCATTTAGACCTTTCGAAAGCATCAAAATCCTTTGCAAACATCAAAATTTTCGAATGCATTTCGGTTCAATTAAAACATGGGAAACCTTTCGAAACTATGTTATTCGAAACCTTTGGGTTTATCTTTAAAAATCTCGAAAGGGTCATAAAAGAATAGGGTCGAAAGCAACACCTTCGAAAGCTATTTCCTAAGTAAAGGAAGTGATGGAGTCGAAACCATTCCCTTTGAAAGCAATGGAGAAGCGGCTTGGATTTTAAAACAAAGGGACCTTTCGAATGCACTTCATCGAAAGGAAAAAGGCGGTAGCAAGGGGGGTTTCGACCTAGTCAAAAGCGATTTCTTAAAAAAAAGGCACAACCATTTCTTCAAAACAATTCAGCCCAGTCGAAAGCTAACCAAGTCAAAAGCTAATTAATTTGAAAGCAAAGCAAGCGCATTCTCTTTAAAAACGAAGACACACTTCAACCCCGTCGGAACCCCACACTTCGACTTCATACCTTCTGCCTTAGTCCAATTCGTTATGTACCAAGTATTGATACCAGGCGCATCGGTTTCGACCGAGAAGGAGGCGGAAGTAAGGCATCGAAAGGAAGGTGCCGAAAGTGGTGAAACATGTAAAAAGCATGTTTAACCTGATTTTTAGCTTATTAAAGTAATCTTTTCAACTAACCTGCCCTGTTTGTCAAAATATTATTGGTTGCTAATTTCTTTTCTAAAAATGCTGCCAATATTTCAGAAATAAACAATTTAATTTATTTACAAAATACCCCTTCTCCTTTTATAAATATATAAAACATTTAAGTCTCATACCTTAAATAATTTTATATATTCATTAAAACACTTAGGAAAATTCTACAAAAATTCATGTAAATCATTTTTAACATGTTTTCCAACATATATAAATTTCAGGCCCAAGGCATATATTATTTAGCCGTAAATAATTTTAAACCCCAATAATCATTTTTTTAGTAGAAAATTGATATTAAATCCACATTAATTCAGAAAATTATGAAAATTGAAACCCATCTCTAAAATATCATTTTTGATCTAAATTTAAAATTGCAAGGCATTTGGATGTCATTTAATAGGGTTTTCACATTAAACATATCATAAAATCCATATGAAATATCATAAATCATCAACAAGCATATATATCCATTTTAACAATAAAAACATGGCAAATAACTTTGCAAAATAATTCGAATTTCATCATAAAACCGAAAACATGGAAAATATGAGAGTAGTCATTATTCACCTTAGCTTTGAGATTAAGGTATTGAGATTTGATCTTTGATTTTGTTGCTTAAGCTTTCCTGTTGATCCTAGCTTTATCTACTCTTGTTTTCCCTTAATGGTAGCCGGCCTCAAGTTTATATTTTGTTTTGTGAATATGAAATGAACGTATAGAATATGGCTTAAGGGGTTTAGGGTATAAGAATAATTCTAATTCCTATATTGCCCTTGTATATTTCCTAACATTGTGTTTCATTTCAATTTACTTAGTTTATTTGGATACATGGCACGGCTACACCTAATTACACAAATCTCAATCCCCTAATCATTACATTATGTTATTTTATTTAACCAATTAAATATCCTAAATAACGTTACTCAAAATTAGGGTCATTACAGACTCCCCTCCTTAAAGAATTTCATCCTCGAGATAAGGTACACAACAAAACTATCAAAAGGGTAAACCATACCATCAAAAAATCAGGATAAGCATCTCTAACCCTGCTCTCAGTCTTCCAAGTACAGTCTCTCTCATCGTTGCTCCACTGGACTTTAACTAATCTAACTGTCTTGTTCCTTAGCCTCTTCTCATCTCTCGTGACTATACAAACTGACTTTCTAACTATAGTCAAATTCGGCTCTACTACTAATTCCTCTTACATAACCTGTGCTATAGTAGTCTCCGAGTCTCTAATATACTTCCTTAGATGAGAAATATGGAAAACTTTATGGAGTCCTGCCAAACTGTTTAGAAACTCTACTCTATATGCGAGTTTCCCGATCCTCTCTACAATAGGAAATGGTCCTACGAATCTCGGTGCCAACTTCTCTGATTTTACAAATCGAATTACACCTTTCATCGATGACACCTTAATAAAAACATGATCTCCAATAGAGAACTCTAAATCTTTCCGTCTTCTATCCGCATAACTCTTCTTCCTAGACTGAGCTTCCTTCATCCTATCCCGAATTAACTCAATCTTCTCTGCAGCTTCTCTAACTAAATCCGGATCAAGAACCAACCTACTCCCGGTCTCTAACCAACAAACTGGAGATTTGCATGGTCTTCCATACAAAGCTTCAAATGGTGCCATCCCTATACTAGCCTGATAACTATTGTTATACGAAAACTCGACTTGGTGTAGATGGTCTTCCTTGATCCTCCAAAATCTAACACACAAGCTCATAACAAATCTTCCAAGACTTTGTTAACTCTTTCCATTTGCCCATCGGTCTGTGGATGGTAAGCGGTACTCATCTTGAGCTTGGTTCCTAAAATCTCCTGTAGACTTCTCCAAGAACTCGCTAGTGAACAAAGAATCTCTATCACTTACTATGCTACTAGGAATTCCATGAACTATATTTTTCATAAATAACTTAGCTAAAACAGGTGACGTCCTAGTTGACTTAACTAGAATGAAATGGGCACTCTTGGTCAACCTGTTCACTATGACCCATATACTTTCATTTCCTCTGTTTAACTTTGGCAACCTATCTATAAAATCCTTAGAAATAGAATCCCACTACCATACTGGAATATCTAATGGCTGAAGCAACCCACTTAGTTTCTGATGTTCGACCTTTACCTGTTGGAAGTTCAAACACTGCTTCACCCATAAGCCTACATCCCTCTTCATACCTTCCTAGAAGAAACTCCTCTTCATGTCATGATACATCTTAGTTCCTCCTGGATGAATAATGAACTTTGAATGATGGCATTCCTCCAAAATCCCTTTCCTTGTGTCTCCTACATTCGAAACACACACCCTTCCTTTCTTTCTCAACTACCCGTTCTGGTCAAGACTAAAATTCTTCAAGTCATCGCTCTCCGTTTCATCTCTTAATTTCTTAATCCGTTCAACTAATACTGGATCCTCCTTCTGTTTAGAAGCGATCTTTTCAATCATCATCGGTCGAACTCCTAAACAAGACAACACGGCAGTTTCTCCACTAGACTCAGCTTCAGATCTCCACTACACTCGGCAAGCGGTCAATGCTTCCAAATCTTTCCACTCAGCTGTCATCGCTAACACTGCATTCTGATGTTTTTGGCTAAGCGCATCCGCAAACTTATTAACTTTTACTGGTGTGTACTCAATTCCAAAGTCATAAGCAGCAATGAACTCTAACCATCTCTGCTATCTCATGTTCAGCTCTTTCTGAGAGAACAAATACTTCAACGACTTATGATCCGTATATAGCTCAAACCTATCTCACAAAAGGTAATGTCTCCACACCTTCAATGCAAATATAATCGCAGCTAATTCCAAATCATGTGTTGGATATCTAACCTCATGAGGTCTAAGCTGTCGAGAAGCATAGGCAATCACTTTACCTTTCTGCATTAACACAACTCCTAATCCAGTTCCTCACGCATCTGTATATACTACCAAATCATGATTCCCTTTTGGAACAACTAGTACAGGTGCATGAGTCAATAAGTGTTTCAAGCTCTGAAATGCTTCCTCACACTTATCGGTGCAAACAAATTTCACGTTCTTTCGCGTTAGTTTGGTCATCGGTGCTGCTATTTGTGAAAAATCCTTTATGAATCTTCAGTAATATCCAGCCAATCCATGAAAACTCTTTATCTCGGTCACTGTATCGGGTCTCTTCCAATTATTCACCGCTTCAATCTTAGTCAGATCTATAGACAACCATTTCTCTGAGACTACATGACCAAGAAACTTCACTTCCTTCTTCTAGAAATGACACTTCGAAAAATTTTCCTTCAGCTGATGCTGCTTCGGCATCTCAAGCCCAACTCTAAGATGAACTTCATGCTCCCTTTCATCCTTAGAGTATATCAAGATATCATCTATAAATACCAACATGAACCTATCCAAATGTTTTTGGAAAATCCGGTTCATCAAATCCACAAAGAATGCTGGGGCATTAGTTAGTCCGAATGGCATCACTAACCATTCATACGACTCATATCTAGTTCTAAACGTCGTCAAAGGAATACTATCCTCTGCTACTCTAAGCTGATGGAAACCTGTTGCTAAATCCAACTGAGAAAATACTTTGGCTCTACTGAATTGATCGGAAAAAACGTTAATTCTAGGCAATGGATATTGATTCTTTATCGTCTTCTCATTCAACTTACGATAATCGATACATAACCTCAATGATCCGTCCGGCTTCTTAGCAAACACTACGGCTGCTCCCCAAGGTGAACTACTTGGCCTAATAAAATTATTGCCTTCCAAATCCACCAACTGCACCTTCAGCTCCCTTATCTCGGTATGTGTCATCCTGCTTGGCGGTCTACTCACTGGTTCTGCTCCAAGTACTGAATCTATCTGAAACTCAATGGCTCGTTTCGGTGGCAGTCCTACTACAGGTTCAAAGACATCCGCAAATTCTCTAACCACGAAAACTCGATTCAACTATTCTTCTACCTCCACAACACCCAACAAAGCATTCACCTCATAACTAGGGTTTTCAACAGTATATACAATCCGATCACTATAGTCATGGTGTCTAGATGATATTTTCCTATCACGGGAAAATATCCTAGCACCGTACTTAACAAATCCATACCCAAAATAATTCTGAACCCTACGAAATCAAACACATGCAAACTGCAAATAAATGTATGACCTGACAAATCAAACTCTAGGTGGTCGCACTTCATCCCAAGTGTTGCATACCCTCCTATCGGATTTGCAACCCTTAAGGAATTAACTAAGTATGAGGGTTCTAAGTTAAGCTTTTCAACTAAACAATAAGATACAAAAGAATGCGATGCACTAGTATCAAACAGAACGCTAATTGACATACCATGAATCAGAAGCGTACCTCCCAATACAGCTTTTCCTTTTTCCTCTGCTGTTGGCCTCGAGGTAGCTGACTCCAATGCAAACACATTTCCCTTGCCATCCTTAGCTGGCTCTTTACACTGGTTCTTATAATGACCGATTTGATCACAGTTGAAACACCTCACCTCCTTCTTCTCCGTAGCTTTCTTTCCTTTGCCTGTCCGGCACTCGTGGGCATAGTGTCCCTTTTTGTCACACTTATAACAAACTACTTCTGCTTTTCCTTTCTTGGCGACTCCAACCTTCTGAGCTCCTTTCTTATGGAAGAACTTCCTTTTCTGACTCCGCTCCAACTGGACTTCTTTGCCTTATTTTTCTCCAGAAAAGAAAGCATTTCCTCATTCCTCAGAGCCATTTCCACTACAACATCATAAGGGTCTTTGATATGCGGTAATGTAGCCTTTGCCAACTCAGGCTTTAGCCCCCTAATAAACTTCTCATTCCTCTTAATCACAGTGTCTACAGTGGCATAACCATACCTTGCCAACTCCTCAAACCTTGTAGCATACTCCAACACAGTCATCTTCCCCTGCTCCAACTCAGCAAACTTCCTGAGCAAGGTAGACTTTTCCATCACAAACATGAACCTCCTCCTAAACTCAGCCCATGTCATCGTCTCTTCATTCACTCCAACTGTAATGTTGTTCCACCAGTACAGCGTTGTCCATGAAGCTGTCTAGAAGCAAGCCTTCTCTTCTACTCGTCACTGAGTCCCAAATCTGCAAAGATCCTCTCATAATGCAGTAACCAATTTTCCACTTCAATAGCATCTTCGGTACCAATAAACGGCTTACCTCCCAGCCTAGCATAGTCTCTACTCAGAATGGCATAGTTATTCACCACCGGAGCTGCCTGATTCCCCACTCCAGCATCTCCTCTAACCACTCCAGCAGCAACATCCGCCTGCATCATGTTGACAAAGAACTGATACATAGCTCCCATGTCAACTTGCGGGACTCCAGCACCCATATTTCCAGCTTGTGCCTGACCTTGGTTTCTCCTAGTTTTGGTCTGGCATTTCCATTTATTGTGGTGATTTCCCCAAGGTTAACTCTTCCACTTCTGGCATCCATATCTGTATTCAAGCCTCGTGAGATACAGAAGAATAGCCTAAGAGAGATAGGAAAATAAATATATAGCGTATACCTATAAATAGAAAATATAAGTACGTTAGTATAGCGTTATCCAATCTCCCAATCTTATCTCTAATTCCTTAGGATGTTTTCAAAACCATTTTAGTTTAAAGATTTTCATAAACCGATGCTACGATACCAAGTTGTAACATCCCATATCTGGAGGCCGGAAACTAAGCGCTACAGATGATGCAGTCATCCATAGTATTAACTTCGGGTGACTAAATACGGTAATGTTAATGGTATCCATAATATCAGAAGCACTTGAATATGAAAAAAATCATCACAGATTAAAACATTTTTCTGATTACATTTCAAAACAACATTTCATATCCAAGTTACATAATCCCAAACGTTTCCCAAGTTCAGATCAAATATAATTATTACAAAATACGCCAAGAGAGACAAACGAAGATGCCCCCTTGGTTGACCAGAGTACTAAATAGTAATAACTGATTTAATACAACACGGCGGAATAAATAAACAAAACAACTCCTAAATAGCTAGCCATCAGCCTCCTACTCGTCTTCGAAAGCTTTACTCATTATCCTACTAAAACGTGTAAATCCTCAACCCTCGGCCTACTCAAATCAATTTTGAGCACCCAAGAGTTTAAGGGGAAAAGCATAAACTTCGAGTCAGACATAAAGCCTGGTGTGAATAATACTATACATCTCGGTTATTTGATATTAAGTGAGACCACGCCGCTTAGCGGAATGGGTTTCCCCTCACTAATATCCTTTTAAAACATATCCTTTGCAAATCTTAATCCTGCAACCAAAACTGGTTAAAACAATAATATCAATATCATGAAAGCATATAAATCAAGTAACAAATGGACTATCTGCCCGAACAATATAGTTTTTTTGGCAAACTATTAACATGTGGCTGACTCGGGTCTACCAGACAAAATAAACAAATAATCTAACTTTTGTTAGATACTCCTCTTCTGGACGGTCTGTCCCTACCTTAATTCTCCAGGGTCAACTGATCCTAATGGTTTTGCGGGCTCACCAATAACCTATCTCTGTATATATATATATTTCTTTCTGTATGTAACATCATTTTAGTCTTACCGGTGACAAAGCCCTACACACTGGATTTTGGACTAAATTAGCTAGGGGCTAATAGCTAATGTATAGGACGCGACCCTATACCAGTCACATCTGGTATTCTAATATCTGAGTCATTTTACTTAGGGTTAACTACCCATAAATTTTCCTTGAAAAACTTTTCTTATCAAAATGATTTAATCCTTTAAATCATACTTTAAACAAGGAAAATATACTCTATGCTTTAATCAAATCACCTTGCCATGTTATACATACAAAGCTTTGTTGATGAAAACATTTAACCTTTGAAAGTACCTCTTTCGAACCCATTGAAAGTACCCATTTCGATACAAGTGAAACCTTAGGCCGAAAAACCAAAACATACCTTTCGAAAACATTCATAATCAACCTTCGAAATCATTGAAAAACATCACCTTCGAAAGCTTTAAAACCTTAGACATCCTATCTTTAAAACACATAACATTGCCTTTCGAAAACATTAGAAACCTTCCTTTTAAACCTTTCAAAACCATTGGGAAACCACCCCTTCGAAACCTTCATTTAGACCTTTCGAAAGCATCAAAATCCTTTGTAAACATCAAACTTTTCGAATGCATTTGGGTTCAAGTAAAACATGTGGAAACCTTTCGAAACTATGTTATTCGAAACCTTTGGGTTTACCTTTAAAAATCTCAAAAGGGTCATAAAAGAATAGGGTCGAAAGCAACACCTTCGAAAGCTATTTTCTAAGTAAAAGAGGTGATGGTGCCGAAACCATTCCCTTCGAAAGACGTGGAGAAGCAGCTTGGATTTTAAAACAAAGGGACCTTTCGAACGCACTACATTGAAAGAAAAAAGCGGCAGCAAGGTGGGTTTCGACCTAGTCGAAAGCAATTTCTTAAAATAAAGGCACAGCCATTTCTTCAAAACAATTTAGCCCAGCTGAAAGCTAACCAAGTCGAAAGCTAATTAAGTCGAAAGCAAAGCAGGCGCATTCTCTTTTAAAAACGAAGACACGCTTCGACCCCTTCGGAACCCTATACTTCGACTTCATACCTTCCGCCTTAGTCCAATTTGCTGCATACCAAGTATTGATACCAGGCGCATCGGTTTTGACTGAGAAGGAGGTGGAAGTAAGGCGTTGGAAGCAGGTTGCCGAAAGTGGTGAAACATGTAAAAAGCATGTTTAATCTGATTTTTAGCTTTTTAAAGTAATCTTTTCAACTAACCTGCCTTGTTCGTCAAAATACTATTGGTTGCTAATTTCTTTTCGAAAAGTGCTGCCAATATTTCAGAAATAAAAAATTTAATTTATTTACAAAATACCCCTTCTCCTTTTATAAACATATAAAACATTTAAGTCCCATACTTTAAATAATTTTATAAATTCACTAAAACACATAGGAAAATTCTACAAAAATTCTTGTAAATCATTTTTAACATGTTTTCCAACATATATAAATTTCAGACTCAAGGCATATATTATTTAGCCGTAAATAATTTTACACCACAATAATCATTTTCTTTAGTAGAAAATTGATATTAAATCCACATTAATTCAGAAAATTATAAAAATTGAAACCCATCTCTAAAATATCATTTCTGATCTAAATCTAAAATCGCAAGGCATTTGGATGTCATTCGGTAGGGTTTTCACATTAAACATATCATAAAATCCATATGAAATATCATAAATCATCAACAAGCATATATATCCATTTTAACAATTAAAACATGGCAAATAACTTTGCAAAATAATTCGGATTTTATCATAAAATCGAAAACAAGAAAAATATGAGATGTAGTCATTATTCACCTTAGCTTTGAGATTAAGGTATTGAGATTTGATCTTTGATTTTGTTGCTTAAGCTTTCCTCTTGATCCTAGTTTTATCTTCTCTTGTTTTCCCTTAATGGTGGTCGACCTCAAGTTTACATTTTCTTTTGTGAATATGAAATGAACGTATAGAATATGGCTTAAGGGGTTTAGGGTATAAGAATAATACTAATTCCTATATTGCCCTTGTCTATTTCCTAACATTGTGTTTCATTTCAATTTACTTAGTTCATTTGGATACATGGCACGGCTACCCCATAATTACACAAATCTCAATCCCCTAATCATTACATTATTTTATTTTATTTAACCAATTAAATATCCTAAATAATGTTACTCAAAATTAGGGTCATTACACCTATGCTTTCGAAGGGGTTGGTTTCGACACCATCCACTTTCTTTTATTTAGGAAAATTCTTTTCGAAAGAGATGCTTTTGTCCAAGTTCTTTTAATGCCCTTTTGATATTTGAAAGTTAAACTCAAAGGTTTCGAAAGAAATGTTTTAAATGGTTTCGAAACTATATTCCACAAGCTTTCACTTGAACCCAATGCTTTCGAAAGGTTTGTTTAAGTAAAGGACTTTTAATGCTTTCGGAAGGTATCTAATGAAGGTTTCGAAGGGGTGATTCCCCAATGTTTTCGAAAGGTTTACCTTTAGTGTTTGAATGGAAGGTTCCCAATGTTTTCAAAAGGTTTAATACCTTTAGTGTTTGAATGGAAGGTTTCCAATGTTTTCGAAAGGCAAATTTGAAGTGTTTTAAAAGAGGACGTCTAAGGTTTTATAAAGCTTTCGAAAGGTCTATTATAAATGATTTCGAAAGGTATGTTTTGGCCTTTCGGCCTAGAGTTCAAGGTAAAGTAGTTAAATGGTTTCGAAAGGGGTACTTCTAAAGGTTTCGAAAGAGATTGTTTAAAGCTTTTAAACAAAGGTTTCGAAGGTTTTCATCAACAATGTTTTGTGTAAAGCATATATCATGGCAAAGAGATTTAAGTAAAGCAAAAGTGTGTTTTCCTTTTTTTAAGTATGATTTATAGGGTTAAATCAATTTCAAATAAATGTTTTCAAGGAAAATTTGAAGGGTAGTTAACCCTAAGTAAATGACTCGGATATTTGAATACCAGATGGGATTCGTATAGGATCGCGCCTTATACATTAGCTATAGCCCCTAGCTAATTTAGTTCAAAATTCCAGTGTGTAAGGCTTAGTCATAGGTTGGACTTAAATGATGCTACACACAGAAAGGAATATACAGGAAGGACGATAGGTTATTGGTGAGCCCGTAAAACCATTAGGATCAGTTGACCCTGGGAGAAGTAAGTTAAAGATAGACCATCCAATAGTGTGTCTAATAGATGTTAGATTATTTATTCTGTCCAGTAGTTCCGAGTCAGCCAATGGTTAGTAGTTAGCCAAACAAAACTATATCGATCGAACAGATAGTCCATTTATTATCTGATTTATGAGCATATATGATATTGCTATTATTGTTTTAATCATTTTGATTGCTGGATTCTAATTTGCAAAAAGTTATGTTTTAAATGGATATTTATAAGGGGAAACCCGTTCCGCTAAGCGGTGTTGTCTCGCTTAATATTAGTAAACCGAGATGTAATAGTATTATTCACACTAGGCTTTATGTCTGGCTCGAAGGTTATGTTTTTCCCCTTAAACTTTCAGGTGCTCAAAATTCAATTTGAGTAGATTGAGAGTTAAGGTTTTTTCAGGTTTAGTAGGTTGGACGAATAAAGCTTCCGAAGACGTGCAGGAGGCAAAGCTAGCTATATAGGAGCTATTTATTTTTATTTCCGCTGTGATGTATTAAGATTGATATGTCTATTTAGTACTCTGGTCATCCAATGTGGCATCTTCATATGACGCCCTTGGCGAAATTTGTAATAATTATATTTGATCAAAACCTGGGAATCATTTGGGATGATGTAATGGAATATGAAACATGGTTTTGCAATGCAATCAGTAAAGTTGTTTTTCGAATCTGTGATTTTGTTTCATATTCATGTGCTTCTAATATTATGGATATCATTAACATTACCATATTTTTTCAGCGGAAGTTAATAATACTATAGATGACTGCAGCATCTGTAGTGCTTAGCTTCGGGCCTCAAGAGAGGGGATGTTACACTTATGGACCTATATGCATTTCCAAACCAGACCGATAAATTCACATTTATATCAAATTCAAATGCGCATCGATATCGTATATCGATACGTGCGTATATAACTTTTATATATGCACTATTTTTAATACCGTTTCAAAAAATCAACTAAATTTTCATAATTAAAATTTCATAAATATTAACTAATTTGATTAATTTATAACAATAATAATTTAATTAAATTAGGTGGTATTCGGAGAATTCAACATTGCGGTTGTATGACTCATAGGTGTAAATTTGGTCAGTGATTAATATCGAACAATTCGAATATTAATGTTCACACATCACTTTAGCTAGTGGTGTGATAATTTGGTTGAATTTATTGCATACAAAGTTTCGGTAAAAATCCAATTTTACTATTTTAAGTGGTCCCCGGTAGTGAGAATTATTTACACTAATTCTTTTCGTCAAAAATATATTACATTAGGACTTATGAAATGTGGTATTGGTCAAAATTCCAATATTGTCCACACTCAAGCTGTATAGTCCAAACACAAAGTCCTTGGTCAATAATAATAATTATTATTAATTGAACTACTCTGGCTAGACACTTTGACTTTGAGTTGACTATAGTTGACCGTGATATTAACCTCATATAACATAGGAGACGAATTCTCTATTGAATAGTGTTTCACTTCCAATGCTTGTACTCTGACCCAACTATAGTCGTTCGATGGACGTTGTGCCACGATTTAACTATAATCAAAGTAAAATACCCATATTGAAGTTCAACAGTTTTCTCATGTCGAGAGAACTGTGTAATATTGTCACTTCGATTTTTTTTGTTTGACCTTAGTAATATTAACTCATACAAAACTATCGAGTGGGTCATTTCATAGTTATCCAATAACTATCGGTAAATAACCCCTCGGTGCCCACGGCAACTCTGAGTAATACACTGTCCAAATTTGGAGATCGTTACGTAGTTTAGTCTCACTAAATGTAACGATATCTAGTCTCGATACATCTTGACTAAGAATATTTTAAACGATATGTTTGTTTTCACTATGATAAATTTCTCATGATTACAATACATTGTAATTACTATCACAAACATATCATTTATGGATTTTTTATTAAATATACTCAAGTTAAATAAATAAATAATATAGCACATTATATCGAGTATATTGTAAAAAGAAAACACCTTTTATTTTGAATGAGATTTTATTATAGAGTTTATAATTTACAGTAAATTATAGAATTGCCCCTAGAGCATACTCCTAACTTTATCAGTAACTTTGAGACATCCTTTCTCAAACCCGTTCTTTATGATATAATAAAAAGTGGACGGGCCACTATAACACAAACTCGCTTTGAAAAAAGATAATTAATTAACTCTTTTATAAGTAGTTTCTCTGATTAACTTTAATTCTTTAACCCATATATATTAACTACCACATTATCTTATTAATCTTATCAATTAGATACCTATGACATGATAAAAAAACATACAAAATACCAGTCGTTACGTGGAAAAGCTTTGTTTTCTAAAAGTGGATGAAATAGACAGAATGATTTTTTAAGAAACAAAAACAAAAATCTAACTTATATCTCTTTTAAGAATATCGTCGTAAAACCTCCTCTATTTCGTTACATTTTAATATAATATTTTCTCAAATAAAATAATCTAAATAAATTTTGAAAATGGTCCTGTATGTAGAAGTCGCCTTCAAATAATCAATTCCACCTTCGAATTCATTTTGTAAATTAAAAAATCACTTAAACGACCATTGAAAAATATTTTCTTGTATTTTATATTCTTCTTACATAACTTATCGACTTTTTAATGAAATCCATCTTGATCGATCACCGTTGATTATTTTAATAAAATAATTTACTAATTAAATATTACCTTAGGTCAGTAATAATTAAAAAACAATAGCTTATAAGTCAGGGTTGTTCCTAACCAAGTATTTAAATGACTGCTTCTTTGGTGAGCAGATCACCTAGTCCCATTTTCCCATGTCCCGATATGCCTAGCCAACGAAAACAGCGGATTTTTTACAAAATGATACTCTCTTTTCTAGTGAAGGATATTTTGCAAAATTTGTAAAAAACTTGAATAGTGTTTAGCTTAAAAACGAATTTTGGGTTTTCTGTTTTCAAATATATATGTCAAATATGAGAGGGGTAAAGTGATGTTGAAAGTGATGGAAGAAAAATGAAGGGACGACGGAGGGGATGGAAGGACGACAGAGTGAATTGGCTCAATACATTTAGTACCACTTTTTGGCTGCACTGATTAGAGCGACTGGGAAGCATGTGTAGCATGCACTCTTACTTAATTACTTGGACCATGAAGCATGATCTCATGTAGCTGCTTGATTGACTAAGGCTTATTAGTTGCTCTTTGCTATAATGTGATGATTGCAGCATCTAACGAGAGGAAAAGGCTCCAAGCGAGTATGAACTTTCAATTTCATTTTGTTGTTAGTTTAACCATGAGATCGAGTTCAGAGTCTTCTTTTGAGCATGTGAGTTTGAGAAGTATGTGATGTTTGAGAAGTGTTTTGAGAGGTGTTTTGAACTATAAGATGCTCCAACGAGATATGATCATGTTCTGGGGGTTGGAGTAATGGTTAAATCACTAACATCTTAGTTGAGGCTAAATCTAAGAAAAGGCGAGATGACGAAGTTGGTATCTAATATGAGGTTAACTTTTCATTGTGTGTTCATTTATCAATAGTCATCATACAAACCCTGCTTGCATGTTTTGCTAATATCATGTATTATTTCTCAGGACACATGTAATATGGAAAACAACACTGGCGGCATTTGAGATGCAGCCAGTTAGCGGCGTTTGAGATGTCGCCTGTTAACGGCGTTTGAGATGCCGCCAGTATGCGGCATCACAAATGCCGTCTATTTCTTTACTCTCTGTAAATTTGCAGCTCATTCATCCTTACACTCTCACTCTCCCTTCTCTCAATTTCTCTTCACAAAAAATCCAAACCCACCCACCCATTTCAGCAAAAATCAAATTTTTAAATAAAAAACTACTTAAATCTAGCTAGAATTTGAACTATGGCTTCCTCATCGTCTCAAGCACATCCTATAGGTATGAAATCTATTGATTTTGTCTCTAGTTGTCATTTTTTCAATTTAGGGTTTAGGGCTAAAATTGTTCTATAATTGCAAACTATGGCTTCTGCCCCTCTAGGACACATTGGTCGATCGAACCACTTAAAAAAATTGCAGCATTCAACCTGATGCGGCCGAATCTTGTGATTGTTGTATCCAGCGCAGCGGTAGAAACGACGTCCAGCGTTCTTATCGTTTCTGTAAACGACTACTTTGCATTCCTCTCCATAATCACAAACTGCACATGAAGCATGAGAGCTTGAGCTTGCACGATTTTGCCGACCAAGAACACCTAAAAGACATGCATGGAGTGATTGTTAGATTGGTCTATCAACCGCGGCTTCTCTACGTGATGTTCCACTATCCAGAACCGGAGGTTCTTCTTCAATTGTATCTTTGGTACAAAATCAACTTCAAGGTCGGCGCCACTTGAAATCCCCTTTCCTCTATTTTGTTTGAATTCGTCGTACATCTTCATCATTGTTTCGTTATCAATTTTCCAATTGTCCATTATACACCTATGAATACAATCAAATAATACATCGAGAAAACAATGGTTGAAATTGAACGAGAATAGTATAATACTTACCTTTGACGCGGCAATGTTGAATTGAAATATGGGGTGGGGTAGTTGCAAATTGTTGAAATTGAACGAGAATAGTTTAGCAATATGAAACCTGGAGCTTTTGATGAAATAGATTTGGTAAAGTTAGAGTGTGGATGGAGTAGTTGCAAAAACTTAGCAAAAATATAGGCAACAAGCGACTTTTTAAATGCCGCCAACGTGCGGCATCTCAAATGACGCCCAAAGCGGCATTACAAATGCCGCCCCACGCGGCATTTCAAATGACGCACATAAGCGGCATTAGAAATTTCGCTCTGTTAATTACCCACCAATGTATTCAAATTTGTTAATAGGTCCACAATAAACTTTGAATACACTCTGCGTTAGAATATTAACAACAAAATAAATAAGTGTGGAATAAACTTTGCGTACAACATCAGACTACATAAACAATCGTTCTCGAACAAACTAGAATGCATTCGAATTAGGATTACAAGCAAAATAAAATGAAAACATTAAGTTGCTGTACTACAATGATTTTTTTTATGACTAAGAACACAACATTTGCTGCACCTATTTCCTTTAGGGGTCTGCATCTCGTCCATTGTACTTTTAATTTTAGTTGAACGTGGGCGTCCTGGTTGTCTTTTAGCTACCGGAGGTAGGACCAATTGACTGTCACTTGAACTCCAATAGCGTTTATCTCGTATAGGGTGAAACTCGGGGGTGTAAGCAGCCAGGTATTTCACTACGGAATACCATGTTGAGGCGAAGTCATAATGGGCTCTATTTGCTCCATTGGAAACCGTTGAGCAAGCGGCCATAACATGCATACACGGTAGGTGCTCTAAAAGTGGGATGTTGCACGTACAAGAGCAACTGTTACCGTTGATTAGTACTTTGAACTCGTCACCGAAATAGTGCACAACTTGCCACTCAGATTGACTAAATCGAATTATTCTTGTATGCCTAGCTTCGTTAGCTCTTTCGGCAATCTTGGCTTCCCACTTCGGAGTAAGACGGGAAGTTAGTTTTGTTGCCACTTCTCCTTGTTGACAAAAATAATCAACCGACCTAAAAAAAGGTGCGTGCAACTAAAGCTTTGACAGGTAAAGACCTAACTCCTTTAAGAACACCATTGAAACTTTCTGTGCAGTTAGTGGTCATGACATGAAATCGATCGCCATCATCTTTACACAATGTCCAATTCTCCTCATGCGCTCCCAAACTCCTTTCTATCCAATTGTGAGCCCTGATGCTTATAGTTTTGATTTCTTCACGTATTCCGATGTACTCGGCTTCTTCCGCAGCATAAGCTGCAGCATAAAAAAGTCCGGTTAATCGTTTTTCTCTAAACCCTACAGCTTGAAAATTAGCTTTAAGATGTCTAGCAAGTGTTTATGTGGCAAACGCCATTTCGATTCTAAGGCTGATGGTATTCCTTTCATTCGATCTGAAATGAAGGTAATTCATCGATTGTTAACATTGTGAATGAACCGCCGCATGCAGGCAAAAAACCACCCCCAACTATCCCCGGATTCAGACTCTACAATTGCGTACGCTAAAAGGTATAGATGATCATCCGCATAAACAGGAGTGGCCCAAGTAGTGTCCCTTTATATTTCCCGTACAAATGTGTCCCATCAATACATAACAACGGACGACAATGAACAAATCCTTCAATACAAGGTCCAAAGGTCTAAAAAGCTCGATTGAAGACTCCATAATCATCAGTCGTAACGTGTCCAACACTTCTCGGGTTCGATCTAATTATTTCAGCAAAATATTGCCTTAGACTGCTATATGACTCTGCCCAATCGTCATAAATTCTTTCCACCGCCTTACTCAACGCTCTCCAAGCCTTCGTATAACTAATTTTCACGAACAACCGTTCTTCCATCAAAACTTGTACCGTCCCGGCTGTAATGTTCTGATCGGCTTTCACAAAATGTAATATTTTTGTAACTACAAAATTGGACATCGCCTGCTTGTGAGTGGAGTTCACCGTTGGGTTAACACAATTGTGTTCGCTAGGATATTTCCTTACAATCCACCAATTCTGCTCTGAATTTTTTGAGACAATAACATGAATTCTCCATGGACAGTTTGCATCTATATTACAAACGGCGGTGTATTTGGTTTTATTTGATTTTATTGCTTTAAAAGAAACGACATGCAAAATCGACCATTCGCTCAACTGTTGTAACAACTTGGCTTTCGTCTCGAAAATCAAACCAATTTTGAATCCATTCTGAACGCTTACGGTTGAAACAGCTCATTGTTGAACTCAAGTTTTGCAACGATTAACCTTGCCATAATTTGTGCGTTGCATAAATCATCATCCAAAGGTACTTCCATTTCCACCTCATCACTGTCTTTGGAAATATTGTCTTCAACCGGAAAATCATAGTTCAAAGGATCATTGTTCACTTGCATACTATCTATCCACGACATGTCGTTCTCCGCCATGTTCACTAAATCCATACTATTTACAGGGGGTTCGTTATTGACATCGTCACCTTCATCCCCGTCCATCTCAGTATCAACATCTTCGTTGTTTGTGTTTACGTTTACATTCTCCAAATCAGCATTAGATTGCGTAGCAATATCGTGCACGGGGAATCTGCTATTCAAACATACATATTACTTTAAAACCAGTACCGTAATTACTACCTACCAAATTTTGATTCTTTATGATACATACCTCTGACTAAGATCATATAACTCGGACGGAGTTGGATACATAAATTGAGACATACGGCAGTTTGATGGTCCAACAGGACTAGGCGGTGTTGGTCGACAAGGAAGATAACTGCATATACAGCGAAAAAAACTATTAAGTAGCGCACAACTATCAAATTAATACGACCTAAATTTCATAAATAAATGTTTCACCTTTCGAGAAAATGTGTAAAGCTGCCTTGACTTGGATAGGGTACGTATACTGAACGCCCTATGGATAAGTCATACACGGAGGATATCCATATAGGCCTTGTTGTTGACCATACACGCTGTCATAGTTGGATTAATGAAACTCGGAGACGCGTTTCTGCGACTGATACTTACTGCCTCAACCGTTCTTCGACGCTCCTCAATAACACTGTTAACTTATTGTTCTCGTACGGGTTCTTCTCAAGCGTCTAATTTTTTCAACAAACAGCTCAATTGATTTTGATGTCGCTGAAAACATTAGCTCCACATCGTCGTCATCGGCTATTTTAATGGCTTTCGATCCTGAGTCCGTCGGCCAGTTATACACTAATTCTATATCAAATTCTTCAAATTTTATCTTGTTCGCTTTATAAATGGATTTTTTCAGTTGCACCAAATTACAACCTTTCAACCTTTAGCAGACTTACACGAGCCACCGACATATTTTCCACAATTAAGTTCGTCAACAACCAATTCGCCATCAAAATAATATATCGTCGGTACACACTTGGAAGCCATTCTGCAATTTATTGAGTCAATTCGTTGTCTATTATCATTTGTTACCAAACAGCAAATGAGAAACAAAATTTAATTAAACTAGGGTTTCCAAAAAAACATACCTTCTATAGCTAATTTCTTGTTCAAGAGGAAGAATTAGATGTTGCTCCTCGTCTATAGTAAATCCAATCAACATTAACCTAGAATTCGCAACTATTTTCGCAGTTTGAAGTGTAGGAATTTTATCGATCTAAGAAAACTTTGAAAAAAGGCAAATATAAAAAGGTGGCTGCCTAATAAAGTAGCAGATACTGGCGGCATTTAAGATAGCGCATACAGACAGCATCTCAAATGCCGCCAGTATATTTTTACAAATTATACGTGTACTGGCGGCATTTGAAATGCCGCCAGTACACGTGGCATCCAATGTAGCCAGAAGTGACCTGCTATTGTAATTAGTTTAGAATTCAGGAAATTATTTTCAAGGACAAAATTTCTCAACGTTTTAGCCTCAAAGACAGACCTTCAGTATTTTAGCCTGAAGGACAACTTTCTTTAGGTATCAGTTTTTAGTTATTGATAGCAGTTTTTAGGTATCAGTTTTTAGTTCGGTAGCAGTTTTGAAAGAACGTTTGTCCTTATGAATAATTTTAGAATAATGTTTGTCCTTATGAATAATTTTTAGAAGAATGTTTGTCCTTGTGGTTAAAATATTGAGGTCGTGTCCTTGAGGCTAAAAATATACAAATTTTTGTCCTTTAAATTAATTCCCCTTTAGAATTTGGCCTAAAGTTGTAATTTGTTTGCAAATTTGTCCCGAATCAAAAATTTATCCTTAAAAGAAATATTTTTGATTTGTTACAAGTGGACGAGATTTTTTTAGACCCATGTTAACAATTTCAAGAAAATTGAGAAAATGCCCCTTCCTTGCTAAAAATAGAGTCCCACGTGATTACGTTCTATTAAAGCATTTTCTGAATGAGACCATAAATTTTAGCTTACATTCTAGTTCGTGAGACCGAAAAATTTCAGGCTTTTAAATTCCATTCCTATTTTCAGTGGTCATAAACGGTTTAAACAGTATAAATTTTAATGTCAAAAGTGCCTTTGAAAGAATAACAGAATAAGCGCAAGTGCTAAAAAGTAAGCTTAAGTTCAAGTATTGGTATCTTGGCTCATCTTGACTAAATGTATAAGCGCTCCTAACTTATGAATACAAGGAAAAGATTAAAATGGATAAGTGTGTGTATACGCGTGTTTGTATATATGTATGTATATGTATATATTCAACCTGGTGGAGAGCCGTAGTCTAACTACCTCGCGTTTCAACCGGCATCTCACCCGGTCATTCTAGTAAACCCATTGATGTTTTACCCGAAATATTTATAGTAAAAAGATACGAAGCCTAAGGGAAGGGTCCTTGAATTTCACATTTTGATGTCGAAAATTCAATTTCTAGGTCCGCCGAATGCATCGTTTGAGCCAATCATTGAAAAATCAGTGGTCGACTTCAAACGGTTCAGATGCGCCTGAATTTCCTATCTATTTCGTCTCCTTTTCCGTACCATATTCATGTGCTCTTTTCGTATACAAAAACGTATTTTTCTTTTGCAAATTGTTTCCCTTTCAATTTCCTTTCAAGTTGCACAAGAACGCACCATATTCTATTTCTCTTATTTTTACCAGGTTAAAGCCAGTCAAAGTAGCAAAGTCCCATAAACAATTTCTGTTATTTTCAAAATATGATTTTTTTTTGGATTATAAATTCATCCATTACGTTAACCCATCGTTTAAACATGGAGTTGGAGCTTACTGGATTACCAAATCAAGATAAGAGTGTCAAGTGCCTGTTTTTTTATGTTGTTAAAGAAAAAGTCTCTATCGAAATGAATATGTAAATTTGATTCTTATTTTTTAAAAATAAAAAATGCAAGGTAACCTACACTTTTCTGATTTTGGAATTTTTTTCAAAATTTTTAAAAGTTTTCAAAATTTTAAAAAGCGCACACTTTCTATCAGGAAAACGCAAGCTAATTTGCGCTTTCTGATTTTGAAATTTTTGAAAAAACGCAAGCTAATTTACGCTTTCTGATTTTGAAATATTTTTAAAATTTCAAAAAAAAAAATTAATGTTTAAAAACTGCAAGCCAACCTGCGTTTTTTTATTTAAAAAAAACAGAAACCTAATTTACATACTCATTTCTGCAGGGACTTTTCTTATAACAACAACAAAAATAAAGACCTTTCCTGCAAAACCCCTTACCAAATACCAAGAGATTAAGTCCATCATCTACATAAGCAGCAAAATCAACAACGTTACACTTCTAAGAGTTCATGCTCACGTAAAAACAAAAGCTTATGAACAAACAAAACGGAAGTACTAACTAACCTGTGTATTTTATCATCGAAAACTAATGTAAAAATACAACGGGAGGATAACACAGTCCAGTAATTCACTGGATGCAAAATCCCGCATAATACATTGGACAGTTATTGAACACAAAGTAAAAACTAGAGGGTTACAAAATGCTACATTTCCAAAACAAAAAAAATAAATTAAAAAATCATGCACTTCTCATATGCTTTCGTTCCAAACCAGTTAAAGACTGTAATAAATCATCACAAGAAACTTCTCCATGATCACATTCAACCCTCTTTTCATTCCTTTCCTTCATAACAGAAGAAATATCCAAGTCTTCAGCAACAATATCATCAAAACAATTACTACAATCCTCTATTTTGGTTTTCCATCTAATCCCAATTGCTTCTGCTTGATCAGCGAATTTAACTCTAGATACAGAAGAACCACATATCTCTTTATATGTTTCATAACTAGCAGCATGGGTATTTCCGCCTTCTAATAGTAATCCAAGAGGATGCAACACAGTGATAGCATTATCATCCCTCTCCAATTTGTCCTTCAATATCAAGAAATCGTTCACGAGTTCTTTCTTACTGAACTGAACAAGTGCAGCAGTAGAATCCAAGAAAAACACAGTAGTGATGGAATGTTTACCAAATGCTTTAGAGAGAGAATCATGTACATCGTTTGGTTTGATTTTGGGATTGAATCCCCAAATTAAGACGATATTTGAAAATAAAATTGTTGGATATTTTCGTTTGTAGCCTGATTCTGGAATCTCGATGCCTGTACTCAAGTTGATTACTGTTCCACTGTTCCAGCTTGGGTATAGATAATTTACGTACGATTTGAGAATGGTGTTTTCTGTGAAATTGATTATTGGTGAGTTGGCTTCGAACTTGATGCCTAAATGGGTGCATGCTTGAGCAAATACACATCCTGTCATGAATGCATCGTAGCCTGCTTCATGCTTTGCACCTGAGTTCCATGTCGATGACCTATTTGTTTGAAAATCATGTTATAGTCAAATGATATGATTATTTAATACAGTTACTTCGTTTTCCCAAAATCTGTATACAGTAAAGCCGTAAAGGGTATTTTAACAATTTCATGGTTGAACCAAAAAATTGAAAAACCTACTACAATTATTAGTAAAGATGAAGATCACAACAGTAATCTGATATCAGTTCTCTAAATTTCCTCGGTTATTTTCAAAATAACAATTTTAGAGATCGTTCATGTCCCTCTTCTCAGCATAAAGAGCTAAGTGTTACCTTGTAAGAATAATTGCATAAGTGTATGCCATTATTCGGTAACTTAATTCTAGGAACCTAATTTACAAACTTTTTTTTACTGGGGTTTTTGTGTATTTTGAAACTTATTAGGGACCTGTGTCAAACTGTCCCAATTGCATGACTATATGCAATTACTTAGAAACTTAATTCTAAGGACCTAATTTACATACTTTTTTTAATGGAGTTTTTATGTATTTTGAAACTTATTAGAGACCTAAGCCTAATATTCACTAAAAAATAATCTACTTCATTTTACCTCAGACGCATAAACACAGAATAAGGCATTTAAATTAAACCATGTTTCCATATATGTCTGTAAGAGAATCTCCGATCGTTATAACTCATCCATCTACCTTTTACAAATTAGAAATTAAAGTAAAATTAATCATTCTCTAATTTGTTGAAATGGAGGTTTCAAGTAAATCGTGGCTCTCCATTGGCAAATGAAGTTCTCCAAATTCTTTAAAAACTAGAAAAGATATCTATTTTTAACAAAATGAAAAAAAAACTAAGACGGCAAAGGACCACTAGCTCAATTGGTTAGTGGTATGTCGCTCTAGACATACCTTCTAAAGATCATGGATTCGAATCCCGAGAGACCAAAATAAGTGTTTTGCTTGAATGCAGTACCACTATTACCATAAAAAAGGAAGAATATTTTTTGGGTAAAGTTTTACATCCCAGCCCCAGAGGGAGGGAGAGGGGGAGAGATGTCTTTGGCACAAGTGATATAATCTGGGTAGAATAAAAAATTTCAAACAATGTAATACTATACACGATAACAGTAAGATGCTCTGACAAATGGTATAACTACTATATGTAAATGAGGAACGATGACACATACCCTGTTTCAGCTGCATCCTCCGCTTCAGCCTCTACTTCCACATATGATTTGGATGTAAAATTCGAAGATTTTTTGGCCATAGAAGATATATTCGGACACAACAGCGAGAAAGCGGAAGACAATGATTTGCTACTTTTCTTCATCAAGCGCTGAATCGCATCATTCACATTGATAAGGTGTTTGGTATCAATGATGTATGGAAAGCTTTTGTGTACAGAGGATGCAAATTCTCCCATAGTTGAAGGAAGACGACCAACAAATTTAGAATGTATGTGAGCAACATCTGCTCACGAGAAAAGTTTAGGATAAAAGTAACATGTAAGTTAATATATGAAGGACGGAATGCATCATAAAACGTACCTAACAAACAATTATGTCCGACAACCAACTTTTTTTCAGATGATAGAATATCAATTATATGGCGAAAACCAACTGCAGACTGAATTTTTGCTTCAGAAATTTTCTGCATATCATCCTTCACCTCTTTCTGTGCAAAAATAAAAATTAAAAAATAGGACCGGAAACATTAGTGCCCAAATAAGATATATCTTCTGATGGAAGCAATAGATAAGCTGTTGTGTTGTTACATTATGAAACGTACGCTCACAATATAAAAATAATTACTAAATGCATTTTGGTATACAATCATATAAGAAGGTTTTTTTAGTAAATCTGTACTGACAGCAAACAAATCAATTATCTTAGACCAATGTCCCCATTTGACATCCTTTCTTACATAGAAAATAGATAATTACATGCATGATAAGTATTAAAAGAAACTTAGGATAGTTGAGAATTGGTTATGTTCTCATAAGTTGTAAAAAAAAAGTGACATGTTTTCTGGATAAAGTATCGGCATAAAATCCAGGGAACACCGCTTCCACATAGCATACTATCGATAAATTTCCAAACATAAATGAAAAAAAATGAAAAAAAAAAGGAAAAAAAACTACAGGGTTAACATCCGGAATAGTTGGAAATAAATATAGTACGGAACGTGCAAAATTTCAAAGTTCCAATTCATGGCCATTCGACATTCAAAGTATCAAAGACGGATGTGAAATATCAAATCAGGTCAGATATAGTTATCCTATAAAGATTCAAAACGGAAATTTTACTAGAAAAATAATTTAAAAGTTTGACAAATATCTGAAACTAAAACTAGCTTTAAATTTAAATCAGAAACAAGTTTAAATTTGAATTACATTAAAGTTAATTAATTTTGTTGCTTAAAATCTTAGTTTTAACTAACATTGGCCGTTACCTCACATCATTATCTAATGCTTTGAAAGTTCAAAGATGATGATAAGATACTAGACAAACAGAAAAAGTTAGCATCCTTCCATACCATGAGAGAGAATTTATCTTGAACTGAATCTGTGTATGCTGCAAACTTCTGCAGCAAGTTATTTTCATCATTCCCACTAACATATACAAGGTCACTAAAGTTTTTTCGCAGTACCTGCAATGCAAGTATATTTATAAAACATGACCAAGGACATCAGAAGCAACTTTTTTATACAAATGGAAAATCAAATAGATAAACGCTATTATAAAGCCAAAGCTTTAGCTATTCAGTTATACCAAGGTATATTCTTGCCTAGCGGCTAGCATAACATTATTTTGACAGAAACAAATTTCATGCTTTTGATATGACATGTCTCTTTGGGAAGTAACAGCATAAAATATGGTTTTCTAGCCAGTGTTTTGCATAAGGTGACACAATATATTAACAACACATTGCATACCGTACACCTCAAATGAGTTATAACAGAAGTAATTTATATATTTGTCTGGCATGTACTGTCGTGTGATAATTCCAATCTTTTATTGGACATGTTGGGGTTAGAAACACTCAATGGTTCTCACTTTCACATGTTATAAGTACATCTCCAATAATCATTGAAGATATCCATCATGTATCTTGAGTATTTCGATGTACAAAATAAGTGAAGCATGTTATAAGTGATTACTATAACTGCCTCAGGCGTACGTTGACTGAAAAATATAGTAGAAAACAGTATACCATTATTTGAAGGATGAACACTGAAAAATTCCCATGAAACATACTGTTCACACGTTTAAAAGTATGAAGATTCTATTAAATACGATATTAAAATTTTGGTGCAATTGTGAAATCTAAGCACCATTGTTTTTCCACCCTTTTATGCCTTTTGTCATATGTCTTATGTGAGTGAACTTTCATTTGAGGAAGAAGAAGAAAACATTTCTGAAATTACTTTACATGCGAAAGTCAACTTATATTGTATTTCATATGTTTAAACTATCCACACTCTACTGTCATAGGCTCCCAAAAGGTGTATAAGAAGCATCTTGCAATATTAATGTATATCAACATAAATTAATCTAACAGAGATTCATTTTCATTTGAAAACCTCCTTCAACTTCAATTTGAAATAAATAAATAAAAATGACAAAAATGATGGTTCCCGGAAGAAGGTTACCGAAACAAATTTGGAACTGAAAAGTTTATGCAAAACAAGATTAAATCCACGACAATTACCTGTTTAATCAACTTTAATTGATGGGAGCTATATCCACTTAGCATAACAGCAGGACGCATTTTGAAGAAAACTGTCTGGAATTGCATACTAGACTCATTCTGATTTCCTGTAGAATGCGGGGCTTCATTTGTACGCCTTAATATACTGCCACGCCATTCTTGAAATCTAATTTTCATCCGCTCGGTGAATAGAAGATCTGCTGTACTCTTTAGTAAAATTTCTGCAGTTTCTTCAGAAGCAGAACTTGATAAATCGGAATCGTAGTCAGATGACTTCTGTAGAGCCTCTGATTCTTGAGCTCTAGACAAATAAGATATTCCTGAGAATAGCAGAATAGTGTAAATACTTGTATGACAAACTTATAAGCTGCAGTGTAGTTTACACCCAGTATGATCAAATATGGCATTGGGTATGTCTAGACATTTTTTTAAATATTTATTTATGAGGGCGGACAATTACGGAAATATGGGAAGAACAACAAGTACTGGAAGTGGTAGCATAAAATTATAGTAAAATAACCTTCATGTATCCATGCATTGAAATCAAATTGGTGTAGAGCAAGAAAATTAATCGAGGTTGTTTGGCAAAGAAATTCATATGTTGAATTATCTCTTGGAAACTCTCTCCGAGGAAACACATAAAAGGTATTCCTGACAACAAAAGAAGATAAAATTAAATTTTATAACCATAATCACTAGCACACTAACATGATAAATCTTCTCATAACAAAATAGAAAAGATTAGATGATAAATAAATTTCAGTATTTTCTGTCTGCACGACTAAATTTCAGTAGTGTTAAAATGTACATAACAAAACTTCGATACTGCTAGAACTTCAGCTTCTCTTTTAAGGTTAAGAGGACTGACAACAGCAAATAAGAATTCAATGGCAGCAGAAAGGAAGCAGTGAAACGTTCATCTTCAAGTTCGACAATAATATGGAGTTGTCATTAGACTCATTACTAATCTTGCAAGTTCCAAAAGCCCGTCGGAGTCTTGGCGTATGAATCCTTATCATTGGATATATTTATCCTAACTACAAAAGATCACAAATTACTTGCAGAGCCATGCATATGATTGTATCCCTGTGCATAGGTACTCCAAAAAAAAAGTAAATATGAGTATTAAGGTTTCCAAAATGGGACTCATATTGTATATCGTAAAATCCATATTTAATTTGGTAATTGTATCTGTCATAAATTTAAAGATTCATATGCTACTGTGTACATATTTGTATGCTAAAAAACTTACTTTATGTAGATTATTTAATGATTAAAAGTATGTTATTATTTGTTTCAACCAGGATGATCATTCTTAACAATGATAGCAATTGAGTTTTGACAACCCCTGACGAGTATTGTATACCATACATGAGTATTGTATACCACGTATTCAATTTTCTTGGAATGCATCCAATCATTTTTTCACACTTGCAATATGCTCAGGATGTTTGTACCGAAAGATTAAAATATTTTTATTTAACATACAGTTGAAGTAGTTTTAGAATGTGTATAAAAACATTTAAAAGCCAATGACCTTTCCAATTACTAGTTTTGGGATCTACCAGGGTGGTCTTACTCGAATATGGAACGCCGAAAGAAAATAATTCGTTGATTGTGATGTTAAAGTTACCTCTCAAAGAAGCAATCTTGCAGGCTGTATCACTTAACAGGGATTAGAAGAATGATACCAAACAGTAAAAGTAAAGTTTATGAATCGAATTACAGTGTTATTTGTATAATAAATTGAATAATGAATTTTATTTGATAACATTTATTAAATTTCACATTGAATGTTAAATTATGATTACGTGGTTACATATATGAGTCAACATGTTTAAAATTTGTTATATCCCAGTACTGTATCAGAGCTTGCATATTTACATCCAAATATATATTATAAGGTTCTAGATCATCCTCCTCTTGTAAATTTTCTATCATCCTCCTTTGTTTTTAATGGAAAAAAGACCTAAAATAAAGAAAATTTGGTAGATATGTTATATTGGTTAGCCAGATCTGTACCAAATTTAATATCATTTCCAAACTTTTAACATCTTCAAATTATCTCGCAGTTTTTTTGACAGTTTAAATTATCTCACAGTTTTGATAAAGTTAATTTTTTTAAAAGATTCAAAATTTATAAAGATGATCTCACTAAATAAAGTTTAAATTATCTACCAAATTTTACTGTATTTCTATTTATTTTATTGTACAAAAAGATGAATGGGGATTTGTAAGGAGGAGAGATAAAACAATGTGTGTGTGAGAACTCATCAAAACTAATACTTAATAGCAAAAATAATCCTGAACTTCATAGACAAATGAGGATGAAATTTATCAAAATTAATAATTAATATCAAAAATAATCTTGAACTTTATAAATAAATGAGGACGAAATTTAGAGTACATCTTAAAAAAAATTACATACTTAGTATCTACAAACATATTTCTTTGGTTTATCTTTTAGCATTTGTGCAAACATATTTTGAGCTTAGGATAATATATTTTCCAAATGTGTTCGTCGCAAAACCAACATCCACTAATACCGGTATGTCACGCTACTAAAACCAATTGGCAATTGCCTACTGTGGAAAATTGTCTACCCATACTATTTTTTATTTTGATAATTCATAACCATGAATGTTGTACACACAGCTAACTAGTCCGCGTACACCACAGTTAAGACTGTAGATATGCAATTAAATGATTAATATAGCCTTGTTTTTACCCATGGTATATTGTTTATCACCATCAAGGTGATACAGTTTTACAAGGAATCGCTTCAATTTATTAATATATAGACCTTTTAGATGCTCAATTATTCATCAAGATATTGTCACCGAGTATTATAATTTTGTATTACTTCTCTCTTAAATTTTTCTTATTTCCTTTCTTTGTTATTGCTTTTCCTCGCCACTTGTTTTCAAATTTTATATTACAGACTTATTTTTGAAATTCATCTCTTGTATTTATATCTTTGCTTTTTTATAACTTTTTAGTTCTCGCTCTTATTCAATATTTTAATTTTCATGCTTTAGTGACAATGCAAAGTCATGTTGTTGAATTGGTAAACCTAGGGGTGTTACGGTTGCGGTAACCGTCGTTATTACCACCAACCGTAACCGTTGTTGACGGTTATAAATTCTTATAACCGTTACCGCAACCGTTTATGATGGTTAACCGTCGTATTTTCAATTTTGAAGCATGTCGTACATATATTTTCAATTTATGAATTATTGATGATAAATTGATATGCCTCTAACTGTTTTTTGCAAATTTATTTATTTTGTTTATAAAACGACCAATATGTATGCACATGTTATTAGTTCATTAAGACACGTATTATTAATGTACAAGCTATTCCTTTAACTTAAAGTACTAAATTTTATACTTTAATGTTAAATATTGCATAAAACAATCATGTATGGTTGGTATGGTTAACCGCGGTTTTTAATTCTTCAACCATTACCGTTATAGATGGTAATCGCATGAACGGTTGAGCGGTTGAACGATTCAACCGTAACAGCCCTAGGTAAACCTAATCAGCAATTAATATCTTCTATATTATTAGTTATATTGTACTTGATTAAATCTATCACATTTATACATTAACCACTGCTTCAACTTTTTGATCGTCATACCTTGCTATCTTCATCAAGGTTTTGAATTTCGGATTTCAATCACGTTTCGTCTTAGAGATATGAGGAATCTGATCTCGTATCAGACGAGATAAATGTATATCGGGTGTTCATCTTGGAATTACACCTTGGATCTTAAAGTACATCTCGAAACGATCTCGGACTATTTGATATTTTCAATATTAGTTTACATTCAAATATGCAACTAAATTTATAAATACTAATTACAAAAATGATTTAACTTGTTTGATTTTCAATCTCAAGCTATTTGATATTTTTGATCGGGAGAAAATATTGAGCTGCTTGACAAGTTTGTTGAAAGAATTGGCGTGGAAAATGTTGTTCAAGTTATAACGGATAATGGAAGTAATTTTAAATTAGGGGTGGGTTCTACTTTTAAATATATATTTATAAAGTTTTAATTACTCAATTTTGTTGAAACTAATGAAATTCATATATTTATTTTTTATTACCTAGTGAGTTGCTAATGACAAAAAGAAATTTTTATATGGAACTCCCTGTGTGGCTTATTGCATTGACCTTATTCTTGAGGATATTGTAAAAATAAATAATGGGGCAAGCACAATTAAAAAAGGAGTTGCACTTTTGGGATTTATTTATAACCATAGTGGTGTCTTGAATATGATGAGGATGTTTAATGGAAACAAGGAAATGGTGAGATTTGGAGTTATACGTTTTACGACTAGTTTCCTATGTTTGCATGTCAAAAAATCATCTCCGTGCTATGTTCACTTCCGAAGAGTGGGTTAGAAGCAAGTGGGCAAAAGAAATGAAAGTGGAGAAAACTTGTGATACGGTTTTGCATGCACACTTTTGGAATAGTGTCTCTTATATTCTTAGAGTGATGAGCCTCTTGTTCGCGTTTTTCGATTAATCGATGGTGATAAAAGACCGGTTATAAGATACATATATGAAGCAATGGATAGAGCTAAAGAAGCCACTGAAAAATCTTTTAAAGGAAATGAAAAGAAGTATAAAGGTAATTTTGTCATAATTGATAGAAGATGAGAATGTCAACTTCATCATCCATTGCATGCGGCGGGTCATTTTCTCAATCCGCAATTCTTCTGCAAATATTCTTCCATTGAGCATGATGAAGAAGTAACATGTAGATTGTACAAATGTGTTGGAGGCTCCTTTCCGAAGATAAGCAAGAGAAGGTGATGGATGAATTGTCTTTATATAAGATAGCGGAGGCGCAATTTGGTATTTACTTGACAATCAAATCAAGAGACAAAATCCCCAGGCAAGCATTAGTTTATATATCATAATTTACATTAGTAATTTTTTGGATAAGTGATACTGATTAGTTTATACTTTTTTCCTTAACCGAGTGGTGTATGGAAATTTAACCCCTACACTCCAAACGTTTGCGATAAAAAATTTAAGTTTGACATGTAGTGCATCCGGTTGCGAGAGAAATTGAAGCATTTTTTAGCATGTAAGTTATTTTGCATAATACTCCGTACTAATTCTAATTGTTTATATCTTTATGTTTTAAACATATTGCTAATTTGCCATTTGTATTTTTTATGAATTAGATCCATAGCAAGAAGCATAATAGACTTGAGCATGAAAGACTATAAAAGCTAGTGTTTATCAAATACAATCAAAATGCAAAGAACCGCTTTAGACGAAGGGATTTGATTGATCCGATTACTTTAAAAGATATTGATGCTTCAAATAAGTGGATGACCGGCCATGTGAAAAGAGATAATTCGGATATTGAGGATGAGTTAATTTTTGAAGAAAATACATTGACATGGGAAGATATGACACATGCATCCGGAGCGGGAGAAAGGTTGCATATTACTAGGCAACATGTCGTTGCCAAGTCATAAGGAAAAGAAAAGGCTTCAACTTCTACTATGAGACCTAATTATGTTGAAAATGAAGAAGAAGCTACTATTGATGATGATTCAAATGATGAGAATTTTGAATATGATTCGAAGGAGGAAAACTACAACTTAGAGTTTGAGGATGGTTCAGAGGATGATGATGATGATAGTTTGGATATTAGTGATTAATAAAAGTTGAACTTGAATACCTTTATCATTTCTAGCATTCTGTTGTTGTGACTTATAATTTCTATGTCATCGGTGTTGAAATTGAATTTGTGATCGTTTTAGTTTCGAATTACCATTTAAGACTTCGTACCTATTAATCTATGTTTTTTTATTTCCACAAAATGGTTATGAACACTAAATTTATCATTTTTAGTAGTAATTTATAGTGCAGTTTTTTCCACAAAAAAACCCCACACTTGTATAAAAGGCACACAAAAAAAATCCCAAAGGCGCAAGCCTTGCACCTTAGCGCCTTAGCTACTTTGAATAATACTCACGCCGAAATATTAATCCATTGATGGATCACCGAGAGACAAATTTGGAGGTTTTCATACGTTGAGGTGTCAATTGTAAATCTTTAAATAACATTTTGCTTTTGAACCTATAAGGACATCAAAATGAAAATTGCCTATATTTTCTTCTGTTTCTCAATTCATTATCAACTATTACATAGACACGAAGTTAAAAAAATGTGTTGTGAAAGCACATATAATATCTTCTATATTAAAAGTAGAGGACGACTTGAATGTAAAAAACTTTCTAAGCATCTCATTAATCTATCCGTAGGCGTTAGGTGAGGCTTACCATCTAGATTCTGCCTAAGCTCAGCCTAGTTGTTAGACAAGATATACTACCTTACTTAAGCATCCACGCGACTGTCTTAAGAATACATAGTCATGAATACCTAGTCGTGCTTTACAATTATGGATGAATAAATGCTAGATAACATGAAATTTTCAAATGCAAATAGCAATAAAATAGAATATTACCTTTACATCTGCCTTAAGAATTGAAAATTGAATTTCAACTATTAGATATAGGTATATTTTATAAATAGTAAACAAATTTTGCACAAACTATCTAAAAATTTGTTCAAAATACATGAGTTTACAAAAAAAAAATGAATAGGTCTGATTAGTCTTTGATTAATCCCCGCTTAGAGATGATTAATCTTCCCATTGCCTAGTGCCCACCCCATGATTTTGATAATCTCAATTGTATGTGACTATACGGCATCAATGCCATATAATTTACTATCATACTCATTCATGTGTTCCGACTGGTATATTTGTGTGGATGCAGGGAGGCAGACGTAAGTTGGCATGGTACAAAATACAGTTATCCATGAAACAACATTCACATAGCTCTTATCCACACATTTGAGGTAAACAATGTCGTAGAGTAACAACTTTGGATTGAGGATGATAACAGCTAAGATTTCATAAACTCAAAAAGAAAAAACTTACGGATGGGCAGTAAAAGAACCTTTTAGAGGATCCCAGCGGAAAGGACAGACCCCAACTTGAACCACAGCGAACTTTTCGGCCGAATCTTTTAACTTCAAATACCTGACATCTGATCTATCGAACTCAAAGTATTCCCGCCATGGTGCGCTCGTTACGCCTGTCATTTCGAGGTCGATCGCAACAAAATCGCATTCTTTTATTCGAGTTCGGAGGTCGGAGAGCGAAGAGTCAAAGTTTGATTTCGTTACTTTTTTGATGAATATGTTGGCTGGGGCGGAGGAGGAGGTTAGGGTTTTGAGAATATGGGTTGTGTTCCTCATTTTAGTTGCTTTTTCATTTTTACATTATTATTTGAAGTTCGAATATGCTACTTCAACTGGGAGACTGCTTCACGGTAGCTACGGGATAAATCCAAGGCGTTAAAATATATTCCTCACTGATTTCCTCCCGTTCAAATCTTAATCCGTGCCCCCTGACCATTTCGGATATTGATCCATGTATTTCTTTCTTATGTTTTGGTTCATTGTTTCGGGCAGTTTTGTTGTTTAAACTTGTTACTTCAGCCGCTAAATTTTTTGCTTATATAATATACTTGTACAACCACACTCCGCACAACAGTGTTGATCATTAGCTGTATAAATTTTTAAATAAAAATCTATTACAATTTTTAATTAATTTTTGTTAACCATAAATAATGATAAGGGGTATTTAGCTATAAAGGCGCATAGAAAAAGAATCTAACCAAGAACAACCAACTTTTAAAATTAGATTAAGGGCAAAGACTCCATAAGATTACATAAATCTCAAGTTTATTTTAGTTACTCATTTTTACTAAATCAATAAAAATAAAGAATGACACTTGATATTATAAGAAAAAAAGTTATTCAAAAACTATTTATGCCAAAAATTGACAAACATCCAATTAGATTGAAGTAGATAATAAAATGAAAACGTCAAATAAAAAAAAGGTAAAACGACATCCACTAATGTATAATTACCTGGTTAAACTCTAACCTAAGTCCACTTGAACTTTGTTGATGATATTCAGATGTTTTACGAATTGCGTTCTCACAACTCAATGCTCACAACTCGGTGAGAATTCAGCAGAGTGACAAAGTAACATCAGAAAGTTCATAAAATAAAAAAGAATTCTGAAATAGTTCTCATCTTCTCCTATTCATATACATAGATCAGTGAAATGAGCTCTGATACTGGCTATCTACTTTCTCCACGTTCAGGAGGAGGTTCGAGAAAAGATCGTGGCCACATTCATAAGTCGTTTGTTAACTCGACACCGAGTCAGGCTTCATGACTCGGTGTCGAGTTGTCACTTGTAGCAATTTTGAACTTCTAGTTTCGATCTCTTGCTTACTTTGATGGAAAGAACGTGGCCGATCTTCCTTTACTTCGAGTTGTGCATCGTCTATAGTTTGTCTTCGATCATCTTTGAATTGTTTTTGCTAGTTCGCCTTCAGGGATCGATACCGAGTTGCGTGAATCAACTTGGTGTCGGTCTGTCACTTCGTCTATCATTTACCAACTTCTTTCCCTACCACTTGGTTGCTCTAGAAGATGGTTAGCTTCTCTTAACTTGTGAGTAAGGTTCCATCTCATTTTTCAAGCTTTGATTGAATTTTGACTTTTCGAGTTATAACTCTGTATCTCTGACTTATTGTCCGACCATTCAATGGTTTAGACTCGTCTAGATATGGCCTGGTTCAAAGGCAAGATTACACTTGCCACCCCCGAAATATGCCTGGTTGCACATAATGTATGCTTTGGATCGAGAAAAGCTGTCGATTTAAAAGTCTGTTTTGCTTTAATGTTTCCAAATTTCGAACTGTTATCACAAATCGGTGTGTCTTCTTTAGATCATCACGTCGTTTTGAATATTTTTTGGATTCACGTCTCTTGGGTAGTATAAAATTTGAGGCTTGCAATTCGAGTTCGTTATTGGAACTTTGGAAGCTCTAGAAGTGCCCACTTTAAATTAGTCAGATAGAGTTCTGACATCTGAAGTTTGCATTCCCTTACATCACGAACCTCACTTTTTTTTCTTTTTTTTACAGATCGGCGTTGATCTGTGAACCTTGGATCGGCACCTCAATTCCAGCCTATACTTAAACCCATTCGACCATTTTCATTTCCTTACTTGTTCATTTACTTATCTTGCTTAAGTACTTTCGAGTCAATGCTCCCCGTAGCCGAACCTCACCATTGACTTCGGCTTGCTCCTCTAACGGCCGCCGCCTTATAGCACCATCGTTGTTAGTTCTAACTGCCTCCGGAGCTTGCCACCTTTGGATTCGACACACATGGACCCAATCACCAAAATCGATTTAAGTTTCGGTTCGATCTTAGATTCACACAAACTTTTACTTCGATTTAACCTAGGTAGGTGGTGCTGCTGCTATAGGTTCGTAGGCGTTGGCCATGGACTATGATCTTCAATTTGATTACGGCTTGAACTTTATTTCCCCTTCCTTGGATCGGCTACCGATCTCGTAGTTAGAAATTTCATCAATTTTTTTGACATAACGTAAGTGACTTGCTTTGTACTCGATGAACCTTGGATGAACTCAAAGTACCCTTAGGGATTATCATGGTATAACTCGGGTCTTGGCTTGAGTTTTGCTTTGCATGACTTTCCCTAGGTCGGCTTTGAGTCGTACCCATGTTTGGCTCAAGTTTTTCAAGTGAAAAAATAATTTTCAAAGTATTTCCAAATAAAAACTTTTGAACCAAAGAGGAAGTAAAATGAGTTTCAGAACGACTTTGGTCGAATGCTGATTGGTAACTGGATTCATTGGGATGGTTTTGAATAAAGATCACATTGAACATGCTTTGGAATTCAATTAGACTTTCCATGCTGCTTTAATTTAACATTCACTTCAGTCTCTCAGCAAAGAGAAATCCCGCATTGCTCCAAACAATGGTTTTACTATCGTAAATCTTATGATAACGGGTAAAATCAGATGCTCGGTTCTGTTGCACGATGGCGCTCATTTGCCAACATGAGCAAACAATCTACACAAAACGTTTGCATTCACAGTTCTCTGGACATCGGATATACACTACATAGATCAATGTATATCATTGCCCCCGCAATGTTTAAGATCTGATCGGTCAATACACGTTGACATCCATTGGGTCTTATGCATTGGCCATGCAAGGTTTTATTTTAACATGGGAACTACAGATAATTTTTGCATGACCTTGTTCGTCTATGAAGATTTCAACAACTATGGATCGCAAATGCTCTTGGCATATCTCAATTAGATTTAGACCTCTTCGCGTATCGCAGATGCTCTTCGTGTATTTCAATAGCTATGGAGGCCATGCTGGAATTTCCCTCGATGTTGATCTTAGGTATGCCATCATTCTTGGTAACCCATCGGACTCCCCGACATCTTGGCTTGATAGAGTGGTCATCTTAAGAATTTATGATAGGCATGGCATTCCCGTTGAAGACATTCTTGCTCCGGAGCCTTATCAACGGGCTCACAATTCGCTTGAAGGTTATACCGCATGTAACCAGTATATGTGCTTATCTAGGTGTGTCTCATCATTCAATCACTTCATTCGGATTGTGCTCTAGTATAAGAGGCATGTCCCCGTTCAGCTCCATCTAAATAGTTATGCTCCATTGAATAGTATGTACATAGTTTTTCTACATCATCTGGGCAAGATTCCAACACTAGAGGAGATTCGGTACTTGTATACTTTCAAGAGACGAAAGGGAAGTCTTTCTCTCTCGTCTATTTGGAGCCATCTACGAGTTGTCGAGTCATCCGCGACATTTTCAATAAAATTAGCTACTTCAAGAGAGGATATTTCTTTGTGCGGTGTCCTCTTGGGTTTTCCTAGAAATAGTTATTTGGATGTAATTTTTACCATCATATGTGATTCATGCAATGATAGTATTGGAACTGGGCTAGCCCGCAATGGAAGTAATAGTTGAAAATTTCAAAAAAATTTACTATTTTGGATTTTTATAGAACCTATGAAGTCTAATTTATTTAGAACGTTTCTAAATTTCTTTTTAAATAAAATTGTTATTTTATTTAAATTTATAATATAATTTTATATTAAGTAGTTAATATTATATTATACATATATATGTATCATATACACACATATGTGTGTATGCATGTGTAACATAGCAAACCGTGTAAGGTATAACATGTCTGTGTATAAATGTTGGGATTTATTACCGCAACAGACATGTTAGCTCATCTAATATACAAAGATATTGTCTACATGCATGTTCATGTACTTTAATTTATTTATATAAAATGTTACAAATATATATATATATATAAACTATATTTTATTTTAAATAATTTTATAAATATATATATATGAAATTATAACATTGAATAAATATATAATTATACAAGTATGTTTAGAACATTTACGAAATTATATTATTATTTTGCTGTAAAACCAAAACTACAATATATAATTAATTAATTATTTATTTGAATATATATATATTAAATATATATATTCGCATTTATATATATAGTATAATAATTAATATATGTATGTTAATGCTTTAAAATATTCAAAATATACATATATATTAATATATACACACCTGACAATGCGCATGGCATAAAATTGAAATTATATATATATATATATATATATCTTATATATAAAGCAAATACATGGTCAAATGGTCAACTAAGTCAAAGTGAAGCAATGCGCACCTGACAATGCGCATGGCATAAAATTGAAATTATATATATATATATATATATATCTTCTTATATATAAAGCAAATACATGGTCAACTAAGTCAAAGTGAAGTCTTTTTTGGAATGTCCAAATTACCCACATTGACAATTAAATCTGTAACTTTTCAGGTTAATTTTTCCATTTTTACAACAGTTACTTCGAAATGTGTGATCGTATTTCTCGGCCTCGCACGTACACATACCGCATAAGTTCATCACTATGGCTTCTTCCGTTCAAACCCCCTCTCTTCTCTTAAAACTCATCTATTGCTATTGAAATCAAAACAGAAAATTAAATCCTAAACCAAATTCAAAATACTAACTATCAATTAAATTAATAAATCATTTTTATAATATTTACTGGACTATATGAAAGGTGCGGATCATTGAACAAGAGGCACAGTGTGGAAAATAGGTGATGGATGTGGATCTAAGTTTTCAACCGCCATGAATCGGGTTTCAAGTTTGTGGTATTCTTCCAATTTAGCTATAAATTTTGTTTGCCAATTGGATGCTGTCAGGTTTCTATATACCATGTCCATTAAAGTACTTTCTCCGTTTAACACTTTGTCGTTTGGCACCAAACCAATTTTGTAAAACCCTAATCATCGGAGAAAGAGGTGCCAGCTATAGGGGCGAAATCGGGCGAGGATTCAATTAAAGCTGCGGAGGCCACGTTAGCCTTCACAATAATCGTGGTTAATGAGGAGGCCGCCATGACTATGGTTTGAAATAAAAGTGGGTTCTGGTAAGTGTAGTATAATGCTCGGACATCTCATAAAGCCAGAAAGATCGACTAAGTGAATTGGTAAGTTTGCATTTGTCTTCATGTCTTTAGGATATTGAACTGCCTTATTTTAGATTTTGTTTATAAATGTTTGTTCCTGTTATGGCTATGTTTGCAAGGAATACTCGGTAGAATAATTTGTTCAACAGATGTACAGTTAATTGAATGCCAACAGGTTCTTATTGAGCTGATTCAATTGATAGACCCTAATTTTGTTTCCTCAACCTCATATCAAATCTAAAATTTGGGTTATTGTAGAATATGTTTATACTCTTTTATTGCTGGATTTACAAAAATTAGCGCTTGATTTTCTTATCTTCATTTGGTATAAAGGAAAAAAAATTGTCGATTGGTTTGTGTTGGGATTAAATTATAAATGAATAGGATTTGTATTAAAAGGCATTTAATTTATAGTTCAAGTTGTAATATACAGTTAACATTTAGCATAAATATATCAATAATAGGCTTACCTATTTGCATAAATTAAATATCCTGTCATTTCTATATTAGTGGCTGTCTATTTAATTTTTCAAACACTAAATGTTTTTATGGCTTTTACTAAAATGGTATATGTATTTGGTAATAAGTAAAAGCTACTAACATGTTTAATGAACTACTACTATATTAGTAAAAGTATATCCATTGCTTCGTTACCTCTTATGACTATTCTTAGTAAAGATAATCATTATGGTTTGTATTCCTAATGTAGATTTAATTTATTTTGTCTGTATGTTCACATTTATTTTAATTTCCAACCTACTGATGTGAGTAGTTTTGAGTAGCCGAATTACAATCCCACATTCTCATCCATTTAGCACGAACATAAACACCACTTCTTCTTCTTCTTAAAACTGACCCATCAGAAGGAACCTCGATTTTTCCTTCTTTGGTCAATCTTCATAATGCAAGCCAGGTTACTTCGCTCTAATCAAAGATCTCTACTTCAGGTTTGTACAAATTTTGCTTTGTTTGCTTTCCACTTTGAATTATGTGTTCATTAATTACTTTTTTCCTTGCCCGATTGTTTTAAGGTTGGACTGCATTCAATTATTTGATTTTGTTGCGTTAATTTCAAATTTTATTGTATTGATTGCTAGGTTTGATTACGAAAGAGGAACTTATTTTCTATGTTTGCATAATTTCATAACTTGCTATAAATTTATTATATAAACTAGAAGCTACTTAAAATTCACATCCACTGCTTATTCAACCGCTGATTTTACCATTTTTGATTTTACAGAAATAGCAAAAACCAGGGCTGTGGTGACTAAGCTATTGTGGTGATTATGGTAATGATTAATTTGATTATGCTATCTTCGTTATCACATGTGTTTTGATGTACTTATTGAGAGAAGCATTTCATTGTAGGGTCAAAAAGTTGGAAATCTAAGGAAAAATTTGACAAAATTAGTTAAAGAAAAGTCTCCACAACTATTAAGGTGATTTGATTCGACAGTCATAACATGTTTTTATAAAAACCTATGGTTATAACACTCATTTGATGCTTTAATTTTCAAGCATTATAATGTGGTTATATTTCAGAAATTTCGTCGCACTTTTGTTGTTATCATTCATTATAGTTTGACGATAAGCCAGACCGTGCTTATCTTGAAAGTAATTTTAGCTATCTTTTTATCCGGGAAGGTTAATGATAAGTCTTATGAACTGTTACATTATGTTTGGAGCGGCTTCATATCATGAACTTTAATATGATACCAACCATAGTACTAATATATGATATATGCTCTCAAATAGCCATTGACTATTTATATTCAATTTGAGTGGCTAATTTAATGAATATATGGTCGTTTTGCAGTAACGATGATTCTTGCATGTATTTGGTTGAGTTAAAGGCTAGGATGATGGGAATAAATGGCATAGATTTCGCTCAAGGCATATCGGATATAATATTCTTTGGTTGAGTTAGAGGCATGGACAGTGTGAAATAGGTGGCATAAATTTTGATCAAGGCATATCAAGTATAATATTCTTTCTATTGTTTCATATATGCAAGTGTTTATGTTGTTTAATGTTTATAACTATAGTTGCTACTATCTCATTTAGCTGCTACACAATTTTATTTTGGACATTTTTTCTTCGCCGCTGCTATGAAAGTAATATTTAGTTGCACTTGGTTCTTTATTCAAGGTTTCTATCACCAAATTCACCACCAATTGTCTTTTTTCCATTTTTTGTGTTAATATTACAGTCTGTTATAGAATGGTATTGGATACGAACTGCCAACTATATCATCATTGTTATAAAGTAACAAAGATGAAACATTAATTATGTCATATTTACTATGTGTACTTTAAATTCACTAGATCTAATTTTCTTTTACCCTAATACCCAATTACTATACCCGTAGAAAATAACAAAAATAATGGTAATGATCTAATGTGGCTATGGAACTATACAACCTTAGGATGTGCAAAAGTTTTTACAAAATATATTTTTGGCATGTTTATTAGTATATTTTGAAACTATTAACTATCTTCATTCATGTCTTAATCCCCCGAATTAGAAGTGAACATGAAACTTTACCAGTAAATGCAAAAATTTCTAATTAGTCTCATAATTAATACACATAAGTAAAACTACATGCATCTTTTTTATATTAAAATATAGAATATAAGATAATTTCGGTTGCTTTGGCTACAAAGGAATTTGAATTTGAGCTATATGATCCTTGCAGTTGCACCTCAAATATGATGGCAGTTCAACCCTATGATATTGTTGGACTGTCGCTTACACAAATTCTCTATGTGCAGGCTCCGCTACATAACATGGTGAAATATCATGTGCAACTGTTGCACATGATTTAACATTTATGATGAATTATGGGTTGTCCTTATAAGAGGGTGTATAACATATTATTAACGGTGTTTCCAAAGCAAGTGCAAGTCTTATTGTGGTTTTGCCTAAATAATTATGCTTTAAAGCACCTGTAGCATTTTGGTGTTGTTGACCTACTACAACAGATGATGGATACACAAACGTGTTAATATGGTAATTGGGTTGATGTTATGCTATGTGTAATGCAATTCAGTTTGCACTTCATGGTAACAATCATTTTGCTTTTAACTTTGTTATGTATATATTTTTGTTTTGTTAAACTTTAAATAGAATTATTTTAATATTGGACCAGGAAGTTTGAGAAAAATGTGTAGAATAACATGCTGAGATAGAGCTAGAGCTACATTTATTATTGTTTAACAGGCCACTCAATTTGCAACTGAACTAGAGTCATCCGTAGACATATAATCTCGGTTGAAGGGGTCAAGTTGGAATAGGCTTATGTAATGGAGCTTCCCAATCAACAACTTAGGCTTGAAGGTATGATGTACTCTTTCTTCATAATTTCATTTGATTCGCAGAATTTTATTTATTCATGTTTACTTTATAAAATCTTAAGATTCTAAACTGTTAAACCCTGGGCATACAGATTTATTTTAGGATATAAGAATTGTGTTTTTTCTTTAAAAAATAAAATTACAGCAATAAACTATAATGGTGTGTTACGAAAAGAAAGCAATGATGCATTAATGACAGGTTACAATAGTAATGTCAGAGGATGCACGGAAGCATAGGAGCAGAAGCTGGAGCCTACTGCATGGATAGGAATAAGCTGCAGTGTTTAAATGCGTCTGAGGCAAGGCAAAGCTTAAGAGACACATGTACTGGATGGGTGGTACAAGGTGCTACATGGAAGCTACAGGGTGCTACAAGGTGCTGCATGGAAGTTACAGGGATTAATGTTGCAGTTGAAGCTGCATTCTTTTGTTCCGTGCATGGAAGTTACAAGTGCTAGAGCAAGATGTTGTAGGATAACTCACGTCTGTAGCTAAATCAGAAGCTGAAGCCTACTGAGTGGGATTTAGTGGCGCATGTAGCTAAGATCTGATCCAACATGAAGCTAATGATTCATGCAGAGGAGATAGATGGCTGCAACAAACTGTAAGGAGAATTGATACAAGCCAAAAGCATGTTGAATGGTAGAGAATAGCGCTAGAGTATGAACAATGGGCTTTTGTTCTATCGTTGTTTGTTGACGTGAAGTAGTGGGTGTACAATAGCTGAAGCAACAAACAATTTGAAAAGTTCTTATATAAAAACATTCACTCTGATATAAAGGTACGTACCAGAAATATTATTACAATTATCCATTATGACAGCAACAAATGATGAAACCTTCCATTTTGACTGGGATAGCATAAACATTTATATATTTATTGTGACGGTAAAGGAAGAGCAATGTCTCATATATTTTAAAAGGGACAGTTTGGCACAGGTCCCTAATAAGTTTCAAAATACACAAAAACCCCAGTAAAATAAAGTTTATAAATTAGGTCCCTAGAATTAAGTTAATGAATAATGACATACACTTATGCAATTATTCAGTGAATAATTGCAGACATTTATGCAATTATATCAAAAAATTGCGGAAAATTCCGCAATTATTCATCCAAAAAATTGCGGAAATTTACGCAATTTTTTCAAAAAGTTGCGGAAAATTCCGCAATTATTCACCAAAAAAATTGCATAACTATATGCAATTACTTAGTAACTTAATTCTAGGGACCTAATTTACACACTTTTTTTTACTGGGGTTTTTGTGTATTTTGAAACTTACTAGGGACCTGAGCCTAATATTCACTATTTTAAAGGCATATGCATTTCCATACTTTAAGAGTGAAAGTGTTGAAATAAGACTAACATATATCTGAAAGCGTTGAAAGAACTTTTCTATTTGTGGCTAACGGATAAACTATTATTTTATATAGTGATATTTGACAAGTAAACCAAGTTTTTGATTATCTACTTCTAAACAAAAGAACCTAAGTGTTGCTTTTCCATTTCAAAACAGCTTGTACAGTTTTTTTTTGAAATTGTACTTAGATACAACATGTCACTGGGACTACAAAACACAAACCACATGTCAATATATGTTCGTATCACGCTATGCAAGTTTCGAACTTGTGGCCTTCCGCACCAAAGCCAAATCACTTAACCACTGAAACAATGTTGCTTGTCAAACGCGTGTACTGTTATAGACAACATGAATTATTTTTATTAAGTATACACGGGCCTCATTATCAAACACAGACTTGGTTTTTGGTTCTAAATGTATAGAATGGAAAGCAACTAATAACCTACTCTTGCAATGTTACATGCAATTTATATTGTACGTTTATCAAATTAACATTGTACAATTACTATAGTATTGTATTTACTCAAACTTACGAATTTAAGCATAGAGCATCGTTATATTTCATAAACCAATAAATTCAAGCATGGTTATGAGGTAAATTAGCTAGACTAATTAAGCTAAACAACATATGCAACTAATGTTGCAACAGTTAACTAAAAGTCTACAAAATATCTGCGTCATAAATGAATTTAATGATTATTAATTAGAAAAATTACAATAAAAAGATTTCAAACGTCTTATAAGTTTGAATCCATTCATGCTCTTCTTACATTAGATATACATGCACAAACCATTTAACATAATACATACATATCAATAATCATGCTAATTTTCATCAAATATATTGTTGAATTTACAACTTTGAACATGTGTAAAAAATAATAATAAAATAGTTCATCCAAATGCAAAGCACGTGTTATTTGTTTAATATTTTTTACACTTCTCTATATATTGATGTAATAGTTGATTACTCTCTTTACCTGTTTAATTATTTCCTAAAATAACTTATCCCATTCATGTTTCAATAAACGGTTGAGTTGTGCATGTACACAAATAGAAAAAAATGTAACATTACTTACACGTCAACATCATTTTGTAAGATAAAAAACCCTACAAGTGGTGTTTTTTAATACTAATTTCTCCTACACACGTGCATCGCACGTTCCAAACTACTCGTATATGTATGTATGTATATTAAATTAAATTAATATCCGTATAGATAATAATCAAAAATTAAATAAAATATATTTCGAAGCATAATTTGGAATTTTAATATTTTCTAGAAAAAATCTAAGTGATATTTTATTATTTGAATATTTAATATATAATTTTATAACTTAAATAAATTTAAAATCTATTTTTAAATTTTGATCGAATTTAAAATAATAAATTATGTATATATATATTCTTTTTTATTTTCTGCCAAAAACATATTAGATGATAATTTAAATTTATAAATTATAAAACATAATTTACAATACATAAATATATAGATATGATTAATTTAGATAATTGATTAGTTTAAATAATATTTAATAACAATATATAAATATAAAAAATATCTTACTGTCAAAAGTATTTTATATGAAACTATATATATAAAATTATAAAACCGTATTTTGTATTGAATAGAATATAGAATTAAATTATATAGCTTATATATAATTAAATAATATCTATTAAATTAATTAAATAATAAAAAGTTCTTTTTTTATTTTCCAAGCCATGCATATTATAGGTAGGTGTATGATAAAAATATTTTTTTTATAAACATACAACCAACTTGATTGTGATAATATAACGATATGATAGAATGGTCACCTAAATAATATTGTAGAATATGATATATAAATATTAACTCAATAGAATATAAATATAAATTAAGTCATTACTTTATACCAAAGCAAAAAACTCACATTGAAGCATTGAAATGAACTCCTGAATCCAAAATCAATTTTAAAGGTGTTATCACCCGAACTGCAGACCATTGGCTATCGAATAGTGTATTATTTGATTTGATTTGAGCTTGTAAGAATGGAGGACATAGGATGAAGGGCTTAGCCAAAAATGATGGTGTTTGGAGGCTTCTAAAAGTTCTCTAATAGGTACGGGTTAAGATGCTTATATAGAGGAGGAATGGAGACAAAGTAGGTGGTGTGCCATTTTAGCTAAATTTATTGCTTACTTACTTTCAGTAAAATCCAATTTTACTTTGTTAAGCGTTACCCAATTATGACTATTATTTACACCAGTTCTCTTCGTCAAAACTACATCACTTTGGACTAATGGAATTTGATAATGGTTAAAATTCCAATATCATCCATATTCAACTCTATACTCCAAACACAAAGTCCTTATTTCAATAATAATAATTATTATTAACCGAACTACTATGGCCAAAGATTTTGAGTTTGAGTTGACTTGAGTTGACCGTGATACTAACCCCATATAACTAAGGAGACAAATCCTCTCTTGGATATTGTTTCATTTCCAGTATTTCCACCCGACCCAACTATAGTCACTCAATGGATGTCATGCCATGATTTAACTTTAATCAAGCATAAGCTTTCATATTGAAGGTCAACTGTATTCTCAAATCAAGAGAACTATGTAAATTAGTCACATCGATATTTTCTGTTTGGCCTTATTTATATTAACAAATAGAAAACTATCTAGTGATTCATTCCAAAATTATCCAATAACTATCACTACTTAACCCCTTAGTGCCCCAGTAGTCATGAGTAATACACTGCCTAGCATTTAGAGAGCATTATGTACTCTAGTCCCAACGGATGCATCGATATCCGATCTTGATATATCTTGACTAGTAACATTTAAAATGATGTGTTTTTTATATTGTAATATAATACTCATGATTACAACTATTTACAGTTACTATCACAAACACACCATATTTGGTTTTTCTATTAAATATATTTATTTAAATATTTAATTATTTATAAAACAATGTAACAAAATATATAACAGAAAGAAAAACATCTTTATTACGAATGAGAATTGATTACAGAGTTAATTAATTTACAATAAATTACAAAATTACCCCTAGGGCATACCCCTGACTCTGTCAATCTTCAACTTGCATTTGGATTTAATTATGGAATCTCAATCATATCCCTTTAATCAACTTCTTGAGAGCCGGCAGAGCTAGACCCTTAGTGAATGGACCTGCTATGTTATCCTTAGCATCTACCCTTTGTATCATGACCTCTTTCTTCCCAATGGATTCTCTAATGAGGAGGAACTTCCAAAGAATATGCAGTGACTTCTTGTGTACTCTGGGTTCCTTTGCGAACTGAATCACTGCATTGTTATCATAGAACAATTCCATAGGATTCTCTATATCGCAAATCACTTGAGCTCACTTAGAAACTTGCTTTGGTTATAAAGGAATTTGAGTTTAAGCTAGATAATCCTTGCAGTTGCACCTCAAATATGATGACAGTTCAACCGTATGATATTGTTGGACTGTCGCTTACACAAATGCTCTACGTGAAGGTCCATTACATAACATAGTGAAATATCATATGCAACTGTTGCACATGATTTAACATTTATGATGAATTATGGGTTGTCCTTATAAGGGGGAGCATAACATATTATTAATAGTGTTTCCAAAGAAAATGCGGGTATTATTGTGGTTTTGCCTAAATAATCATGCTTCAAAGCACCTGTAGCATTTTGGTGTTGTTGACCTACTACATTAAATGATGGAAACATAAAAAGTGTTAATATGGTAACATTGGGTTGATGCTATGCTATGTGTATTGCAATTCAGTTTGCACTTCATGGTAACAATCCTTTTGCTTTTAACTTTGTTATGTATATATTTTTGTTTTGTTAAAATTTAAATAGAATTATTTTAATATTTGACCAGGAAGTTTGAGAAAAATGTGTAGAGTAACATGCTGAGATAGAGCTAGAGCTACATTTATTATTATTTAACGAGCCACTCAATTTGCAACTGAACTAGAGTCGTCGGTAGACGTATAATCTTGGTTGAAGGGTCAAGTTGGAATAGCCTTATGTAATGGAGCTTCCCAATCAACAACTTAGGCTTGAAGGTATGATGTACTCTTTCTTCTTAATTTCATTTGATTCGCAGAATTTTGTTTATTCATGTTTACTTTATAAGATCTTGAGATTCTGAACTGTTAAACCCTGTGCATACATATTTATTTTGGGATATAAGAATTGTGTTTTTCTTTAAAAAATAAAATTACAGCAGTAAACTATAATGGTGTGTTACGAAAAGAAAGCAATGCTGAATTAATGACAGGTTACAGTAGTAATGCCAAAGGATGCACGGAAGCATAGGAGCAGGAGTTGGAGCCTACTGCATGGATAGGAATAAGCTGCAGTGTCTGAACGTGTCTAAGGCAAGGCAAAGCTTAAGAGACACATGTACTAGATGGGTGGGACAAGGTGCTGCATGGAAGCTACATGGTTCTACAAGTTGCTGAATGGAAGTTATAGGAGTTAACGCTGCAGCTGAAGCTGCATTATTTTGTTCTGTGCATGGAAGTTACATGTGCTAAGCAAGATGTTGTAGGATAAATCACATTTGTAGCTAAATCAGAAGCTGAGGCCTTCTGAGTGTTTGGTGGCGCATGTAGCTAAGATCTAATCCAACATGAAGCTAATGATTCATGCAAAGGAGATAGATGGCTGCAACAAACTGTAAAGAGAAGTGATACAAGCCAAAAGCATGCTGAATGGCAGAGAATAGCGTTGGAGTCTGAATAGTGGGTTTTTGTTCTATTGTTGTTTGTTGACGTGAAGTAGTGGGTGTACAATAGCTGAAGCAACAAACAATTTGAAAAGTTCTTATATAAAAACATTCACTCTGATATGAAAGTACGTACCAAAAATATTATTACAATTATCCATTATGGTAGGAACAAATGATGAAACCTTCCATTTTGACTGGGATAACATAAACATTTATATATTTATTGTGACGGTAAAGGAAGAGCAATGTCTCATATATTTTAAAGGCATGTGCATTTCCATACTTTAAGAGTGAAAGTATTGAAATAAGACTAACATATATCTGAAAGTGTTGAATGAACTTTTCTATTTGTGTCTAACAGATAAACTATTATTTTATATAGTAATATTTGACAAGTAAACCGAGTTTTTGATTATGTACTTCTAAACAAAAGTACTTAATCATTGCTTTTCCGTTTCAAAACAGCGTGTACAGTTATAGACAACATGAATTATTTTTATTAAGCATACACGGGCCTCATTATCAAACACATGCTTGGTTTTTGGTTCTAAATATACAGAATGGAAAGCAATTGATAAGCCACTCTTGCAATGTTACGTACAATTTATATTGTACATTTATCAAATTAACATTGTACAATTACTATAGTATTGTATTTACTCAAACTTACGAATTTAAGCATAGAGCATCGTTATATTTCTTAAACCAATAAATTCAAGCATGGTTATGAGGTAAATTAGCTAGACTAATTAAGCTAAACAACACATGCAACTAATGTTGCAACAGTTAAGTAATAGTCTACAAATATCCATGTCAATAAATGAATTTAATGATTATTAATTAGAAAAATTACAATAAAAAAATTTCAAACATCTTGTAAGCTTGAATCTGTTCATGCTCTCCTTACATTAGATATACATGCACAAACCATTTAAAATAATACATACATATCAATAATCATGCTAATTTTCATCAAATAATGTCGAATTTACAACTTTGAACATATGTAAATAATAATAATAAAATCGTTCTTCCAAATGCGAAGCACATGTTATTTGTTTAATATTTTTTACACTTCTCTATATATTGATGAATAGTTGATTGCTTTCTTTACTTGTTGTTAATTATTTCCTAAAATAACTTAATCTCATTCATGTTTCAATAAACGGTTGAGTTATGCATGTACACAAATAAAAAAAATGTAACATTACTTACATGTCAACATCATTTTGTAAGATAAAAAAACCCTACAAATGGTGTTTTTAGTACCAATTCCTCCTACGCACGTGCATCGCAGGTGCCAAAATACTCGTGTGTATATATATATATATATATATATATATATATTAAATTAAATTAATATCCATATGGATAATAATCAAAAATTAAATAAAATATATTTCGAAGCATAATTTGGAATTTTAATATTTTTTAGAAAAAATCCAAGTGATATTTTATTATTTGAATATTTAATATATAATTTTATAACTTAAATAAATTTAAAATCTATTTTTAAATTTTGATCAAATTTAAAATAATAAATTATGTATATATATATATTCTTTTTTATTTTCTGCCAAAAACATATTAGATGATAATTTAAATTTATAAATTATAAAACATAATTTATAATACATAAATATATAGATATGATTAATTTAGATAATTGATTAGTTTAAATAATATTTAATAACAATATATAAATATAAAAAATATCTTACTGTCAAAAGTATTTTATATGAAATTATATATATATAATTATAAAACCGTATTTTGTATAGAATAGAATATAGAATTAAATTATATAGCTTATATATAATTAAATAATATCTATTAAATTAATTAAATAATAAAAAGTTCTTTTTTTATTTTCTAAGCCATGCATATTATAGGTAGGTGTATGATAAAAATAATATTTTTTTATAAATATACAAGTATATAAACATACAACCAACTTGATTGTGATAATATAACGATATAACAGAATCATCACCTAAATAATATTGCAGAATATGATATATAAATATTAAATCAATAGAATATAAAAATAAATTAAATCATTACTTTATACCAAAGCCAAAAACTCACATCTTGAAGCGTTGAAATGAACTCCTGAATCCAATTTCAATTTTAAAGGTGTTATCTCCCGAACTGCAGACCACTGGCTATCGAATAATGTATTAGTTGATTTGATTTGAGCGTTTATTAATGGAGGACATAGGATGAAGGGCTCAGCCAAAAATGATGGTGATTGGAGGCTTCTAAAAGTTCTCTAATAGGTACGGGTTGAGATGCTTATATAGAGGAGGAATGAAGACAAATTATGATCTAGATCTCTTACCAATTCTCCTTCTCTTATCCATACAAAACAAAGCCCTCTTATTCCCATCATATAGCCACAACTATCACCCTATCATAGCCGAAAACATCAGCCCCCTATATGGGTTGCAAACCCATGTAAAGTCCGAACATAATATTTTGCATTTAAATCTAATTTAAACGCGCATTGAAATCGTATATTCGATTAATATATTTATAAATATTATAAATAAATACATCTAATAATATTTGTTCATCAAACAAAAATAAAATTTTGTAACTAATATTTCATAAATATCAATTAGTTTAATTAATTTATAACAATTATAAACTAATTAAATCATGTGGTCAAGGAGTATTCAACGATCTGGTTATGTGACTCTTTAGGTGTAAATTTGGTCGGCAATTAATCTTGAACTACTCGAATATTAACATTCACACATCACTTAGTAGGTGGTGTGCCATTTTAGCTCAATTTATTGCTTACTTAGTTTCGGTAAAATCCAATTTTACTTTGTTAAGCATTACCTGATTATGACTATTATTTACATCAACTCTCTTCGTCAAAACTACATCGCTTTGGACTAATGGAATTTGATAATGGTTAAAATTCCAATATCGTCCATATTCAACTCTATACTCCAAACACAACGTCCTTGGTTCAATAATAACAATTATTATTAACCGAACTACTCTGGCCAAAGATTTTGACTTTGAGTTGACTTGAGTTGACCATGATACTAACCCCATATAAATAAGGAGACGAATCCTCTCTTGGATAATGTTTCATTTCCAGTACTTCCACCCGACCCAACTATAGTCACTCAATGGATGCCATGCCATGGTTTAACTACAATCAAAGTGAAGCTTTCATATTGAAGGTCAACAGTATTCTCAAATCGAGAGAACTATTTAAATTAGTTACATCGATATTTTTTGTTTGGCCTTATTTATATTAACAAATAGAAAAATATCGAGCGATTCATTCTATAATTATCCAATAACTATCACTACGTAACCCCTTGATTTCCCCAGCAGTCATGAGTAATACACTTCCTAGCATTTAGAGAGCATTATGTACTATAGTCTCAACGGATGAATCGATATCCGGTCTTGATATATCTTGACTAGTAACATTTAAAATGATGTGTTTTTTATATTGTGATATAATACTCATGATTACAACTATTTGTAGTTACTATCACAAACACACCATATATGGATTTTCTGTTAAATATATTTAATTATTTATAAAACATTGTAATAAAATATATAACAGAAAGAAAAACATCTTTATTATGAATGAGAATTGATTACAGAGTTAATTAATTTATAATAAATTAAAGAATTGCCTCTAGGGCATACCCCTGACTCATTCAATCTTCCACTTGCATTTGGAGTCAATTATGGAATCTCAAACCTATCCCTTCAATCAACTTCTCGAGATCCGGCCGAGCTAGACCCTTAGTGAATGGATCTGCTATATTATCCTTAGTATCTACCCTTTGTATCATGAACTCTTTCTTCCCAATGGATTCTCTAATGAGGTGGAACTTCCGAATAATATCCCATGACTTCTTGTGTACTCTGGGTTCCTTTGCAATCTGAATCACTGCATTGTTATCATATAACAATTCCATAGGATTCTCTGTATCGCAAATCACTCGAGCTCACTTAGAAACTTGCGCATCCAGACTGCTTCATTGAGGGTGATATACTTGACCTCTATAGTCGAATCAGCTACTGTCTCTTTTTTGGAACTTTTCTAATCGAAGGCTCTGCCATTAAGTGTAAAGACATAACTGAACACTGACCTACTATTATCTATATCACTTTGAAAGCTAAAGTCCGTATACTCCTTCATAAGGAGGACTTCGTTCCCGTAAATGAGCAAAAAGTCCCGAGTATTTCTTAAATACTTCAATATACATTTTACAGCTGTCTAATGTTTTTCCCTAGAAATAGACTGGTACCGGCTTACGCTTCCTAATGCGTATGTCACATCCGGTCTAGTGCATAGCATAGCATATATTATGGATTTATGGTTGAAGCATAGGGGATCCTCTTCATGCGCTATTTCTCCTCATTTATATAAGGAGAATCCTTCTTAGAAAGAATGATTCTAGACTGTGTTGGAACATTTCCATGTTTGGAATTCTCCATATTGAACCTTTTCAGTATGGTATCTATGTACAGGGATTGGGATAATCCCAACAGTCTTTTAGATATATCTATATAGATCTTTACACCCAATATATAAGTTGCTTCTTCCAAATCCTTTATGGAGAAATTTTTGGAAATCCAAGCTTTCACTGATTGCAACAATGAAGTTTCATTACCAATCAATAATAAATGATCAACATATAGCACTGAGATAATGATAGTGTTGTCTGTTCTTTTCTATATACGCACACGCTTTCTCTGTATTCTAATAAAAACCAAACTGTTTGATTACCTTATCAAAACACTTATTCCAACTCCGTGAAGCTTGTTTAAGTGCATAAACGGCTTCAACAACTTACAAACCTTACCCTCACTCCACTGACTACAAAACCCTTGGGTTACGACATATAGATGGATTCTTCTAAATCATCATTTAGAAATATCGTCTTTACATCCATTTTCCATATTTCATAGTCATAGAATGTAGTGATGGCTAGCATAATCCGAATGGACTTAAGCATGGCTGCAAGCGAAATGGTCTCATCATAATCAACACTTAAATTTGATGAAAGCCTTTCGCAACTAGCCTAGATTTGTATGTATCCACTTCTCCATCTGCATTAAGCTTTTTCTTAATAACCCATTTGGACCCAATGGGTTTTATCCAATCGGGTACGTCCGACAAAGTCCATACTTTGTTTTCGTACATGGAATCCATCTCGAATTTTATTGCTCCAAGGTAGAGTGCAGAGTCTTTACTCTGCAATGCTTGTTGGAAGGATAGAGGAGTGTCATCATCTAAGACACGATCCTCTTTCATACCGTCTATAGGAAAACCGTAGTATCTCTACGGTGCATGAGATTCCCTACTAGACTTCTAATAGGTTGCGTGTTTTCGTATACGAGTAAACTCGGTTCTCCTACTAGTTCGGCCTCAGTGTTAACCTCTTGGATCTCATCTAAGTCTACAACCTTGCCGTTAATATCCTTTGATAGAAATTCCTTTTCTAAAAGGAGAGCACGTTGAGAAATAATAACCTTTTGTTCCTCGGTATTGTAGAATATATATCCCATTGAATTTTTGGTATATCCTATAAATTTACACGGATTGATCCTGCCTCTAGTTTATTCAGACCAACGTTCTTAACGTATGCCGGACAACCTCATACCTTCAAATACTTGAGTTGGGGTTTCATACCAAGCCATATCTCATGTGGCATTTTGGGCACAAATTTAGTCGGCAACAAGTTCAACATATGTATTGTGGTTTCTAAGGCATATCCCTAATAGGACAGAGGCAACCCAGCCTTACGTATCATAGAACGAACCATATCTAATAGGGTTCGATTACTTTGCTCCGACACACCATTGTATTGCAGAGTATAAGGTAGAGTAAACTGAGAGATAATCCCATTATCTTTTGAGTACTATTGGAATTACTGTCCAACATACTCACCTCCTCGATCTAATCGAAGAATCTTAATCTTTTGGCCTGTTTGGTTTTCTACTACATTTTTATATTCAACAAATTTCTCATATACATTGGATTAGTTCTTCATAAGATACACACATCCTAGTCTCAAGAAATCATCAGTGGAGGTAACAAAGTAAGAACTATTATCTTTCGTGATTACAGGCATCGCGCCACAAACATCATTATGTACCAACCCTAATAATTCATCAATTCTTTCATTGCTCCTACTGAAGAATGGTGTTAGAACCTCCAGTTTATGTTTCAATGATAACAACTACACAATCATATATATACACATTATCAAGATTACAGGTATATGCTACAAGAAGACACCATGCACGAAGATATTGAGACTCAAAGAGAAACGAAGATCTATCGACCATACTACATTTAGTAAGGTTATTCTACTATAAAAGAGCCTTAGATAAAATATTGTTAAGGTCTCCTTGAGTATATATGCATACACGATCACACACTATTTCATATGCATCGAAATTAAGTTGGAAAACTGATTTTACTACTCACATATGTTTGAGATAAAACCACAAACGTCTATGACAATTCTCGGGTAAATATTTTCTGAAGTCACAGACGTCTGAGGTTTTACCACATACGTCTATCGTATAAAAAAAACTGTTAATTTTGAAAAGACACATCTGTTTTAGACAAAACGAAATCACACTTCATCGAAAGGTTGCAGCCATTAAAATGAATAGACCTTCTCAGATAGTAACAACTCTTCATCTGCACCCTTTTGAATCTATACATACTACTTTGATTGAAATGAAGAAATCAACTAACTTGAATTAATTGAATCTTTTTTCTCTTGATTTCTTAACACTTTATTGCGTATACATTGCTCACATACTCTCAATCTATTATACCAAAATATAATTTTGGTTAAACCACTTCCTACAACTCAAAGCATTCACATTCACATACTCAAAGGAGATCATAGGATGATTTGTACTATCAGTCAAAAACCGTGTTATTTGGAACACAAGATTGTCAAAGATATACTTTTGTATTAGCTTATTCGTCCGGGCGAAGCGAGGGTCAGTTGGTTAAAGGAAACACAAAAGGGGAGCTTCGGGACTGGACGTAGGACGGGAGGTTCGAACCAGTATATAATATCTGGTGTGATTATTTCTATTATTTATCTTACATTCAATTATTATACTCTGCTTATCATAGTTAATAATACACACACACAGATATATATATATATATATATATATAAGTTGCATTATTTATAAAGATCCTATAGAATTTCAATTGGTATCAGAGCAAGTTCATTTTAATATACAGTAACACGTAATTGAAATCATTAAAATGGCAAGTACATTTCAAGAAGGTCAATCAACTCCTTATCCTCCACTATTTACTGGTTCTAATTATGCTTATTGGTCAACACACATGCGAATTTTTATGGATGAAAATGGGTTAGAAACATGGCTATCAACTTAAAACAAATATGAAGCACCTGACATTGATATTGGCACATGGACTGGTGCACAAAAAGCAGAGGCATCTAACAATGCCAAAGCTATGAATGTATTATTTTTCTCACTCGACAAAAATGAGTTTTCACGTGTCATGCTTTGCAAGACTGCATATGATATATGGCGCACTTTACAAGTCACACATGAAGGCACAAATAAAGTCAAGCAAACTAAGATTTCGATTTTACAAAACCAATTCTCATCTTTCAAAATGAAAATAAGTGAATCAATTATTAATATGTATGCAAGATTTCAAACAATTCAACACAATCTCATAGCACTTGGAGTCAAATTCATAGATTTCGATTTAGTCACGTGAATTTTAAACTTTTTGACAAATGACTGGGAAAGAAAAGTTTTAGCCATCGAAGAAGCTAATGATCTTTCTCAACTTAAAGTCAAAGAGCTAATAGGAAATTTTATGTCATACGAAGCTAACTTGCAAGCTAGAAAGGATAATATCATAAAAAGAAAAACATAGCATTCCAAGAAAGTAACGAAGATTTAGACTTAAACGAAGAGGAGATTGTCTTTATTGCCAAAAACTCAATAAATTCAAGAAGTTCAAGAAGATGACCAAATTTCAAAATGCCGGCAAACCAAACTCTTCAAATCAAACATCGATTAAATGCTATAAATGCAAGAAATTTGGCCACATGAAGAAGGATTGTCCACAGCTCAATAACGATAAAAAGAAAAGAAAATTTGAGAAATTCAAGAAAAAGAAAAGAGCTTTTCAAGTAACATGGGATGATTCAGATTCGTCTTCTTCTTCAGATAGTGATAGTGAATGCGACTCGGACAAGCAAATGTGTGTTTTATGGCTAACACTGATGAGGTACATCTTGAACTTACTTATGATGAATTAATGGAAATAAGTATTGAATTGATGATAAATATAGAGAAACAAAAAATTAAATAAGGAATATGTAGGAAAGTTAACTAGATCAAAATTAGAAATCAGATTATTAAAAGATGAAAAAACTATCTTAGAAGAAGAATTAGAAATTGTTCAGAAGAAGTATGCAACACTATTATCTCAAAATGACAAGTTATTAAATGATCTAGAAAATTACAAGTTAGAAAAAGTTAATCTGGAAAAATAAAAACTAGAATTACAAGCTAATTTAGATTTTAGAAACTTTGAAATTTGTGAGCTTAAAAGTAAATTAGAAAAAATAACAAATAATGTGACAAAATTCAACAAAGGAAAACAAAATTTAGAAAATTTGATTATGATATCTAAACCATCTGGAAATAGAAATGGATTAGGTTTTAAACATAAACAAAGGCCAAAGCAATATAACACATTATACATAAAATTTAAAAAGCCAAAGTTAAAAACTAAGGTTTAGAAATCATATACAAATATGGTTAAGATATGGATTCCAAAAACAAACAATAAACTAATTAGACAAAAATATATTGATGAATGTTCACAAAAAGTTGTATATAACAAAAATTACATTTCTAAGGGAACCAAATCCTCATGGATATGGTCACCTGTATCCACTAACACGTAGGACCTTAATCAAAGAAGGTGGTACAAATTAATTTTTTTTTATTTTGCAGGTACCCAAAATTAAAATTAAAATAAAGAGAAATGGATACTCGATAATGGTTGTTCTAAGCACATGACTGGAAATGCAAATATGTTATCAAATATAACATATATCAATGGTGGCACTGTAACATTTGGAGATAACTCAAAGGGATTTTTCATCGGCATGGGAGAAGTCATCAATATTGGTATTTCTAGTTCTCCTTTAATTACTAATGTTTTATTATTAGAAAATTTAAAACATAACTTATTAAGCATAAGTCAATTATTTGATAGGATTTAAAATTGATTTCGAGAAAAATAAATGTAATATTTTTGATCAAAATACAAATTTAATTTTTGAAGGATTTAGAAATCGAAACATATATGTCTTAAACATGAATGTCAAAAACAATACAAATTTATGCTAAGCCGCAAATCATGATGACCCTTGGTTATGGCATAAACATTTTTGTCATATAAATTTTAAGAATATCAACAAACTAGCTAAGAATGAATTAGTAAGAGGATTATCTAAAATCAACTACAAAGTTAAAAACTTATGTGACGCTTGTCAATTTGGAAAATTAAAGAAAAACTCCTTTAAATCTGAAAAGTAAATTTCCATAAAACAACCTCTCGAATTACTCCATCTAGATTTATTCGGACCAACTCAAGTACGTTCAATAAATCATAATAAATACGTATTTGTAATTATTGATGATTTTTCAAGGTATACTTGGACATTATTTTTTAAACATAAAAGTGACACTTTCGAAATGTTCAAAAATTTTGCTAAACGAATAATTTTTTTTTAATGAATTTAAAAATTAAAAATACATGAAGTGATCACGGAGGTGAATTTGAAAATGAACTATTCACCAACTTTTGTAACAAAAAGGGAATTAATAATAATTTTTCATTTCCTCGAACACCACAACGAAACGGTGTTGTACAAAAGGAAAAATCGAATTTTACAAGAATGTGCACAAACTCTACTAAATAGTAGTAACTTACCAAAGAAGTTTTGGGCCGAAGCATTGCCACTGGTTGTTATGTATTAAATCGTGTAACACTTAGACCAATGACTAAAAACACATGCTACGAAATATTTTTTAACAAAAACAGAAAGTATCATATTTTCGTTTTTTGGGTCAAAATGCTTCATATTAAACACTAAAGATAATCTAGGAAAATTTGATGCTAAAGCGGTTGAAGGAATTTTTGTTGGTTATTCAGATCGAAGCAAAGCATATAGAGTCTTTAATAAACAAACAAATATTATAGAAGAAAGTCTTCATGTCTCATTTGACGAAAATTTTAATGAAAATAAATATGACAATGATGAAGATTTAATAAATAAAACTGATATACCTATACATGAAAATAATAATAATAATAATAATGTCAATAACAATAATAATAATATGATAACATCATCACCTAGAATATTAAGAGACCATCCTATTAATAATATTATTGGAGATTTAAATACAAGAGTATCAACTGGAAAATAGTTAAATCAAATGAGTCATGTTGCATTTATATCGAATTTTGAACCAAAAAATTATAAAGAAGCATCAAAAGATGATTTTTGGATTATTGCAATGCAAGAAGAACTTAATCAATTTGAAAGAAATGATGTTTGGGAACTTGTACCAAGACCAAACAATCAATCTGTAACTGGAACGAAATGGGTTTTTAAAAATAAAGTAGATGAAAACAGAAATATTGTACGGAATAAAGCATGGTTATTAGCTCAAGGATATAATCAAGAAGAAGGAATTGATTATGATGAAACATTTGCTCCTTTAGCCCATCTCGAAGCAATACGAACATTACTGGCTTTTGCATGTCATCATAATTTTAAACCTTTTCAAATGGACGTAAAAAGTGCATTTTTAAACGGATTTATAAAAGGAAAAGTGTATGTTGAACAACCCCATTTATTTGTTCACGAAAAATATCCCAATCATGTATTTAGACTTAAAAAGGCCTTATATGGATTAAATCAAGCACCTCGTGCTTGGTATGAAAGATTAAAAACTCACTTACAAAGTTCTGGTTTTCAAATTGGTAAAATTGATTCCACTTTATTCATAAAACAAGAAAGTAATAATATTTTAGCCATATAAATATATGTTGATGACATTATATTTGGATCCACTGATAAAAAATTATGCACTGAATTTTCTAAAATAATGAAAGATGAATTTGAAATGTCACATATGGGAGAATTAAACTATTTCTTAGGATTACAGATAAGACAATTAGAAAATGGAATTTTTATAAATCAAGAAAATACTGTCAAGATCTATTAAAATGCTTTGGAATGGAAAATATATCAAGTAAACCAACTCCAATGAGTACTACTCTACATTTAGATAAAGATGAAAATGGAAAAGATTTCGACCAAAAATTATATTGAAGTATGATAGGTTCTCCATTATACTTAACAGCTAGTAGACCAGATATTATGATGAGTGTATGTTTATGTGCTCGTTTTCAAGCACAGCCAAAAGAATCACACCATCGAGCGTAAAACGAATCTTAAGATATTTAACAAACACTAGAGATCATAGATTCATTTATCCAAAAGGAAGCTCATTCGAACTTGTGTCATATAGCGATGCTGATTTCGGCGGTTGTAAAATGGATAGAAAAAGCACAAGTGGGACATGTCATTTTATTGGTCTGCCTTTAGTATCATGGTTTAGTAAAAAGCAAAACTATGTTTCGCTCTCGACATGTGAAGCCGAATACATTTCAACGTCTTTAGTATGCGTACAAGTAATCTATATGCAACAAAATCTTCTAGATTTTGGTAAAATGATAACAAAATCTCCTATATATTGTGATAATACTAGTGCTATAAATCTATCAAAAAAATCCTATTAACCATTCTCGAACAAAACATATTGATATTCGTCATCGTTTTTTAAGAGATAACGTGGAAAAAGGAATTATATCACTAGAGTTTGTAAACACCAAAAATCAAATAGCCGATATTTTTACTAAACCAGTAAGTGAACTAACTTTTATTAAGTTAAGACGAGATCTAGAAATTTGTTTGTACAATGAATTGATTAACTAAATTTGTAGAAATAATTTTTGTACACTTAAATTTGTAGAAATAGCTCATATAGACTTTCAATTAGTTTTATACACTTAGTTTAATAATAACTGCATAAAAGTTAAACTAACAACAACCATATAAACCTAACCTCTCTCTGATAATTTATATGGTTAAACTCCTTTTCCTCAACCAACTCTCTAAAAATAGTAAAAAAAGTTATATTATAAATCAGCTCATATTCCTCTTTAAAACTTTGATGTGATTGTTCTAATCATTAAAACAAATAATACTCGAAAATGTCTTCCGATCACGACTCCACCTATTCAACTATCGACTATAAATCTCCCTCATCAGATAGCACTTATGTTTCACCAACTAAATCCACTCCTACATTGATATGTTCAGCCTCTCTAAACATTGTTGCATCACTTACATACCACACTAGCTTTTCTCCTAAAGAAAAGAAAGCCAAACGTTTGATTGATCTACAATCAACATCTCTCACCGACAAGGGTAATGAAATATATCACTATCAACAAGAAATGATGGGAGTTGAACGCAAAATGTATTATGAACAACGACGTCAAGAATCTCATCTAAATTTCTTGAAAAATGTATTCTAGCAATTTGTGGTCATTCACCAACAAAAAATTGCATACATCAAAAATCTCCTCGATTACAAGAAACTCCTACAAAAGCGAATAACATTACTTCGAGAAATTTGTACAAACCGGGACCATCAAACCAAGCTTGGATTGACACTACAGCCCATCCGAGTTGGTCTCCACTGAAGACGTTAATTAACGATACAAAAGTTGAACTAAATTCATGGGATATACAACAAACCAGCAATTCTAAATTCTCCAACAAAAACTAAACTAATGCTACGCGTCATATAAATTAAGTTTATTTATTAATTTTTGGTATGTATATTGTTTTATTGTATTAAAATTTCAATAAACTTTCATTGCTATTAAAATTATTTTCAATTTTCAGAAAATACATACCACATACGTCTGTGAAAATACAACAAACGTCTGTCAAAAGTTATGGGAAATTTTTTTCTGTAGCCACAGACGTCTGTGGGAATTCACAGACATTTGTCAAAACTCTTTGTTTATTTTTCCTACAACCACAGATGTCTATAGAAACCTCACAGCCGTCTGTCGAATCTTTATGTTTATTTTTACTGAAACCACAAACATTTGTGACTACCCCACAGACGTCTGTCGCTGCTCCGACCAAACATTTTCAGTAGCCATATATAAATGACTTCACTTTATTCTTCACTTTTACCTCCATTTCGCTTCCCTATTTCTAAAACCCTAGCCTCCATAACCTTCAAATTCATAAATCAATGGCTCACAAGAAGATGACCGTTTCTAAAAAGCAAAAACAAGGACAATCTTCCTCCTCCTCTCAAACCCCGGTTACTCAATCTCACATAAACCAATGGCTCCACAACAATCCCACTGCCATCAATCGATTTGAGGTGCTTTCTAAGAAGAAAATCCATTGTGGTCCCTTCTATTGCCTTGGAAATGTAATATGATATGATATTCTAGGATTAACTATAGATACCGGTTGCCTCAACCTAATTAGCTAAGATGAAAAGAATGTAATTATCGATCCTCTAGCTATCTACCTTTTCTATTCCAATTTATGTAGTGCAGAAATTTGGAATCCGAAAAATGAGGATGGATGGTTGTGGTCAAGTGTTTATGGAAAAGAAATCAAAATTAATGTATATACAGTTTGCCATATATAGGATGTTCTTATGAGGGAATCGACTTAACGGATATACCAGATCATAGTCTTTTACCCAAAGATTAAGTTACCCATCAAATATGGGAAGATAGGATGCCCTAATGGAAATCCATTTACCTACGCCCACGTGCTAGACTACTAAATAGAATGATAATCAACACAATCATTCCACGTCTAGGTAGCCACGAGCAAATTTATCCCAATGACCATCGAGCTTTATATGCAATATTTGGTCGTGTCTGGAAAATTGGGCAAAATTTGTTCATGACCAAATTAAAGGTTTTTGGACTAGCATCATCGACCAATTGTATATGCTCCGTACATTGTGCGTATCTTGCAAGATCTTGGAGTTCCTTCGTACTTATCACAATATGAAGAAATTCCAACAAAAGATAGTGGTCCAAGATATCTATCCTTGATGCAACTTCCCAAAACCCACCTCCTATCATCCCCTTCGACCAATGGACTATACAACAGCATCAACAAGAGCATCATGGTCCTCAGCAGACTTTCTCACCTCATTCTTCACAACAACCAGCTTCCTCTAGTCATGCTACCGAACATTATTCAGATTCTGAAATACAAGAAGCTCACATTGAACCAACACAAAACGAATCTCTTCATGATTTGGAACTTAAAAACCAAACGATAATCACGGCTAACCAGCTAGCCTTAAACAAAAAGATTACTAGATTGGAATGTTCTTTCTCGACAAGGATGACAAAAATGGAAAAGACTTTGGACAAAGTAGTCTCCACTTTAGGGAAAGTTACGCACAAAGTACATGGTCGATCGTCCTCTCGCTCATCATCCTCGCCTTCACCTACACCTCCACCTTGGGCTCAAACACTAATTTATCGCTCACAAGCTTCACCCGAAGGTATGTCTCATGATAGAGGTGACAGAGGGAAGACTTCTATGCAAGAAAACCTGAGGAAGAAGAAGAAGATTGAAATGACATATACGTGTCTGATACTCCGCATTTCCAACAACAATCGTACATGGCATTTCAAGGCCTCTCAATTCAAGAAGATAAGGAGTACAATGACCAAACACAACGGTAGGGCACATATGAGCTGGATCCGTCTTCTTATTGGGAATACTATGAGAATCATGGGGGCTTATCTTACTCACATAATCGGTACAATTAGCATTTCATTCTATCTTTTCACTATTTTGCAATTATCTATTCTTATGCTTGGTTGTTTCACTGTTTAAGACTTGTGCTACATTTGTTCCTAGTTTTATTTGAACTTCCCTATTTTATTTTTCATTATCTTAATATATAACATGCTATGTCTATTTAATATTTTTGCATCTTATATCATTTCCTTCCATTTTGATAATGGCAAAGAGGGAGGAATTTATGCATATACATAGGGGGAGATAAACATAATAATACATCCATTTTTGATTGTATAGTTGTTGTTAGCACCAAAATTGGTCACTAACCTCGTTAAGAAAGATTGTGTAGAGAGATAAATGATGAAAGTAAATTTAAACAGGGAACAATATGCTAAATTGAATGCAAAGACGAGAACACCAGATTTATAGTGGTTCAGCGTAACTGCCTACGTCCACTTTAAGGTTAATCTTTATTGCTTTACTAGATAATTGATTACAGAAACAATCCGTTTGCCAACTACTTGAATACAATTGCTAAGTAAAGAGGATGGGTCTTGAAAGTGGCAGAGTCTCCCCAGTTTCTTGAAAAAAAGGTCCTTTTCACTGTGTCCCTGCCTCTCTATTTATAGACAAAGATGGGTTGGACTTCCCTGGTGGGCCTGGTAGCTGAATACCTCGGCCCAAATGTAGTGGTCTCCATATGCCGATCCATAGATGCCGAACGCTGAACGCTGAACGCCGAACTAGGCGTGAATGCTGAACGATCTTCTCATGCTGAACAGAAGTGAGGCCGAACACCCTGAATGCCGTGGGAAGTATTTGTGCCGATCGATACTGGAGGCCGATCTAGTGTATTTGTGTTGAACGACTGAATGCCGAGCAGAACTTAAGCCGGACGATACTCTGGTCGAACGCTGTCAAGGCCGAACCATTTCTTGGCCGAACGATATTTTATGACGGACAATTCTGCCATGCCGAACGTTCGTACATGCCGAACGTTATACCATGCCGAACGTCTCTCGATGCCAAACGTCTCTCGATGCCGAACGTTCCTTGATGCCGAGCGCTTCCGAGTTGCCGAGCGTACCAGGATGCCGAACGCCATCTGGATGCCTGGATGCCGGACGTAGCGAGACGCCGACCGAACCAGTTGAGCCGAGCGACAAAGATGCCGAGTACTAAGTTGCCTGGTCAAATCTCCAGGAAACACTTGCCCCCCAAAGTGTATCACATGACCGAATGTGATACGCTTTGAATTATTTATCCCCCGTACTTCACTTTGATCCTTAGCCTATTCCTTTCGAAGATGTCTTCTTGTGATTACCAGGTGAGGTGGTGTGTGCCGAACAGAACAGCTGAGGCCGAACGCTCCTTGTATGCCGAACGACTTTGTTTTGACCGGTTCTAACGGTCATCGTCTCTTCGACTTCTTCTTCTTCTATATAAAGGCCGACCTGCTCCATCTTCTTCTCTTTTTACACTCACTTCTTCTAACTTATACTTGAAAAACTCGCCTGTTAACAGCCTCCAAAGACTTTACAATCCTTCCCCATCCACTCGACATTAATTAAAAACGCGCCCTCAACTTCAGAATTCTCCCAAGTCTTGATCTACTAATTAGGTATTGATCCCCTTATTTTAATCCTTCCCCTGACTAAAAGTTTTAATAAGAGGCTCAAGTTCGTAAATCATAATTGTAGCCGATAGGTGTTGCGTGGATGAGAGAATCAAACTGCGATTAGGATGTTCTTTTAGGGCCAGATGATGTGGAGGAAAGTAGGAGTGGCCAATGATGAGCATACGAGGGAGTAGTTGGGAGATGTATTATGGCCCGGCATGGTTTTTTCGTGCCGACCGAGATTGGAGGGAAAGAATGGAGGTGGAGTAGGAATTGGCTAGAATGTCGAACAACATGATCCGGTATGACTCGCCGAACGATACATCCTCGTTGTTCGGTGTGAATGGAGGAAGAAAAGAAAAATGAAAGCGTTGTTTAAGGAAGGAATGCCTAGCGTTGGAGCTCGGCGTAACTTTGGTTCGGCGTGATTCACCACATGCCGAGCAGTGGAATGGAAGGATAGGGAGGAAGTACGAACTAGATAGGATGCCGAACGATACTTCGGCCGAACAGAACTTAGACTGAACATCGCTTTAACAGAATGATACCCAGGCCGAACAATAGTTAGGCCGAACGATAATTTGGCCGACCAAGATTTAGGCCGAACGATAGATAGGCCGGTCGATAGTTTGGCCGGTCGATACTAAGGCTGAACAACGTGAATGCCGAACCATACTTAGGCCGATCAAACATAAATGACGAACCACACTTAGGCCAAACAACACAAATGCCGAACCATATCAAGGCCGAACAATCATAAATGCCGAACAATCATAAGTGCCGAACCAACAATTGCCTTGCCTAATCACATAACAAAACAAGGACAAGGACTCTAGCATACTAGCATATCAAAATGATTCGGACTATTAACTCCCTAGCTTCAGTAGACACTAGACATAAACCTGAACTTAGATTGACACAATAGGATAACTTCTTTTAACGTTTTCTGAATCTGAAACAGTAATCACCATAAAGCAGGCTTTTGGAGACGGTCAGCGATGACAGTCTTCGAAGGCGATGATTTGAAGCTCAATTTTATGTCAGTAACCTTGTGACTTTCAAATTTTCAACGCTTATACACAATTGATTGCACTAGTTCACACACCACGTGAGGGGAATATTCGTGTTGTTAATTCTAACATTGAACATTTTTCAAGTATAGTTCTCACAGGTGCTTTGCCAGATTCACTATTTATTGGAGATGTCTAAAAAATCTAGCTCCGCCACTATCTTAGATAGGCCCGGGCCGTCTTCAAAGCAAGAAGTCGCAGACACTTCAAATCCGTTGACTTCCCTCGCTCATAATTTAGCTCCTGATGCCCTGGAAGCATCGATTCTCTTGGATGATCCGATCAATTCAAAGGCTTCAAAAATTAACGAAGTCGCGCTTCGGCGAATATGCTCTATTCACGGAATCCCTTTCGCCGACGTGTTGGTTCCATCGAGGCATGATCGCCCACATCTGCCCCTAGTTGGGTATACTGCCTGCAATAAGTTTATGTGCTGGATGGGCAGCGTGCCTCCATTCAATTTATTTCTTCGGGACGTGTTGCAATACATAGACATCGCCCCGTCGCAGCTGCATCCAAACGGCCACGCGTTCATATACGGGACCTACCTCCTTTTCATGGCCGTCTTCTCTAGGCCTCCAACTCCCGGCGACATCAGATATATTTATATGATTAAGAGGCGGAAAGATAGCCCCTCCTTTGTGTTTCTCGAGCCGTACCACAAATGCCAAATTTTGACCGGAGCATGTAGCAAATTTGCCCTGTACAAACAGGAATGGTTCTATGTGCGTTGCCCTCCTGGTTTCGCGAGGAGATGGGTTGAAGGCAGTAAGTCTTTTCCCTGAGTCGACATTCATGCACTATCGGAGCTACGCTTTCTCTAACTTCTTGTTTCATCTTTTCAGGTATCAACCCACATCCTGAGGTCCGAGGATATTCTGATACCGTCGAAGCCATTAGAGCTCTTCCTGCCGAGTAACGGAACATCCGAACTCTCATTTCAAATGAGTCATTATCGAGATTCGAACTGTTAGCAGGAGGTCGCCGGATTAGCCTTCCTGAGGGCGTCTCCATTCCCAAGCCCGCATCCGGTAAAGGGAAAAAACTAGCTGAATCGTCATCACGCCATACCCCTGATGTACAGGAAGGGGAGAAAATCAAAGAGAGTGAAGCTCCTGAAACATAAGGCAAGAATGTGGGTCCTACTCAGGATCCGCTGGTCGAAGTGCATGATATTGAAACGTCATCTTCCCCTTCGAAGGGGAAAAAGAAATCGACGTATAAGATAAGGAAGGAAAAAGTTGATGGAACTTCCAAAATTACCCTTGTCCCAGCGGAGAAAGAAGCTTCCTCACAACATCTAGAAAGTTCTCTGAAGGGTCTGTCGAACCTCACCATTCCCGACGATCTACTCAATTACGGTTTCGACGATCCAGAAGCCCTTAAGTTTCATTCGCCCGCTAGAGGCGACACGGGAGTTCAAGCCCCAGTCCAGGGAGATAACACTCCAATTAGTAAAGATAAAGGAACTGGTCCGTCGGGGGGAACACTAGGACACACACGCACTTCACCATACACTTCAATTTTTTCCATTACCCCGATTTTTCCTAACTCGCTGTTATTTTTATTCTATGCAGGTGACATGGGATGCTCCCACGGGTTCGATCGCCTCCATGGTTCTTCTGTATTTCACCATCCAGGACGGGATTCAAGCTCCGGTAGACGTAGGGACAGAGACGATTATGAAGATCGAGACAACCGTCCCCGTGAGTCGTCTTATCGAAAGAAAACATATTCCCAGTCTTCATACTCTCGCGATCCCCCTCCTCGAACTGAGCCAGACAGAGAAAAACTTCCGCAAAAGGGGTCTCAATCGGATGTTTCCCGAGATCAACACTCCGGTTCATCCAGCACACGGCAATCTCGGGAACATCGGAAAAGAACAGAACTTTCAAAGCCTCCTCCCCCTGTTACTGCGGCTGACCCAACGATAGCAGAGAAGATGGTCGATCTTAAGGCTAAATTTCCAAAAATCTGCTTTGACGGCATGAAGTTCCTCCCAGCTATTCATCACATCCCAGGGCACGTTAAGCAGAGTGCCATCGCCTGCAACAACGACGTCTATGTTCAACATGATGCGTTTGTACACTTGGTCGAAAAAGTCTCGGAAGTATCCGTTGAGCGACAATAGGAAATTGACCGTTTGAATCTGGAAGCTATCTTCGACAAGGACATCATCAAGAATCAAGACGAAGAGCTCGCTTCGTTCAAGTCCAAGCTTGAAGCCGTAGAACAGAATGCTAAGGAGACTGCGAAGGCCGTCGCTCGTCTAGAAACGGCCCATAAGAAAGAACTTGATGTCGCAGTCCAATGCAGTGGGGCCCTAGCTCTAGAGAAAGATTCTATTCAAAAAGAAAGGGATACACTCGCCCTGCAGGTCAAAGAGCTGAAGGAGCTTCTCTCTACGGAGAGGGAAGAAAAGATAGCGGCTCAAGAAGAGTCTCAACGGTACTATAACGAGATCGTTGATACACGTCTCCTGAAAGCAAAGCTCGATGATGAGCTGTCTAAGGTTGAGGTGATGAAGAGCGAAGCTCGTGAGGAGGGTAAGAGACTAGCTTCCGAGGAGATCAACTCCCGTCTTGAAGCAGCTGCAGAAGCCGGCAGAGAAGAGGTCAAGTGTATGTTTGACCCGCTGATTGCCGAATACAGCGCCCGCGTCCTTATGCACTGCGACCTGACATTCCTAGGCGAGGGCTATCTTGAATCTCTAGCTGAGGCCTAGGAGACTTTAATAAAGATCAGGAAGGTTGAGTCGGGCACTGAGGAGGTTGACGAGGAGGATTTAGTGAGAGAGTTTCTCATGGGGAATGAGCCATCGTATTTGTCCGCAGCTATGGCCCTCTTTGGTAAAGGCTCTTCCCCATCAAAAAAGAAAGATGATGAAGCCGGTCCGTCTGGAACCGATGCTGCAGCCCTTCCTCCTACTCAACCGGCTGATCGACCAGCACTTGACCTATTTGAGCAGCATGTCGGCTACGATCCGGAAGATCCCGGTCTCGGCGTTCATGTGCTATCCCCTATTCTAGAGGGTGAAACTCCACGCGTAGCTGATAGCCAGCCAGAAACCGATATAAAACTCTTCTTCTAGAAGTCCAAAATCTGTCGCTTTCTGTTAGCGGTTATAGGTCCTAATGTTCGTTCTTTAAGTTTTTATGCAGGCCGCTCTGATCCTGAACCAACTTCAAGGAGCGACGACGCCAAGGAGGAGGCAGGGAAAACAAGCGATGTTGCTCACGTGGGAGTAACTCCCGGCCCTGACGCTCAAGTGATCGGGGCGCTAGATGATGATAAGTTTGACACTTCATCTCCCGTTGATGGGAGTGATGAAATCAAAATCACTGGCGCCTCAGAACATACTTCGAAGATGAGCATGAAGGAGCGACTCGCTGAAGAGAAGAAAAAGATGGTCGAGATCAAGGTCGAGCCTCAAATACTAGAACTTACCGACCCACTGAATAGGCCTCTGAAAATCATTCTCCCCGGCAAATCCAAACCGCTGGATGTTCCTTCTCCCACTCCTGACTCCGCTTCTTTGGCAAGCAAAAAATCCAAGAGGAAGCGTGAGGGAGAGGAGTCATCTGAGAAAACAAAGGAAGACAAGAAAAAGAAGCCGAAGAAATAGCCGCTATACTCGTTCAACGAGATTTTGCTTAGGTCTTGTAACTATTTTTACTTTTTCGTTTTCGTAGTTCATGTGGATAGATTTTTTGACTCCAAGTTTTGGAGGAGTAGTTGTGTAACCCCATTTTGGATTATTGAATAAAGTTTAGTTTCTTTGTCACTTGAACGATTCTTTTGCTTTTTTAGCTTTCTATATAACTGTGGTCGAAACTCAAGTTCTTATGAGTTGCATAATTTCCCAATCCATTCTTACATTATTCGAACATTCTTTGGAGTGGCATATTTCTTGTTTCACATTTTTGGGTACTTAGAATTTTTTCTAATCCGCGCTTTGGGGATTTAGAGTAATTCGGTCCACATTCAGGGGACCCGGAGATTCGAATCATCTATACTCTAGTCTGCACTCCGGGGACTTAGAGTACTCCGGTCCGCACTCAGGGGACTCGGAGATTGAAGTCGTTTATACTCTAGTCCGCGCTCCGGGGACTTAGAGTACTCCGGTCCGCACTCAGGGGACTTGGAGATTGAAGTCGTTTATACTCTAGTCCGCGCTCTGGGGACTTAGAGTACTCCGGTCCGCACTCAGGGGACTCGGAGATTGAAGTCGTTTATACTCTAGCCCGCGCTCTGGGGACTTAGAGTACTCCGGTCCGCACTCAGGGGACTCGGAGATTCAAGTCGCTTTATACTCTAGTCCGCGCTCTGGGGACTTAGAGTACTCCGGTCCGCACTCAGAGGACTCGGAGATTGAAGTCGTTTATACTCTAGTCCACGCTCTGGGGACTTAGAGTACTCCGGTCCGCACTCAGGGGACTCGGAGATTGAAGTTGTTTATACGAGTTCGTACATCATACAGAATAATGTAACTCCAGCAGTTCATCACCCGACTATGAGATATAGAAACATTAGTAATTCATGGAAAAGACAGCTTCAAGCCTTTATTAATGAAAACCAACTAAATTGCCTGATTACATGGTCAAAAAGAAACTAAGAGATAACAGAACAAAAACATACATGAAATAACTGCACCTAAAACATGAAAGAAACAAGCTAAGTGTAATAACGTCGCAAATGTTCACTGTTGCACGCTCGGGGGAGCGTCACGCCATCAACGGTCGCTAGCTTGAAAGTTCCCTATCCAAGCTTCCGTTCAATGACATATGGACCTTCCCAGTTGGGATTCATACGTGATGGTACCGGGAAAACTTATTTCAAAACGAGATCACCCACATCAAGGATTCTTGGGTGGACATTCTCGTCGTAGTATCGCTTGACTCGATGCCTATATGCTGCCGCCCTTAATTCAGCCTCTTCACGTTTTTCATCAACGCAGTCCAGTGATTCCAACAAGAGATCTCGATTCGTCTTAGGATCATAATGTGTCACTCGATGTGATTGAACTTCAAGCTCCATGGGTATAACAGCTTCCGAGCCGTATGCCAATGCAAATGGAGTATGGCCAGTCGTGGACTTGTGGGTAGTTCTGTAAGCCCATAGCGTAGTTGCGAGTTCATCTACCCACTTGCCTCCAGCCTTTTCCAAACGCTTCTTCAATATGGACTTGATTATTTTGTTCACGGCTTCAACTTGTCCATTAGCCTTCGGATGAGCAACGGCGGCGAACTTTTTCTCAATGCCGTACTTTGAACAGAAATCTTTGAACTCATTACTTTCAAACTGAGTTCCGTTGTCCGTAATGATGGTTCGCGGGAGGCCAAAGCGGCATATAATGTTTCGTACAACGAAATTAATGACCTTCTTGGAGGTGATTGTGGCTAAAGGCTCTGCCTCGGCCCACTTCGTGAAGTAGTCGACTGCAACTATCGCGTATTTTGCACCACCTTTGGATATAGGCAAAGAACCGATTATGTCGATTCCCCAGATTGCAAACGGCCAGGGACTAACCATTTGTGTGAGTTCCGTTGGTGGAGCTCTCGGGATTTTCGCATATCTTTGACACTTGTCACATTTTCTTGCATAATCTGCAGCATCTCGATTCACAGTTGGCCATAACGGAGGATCTTTTTCGCTAGCGTTTGCCCCCTAATATGGTCTCCACATTCTCCCTCATGAACCACCTTCAAGACCCGCTTTGTCTCATCATGGGCAATGCATCGTAATAAGGGGACCGAGAACCCCTTCCGATACATTACTCCATCCTGCATCACATATCGTGCAGCTTTTCGAATGACCTGTCGTATTTCGTTCCTTTTTTCCGGGAAAGTCCCGGTCATCAGGTATAGTTTGAATGGGGTCATCCATGACTCCATCTCGATTCCTGTTTCCAACACAAAATCAACTTTCATCGCGTCTATGCTTGGAGCATTCAAGGTTTCAACGAGAACCAATCCCATTTGCTGTGCATCGCCAGTGCTTGCGAATTTAGCCAATGAGTCGGCTTCTTTGTTCTGTTCACGCGGGACATGCAAAATGTCATAATGTTCGAGGTTCGACAATAGTTCCTGAACCAGAACAAGGTACGGAGCAAGCTTCTGTCCCCTTGCTTGGTAATCTCCCCGCACTTGGTAGACCACCAACTGTGAGTCACAAAATATTTCGACTGACCTTACCCCGAGTTCTCCAATAAGCTTTAAACCAGCAATCAATGCTTCATATTCTGCTTCATTATTCGTAGCCGGGAAATTGAGCTTCACGGCGTAACAAATCGACCGATTTTCTGGAGTCACGAGAACTACTCCAACTCCGGAGCAGCGGTCGTTTGATGCCCCATCGGTGTACAATTTCCATTCAATGGGGGGAATGACACTGTGACCGTCCGGTTCGTCAGATACAGTAAACTCAGCGATGAAATCTACTAATGCTTGCCCTTGTATGGCTCTTCATGGCAGGTAGGTAATATCGAACTGACTCAACTCGATATTCCATTTTAACATCCTTCCAGAAGTTTTTGGTCGTTGGAGTACCTGCCGTAAGGGCTGATCGGTATAGATACCGACTGAGTGTGCTTAAAAGTATGGACACAGCTTACGTGATGCAATCACCAAGCAATAGGCCAATTTCTCAATTTTAGGATAATTTCTTTCTGCCCCCGTTAAACGTTTGCTAACGTAATACACCGGCTTTTGGACTCGGTCCTCATCGCGGACCAAAGCCGCGCTTATAGCGTGCGGGGATACAACCAAGTATACATACAGCATCTCGTGGTCCACTGGTTTCAACAGCACTGGAGGACTCTCCAAATGCATCACCAGATCTTGGAACGTTTCCTCACAGTTGGATGTCCATTCGAAATTCCTCTTCCCTTTCTTTATTATATCGAAGAAAGGAATGCACTTGTCCGTGGCTCTGGATATAAATCGACTCAGCGCAGCCACCTTTCCATTCAAGCTTTGCACCTGTTTTATAGTTCTGGGCACTCGCACATCTCGAATAGCTTGAATCTTTTCCGGGTTAGCTTCAATTCCCCTAGCGTTAAGAATGAATCCCAAAAACTTCCCCGACGCAACGCCGAAGGAACACTTCAGAGGGTTGATCTTCATCCCATAATATCTGAGTATATCGAACATCTCTGATAAGTCTCGAATGTGGTCGTTTGACTGTCGTGACTTCACAAGCATGTCATCCACATAGACTTCCATCGTTCTACCAATCTGGTCTTTTAACATTCGATTCACCAAACGCTGATAGGTCGCTCCCGCATTTTTCAATCCGAAAGGCATCACTACATAGCAATATAGCCCAACGTCTGTGACGAAACTGGTGTGTTCCTGGTCCAGAATATGCATCGGGATCTGATTGTATCCCGAGTACGCATCCATGAATGACAACAACTCGTGTCCTATAGTGGAGTCGACCAATTGATCAATCCGAGGCAATGGGAAACTATCCTTGGGGCACGCTTTGTTCAAATCGGAATAATCTACGCAAGTTCTCCATTTCACATTTGCCTTTTTCACCAACACGGGGTTTGATACCCATTCAGGGTAGAGGGCGTCGCGGACGAACCCATTGGCTTTGAGTTTGTCCACCTCCTCTCTGAGAGCAGTGGACCTCTCCGGGTCCATCCCTCTCCTCTTTTGTTTAACCGGGACGTACTTCGGGTCTATGTTCAACATATGACTCGTAATAGCGGGAGAAATCCCACACATATCAGAATGTGTCCAAGCAAAAACATTAAGATTCGCTCGGAGGAAATCACTGAGATCTTCAGTCATTGCGGGGCTAAGTTGTGATCCGATCTTCAGTACTCGCGACGGATCGTCTCGGCTGACTGAAATGTCAATTGTCAATTCAACCGGCGCTGCCTTTTCTTCCCTGGGTTCCTCATCGTCGTCTCTTGGATCTATGTCTCTGTAGATCCGAGGATTATGCCCGAGCCAGGGCTCAAGCATTATTTGTCAATTGTCGGTATTATGGATGCGGACGGAATTGTCCGCAGCCTTTCCTTTCTCCCTCCGATGGGCCTCTTGGAGCTCAGCCACATAACATGCACGACCAGTCGCCTGGTCGCCATGAACAACACCTACTCCTTTGTCAGTTGGAAACTTTAAAGTCAAGCACCACGGGGCTAACGCTGCCCTAAACTCAGCCAGGGCCGGTCGACCCAAGAACACATTGTACGGAGAATCCACATCCAAAACTACGAAAGGTAGGATTCGCACCCTCTTCGCTCACCTTGTCCCAGTTCAACTGGTAACTCAACATATCCCACTGCATCGGTCGCTGCACCATTAAAGCCATGTATGCGAGCTTTAGACGGTTTCAAATCCTTCGTCTCCATCTTCATCTGGTCACAAGCCTTTTTGAAGATGATATTGACTGAACTTCCACAATCAATCAAAATTCACTTTACATACGCCGGCCCGATTGTCGCAGATATGACCATCGAGTCGATGGTAGGAGCCTCTACTTGATCAGCATCTCTGCTCATGAATACTATATCGTCTGTCATCATGCGTAGCTGTTTAGCAGGGGTCCCATCCTCTACGTTGGAACAACACTCGAAGTCTGCGTGCTTCAGGGAACTAGCATACCGCTCCATTTCTTCCCAGTTCTTATCCGCAAGGTGAGGTCCGCCGATGATCGTGTTTATGACTAGTCTGCCCACAGTCCGGGCAGGCTCCTCGGGATGACGCGGAGCTGGTGCACGACCTGGATTGGATGTTTCCTGTCCTCCTTCCTGCGGATTCTTCACAAACTCCTGTAACTTTTTCTGCCTAATCAACTTCTCTATAGCATCGTGTAGGTGTCTGCACTCTTCAGTGTTGTGCCCATAAGTCTCATGAAAGCGGTAGTACTTCCCGGTCCGCTTTTGTTCCTCAGTCGACTCCTATGGACGTGGCTTTCTGTACTGAAAGGTATTGTAGGTTGATAGGTAAATGTTCTCAAGAGATGCATTCAGCGGGGTGTACACGTTGTAGGTTGGAATTCTCGGCTTCCATTTCCCCGCTTCTCTCTTCTTCCCTTGATTTATTCCTCTAGATTCCTTAGGTTGCCCGAGCTTGTTCTGGACATTGACTTGAACTTTTCTCGAGTTGTCTCCGGACTGCTTCACAGTAATGTTGCTTTTCACGGACTCCTGGACAGGCCCCGGTGCCTTATCTCGCCTTACCCACCTGGCTTCCTCTCTTCTTATGAACTGATGTGCCTTTGAGTAAAAACGCTCTAGCGTAGTCGTAGGTTTTCCTGCCAGCCAGTCTCCAAACTTTGAATCCGGATCCACACCTTGCATCACAGCCATAAGAATTGCATGATCATTGGGATTGCTAACTTCAGTTGCCGCAACATGGAATCTCTATAAATACTCCTTCAATGATTCCCCAGGAGCCTGGATTACACTTGATAGAGACATCATGTCCTTTGGACGAGTAGTGTGTATCCTGAACTGTTCTATAAACTTCTTCGCCAACTCCTCGAAACTGGATACGGACCGTAGAGGAAGTCGAGTGAACCACATGGTAGCGATCCCAGATAGAGTTATTGGAAAGCATCTACACTTGGTTGCATCATTTGCTCTAGCTGAATCCATCATCCATTCGTATCTCATGACATGCTGTCTGGGATCAGTCTTTCCTTCATATGCCGGGATAGTTGGCATACTAAACTTCCTAGGGTACGCTGCCTACAGAACAGTGTCTATGAACGGAGTATGGCTTCTTGAGTCCCCCTAATCGTCGTTTGATAAGCCTTGATTCTCTTTCACCAATTGTCTGATCATGGCCGTCAGGTCTGGGGTCTGTATGGAAGGTGGAAGGTTGGAGTCTGTCCTTCGTGATTGATCAGGCTGATGCCTCCTCTGCTGGCGATCTGCCAAATGTGCGTCTTGAGGTTCGACATCATTGGTATCTTGATGATCCGGGCCTCCAGCCCCCACCTGCACTCCAGCTCCTAAGTTTCCAACTCTTGCTTGGTCACGATCTCCAGCTGTTCGGACAGCAGCACCTGCCTGCGTAGTTTCAGTCTTACGACGTCTACGCCTGGGAGGTTCATCGGACGAAGTCGAGCTGTCGGATGAAGAATAAGGAGCGGGATTGCCCCCAGCATTCTGATCCTGTTGTTGAGTGAGTTGTGCCATGAGGTTGGCGTTGGCTTGCATCTGCTCTCCGAGTTGTCTCCTACTTTCCCTGAGTTCTCTCATCAAGTCGTTGAACTCTATTCTGGTGACAATCGACATTTGGTCCTAGGCGGTAGTCCCTGCACCTAGCATTGCTTGCTGATTGCTAGGTCCTGCTTATTGTACGCTAGTAGTCTCGTGGGCGTCCGCATTATGAGAGGCTAATCTGGTACGTGGTCTTGCCATTGTAGAGTTATTAGTATGAACTCTGAGTAGAATCAACGGACGTCCTACGAATGAATCAGATCTTCTTTGGGGGATTTATTCAATCCAGTAGCGTCAAAGCAGATCCTTGAGGTCTGAGAATTCAGTTCTCGGTGAAAGCACCAAAGTGTTAGCACCAAAATTGGTCACTAACCTCGTTAAGAAAGATTGTGTAGAGAGATAAATGATGAAAGTAAATTTAAACAGGGAACAATATGCTAAATTGAATGCAAAGACGAGAACACCAGATTTATAGTGGTTCAGCGTAACTGCCTACGTCCACTTTGAGGTTAATCTTTATTGCTTTACTAGATAATTGATTACAGAAACAATCTGTTTTCCAACTACTTGAATACAATTTCTAAGTAAAGAGGATGAGTCTTGAAAGTGGCAGAGTCTCCCCAGTATTCTCGAAAAAAAGGTCCTTTTCACTGTGTCCCCGCCTCTCTATTTATAGACAAAGATGGGTTGGACTTCCCTAGTGGGCCTGGTAGCTAAATACCTCAGCCCAAATGGAGTGGTCTCCATATGCCGATCCATAGATGCCGAACGCTGAACGCCGAACTAGGCGTGAATGCCGAACGATCTTCTCATGCCGAACAGAAGTGAGGTCGAACACCCTAAATGCCGTGGGAAGTATTTGTGGCGATCGATACTGGAGGCCGATCTAGTGTATTTGTGCTGAACGACTGAATGCCGAGCAGAACTTAAGCCGGACGATACTCTGGCCGAACGCTGTCAAGGCCGAACCATGTCTTGGCCGAACGATATTTTATGACGGACAATTCTGCCATGCCGAACGTTCGTACATGCCGAACGTTATACCATGCTGAACGTCTCTCGATGCCGAACGTTCCTTGATGCCGAGCGCTTCTGAGTTGCCGAGCGTATCATGACGCCGAACGCCATCTGGATGCCGAGCGCTTCTTGGATGTCGGACGTAGCGAGACGCCGACCGAACCAGTTGAGCCGAGCGACAGAGATGCCGAGTACTAAGTTACCTGGTCAAATCTCCAGGAAACACTTGTCATCACCAAAAAGGGGGAGATTGTTAGAACCTTCAGTTTATGTTTCAATGATAACAACTACATAATCATGTACACACACACATTATCAGGATTACATGTATATGCTATAAGAAGACACCATGCTCGAAGATATTGAGACTCAAAGAGAAACAAGGAGAAACGAAGATCTATCGACCATACTACAGTTAGTAAGGTTATTCTACTATAAAAGAGTCTTAGATAAAATATTGTTAAGGTCTCCTTGAGTATATATGCATACACGATCACACACTATTTCATATGCATCGAAATTAAGTTGGAAAACTGATTTTACTACTCACAGACGTCTGAGATAAAACCACAGACGTTTGTGACAATTCTCGGGTAAATATTTTCTGAAGTCACAGACATATGAGGTTTTACCACAAACATCTGTCATATGAAAAAACTGTTAATTTTGAAAAGACACTTCTGTTTGAAACAAAAAGAAATCACCCTTCACCGAAAGGTTGCAGCTATTAAAATGAATAGACCTTCTCAGATAGTAACAACTCTTTATCTGTACCCTTTTGAATCTATAAATACTACTTTGATTGAGATAAAGAACTCAACTAACATGAATTAATTGAATCTTTTCTCTCTTGATTTCTTAACACTTTATTGCATATACATTGCTCACATACTCTCAATCTATTATAACCAAAATATAATTTTGGTTAAACCACTTCCTACAACTCAAAGCATTCACATTCACATACTTAAAGGGGATCATAGGAAGATTTGTACTATCAGTCAAAAACTGTGTTATTTGGAACACAAGATTGTCAGAGATATACTTTTGTATTAGCTTATTCCTCCGGACGAAGCGAAGGTCAGTTGGTTAAAGGAAATACCAAAGGGGAGCTTCGGGACTGGACGTAGGACGGGAGGTCCGAACTAGTATAAAATATCTGGTGCGATTGTTTCTATTATTTATCTTACATTCAATTATTATACTCTGCTTATCATAGTTAATAACACACACACACACAGATATATATATATATATATATATATATATATAAGTTGCATTATTTATAAAGATCCTATAGACTTTCAAATGGTACACTCCTATGTCTAGACAAACTATTCTTTCTCCTTTTTAAGGGCATCAAAGAATGGTACACATCTGTCTTTAGCTTTGAGATAAATCGACTCAACACAGCTACCTTTTCGTTTAAGCTTTGCATCTCCCTCCTTGTTTTTGGGGCTTTGACATCTCTCAGTGCATTAATCTGCTCCGGATTGGCTTCTATACCCCTTGAGTTCACTATGAAACCAAAAAAACTCTATGCAACCTCGAATGAACATTTCAGTAGATTGAGCTTCATTCCATATCTTCTTAATATATCAAACATCTCTAGGAGCATGTGGTTCGTCAAACGATATGACTTCACTAGCATGTCGTCCACATAGACCTTCACTGTACATCCAATTTGATTCTTAAACATCGAATTTACCAATCTCTGGTAGGTTTCTCCTATAGTTTTCAGACTGAACGACATAACACGGTAGCAACTACAGTCTCAGATCAGTAATGAAGTTGGTGTGTTCTTGATTTGGAATGCGCATTAGTATCTGATTGTAGTTAGAATATGCATCCATGAATGATAACAATTTGTGTCTGGCTGTTGAGTCCACTAGTTAGTCAATCTTCGGTAGTTGTAAGCTATCTTTTGAGCATGCCTTATTCAAGTCTAAATAGTCTATGCATGTCCACATTTTCCATTAAGCTTCTAGACCAACACTGGATTAGATAACCATTTAGGGTACATGGCATTGCGGATGAAGCCGTTGGCCTTCAGCTTATCCACTTCCTCTTTTAATGCAGCGGATCGCTCCCGACCCAGGCTATGCCATTTCTTCTTCATAGAAGGACATCTAGGATTCATATTCAATGCATGGCATGCTATCTACTATGATATTCCACACATATTGAAATCTGTCGAGGGAAACACATCCAGATTTGCCTAGAGGAACCCCGCCATCTCCTTCTTCATCTTCACATTGAGCTGTGATATGATATTTAGGACTCGAGTAGGATCGTCCTGATTGACCGGGATGGTGATCGTCGGCTAGGCTGGGACTGCCTTCGCATCTGCTGACTCTTTCCTCGGATTCATAAATTTGTAAATTTTACTATACCGACCGAGCCAGGACTTAGGCGGTGGTTGCTAAATCAACTTGAAGTAGAGAGTTTTCTCTGCATCCTTTCCTTTTTCACGTCGCTTCGCCTCTCTCAGCTCTGTGACACAGCATTCACATCCCATGCTCTGGTCTCCTTGGATGACTACTACCCCGTTAGAAATTTCATTATTAAGCACCATGGGGATAAAGCTACCCTAAAGTTAGCAAGGACCGGATGGCCTAAGAAAGCGTTGTACGTAGAATATGCATCCATCACAATGAAGGTCATAACCTGAACTCTCTTGCGGTTACCTTTACCCAAATCCACCGGCAAGTCAACACACCCAACTGGCTCTACAACCTCTTTGGTAAATCCTAATATTCAGGATTTACATAGCTTCAGATTCTAGCCATCCATCATCATTTGATCGTAAGTTTTATTAAACAAAATATTCACTGAGCTCCCACAGTCGATGAGAACTCGCTCCATAGTAGTCGACCCAATCATGGTCATTATCACCAGAGGGTCAAGCGTCAACGCTTCTACCCCATTAGTATTTATGAATACAAAATCATTTATCATCGTTCTTAACTACTTCACCGAAGCTTCGTTTTCGATAGCAAAGCAGCTTCCTTGAACAATATGTTTTAGAGAACTCTCATACCTTTCTTTCTCATTCCATCTCTTCTCAACCGGATCAGGTACACCAGAGATCGTATTAATAATAAGTCTTTCTCCAAGCTGCCTAGGTTCGTCTTCACTAGGCCCATTCTAGCCCTGTTGAAGCATCTGCCCTTGGGGTTAAATATTTCCTTGCAGCTATCGTATGGGACTTTCAGATATTGTTGAAGTTTCTTTTTCCAGATCAAGTCTTTAATTACATTCCACAAACATCGACATTTATTAGTATTATGATCGTGGGTTTTTTGGAAGCGGCAGTACTTCCCAGACATTTTTTCTCTTTTAGTCGACTCCCTCCCAGGCGGCTTCTTATAGTTTTCAGTTCCTTGCAACGCAAGTACATATTCTCAATGCTATCATTCAACGGGGTGTAACCCTCATGCTTTGGGAACCTCAAATGCTTCTTAAAGTCTAGTTCCTACCTCAATTACCCTGACTATCTCTCTTCTAGTTGTTATTCTTATTTCTCACATTAATAGCAACATTCTCAGAGTTCTCACCGGTTTATTTCATATCAACATTACTTTGAACCACCTCAGTCGACTGTCTTTCACCAATCTTTCCTATGGCCATATTTGCCTCTTCCAAGCGCAAATATTAGGTCACTTTTCTGTTAAATTCTTCCATGGTCGGTGGAGGTTTCATTTTCAGCCATCTACCAAAATCTGTATCAGGATGAATCTCTTTGACCAAAGGCATCAATACAATGTCCTCCTTGGCATTTCTTACTTCTATCACAGTTGTATTAAACCTACTCAAGAAGTCTTCCAAAGACTCCTTAGAACTCTAAAAAATGTTAGACAAGGACATCAAATCTTTTGGATGAGCATCATGCAACCTAAACTACTCTATAGACTTCCTAGCCAACTGGTCAAACAAAGACATGGATCTTGGCGCCGACCGAGTGAACCACATCATAGCTACTCCTTCCAAAAATATTAGGAAACATCTACATCGCATAACATCAGTAGCTCTGATGTTATCCATATGTCATTCATATTTCAAAAGATGTTATCTCGGATTAGTCGTTCTGTTATATGATGACAACGTGGGCATGGCTAACCTTCTAGATACTCTTTCCGTGGTATCTCCTTGGCAAATGGGTTCCTACTAGGAGAAGAATCCCAGTCATCATTGCTTCTATGTTGGTTTTCATTCACCAGCCTTCTCACCATATTAGCTAAAAACTCTGGTTCAATTAGATCGGTTGAACATCAATCATCATGGCATGCCCCGAGTGTTTAGATCCACAAATGGTCTCGGTTAGTTCCATGACATCTGGGTTCTCCTATCTCTGGGAGAACCATTCGTCCAGCCAACTGGTTTCTATGATCTCTATGTGATGGATCAACAACAACCGTTTAAACTCTGGTATTCTAGCCACCAATAGTAAGGCAATCACCATCACCATCACCTTCTTACATGTCAATAAAAATATCTTCATTCATGTCTCACTGAGATGGATCGGTGCCGAGTTGTAGGGGTGGTTCGGCATTGCGCTGTGCCCTCCCAACCTGAGTCTTGCTTGCTCCAACCTTCAAAGTTCCAATGTTCTCTTCATTTTTTGCTTTCCCTCTTCGTAGTTTCTTTCCGATAAAGAGGAACTATCTTCTTTTGAATCGGAAAGTGACAATTCCTTCATGTTCCTTCTATAGCCTTGGGATAACTGGGTTATCAACTACATATTTTCTTTCATTTGCGTTATCATAGCGTTCTGGCTTTCAATTAGCCTTTCACTCATTTCTTTCACATCCAATCCAGATCAAGCCTGGTGATCATATCTGACGCACTTTGAATTTCAATAGTTTTGGGCTAGTTAATTTCTCCTCCATACTGGGATCCATCATTATCCACGTCATTAGTGGGTTTGGAGATACTGGACTTTTCCTTGGCGTTCCTTGGTGCCATTGCTTTGGTAGATCCTTTGTTAAATTTTTAAGGAAATTTAAATAATCATGGACCATCTAAGAAGAACTTGTAGATCTACTTCATGGATTATAGTAATCCGAAGGTTAAAGATGTATTCAAACAGTGAGAAATTTGAGTATTCTCGGTGAAAGCAAAAAAAATGTTTGTTTCAAAAGTTAGAGAAACACCAGATTAGATTGAAGTAGAGAATAAAATGAATAAGTTAAATGAAAAACGAGATAAAACAACACAGAGAATTTATAATGGTTCGGCTAAACTTTGGCCTCTATCCACTTAAACTTTGTTAATGATATTCAGATGTTTTACAAATTGTGTTCTTATAATTTGCTGCTCACAACTCAATGAGAATCCAGCAGAGTGATAGGATACAATCAGGAAGTTCAGAAAATAGAAAAAGGATCCTGAAATAGTGCACTCTCATCTTATTTATAGCCTAGATCACTGAAATGGGCTTTGATATTGGCTATCCACTTTCTCCATATTCATGAGGAGGTTAACGAAGAAGATCGTCGCTACGTTCAAAAATCATGTGTCAACTCAGTACCAAGTTGGGCTTCACAACTCGATGCCGAGTTATCACTTGTAGCAATTTTGAAATTCTAGCTTTGATCTCTTGCTTCCTTTGATGGAAAGCACCCGACTTATCTTCCTTTACTTCGAGCTGTGCATCGTTATAGTTTGTCTTCGATCGTCTTTAAATTGGTTCGCATTTAGGGATCGGTACCAAGTTGTATGAGTCAACTCGGTGCCAATTTGTCACTTCGCCTATCACTTACCAACTTCTTTCCCTACTACTTAGTTCTACTATGTTGGAACTAGGCCAGCCCGTAGCGAAGTTAAAGGATAAATTTCAAAAATTTCCTTTATTAGATCTTTGTTGGATTTGTGAAATCTAAATTCATTTAGATCTTATCTAAATTTTATTTTAAACAAAAAATTCATTTTATTTAATTTGTAAATAAAGTTTTGTTTCGATGTTATATTTATGTTATATAATATGACCATGTGTATCATATACACATGCGTGTGCACATGCACATGCAACATATATAGTGGATATGATTTAATATGCCTGCATATAAGTGCGCGGATTTACACCACAATAGATATATTAGCCTCTCCACATACATATGTGTTGTCTCATACATACATATACATAAAATTTATTGCGATATAAAATTATACTTATAATAGTATAAATATATATATGACATTATAAAATAGTTATATTTGTAAATACAAATGCAAATGATTTCAAATATAAGTTTAATTCAATATATATAGCTTTGCTTATATTTATACACACATATATGTATATGTATATAACCTTATAATGTTATTTTGCTAATCAAAAGGTTTATTTGTATTCAGGTAGCAATCAATTAGGTTTAAATAGGCAATTAAGAGGAAGACGAAAGAGTGGAGGTTTAATGAAATAATTTGGATTTAAGAAAGTAATAAAAGAGAATTAATGAAGAATGTATATATATAAAATCTTATAAAGTTATTTTTGACTAATCAAAGGTTTATTTGTATTTAATTGGAAAAATATTTTACATCTTAATCTTTAATAATTTGTTTCCTTTTCATCTTTAATTAATTATAAACAAAACAGACTTTTACATAAGTATATATATACAAAATAATTCATGATATACATACATACATATATATATACACATACACATATACATACACACACGCACACACACACACACACACTTTTATGCTTATTAAATATACATACTTACACATAAATATGTACTTCATTTAACATACATATTAGAACAATTTATTATATTACAAATATATACATATGCATATATATAAATGTAGATTAGAAATTAGACATATACATGATCAAATAAAGTTGTAATTCCTTTTTCTCCAAAATAACAACATATATAAAGGTAAATACATGATCTAACAAATTGTATATACAACCACATACTTTACTCTTGCGTAATTAAAATTAATTTGTTCAAAGTCTCTTTCAAACATTGTCAATTTTGAAATTAAAAAGAAAAGAAATTTGCTTTTGATTCATTAGCCGAATCATATGTCCAAACAGATATATATATATATATATATGTATATATGTATGTATGTATGTATGTATAAGAAATTAGTAATCATATATACATACATAAAATCATATATTCACATCTTATGTTGATAACACATACAAATAGGGACTCGTGATAAAACCTAATCTATTTAAACATAAACATATGATAATCAAGTGTACAATTATATAAATTTCAAAATATGTATTGTATCTTGCAATTGTCCAAAAGTACACCTTGAATGTTGAATTTGAAAAAAGCCGCTTGAATCTCTATTCAGTACTTCCAAAAGGCGCAACTCGATTGGGAAAACTACACATCGTTCTTTTGATTTAAATTGAATTTGTGTTTGTGTTTTTTTACTTGAATTTTGAGAAAAGGAGAGAGGAATTTTCGACTATTTTTGATGGAGAGAGGTGGAGGCATAAACCCTAGAAAGAATTACGTGAAAAGAACGGCAAGAGATATTTAAATAAAATAGGAAAGAAGGGGTTTAAAGAGGTAAACATCTTTTCTTTCCTAAGACATTTCACACCTTTTTGGAATCAAATTCAAAGCCTCTTCCTAGCTATCGTGGCCGACCATATACACCCCTCTATTGGGTCTCAAAACACTTTAAGTTTGATTAGATATTTTATATTTAAATCAAATTTAAACATACATCGATATCGTATTTCAACAAGTGTGTATACAACTTATACGCACTATTTTTAAACCGATCAACACAAATAAAATAAAATTTTATAATTAATGTTTCATAAATATTAATTAATTTGATTAATCGTAACAATTATAATTAATTAAATCCAATAGTAGACGGGGGATTCAACACTGCGGTTATGTTGACTCTTTAGGTGCAAATTCGTCAGCGATTAACATCGAACAATTCAAATATTATTGTTCACACTTATAAAGCTTCGGTAAAATTCAATTTTACAAATTTAAGTATTATATGATAGTGACAATTATTTAGACTAATTATCTTCATCAAAACTATATCTTTGGACTTACGAAATTTGGTGATGATCAAAATTCCAATATTGTCCATATTCAACTTTATAGTTCAAACACGAAGTCCTTGGTTCAATAATAACAATTATGATTAACCAAAACGCTCTGGTTGAGACTTTGACTTCGAGTTGACTTCAGTTGACCGTGATACGAATAACATATAACTTAGGAGACGAATCCTTTTTTGAATAGAGTTTCACATCCAAAATCCAAATATAGTCGCTTGATGGATGCCGTGCCACGATTTAACTATAATCAAAGCGAAGCTTCTACATTAAAGTTCAATAGTATTCTCAAGTCAAGAGAACTACATAAATTAGCCATGTCAATATTTTCTATCTGACATTAGGTATATTAACCAATAGAAAATTATCAAGTGAATCATTCCATAGTTATCCAATAACTATCGGTACATAATCCATTGGTGCTCCTAGCAGCCATGAGTGCTACACTTCCTAACATTTAGAGAGCGTTACGTACTCTAGTCTCAACGAATATATCGATATCTTGTCTCGACACATCTTGACTAGAAATATTTAAAATGATATATTTATTTTTATTGTGATAAATTATTCACGATTATAATGCTTTGTAACTATTATCACAAAACATAACATTTAAGGATTTTCTATTAAATATACTTTTAATTTAATTAATTAACTAACATATAACACATTATATCAAGTATATAATAAAAAGCACCTTTTGTTTTGAACAAGATTGGTTACCGAGTTAGATAAATGTAGTAAATTACATAATTTCCCCTACGACATACCCCTAACTCAATCAATCTCCTACTTGCACTTAGAGTCAGTTATGGAATCTCATTCCAACTTCTCCAATCGGTTTTCTCAAATTCAATTGGATGAGTCCCTCAGTGAATGGGTATGCTATTATATTCAATTTTCTACTTTGTCAATCAACTCTCTTCGATGCTGATAAACTATCTTTATCATGTGGAACAATTCGGAATATGTCTCTCAACTTCTAGTGAGCTCTAAGTTTTGTTATAAACCATATTGTGACATTGTTATCATATAAAAATGTTATGAAATTCTCAACATTTGAAATCAACCTCAGCTCAGTTATAAATTTATGTAGTTATATTTGTATATATTGCTTTTATTGCAGTGCTATTTAAAGAGATGTGCTTACCTTTTTCATTGAATCAGCCATAGTATTTCATTTGGAACATTTCCAACTTAATAATTCTTAATTTGAATTTATTATTGCCATATTATAATCAATATCACTTATGAAAATTTGAGTCCGAACACTCCTTCGTAAGGAGTTTGTTGTTTCTGTAAACAATTCTCTGGTATTTTATAAATGCATGAGAAAACCTCAAAGAACCATTTAGTTATAACTCTGGATTTGATATTTTCTTCGGGTATCAAATACACAACAAATCACGATATCGTAAACAACATAACATGTATGATAATTTCTATTGCCAATACATAAGAAATCCATCTTACATGTTCCGTACTAAACATTTTAATAAGATGTCCTTGCCTAACATTTGAGACATTCCCAATATCTTTTACACTTCCTATAAAAGGCATTATTTACAAATATAACATCGAGTATTAAAACAACTAAGGACGATTTTAACTCAAGTACATCCTTAATGATCACAGCGTGTTGTTTACTTACGGCTTAGAAATATCTATGTACCTTTTAATGTTCTTTCTTATGAACACATGCTTCCTCTACTTTTTGACTGATAAGCAAACTATTTGATATTTCTATCAAAATATTTATTCAATTCCGATGCTTATAAAATGAAACTTTCTATCATTTCTTGGATCATATCCAAAAATCCACAAACTTAATATCCCTCCCACTAAATTTGAGACACTTTTGTTGTTATGTGCAAACTATCTATTCTAAATCATTATATAGAATTTTCCATTTCTGCATATATGTACCAAACATAAAGTCATACTAAGTAATAATTTTGTGAGTAAACCAGAACTAACTTGAGCACATCGAATGGTGAATCAATTACGTTAATTTCAACAATCGAAATTTATGGTATTATTCTTATCAATGTACCATTGTATTCCAACTGCATTCGACTTTCTCTAAAAGACACATTTGTGGCCAAGCGATCATATCCCTTTGGGTACAACTATCAAAATCATATTTTGATATTGTACTTAGAATCTATTTCGGATCTGCGCATTATATCATATCATAGAGTCAATACTCTTGATGGTTTAATTTAAACAACTGTGGATTATTTATTCTTGACATTGACAAGGAACTCATAGTTTCTCATTAATGTATAAGAATACTCATTAGACATTTTCGTGTATTGTGTTCATTTAGGTTCAGTCAATTTTATTTCATCCTTTGTAATCAGTTTTATCCTTGAATCGTATCCAAATTCATTATATACCAATATTTTCTTAAATAAATTTCTTCGTTACGAAGTTGGTCTTTCTTGAAACCATAGTTGTTTCTCAATGCAACGGAGCGGACATTCACAAATAATTAAACATTTTATGAATTGCCTTACATAAAACTAATTTTGCATTAGTTCACAATATATTTATGTTCATAACATAAACTAGTCATCGATAACCATCATTTCCAAAATTCTCTTGGGGTGAATCATACAAGATCCCTTGCATACAATTATTACGTGTAGTTTTTCGATTCGCACAACCTGCCAACTCCTTGGCCTAGTACATGATGGGGTTTCTTAAGAACTCTTATCTTGTATGATTTTGTAAACTATTCTTCGCATGATAATAATCTTAACCTTGTGTACTACTCTTAAGTACACACCTTATAGAAAGAATTTAACTCAACTTTAGTCATCATTTAATCATCCTTTGTCCAACAAAGTTCGATTATTCCTTATTAACACATCATTATGTATTATAAGGAGGGGTCACTCTTGGGATTGAATCTCTATTCATTTTAGGTACATTTGGAACTCTTTCCAATATTCTTACCCATTCGATCAAATCGATTCATTTTATTGCATGTTATTTTATTTACTTCCATTTTATAGTCTATGGACTTATCATAAACATGCTCTATATGTATTGAATAAACATATTCATGCTTCTGATTATTCATCGGTGAATACAACGAAGTGTGTGGAACTATTTTGGCATTATCATACTTGTGATTGCATAAATATATATATATATATATATATATGTCAATCTAAAGAATTCATCAACTCTTATGACGCTCCCACTAAATGGGTTCATAGTTCTTAATTGTTTGAGATATAATTACCAGTATCATATGATTCATAATCATATAATAAAAATTATTTCTCAAAACTACAGCTTAGTCTATAATTCCAAAATAATTGTAAATAATTTTTGATACTTTGGTATTTTCAATGCATCACTTTTGTTGTGAAAACAAATACCACATTATAGTTTTATTTCAAGAGTAACTAAATTAGGAGCAACTATAGAAGTAGCAAATTCCGGCTGGGCCGGACAAACAAGAGCATGAACTGTATTAACAATCTCAGGCTGGGCCGGACAAACATGAGCATTTACAGAAGGAGCAACACAAGCAGTAGCATCATCTGGAGGGGAAACAAAGGGGGGAGGAGCAACCTTCGGGACCCACTTCCTGAGAGGAGGTCGAGGTAGTGGAACCCGAACAGATAAAGGAGCTGAGGCAGAACTAGGACAAGCAATAAAAAGGAGCCCAAAGGACTGAAAGGTCATATAGATATCTGGTTTCCAACTATAGCGAACTTTGACCTCAGCAATAACAAAATAATTTCTCACCCTACTTAAAATATTCGACCCAGCCAATACTGATGCAACTCGAACCAAAAAGCCCTTCACCCTTCTTCTTCTCCCTCGATTTTGTTTCAAAATCTGAAGCAAACGTGCACGGTTGTGTGCACGTACACACATCAACGCCTCCTCGAAACCCCTAGCTGACCCCGCCGATCAGTCACCCATCACTTCCTCATAATGCTCCACTCCTTAGACCTTAGCCCAATCACCCAGAACGAAACGTGACCTGAGATCCTTGGTACCTGAACCCGAAAGTCGCACCTCCCAAAACATAGCCGAGCTCCACTATTATAGGCTGAACACCTGCGCCTGGACACCCTGAATTCACTACATCCCTCCAAATCACCTAACCCCAACCAAAATGCCTAAAAACCAGAACCTTAGTTTTACCCATTACTGCACAAACTCGAATACTCACTAAATCCAGGTCGCAACCACTAAGAATACTCCAGCATGAAGACTAAGGCTCTATGAATTAAAAAAAAACAAGTCTTGGGAATTTTAATGGAGTACAGACATTGAATTTGTTTTTTATAATCTTACTGCCTTTTATTTGTAGGTTTACCGCCTTTTGCTTTTTTTTATAAATGAACTACCTAGAGGAAATAGAGAGCAATAACTAGCAAAAAGAAGTGAGGCAGTGAAGGAAGTGAAAATTTTGTTTAAGTGTTGAGTGTGCATTTAAAAAAATTATATTGCTTTCCTTTCAAGTAAAACAATATACCTAAGCAAACCAAATTTTTAAAGATACGTATCAACTCACTTTTCAAAGGCAATGAATTACCCAAAGGATGATATAGTGGATATTAGAATGAGCTTTGTACCTTTATTGATTTCTATACTTAAGGGATCCTGAGTTTTCAAATCTATCATTTCATTATTCTAAATATATTTTTAAAAACGTATTATAATTATTTTACTTATAAATACATGTTTATATACAAAACTTTCCTTTAATCATTTTGAATGTTGTCTTTAATATATTACTAAAGGTATTATAACCTTTAAAAAAAAATTAGTTTGATAAAAGGTCGAAATCTGAAAAACGGTCTCCGGTCACAAATTTTCGGTCCTTCGTCGAACATATTTTTGTAAACAAAATTCAAAAATAAAATTTCCTACTATAAATTATAAATTCAAAGTCTATTTAATTATTAAATCAATTATCTGAATATTTAAAATAAATTAAATATTCCAAAATAAAAGCGATAAAATTTCGGATCGTTATAGATACCAACCTCATATAACCGAGAAGATGAATCCTCTCTTGAATAGCGTTTCACTTCCAAAGCTTCCACTCGATCCCTTACTAAAGTTGTTCGATGGACATCGTACCATGATTTAATTATAACCAAATTAGAGCTTCCACATTGAATACCAATAGTATTCTCAAGTCGAGAGAACCATGTAAATTAGTAACATCAATATTTTCTATTTGACCTTAGTTATATTAATTAGCATAAAACTATCAAGTGGGTCATTCCATGGTTATCCAATAACTATCAGTATGCAACCCCTTGGTGCTTCCGGTAACCATGAGTAATACACCGTCCAACATTTGGGGAGCGTTACATACTCTAGTCTTAATGGATATATCGATATCCAATCTCGATACATCTTGATTGGGAATATTTTAAAATGGTATATTTATTTTTATTGTGATAAATTACTCACGGTTACAAAACTTTATAACTATTATCACAAAATATACCATTTATGGATTTTTTATTAAATATACTTTTATGTAGATTAATTAATTAATATATAACACATTTTATCAAGTATGTCATAGAAAGAGAACACTTTTTACTTTGAATAAGATTGGTTATTGAGTTAGATATATGTAACGAATTATATAATTTCCCCTAAGGCATATCCCTAACTCTATCACCCTGTAAGAAGATTGGCTTCTCTTAACTTTTGAGTAAGGTTCCATCTCATTCTTCGAGCTTTAATTGAATTCCAACCTTTTGATTATAGTTGTGGATCTCTGGCTTACCGCCCAACAATTCAATGATTCTGTCTCTTCTAGACATGGTCAGGTTCAAAGCAGGATAACAAGAACATTTAAATCAACTAATGTTAGCATAAAAATGTAGAGGTAAATAGCTCAAAAAGATAAAAGAATATAACTTTATAACTTAAAAATAATGTTATATTATATCAACTGAATTATAGAACTAAACTATTTGGATAGTTATTCTTATTTAGCATTTGAATGAACGTTAGTTGTAAATAATAAAGCTATATACATTTAGCTCTCCGTGGTATTTTTTCCAATATTATTTTTTCTCACATTAAAAATTATGTTTCCATAATTAATTTTTATTATTTGTGAAATGAAAATGTGTATCATTGATTAAAATATTTGGATTTTATGCAATCAAAACCTGAAAGTTGTCCATGATGTGAATAACGGAACTGATTGTCCTTTGGAAAAAAATAATTCCGCCCTTAAAACAAATATCCACTAATAATATTATGTTCAACAAAAAATTATTTGTATTATTAGAGAGAGAAAATAAAAAAGTATTGATGTTAAGAACATTTACAATTAAATATAAAAGATTTTATATATGAAACTTTTGTAAAACACTCTTCTTGAGTTTCAAAATACACAGCCGCCTCCCCTCAAAACTGTACGCTATAAAAATCTCCTATTTTTAAGTTTTATGAAATTTGTAGAAAACTCTACAAATATTTGCAGAGTGATATGCAAATATTTGTAGAAAAAAATATGCAAACTTTTAAAATTTCTAGACTATATATAATTGTAAAGAATTCTACAAATGTTTGCAAAAATATCTACAAATATTTATAGAGTTTTTTGCAAATATTTGAACAATCCTCTTAAATTATTTGCTGGTTTTCAAAACATTTAAAAGCACACAAAAAAGGTTTATCGTAGGAACTTGTGATTAATGTTCAAGTTTAATTTTCAAAAATAACAAATTTTCATTTTACCGAAATTAAAAATGGGGTCTAATTTTAAATAGGTTCTAGAAAAGGATTTTTCACATATCAAATTTGAAATAAGAAGTGGAACTATATTTCCATGAACCAACTCCTTCATTGAGTATATAAACACACAACACACATATCAATTCATTCACCAATTTGAAAAGAAAATAGACGAGCCATGAGTTGAACCTTATAACAAACAACCCTTCAATTAATTAACATATTAAAAGAACTTGAAAAATAAATACAAACATAACATAGTATTCAACATTTGACCCACCAAATCCTAACAAATTTTGGTTCTGTTCATTCCTTGATTCAAAGTGGTAGCTGACCAATATTAAAGTTCTACTACAAGAAATAAGTCTCTTCAATCTTGAAATTATAACAAATAAGAGTGTCAACAAAGAAGAATATATTAATACTTAGATAACAAACTTATACAAGGTGCATGAACATATACATGATAATTACACATGCAAATGCAAAATCGATACAAAATTTTAATACTTCCAACACAATGCTAAAAAGTAGCCAAATTAGGCCTTCCATATTATTGTTTTATAATACATATGCATTGAATCCACCTAGAAACAAACTCTTGAACACTAAACTACATCAAATTGGTGCTAAGACCATAGCCTTTTTGGGATCTATAAAGTGAAGTTAGAACAAAATTATGCATGATGGTATGGACATTTTGGTGTCACATTATTTTAAGATAACACATCTTGCTATTTTCCGTTACTTAAAGATGCAATATATTGAAAATAAAAAATTACTTACATGTTAAAAGAAAAAAAATCAAACAATCATGATGCAAATAGTTAACCTGAAGTGATAGGTAACAAAAAAATGTATTCTAAAATTTCGATGCATGATAGAAAGTCATAAGTGCTTTAAAATGATGGACTGCTCTAGGGGATTTGCCATGGTGATTGAGGAAAACTTTCTCTTAAATAAGTCAAATGTAATAAAACCTTTGAGGAAAACTTTCTCTTGATAGAATGATTGCTATTTTAGAAAATTGATACATCTTATTGCTACAATAAAATCTAGTAATTTTGTAACTTTGTTACCCTTTTCCTATCATTTCATTTTTTCTGTATTCTAACCTCCTAGCAAACTAGTTGTTATACGTAAAAATGATGCTCAGCTCATACCACTAACGTGCTATTAGTCTTTCTAGAATCGGTTTAATGATAAAATGGGAACTATTATTCAAACCACTAACATGCTACCAATACCCAATTTTATCCCTTATGGCAAAAGATATCTTGGTTGTATCGGTAACTACCTTGGCTTCAAAAAGTGCTTTTAGCGTTGTTAGTAAATACTTGATGACTATCGTAGTTCACTAAAAGAAGACGCCGTTGACAAGCACCATTGTCCAAGTGGTTAAGTGATTCGGTTTTTGTGCGAGAAGTCACAAGTTCGAAACTTGCGTAGCATGATTCGAACGTTTATTAACATGCGATATGTTGTCCCAGTGACATGTTGTATATAAAGTACCATTTAAAAAAAACACGCCGTCGAAGCATTGTTATGTACAAAAGATTGGTTCTTTGGTGGTACGATTGTGCAAACAATCGAGGATCTTACTGAAGATATTACAAAGTTCAATTCCCAATAAAAGTGACATTGATCCATAGTGTCAAGTAAGAAGAGACAATAATCTATAGTGTCAGATATGAACCAAATGCTTTCTTTACCTTCACTTACAAAAATAAAGTTATTTATAAAGCCGCTTTAATGTTGGAATAACTCAAACTTTACAGCTTAATAAAGTAATTAAAAGTTACCGATGAATAGACATTCTGAAGTGGACACTTAGACTCATTGGACCCCTTTAATTTTCTTATAGCACTACAATAAAATTTCTTTCTGGTGATACAATCATTTACAATAGAAATTTTTACGCCCTAATTACCATCATTTGCTACTCACATTAAATGTCGTGGATAATGAGTGTAAAATCAATGAAAACCACCATGGTCATTTTACTTGCAACTTTGTTTTATGTCACTAATAATTTTATAAATTTACAAACAGCTATATTTTTTTTTTCAAATTCACTCATTTGCAATGCAAAAAACATTATAGAAAATATTAAATGATTTGCAATGCTAAGTTACATTTTTGTTAAGGCAAATTCTATTAACCCACCGCTCTTTACCTTACCCACCCCATTTCTCTTTTTAAAGTGTTCAAACCCTATTTTTTCCCTTTAACAACCCTGTTATTTTCCATTTTACCCTTTTACGACCAACTTCATCTTCCTTTCATCTTTCTCCACTCTCTTAATTTGTTGATCTAGATCTCAAATTTAGGTTATTCTTTTTGCTCTAGCAAAAAATGAATAAAAGAACAAGAATTTAAGCCCAAATAAAGTGATTTCTATGAAGAAATTAATTATATATGGTGTTGATTTACTTTAAAATTCTGAAATCATAGGATTTTTTGTTCTTTTATTTGGATTTGGCTGCAAACTAAATTCTAGATTTAACATATACTTAGATATTAATAATACTGCTAGTTTTTTTATATAACACTACTTCAATCTTCAACAGGATCTATACATTGTCTAGAAATTGGACGAAATGATTTGAAAATAACACTAAAATAAATAGATGGAAATAAGTTTTTATTATGTATGCTTACTTTTGATGTTAGCCGAATAGGGTGGTATCGTCATTGATAAAGTACCATTTTTAATTGGGGGGTGTAAGGAAATTGTAGGGGTATCGATAGAGTTACCCTTTTGTAAACACCCCTACCACTATACGCATACCATCCAAGATTATTACCGAGTAATATTATCAGATAATATGGAGAATGAGGCGATATGGGGTACACATGTGAATATTCCCTTGAGCTAACACTGGTACATTTTTTTTAAAACATCGAATAAATAACTCACATATACATACACAGTATTGGCATAAAACAATAAACACATGTGCCTCTAGGATAGAACAATACACAATATACAGTAAATATCAAAGAACACAAAGTCAGAATTGCAGCGCTAATATATGATACCGAATATACAAGGTGTATCCAATATACAACACAAGAATATATAAATAAGAGATAATACAATACAAGATGGAAAACTATTAACTCAATACCGGTCTCCTCAATGCCAAAAATAATAGCTGGTCTCATCGTCCTTGTACTTACAATGTCTCGAACTGACCCAAGTACTATATAAATAACACACAGGTCAGACTATATATAAGTCCAAGGTCAATAAACATATGGAACTCTATATATACTGGGTACAAATATTATAATGTCATCTCAAACAGTCCTAATATCATATAATGTAGAACACCACAAAACCTAGCATAAAAATGTCATCACCCATATAAAAATTACGTCGAATATTATCCAGTTGAAACAATATCAAATGGGTGAATCTTCCATATCTGAAATCATCATCAATGTCCGTAAATCATCAAATATGGCATGTCGTCGAGTATATTTCTCAATCTCAAATAATAAAACACCATCATCAAAACAATGTAAAATAGATTGTCTTACTGTAAAATATATGGCACCTGCCCATCAGTAAGATATAATAAAAGTTATGAGAATCCATTATACTCTGGACATCTATCCAGATATAATCTCATCTCCTCATATATGAATAATCAGAATAATCGTGATGGAGAATGACTGTTATAAGAATCCATATGTGGCTTACCTAACCCTAGGTCGCCTAACCAATATCTATACTTAAGTGAGGTGTATCAATAGTATATGCCAAACTACCACTCTGTTAGAACCAGAAAGGAGACCGATGGCCGTTTGCTCGCTCTAGGAGCCTATGATCACCTAACCAGATCTGCTCCTACAGTCTTCAGGTACCTTGACGGGCATCATGACTCATTTCCACCAGTTGCCCGTCAACGCATAGCCTCTTTGTCACGACCTTGCTTTGCCCCTTTAGGTAACAAACTGCTGGCCTATGCGACATAACAAAGGAGGTATAGAGCACTTACCCTATGGGTCACCATACCCAAATCTCATAATATTGGGCACCAACCTAATGGATCACCTAACCCAAATCATGTTATATGCATCAAACAAAATATCCAACAACAGTGTCATGGATCTAGGGCATGACCATTTGCTTGTCTATAATAAACATAATCATCCAAAGATATCACGCAAAATTTGTTTAACATGAACTTGAAAAATTCTATTAGTAAAAAAAATGGAAATCAATAAATGAGTCTATTTAAATTTTCAATACATGATAAGAGAGATTCTACTATTAATCATTTAGAGAATTGAACGAGTTTTAACTTGATTGTTCAATATGAAGAAAGTAATTGTCTAAGAGTGTGTGTGATGTCTCGCTATAAGAAATTACGAGGACACAATTTTCATAAGGGGATTTAACAACCCTATTTTGAGGCTGTAATATTAAACTAATTTAATAATGTGGATGTAGCGGTGGGGTCATCACAGCTTGGTATCAAGATCAGGCCACTAAAGTAGACTCTAGCCATTCGGTTCTCTAGACGCCAATAAAAGGGTACATCATGATAGTGGCACACAATATCAATAAATATAATGGCACTTACCCTACTCGCACCTACGAGCATCACTTGAGGTAAATACAATCTCATATATTATTCCTCTTACATGAGTGTCATCTACTTACAATGAAGAACCAAATAAATATACAACTGCATCCCACACTACCACGTGATACTCAAATGTTTTATTCACTGCTTATAAACTATACTCTATCTCTAAAATATTCTATATAACGAGTTCAAAAAATAACTAGAGAAATATTACCGAATGCCCCATCCTAAAATGGTATTATAACTCTATTTATTCAAATTTCTTATTATACAGAATTAAATATCTCAAAATCAAACAGTAGGATGTCATCACCGTATTATATCAAATTCAACAATCAAATCAATATCAATGGCGAATCATTCATAACATCGGATCAGTATATGAAAATGAGGAATCAGAAAAGTATGAAAAAGCCAATTAGTTAAATAAATACATATACAGTATAATCAAATCAATATTTAATAATGAATCATTCATAACAACAACAAAAATATATATGGAAGAAATAAGAAATTATTTAAGTGTAGTGAAATTTCATTTAAAAAGTATATAGAATAAACATCTTATATTCTTAATTATACTCATTGGTTATAAAATAACTTTTAAAATACCTAAAATATTAAGTAGAAAATATTTCTTATTTTCAAAAATTATATAAACTTTTAAAAAATGATTTAAAACTAATTATAACTTCCTTTTCAATAATTTAATAATTTTAAATAAAACCTTTCTTCAGTCAATTTCATATTTGAAAATTAATAAAACTAGTAAAACAATTATATATTGAATAATTTCACACTATTTGAATAATACTCAAAATAAGAATTTAACACCATAATTTTCTTTTGGGACAGTTTGCTAAAGTTCCTATTAAGTTTCAAAATACACCAAACATCCTTGCCAAAAAAAGTATGTAAATTAGGTCCCTAGAATTAAGTTACTGAATAATTGCATACATTTATGCAATTATTCAGTGAATAATTTCAGACATTTATGCAATTATATCCAAAAATTGCAGGCATTTTCGCAATTATTCACTGAAAAATTACGGAAATTTCCACAATTATTCACCAAAAAAAGTGCGGAAAATTATTCAACAAAAAATTGCAAAAATTTCCACAATTATTCACTGAATAATTGCAAACATTTATGCGATTTTTGGATATAATTGCTTAAATGTCTGCAATTATTCACTGAATAATTACATAAATATATGCAATTATTCAGCAACTTAATTCTAGGGACAATCTTTTTTGGGGAGGAGTTTTCATGTATAAGTTTGATTTTAAGGACCTAAGCTTAATATTCGCTTTTCTTTCAAATCCTTGTTTATATACATATGAAACATTCCAAACCATTTAATGAATCAAATACAATGTATAGAAATCACTATATGATTTTGTTTAATTTAATTTAATTTTAAAATAATTTATAACTTCTAAAATAATTATACTTTTATTTTAATCCTTTAAATATAATTCAAATCCATCATTTTGAACTTAAATATTTGTAACTCAATCTATTATATAATTTCAGAACATTCAAATATGAATTGAAAAAATGTCTTTAAAATAATATTATTTCTTTCAAAATATAATTTATAAAATAGCAATATATTTTATTTTTCCTTTAAACCAACTCTAAACTCATAATATTTTATAATATTGATTTTAAAAAGAGTTTCATAACCAATAGAAAACTATACTTATATATATTAATAATTAAAGCAATATTTGTAAATATAAAAATAACTAAATTGAATAAATTTAGAAAATTATTTATAAAATACTTTTAATAAGATTTTAAAACTCTTAAATAATATTTCTAAGCTTTTCAAACATTATTTAAAATAAGAAATAATAAACATCTATATATAAAATTATGGAGTAAAAATACTCTACAAACATACCAACAAATATCACTACAAATATATCGCGTGACCTGAGTCGAGCTCCGTCGAACTCCGATCATCCATAAAATTCACACATCGACATATGAATAAATATTTAGTTCAATTCATAAATGAACAGAGTTTCATTTGTAAATTGACACTTCCAACTAACACAATTGTCCAGTTATCACAACATCTTCTATATCAACCAAATTCGTCACAATTAACCGATCAAACAATTCAATTAAGTTATTCACTCAAATAATCAGGATGGTTATAAATATATAACTTGCAAAGAAGATTGATACGGTTGTGAGTTACAAACTCACCGAAATGATGTTAGAACGACCAAATTAGCAAATGCCTTCGTCGTTGCCATCCACTGCGTCACCGAACTCAATTAGCTCGCCTCTTCAAATTCACCTCCATCCAATCTTCACTACCAAACCCAAAACCCCATCACTTGCATCTACCTCGTGCTCGCTTGCTCGTCCATAACTTGACGCCAAGCCTTCCAGGTCGCACGCCACCTCTCAATCGCAAGCATCTCACGTCGCTTCTAGGCCGCCACCTTGAACCATAGGCGTTGCTTATACCTAGCACCGAGTGCCTCGTATGCTAATTTTTTTCTTCAAAAGATGCGATTTGATTTAGTGATTAGGGCTGAAGATGGAAACTGGGACCAAGATGAGAAACAGTTTTGTACATAAGTAATGAATGTTCTAGATATTGGGTTTGGGCTCAAATGTTTAAGGGCAAAGCTTGTTTTGCCCATTTGGTCCAATTATTTATTTTAATTTATTTCCTTTTATTTGTAAATAAATTTCAATTTAATTTGATCCACACTTTAATTACAAATGTATTTTGATAACTGCACGATTTCATTCAATCCAATATCCATTTATTTTTATTTAATTGTTCATTGTCCTAATGTAAAGAAAAATTATTTTTCAACTATTTCGATCATTTGAAAGTTATTTGCTACATAAAAATATTTCATATTTATTAATACATTTTATTCAATTTCAATATTATCCAAAAGAACTTATTAGTTTAATTCTAAATATTAAACAAAATCTTTCATTAAATGGAATTTAATCAAATAAAAATGTATTTCTAAAAATAATAATTACATAAAAAAATTCCAATATTTTATTTTAATTAAATTTATTTACTATTACGGCGTAGAAACTAGGATTGTTACACCTTCTATTAATTTTCCATTTTGGAAAATATTTAAGAATTTTCTACGTTAAGTCATGTTGTCATTGATTTTCTAGATCGCAACATATTGTTGCATCATCAATAATCATGTATATAGTTACTGTTCTATATATCGTAATCATACTTTGTTTATCAAGGGTAGTTTTAAAGAATTTCCATAAAATTTGAGCTTTGGAAAGGAATATGAATAGAATGTGAATACTACTAAAACATCAATCATTTTTCAAGGTACAATTATGTAAAAGTTTAGGGATAAAATTTATTTTTTCTCACTTATATTATTAACAAAAATAAATTAGTTTGTCTCATAGATATTAATCCATTTTCTCATTTGCTTCTTTATTAGTTATGAGAGGATAGATAGTTAATTTCCAAATAATCCGACGACCCCTTGCCATCTTTATCTTTCTCCTAGCCCTATCCTTAAAATATATTTTAAAATAATCTTCATGCGGCATAACTACTACCGCTGGTTCTTAGCAAGGAAATCCAAGTTTCTTTAGAACATCTACTGCCTTCATTTCCTACTAGCAGTAAAAATCTTGCAAATTCGATCATATTCTAACTACATTATGGGTAATAGTTTGAATCTTACTGTAGTCCTCCACTTTTAACTCACGAAATCATATATCTCTAGTTCACTGAGATATCTTGATATGGTTTAGTAGTTTTTTCTATTGAATTTGTTTGAAATTTTACTTGATTTGTTTTGAATTTTTTGGAATTCCAAGTGTTTGATTGAATTTCGATTATTTATATATTTTTATTTTTATTATAGTTAATATTGTTGGATGAAGTGATTGATTAGAAATGAATGGATAACAAAAAAATAAACCAAGCTTTGCATTTTTATACTGGTTTATGGTTTAGTAGTTAGTAGAAGATTAGGTAAAAGATTTTAATATAAAGTTTGTAGAATTCAATGGTGGATGGATGTATTTTATGTGACACTGGTTATTTAGGAACTTGTAGATACAATTCATCCATCTTCTTTCACGAGTATCTTCTTTATTCAAAATGTTTTCTTTAATACAATTTAATGCATTCTTTTATTTCTACATAGAGTAGATATTCAATTTTCATTTCATGGTTAAATGGCCATTAGATCAGATGTTTGCTTATGGTTATTTGTTCTAGACCACGTTAGAAATGTGATACAGTACAATTTAGTTCATACACTTCATGGTGAAACTAATTGGTGTTTATTGATAACAAATTCAATGTATCTAACGTACATGAATCATTATATTTTTGTGTAGCACCTAGATAATCAATTTGCATGTCAAATAAATAAAATTGTATTGTCTATATCGTAACAAGATTGAATTGTTAAACATTATGTACTAATAAGTACCCACATTATTTATAACAAGTCAAAAGACATAAACTAATTATCAAAATCGCGTTTTACATGGTTTTGTGTTTATCAAACATATTTGAGAAGAAAATTACTTATATTTCCGAGTAATGATACTATTTTGTGTTTATCAGACATATTTTGTGTTTATCAGACATATTTTAAATGCTATATATTGTATGTGCATGCATGCTATGCTTCAAACGATGAAGATGAGTGCCGAAGCAAGAACATTGTCTCGTGAACATAGTAAGGGAAATCTCTTTCGCTATCCTATCTTATTTTATTGAATTTTACTAAGTTTATATACTAGCGGATTTTAAGCAAATTGGTTGAACTTGTGATTTAACAAGTTTTCAGCTTTGTAGTGCCAAAAAATCTTTCTAGCTTATGCAATATTGTAAAAAAATCATATTATTTTCTTAGTTATGTTGCATGAGAAATATAGAAGTAACTAGATCTTATTTTTATTTATTTGATATAAAACTTTGAAATAATAACACGTATATTGATATCATTTGGTTGAATTTTATGCGAACTGGATGATATAGTAAAAGTGATTATTTCTTACATGTTTAAGATCTAGATTTTGTTACTGTTACATATAAAACCTTATTTGTAATTCAATAGAAAGTTTAATCAAAGAAATTGTATATGCTTTCAAAAACGTTCACATATAAAGTTTTACATAAACGTTAATCATTCTTATTTGATTGACATTGATGTATGAATATGAATTATCACTATAACATGTAACCTTTTTATTTTTTTATTGCTTGTTTATGAATTCGGGACTAGGATATGGTAGATTTCTTTCTTCATGCTCCGAGTGGATTTTTAGAAATTGGCTTCGGTTAATATGATTGATTTCTCTACTTAATATTTTGTTATGTTTAACATCATTGAAATATCTTATCTAGCTTTTTGACCAAGCGGCTTTCGAACGAATTTGGATGTTAGGATGAAGATGAAATGGTTCAAGGACCTGGAAGCATGCTTGGAAGGATAATAGAAGAAACTTGGAGAAGTTGGAGGAATTATGGAGCAAAGGAAAGAGCTTGGTATCGACCACTTCCTGGTCAGTACCGAGCACTTTTTGTGCCTCCTGTGGGACTCTGAAGCTATGACACATAGATAATTAGCTTGAGTGATCACCTCATGATGCTTTTCTAAAGGAGTAGGTGAACAATCTAAGGAAAGAAGACAAGTACTAAAAAATATCAGAACCTCTCAGAAACAACAAGATTTCGAAGGAAAAATGCTCGAAACTTAATGTATTGAAGATAGAAGACTAAAGGAAGGAAGATGGTGTGCACTGCCATGAAGAAAACAAGTCAGTACCGATCACTTCTGATTGGTACCGAGATGAATTCATGGCTATGGTGATTCCGTCTTCCTCTTCTATATTATTAGATCTAAAGTTAGACTTAGTATATCAAGATCTAGCAATTCTGTTGGACGATTTCCCTATAAATACAAGGCTCAGAGCATTTGAAAAGGACTTCTGGCCCTTGCTTTCTTCATCTTATTTCTCTACACAACCCTAGTCACTAAGAAAGTTATTGTTTGTTGTTCTAGGCTGTTAGATCAGTGAAACTTTTGTACTTATGACTACAATCCATAAGAAATAACATTATAGTGGACGTAGGCCTTAGATTTGTCGAATCACTACAAAAATTTCTTTATGTCTTTACTTTTATTTGTTAGATCTCTATATTTCAATTCATTTTTGGGTGTTGTACCATTTTTTGGGTCAACATTTCATGCTTTCACTGAGAAAGGAATTCCTTCTAGCTATCTATTATTGTAACAACCCGCATATTTTACGATTGTATATTTAAATGTTTTATTTAAATATAGCATCGTTAATCGGATTAAAGTCCGAAATGTTACTTTTTGTAAACAGTCAAACTGGGACTCGAGACCACTTCCATTGAGTCCAAAATGACATTTACTACTTTTTTGAGTATAAACATTGATATGTTTGGAGTTGAGTAGAATTTTGTTATTTTTCTATTTGGGCTTTGGGTTTGGGTTTCAGCCCACTAACCCATCATAATACCCTAACTCCTCTACTCTTCATCCATTCACTCATTTTATTTCCTAACACTCAAGCTCAAGAGAAAAATGGGGGAAAAGTTTGGAAACTAAAATTCCTAAACCCTAGTTTTATTAGGAAATTCATGTTCTTGCTCTAAAATCAGTGAGAAGCTTAGGTAGGCATCCCCTTCTTCTTCTCCGCCTCAATCTCTCTCCAATTTCAGAAATTTCCTATAACCTAACTTAGGAAATATTTGCTTATGATCTTAGATTGGAGCTTCTAGAGTTGAAGTTGAAGTGTGGTTGATCTTTCTTTTGTTTTAAAAGCTTCTCACTTGTTGTTTTTAGGTTTAAAGGTGAGTTTTTGAACTCACATCTACGTCTATAACTTTCATTGTTGTTAGGTATGAATTACTAACATTTATTCATGTTCATTTGCTTTTGATTTGAATTGATTTGGTGAATTTTCCAATTTTTGGGTTTCGAAGTCCAATTTTATGAAAATCCTACTATGGATGTTTGGACATGATATTTGGGGTGTATCGAAGAGCCTATAAGGCTGGGTTGTCGCTTGGCATAAATCCCCGGTCTCCGTTGCTCGTCCGATTGCTCCCGATTCGTTTTGGCCATCATGGCCTAGACAAACTGTTGCCTAGGACAGGTGACCAGACGTCTGGGTATCAAGTCCAAACGTCTGGTTATAAACCTGGAGGAAAAAAATAATAGAACGTAGAAAATAAAATGGCAGAAACCAATTCCAGACGTCTGATTTATAGGTTCAGACGTCTAAATAGGTCTCAGACCTCTGCCTTGAAATTTCAGACGTCTGGGGGTTTTCTGAATTAATTCTAGAACCTAAATCCAGACGTCTGGATTCTAAACCAGACGTCTGGAACTGCCAATTTTGCCTATTTTGGGCTGTTTTTGATTGGATTTCCAATTTTAATCGATTTTTGTCGATTCGGTTAGTTATTATCACTTATTATCGACTTTGATGACTTCTTTCTTTGGATTTTTGGGAATATCCATTTGATGGATTCGATATCGATTTCTATGGTTTTGATTCACGTCGTCGAATGTGAATTTTTGGTTGATCGATTGTTTCTGCAATCGTTTTCTGTGATTTGTCACTTTTAAAAATACAAAGGTTTCTATACTAGTAGTAAATATTCAAACGCTTCCACAAAGATGATTTCAATACCATTTTTAATACAAAACTCGTTTTTAAATCCGTTTTCCAATCTATTAGTATATACGAACCTTTACCTTATTCGTACGAGAAATCCAATTAAACGACTTAGCAAAACAAGCGGTATGAAATGCTTGCGTTTACTTTGTCGGTTAATTCTTAGACTTGTTCGATTGAAATCTTGTGACAATTTTCGAGTCGAAATCTACAATTTGTTCGTAAATATTTAAGTTAAGCCAGTGGTTATGGGACATGAAGCTAAACTCATTTATTTACTAGCTTAGTGTAATCTACACTTTTCATTGATCAATGGTGATCGTTTTATGGTTTAGACTAGCGATATGCGATGTCTCTTTGTCCATGTGGGGGACTGTACCTCGTTTTATGGAGCTTCGTCTGAATTTTTATAGGCTGGCGACCTATGGTTTTATGGTGTGTGGTTCATCGGGCGTACCGTTATTGTACTACGTCATTGTTCCGATTACTTGAGTATCAGGTTTCTTGGGCGTACCATTATTGTACTACGTCATTGCACCGGCTCTATGGTTAGCGACCATGGGATAGCGACCCGTTTGTGATACATGTGTTGGTGAGTTTTCATGCTCCCGTTTGTGATAGGCTCCCCCTTTGAGTTTTCTGGATTTCTGGTTGTTGATTTCTAGAATTTGTGTTTCACCAATTTTGATGATATGCATTGATAAGCTCTATCAATATTTGTGTTTTGGTGAATAATTTAAAGAATATGACATTCTTTTTAGTGTTTGAGAATATTTGAGATATTGTATGATTTTTGTTGTTATCTGATGTATACTTGTCACAGTATGGCATTATTGTTATCATACGTTTTTGTCATATCTCTTATCCTATCTCATTTTATCTGATATTTATAGCTAGACTGATCCGTTTATTATTTTCTTCTTAAATAACACTCGGGTCAGACCGAGGTATTTCAGGTACTTCTGCTTGACTTCTTATCAGGGTTCGTCACCTGACTTTTGGCTACTACTTTAGCTTAGTAGTTTTTGTTATTATACATTTGAGATAGAGACTCCCTGATGTATACATATTCTTTTGTCTAGCACTTGTACCTATTCTTTTGTGATGTAGTGGATCTTGTATAACCACTATTTTGATGTACACCTTTATGTGTTATATTCATATCTATTTCCGCCTTTGTGATATGAATATCTGTGACTGATTTATGTTATGTTTATTTCTATATTTGCTTCCGAAGGCCACTTAGCCACTGTGTAGTAGCTTTGAGTTTATATTTGATATGTCGGATTATGTCATACTATCTGACATATCGGTACTCGCACAAAGCAATTACACAGATGGTTGCTCCTCAACAGCCTTATTCTTCGTGCTAGTCGACGGCATTACCCAGTAGTGTCCTTTACTAGTGTGAGTATAGAGGTGGGGCGTCACAGCTTGGTATCAGAGCCAAACTTCGGAACAATGTAGAATAATCTAGCAAGGATCATTGTCCTAAGTCTTTCTTAGGAATCATGCCATAGGATTTAATTCGAGTCTTCGTACCGTTCTATCTTATTTCTTTTTATGATGCCTTGTTTTATCAATCAAGTTTGTTTGATATTCATTCTGTGAATAACCTTTTTCCTCTTCTTTCTTTCTTTCTTTCTTTCTTTCTTAAAGAAGAGAAATGGTTAGACCTGGCCGTCCCAGCACCGGTCAATCCAGTGCTACTCCTCAGGATGGAGTATTTATGTCTGCCCAGCAGCTCTTAGATCTTGTGAAGAATGCTCAAGCTGTCGGACCCATTCCAGAGCCTACTCATCCTAAATCTGGGTTTGCACGCTTGTGCAGTGATTACACCAACTTGGGTGGAAGGCTTTTCAAGGGTTCCGAAAGCGTTATAGAAGTCCAAGTTTGTCTTAAAACATGCGATCACATCTTTTCCCGCATGAATCTTATTGATCTACATCGAGTCCAAGTGGCTTCTAGCATGCTCCAGGAGAGAGCATTTGTAACGACCCATAAATTTTAATAAATTTTTATTTGTTTTATTTATATAATTAATTGAAATTTGTGAAATTTTAATTGTTTGAATTAGAAAATAAAAATTTGATATTTGGAATACGTCTATTTTAGCATAGCAACTGGTAAATTTCCATCTAATAATATGGAAGTTTATTTTCTGGTGCAATTCAATTTCAATTTAAATCAGTTAATATTTGATGACAATAAAATGTTTTCCTAAACCTGAATATTTTTCTATAGAAAATTGTAAATCATCTTCTGAGTGAGACGTCATATTCTGTTTCTCCAAATTTTGACTTTTATTGCTTCGTTTATCTTATTTTCGATAGATTAGCAGCATTTGGGTACCGATATCGACTTTTGATAGGATGATCGTACCTCTGACATATGTATACCATTTTAATCATCTCGTCGTGCTGATCTTAATAGCATATTCATTTGTGTGTTTCGGAGTCCGGTATGCGGTGGAATCTGCGGAAACGGTAACCGTATCTGTTCCCGTTTCCGTACCTTTTTGAGTCCTTGTGCCCATTCACTTTCCACCGTGTATTTACCTTATAGCCGCTTGGTTTATTAATTTCAAATCCAAATGTCTGACCTTTTTTTATCCATCTCACTTTATACAGTGATACGTCACTGCTTCTTCCTTCCTTCATCTTCTCTGTTCAAAGCTCTGGGAAAAAGACCGAGCTTTCATTTCATTTTACTTTTATTTTCTTTGCTGTTTGGAACCATATTCTCTCCTTTAATTTTGCCGACCTCCTTCCTTCTTGGACCCGAAACATCTCCTCCCTCCCATCTCTACCATGAGGCATCTTCGGCCTTCACCCAGCAACCGCCTACCACCGAAACGCCACAACCTCCGCCCTTCCTCTTCCCTTCCATGTTTCCACTGCCAACCATCACCATCACTTCTCCCCTCCGCTTTTCCATTCGATTTCGGCTGTCACCATCAGCCCGTGGCCTTGCTCCCCTCGACCTGCGCCTCCCGTATCTCTCCGCCCACTGTCTGGTCGACCACCCTCACCCTGGTCCAGTGCATGCTTTCTTATAGAGGTAGATATATATTATGTTTGCAAAATATATTAGTATATATAATATACGCATTTTGGCCTTAGGATTGGAAACGTGTTTTCCCTTATGTATTTAAAACTTGATTTATGTATATATTCTCGTATATATATATATTTTTATAAGTTTACTTATTTTGCTGTAAATATATATATATATATATATATAGTTACTCATATAGTTTATATATATGGTATTGGTATGTATGTAAATATGTTATAGTTTTATAAATGTTAGTTATATGTATATAAGTTATGGGTTTTTCCTTTTACAGTTTATATAGATCTATATATAGTGTATATATTTATAGTTTATATATAGGCTTGTATTTAGGGAATGTAGTTTATGTTTATAGTATTCATAATATATTTAAACTGGATATCTATAATTTGTTTATACAAGTTTATTCAGAGCTTGTTTGTTTATATATCAAGGTTTATAAGCTTATACTTGAACAGTATATTATATAGGTTCTGTAGATATTTTATGTTATTCCTTTATATAAAACCATTTTGATAATATGTGCATAAGCCATATACTAGTTTATGTTTATATCTAAGCTATATGAGTTTATTGTTTTATGAGTATACATCTATATAGGTTACAGTATGTATATATATGTATTTATAAAAGTTTATATTTATATAGGTTGTTCGGCTGCATAAAGTCAATGTATGCCTGTTTTAAGCATGTGGTAGTATATATAGTATATATGAACTTTGTGCGTTGTTTATATATACCTTTGTATGCCAGTAGCTTGTTTATAAATGTATACTATATTTTATTTTATTATATTATATTTCATTATTACAGTGTAAGATTTTACGTATGGAAGTTATTATATATATGTTTATAGGTGTAGTTATATACGTGAGTTTATATCTATAAGTATATATATAGTTATATATATACAAGTCGCATGTATTTTTGATCTATGTGTAATATTTTAATAGTATATAGATGTATAGTCGTATAGTATAAAAGAAGTGCTTATGCTTGCTGTATATTTTACTGGAAAGAAAACATATATAGTTAACTTGTAATATATGAAGATACTGACTTATATATATATGTTCAAAATGAACATTGGAATTTGAAATGAATACGTGTAAATATTTTATGTTAAAGAGTTGTATAAATTTTATATATGTCAGTTCTATATATGTGGTTATATGAAGTCGTAATATATATATCAGTTAAGTTATATATATGTTAGGTATAGATTTTAAAATCTTTCATTACTGTTAAGTTATATATATTATAATTAATTGTTTATATTGATTTTTATAATAAATATTGATATTTGGATTTCTTTAGAAAAATATATATGTATATGGATTCTATTTTTATGTGTGGGTTTTGTTATATAAAGTGATAGTTTATATATATTGAAATAAAGCAAATTTATTTTGATTTTAAATGTGTGAATATATATATAATATGATAATAGTGTATATTTTCAGTTGATATCAAAACTGACCATCTTGTTCTCATCGATTCTTATCTATCAGCTCGTTTGTCGAACCCATGTCCATCGTGCTTTGCTTCGAAATTCGTGCTTAGATCTGTAACCCATTTCGTTGTCTATTCTCTCTAGCCTCGAAAGGTGAGCAATCACTCACGATTAATGTTCTTATATTTATTAAATTTGATTTCAATTGAAACGACAATTGAAATATGCTGTTGTTAGTTATTTACATTGCTATATATATGCTATTATCTGTAACTGTTCACCTGCGACATCTGACACCATTATCTGTTATTTATATTGATGATATATGCATGTTATGTTATTATCATATCTGTTATCACTCTGCAAGTTCCCTGTTAGTATAGAATTCACTATGGGTTGAAATGATACATACCCGAACGATCTTCTAGAATAGGAGAAAATCGTTATGGGTTGAAATGATAAACTCAAGCGATTTTCATTGAATTGAATGTGGGATTGCGGGTTGAAAAGATATATACCCGTATATATTTAAATTGCGGATTGAAATGATAAATATCCGTATCACTTGACCATAGGGTAGAAAATTATATACAGACACCGTTGGTCAATATATAAATATTTGAAAATGATTTCTATGGTTTTGAAAAGAAATATATGGTTTTGATAAATATTGATTTTAAAGATTTATTAAAGTTGATTTAATAAAGTTGATATATAACATGTTTAAGTATTTATTTAAAATTTATATTTTCGAATATAGAGTTTGTAATGATTCGGGTTGTAAAGATAAATTTGAAATTGATTTGAAATTATATTTATTTAAGAATTATATTTAAATAAGTTTGATTTGAAATTTATTGAATTTGAAATTTTAAAGAAGTGTTTTACAACTTAAAATTTGATTAAAGGTGACTTAAATGGATATTTCAAACTTGTATAAATTTAAATGGGATATTTTGTAAATTGAAGTTGTATTCAAATGATATTGAAATAATTAAGTAAATATTTCAAAACTAAATAATAGAAAAGTGAATTGATGTAAATATAAAATTATCGAATTTAGTTTTGAAATGTGGAATATTTGAAGCTTTGAAATATATTATAATTGAAATGGTTTATTTGTGGTTCAAATCGATATTTGAAATCGATATTACTTGAAAATGTTTAATTGAATTGGAATTGAAATTGATGATTTAGATTTGATTAAATTTGAATTTGGAATTCGAATTGATTTGAACCGATTTGTGAAAGTCGAGGAAACTATTTTATTTTATAAAGTAATTTTAAATTATATTTAAAACTATTGATATTTTACTTTATAAATTATTTTAATATAAACTATTTTAATATAAATCATTTTTAATATAAATTATTTTATTATAAACTATTTTAACTTATAACTATTTATATAAACTATTTTATTTATAAACTATTTTATAATATATACTAATTTTAATATCTAAACTGTTTAAGAGGAAAGTGTTATGATTTCCAAAATGCTATAATTTCAAAGTGTTATGATTTCCAAAATGCTATGATTTCAAAGCTGTGATTTCCAAAGTGTTTGATTTTAAAAGACTATGATTTCAGAAGCATTATAACTTTGGAAAGTGATATGATTTTTGGAAATGGATATATTTGAAATGGAAATGATATCGTATTGATTTGGGTTTTGAAATGAAAATGATATTTTGGTTTTGAAGTATATCTATTTTGAAATGACCACGGTGTTATAATAACGTTTGGTTGTCAAAGAGACCGGGATCGGATATGGGCATACTCTCTGCCGATACCGAAAACCACTTTGACAACCGTGTACGCGGTGGAGATTCCAGAATGAAGTAGGATGGTGGCGACGATCCTATTGAGGTATGAACGTGGACCCGACTTCCGTGAGTTGGCTTAAGGTGGCTAAAATAGGAGCGATCTCGGGCCAATGAGGTAGCATCTCTGATCGGACACATTTCTTCGATACCATTCTATTACTTTGTGATTGTTTTGGTGGCCACCCTTCGATTTTTGATTTGGGAGTGTTTTCCGAGGTGGGCGGTATTGGCTGCTACGCGTTTCCACCAGCCCGTGTGCGTAATTGGTATATCTACCCTTGCATTGCCTCGTTGTGCCGTGTCACCTACCATAGCGAGCTTTACTACGAGTTTGGTTTTGTGCCGTAGCCTGTGGAGTATTTAGGGTAGCCTCCCGATCTGGAGATATGCTGATACTGGATAGACTACTGGGACTATTTTGTATTAAGGTGGAAAATGTAAAGCCTTAACACTATTTAAAAGTAAGTTTATTTTACTATTAGACATTATTATAATAGCGTATATTACTACATAGTAGATAGTTTAACGGATCCTTAGAGGATGGTTATCCCAAGCATTCTTTAAGTTACTTATATTTCAGTCGATATTTCACTTGAGTTGGATTTATTGATATAAGAATGTTAATCCTGACTCGAGTGTTTTGTGTTTTGCTTTACGCTCGGGTCAAACAGAGTGATACGGTATTTGAGACTCACCTTTGGAGTTGGAGCTTCGCTTGGAGATCCAGCTATCTATCCTGCTTTCAGTTGTTCAGTTGATTCCAGTGATGTATTCAGATCTTATATTTGATTATTGTATTGAGACATCTATGTATTCGTGACTTCTGTTGTATCTTGTTTAACTCTGTTATATATATAGTAGCTTCATGAACTACTATTATTTTGTTTCCGCTGCATTATTGTTATATTACTCTGTGTCTGTGATATTTATTTACTATATATGCTGAGTTTTGCCAAATTTAAATTAACAATCTGATAGTTTGAGCAATTCAAATCCGACATGTATGGATGCGAATGGTTGAAAATTTCAGGATGTTACAGCAATAGATTGGTACAAGCTTTTGATTTCTGAAATTATTGAAGCGGATCTTACTTGGGAGCTATTCCGGGAAAGGTTCGAGTTAAAGTTTGTGCCGGAAGCTGAAAAAGTAACTTTAGCTCGACGCTTTATTGGCCTTTTTCAAGATGAATCTTCTGTGACCGACTATGTCGCATCTTTTGAATCTCTTTCTAAATATGGGGTCGAGTATATTAATACCCCATTGAAGAAAAATTAGAGGTTTGTCTATGGGATGAATAAGAACCTCAAAAAGCTATTACTTCTGAAACTAGAAGTTTCTTTCGATCAGCTTGTTGACATCGCTCTTCGACTCGAAGAGGCCGATAAAGAAAGTGATGTTGAAATTGTGGGGGCCAAACAAAACATCAATAAGAAGAGGCCTATTAAGTTCAAGCCTAATCCCAATAAGAAAGGGAAGCAGGCAACTTCGGTAGCAAAGACTTCTACCTATAGTCGCGGGCAATGCTACAATTGTGGTTCTAAGGACCATTATGCAAATAAGTGCCCAAAACCTCTTTTTTGTCGTTATTACAAAATTTCGGGTCATCTTTTATCTTCATGCCCCAAACTTCCAAACAAGAAAGAGGGAAAGCTAAATGTTGTGCAAGCTCCTAGTAACACTTCTCTTGGTCAAGGTATTTCTCATTCTATCCTTGATGGCATTATTATATTTCATGATCTTCCTATTCGAGTTCTTTTTGATATGGGTGCATCTCACTCTTTTATATCAAAAGAACTTGTTGATGCTTTGTCTTTGAATGTTATTGGCTTGATGACTTCATTGAGAATTGCGAATCCGGTTAGTGGATCCGCAACACTCAGTTTACTTTATAAAGATGTCGAGATTATCTTATGTGATTATGCTTTTCGAGCCGATTTGCATGTTATGCGCTACTTAGGTTTTAGAATGATTTTGGGAATGGATTGGCTTAATCGTTATGAAGCCCATATCCTATGTCCTGAGCGGACTATATATCTTCGACATTCTCAATATGTTAAGCAGATTTATCTTGTTCTTATAGATTCAGATTCCAATTCGGGAGCATATTTTTATTCTCTAAATCCTCATGATGACGATAATGATGATGAGGAAGATGTCATTTCCCTCATTCACATTGTTCTTGAATTTCCCGACATATTTGAGCCCGTTTTAGGATTACCACCTAAGCGAGTAATTGAGTTCAGAATTAATCTAATCCCTGGAGCTCTACCTATTACTCGTCCTCCTTATCGTATGTCCAATAAGGAAAATGAGGAGATGCGAAAACAATTATCCGAATTGGAAGGAAAACAGTTTATTCGCTCTAGTTCCTCTCTATGGGGAGCTTCGGTTATTTTTGTGAAGAAATCTGATGGTACACTTAGGCTTTGCGTTGACTACCGCAAGCTTAATGATCTCACCATCAAGAATAAATATCCTTTACCTCGGATTGATGATCTATTCGATCAATTTAGCGGTGCTAGAGTCTTTTCACAGTTAGACTTAGCAACTGGTTTTCATCAGCTTCGTATTGTAGAGGATAGCATTCCTTTGACATCGTTCCATACTCGCTATGGATCTTATGAATGGCTTGTTATGCCATTTGGTTTAACGAATGCTCCAGCTTATTTCATTGACCTTATGAATCGAGTTTTCAAAGACTTCCTTGATCGATTTGTTCTCATCTTTATAGATGATATTCTGGTTTATTCTAAAACCGAGGAAGAGCATGAAAAACATCTTCGGATTGTGTTGGAAACTCTTCGGAGCAATCAATTGAAAGCAAAATTTTCTAAATGCCACTTTTGGCAATCTCGTGTGAAATTTTTGGGGCATATTATTTCTGAATCCGGAAATTCCGTGGATCCTTCAAAGATTGAAGCGATTCAAAATTAGAAGAGGCCGGAGAGCGTGACAGAAATCCGTAGTTTCCTTGGATTGGTGGGCTATTACCGTCTGTTTAGAAAAGACTTTTCTAAAATTTCTGTACCTCTTACTAGTTTAACAAAGAAGGGAGTTAAATACATTTGGTCAGAAAAATGTGAAGCTGCTTTTCAGAAACTAAAAGAACTCCTTTCCGATGCTCCTATTCTTGTGATTCCCGAAGGGAACCAAGATTTTATTGTTTATACCGATGCTAGTCGTGTTGGTTTGGGAGCCATTCTCATGCAAAGGGAATGTGTTATCGCTTATGCTTCTAGACAATTAAAGCCTGCCGAGACTAGATATGCCACTCATGATTTAGAGCTCGCGGCTATTGTTTTCGCCCTTAGAATTTGGCGTCATTATCTTTTGGGTGAGAAATTTGTTCTCTACACCAATCATAAATCTTTGAAGTATTTATTTTCTCAAAAGGAACTTAATTTGCATCAACAACGTTGGCTCGAGTTCCTTGCATCTTATGATCTTAATATTATCTATACTCCCGGAAAGGGTAATCGTGTTACTGATGCCCTTAGTTGTAAGCAACAAGCGGTTGTTTCAATGATGATATCCGAATGGAATGATCTCGAGACTTTATCCACTTGTGAGATTCGAGATCGTGAATCCAATTTATGTTCATCTCTTGTTTTATGTAGCCTTGAGGCTCATCCTTCTCTTTTAGACCGCATTCTTGAAGGTCAAAAGAAAGATCTCGAATTGGTTTTTCTTAGCCAAAGTTGTAGGGATAAAATTGATATAGAAGGATTGAAAGACTTTGATATTGATGCTCATGGCGGTATTCGAAAATTTGGTAGACTTATCGTGCCAAATATTAGTGATCTTCGTAAAGACATTTTAGAAGATTCTCATCATTCTAAATTTACCATTCATCCCGATAGTAGTAAAATGTACGCGGACATGAAGTGACTTTATTATTGGGATGGAATGAAATATGATATTGCTAACTTTATTAAGCGTTGCATGACTTGCCAACTCATAAAGGCCGAGCATCAAAGGCCCGGTGGGTTATTGCAACCTTTAGACATTCTCGTTTGGAAGTGGGATAAGTCTCTATGGACTTTATTGACGATCTTCCCCGTTCTCGTTCGGGTCATGATTGCCTATGGGTGATAGTAGATAGACTTACAAAATCCGCCCATTTTCTTCCCGTACCTATTTTGGCTAAACTCTATGTCAAAGAAATTGTTAAATTGCATGGAGTTCCTACTTCTATTGTTAGCGATCGTGATTCATTATTTACTAGTGGATTTTGGAAAGGTCTTCAAAAAGATTTGGGAACAAAGCTTAATTTTAGCACCGCTTATCATCCTCAGTCCGATGGACAAACTGAGTGTGTGAATCAATCTCTTGAAGATCTTCTTCGTGCATTTGTTCTTGATTTTGGTGGAAGTTGGGAAGATCATATTTCTCTTGTTGAGTTTTCTTACAATAATAGCTTCCAATCTAGTTTTTGTATGGCTCCTTTCGAGGCACTCTACGAAAGGCCATGCCAATCTCCTTCGTGTTGGCTTGAAGCCGGTGAGAAGCTGGTTTTAGGTCCAGATTTTATTCGTGATGCCACATAAAAGATTGAATTTATTCGTCATAGGATGAAAGAAGCTCAAAGTAGACAAAATCCTATGCCGATAACCGAAGAAGGAAATTAGAATTTTCTGTGGGAGATTTGGTGTTCATTCGTGTTTCACCTATGAAGGGTGTTGTGCATTTCAGTCGATCGGGAAAATTAGCACCTCAACATATTGGTCCATTTCCCATCACCGAACGCATTGGTTTCGTGGCTTATCGCCTTTTGTTACCGGCTCAATTTTCTGCTATTCATGTCGTATTCCACGTCTCTCAACTACGAAAATGCCTTAGGGATTTCGATTCTATTCTTGAGCCCGGTGTAATTGAAGAAATTAAAGAAATTGAAGTTTCACCAAATTTGACTTATGAGCAACATCCTATTCGAATCATTGCTGCGAAGGTTAAACGTCTTCGAAATAAAGATGTCCCTCTTGTGAAAGTTCAATGGTCCTCAAATCCTAAGGATTGCTCTTGGGAATCCAGAGAATTCGTCGAGCAAACACATCTGGACTTACTCTCTCGTGCTCCTTAAGGTGAACTTCTCATTTCAAAATTTCTACTTTTGTGTTGGTTATGCCTTAGTATGGTTGTTACTTTTTATTTTCTTCTTAAGTATTGCGAGGACGTAATTTCTTTAAGGAGGGGAGTCTGTAACAACCTGCATATTTTATGATTGTATATTTAAATGTTTTATTTAAATATAGCATCGTTAATCGGATTAAGGTCCGAAATGTTACTTTTTGTAAACAGTCGAATTGGGACTCGAGACCACTTCCATTGAGTCCAAAATGGCATTTACAACTTTTTTGAGTATAAACATCGATATGTTTGGAGTTGAGTAGAATTTTGTTAATTTTCTATTTGGGCTTTGGGTTTGGGTTTCAGCCCACTAACCCATCATAATACCCTAACTCCTCTACTCTTCATCCATTCACTCATTCTATTTCCTAACACTCAAGCTCAAGAGAAAAATGGGGGAAAAGTTTGGAAACTAAAATTCCTAAACCCTAGTTTTATTAGGAAATTCATGTTCTTGCTCTAAAATAAAGGAGAAGCTTAGGTAAGCATCCCCTTCTTCTTCTCCACCTCAATCTCTCTCCAATTTCAGAAATTTCCTATAACCTAACTTAGGAAATATTTGCTTATGATCTTAGATTGGAGCTTCTAGAGTTGAAGTTGAAGTGTGGTTGATCTTTCTTTTGTTTTAAAAGCTTCTCACTTGTTGTTTTTGGGTTTAAAGGTGAGTTTTTGAACTCACATCTACGTCTATAACTTTCATTGTTGTTAGGTATGAATTCATTACATTTATTCATGTTCATTTGCTTTTGATTTGAATTGATTTGGTGAATTTTCCAATTTTTGGGTTTCGAAGTCCAATTTTATGAAAATCCTACTATGGATGTTTGGACATGATATTTGGGGTGTATCGAAGAGCCTATAAGGCTTGGTTGTCGCTTGGCATAAATCCCTAGTCTCCGTTGCTCGTCTGATCGCTCCCGATTCGTTTTGGCCATCATGGCCTAGGCAAACTGTTTCCCAGGCCAGGTGACCAGACGTTTGGGTATCAAGTCCAGACGTCTGGTTATAGACCTGGAGGAAAAAAATAATAGAACGCAGAAAATAAAATGGCAGAAACCAATTCCACACGTCTGATTTATAGGTTCAGACATTTGGATAGGTCTCAGACGTCTGCCTTTAAATTTCATGTAACGACCCAGTATTTTGGACCATTCAAATCGACAATAAATCCACACATGCCGGACTTGAATAATTCAAAACAATGGATTGTAAATAAAATTTGGCAAAACTCAGCATATACAGTAAATAAAATAATCACAGATCATAGACATAAAGTAATATAACAATAATGCAACGGAAACAAAAGAATAGTAGTTCATGAAGATATTATATATATAACAGAGTTAAACCGGATACAACAGAAGTCTCGAATACATAGATGTCTCAAAACAATAGTCAAATACAAGATCTGAATACATCACTGAAATCAACTGAATAACCGATAGCAGAATCGATAGATAGCTGGATCTCCAAGCGAAGCTCCAACTCCAAAGGTGAGTCTCAAATGCTGTATCACTCAGTCTGACCTGAGCGTAAAGCAAAACACAAAACACTCGAGTCAGGATTAACATTCTTATATCAATAAATCCAACTCAAGTGAAATATCAACTAAAATACAAGTAACTCAAAGAATGTTTGGGATAACCATCTTCTAAGGATCCGTTAAACTATTTACTATGTAGTAATATTCGCTATTATAATAATGTCTAATATAAAATAAACATACTTTAAAATAGCATTAGGGCTTTACATTTAATTTGAACTCACCCTAACACGTAATAGTCCCAGTAGTCTATCCAGTATTAGCATACTCCCAAAATGAGGGCTACCCTCGATACTCCACAGGCTACGGGAGAAATCACAACTCGTAGTAAAGCTGATATGGTAGGTGACACGGCACACAAGGCAATGCCAGGGTAGATATACCAATTACGCACACGGATTGATGGAAACGCATAGCAGCCACTACCGCTCCACCTCGAACAACACTCCTAAATCAAGGGGTGCACCCAAACAATCACAAAGTAATAGAATGGTATCGAAGAAGTGCGTCCGATAAGAGGTGCTTCCTCACTGGTCCGAGATGGCTCCTGTTTTAGCCACCTTATGCCAACTCACGAGAGTTGGGTCCACGCATATACCTTAGGATCGTCGCCACCATCCCACTTCATTTTGGAAACTCCACTGCGTACACAATTGTCAAAGTGGTTTTCGGTATCGACAGAGAGTATGTCCATATCCGATCTGGGTCTCTTTAACAACCAATCGTTATTATAACACCGTGGTCATTTCAAAATAGTTTATACTTCAAAACCAAAATATCATTTCCATTTCAAAAACCAAATCAATACGATATCATTTCCATTTCAAATATATCCATTTCCAAAAATCATATCACTTTCCAAAGTTATAACGCTTTCGAAATCATAGTCTTTAAAAATCAAAACACTTTGGAAATCACAGCTTTGAAATCATAGCATTTTTGAAATCATAACACTTTGAAATTAAACAGTTTAGATATTAAAATTAGTATATATAATAAAATAGTTTATATAAATAGTTATAAGTTAAAATAGTTTAAAATAAAATAATTTATATTAAAAATGATTTATATTAAAATAGTTTATATTAAAATAATTTATAAAGTAAAATATCAATAGTTTTAAATATAATTTAAAATTACTTTATAAAATAAAATAGTTTCCTCAAATTTCACAAATCGATTCAAATCAACTCGAATTCCAAAATTTTAATTTAATCAAATCTCAAATCATCAATTTCAACTCGATTCAGCTTCTCAATAAACCATTTCAAATTTTCGATTTCAAATACATATCTGAACCATAAAATAAGCCATTTCAATTTCAATATATTTCAAAGCTTTAAATATTCAACATTTCAAAACTAAATTCGATACTTATATATATATATATATATTAAATTCACTTAACTATTATTTGGTTTTGAAACATTTACTTAATCATTTCAATAACATCTAAATACAACTTCAATTTACAAATTTAAATAAACAAAACATCCTATTTAGATATATATAAGTTTGAAATATCCATTTAAGTCACCTTTAATCAAATTTCAAGTTGTAAAACACTCTTTAAAATTTCAAATTCAATACATTTCTAATCAAACTTATTTAAGTATAATTCTTAAATAAATATAATTTTAAATCAATTTCAAATCGTTATAAACTCTATATTTGAAAATATAGATATTAAATAAATACTTAAACATATTATTTATCAACTTTATTAAATCAACTTTAATGAATCTTTAAAAATCAATATTTATCCAAACCATATATTTCTTTTCAAAACCATAGAAATCATTTTCAAAATATTTATATATAGACCAAGGGTGTCTGTATATAATTTTCTACCCTATGGTCAAGTGGTACGGATATTTATCATTTCAATCCGCAATTTAAATATGTACGGGTATATATCTTTTCAACCCGCAATCCAAAATTCAATTAATTGAAAATCGCTTGGGTTTATCATTTCAACCCATAACGATTTTCTCCTATTCTACAAGATCGTTCGGGTATGTATCATTTCAACCCATAGTGAATTCTATACTAACAGGGAACTTGCAGAGTGATAACAGATATGAAAATAATATAACAACAATAACATGCATATATCATCAGTATAAATAACAGATAATGGTGTCAGATGTCATAGGTGAATAGATACAGATAATAGCATATATAACAATGCAAATAACTAACAGCAATATATTTCAATTGACGTTTCAATTGAAAGCAAATTTAATAAATATAAGAACGTTAATATGAGTGATTACTCACCTCTCGAGGCTAGAGAAAACAGGAGATGACACGGATACTCACACTGATATGGAATTACGAATCCATACACGAATTGCGAAGCAAAACACGATAGACACGATTTCGACGACAAACTGATAAATAAGGAATTGATGAGAACAGATATACATAAAATTAAAGTTTAATATTAACTCAACTTAAGGCAAAATAAACTTTTTTATAGTATGTTTCAAAATCAATATTTAACTTACCCACCCATTAAACAAAATAAACCTTTATAGCATATTTGAAAAATTAAGCATTTACAAAATTAGAAGTCTATATCCTAACTTATATAAGACTATACATTTAAATCTATATATATAAACAAACTTACATATGTAAAATACTTGGAATCTACAATATATATATATATATATACACTAATATAAATATTTATACAAAATACATATAAATTTATGACTCACAGGAAACACAGTTCACAAAATCCCATCCTAATAAACTTATGCAATAATAAAATAAACAAATTAGAAACTGATATAAACTAACATATAGTAAACTATAACACATATCTTATAATACATAACTTAAAAATATATATATACGAGCAAATAACTTGTATAGGTTTTATATATAAACCAAAAGATTGTATATCACATATAAACTTATGTATTTTAAACAGAAGGTATACAAACAATTGTATACTCTAGAAACAGCAAAATTAGTATAAAACCAATATACAAAACACATACAACCGAAACATTATATATATACTATAACATAACCTATTTATATAACTAGCTTATACGTATGAAAGAAGTCTGCAGCCTAAAATATAAAGCAAACTAAAGCAAACTATGATATATATACACTCCTTACTGTAAAATCTCTAAACATATTATATAATATACAATGAACAGTTATGTACAATAGCAAAAATATATATATATATATATATAATATATTCCTATATACATTATTAAATAAACTAATATATAACATCATAAAAATTATAGAGGATATAATAAAACATGTACAACTCTCATATCAAACTGCATATACCCACTGTAATATATATGTATAAATAGTATAAACAAAATGTAAACTTATATATATTAAAATCTTATGTAACTAAACATTTATGCAAACAACTCTACATATATTCATTTATATACGTGCAGCAAACATACATAATATCAACTAAACCTTTAAATGTCCAACGCATACCTTACTACATATACATAAAGTGTATAAATATCTTAACATCTATATATATATATATATATATTTATGCTTACATGGTCATATGAATTGCAAACAAAAAAAAATTAAATATATATTAATAATATATATATATATATAGCGATAGGTAATACTTACTATATAAAAAAAAGGTTGCAACCCATGGATGGAACGGCAAATAGGGGATTTGCAAGACCAGGTGGGATGAAGGCGGGTTGGATCCAGGGGCGAGCAAGGGTGAGGAGGACGGTGACACACGCAGGGAGGAGCTGGACGAGGAGAATGCGATGGGCGAGTTCGGATCTGGGCTGATGGTGATGAACATTGGGTCGTGGGTTGTGTTAAAGCGAAGGGGATGGGCTGTCTATATATCCAGATGCATTTGGGAAGGAGGTCGAAGGAAACTCTGGTGGAGGCTAAAGAAACGTGAGTGGGTGGAAGGCGACTGCTAGCAAAAATGGGAGAAGGGAAGAGATCGGCACTTGGAAGAGAAAAGGCACCCAGTTGTTAAAGCTTTTATAATATATATATTTGCTCATTTGGTAACAGTGAATGAAATGAAATGAAAAGGGCAAACTACATGAATATATTGGAAAGTGGGAATAGAAAAGGTCAAAAAGCTGAGATAATAATTGTTGATGGCTGGTGGGTTACAGGAGATAACGAGTGGACACAAGGAATTCAAAAGGTTCAAAAATGTGGAACCGATATAGAAACTATTATGTAGATTTCGCCATCTCTCGGATTTCGAAATTTACGATTGAATATACTGGGGAGATCAGCACGATGAGACGATCAAAACGGTATACAGATATCAGTGGGTACGATCATCCGATCAAAAGTTGATATCAGTACGAAAATGCTGCTATTTCGCCGAAAATAAGAAAAACAGAGCAATAGCAGTCCAAATTTGGAGAAACAAAATATGACGTCTCACTCAGAAGAGGATTTACAATTTTTCTATATAAAAATATTAAGGTTTGGAAAATGTTTTATTTCATCAATTTTAACTAATATAAATTGGAATAAAATTATACTAGAAAATAAACTTCCAAATTATCTGATGAAAATTTACCAGTTGCTATGTTAAAACAGACGCATTTCAAATATCAAATTTAAATTTCAAAATTTTACTGTTTAAAGTTTCACAAAATTTCAATTAAATATATAAATAAACAAATAAAATTATCAAAAACTTACGGGTCGTTACATTTCAGACGTCTGGAGGTTTTCTGAATTAATTCCAGAACCTAAATCCAGACGTCTAGATTCTAAACCAGACGTCTGGAACTGCCAATTTTGCCTATTTTGGGCTGTTTTTGATTGGATTTCCAATTTTAATCGATTTTTGTCGATCCGGTTAGTTGTTATCACTTATTATCGACTTTGATGACTTCTTTCTTTGGATTTTTAGGAATATCCATTTGATGGATTTGATATCGATTTCTATGGTTTTGATTCACGTCGTCAAATGTGAATTTTTAGTTGATCGATTGTTTCTGCAATCGTTTTCTGTGATTTGTCACTTTTAAAAATACAAAGGTTTCTATACTAGTAGGAAATATTCAAACGCTTCCACAAAGATGATTTCAATACCATTTTTAATTCAAAACTCATTTTTAAATCCGTTTTCCAATCTATTAGTATATACGAACCTTTACCTCATTCGTACGAGAAATCCAATTAAACGACTTAGCAAAACAAGTGGTATGAAACGCTTGCGTTTACTTTGTCGGTTAATTCTTAGACTTGTTCGATTGAAATCTTGTGACAATTTTCGAGTGGAAATCTACAATTTGTTCGTAAATATTTAAGTTAAGCCAGTGGTTATGGGACATGAAGCTTAACTCATTTATTTACTAGCTTAGTGTAATCTACACTTTTCATTGATCAATGGTGATCGTTTTATGGTTTAGACTAGCGATATGCGATGTCTCTTTGTCCACGTGGGGGTCGGTACCTCGTTTTATGGAGCTTCGTCTCAATTTTTATAGGCTAGCGACCTATGGTTTTATGGTGTGTGGTTCATCGGGCGTACCGTTATTGTACTACGTCGTTATTCTGAATTATTTGAGTATCAGGTTCCTCGGGCGTACCGTTATTGTACTACGTCGTTGCACCGGTTCTATGGTTAGCGACCATGGGATAGCGACCCGTTTGTGATACACATGTCGGTGAGTTTTCATGCTCCCGTCTGTGATAGGCCTCCCTCTTTGTGTTTTTTGGATTTTTGGTTGTTGATTTCTAGAAATTGTGTTTCACCGATTTTGATGATATGCATTGATAAGCTCTATCAATATTTGTGTTTTGGTGAATAATTTAAAGAATATGACATTCTTTTTAGTGTTTGAGAATATTTGAGATATTGTATGATTTTTGTTGTTATCTGATGTATACTTGTCACAGTATGGCATTATTGTTATCATACGTTTTTGTCATATCTCTTATCTATCTCATTTTATCTGATATTTATAGCTAGACCGATCCGTTTATTATTTTCTTCTTAAATAATACTCGAGTCAGACCGAGGTATTTCAGGTATTTCTGATTGACTTCTTATCAGGGTCCGTCACCTGACTTTTGGCTAACTACTTTAGCTTAGTAGTTTTTGTTATTATACATTTGAGATAGAGACTCCCTGATGTATACATATTCTTTTTTCTAGCACTTGTACCTATTCTTTTGTGATGTAGTGGATCTTGTATAACCACTATTTTGATGTACACCTTTATGTGTTATATTCATATCTATTTCCGCCTTTGTGATATGAATATCTATGACTGATTTATGTTATGTTTATTTCTATATTTGCTTCTGAAGGCCACTTAGCCACTGTGTAGTAGCTTTGAGTTTGTATTTCATATGTCGGATTATGTCATACTATCTGACATATCGGTACCCACACAAAGAAATTACACTGATGGTCGCTCCTCAACAGCCTTATTCTTCGTGCTAGTCGACGACATTACCCAGTAGTGTCCTTCGCTAGTGTGAGTATAGAGGTGGGGCGTCACAATTATGGATTGGAGTATCTAAACGTTAGATCCAAAAGGTTTGCAACAAAGGATTTGAATGATTTGCATATCCGAATTAGTGGTACTATTATAGAAATCAGGTAGATCTGGAGTGATAGTTGGTGTAGATAAAGGAGCTTCTTATCATACTTAAGTTAGTAACCAACCGATAGCAACGTTAGTAGGACCGTCTACCTCTCAAGAGATGGTCACAAGAGCGGAGTTTGATAAAATGACGGCCGAGTTGAATCAAAAGATGGCTGATAGTCAGTAGGCTCTGTTTGACAAGATGAATGCTAGCATAGGTTTTCTAATCTAGCAGTGATAGAAGACCAGAAAGAGTAGAAGGGAGATTTCACTTGTTACATCTGAAGAGGTGAATTCATCTGCTTTTGGTCAGAACAGAAGAGACGCAAAATAGAAGCAGAATGAAAAGACTATTGGAGCAGTAGGGAAAATTGCTGCAGGAACTAGAAAAGTCCTCTCTAAGGGAATTTAGACTGGCAACGATCAAAATTAGGTCGGTACCAAGATGATTTAACACCCTTGATGGAGCAGGAAACTGAACCCGTCAACTTATCTGACTCTGAATATGATTTGTAGCACGCTAGTAATGGTCTGGATATTAAAGTTTGGGTTGTAGGAGTACATACAACTGCTACGGAGCTAATCAAGCATCAGAAAAGAGCTGAAGGAGTAGTTTTCACAGAGACTAGAGAACCTAGACGTCAACGGGCAAACTAAGACTGTTTGCAGAGTCAAATACTAGGCACATCCTCTGGTAGTCGTCCTTCAGAGTTCCAAGCACGTGAGGCATATAGTAGACATGAATAAGCAGTTGATGGAGAAGAATATATGGAGAAAAAATGAGGACTGGGGTTCTGCGCCTAGTATAACACCATTCACATAGAATATTCTAAGGGATGAGTATCCCAGGAAGTTTACGATGCCGACAATGTCATCGTATAACAGGACTACCGATCCTGGGCTACACTTGTTTAAGTATGATGGCATATGGATGGTGCTAGAGCTACAGATATGGTTCAATGTAAATGTCTTCATATTTGTTTGGATGGTGTGGAGTCAATGTGGTTTACTCGGCTCATGCCAAAATCCATATCGACTTTCGATGAGTTGGCAAACAAGTTTCTGGAGCAGTTAGGCACCACACTACTTAGCCTAAGGACGTGATGTCCTTGCCATGCCTCTCCCAAAGATCCCAGGAGACATTGAAGGGGTTCTTAAATAGGTTTAATATTGCAGTTACAGAGGTTAATAATCAAAATGAAAGTATGGTACTGATGGCCTTGGTCCAAGGCATACGTCTAGAAACGGACTTTCGAAAATGTGACGACCCGACTTTCCACTCCCGGAAAATCGCATCGACAGTAAGAAAGAAAGGGGTGAGAAGTAGAAAAGAAAAGAAGAGAAAGAAAACAGACACAAATACTCACAGCGGAAACGAACAAAATATAATATATCACATAACTATTACATAGTATCATATACAACACTTATCAGAGTTACACAGATTACACATCATATACTAGACAGTTATAAACATCTGTCTAGTTATTACATCTCAATACAAAACAAAGATCTAAACAAGATCAACACAGCGGAAACTACTATCTATATCTACAACGCTGAAGCCTCCTGCTCCATTGCTCCTCCACAATTCGTCAAGGCTAACCTGAATCCCTTGGCTACTCGTAAAAATTTGAGTACCCAAGAGTTTATAAAACAGAAATAAACAACTTGGGTCAGACATGGGTCTGGTGTGAGTAACAGGTTAAACTTGTTTAACTTCAAAACCTTTTTGAAAGAAAAGGTATCACGTAAGACTCCCCACAAATAAACATGGGTAAGTTTTTACCTTACGCTAACCAAAACATTTGATAGGAAATTCGATTGTATTATAATAGGGTCTAGGGTTTTCAAATAAATATGAAATAGCTGAAATTGTTACATTATTAAATTCCAGCATACTAGCCAACAAAGTGGGTTATACAATCAAGTCCGTTATCACTTATTGGAAATTGGATTCCATACAATGGCAGGGCTACCGGGGTACCGCCCATCACAGTACGTGGCCTAGATCACCGTACCGAGGATCACTCCCAATCCCCTGCAACACAAGGTCGGAACATCCCTTACTGGATAATTCCCGCACAAGATACCTCACGGTTGGGATCAGCAACCGCACCACTAAGTCGAAAATAGAAAGGGACATCTAGACAGAGGTAACCTTGTCCTACTTGGGTGCTACCCACTAACCTTGCTGCACCTCCCCTGTTTTAGCCATTCCCGGATTGTGAGGCTTGAGGTCACGATTACCTTTAAACAGAACACATCACTTAGAATGCTCATCGTCCACCTGACGATGTGCTGAAAGCATTCAATCCATACAAGTTCGTTCCGGGTTCGAACGAAACCGAAGGCATTATCTCGTTACACTCGTTTTGGAATCACCCTCAGAGTTAACGACAATAACCCTTGCACTCTGAATCTCCATCTTCACTTGATTCACGACCTATCGTAAATTTGGATCGATGTGGTATTCGGGTCTCCAGACCTGGAAATCCGGTATACGGAAACCCGATCCCGGTCTCATCGAAATCCAAAGACGTATCTTTTAAGGCCAAGTTGTTTTAAAGGTTAAAACAATTCAATTCATTATCTTTATACACAAAGAAAGATAATTCCCAACAGATAATCAACATTATCAGATAATCCATACAATTCAACTAACATCCATATCATACAGCATATATCTCATCAGAGATATCAATCAATGCCAAGTATTCAATACTATCACCCATTCATAAGTAATGATTTATATCATCTCTAATTAATTTAAAGTGAATTAAATTAATTACTTCATTTTATAAATCCTGCTTACTTAACCATTAATTAATTATAATTTAATTAATTAATTATCCTCTAATTACCTTTTTCAATTAATCATCTTTGATTAATTATCTTTTAATTACATCCAAGTAATTTATCCTTAATTAATTATTTAAATTAATTATTCTTAACCGCTTATAGTAATTAACCTTTAATTACTTCATTAATTAATTAACTAAAATTAATTAACTTAATCAACTATAATTAATTACATTAATCCTTAATTAATTACATTGATTAATTACTTCATTTATTAATTATTACTTAATTAACCAATCTTAATTACATCATTAATTATATTAATTAATGATCCTTAATTACAACTTAATTATTAATTACTTAATTAAATTAATTACATTAAGTAATTAATCTTTAATTAAACAACATTTATTAATCACTCTTGATTAATCTTCAATCAGTAATTAATTACCCTTAATTACTTTCATTAACTAAATTAATTACTCCTTAATTAATCCCTTGATTAATTATTCAAAGTAATTAACTCAAATTACTTCTATTAATAAAATCATTTATTCAACTAATTACTTCCAGTAATTATCTTATTATTTACTTCCCTAAATAATTTTACTTTAATAATTACATTAAGTAATTATTATCAAATCATCTCTTGATTATCCTAAATTAATTAAACTTAATTAATTAACTTAACTAAATCAAATTAACTTCAATTAATTACAATAAGTAATTAATTCTTAATTACTTCCAACAAGTAATTACATTTAAACAAATTCATAAATGATTATTCTTAAATTAATTTAACTAATTAATTATCAAAATTAATTCTATTAATTCATTATTTAATAACCCATAGTTAATGACCTCATTAACTATTATTTAATTACTTTCCTTAAGTAATTAACTTAAATTAATTATTATTAAATCTCCTAATAAATTAAATAAACACAAGTCTTTAATTATTTTAAGATAAACTTTATTATTATTGATAAACAAGTTATCATTTATAATTTATATTTGAAACATCCATTTCAAATCTACTTTTAAATTTCATTTTAAATTCTGTATTTAAAATGAATACCAATTTATTTTTAACTAAGTTTTTAACCAATTTAAAAACTTTTACTTATTAAAAATTCTTATATTTTCTAAGAAGTTTTTAAAAGAACTTAAATCAAATTTCTTCTTAGATTTAAAACATTTAAACATAACTACATTTAAACCTATTTAAACATTTAAATTCATAAAACTATTTATCTAATATTAAAGTTTAAAACTAAACTTGTCTTCATATATCAAACTTTGATTTACTGATTAACTATTGCTTCAAAATTTAAATTAGATTTAAATTTCAAACTGACAGGTATAAAACCTGGCAACACTAAAAGTACTCGAGTCTCCACTAAATCACTTCGAGTCGCAACCCTAAATTCCCCGAGTCTCCCTCGCAAAAACACTCAAAAATCACGCGTCTTTCCTGCCACTTGAGTTCAATACTCCAGCTCCACTACTTCGAGTCGCACATCAAAATCCCCGAGACTTGCATTTGCCTTCTCCAGTAAACAGACTTCACCCAGATACCTTCGATCTCGTGCACGTGCACGGTCACCTACGGCAACTCCGGTCATCGACGACATCTTCCATCAGTCCACGTTCATCCACATACTAGAAAACAACCATCCTATCTTCGATTCATTCACCAAATCAAAATCGAGCCTAAAAATCAAAACCTGGAACAGAACCATCACCACTGACCAAACCTGGCACATCGCTCGTGCTCGCGATTCCGACCACCTTCATCTTCCATACTCCGGCGAAAGCTTCCTCCAACTACCATCTACCAGTACGCAAACAATGGTTGAACTCGATCAACCGAGGAGACCACACTAGAGCAAAAGCAGTGACCCTATAAAACTAGGGTTAAAATCTTAGATCCTAAATCATTTCTGCCTTACTACTTTAAAAATCCTCCTGACAATTTTCCTATCATCCATGATCATTCCACTATCCCTAGTGAAGAATTCAACATACCAATCCATTTAGATCAGCCGAATTACCCAAAATCCCCTTTTTAGTTCATCACAGAACTGCACTCTTATTACCAAACTAAGAATTATGATTTTAATGTTAAAAATCATGTTATAACTTATATATTCAATACATATACTTGAATTTATAAATTACCAAGTTTAAGTTTTACTTTATTTTGACATGCATTGATATTTTAGGCTTCCAGAGACTCTCAGATTTCAATTTGCCTTAACTAAAAATTTTAAACCTTAGTTTATGATAAAACAAACTTATTTTGTTTTAAAACTTAAGTCTATCAGAGATCAGATAAGGAGATAGAGATTTATATCAAGAATCTGAGCTTAAAGAAGATATAAAACAGGGATATCATACAAAACAGACATGCACATATATATATCAATACATCCACATATATATACAAGAAGAATTTCACAATACACATATATATACAGAACTATCTACAAACATTCATATGAAATCAGTTTATAGACTAGGATTTAACATGAAATCATTAATTTTGATCAATATCTGAAACTGGCATTTGATAATCAGACAAGAACATACCAAAATCAACATGCATTCAAAACCAAGCAGAATACAGAGAATTGCATCATTTATTTACTATAAACATGATTATCAGATGAAGAGATCAAGCAACTTATTTAGGTTATTTTTAAATAAAATTGTTACTCACCAGATTAAAGATGAAACAGAGGCAGAGCCTTATTTTGAAAAGCTTTTTGAAACTGGGAATCTTAAACTGGAATGCCTTATTGATTTAAAAGCTTGAATTGTTGGCTACTGAATCTTGCATGTTACTTCCAGTTTGAAAAATGAATGCAAGCAGTTTGAATTGTTTTCAGAGTTGAAAAGAATACAGCAGTTGCTCTGATTTGATTCCAGATTTGAGAAAATGAAGGCTGCAGGCTGATTCTTTGATTTGGATTTTGGAAAATTGTTTTCAGAGATTTGATTTGAATTGAAGTTTTGGTTTTGTGAGAAGTTTAATTTCTAGTTTGAGGCATTTGAATTTCTGATTTGTTTCAGATTTTAGTTAGAAGAAAGATTATTGATTTCTCTTGGCTTTTGAAAAAATGAGAAGATTAGAAAGAATGGGAAATGAAGATATGCAATGTTAATATACATGTATATTTTTGATTTTATAAAATAAAAGAAAATGGAAAATAATTAAGACACTTGTCCTATACAATTGTTTATTAAATTACACATGTTATAATGAAGCTTTAGATAATGACACTTGTCATTTAAGTAATTACTCATATTTCTATTTATTTTAAAAGTAAATGAAAAGCCCTTTTTTTATTTATTTAAACTTAAGTAAAATATATCTTAACCAATTAAAAGATTTATCTAAAGTATATTTAAAACTAAAATGTTATTTATTTAAATAACTTTAAAAAGTCCAGATTAAACTAAATCTAAATTTCCAATTTGCCAAAGCTTCTATTTACAATATATATAAATAAATATATATATTCAAATAGAAATATCTTATTAACTTTTAAAAGATAAAATCATCAATTAATACTAATTTAATCAGATTATTAAATTAAATTCAAATCTTATTATCAAAGATTATCCATATCAATTTAATTATTTAACAGATTATTAAATTGATATTGTCAAAATTTCTGGGATATTACAGAAAATGGCTGAGGATGAAGCAGTCGACTACTATGGAGGAGTTTCACCGGAAAGCTAATCAGTTCTTGTGTTTGGAAGAAACAAGTCACGTTCCTGGAAAGACTAGTGGTGGACAATCAAAGGAGTTGATTCAAAGTAAGATGACAATTAAGCAGACCGTTGAGAGTTTCGAGAATATGGCAGTAAATATTGGTAATTTTAGTAATGAAAAGAAAAGAAATCAGGGCAATAGAGGCAGGCAAAATGAAGCAAAGAAACGCTCGAAGGTTGCATGAATATACGTCTTTGAAAAATATACCTGAAAACATATACCTAGCCACAAAAGGCACAAAAAGGTATAAAAAACTGCCTTGGAGAATGGAGAATAAGGAAGAGGGGTGCTCCGAAAAGTTTCGTCGATTTCATGAAACTCATGGGCACAACACGAACGAGTGCCGCATTTAAGAGATTTTATCGAGTAGTTGATAAGAAAGAAAAAATTACAACAATATGTGAGTGAGATGTAGGATAGGGGATATAATGCAAGTCCCTAAGGGCTGAATGCCCATGGATACCAACCTAGTCCTAGTGGAGAAGGCCCAAACATACCGATGGAAGGATAGTCATAAATACTATAACTAAAGGACCTCATCTAACGAAGAAAATATGGAATGAAATGGAATGGTACCTGAGTTTGTTAAGGCACGTACCATATGAGAGCTACTTTACCATCGAGGATGGAGCTCCAGCTAAGTAGCAAAATATGATGATGGATATGATATTGTGTTCAAGAATAGGGATTCTGATAGGGTTAAAGCATCATCCTTTGATCCCATGGTAATTACAGTGGTTGTTAGCCTAGCTATGGTGCACCGGGTCTTGGTGGATAGTGGAAGTTCAGTAAATATTTTGTTTAAAAGAACGTTTGTTCAGATGAAAATCAGTATGAATGATGTTAATCCTTGTAAATCCAGGATTCAAGAATTTATTGGCAAGGCAAAACAACTGACTAGGACAATTGGTTTGTCTGTGGAGTTAGGTGATGGAGACCGCAAGGTGGTGTGGATTCAGAAGTTTGTAATAATGGATGAGTACTTGGCATATACCGCCCTTTTAGGCTGTCCGGCCCCCGTTGATTTTAGTATAGTACTAGATTCTTGGTGCTTGATAATGAAGTTCCCCATGGAGAATGGGGTTGGATGAGTTAGTGGTGACTAGAGCACTGGTCGGGAATGTTATATCGCTGAGCTAAGAGAGGTAAAGCGACCTAAGAATGGAAAAAATGTGAAAAGACTCTCTACATTAAAAACTTGGGTGCATAGCAATTAAAGCTTAAGCCCAAGCTCAGGAGCCATAGCAGGTTCGATAAGTCTGCGATCCTAGGAAGAAGTCAAAGGAAGTGCGGGTGGCATCGGCTGAGCTGGTGGCCAATGTTTCGATCAATATGGACTATCCTACTCGGGCTCTCAAGATTGGATCTCAACTCAACGCAGGATTGAGGAAGCAGTTCGTTAGTTTTCGACGAGCAAACTTAGATGTGTTTTCCTAGAAACATTCGGATACGTGTGGGATATCATCGAAGATAGTATGCTACACACTAAATTTGGATACGAAGTTTCCACTTGTGAATCAGAAGAGATGCAGTCTGGGTTTGGAGTGATCCGCTGCGTTGGAGGAGGAAGTAGGTACGCTAAAGCGAATAGTTTTATTCGCAATGCTTTGTACCCTGAATAGGTATCGAACCTCATGTTGGTGAAGAAAGAAAATAGAAAGTGGAAGACATGTATTTACTATTCAGACTTGAACAAGGCATACCCAAAGGATAACTTCCCTTGGCCCAGGATTGACCAGCTGGTGGACAGGACCGTAGGATACAAGTTTCTCTCTTTTATGGATTCTTATTCTGGTTATAACCAAATAGCAATGCACATTTTGGATCACGAGCACACAAGCTTTATTAAAAAATTTAGGATTAAATTATTACCGGGTAATGTCATTTGGATTGTAGAACATAGCAGCTACTTACCAAAGAATGGTGAATTCTATGTTCAGTAACCAAACCGGACGGACGATAGAAGTATATGTGGATGATATGTCCGTGAAGTCATGGCTATCAAGGAACCACTTGGATGACCTTTTGGAGATGTTCGAAGTACGGTGGAAATATGAAATAAAGTTAAATATGTTGAAATGTTCTTTTGGATTTGCATCAGAAAAGTTTCTGGGATTTATCATAAACGCGAGGGGCATTGAGGCCAACCTAAAGCAGATTAATGCCTTGAGGAATGTAACTGCACTGACCATGGAAAAGGAGTTACAAAGCTTGAATAAGAAGATTGCCGCATTGAGTCGGTATATGATGTGCACGTAAATGTGTATATTTTTACCACCATGTTTAATCTATTTAAGTTAAATAAATGATCATATCGGGTATTTTAACTTGTTTAAACCAAAATTCATATTATTTTCAAATCGTCACATATTCATCTTCATCCAAGGGCAAAATGGTCAATTTTTGTGCATATATTAATTTGAGAAAATTTAATTGGAAATTTCTATATTATTTTATAGGAATTTGGCTTCATATACAAGTGGTTTCATGAAGATGTATGCATGCACAAGAGTGAAGATAAAGAAATGAAGATGGAAATAATTCAAAGGCATGATAATGGAGGACCCCACCTACCCACCTACCTTAATGTACAAATTTGAGGCTAATGCACATGCTTATGGAATTAATGGCTTCATGTACACTTAAATGAGGATTATTTGAAGCTAATGATTACTTGGCCTCCACACTTCCTAAGAGGGTATTTTGGGCATTCCCCAAAAATATGAATTAGGGTTTAACACATGTATAAAATCCCCTTATGTTTCATGTAACCTTCCTCTCTCCTTAGTCTCTCTTTAGTTTAGTTTAGGCTCAAAAATAAAGAAAGCTCTTCTCTTTTTCTTTTCATGGCTACTTAGCCATTTCTTCTTTTCATGTAACTTTTTATGCAATTCAATACATGTTCCTTTTCTTTTCTTGTTTATTTCCTTTCATGTTGTAGTGTAGATTTACTTTCATGCAAGTAGTTAGTTTTAATTCTTGTTAATTAGCTTCTCTTTTCCATTAGTCTTCATTTTGCTTTCTTTTTGCTTTCATGTTGCTAGCTAAATTTGTTAATCAAATGACAAATATGAGAGGCTAAACCCCTTCAATTTAGGGGTAATGAAGCTCTCTAATTATGTAGCTTCAACTATTTGTTAATTCATGCTCTCTTTTTGTGCTTAACGATGATGATTGAAGTGGTTTAATTGTTGTTTTTGCCTTGAATTTGATAGCCTATATTGTTGACATCAAATAGGCTATGCTTAAACAATCACTAACACTAATTGCCTCTTCATCAAAATATGATTATGGCAAAAGAAAGTGATTTGAAATTAAAATTTGATGGTCTATATTTCTAATCAATAGTTAATAGGCCATACTTAAAATAGATTTCATTTTCATTTTCATTGTCAATTTTCATGAAAGTTAGTAAGTGGTTTAAGGGGTGTGTTAAAGTTTGATGGCTTATGTTGGCTAATCAATAGCACAAATATGCCATACTTATGATAAGCACATCAATTAAAGCACTAATGACCATAAAAGAGAGATTATGATTTCATATGTGTTGAATTACATGATCTAGAGAGTGGATTTATTCTCTAAATTGTCATTTAACTCTTATATTTACATTTCTTTTCTTTTAGTTAGTTAGTTCATTCTCTAATTCTCTAGCTTAACTTTCACTCGACCTTGGTTTAATTTGATTGAATAGATTTTTAAAACCAACAATTCCTTGCGGATCGACCCGTACTCGCCACGTACTTCAATAGTACGTCGTGCGCTTGCAGTTATAAATTTATTTCTAAATTCGTTCGACAGTTTTCTAAACCGATAGAAAATCCATCGACGAACAGTATATCTCAAAGGCAACGGACAAGTGTATACCGTACTTTGATGCCCTTAAAAAGGGAAAGAAGAACTTCGAATGGAATAAGGCATGTCAAGATGCCTTCGAGGAGGAGTTGAGGCACATGGAAACATCACCGATTCTATCCAAACCGTTCAATGGAAGGACTTGTTTATCTATTAGGCAGTGTCTGCTCACCTTCTAAGCGCAATATTGGTGCGCGAGGAGGAAAGGATTCAAAGGTCGCTCTTTTATATTAGCATGTAGTTTCCTAGAGTTGAAAAAACCACCCAAAGTTGGAGAAACTTGCTTATTTCTTGTTGATTGCATCAAGGAAGCCGCGAACATATTTTCAAAATCATCCGATTAAGGTGCTTATGGATTAATCTTTGAAGCAGGTGTTGTACCAACCTGAGACTTCGAGGAGGTTGCTGAAGTGGAATACTGAACAAAGTTCAGTAGGATATTACTTACCATACGAGGAGGGTAATAAACAAGCAGGCGCTAGCAGACTTTATCATCGAGTTTACCACACAAGATGGTGAAGAGGAAGATGATATGGTCACACTTTCTCATTAGAAACTATTTGTGGATGAAGGTTCGAATGAATGTAGTTCAGGTGTAGGAGTGGTGCTTGTAACTCTGGAAGGATGATCAATCTGTCATGCGTTGAAATTGGGATTTTCCACGACTAACAAGTAGGCTAAGCACGAGGCATTGGTAGCGGGACTCAGGATTGCAAAGAACTAGGGATAAGGATGCTGCATATATTCAGTGATTCCCAGTTAGTGATTTTTCAAGGGAAAAAGGAGTTCCAGGCTAAGGGCACGAGACTTGCTCCTTACCTAACAAAGGCATTGGAACTATCGGATGATATAGAGCATTACATGATTATGCACATCCCTAGAGAGAAAAACACAAAGGCCGATTCATTGGCTAAGCTAGCTAGTTTCATGGAGGCACAGATGATGGGTCTGGTTCGAATGGAAGTTTTGATGACTCCGAGTATCGATCAAATTGATGTCGAGTGGATTTGGGTGACCGCGAAGGAAGAGGAGTTGTGGATGACTCTAATCAAGGATTATTTACTCAAGGAAATTTTCTCGAGAGAAAGTAATGAATGGAAGAAACTCCTTCGAAAAGCACCATGGTTCATGATGCAAGAAGGAGTACTTTACATGAGAGGATTCTCTACCCCTTTCTTCGGTGTGTAACCAAGCATAAGGCTTGGAAAATCCTCATGGAAATCCATAAGGGTTGCCGTGGTGACCACATCGAGGGCAGACATTAGCGAAGAAGGTACTTCGCTATGGATACTTCGGGCCAACTATAAATCAAAATGCAACTGATTACACCAAACGGTGCGACCGTTACCAGAAGTTTGAAATTACCAACAACCCTATCAATGGAGCTTACATGAATATTTAACCTGTGGCCATTTGTGGTTTGTGGAATGAATATAATTAGTGTGGTACCAATGGCAAAAGGAGGAGCTAAATATGCTATTGTTATGATGGATTACTTCATAAAGTGGATCGAAGTAGAACTGCTTGTAAGGATCACAATTAATAAAGTGATCAACTTTGTGATGAAGAATATCATATGTATATTCGGTGTGCCTCAGATGATTATAAAGGATAACATAACTCAGTTCAAAAGTACCGAGTTCAAGGATTTTTTAAACCGATATAAGATTGGGAAAAGCTTTCAATAGTAGAACACCCACAATAGAATGGACAGGTGGAGGCGCTAAATAAAATTATCAAGTCCATTTTGAAGAAATAGTTAACTAAGCCAAAGGGAAACTGGGTCAATGAGCTTTTATGTGCCTTATGGGCTTATAGGATGACTCACAAGTCCACGATTGGACATACATCGTTCGCTTTGGCCTATGAATCATAGACCATGATTCTGATTGAACTAGAAGTCCCTTCTCATTAGAGAAAATATTTCAACCCTAAGGTTAATGAGGAACTCTTGCTCGAGTCCCTCGAAATGGTGAATGAAAAACAAGAAGAAGCGGAATTAGGGGTAGTTGCTCACCAGAAAAGAGTAAAACGACACTTTAACACCAAGGTCTGGAGTCATACCTTTGAGGTAGGGGATCTCATTTTGAAACGAGTTCTCCCGGGTACAGGGGCACTTGGTCCGAATTGGGAAGGTCCCTACGCGAATGAACAAAAGCTTGGAGATGGAACGTTCAAGCTGGCTATTGTTGACAGAATCCCTATTCCACAGGCATCGAATAAAGACTTGTTACAACATTATTTTACTTTGTTTATCTAGTTTATTTTCTGTAAATAAGCCAACTGAAGATTCTGGGGAAAATATGATAAGGCGTGACTTGCTATGTTTTTCATTTATAAATATAAGTTGGTTTCTTAAACTAATAAAACCATGTTCTTGTAAGCAAAACCCTATGCTGCGTGACTAGCAATGCGGTTCGGTACCCTGAGATATGTACCGACTCCTTTAGTCCAAAATCAAGACAAGGGAGTTATGAGGACCGCTATACACCATCTACACCCAAATGTGATAACCCGCACAGTTGTGTGTGCCGCAATGGTGCCCGATCGTTGTAGAACAATCATCAAAAGGGTTGTAAGGTAAAATAAATCAATCATATCCGAGAACCTGTCATATATCTTACAAAGCATCAAATAAGATATAATAATAAACACCTCAGATATAAACAGGCGAGACAGTAATAATTGATTGAACCATAGAAATCAGAGTACTCAGATCCATACAGCTATACAACATAAGTGATATAGTTTATACAACTGATAATAAACTCAAAATAGATGACTGTCTCTAAATATGTAATAGCACTAGTAAGCTCCATAGTGCCGCACGGTGGAATGATAAGCAATAATAGCTAAATATAGTAATATGAGAGTATAGCCCTCTTGATCGTCACCTGTCCAGTTCCACGACCTCACTAGACCTGCTATCTCTAATCTACTCATTTAAGAGTACTCGGAATAATATGAGGCAAAGCATAAAATCCCAAGTCAGACAACAGTCTCGTGTGAGCGGTAGAAAATCCCAAATACTATAAGTCAATATACTCGGACAAATGGTATGAGGAATCATAACTAACATGCCCCTGCATCCACAGAGTTAGCATATGACATAAAATATATGCTACTCTACATCATGATCATCACGGTGTACTATATATCAAAGTACTAATGGGTGTGCATCGATGATATCTACGTTGTGTGACATCACTTGGGTGATAAGTAATCAAAGTAAACATAACATCCATCATCCATCCTCACATTCACTCACTCAGTGCATTGAATATATTATACTCGTATAGCCCCATCATATAGTCAAGTACTACTCAATGTCTTGGTTTCTTGGTACTCTAATCCATGCCACTCAGTAGGCCAGGAACTAAACTTCTATTGCACTCAGTCCAGCATAAACGGATCGAAACATCATGTGATCTAGGGCATATCACACTCCCAAGTGAGCATCCTTATATACCCCCACTTTATGTGTACACTTCGAAATCGACAAATATCAACGATCCCTTTGCACACGTCATCCATAGCAGAGCTCATCCTAGAATTGTCCTTATAACTCTTGTCTGAAGTTGTCGTGGTTGAGAACTATTCTAGACAACCATCGTTAGTTGTAGAATATCGTCGTTTATCCCGTAACCTTCCTTCAATCCAACTTATGGTCACCAAATCTACGTTTGAAGTACAACTATCCATCATCGAAGCCATCACTTCCCATCATGCAATCATCGTCGTCAAATCGTGCGTTGTTGTTATAAAAAATCATCACCGAATCTCATGGTTTGGTCCGACCTGATCCTTAACTTGAAAATTTGAATGTGCGATTTAAAGCAAGTGAAAACATGAAGGCCTAAAGCAATTATCTCCATGACTCAAAGAAAGCACCCTAGTGACTCAAAGCCGCTCCATAGCTTACCGAACCATGCAACCTTAAGCCATAGAGCCGAACACACACTATTGATCCGAGCCACTATCGAACCGTCCCATCATCGATCCAACACTTCAATGCAAGCAAGCCATGCTCCACCTCCTAAGCCATCCATTCATCGAACCAAGTCAACTCCTCATGGAGCAATACCTATCCATGGGCCACCCATCCAACACTTAGCAAAATTCTCCCTCTTTGCTCTACCAACCGATACCCCAAGCAAACACACTCTGAGCTCAAAGCAAACCCCGAAGCAACTACCCTTCAAGTCCGAAGCACGACCCGCAACTGATCCCTCACTTGAAATTTTCTCACCTCCATCACACGACCCATACACCTTCACTTGCGGCTCGAAGCAAAAACCCTAGAACTTGAAGCAAGCTCGCCCAAGACTCCAAGCAACTTCCTATCGATCCAAAGCCTTTGAATGTAATAACCCGTGAATTTATCATTTTCAAAAATAATGTTTAAATTTAAAAATATTCAAATATAATATTTTTAACATTAATAATGGTGTTTTGAACAATAAGTAATATTGGTAATCTTATTTTGGATAAATATTTACAAAAATATACACTTTGGAAAATATCGATAAAATAACCGAAAATCGTTTTATCGATAAACAACTCTTTGGCCATCCAAAGTCATGCACAAAGATGGATACATACACTCATTTATATACATAAGTGTGAATAAGTAATAAAATTATTTATTTTATTTTTATAAATAAAATTTCTTTATGACATCATTAATGATATCACTATTTTTGAATAATTGATTTTTGATTTTAAATTGAGTTTAAATGATTTAATAATTATTTTAAAAGTCAAAAGAAGCCCCTTTAATTATTATATAATGATAGAAATATTATTTTCAAACTTTTTATTACAAAGATATGTATATTAACTAAAAAGTGAAAATATGATCGGAAATCGGAATCGGATTTCATAACGATTCAACGTAGAAAAGTTGTATAACGTTATGGATCATTGTGACATACATATGCATATACATATACATATACATATACATATACACATGCACATGAAAACACACATATATATACAAATAAAGAAATAAAAGATAAAAGAAAATATCACGATATTACTTATAAATATCATGATATTTTCCAACCAAAGTCAACCATCAACTTACCATCACACACACACTTGAGTAGGTACATGGGGGGGACCTTTGGCCGAAATGGTAATGGAGGAGGAGGGTGTAGTGGTGATGAAATGATGATGTGTTTGCACTTAAATATCATGATCTTTTATAACTTTCATTTTCCTATAAATACTCACCATCCATCTTCACTTCCATTCGCATTTCCTCCTTCATTTTCCTAAGCTTCTTCACCTCTTTATACTCCTCATTAATGGCTTCTTACCACAAGAAATTTATAGAGAAAAATAATGTAAAAAGTAATTAAATTTATATTAAATATATATTATCCAAACACCTCAAAACCAAAGAAAAACTCCTTTCTCCCATTGAAACCCACGGCCACCACCTCCTACCACCTAAGGCCAAGCCTTTCCTCTCTTCCAAGCTAGGCCGAGAGCATCCAAGCACCAAAGGCCAAAGACGAACCCCCAGGAAGCATTAGTGCAAACTTCATCAGCTCCAATTGCGGAATAGCGAAGCTATAGTCATTTTAAAGTTAGTGTCGATTTTTTAAGGTCGAGGAGGTGGGTCATCACATTTAGTATCAGAGCTTAGGTTGAGCGAACACCTAAGCCTTGATGGGGTCGACTTAATAGAGATAGGGTTAGTAATGACCTAGAATGAGATTAGTTAGAGAGAGCACATATTTGAAATTTTATCCGAATAAGTATATTCGAGTTTTATGCCCATTCCCTAAGATGGTCTTGTCTATATTCCAAATTGTCTCTTACTATATCCAAATAGTGAGAAATCAGTAACAGAAGAGGACGTAGAAGGGGAGGTAGTAGCACAACGACCACCAAGGTCGAACTCCCAATGCTACAGTAATTAAAGAAGTAGTGGTTCCAGTGCAACCTCAAATTAACTTCGCTACTCTATGCAAGAATTACACCAGTTTGGGTGGTAAATCATTCAAAGGAACAGAGTCCATTATTGAAGTTCGAGCTTGGATTCGCTCTTGTGAATTTTTTTTAAGGGATTGAATATCGGGGATGAGCAGAAAATGTTCTTAGGTTCTTGGAGACTACAGTAAGGTGCTGTAGCATAGTGGGAATCCACCACTCAAAATGATTCAGAAGATAATTTCTCATGGGTATGGTTCAAGGAAGTCTTGGAAGAACAATATATGCCAGCAGCTGGAAGATCATGCCTCCATCGTAGTTTTATGGATTTAAAACAAGGAGAGATGTCAGTAGAAGAACATTCCAACAAGTTCAGTGAATTGTCCCATTTTAGGCCGGGTCTATCTCCTTTAAAGAAAAATGAAATGTTTATCACTGGGATGAAGGGGGGCAATATCAGGACAGGATGACCGGGCATGTAAAGGGAACCTTCGTAGATTTGGTAGACATGGATTTCCGATATGAAACTCAAGAAAAAAAGAATCTTCCCACAACTCAAAGTAGCAATAATAACTGGAAGAAGAGGAAGTCCAACCACCCTAGGAAGAAGCCATGGCAAGGAAAGCCAGAAGGAGGATCGCAAGAAAATAATATGAAGGATATTGCTTGTTATAATTGCCACCAGAAGGGTCATTTTTCCACCACCTGTAAGAATCATAAGGCTCGGGATAGGACCTGCTACAATTGTCACAAACCAGGGCACCGAAAGAAGGATTGCCCACTGATCAAGAAAGGAGAATAGGTCAGAGTTTTTTCCATCAAAGATGAACCCTCAACTTCGACCAATGCAAAGGGTAAGAGAGTTCTATAAGGTAATATTTGCATTAATGAAAATCTAGTTAGAGTATTATTGGGTACCAGGGCTTTCCATAGCTTTATCTAAAGAATTGTTTGATAAATTGAAACTTACCACAAAAATATTAGATACCCATATCAGTGTCTCTAACCTCATAGGTGGTAAAACTAATCTCGGTATAGTTTATGAAAAAGTACAAGTTGCCTACCTATCCCAAAAAATTTCATGTAACCTAATTGTCCTCGATGTTATTGGATTTGAGATTATACTCGGTGTGGATTGGTTGTCTGAATATGAAGCTGTACTTGATTGTGTCAAAAGGACAATACGATTACAAAATTAAAGAGGTGAACCTTTTAAAATAATGTATGAAGAACCAAGTCCAGTAATGTATTGTCTCACATATGCTCTAAATTAGTTTCAAAAACACCTAGAAGAAATACCAGTTGTTAAGGAATTTTTGGTTATTTTTGAGGAAGTTAAAAGTTTACCCCACATAGGGAAATTGAGTTTCGAATCGACTTGATTTCCGGTACGAGATTTGTTTTTCACTCTTCTTGAAGAATGGCCCCATAGGAAGTAAATGAATTAAAAGTTCAAACGGATGAGCTGCTAAAGAAAGGGTTGATTACACCAAGTCGCTCAAGTTGGAGTGTAGCAGTAGTTTTCGTTGCAAAGTCAGATGGCTCTCTAAGACTTGTGTAGACTATCGAGACCAAAATAAGCAAACGATAAAAAATAAGTATCCTCTGCCCCGTATTGATGACTTGTTTGATCGACTTCATGGTACTCGAATATTCTCCAAAATGGACCTAGCTACGTAGTTCCATCAATTAAGGATAGCAGAAGATTGCATTTCTTCAACTGCATTAAGAGGACCAAATGATTTCTACGAGTGGTTGGTTATGCCTTTTGAGCTAATGATTTGCACATAAATGTGTATGTTTTTACATCCATGTTTAATCTATTTTATTTAAATAAATGTCATAATTGAGTATTTTTACATGTTTAAAACCAAATTTCAAATATGCTTTCAAGTCATCATTCATACATCAATGTAGTGGTAAAATAGTAATTTTATGCATGAATTAAATTTGAGAATATTTATTTGCACATTTTCTTTTTAATTATAGGTATTTTGGATGGAAATATGAATGTGTTCTCATGGAAAAATGCATACACAAGGATGGAACAAAGGAATGAAGATAGAAATAATTCAAACTCATGCATCATGAAGGACCCCACCTACCCACTTACCTTAATTTACAATTAGAAGCTAATGCACAACTTAGTGGAGGTTAAAGTTTCATGCATACTTGATGATGGATTAATTAGAGACTAATGATGACTTGGTGACCACACTTCCTAAATGGTATTTTTGGAAGCCCCTTAAAATATGGATTAGGATTTTGTGCATGTATAAATATCCCTCTTATGTTCATGTAATGGATCTTCTCTTTTTAATTACTTAGGAAATTAGCATGAAAGTTGTAGCCTCAAAATTATATGAAATAAAAATGGCTTCCTAAGCCTCTTGTTCTTTTACTTCTTCCTTGTTCTTATTTTATTTTCTTGTTCATTTTTATTTACATGCTCTTTCGTTTCATGTTAGTAGCTTAGTTTTACTTTTATGCAAATAGTTTATCTTTTTTATTCTAATTAGCTCTTATCTTCTTTGTTTTTTTAAATGTTGAAGTTTACATGTGTTGATTTGATAACACAAATGAGTAGCTAAATCCCTTCAATTTAGAGGTAATGAAGCTCTCTAAAAGTATGTAAATTTAACATATCTTGTCATTTATGATCTCTTTTTAATGCTTCATGAATGTGAATGTTGATGTAAGTTTATAAAATGGAATTTGATAGCCTATGTTGCAACCATAAATGGGCTATGCTTACTCCGCATAAACACAATTTACATCATCATTCTACTAATTGATTTTTGATTGTGGAATTAAAGTAGAAACAAAATTTGATGATCTATGTTACTAAATACAATAGTAAATAGATCATACTTAAAATAGCTTTTACTTTGACTTTATTTTCATTGAAATTGATAAATAGTTTTATGTGTTGTATTATAGTTTGATGGTTTAAGTTATGTTAATTAATAACATAAATAAACCATACTTATGATAAATACATCATTAATTCCATTTAAGATCAAAATTGAGAGATCATAGATTATTTGTTTGTTGATTTACAAAAATATGAGAGTGAATTTGTGTAACAACCCTGGTATTGGAGATTACTGATGATATTAAATTATAACCATAGTTATAATTTAATATGGTGAATAGAATGTAATGGAGAAAATAAATTTGGTTTAAATTGTTTATTACAAATAAACAATGTGATTGAGTAAATATTGAGTTTGTATTTACTTTGAGTTAATAAATTTACCAAGTGATGTATTTCAACATTTAATTATTGAAATAAATCTAAATTGATGGAAATAAAGTTTTAAAAACTTTATTTTGAATATTTGGAGTGAAAATAATCGATTATTGTATTTTATTTGAGCTAATGTTATAATATTGGTAATTATTGCCAATATTAGCCTTTTATTGAATATAAAAGGAGAATTATGAAGAAAACATGTCTTTTATTAAAATAAAAGATGAAATATTGTTTGAAAATATTATTTTGATGATTTAAAAGTGTTAGAATGATTTATTGTAATTTATTTGACAAAGAAAATAATTTTTGAACAAGTTATGATTTAAAAATAGTGTTTTTACACTAAAATAGTGTAAATTGTAAAATATTGTTAAAAATAAGGTTTTATTTGTAAAAATAACTTTTTATTGTTGAATTAAATTTTATTTTGTTTTAATAACAATTTTATTGCAATACAAATAAGGTGTATACATTTTTGTTGACTTTAAAATGTAGTATAGTGTGTATATAGTGTAAAATAGGTTATTCATGTACATAACTTTACATTTTTTTCACTAAGAGCTTTGTTTGGGCTTTTTGGGTTGAGGTTAAGTCCTTTAACCAATAACTAGAAGCTTTTGGTTAAGATAATTAGCCTGTACGTAGAAAACGTTCACCTCCTCCTTCTCAAATTAGCTTACAGTAAGAAACAAAAGAAAAAGTCATGGCTTTCTCCAATTAAAATCAAAATTCACCAAATCTGTTGCAAATTAAAGAAGATAATCAATAAAACAAGAATCTACAAGGTAATCTCTACCCAATACTATGTAAATTTCATCAAAAAGCTTTGCACTTGTGATGTGAATTGTCTGTAACCATGGTTACCGCATGTTCTTGTTTCAGCATTTTCAGGTGCTAAAGCTTACCAAGGAGTCTCAAAATCATCAAACTTATCCAAACCGGTGAAGTTTTCAACCCAATCTTTGCTGCATATCTAAGGTGAGGGTTCCCTCACGCTTTCTAGTTTGAATCCATGTGTTTAACGATGATTTACAGTGGTGAACTTGATGGAAAAAAAATCATTCACAGTAATATTTGTTTTGAGATTGAAGCTGAAACGAATTTGGCCATATCTCTCACGTTTCTTATCAATATTAAATAATTTAAGATGATCCGAAAAGCTTAGACTTTGTACTAAAAGTTTCATTTTTTGATTTTTCTGAAATTTTGAAGTTAGCTTGGTCAAAACTTTGCTTGTTTGTTGCTATCCCGAGAGCAAAACGACAGCAATATTGACCGTTTATCTGAGAATTGTTTTGGCCGTATCTTTTGATCCGTAAGTCCAATTTTTTTGATTCTTCTTCTTATTTCAAGCTAAGAAAATCACCTTCAAGTTTTATGTTTTGAGTTTTGTCAAATTTTGAAATTTACATGGTCGAAAGTTCAATCTAAGGTCGCTGTTCCGAGACCAAAATGACAAAAGTAGTGAAATTCAGATCTCAGAATTGTTTTAGCCATAAACTTTTCATTTTTTTTTATCGAAATTCAATAATTTTTAATGTTATGAAAAGCTTAGGATATCTTCTACAACTTTCATGTTTTGTGTTTTCTCAAATTATGTGTTTAAAAGGGGATAACCGGTCAAACAAAACATAGGCCTGGGCAAAACGCCCAGGTTTCTTCCTGTGTGTCTTGAATTGTTGCACCAGTTTTTGGTGCTTTCTCTTGTGTTTTCCAAGCATAGTTTTGATGCTCATTTTAGTGCAAATATTGAGAGCTTTATATCACACATGCTCTAGTATTGAATCATGTATTTTCTTGGATTGTTCGGGCATGGTTTTGATGATAAATTTTAATATAGATCTTGAGTGTTGTATTATCTTATTCAAGGGATAAACCATGCTTCTTGTGATTTTTTTTGGGTTGCTTCTACTATATAGAAGCCCGAATTTTCATGAATCCGTTATTGGGATTTTAATGAATTTTGATGATTCATTCTGTGATGTTTTCATTGTGATTCCGAGCACACATGCACGTATTTTCAAACTATTTTTCCAAAAGTGTTTATATTCTATCTATTATTCTAAGAAATATATTTTACAAAGTGATTTCATATAAAACATGATATAATTAATATTTCTAAATTATAAAGAGATTTTCACAGTTTTTTCACTTTTCGGACGTATGAGAAAGGGAATTAAACGATTTATGAAAACACGTGGTATGTGACACGTGAGTTTGCTTTTTCGGTAAATTCCTGACTTGTACGATCGAAACCTCTTGAGTATTATATTTTGAGTTGATATTTGAGATTTATAATTCCTATTATAGGAATTATCTAAGTTAGCCAATATTTTGCGAGTTGAGACGTTCGAGATCTCCTATTATAGGAGTAATAATCGATGAGATCCACTTATAGATGTTGTTTTACTCGCCGATGAGACGAGGCGAGTCTTGAGATGAGATTTCCCTTTCTGGGAATTATGGTTTATGAGAAACCATTATGATATTTATTTGCACTTGCCGATGATACGAGGCAAGATATATGAGTATTCTGAGATTTGAGATTTTATTTTTATGATGTGGAGTTAACTAGCAGTTAGTAAACCTTTAGTGCGAACGTGCGGTATGGGACGCACGTTAACACTTTTTGGGTTTCTTTCTGAGAGTTTGTGACACATTCATGAGTATGTCGGTGCTATAGACCTTCGGGTCATCTGAGTTATGTGACTTCGGTCACCACGAGTTATGTGACTTCGGTCACCACGAGTTATGTGACTTCGGTCTCCATGAGTATGACCTTCGGGTCCACGAGTTAGGTACCTAAATTATAAATAGCACTGGATAAGAGTTTAGCACATGCATCATTGCTTCGTCATTGCAATCGGGGATCTGGCCGATCCGGGTTTTCTGAGTTTTATACGATTTCACCATTTTTAGATATTTTTGTCACATCGATAGCCTAGTGCTACGTGAGATGCTATATAAGGTGATTTTGTTTTTATGAGTTTTGAACTACTTTTGAGGGTTCCATGAGATTTGAGTTTTTAATTTTAATGTGTTTCTCTTATGGCTTTTGTATGGTTACTTAAATTTATATTGAATGCCTTGAGTATGGATTTCTTATGTTGAATTAAACCTAATTATGCAACAACCCTTTGTGAATCAATACCATGGCATTATATTTGAACCATATGTATACCATTCCTTTATAGTTAAAGGAAGAATTCCCTTATGCACTTTTATTCCTCTTAACTTTTACTAATATCAAGTTCTAGCTAGCCTGATCTGTGTATTTATTACTCGGGTCAGACCGAGTTGCAGGTTAGGTAGTTGGACTCTTAGCTTTCTTACCTTTTGGACTTCATCTTCGGCTTTGGATATAGCATAGTTTTTATGTAGTTGTCATTTTGGTTGGGAACTATATGATGTATATATATTCTTTTGTGGGGATGTATGTATGTATATATTGTGGTTGAATACCACTTGTGACGGGTTGTATTACATTTGATGTATGTGTATGTACATATTATCTGTGTTGTTGTTCTGTGACTTGAGATTGTTATAGTTATTATGTTTTGTTTCTGAATCAATCCTGTAGCCACCATAGTAGTGTATTAGATAGGGATTAAGTATGTCGAATAATTGAGATAAAAAAAAAGAGCATAAATACTGACATACTTAGTTCTTATCTAATGCAAGACTATGATGGTCGCCCTTAACCAGCCCTATTCTCCGCATTAGTAGACAGAATTACTCAGTAATTCTCTTTACTAATGTGGGTCTCGGGGTGGGGTGTCACAGCTTGGTATCAGAGCAGGATTCAGAACGAAATGTAATAAACACAGAATAGTATACATGATTATCATACATCAAGTATAATACACTCGTAAACATCATCCCCAAATCATAACCAAACCCGACCTTGTCCTTAACCTTTTGATTCCTTTAGGTGTAGATAGAAAGGAATATGTTTATGAATGTTAATTTTAATTCCATAGTATTCCTTAATTACTACATTTGAATTGCTAATATCTACCCCTATGAATAATCCTATCTTATCTTATCTTTCAGCAATGTCTGGAAGGGGAAGAGGTCGCACTTCGAAGGCGGGACCGTCTAGTGGTTTTCGTCCCGAAGGAGTTTATATGTCGACCGACCAGATTCTCAAGCTTATTAGGAGCACTTAGCCTCCTGCATTAGCTCACTCCTCTCCTTCATGCAAATCCGCATTTGCGCGACTTCACCCACCTCGGAGGCAAGCCATTCAAAGGCTCCGAGACCGTTCTAGAGGTTCAGGCTTGGCTCCGTACTTGCGAGCGCATCTTCACTTGCATAGAGATATCCGACCATCATCGAGTTCTTGTGGCATCGAGTATGCTACAAGAATAAGATTTAGACTGGTACGAGCTTCTTATAGCAGAGGTGGATGTCCACCCTCACATGGCAACATTTCCGATATAGATTTGAGCTTAAGTTCGTACTAGAGTCCGAGAAGGTATTCCTTGTCCGTCGCTTCCTCAAGTTAAAGCAGGGCAAGTCATCAGTATCAGATTATGTTTCATCCTTTGAGTCTCTATCTAAGTATGGGCTTGAGTTCATCAGCACCCCATACAAGAAGAATCTTAAGTTCGTATCTGGACTTAAGAAGTATTTGAAGAAATCTCTCATGCTTCAGCTTAAGCTCTCATTCGAGGAGCTTGTAGATTCGGCGCTTCACCTCGAAGCCATCGAAAAGGAAAGGGATAGTAGTGACGAGGCCAAGGTTTTAAAGAACCTACATAAGAAGAAATTCCTTTTTCAGAGATCCAAGTCCTTTCCTCCTAAGAAGAAGAAGAAGCAAGGCAATTATAGTTCTCATCCTCATGTCACACCTCCTTCAGCCAAGGTCTTAGCCTGCTTCAACTGTGATTCTCGAGACCATCTAGCTCGCGAATGGCCTCATCCTCGCAAATGTCTCTATTGCAAGCAAGAGGGACACATGATTTCTACTTGCCTTAAGAAGAAGAAGGATGCTCGTTCTAGCAATCTAAATGCGGCGAAGGCTTCTGGTGGTGCTTCTCAGTCTCAAGGTATATCTTCTACTATTCTAGAGGGTACCATTCTGTTCCATGGTCGTTCTATTAGAGTGCTCTTTGATACGGGTGTGCCGCATTCATTCGTATCGAAGGAACTTGTTGATGCTTTACAATTGGATGTTTCTTGTTTGATTACTTCTTTGAGGATTGCAAATCCTATCGGGGGATCCGCAACCCTTAGTATGCTTTGCGACGATGTTGAGATTCTTATTTGTGGCTTTCCTTTCCATGCGAATATGCATGTGGTTCCTTGTCTTAGTTTCGATATGATATTGGGTATGGACTGGCTAGTTTGATACGATGCTAAGATTCTATGTTTAGAGAGAGTCTTATATCTTCGACATCCCGACTCTCCTGCTCAGTTGTCTCTTATACTTTGGGACGTCGATGGCGATTCTGCAGCTTCTCTATTCTCTTTTTAATCTCGAGACAATGATAATGATGTGTCTCAGATTCATGTTGTTCGTGACTTTCCAAACTTATTTGAGCCTGTTTCGGGATTGCCACCCAAGCGGGCTATCGAGTTCCGCATCGACCTTATTTCAGGCACGCAGCCAGTTAGTCGTCATCCCACGAGGATGTCTACAAAAGAGAATGGGGAACTCAAGAAGCAACTCCTAGAGCTTGAAGCCAAGCATTTCATTCGATCTAGTTCTTCACCGTGGGAGCCGTGGTGGTATTCGTAAAGAATTCAGATGGGACTCTTAGGCTATGCGTTGATTATCGCAAGCTTAATGAGTTAACCATCAAGAATCGTTACCCCTACCTTGGATTGACGATATGTTCGATCAATTGAGTGGCGCTAAGGTCTTTTCACAGCTTAACCTTGCCACGGGATTTCACAAGCTTCGAGTTGCGGAAGACATCATTCCACTTACAGCTTTCAGCACTCGCTATGGTTCATATGAGTGGCTCGTCATGCTATTCGGTTTGATGAACGCCCCTGCTTATTTCGTCGACCTTATGAATCGAGTATTCGGAGAATATCTCGATAAATTTGTTTTTGTTTTCATCGATGACATTCTTGTATATTCTAAGTCCGAAGCGGACCATACTCGACATCTTAGAATTGATTTGAGTACCTTCGACAGCATTAACTCAAAGCAAAGCTTTCTAAGTGTCATTTTTGGGGAAAGCAAGTTAAGTTCTTAGGCCACGTTGTTTCTTCCGAAGGCATTTCATTCGATCCTTCTAAGATCGAAGCCATCCAGAATTGGAAGAGGCCTGAGAATGTTCATGAGATTCGTAGCTTTCTGGGTTTGGCGGGTTATTACCGTCGATTCATCAAAGACTTTTCCCGTATTGTGCTTCCCTTGACTAGGCTTACGAAGAAAGGTGTCCGCTATATATGGTCAGATAAGTGTGAGGCTTCCTTTCAGAGATTGAAGGAGCTTCTCACTGATGCTCCTGTTCTTGTGGTTCCCGAAGGGAATCAGGATCTTATTGTCTATACCGATGCCAGTCATAGTGGCCTCGGTGTTGTTCGTATGCAAAGGGATAGGGTAGCTACCTATGCTTCAAGGCAATTACGTCCGAACGAGGTTCGGTATGCTACCCACGATTTAGAGCTTGCCGCCATTGTCTTTGCTTTGAAGATGTGGCATCATTATTTGTTGGGAGAGCACTTTACTATCTTTACCGATCATAAGTCTCTCAAATACTTATTCACTCAAAAGGAGCTCAACATGCGACAGCAACGTTGGCTCAAGTTTCTAGCTTCGTATGACTTTGATATCCAGTATACCCCTGGCAAGGGGAATCGAGTGGCTGATGCTTTGAGTTGCAAGCATTCAGCTATTGTTTCCATGATGATTGCAGAGTGGAAAGTTCTTAAGACTCTTTCCATGTGTGATATTCGTGATCGTGCTTCCACTTCAGATTCACTTATTCTATTGTATAGCATGGAACCTCGTCCAACTCTTCTTGATCGGATTGCCGAGGCATAGCGGTAAGATTCCGATATATCTGCTCTTATTTAGAAGTGTAAGTCTGAATCCCATGATGATATGGATATGAGGGATTTCAGCATCGATATTCATGGGTGTCTTCGAAAGAAGAACCGTCTAGTCGTGCCTTCTATTCCAGAACTTAGGCGGGACATTCTAGCTGAGTGTCACCGTTCTAAGTATACTATTCATCCTGGCAGCAACAAGATGTATGCTGATATGCGTCGTCTCTATTACTGGGAAGGCATGAAGCGAGATATAGCAAGTTATGTAAGCAATTACATGACTTGTCAGCTAATTAAGGCCGAGCATCAGCGACCCAGTGGTCTTCTTCAGCCTTTAGAGGTTCCATTGTGGAAATGGGACCAAGTTTCTATGGATTTCATCGATGGCTTACCTCTTTCGAGGTCAGGCCATATCAATATTTGGGTTGTTGTTAACCATCTCACCAAGTCCGCATATTTCATTCCTATTAAATCTAATAGGACGACATCTCTCTTATCGAAGCTGTATATTAAGAAGATCGTGCAATTGCACAGTGTTCCTTCATCTATTATATGTGATCGTTATCCTTTTTTCATGAGTCACTTTTGGCAGAGTCTTCAGCAAGCTTTGGGCACAAAGCTTTATCTTAGCACAGCTTATCACCCACAGTCTGATGGACAGATTGAGCAGGTGAATCGTATCTTGGAAGACTTACTTCGTGCTTGTATCTTGGATTTTGGTGGTAGCTGGGAGGATCATCTTCCTCTAGTTGAGTTTGCATACAATAATAGCTACCAATCTTCTATCGGCATGGCTCCTTTCGAAGCCTTATATGGAAGGCCGTGTCGTTCTCCATCATGTTGGCTCGAGTCGAGGGAAAAGCTCATTCTAGGCCCCGAGTCTATTCGAGAATCATCTGAGAAGATCCATCTTATTCGAGAGAGAATGAAAGAGGCTCAGAGTCGACAGAAATCCTACGCGAACAACCATAAGAGGCCTCTTGAATTCTCAGTGGGTGATTTTGTTTATATTCGAGCTTCTCCTCTGAAGGGAGTGGTATGCTTCAGCCAGACAGGGAAATTGGCACCACGCTATATTGGGCCATTTCCTATTACAGAGCGTATCGGTCCTATTGCATATCGTGTAGCACTTTCCGAGCAGTTTTTTGGAGTTCACGACGTATTCCACGTCTCTCAGTTGAGGAAGTGTCTACGAGGTTCTGATTCTGTGCTTGATTCTCATGATTTAGAGAAGTTGGAAGTCTCTCTTGATCTATCTTATGTGCAGCACCCTATGAGAGTTCTTGCTTCGGAGACTAGATGTCTTCGAAACAAGAGTGTTCCGCTCGTAAAGATTCAATGGTCCGATAATCGCAATGACTGCACTTGGGAAACCAAAGAATTCATCGAGCGATCCTATCCCGATTTCTTATCTTCTCACTCCGAAGGTAAGAATTTTCCATTTAATCTATCTAAATTCCTTTGTTTGATGAAATAAATTGTGTTGAATACAGATTTCCTCTAGAAATTGCGAGGACGCAATTTTTATAAGGGGGGTGTCTGTAACAACCCTGGTATTGGAGATTACTGATGATGTTAAATTATAACGATAGTTATAATTTAATATGGTGAATAGAATGTAATGGAGAAAATAAATTTGGTTTAAATTGTTTATTACAAATAAAAAATGTGATTGAGTTAATAAATTTACCAAGTGATGTATTTCAACATTTAATTGTCGAAATAAATCCAAAATGATGGAAATAAAGTTTTAAAAACTTTATTTTGAATATTTGAAGTGAAAATAATCAATTATTATATTTTATTTGAGCTAATGTAATAATATTGGTAATTATTGCCAATATTAGCCTTTTATTGAATATAAAAGGAGAATTATGAAGAAAACATGTCTTTTATTAAAATAAAAGATGACATATTGTTTGAAAATATTATTTTGATGATTTAAAAGTGTTAGAATGATTTATTGTGATTTATTTGACAAAGAAAATAATTAACAAGTTATGATTTAAAAATAGTGTTTTTACACTAAAATAGTGTAAATTGTAAAATATTGTTAAAAATAAGGTTTTATTTATAAAAATAACTTTTTATTGTTAAATTAAATTTTATTTTGTTGTAATAACAATTTTATTGCAATACAAATAAGATGTATACATTTTTTTTGACTTTAAAATGTAGTATAGTGTGTATATAGTGTAAAATAGGTTATTCATGTACATAACTTTGCATTTTTTTTCACTAAGAGCTTTGTTTGGGCTTTTTGGGTTGAGGATAAGTCATCTAACCAATAACTAGAAGCTTCTGGTTAAGAGAATCAGCCTGCACGTAGAAAACGTTCATCTCCTCCTTCTCAAATTAGCTAACAGTAAGAAACAAAAGAAAAAGTCATGGCTTTCCCCAATTAAAACCAAAATTCACCAAATCTATTGCAAATTAAAGAAGATCGTCAGTAAAACAAAAATCTACAAGGTAATTTCTACCCAATACTATGTAAATTTCATCAAAAATCTTTGAACTTGTGATATGAATTGTCTGTAACCATGGTTACTGCATGTTCTTGTTTCAGCATTTTCAGGTGCTGAAGCTAACAAAGGAGTCTCAAAATCATCAAATTGATCTAAATCGGTGAAGTTTTCAACCCAACCTTTGCTGCATATCTAAGGTGAGGATTCCCTCATGGTTTCTAGTATGAATTCATACGTTTAATGATGATTTACAGTGGTGAACTTGTTGGAAAAAAATCATTCAGAGTAATATTTGTTTTGAGATTGAAGCTGAAACGAATTTGGCCACATCTCTTAATTTCTTATCCAAATTCAATAATTTTAGATGTTCCAGAAAGCTTAGACTTTGTACTAAAAGTTTAATGTTTTAAGTTTTCTAAAATTTCGAAGTTAGCTTGGTCAAAACTGTGTTTGTTTATTGCTATCTCGAGAGCAAAACGACATCAATAATGATCGTTGATCTGAGAATTGTTTTGGCCGTATCTTTTGATCCGTAAGTCCAATTTTGGTGATTCTTTTTCTGATTTAAAGCTAAGAAAATCACCTTCAACTTTTATGTTTTGGTTTTGTCAAATGTTGAAATTTACATGGTCGAAAGTTCAATCTAAGGTCATTGTCCCGAGACCAAAATGACAGAAGTAGTGAAATTCAGATCTTAGAATTGTTTTTTTAGTCATAAATTTTTCTTAGTTTATCGGAATTCAATAATTTTTAATGTTCTCAAAATCTTAGGATACCTTCTACAACTTTCATGTTTCGTGTTTTCTCAAATTATGTGTTTAAAAGGGTCAAACCAGCCAAACAAAACATAGGTCTGGGCAAAACGCCCAGGTTTCTTCCTGTGTATCTTGAATTGTTGCACCAGTTTTTGGTGCTTTCTCTTGTGTTTTCCGAGCATTGTTTTGATGCTCATTTCAGTGCAAATATTGAGAGCTTTATATCACATATGCTCTAGTATTGAATCATGTATTTTCTTGGATTGTTCGGGCATGGTTTTGATGATAAATTTTAATATAGATCTTGAGTGTTGTATTATCTTATTCAAGGGATAAACCATGCTTCTTGTGATTTTTTTTAGGTTGCTTCTACTATATAGAAGCCCGGATTTTTATGAATTTTGATGATTCATTTTGTGATGTTTTCATTGTGATTCTGAGCACACGTGCATGTATTTTCAAACTATTTTTCCAAATGTGTTTATATTCTATCTATTGTTCTAAAAAATATATTTTACAAAGTGATTTCATATAAAACATGATATAATTAATATTACTAAATTAAAAGAGATTTTCAAAGTCGATTTCTTAAATATTTTTTGAAATTTATTTCAAATCCCGATTTCGCTAAAATATATTTCCTATATAAAAATACACGTTTTTGCACTTTTCGGACGTATGAGAAAGAGAATTAAACGATTTAGTAAAACACGTGGTATGGGACACGTGAGTTTGCTTTTTCGGTTAATTCCGGACTTATATGATTGAAACCTCTTGAGTATTGTATTTTGAGTTGATATTTGAGATTTATAATTCCTATTATAGGAATTATCTGAGTTAGCCAATATTTGGCGAGTTGAGACGTTCGAGATCTCCTATTATAGGAGTAATAATCGATGAGAACCACTTATAGATGTTGTTTTACTCGCCAATGAGACGAGGCGAGTCTTGAGATGAGATTTCCCTTTTCGGAAATTATGGTTTATGAGAAACCATTATGAGATTTATCTGCACTTGCCGATGATACGAGGCAAGATATATGAGTATTATGAGATTTCTGAGATTTGAGATTTTATTTTTATGATGTGGAGTTAACTAGCGGTTAGTAAACCGTTTAGTGCGAACGTGCGTTATAGGACGCACGTTAACACTTTTCGGGTTCCTTTTCGAGAGTTTGTGACACATCCACGAGTATGCCAGTGCTATAGACCTTCAAATCATCTGAGTTATGTGACTTCGGTCACCATGAGTTATGTGACTTCGGTCACCACGAGTTATGTGACTCGGACACCACGAGTATGACCTTCGGGTCCACGAGTTAGGTACCTAAATTATAAATAGTACTGGACAAGAGTTTAGCCATGCAGCATTGCTTCGACATTGCAATAGGGGATCTGGCCAATCCGGGTTTCCTGAGTTTTCTGAGTTTTATACGATTTCACCATTTTGAGATATTTTTGTCACATCGATAGCCTAGTGCTACATGAGATGCTATATAAGGTGATTTCATTTTTATGAATTTTGAACTCCTTTTGAGGGTTCCATGAGATTGAGTTTTGAATTTTGATGAGTTTCTCTTATGGCTTTTGTATAGTTACTTACATTTATATTAAATACCTTGAGTATGTATTTCTTATGTTGAATTAAACCTAATTATGCAACAACCCTTTGTGAATCTATACCATGGCATTATATTTGAACCATATGTATACCATTCCTTTATAATTAAAGGAAGAATTCCCTTATGCACTTTTATTCCTTTTAACTTTTACTAATATCAAGTTCTAGCTAGCCTGACCTATGTATTTATTACTCGGGTCAGACCGAGTTGCAGGTTAGGCAGTTGGACTCTTAGCTTGCTTACCTTTTGGACTCCATCTTCGGCTTTGGATATAACATAGTTTTTGTGTAGTTGTCTTTTTGGTTGGGAACTATATGATGTATATATTCTTTTGTGGGGATGTATGTATGTATATATTGTGGTTGAATACCACTTGTGACGGGTTGTATTATATTTGATATATGTATATGTATATATATTATCTGTGTTGCTGTTCCATGACTTGAGATTGTTATAGTTATTATGTTTTGTTTCTGAATCGATCCTGTAGCCACCATAGTAGTGTATTAGATAGGGATTAAGTATGTCGAATAATTGAGATTAAAAAAAGAGCATAAATACTGACATACTTAGTTCTTATCTAATGCAAGACTATGATGGTCGCCCTTAACCAGCCCTATTCTCCGCATTAGTAGACAGAATTACTCAGTAATTCTCTTTACTCAGTATTCGCCCCGTACTAGAATTGTACGTCGTGCGCTTGCAGTAATTTTTAATTAAAATTTATCGGCTATTTTCTAATCTAATGGAGATTTAGCCATTAAACAAGTTTTTAGCGGCATTGCCGGCGAGTTTATTTTATTTTAATTATCTACTCTTCGAATTATTTGTTGTTTGATTTTATTGTGTATTTGTTTTGTGTGTATTGCATTAAAAAAAAGTTTGTGTGTGTGTGATTTTGTGGCATTTTGTTTGTGTGCTTGTTTTTTTGTTATATTTGCATTTGCATTTCTAGTTTATATAAAAAAAAGCATACACAATTTCAAACAAAATTAGTTTATTGCATTTACACTTTTACATTTACATTTCATTTTCTTCTTTTGTTTACATTTAAAAAAAATATTCAAACTGTGCATATCTTTGTGCACACTGCCTCAACACTCCCCTCTTTAACCCATTGCCTCACAACTTCTTACATCATACACATCCCCTCTGACCATTCACCACTTCTACGATAGTCCTTCAGTTCACAACAGCAACATCCCCTGTCCTCCTTCCATAAAAGCAATTACTGTCTATCTCCATATAGTTGCAACTACACAGTTGCCTCTGCATCCTCTTCATTTCATCATTTCAATCCTCCCATCAACAACCCCTAACCACAAGCACTACATTTCCATACTTACCCTACAGCAATTCCATACCTTCAACATCCACCACTGTTCTCCAAACAACAAGCACTTCAACATACTCACTACCCCTTCCCATCTTCACTATCAATCTCCCACTAGCAAACAAGCCAGTACATAACTGCTGCCTCATCTTCACCCAGTACATAACTACTGCCTCATCAAACAAGCCACTGAACCTTCCTCTGTCATCCCACACTTCAAACTTCACTACAATCAACCACCCTCAATAACAACCATTCACCACCTCTATCATTAGTCTCCACTGCCATCTCCACTGCCATTAACTGCTCCTCACATACTGTTGCTTCCTACCATCACACACTGTCCACATTTGTTCACCATAGTCTCCACCCTGTACACCACCTCATATACATCATTTCAACACATACCACATTGTCAACAACTTCACAAACCACTTCTCACACCATCACTTCTGCAACCTAACTGTGCAACTCTGTGCACATATCCCAGTGCCCACAACTGCCATATCCAAACTTCCTTCATCACAACACCATCAGAACTACCCACACTGACCATCTACAAACTAAACAACTGCCACATCCCTGTACAAACTGCTTCACACCCGTTGCCTACAAACATCAACCCACTCACCATACACTGCCTCAACAAATTACTCCACCATCACATAAACCATCAACAAATTACCACACTGTCAGCATACAACCCATACATCTTCAACCAACTGCTGCTGACCCTTGTCTTTTCCACCTGAACAAACCCTCCACCATACTGCTATCGACCGCCTGAACCAACATACCAACATTTCAGCAACTTCTCTCAACCCTGAACTGCCTTCCACAATTACTGCATTTCATTTCATATATCTACCTTCAACCTTCCCATAACCTCACTTCAACAACTTGACCAAAACTGTCCACCTCTCACCCTCAACAACTTCAAACACACATTCACCCTCCAACTTGATCACTACAACAACTCAATTCTGCCTATAAACATACTTCATCATACCTCTGCACCCTTTCCCCCCAAACATCAAATCTCCACTACATTCCCGCTAACCTCTCCAAACCCATAGCCTCTCCAAACTACACAGCGATACCATCAATTCACACTTCCAGTTCCTAAATCTCCAACCGCGACCTCCTGCTGCTCCAATTTGATTCAATGATCAAACAACACAAACCAAATCACCACCCCAATCGCGCCTCACCAACTCTCTGATTTTGCGATTTCTTTTAATTTTTTTTCTTTCTTCCTCAGTCCATGATTTAATAAAGAAACAGAGAGGAGTAAAAGTTTGCGTAAGAAAAGTAGATTGGTATATTACTTATGAGTGTGGGTAATTGGGCTTAGTGTTTGCGGGTCGATCTAGTTTTTTTAGAGTCAAGTTTCATTTTTATTTGCCTTTGTTTATCTTTAAAAAAAGAGTTTGTTTGTTAATAAAAAGGAGTTTTTTATATCTTTTAGTTTAGTTTTGTTTTATTTTTATTTTTTTTTAATTTGTTTTGTTTTATTTTAATTTGTTTTTTTAAATTGTTTTAAGTTCTATCCTAATTTAAAAAAAAGTATATATCTTGTATGTAATTTCAGGTTGCAAAAGCAGAAAAGGAAGGGATTAGCTTGCTAAAATAACCACTCTGCTTTGCTTGCTAAAAAATCGCCGTTAAATAAATAAATAAATAAATTGCTACAAATCTGCATGCTCTGGTATCATGTTCTCATCTCCAGTTTTTATTTATCTTGCATTGTTGGTTGCTTGCATTAGCATTTATATATTAAAAAAAATTTCAAAAAAATTCAAAAACAAATACAAACTTCATTTTAGTTGCATTGTTAATTCACGTTTAATTTTTTTTTGCATTCATCTCATCTTATTTTCTTTTCTAAGGGCAATACCCAAATCCACATAAGGTGGGGGATTTCATCACCCATTCCTTGGTCCACAAATTGTGTTTCATCGTAGAATTAGACTAATAATAACGGTTAGACTCTTGACTAAAAGGTGTCGCGAGCTCACATAGGGCTTAATTGTATTTTGACAGTTCTCTTCTTTGAACAATTTTATTTCTTGGTGTCTAGGCTACGATAGAGCAATAACCAAGTATAAATATTATGGTGATTCATAAATATTATACTGGTTGTTTCTCAAAAGGTACTTAAACCTTCGGTTGCATTGCTACGGTGATTCATGGTGCACCGATAACTCATGCCCGTTACTTGGCTAAGAAATATTTTGTTGATTTAAGCCAAAGTGTGATTATACAATTTTGGCTTAGGAGGTACTAAGGACAAAAAATTATAATTAAATCCTTTACATTCATTTAGTTGCATTAGTTCATGCATATTTAAAAAAAATCAAAAATCCAAAAGCAAAAAAATTGTAAACTTAACTTAACTTTGTTTTTTATCCCAAAAAAATTCTTTTAAATCCTTTCCTTTGAAATTTTTCAATCAAAATCAAAAATCCAAAAAAAAAATTCTTATGTTTATTTTTTGTAAAACAAATCCAAGAAAAAAATATATATAATCTTTTCAAAAACAAAAAAAACAAAAACATATTAAAAAAAAAGAAAAAAAATTTGAAAATTCAAAAACAAAAATAGAAATCAAATTCCCATTTTGCATTATCTAAAACAAAAACAAAAATTTTGAAAAGCCAAAAAACAAAACAAAAAAAATCAAACTTCTCTTTTGAAAAATAAATTTCTCTTGGTAAATATTTTTCCTCCTTTTAAAAACAAAATATAAAAGAAACAACAAAAATAATTTTTCACTTCATTTTCCGAATCTGGTATCATTCTCCAAAACTCGATTCTAACTTTTTCTCTTCTCAACTTTTAACTGTGCATGAGTACTTAGCCTCATGACACAACAACGAACACTTGGACTCGTAATTCAACAACTAATTGTTTAACTCGAACAAACGATCCTCCTGAAATGGCGAACGAGAACGCCCCTCGAACTCTTATGGATAGAATCTTTCCCGATAGAGTTTCTATTCCATCTTGCATCACGTTACCCGCCCCAACGGGTAACCATTTCAAAATTCAGTCGAACCATATTGCCACGCTTCCAAAATTTAGCAATTTTGAAAATGATGACACATACATCTTCTTGACGAAATTCGAACAAGTTTGTGCAACCTGAAACTCCAACAACATTCTGATGACGGAATCAAACTTCGATTAATTCCATTCGCTCTTACGGATTACGCTGAAAAATGGTTGTACAACTTACCATCTAATTCGATTAAAACTCAGGAAGAATTCGTGAAAGTTTTCTTAAAAAAGTTCTACCCCTTGGAAAAAACGAGTAAAATCTGAAACGAAATCGTAAATTTTCATCAATTTAGGGGAGAACCATTCAGAAAATATTTTGAAAAATTCAAAGAGCTTTAGATAAAATGTCCACACCATAACTTCGGAAAATGGACGCTTTTCCAAATCTTATACGATGGACTCGAAAAAAGCTCACGAACCATGCTCGAAACGATGTGATAAGGCAACTTTCTCGCCCAACATCACGACGATGCATGGAAATTTCTTGAAAACCTAGTCGAAAATTCGTCCCAATAGGAACGTTCGAACGAAAAATCAATTTACTCACGATCGAACACATACTCGATAGGATCATCTTTGGCCTTGGATGCTAAAATCGACGCAATGATTAACAAATTCGATAACGTTTTCTCATCAAACCAAATGAACCAAGCTTCCCAATCAATGTGTTATAAATGCAACGATCCTAATCATAAAGCCGATCAGTACCCTAATTTTGTCGAACAACTCAATACTTTCAATAAAGTTAGAAATGACCAGTTTTCTCCAAAGTACAATCCTAGTTGGAGAAATCATCCGAATTTTGCTTAAAACCAAAACAATCCCAACATGAATGTGGTTTGTCCCAATTTTCAAGCATTCCCGAATAATGCTTCAAATCCTCCCTTTCAACCCAATCATTTCCAACCAAATTTTGCGGGTCCATCTCAAAATCAACCACAACAATCAAATTTTCAATCAAATCTTGCTCCCTCTCCCCTAGATGATAAACGTTTAAGTTCACTTGAAAAAAGTCTTGAAACGTTGGCTAAAGCAACCACTTAAAGCTTTCAATCAAACAATAACTTGCAAAATTTGTTGACTTCATATATACAAAACACAAGCCAATCTAAATTTGAACTGCAAATGAGTCAATTAGCCACGTCTATGAGTGAACGTGAACGAGGCACATTCCCGAGCCAGCCTGTTCCAAATCCCAGAAATCAAAATGCTAATTCAAATCAAGCCCATGTTGTTCAAGATAGCAACGTCACCCAATTGAATGCTATCACAACACTGCGCTCCGGTAAAAAAATCGATAATCAAGTCGTTAACCCAAATGATTTACCGGAAACCCCTCTCGACACTTCTAAAACAACGAACAAATCTGAACAGAACGTGGAACCAAGCGTCGAATCGAGTGCCAATCAAAATTCTTCTTCTACTCAAGTAGACCCACCTACTGAGTATTCCATTTCCACATCGTCTTCGACCAAAGAAACACTCGAACCAAATGGAAAAAATGTTGGAAATTTTTAAACAAGTGAAAGTTAACATCCCGCTTCTTGACATCGTTCAGCAAGTACCAACTTACACAAAATTTCTTAAGGACTTGTGTACCCAAAAGCAACACACTCAAGTGCCCAAAAAGTCTTCTTAGCTGCTAGTTTGAGTGAAATCTTGTCCCAATCCATGCCCGTTAAGTACAAAGATCCCGGCTGCCCCATGATTTCGTGTACAATTGGAGACAAGAGATTAACAAATGCTTAATAGACTTAGGCGCAAGTGTCAATTTGATACCATACTGTGTACGAACAATTAGGCTTAGGTGAGCTCAAACCCACAAAGGTCACACTTCAATTCGCTGATCGTTCCATTAAGAAGCCCGTGGGAGAAATTGAGGACATGCTCATTAGAATAGGGCAATTCATATTCCCTGTTTATTTTATCATTCTCGAAACACAACCCGTGACCAACCCTGCAAGTCAAATCCCTTTGATATTGGGCCGACCATTCTTAGCAACCTCAAATGCCTTAATCAATTGTTGCAATGGTTCGATGAAATTTCTTTTGGAAACATGACTTTGGATCTTAACATTTTCAATCTTGCAAACCAATCGAATGAACCTCGTGACCAAACATAGGAAGTTAGTGCCATTCACGAAAACTTTGAAAACGAGACGTTTGACCTTAACGATGATCGCGAGGCCGAATACTAAAGATTGTTTCACGAAATCCCCAACAAGATTGAATACACGCTCCCTTTTGAATCGCTTCCAGTTGAGTCTGAATCTCAACCTAATTCTTTGATTAAGCAACCCCCGAGGTTGGACTTTAAACCCCTTCCCGATCACCTTAAGTACGCATACTTAGGTGATAACGTAACGTTTCCCGTCATAATTTCTGCAACTCTCTCTCTTGATCAAGAAACTTCTTTACTTTCAATTCTGTCCAAAAACAAGGAAACAATTAGATGGTCGATCACGGATATAAAGGGAATTAGTCCCGCTCTTGTTCAACATCGCATCCATTTGATTGACGATGCCAAGCCTATTCGTGACGCGCAACGAAGGCTTAACCCAAAAATGAAAGATGCGGTGTGTGATGAAATTCTTAAGCTTCTTGACAATGGTATCATATACCCAATCTCTAATAGTTCATGGGTTAGCCCAATTCATGTTGTACCGAAAAAGTCTTGACTTACCATTGTCGAGAACGATTCTAATGAACTAATTCCAACTCGTACTCAAACGGGTTATGCATTGACTATGGAAAATTAAATGCCGCAATACGTAAGGATCACTTCCGTCTTCCTTTTATCGACCAAATGCTCGAACGTTTAGCCATTCACGAATTCTATTGCTTTCTTGATGGTTATTCCGGCTATAACCAAATTCCAATCGCTCCCGAAGACCAAGAGAAGACAACTTTCACGTGTCCCTTTGGCACTATTGTGTATCGACGTTTGCCTTTTCGCCTTTGTAACGCTCTTGCCACTTTTCAAAGATGCATGGCCAGCATCTTTCTGATAAGATTGAACGTTTTCTTGAAGTGTTTATGGACGATTTTTCTATCTTTGGAAACTCTTTTTCTGAGTGTTTACACCATCTTGAACTGGTTCTTAAATGATGCAAGGATAAACACTTAATGCTAAATTGGGAAAAATGCCACTTTATGGTCACTCAAGGCATAGTCCTTGGACATGTCATTTCAAATAAAGGCATTGAGGTAGATAAAGCAAAAATCAATGTCATTGCAAATCTACCCATTTCCAAAACTGTTAAAGACATTCGCTCTTTCCGAGGCCACACGGGTTTTTATCGACGCTTTGTGAAAGACTTCAGTAAGATTGCTCGACCTCTTACGACTCTTCTTGGAAAAGAAATTCCTTTCAATTTTAACTCTGATTGTGTCTCTACTTTTGAACGTCTCAAAAACGAACTCGTTTCTGCTCCTGTAATTTGCTCACCGAATTGGGATCTTCCATTTGAAATAATGTGTGACGCTTCGAACATTGTAGTTGGTGCTGTCTTAGGACAATGCATCAACAAGATCCTTCACGTTATCTACTACGCTAGTATGACTTTGAATGATGCTCAACTCAATTACACAACTACTGAAAAAGAGCTTCTAGCGGTAGTTTTTTCTCTCGACAAATTCTGACAATATTTGATAGGCTCACACATCACTGTTTACACGGACCATTCCGCTCTTCAATATCTTTTCGCTAAAAAGGATGCTAAGTCTCGCTTAATTCGTTAGATCCTCTTACTATAAGAATCTGATCTCACAATCAAGGACAAAAAGGATCCGACAAGGTCACAACCGATCACTTGTCTCGTCTTCCCAACGCACCATCGCCTTTATCAATCAATGAAAACTTTCCCAACGAACAACTTCTTCCTATCTCTGTCGATTCGTGGTATGCCAACATATTGAACTATTTAGTGACTAAAGAAACTCCACCATTTTGGTCGAAACAAGATAAATGCAAATTCATATCCCAAGTGAAATATTTCTATTGGGACGATCCATACTTGTTCAAGTATTGTCCCGACCAGATGATTCGACGTTGCATACCGGATTGCAAAATCAAGAGTGTTCTCTTGTTTTGTCACGATCAAGCATGCGATGGACATTTCGGTCCTCGAAAAACCACTGAAAAGGTGCTTCGGTGTGGTTTCTATTGGCCCACTCTTTTCAAAGACTCATTCGAATTTTGTAAAACTTGCGATCGATGCCAAATGTTTGGAAGAATTTCTCAACGAAATATGATGCCTCTAAACCCCATTCTTACGATAGAAATCTTTGATGTTTGGGGTATCGACTTTATGGGACCTTTTCCCAATTCTTTTGGAAATTTGTATATTCTTCTCGCTGTTGATTACGTCTCAAAATGGGTCGAAGCCGTTCCATGTAAAACCAACGACCATAGAATTGTTGTGAAATTCCTTAAAGAAAATCTCTTTTCGATGTTCGACACACCTCGCATAATAATAAGTGATAACCATACCCATTTTTGCAATCGTTCTTTGAAACTTTAATGAAGAAATATGCGGTAACCCACAAGTTATCCATTCCGTATCACCCTCAAACTTGTGGCTAAGTTGAAGTTTCAAATCGTCAAATAAAACAAATCTTGGAGAAAACATTTAACAAAAATCGAAAAGATTGGTCTCGGAAACTGATTGATGCGCTTTGGGCCAACCATACTACTTTTAAAACAAATCTGGGGATGTCCCCATTTCGTTTAGTTTATGGGAAAGCTTTCCATTTACCAGTTGAAATCGAACATAAAGCATTGTGGGCAATAAAGAACTTACTTTGATCTCGAGAAAGCCGGTGAAAATAGAAAACTACAACTCAACGAACTAGAATAACTTAGGAACGATGCATATGAAAATGAAAAGTTTTTCATGACAAGTCAATCCTAAGAAAAATGTTTTCACCAAACCAGAAAGTTCTTTTATATGACTCTAGACATCATTTATTCCTTGGGAAACAAAAATCGAGATGGACCGGACCATTTGTGGTACGAACTGTTTTTCCACACGGTGCCATAGGAATACAAAACCCTAGGGATGGTTCGATTTTCAAAGTCAATGGTCATCGTTTGAAACCTTTCTTGGAATTGCCAAGTAATCAAGAGGAGGAGCTCATGATTCTTCATGAGCCAAGCTACGTCTAGTAAGAAATGTTAACCCTTTTTTGTAAATATGTACATATTTTTCCCCGTTACACACATTATATCGTGCATTGACTGTGCGGACAGAGTCAAAATTAATTGTGGGGGAGGAGTCTCATCTTTATTTTTTGAATTTTCATGGCATTTTTTTGAATTTTCATTTCTTTCCAAAACTCAAAATTTCTAAAATAATAATAATAAATAAATAAAATCTCAGAACAAATTTTCCTTTTAGCATTTTGATTTATTTTTGAAGAAACACTATAGGACAAGTATAAGTTTTGGTTATTAAATTGAAATTTTGAAAATTTACTTGTCTTAACAAAATAGAAATAAAGTTTGATTATAAGTAAAGATGGTTTAACTAGCATGTAGAAAGATTTATGAGTGATAATTATGAAGTATATCCTAATTGAAAATCTTTGTTTAAAAGAGTGGTTGATTTAAAGTAAAGGCGATAATATTTTAAATCTTTTAAGTTAAGTGGTACTAATATGATATTGTAAAACTCTATCTTTCAAAAAAAAATTTGTTGTATATATGAATATATTTTATTCACACCTAGAGTCATGTATTCACACGCAAGTGTGAACACTCGCCATGCTCTATACCCTTCTCACGTAAGCCCGAAAGGCAATGCATGATCGGTATATCTGGCCTCAGTTTATCCAAGTTAGGTATATGTATATAAAAATTCTTTCATTAATAACGCTTACAGTCGATAGGTGTACACGCTTGTGTGTGCACTCGCCATGCTCTGTATTCCCCTCATGTAAGCCCGAAAGGCAGTGAATGGGTCAAATGTCTGGCCGCAGTTTTCTGAGTTAGGCATATGTAAATATTGTTAATATCAATAAAGTTTTCAAATGAAGAGAGAGTAAGCAATTGAAATCCAAGCACTATTTTTACTTATTTGATTTGACTTGTTATTCAAAAGAAATGAAAATACCACTTTGAAAAACTTTGATATTGAACTAAGGATCTGTTTCATAGTTGCACTATGTTATCAACTGAAACAACTAGCCAAAATGGAGTCAAATTGTGATGATTACTTAATTTTTGTTTGATGTTTGATGAGTAAAAGGACATAAATTTCTTGATAATGACCAGAACTTATATTTAACTTATTCATGCTGATTTGAAAGTAAATTCTTCATTTGTAAATATTTTCAAAAACTTGCATCCATCTCTTTGTAAATGAATCTTGCATTTAGGAATTACTCATGCTGCATTTGGGTTTTGTGGGTAGTATTTGCTGAAATCCTTCACGAGACAACACTCGTCCTACTAGGGACACCTAGAGGTTTAACGACTTGTTGCTACGCTCAATGCAATCGTGTTTTGTAACGACCCACCTTTTTGGACGGTTTAAATCGACAATAAACCACACATGTCAACTCAGACCATTCAAAAGGGAGGATTGTTAATGGGGTAAATAAGAAAATAAGAGAAAAGAAGGAAAAACAAAACACAGAATCTCACAGCGAAATGATAAAATATAATAATCAAATAAAACAGTTCATGAAGCTGTTTTATAATATACATTTGATTACATAATTTTTTTACAATACAATCAAAGTTATACATACAGCAGGTATAATAAGGTAATGCAGCGGAACAACATGATGCAGTGGAATATATATATATATATATATATTTATAAGTAGTATACAAATCTCCATCTTCGTCCTCCAGAAATAAAGTCTTCAATACTGAAATGCTTAGGCTGACTTGAGCATAATGAAAAGACAAAACACTCGAGTCAGAACTAAAAGATCTTATGTAAGTTAAATCAGCAGTAAATAAATATGAGTGTAATGGCTTCAAAGATGTTTAGGAGATTTTACATCTCCTATCCAGTGTATAACGTGCGTACAATAACTTAAGAGATGTTCGGGTTTCCATCTCCTAAGGATCTGTTCAACTATTTTATAAATGCCGTAGTCCATACAGTACTTTAAACTCCACCAAACCGGTGGGCTATCATGGAGCACTCCATAGGTACGACACAAATCAAAATCATAGTAGGCTCGATAAGGCATATGACAAGGCACACGAGGCAATGCCCAGCGCATGATTCTATTGTTTTGCACTCCCGGACTGGTGGTAACGCGTAGCAACTACTACCGCCCACCTCGAAACACACTCCCAAAATCAAATCGAAGGTGGCCACCAAATCAATCACAAAGTAACAGATATGGTATCGAAGAAATGTGCCCGATCGGAGGAGCGACCTCACTTGGCCCGGTATAGCTCCTGTTTTAGTCATATCAAGCTGACCCGAGGGTGTCGGGGTTGCATTCTTACATCATAGCAGAAGCGTTCGCTAAACCATCCTACTTCATTCTGGATTCTCCACAACGTGCATAGTTGTTAAAGTGGTTTCAGAATTGGCAGAGAGTATGACAATATTCGACCTCGGTCTCTTTAGCAACCAATCATTATATTTTTCACACCGTGGTTATTTCATAAAACATTTTTAATAATAATCTAGAAAACAATTTATACTTTCATATCAAGATATCCATATACTTATTCCAAAAGTATAAATATATTCATAAATACCGAGGAAGATTTCTTTCAATCAATTTCGAAAATAATTTGTAAATCTCTCTTAAACCATTTATAAACTATTTATATACTTTAAAACCATTTATAAAGCTATTTATAAATTCCAAAACAGTTTACTACTCTTCCCCTTTTCATAAACTTCTCGGCAAAATTCCTTTAAACGCTTTCAAATCCCTTTATGCAAGTTGTTTTATAAAACCCTTATAAAATCCTTTATAAAAATCTTTTATAAAGTCCTTTATAAAACCATTATAAATCCTTTATAAATCTTTTATAAAATCCTTTAAATCAGATTTAATTACAAATTATTCTCTACTTAACTTCTTAAATTTCATTCACTAAAGTTATTATATAAAAATCTATATTTATTATATTAAATTAAAACTATATTTATTATATTAAATTAAATTTTAAATAAATCTTTTAAAACTATATTAAATATTTTATTGAATTAAAATTTAAACTATTAAAATTATATATTTAAAAACTAAATAAAATTATAAGTTAAAATCTTAAATTTACATTTAAAACCATATATTAACTTATAATTTGAAACTTTTAAAACATATAAAATAAATTATTTTCCAAATATAAATTTTAAATAAAATCATTAAATTAAATTTAAAAATTAAATTTATAAATCAAACATACTTTACTATTTAGAAAGTAATTTAAAACTGACCAACGGTGTCCGTATATAGTTTTCTATCCTATGGTCAAGTGATAGGGCATGTATCATTTCAACCCTAAAATAGTTAAATTTTTCGGGTATATATCATTTCAACCCGTATCCCGAATCAATAATTTCCAAATCAATAAAATCGCTTGGGTTTATCGTTTCAACCCATAATGATTTTCGCTAAACTATAAGATCGTTAAGGTATGTATCATTTCAACCCATAGTGATAACAGGGATATAAACATCCAATCATCCAAAATGTCAACAAATAAACATTCATCACAATCAGCATCCAAATCAGACAATAAATCACTATAGTTAACTGGTTATCAATATCATATATTTACTATCAATTTAATTTCAATATTAATTTAAATGGCAATTTAATTCAAAATTTTCAATTTTCAATTAAACTACCAAACAACAACCAATAATATTCTTGTCACATCATAAATTTAATTCAACTAACATAAGAAAATTTACTATAGTGTGAGTGGGTTAAATCACTCACCTTTAATTTACAGTCGATTTAAAATCCAAATAAAGCCCAAAAATCCAACAGTCTTAGAATTTAACCAAACTAGTTCCATATCGTCCAAAATTTCAATACGATCCAAACGGAAGAAACCGCGTCCAAATCCGAGTTCGTATGCGAAAGTTATTATCATTAGAACGTTTAAAATTCAAAATTTAAATTGAAGTAAAATACAGGGGTAAAATAGTAATTAATACATCACCTCAACACATCCAGATCGAACATGAGAATGAACCAATATCTCATGTACAGCCGCATGTTGACCTCCATGCCGCAAGCCTCACGTTCGTCTGACCACCGATCCACCATGCCACTGCGCAGGTACAGGCGCACCTCCGCCGTACCAGCGGCCACCTCCGACTTTCCATCTTTGCTCCGACGCCGTCCATGAATTTTGCGAAATTCTGGTGAACTCGTTGACCATAGCCACAAATGAAACCTAGATCTGAGACCTGCTCACCCTCCTCTTTCAGATGCCACTCCCCGATCGTCGAATGGTCGACGATCCACTATTGGACCGACGACCCTAGAACGAACGGCCGAGGATAAATCGATGATTTCTGGCCAAACCGTAACTCGAATTGAAAAACGAATTGCAGTAGTAAATTACATTCGTTGAGAGCTTTCCAATGATATATAATTTGATATGGTTTGAAGAGTTTAAATTTTCAATTTGAATTTGAATTTCGAAATTAAGGTTTGGGTTGACAGCCATTGAGAAGGAGGAAGGAGCAGATGAGAAGTACGTACAGAAATTTGAATAGACAGCTAGGTTTTCTGGAAATATCCATTTATATAGACAGAAATGGATAAGAACGAATGGACATATCGAATTCGATCGAAACAATAACAACGGCCCGAACAGCCCGTTTCGTACCCGAAACGAAAGTAGGTCATCCCATATATCAAAATATAGGGTTTCGATATTTTTAAACTCATTGGAACTAGTTTCAAATCCTAATTCCGTTGTATATGGAAGTTAGCTTTTAAAATTCAAATTATATTCATTTAAATTCCATTAATCGATTTCTACGCGTTTCGAGCTTGCACGATCAAACGATAAGTCCGATCGCAATGAAACTTGAAATCCTATAAAAATTCACTATTACGGATCCGATGAAACTTGTTTCGTTGAAATCTGAGGTAGTGGCCAAAATGGCTAATTTTGACGTTAATTAGTTGAATTATTATTAAATTGATTTAATCACTCTCAAATTCAATTTTAAAAATTAACAATTTTATATTTCTTGGTAACATAGAAATTACATAAAAATTAATAATCTTTTAAAATTTAATATTCAATGTTAATCTCAAGATTTAAACATTACATTAATTTCAGCGTCAAATTACAACTATAATAAATCCCGGTTAATTATATTTTAATTTCAATCAAATTCATTTATTTCGATTTACATTCTTATTATTGAATCAACTATTACCTTATGAATATAACTAACATTAGTTAACACTTTATTGCATTCATATTCTATAGTTATTATCTTAACTCATATTAACTGCAATATTTAATTACATCAATTCCAACAATTGATTCCAACCATTATTTTATTCCTTATTTACAAATTATTACCAAATTAACTTTACAATTATTTCAATCGATTGAAATTACATTAAAATAGTTGTCAATAACGTTCAAACAACATTATTAAATCATATTCTAATTATTTTTCTCATTAATAAATCATAAAATTTAATTTCTCACAATATTAAATTTCAAAATCTTATTTAATTTAATATTTTTAAATTTCAAAAATACGGTCGTTACATGTTTCCTACGAAAACAGATTTATCTTAGTTTTTCTTTATTCGAGGACGAATAAAAAGACAAGTGTGGAGGTATTTGATGTGCACGTAAATGTGTATATTTTTACATCCATATTTAATCTATTTTTATTTAAATAAATGCCACAATTGGGTATTTTTACATGTTTAAAACCAAATTTCAAATATGCTTTCAAGTCATCATTCATACATCAATGTAGGGATGAAATAGTAATTTTGTGCACGAATTAATTTTGAGAATATTTATTTGCACATTTTCTTTTTAATTATAGGAATTTTGGATGGAAAGATGAAGGTGTTCTCATGGAAATATGCATGCACAAGGATGGAACAAAGGAACGAAGATAGAAATAATTCAAACTCATGCATCATGGAGGACCTCACCTACCCACTTATCTTAATCTACAATTAGAAGCTGATGCTCAAGTTAGTGGAGGTTAAATTTTCATGCATACTTGATGATGGATTAATTAGAGACTAATGATAACTTTATGGCCACACTTCCTAAAGGGTATTTTTGGAAGCCCCCTAAAATATGGATTAGGGTTTTATGCATGTATAAATAGCCCTCTTATGTTCATGTAATGGATCTTCTCTTTTTAATTACTTAGGAAATTGGCATGAAAGTTGTAGCCTCAAAGTTATATGAAATAAAAATGGCTTCCTAAGCCTCTTGTTCTTTTACTTCTTCCTTGTTCTTATTTTATTTTATTTTTCTTTTTTATTTACATGCTCTTTCATTTCATGTTAGTAGATTAGTTTTACTTTTATGCAAATAGTTTAGATCTTTTTTATTCTAATTAGCTCTTATCTTCTTTGCTTTTGTTTAAATGTTGAGGTTTACATGTGTTGATTTGATAACACAAATGAGTAGCTAAACCCCTTCAATTTAGGGGTAATAAAGCTCTCTAAAAGTATGTAAATTCAACATATCTTGTCATTTTATGATCTCTTTTTAATGCTTCATGAAAGTGAATGTTGATACAAGTTTATAAAATGGAATTTGATAACCTATGTTGTAACCACAAATGGGCTATGCTTACTCCACATAAACACAATCAACATCATCATTCTACAGATTGATTTTTGATTGTGGAATTAAAGTAGAAACAAAATTTGACGATATATGTTACTAAATACAATAGTAATTAGATCATACTTAAAATAGCTTTTTCTTTGACTTCTTTTTCATTGAAATTGATAAGTGGTTTTATGTGTTGTATTATAGTTTGATGGTTTAAGTTATGTTAATTAATATCATAAATAAACCATACTTATGATAAATACATCATTAATTCCATTTAAGATCAAAATAGAGAGATCATAGATTATTCGTTTGTTTATTTACAAAAATATGAGAGTGGATTTGCCTCTAAATTGTTTTCTAAACTCATATTTTCATTCACTTGTTCTAGCTAGTTTTTACATTTTTAGCTAATCACAATCTCAAGTTTGGTTTAATTTGATTGAATAGAAATTTTAAAATCTATATAATTCCCTACAGATCGACCCATCTTTGCCTCGTACAAGAATTGTACGTCGTGCGATTGCGGTAATTTCTAATTAAAATTTATCGGTTATTTTCTAATCCAATGGAGGTTTGGCTGTTAAACAAGTTTTTGGCGCCGTTGCTGGGGATCGAACCAATGCGCCCACTTATTTTGTGGACCTTATGAATAGAGTATTTAGAAATGTGTTCCATAAATTCGTGTTGGTTTTTATTGATGATATTCTTATATATTCAAAGACCGAAGAAGAAAATGAAAGGCATTTAAAGATTGTGCTAGAAATATTGAGAAGGAATGTTCTCAAGGCTAAGTTCATAAAATGCCACTTTAGGGAAGAAAAGGTAAGGTTCCTTGGACATGTTGTGTCAAAGGAAGGAATCTCAATCGATCCTGGAAAAAGTACAGCCATTCTAGATTGGAAGTAACCACAAACACCGAAGGACATTCGCGTCTTCTTAGGGTTGGCAGGGTATTACCGGAGATTTATTCAAGACTTCTCCAAAATTTCCTATCAATTAACGAAGTTGACTATGAAGGATGTTAAATTTAAATGGACGCCGAAATGTGAAGAAGCATTCAAGGAGCTGAAAAGGTTGACCACAACTCTAGTCCTAACCATTATTGATGAAAGTGGAGGATTGACCGTATATACTAATGCCTATGGAGAAGGTGTAGGGGCGGCACTAATGTAGCATGTGAAGGTTATCGCTTATGCTAGCAGACAGAAAGCCTCATGAGCAAAATATGCAACACACGACTTAGAACTATTAGCCATTGTGTTCGCATTGAAGATATAAAGACATTATTTACTAGGTAAGAATTCCTCATGGTTTATTTTAGTAAACTTTAATTGACCTTAGTAAATAATATTCCTTCTTTAAATATGTGAAAATTTTGAACTCTTCACAGATAACAAATCTTTGAAGTATCTTTTCACGTAGAAGGACTTAAATATGAGAGAACATCATTGGTTAGAATTTATCATATCATATGATCTAGATATTCTATATACACCGAGGAAAGCCAACGTAGTTGCAGATGCATTAAGTAGAAAGCATGCCATTATAGCTTATCTGGTAGTGACTCTGACTCTTTTAGAGAGAACTGTAAGAAAATAAAAAGAAGATCGGCGTCTAAGGAAGACAATTAAGGATATAAGCAAAGGGCAGAATTCAAGCTTTGAAGTGGATAACCATGGGATATTACAGTTAAATGGAAGAATTTGTCTCCCCAATATTGACAACTTAAGACAAGAAGTGTTGATTGAATGCCATCAATCCAGGCTAAATATCCACCTGGAGTTAAAAAAATGTACAAAGACGTGAAATGAACATTTTGGTAGGAAAGCATGAAGAGGGACATCTCTATCCATGTTAGTAGATGTGCAAATTGCAACCAAATTAAAAGTGATCGGCAAAAGACTGTTGGATTACTTCAACCTCTTTAAATTCTGACTAGAAATGGAACCACATATCGATGGATTTCACTGATGGCTTGTATCGAACAAGAAAGGGAAATGAAGGCATTTGGGGTATTGTAGATTAATTAACCAAAAGTGTACACTTTATCCCAGTAAAGCCAAAAAGAACTGCTGCAATTTTTGCAGAGATATACATGAGGGAATTTGTTTGATTGCATGATATCCCAAGTAGCATAGTCAATGATCGAGACCCAATCTTTACTAGTAAATTCTGGGAGGCATTACAAATAGCTTTGGAAATGAAGTTGAGTATAAGCACCACATGCCATCCTCAGGCCGATGGGTAAACTGAAAGGGTAAATCGAGTGTTGGAAGATCTTTTGAAAGCTTGTATCTTAAATTTTGGAGGTTCATGGGAAAACTATCTTCATCTGATGGAATTCTCTTATAATAATAGCTATCAGGCAAGTATTGGCATGGCACCATACAAAGCTTTATATGACCGTCCATATAGATCCCCAGCATTTTGGATCAAAACCAGAGATCGGTTAATAGTGGGTCCTGATATGATACGAGAAGCCTCAGAAAAGGTAAACTTGATCAGAAAGAAGATGAAAGAAGCCCAGAGTAGGAAAAAGAGTTATAACGATCAAAGGCGTAGAAATTTGGAATTTTCAGGTTGAGATTGTATTTTTGAAAGTCTTATTGGAACTTTTCCCATTCTTGAACGGATTCGCCAACTAGCCTATTGAGTGGACTATTAGAAAGATTGTCGGGTGTACATAATGTTTTTCACGTATCCCATTTACGGAAGTATGTGTATGACCCGGAACAAATTATAGAGACGACAACACAAGAAGATTTGGAAGTGGGATCTAACTTGACAGTTATCAAATAGCCTAATCGAATTTTGGATCGTGATAAGAAGTGATTAAGGAGAAAGATTATGCAATTAGTTAAAGTTCAATGGAGTGGTGATGCTAATGATTGCACATGGGAAATGGAAGATAGATTAAAAAAGGGTTATACTGAGTTTAGGATAGATGTGTAGCCTATATCTATATATTGTATCGTCATAGTGTACTCACCGCTTGTGATGTAGTCACTTATCATATCTTTGTATACATTTGATCATCATATATGTATATATATTTTCCTTTTTGAGTTATCTACTTGTCGTAATTTCGAGAACGAAATTATTTTAAGGAGGGATGTCTATAACGACCCGTGAATTTATCGTTTTGGAAAATAATGTTTAAATTTAAAAATATTAAAATATAAGATTTTTAACATTATTAATGGTGTTTTGAATAATAAATAATATCGATAATCTTATTTTGAATAAATATGTACAAAAATATACACTTTGGAAAATATCGATAAAATAACGAAAATCATTTTATCGATAAACAGCTCTTTGGCCATCCAACGTCATGCACGGAGCTGGATACGTACACTCATATATATATATATGTATATGAGTGAGAATATGTAATAAAATCATTTATTATATTTTAAAAAATAAAATTTCTTTATGACATCAGTAATGATATCACTATTTTTGAATAATTGATTTTTGAATTTAAATTGAGTTTAAATGATTTAATAATTATTTAAAAAAAATGAAGCCCTTTTAATTATTACATAATGATAAAAATATTATATTCAAACTTTATTTACAAAGATATGTATATTAATTAAAAAGTGAAAATATGACCGGAAATTGGTATCAGATTTCGTAACAACTCAACGTAGAAAAGTTGTATAACGTTATAGATCATTGTGACACACATATACATATGCACATACATATACATATACATATGCACATGAAAACACATTTATATGTATAAAAAAAAATAAGAGATAAAAGAAAATATCATGATGTTACATATAGATATCATGATATTTTCCAACCAAAGTCAACCATCAACTTACCATCACACACACGCTTGAGTAGGCACATGAAAGGGGAGGGGGGTGGGGGTTCCTTCGACCGAAATGGTGATGGAGGAGAGGGGTATGGTGGTGATGAATGATGATGTGTTTGCACTTAAATATCATGATATTATATCACTTCCATTTGCTTATAAATACCCACCATCCATCTTTATTTCCATTCACATTTCCTCCTTCATTTTCCTAAGCCTCTTCATCTCTTTATACTCCTCATTAATGGCTTCTTACCTTAGGAAATTTATAGAGAAAAACATTGCAAAACGTAAATAAATTTATATAGTAAATATATCTTATCCAAATACCTCAAAACCAAAGCAAAATTCCTCCTTTCTCCCCTTGAAACCCACGGTCACCACCTCCCACAACCCAAGGTCGAGCCATCCCTCTCTTCCAAGCTAGGCCGAGAGCATCCAAGCACCAAAGACTAAGGCCAAACCCTTTAGGAAGCATTAGTGCAAGCTTTGTGAGCTCTTATTCTGAAATAGCGGAGCTATAGTGTTGATTTCCGAGGGTCGAGGAGATGGGTCGTCACATTGAATCTCCACCGATCCATCTTAATCGACTATAACTCGAGCAAACGAACTCCAAATGACTTAAAACTTGAAACGTAGCTTTACGGCATCCTCCTTAACCTACTCTATGGAACGCAAGTCATTTGGAAGACTTGACCTTCATGGGTCATCACTAATCCATTACTTATCAAAACTAAATCGCCATTCGATCGGCGTTTTCAACCATTCAAACATCATAAATTCAAGCAATCCCTATATACAATATATCCTAACAAGTATACATCCATACACATCAAAGTGAAGCCTAAATCTAGGGGTATAAACTATAAGAACAAGGGAGATCCATAAGAACACGAATTTCACAAATCTTTTCCAAATCGTTTGAAACTAACATATATGATTAGTTAAACTATGTTTTAGGATTTAAAAATCATTTTAAAACATAACTTTAAGGTGCATAATAACTAGGTAGTATGTGAGAGGTCCTAACCACTCATTTAAAACCCAAGAAAATCCAAAGATGCATGAATCTTGATATGAACAACAGCTCCAAGGTGTTTCCACAAGCAAATCTCCAAATCCAAGTGCTAATTATGCTAATCTCCTTCTAATGACAAGATTTGGCTAATTAAAGTTGGGTTTAGGGTAACCTTTTGACTTACAAGTGGTTACTGGTGGTTTTCTCTCTATTTTTGTAAATTGTGTAATGATTGAGAGAGGTCCCATTAGCCCCATCATGATGCTAATTTCGAAGTGCACTTTGGGCACATTAACTCACCAATTACCCATTAAACAGTCCAAAATCAAGTGAAACTTCAAACAACCATTATTTCCAATAGTAAGTCCATTTTCCTAGTATAACCACTATATGAAAAGAGAAACCATTATCCTAATCTAATGGAAGTGGTTTCAGATCCTAATTCAACTTCTATCAAAAGTTATAAGCCATACAAGATTTTCAAGGTCAAAATCGTTCGATAAAAATTCTACGGATGGAAAATGCCCTTATTAGTCATTTTTCGAAGTTATAGAATCACATAACCCTAAACAAAAATAACATTAACATCTTACAATCCTCTAATACATAAAATACGATTGTTATAGGAGTATAATCAAAAGGGTCGATCTGATAATTTTACCTTATCCTTCCGTTATTGATTATTTCCCAAAAATAGGCAAGGTCAGTAAGGAATGTCTGGAGTCAAGCAGCCAAAAGCGCCAGTTACTAAAGATATAAACCGACGCGCGGATGGAAATTTGATGACCATGTTTGCGTCCTGGTAGGATATGCTAGGCCGAGGATAAGCGAGGATGGTCAACGAATACTCTTGGTCAACACCCGAAGATTGTTGGGATTCAAAGCAGATGCCCAGAGATAGATGTTGAAAGGCACATGTTCTCGGATATATGAACTAGTGTACGGTCGAAATATTCACGACCGTGCTTTCGGCCTAGCAGGACATGCTCGACCAAGGATAAGCAAGAATGGTCGGTGGATGCTTTCAATCAATGTCTAAAATAGGTGAAGTTGAAAGCCGGTATTCGAAAATATGTATCATTGAAATAATCTTCGACTAATGCTCAAAGGAAAGACCATTCAAGGAACAATGCCCAAATTTAGACATCTGAAAAATCAAGTCTCGGAGGCGGGACTCGGTATGTAGTGGAATTACAAAAAGTATGGTTACACTTATAACTTAGCGGGACATGCTTGGCTGAAGTTAAGTAGTGGCATTCCAAGGATGATAATGATGGCACCCGGTTATTGGCGAGATTAGAGACATCATGATATGAACGTCCAAACTATTGTTTCTCAGAAATAAGGAATAGCATAGAACTCAGATTACGTATAATTGACTATTGATCAAAGGAAACTTGACCCAGAATGAACATGAATAACTGCAGAGGTGGTTAAATAATAGTTTTGTTTAGCCAAAACGAAAACCCTTTAGCACTAATAAAACAGAATTGAATAATGGAAAATAACTGAGAAAATTGCAGGAATTTACTTATATGTCAAGAGTCACAATGAGTAAAAACATTGCATAAGTACTGACATGTATAATATGGCTAAATTGCAGTAAAATCATTTATATTATATATGCAGGCAATTGTATATAGGCAGGAATAATATATAAAGTGTAAAAATGTAAACAGGATAGAGACTGAAACAGAAAAGTAGTCTTTCATTACAATTAACTTTATATACAACGGACATGGAGGCTGGTCCCACACAATCATGGTCTAGGTACAACAAACTGGAAAAACAAAAACTACGACCCAAAAAGAGACAAACGGAGACTGTCTCACTGTCACCGGAAGGTCAACAAGGAACCTATTTCTTGTGACACTTCTTCTTCTTCTTGCCTGCCTTGATGTCTGAGCCATTGTAAGGCCTCTACTGGTCCTTTTCATCCCTTGACGTGCTATCTTCGTATGGAGTAGTGTCGCCTTCAATGGCAATGGTGGCAGGATCTTCAGGATGGTCGATGGGAGGCTCACAAGTCTCCATGGTGGCACCAGTGCTGATGACTTTTAGGGCCTTGATAGTAATGGGAAGGACTTGATAAGAAGGCTTTAGCTCCTTGTTACCAACAGTCTTTTCAAGACTAGGCTTGATCTTGATTTTGACTTTGACTTTGAAAACATCAATCTTCAACTTCTCCGCCATGGAAATAGGTCTGGTTTGGCCTAAGGAACTGGTGATGGTAAGGTCTTCCCCTTGGGACTGGGAAGTGTCGTCCAATCCCTCCAAAGCTGTGATCCTCTCTAAGGGCCTAGAATAGAGTTAGAGGGAAAGCTCAAAACAACTTGTCCCACATTCAGGGATGTTGACTCAGTTGTAATTGCAGTAGTGCTTGAGCCTTGAGTAATTGGCGGCAGAGGAGGTGGAGGAGAAGGGTAACCTATAAGGTCACAAACAGAGTGGTAAAAATTAGTAATAGTCTCAAGCGAGAACTGAAGGACTTTGAATATTGGAGAGACAAGAGATATACCTTCGTTGGGACTGGATTGCTGGATAGGAGATTTAGTAATCCATTCCTCTTCGAGTGATGATTGCATTGTGTGGTTTATGAAAGGGGGAATATAAGGTTCAACAAGGGTAGCAGCTGCAAAAGCTGGGATGATTTGGGTGGCCGTGGAGCTAGCACCTTCGAATGTCAAGATAATGACTATAAGCTCTTAGGATTTAGGAGTTGATGATTCTACCTAACCTAATGCACTGGGTCAGCAGGAGCTTTGACTGCAATTTTAGTGGTAGCATCTTCCACAGCAAGGATAACTCTTCCCTTTTCGAGTTTTTCTAGGTCCTCCGCGTTGAGGTATTTGGCTTTCATCTCATCTATGGTGAGGCCTTCACCGAATGCCTCAACATAGTGTAATATCTCCTCCTAGGCATCGGCGAGAGTAATGGCATATGTGCTCCCCAACCACTTCAACTTCTTATATTGGATTATTATATCAAAGAACTATGGAAGGGTGGTGTTTAATTCTTCCCTCTCCTTTGCTTTCTGTTCCTTCAGCTCGCTTAGATCATGCGCAGCTGCAGTATAGACAACCCGAGCCTTCAATCTTTCTGTCTTCACCAGAAATAGTTCGGGTTTAAGCTTTTCCTTTTCAACATGGAGCTTCTGGATTTCGATTGCCTAGTCCTTGATAGTTTTTTCATTTTCTAGCAGGGCCAGGTCTTTGGATGTTAATTGCATTTTGAGAGCGGCGTTGTCTTCGTGAGCAGTTTTTATAATATTCTTCTTCACGATCTCAACCTAGTTATGAGCATTCTTCATCCCTGTCATCAAGTCTTGAACCTTTTTCTTGAATTTCAGAGCCCTATCTCTCTCTTTCTCAGTCTTCTCTAAGTCCCTCTTGTATCCCTCTATAAGGCTATTATAGGTTTTCTTTTCAGACTCAAATGATTGGATGTTTGTTTAATTGATTCAGTTGACGTTGGAGAGGGCAAAATAAAGATTCTTCCACTCGTATCCCTGGTCAATAAGTTTTTGAACCTATCCAACCCTACGGTTCACCTCCTCCTTAGGAATTTTCTTGATATCACGGTCGAAAATGACCATGGTTAAGAAAATTTTGGAAAAGCAGCTTGCATGCTACTTGACGGGGATGGAAGAGGAACTGAAGGAGTAGAAACATCTTTGGATTGAGGAAGAGGAGGAATGGTGGTAAATAGAGTGATGTTGGAGTTTGTTGCTACTGGCGGAGGAAGCAGTGCTTGAGATTAGGGCCGAGGAACGCTAGAGGAGGAACCGCAGTAGTCATGTGAATCCTTATGCCTCTTTCAATGGTCATAGGGCTTCCTCTCTTCGGTTTGTCTCTTCTTTTGATCCCTCTCGGCTTAGCGGTCTTTTTCCGCCTCTCGATCTTTATATTTTCTTCGAGATCTCTCCTCATATATTTCCCGGTCCTTGCAATAGCTGGAGTATGGTGGATATGGATCGAGAGTGCACTTCGTTTCTTCATAAATGCCATACTAGAGATAACTGAACTGGTCTCTACCCATTATACTTGAAATGAAAGGAAGAGGTCGTATAAGTTTTGAAATACTGGAATATGTTCGAATGTAGGGAGTGTGTGTTTGCGATCCTAAAATTATGTAGTAACGACTGGGAATTTCGATCATTTAAATTTGGAATATTAAATTGATTTTTAAAATATTGAAAAGTATTATAAGTTGAATAACTTGAATTTCAAATATGGCCATTTATTTGACAATTGAATTATTAAATTTAATATTGGAAGTGTTTAAATAATTGAATCTTGGATTTAAATTGGATAAAAATGGTTTCAAAGCATATTTAAATTCTGTTGATTAAGAACGGTATATAAAAAACTTTTAATTTAGATTTAAAAGTGATTAATTTGGTTTTTAAAATAATTTGTTTTAAATTAAAGTGTAAAAATAGCCTTCCCGGGCACTGTCTTAGAATTGGACGAAACCAGTTTCATTAGATCCGTAATAATGAATTATAATATGCCGACGAATTTCGTGATGATTGGATGTATCATTTTGTCGTGCGAGATCGAAACGCGTAGAAATTAATTAAAGGAATTTAGTTTAATATAATTGGGTTTGAAAAGCTATCTTCTGTATATGATGGAATTGTGTCCTGATATATATTTCATCGTGTCCGAAATAGGGGTATAACATATAGAACGCGAGACGTCATGTCTCGTTTGGAGTTCGAAAATATAACGAATGAATAGTGCTTAAAATTTTTTCCTATATAATGACATTCTCATTTTTGCAAACCCTAATTTACAAACCAGAGCCACCATTAACTCAAGGTCATCCAACGACCATAGTTCATCGATGCCTTTAGAGTCAGAATTAGGCCATGTTTTCAACTACAAAAATGTTTTCCTCAACGAATGAAAGGAGATTAATGGTGGAGATTGTCATAGGCGAAGTGAGGCGACTAGAATCTTCATCCAAGCGGTGGTAGTGTTTTCGTCGTCGGCGGCGATCTAGGCCGTTTTAGGCGTCGAGGCTGGCAGCAGAGGCGAGCTGGTGGTCTAAGGTTCCTCCCCTGGCAATGCAGCGGGGCGCCTTGAGCTGGTGTGGTGGCGCAGTGGAGATGTTTGAGGCGACGAAGAAGATGATATCGACCTGGATAACGTGGTTATTAGCACGAGTGATTAGCGCTAATTTTAATTAAGGTAATTAGCTATTTTCTTAAGTGAGTTTAAATTAAATTAAATCTGAATGTTTATTAATTCGTATCTCTCTCGTACGAGGTTGGATTTGGGTGCCATCTTTTGCGTTGGACTCATATCGAAGTGGTCTATGTTATGGAGATGGATAGGACGGATTCAGAGCTAGTAGGAATTTTGGTTAAAATTGAATGTTGGTTCAATTTTAATTCAAACCGGATCGCTTTGGCGAAATTGAAATCAGTGTGAGTTCATCTCACCTTTTTGGTTAATCAGAAAATATTATATAGTTGATGTGCACATAAATGTGCATATTTTTACTTTCATATTTAGTCTACTTTAATTAAATAAATGAGCATATAGGGTATTTTAACATGTTTAAACCAAAATTTCAATTGTTTTCAAATCATCATTTATTCATTTTCATATGGGGGCAAAATGGTCATTTTTGTGCATGATTTAATTTAAGAAAATTTACTTGCACATTTTATTTTAATTTATAGGAAAATCAGATGGAAATTAGAAGAGGCTTCATGTATTCATGCATGCACAAGTGAAGGAAGACAACTGAAGATGGAATCAAATCAATTCATGCAACATGGAGGACCACACCTACCCACTTACCATGATCTACAATTAGAAGCTAATGCACATGTTAGTGGAGATTAAAGCTACATGTACATTTAAATGGAGGATTATGCTCATGCTAATGATTACTTGGAGGTTACATTTACTAGAGGGGTATTTTGGGCAGTCTCCTAAAATATGCATTAGAATTTTAGGCATGTATAAATAACCCATATGTTTCATGTAATAAAGCTCTTAGCACCTCCTCTTTAGTTAGTTTAGTTGTAGGCACAAATTGTAAATATAAACTCTCTTTCTCTCTTTCATGGCTTCTTAGCCGTTTTCTCTTATGTAATTTTTTATGCAACATGCTCTTTTAATTCTTTTTCTTTACTCTATGAAATTAGTATAGTTTTATTTCTTGCAAGTAGAGTAGATTTATTTATATGAAAATTAATTAGCTCTCTTTTTTCTTTTGTTTTCTTTGTTGAAATCTACATTTGTTGAAATGATAACAAATATGAGAAGCAAAACCCTTTCAATTTATGGGTAATGAAGCTCTCTTAATCATGTAGATTCAACATATTTTTTAATTTATGATATCCTTTTGTGCTTAATGTAATGTTTGATGTGGTAAAATTTTTGTTGTTTAACTTTGAATTTGATAGCCTATGTTGTTGACACTAAATAGGCTATGCTTAAACAAACATAAACACAAATTACCTCTTCATCTACGTATGATGTTGGTAATGAAGTGGATTTTAGAATCAAAATTTAATGGTCAATAATACTAATCAACAGTAAATAGATCATGCTTAGAGTAGAATTTTATTTTTAACTTCATTATCATTTTCATGAGAGTTGACAAATGGTTTGGTGGGTGTGTTATAGTTTGATGGTTTATGTTGGGCTAATTAATAGCACAAATAGGCCATACTTATGATAAACACATCAATTAAATTCACTAATGACCAAAAAAGAGAGATCATGATTTCATTGTATTGAATTATGTGATCATGAGAAGGGATTTGCCTCTAAATTGCCTCGACTCTCATATTTTTATTCACTTTCTTTTGTTAGTTTTTTTACATTTTTTATTAGCTTAAACAACTTCATACACTTGGTTAATTTGATTGAGTAGGATTAAAAATCACTTCAATTTCCTACGGATCGACCCGTACCGTGCCACGTACTAAAATTGTACATCGTCCGCTTGTGGTTATTTTTATTACAATTTTCCGGCGATTTTCTAATCCGATAGAAAATTCGTCGATTCAACAAGTTTTTGGTGCCATTGCCGGGGAATAGACTTGATTTTAATTTTATTCTTCAAATTATTTTTGTTTGATTTTATTGAGTGTTAATTTTGTGTGTGAATTGCATTTAAAAAATATATGTTGTGTTGTGTGTTTGTTTTTTGATTTTTTCTTGCATTTGATTATGCGCCTATTGTTTTTCTATTTGCATTTCTATTTAAAAATAAATAATAAAAAATATACACAATTTCAAAATTTTGAATTTTTTTATTAATTTACATTTACAGTTGCATTTTTTACATTTACATTTTTCTCTTTTTACATTTAGATTTTTCTCCTTTTTACTGTAACTGCCTCCTCAACAACATCAAACTGTTGTGCACTATGCACTTACAACTCCTTCCATCAACCAGTTGCTTTCAACTTCTCTGTCATATCACATTCTTCCTACATACTGTCATCCCCCTGACCACAAGCACTGCTGCATCACCTTGCCTCTACAGCCACATATACCTTCAGACCACTACACTAAACAACTTCCACATCACCATTACCACAGCCTTCTTACAGTCCCTGCCACCATCCCAAATCACAGTTCACAACTACTGCCTATCCTCTACCATACACTTCACAACTACTACACATATCACAGTGCACATCAGACAGCAACAACTTCTTTCATACCATCAAAACTTGCATACAACTACTTCTCAACATACCCACTACTTTCATACCCACTTAACCTCCATAACCACCCTACAGTTCATCCCTCTGCTTTCATATCACTACTATTGTGCACTTGTACAACTGTGCACTTCATAGCACATCAACCACTGCAACTTCCAACTACAACTGTGTTCATACATACATACATACACCATTCCATACAACCAAACCCTGCTCATACTCAAAAACTACCATCAAGCTCAGTGCACATGCTATCTGCCCTTTCAACCAAGTACATACTGTCATCTGTCATCAACAACTGAACTTCTCCTCCATCATCACCGCTCCATCATCACTGTTGCTGTCCCATACCACCTATACCACACACTGCTTGTGCACATATCCATATTACCCACACACTGTTATACAAAAAAAACTATACATCAGTGCAACTTCCTTACAAGCATCACACTTTCCAAAACTTCAGAACCACCCCAACATATTTCTCCCCTACAACCTGCCACATATTTCTCTTGCATTTCATTTGCATTTACAAACCTTAACATACTGTTCAAACTTCACTGCCTGGCCAACTCCAAACCACCGAAACACTCCTTACATCAAACCTCCTAATTCCTGCCTGCATACATCTCTTCCAACCCATAATCCTTCAAACCTATAATACATCCTCACTGCATATCATCCCCACAATTCATCATAACCTTCATCATTCATACATATCAACTTCAAACAATCACCAGCCTGCTGTCAACACTTCATTACCCCTCTACTGTCAACCCACTTTACTTGCCAATACAATCACATATGCCACAACTTTTCCATTCCAGTTACTACCTGTCATCACAACTTACCATAAGCCAACCACCTACCTTAACACTGCAGTTCAACTCCCCTCAATTCACCAGCTTCATTACCACTGCTTGCCTAACCACAACCTAACATCACATAAACCCGAACCATCAACTAAAACCAATCACATAAACTCGAACCATCAACTACTACCCAATTGCCAATAACCGCGACTAAATCTCATCACTGAATCTACAACCATCAATAAGAAACCACACACCTTCAACCCGAACCCTGCAATCGTCTCGAACAACTCCGGCAAATCTGTAGTCGTGACAACCTCCTCTCCCAAGCGGAATCGAACAGAGAAAAACCGCTTCTAATTTTGAAATTTCGCGTGTGAATTTTAATTTGGTTTTTTGAATTTTGATTTAGTTTGATGGTTTTGTGAAGTTCGCGTGTGAGGTGAGGAATCATGTGTTTGAACGGTGAAGAAATTTTTGTGAATTATGAATTCTTTTTCAATTGGACCGGGCCCTAGTGGAGTTGATTAAATAAAAGCAAACAACAAGTATCATTTTCACTTGTTTTAGTTTTCATTTGTTTTACTTTCATTTGTTTTGTTTTTCACTTGTTTTATTTTCTTCTTTGATAAACATATAAAAAAAATTAAAAAAAAGAAAAGAGAAATAATATAAAAACTGTATTTATTTTGTTCAACTCAGTTTCAAGTTGCAAATCGTAGGAAACCAAGAGGAGGAGATTAGCTTGCTAAAAAAATAATTGCTTTGCTTGCTTAAAAAAATGCTACTTCAAAAAAATAAAAATAAATTGCTAATAATTCTGCACGCTCTGGTATCGTGCTCTTATCTCTTGTTTTTATTTGCGTTTGCATCGTTGGTTGCTTGCATTTAAAAAAAAATTCAAAAACAAAAAACAAAAACAAAATTCATTTGTAGTCGCATCGTTAGTTCATGTTTAATTTCTGCTTTGCATTCATCTCATCTTATTTTCTTTTCTAAGGGAAATACCCAAATCCACATAAGGTGGGGGATTTGATCACCCCTTCCTTGGCCCACAAATTGCATTTCATCTTAGAATTTGCTAATAAAAACGGTTAGACTTCAAACTTAAGGGAGTCACAAGCTCACCTAGGGCTTAATTGTATCTTGACAAGTTGTCTTCTTTGAACAATTTATTTTCTTGGTGTCTAGGCTACGGCAGAGCAATAATCAGTTATAAATATTACAGTGATTCATAAATATTATACCGATTGTTTCTTTGAAGGTACTTAAACCTTCAGTTGCATCGCTACGGTAATTCGTGGTGCACCAATAACTCATGTTCGCTACCTGGCTGATGTGCACGTAAATGTGCATATATTTACATCCATATTTTTTCTCTTTTTATTTGAATAAACATCATATTTGGGCATTTTTACATGTTAAAACCAAAATTCAATTATTTTCAAACCATCATATTTTCATCTTCATTCAGGGGCAAAATGGTCATTTTTGTGCATGTGTCAATTTAAGAATTTTTACTTGGACAATTTTTATGATTTTTATAGGATATTTTGATGCATATGGAAATGGGATTCATGATGATATATGCATGCACAAGGAAATACAAAGGAATATAGAGGAAATAATTCAAGTTCAAGATCATGGAGGACCCCACCCACTTACCTAAATGTACAATTAGGAGCTAATGGACAACTAAGTGGAGGTTAAAGCTTCATGCACATCAAATGATGGATTAATTAGTGGCTAATGGTTACTTGGTAGCCACAATTCCTAAAGGGTATTTTGGGAAGCTCCCTAAAGATGGAATTAGGGTTTTATGCATGTTTAAATAGCCCTCTTATGTACATGTAAATATCTTCTACTCTTTAACATTAGTTAGGAAATTAAAAGAGCAAGTTGTAATGGCAAAACTTCATGAAATAAAAATGGCTTCCAAGCCTCTTTCTCCTTTCTTTTCTACATGCTTTTCTTTGCTTTTTTGTTAATGTTTATTTCTATGCTCTCTTTCTTTTATTGTTCATAGATAGATTTACATTTATGCAAGTAGTGTAGCTTTAATTTTTATGCAAATAATTAGTAGTAAATCTCTCTTTCTTCCTTTGCTCAGTTTTAATTTCTTTGCTTTTTAATGTTGAAATTTACAAGTGTTGATTTGATAACACAAATGAGTAGCTAAACCCCTTCAATTTAGGGGTAATGAAGCTCTCTAACTTTATGTAATTTCAACATTTTTAATGATTTATGACCTCTTTGTTTGTGCTTCATGAAAGTGAATTTTGATGTAAGTTTATACAAGTGGGTTTGATAGCTTATATTGTTTATGCAAATGAGCTATTCTTATTCAACATAAACACAATTTACATCATCATTTACTAATTAATTTTTGATTTTGAAATGAAAGTAAAAATGAAATTTGATGATCTATATTACTAGTTACAATAGTAAATAGATCATACTTAAAATAGCTTTTGCTTTGGCTTCATTTTCATGAGAATTTCTAAGTGGATTAATTGTTGTATTATAGTTTGATGGTTTGAGTTATGTTAATTAATAACATAAACAAACAATACTTATGATAAATACAACAATTATTTCACTTAACATCAAAGCTAGAGATCATAAATTATTGTTTGTTGATTTACAAAAATATGAGAGTGGAATTATCCCTAAATTGTTCTCTAGTCCAATAGTTTTTAAATCACATTTTAATTCTAACTTTACCTTCTTTTTTGTAGTTAACAATTTCCTCTCACTTTGGTCTCCCTGTGGATCGACCCGTATTTGCCACGTACTAAAATTGTACATCGTGCGCTTGCGGTTAAAATTTAATTTGAAATTTCTCGGAAAATTTCTAATCCGATAGAAATTTTATCGTTGAACAAGTTTTTGGCGCCGTTGCCGGGGAGTTTAATGGATTTTAATTTTCTATTCTTCGAATTATTTGTTGTTTGATTTTTGTGTGTTTGTTTGCATTTAATTTTTTTTTGTGTTTGTTGTTTGATTTTTGTTTCCAATTTTTGTTGTTTGCTTGTCGTTCTTCACTGTTTTATTTTACTTAAAAAAAAATTCTTTGTGCATTTCTGTTTTGATTCTTACATCTTGGAGTATACACAACATCTTGGTTTATATTGCTGATGGTTATATTGTGTTATCTCTTTTCATTTTAAGTTTACATTTCATTTTGCAATCCATTCTCTGTAATTTCCAAGTTCTCTGTTTTCAATTGTTTACAAACATGTGACGAGTCAAGTGATAATCCACCTTTTACCAAATTGATGATTTTCAAATAACAACTTTTAAAATTGAAAATGACAATCTTAATGAAGTTGTGGAAAATGCGGTAATTGAGTTGGATTTCAATTCTTTTAAAGGGTGGAACCAAATTTATTGATCTTCCTTTTTGCGATTTTGAAAAATTGAATGCAACAACTTTAGATTTTGAAATTGATACATGCAATGAAGTTGTTGATAATCCAACAAAGGAAGACGAATTTAATGAACACAAATTTTTTAGACTTTTCGAACATGAGTTGTTGAATTCTGAAGAGATAGACTTAAATCACCATTTTGATTTTGAAATCAATAATTTTGAAGAATTTTTCAATGATGAGCTTGAATTTAAATTTGGTAAAAATAAAATTGAGCTTCAACAAATTGTTCTACCTATCCCAATAATCATCGAAAATAAAACAACTCATACGATATTTAATAAAACGACATACGTTTTTCAAAGTCAACATTCAACTTTGAAATTTTTATGGTTTGTTTTTCTATGCTTAAGCTATGTCTCTCATACTCGATGAGACAAATGAATTGGTCTTTGGAAGACCGTTTCATTTACTCTTTAACGGTGTATTTTCTAATGTCATGTAAATAATAATCGTTTCATTTTCATGTAAATATAGGTCATATTTTTATTTTTCTCCTTTCACTTAGGTTGATTATGGGGACATAGTCAAAGTTAAGTGTGTGGGGGGGAGGGGGAGTCTCATCTTCATTTTTGATTTTTCATGATTTCCTTTTTGCATTTTCTTTCCAAAACTCAAAAAAATCTCTTTTTAGCATTTTGATTTATTTTTGAAGAAACATTATAGAATAAGTAAAGGTTTTTGGTTATTAAATTGCAGTTTTTGAAAAATTTATTTGTCTTAACAAAAATAAAAATGAAGTTTGATTACAAGTAGCAATGGTTTAACTAGTATATAGGAAGGTTCATGAGTGTTAATTATGAAGTATATCCTAATTGAAATCTTTGTTTAAAAGAGTGGTTGACTTAAAGTAAAGGCTATAACATTTTTGATCTTCTAAGTTAAGTGGTGCTAAGATGATATTGTAAAACTCTCCCTTCAAAAAAAAGCAAAAAAAAAACATAAAAAAAAATTGGCTTTTGTAAATAAGAAACACCTAGAGTCATGTGTTCACACGCAAGTGTGTACACTCGCCATGCTCTATACCCTTCTCACGTAAGCCCGAAAGGCAGTGCACGATCGGTATATCTGGCCTCAGTTTATCTAAGTTAGGTGTATGTATATAAAAATTCTTTCATTAATAACACCTACAGTCGATAGGTGTACATACTTCTGTGTACACTCGCCATGCTCTATATCCCCTCACGTAAGCCCACAAGGTAGTGCATGGGTGGTATATCTAGCTTCAGTTTTCCGAGTTAGGCATATGTAAATATTGTCAATATCAATAAAATTTTCAAATAAAAAGAGAGTAAGAAATTGAAATCCAAGCACTATTTTCACTTGTTTGATTCGATTTGTTATTCAAAAGAAATAAAAATATCACTTTGAAAAACTTTGATAATCAACTAATGATCCATTTCATAGTTACATTATGTTATCAATCAAAACAACTAGCCAAACTAGAGTCTATTTGTGATGATAACTTAATTTTTATTGGATGTTATGACGAGTAAAATGGCTAAAATTTCATGATGATGACAAAAACTTATATTTAACTTATTTGTGTCAATTTAAAAGTAAATTCTTCATTTGTAAATATTTTCAAAAATTTTCATTCATCTCTTTATAAATAAATCTTGCATTTAGGAATTTTTCATGTTGCATTTGGATTTTGTGGGTAGTATCCACGGAAAACCCTTACTAGACAACACTCGTCCTACTAGGGAACCTAGAGGTTTAACGGCTTGTTGCATTCGCTCGTTGTAATCTTGCTCCCTACGAAAACAAATTTATCTTAGTTTTAGTTTATTCGAGGACGAATAAAAAGATAAGTGTGGGAGTATTTGATGTGCACATAAATGTGCATATTTTTACTTCCATATTTACTCTAATTTAATTAAATAAATGAGCATATAGGGTATTTTAACATGTTTAAACAAAAATTTCAATTGTTTTCAAATCATCATTTATTCATCTTCATATGGCGGCAAAATGATCATTTTTGTGCATGATTTAATTTGAGAAAATTTACTTGCACATTTTATTTTTATTAGGAGGAAAATCGGATGGAAAGTAGAAGAGGCTTCATGTATTCATGCATGCATAAGTGAAGGAAGACAAATGAAGATGGAAATAAATCAATTCATAAAACATCGAGGACCCCACCTACCTTACCATGATCTACAATTAGGAGCTAATGCACATATTAGTGGAGATTAAAGCTACATGCACATTTTTATGGAGGATTATGCTCATGCTAATGATTACTTGGAGATTACATTTCCTAGAGCGGTATTTTGGGTAGTCCCCTAAAATATACATTAGGATTTTATGCATGTATAAATACCCCTTATGTTTCATGTAATGAAGCTCTTAGCACCTGCTCTTTAGTTAGTGTAGTTGTAGGCACAGATTGTAAATATAAACTCTCTTTCTCTCTTTCATGGCTTCTTCGCCTTTTTCCTTATGTAATTTTTTATTCACTTTAATTTCATGCTCTTTTAATTCTTGTTCTTTACTTTATGCAATTAGTGTAGTTTTATTTCTTGCCAAGTAGAGTAGATTTATTTACATGCAAATTAGTTAGCTCTCTTTTTTCTTTTGTTTTCTATGTTGAAATCTACATTTGTTGAAATGATATCAAATATGAGAAGCTAAACCCCTTCAATTTGGGGGTAATGAAGCTCTCTTAATCATGTAGATTTAACATATTTGTTAATTTATGATCTCCTTTTGTGCTTAATGGAATGTTTGATGTGGTAAAAATTTTGTTGTTTAACTTTGAATTTGATAGCCTATGTTGTTGACACCAAATAGGCTAAATAAACATAAACACAAATTACCTCTTCATCTACATATGATGTTGGTAATGAAGTGGATTTTAGAATCTAAATTTTATGGACTATATTACTAATCAATAGTAAATAGATCATGCTTAGAATAGATTTTATTTTTATCTTCATTATCATTTTCATAAGAGTTGACAAGTGTTTTGGTGGGTGTGTTATAGTTTGATGGTTTATGTTGGGCTAATTAATAGCACAAATAGGCCATACTTATGATAAACACATCAACTAAATTCACTACTGACAAAAAAAGAGATCATAATTTCATTGTGTTGATTTATGTGATCATGAGAAGGGGTTTGCCTCTAAATTGCCTTCTACTCTCATATTTTTATTCACTTAAATTCCCTGTGGATTGACCCGTACTCGCCACATACTAAAATTGTACGCCGTGCGCTTGCGGTTATTTTTATTACAGTTTTTTCTACGATTTTCAATAGAAAATTTGTCGATTCAACAATAGTCAATAAAATTATTTATTAGATGTGTGGATATTTTATTGTTGATTGTTATTAACTGTTTGGATGATTTAATATTGTATATTGTTGGTTTGGATATATTCCCGCCCCTAGAGCGGATAAGACCCTATTACGTTCCCGTGTAAGAGCGGATGAACCTTTGTATACGATCCCACCTCGAAGTGGTTGATTTTTATATTATTTGATTATATGCTATATGTGATACATGGGACATGTTGGAGGGATCCAATAGGATTCCACACACTATTGATTTTATTTTTCATACATTTTGTGATATATGACTTGTTGGGTGCCATATTTGATGACATGGATATGATTTTGCGTACTTAGTGCTTTAGTAGCATTTGGCCTTATTTTTGGCATTTTAAAAAATATAAACTGATGATTTGATTTAAAATGGGATTTCAAAGTGATTTAGGAAATTATATATGTTTAATAATTTTTCTTAAATTTATTTAAAGAAGAGATTTACTTTAAAATAAAAAGTATGATTTTTTAATATTATAAATTAATAGTTTATGAAATATTTTATATAGATATTTTTGAATTGAGGATAAAGATTTTTTAAAAAAATCTTAAAATAAGTCCGTCTTTTATAATAAAGGGATATGGTTTCAAAAAAAGAAAATAGAAATATTTTGATATAAATATTTATTAACCAATTTATACAAAGTGATATATAGAGGTACATATATTATAATTAACTTATAAATGTGATAATATATAAAAGTGATATTTTACAAAAGAACTAAAGATTTGTAAAATCATATTTTTGCTAATAAAAGCATAGATTTATAAACGGTGTTTATAAATAAAGTAAAATTTTATCATTGGATAAATTGGAAAGTAAAATCAAAAATCATGGATTTATAATAAGATGTGTGATGTTGCTTTAGAAAAATGTTTGATTCTATTTGGAAATTGAAAGGAAGGATAGGTTTGGAGATGTTATACGGTATTTTATAAATTGAAATGAATTTATAAAAGAAAAGTATATATATGGAAGCAACGTTAAAAACGGATTGTAATTGATGTTTAAAGTGAAATTTTTATACATAAGCGAGGTTTATAAAGAGATAGAGTTATAAATGATTTATTTTATAAATAAGGAGATTTTATAAAAAGGAAGTTTTATAAAATAGAAGGAGATTTATAAAATATAGTTTTATAAATATGGAAATGATCATGTTGAGATATAAGTGTGGAATTATATAAAGGAAATATGTTTATGTTTTAATTTTTTTATTTATATAATAATGTTTTAAAAGTTATTATTTATATTATTATTATTTTAAAAGTCATTTATTAATATTTTAAATATTTTGAAAAGTTAATTATTTAATTTATTAATATGGTTTGAATTTCATTATAATTATTATTAATAAGGTTTTGGAAATTAATTATTATTATTTATAATAATGTTTAAAATAAATTATTATGGTTTTATTTAGAATGTTATGGAATCTTTAATTATTATTTTTAAGATGTTTTAAAGTAATTATTATGTATTATTATATAATAATGTTTTAAAGTAAATGTTTATTTATAAATGTTTTCGAGATTTATAAATAGAGTTTTACAAACAGATATGGGTTTTATAAGAGGAATCTTATAACATGGTTTGGAAAACTTAAAGGAAGATTATGTACAAGAGAAAAGAGTTTTATAAATGGTTTTAGATATTTATAAAAGAATTTTTGAAATGGGTTTGTAGAATTATAAAAGGAGTTTTATAAATGGTTTTGTGGATGTATAATGGAGTTTGTAAATGATTTTAGAATTGTATAAAAAGGGAATCTTCCTCAGTGTTTGGTGGATATACTTAAACCGTTGAGATAAGTATATGGATATTTTCCATGAATTGAAATATAGTGATTTATGGATATATATTTCTTTGTAAAAGGACTTTGAGGCAAATATTTACAAAGCAAATTTAATAAACAAAAGATTAATTAAGGAGGCTAATGGTTGCTTATGTGCTTAACCAATGTTGGTTTCCCTATTAAATTACTGATTTGGATGTGTGTTTGTTATTTGATAGTTAAATAATCGGCTATCAAAATTGGACCCAAAACGTAACTTTGGAAATATCTTGGAGAAACACGTGAGTCATATGGCACAGTCATTTCTGATGATGCTGTACTGTGCGTATAAATCTCATTTCGTTCTCATATTACAATGATAAGAAAATCTGTCCACTAACAGTTAGGAGATGATCTCCGCTCTTATCTTTAACTGTTTATTTCCTAAAGAACCAAGGTTAAGTTTAGCGGAAACTATCGAATGTTGTTTCAAATTAGAGACTGAGATCAGATATGTTATCCAAAAACCACTTCGATCCAACTTAAGCGTTGCAAAGTGAAGACATCTTGAGGGTGATGGAAATTGAAGACGGAGCTCTCAAGTGTTCCGTTCAGTCCTAGAACGAACTTGTAGGGATGAATGATGGCATTACATTGTTGCCTTGAGGGCAGTGTTAGCATTCTAAGTGGGAAGTTTTTTATAAAGGTAAAACGCTGCCTCAAGCCTCATCAACTGGGAATGACTAAAACAGGGAAGATGCAGCATGGCTAAGTGGGTCGCTTCAAAGTAGGGTATGATCATCCCTATCAAGATCGATATTATCTCTCATTTGTATGCTTTTGGACCCATTAACGGAGGGGTGATCATATTTGGTACTATTCAGTAAGGGATATGCCAAATCTACATTGGCAGGGGATCTAGGCGAGGTCCTCGGTGTTAATTTATCTAGAGATGCACCATGACGGGCGGTACCTCAGTAGCCCATTCATTGTATGGAATCCATTTTTCAATACGAGCCTTTATGGTTTGAGTTGTATACCTATTGTAATGGCCCATTTTTCCGTACCCTTTGAATCGACAATAAACCACACATGTCCAACTCAAATTGCACGAATAAGCGGATCATTAAGGGTAGAAAGAAAATAAAGACAGAATAGAATCTCACACGAATGGAATAACATATATTATTTCAATAATAATCTTTACAACGGAAAATTTTAAAATACAATATCATAGTCTAACCTAGATTCAGCCTGGACAGTTACAAACCCCTGTCCTTACAAATGCTGAAAACAACGAAACAAATGCAATAGATGTAGCGAATAATAGAATACATCCATACGATGATGAAGATCTCCAGCTCTTCTTTGGAAACTCCAACCATCTTCAACTAAACCTGAAACTACTCGGATCTGACCCGAGTATTAAAAATACCCGGATCAGGCTTGATAAACCAACGTGAGATGCTCGAAATTTAAAACGACTATGTTATCAAAACCTTTGAAAAGAAGGGTATCTCATAAGACCACGTCCACACATAAACACGGACGGGTTTTTTTTCTTATGATAACCAAAACTCTTTTATTACCAAAATAATTGATATTATCTTTAATGACATTCTTTTGAAAAACACTTTTCAAATAGACTTATTCAAATAAGGTATCAATATCTGGACTAAGTCTAAGGTAATATATCCGGACTAGGTCAACGGAATATACCGAACGAAATATATGATACCAGAAAGGGGTAGCTGAAAGGTTTGCAAGTCATTACAGCTATTTTGGGACTACAATCAAAACCGTAAATCTCGTATTGGGATTCGATTTCCAACATGATAGGGAACTAGTGACCTTTTCTCCGATCCACGCATAACAAACATAGTTCCCACGGTGCCTTAATCGCTTTTCTCAAACTAGTCACTAGGTACAATACTTGCTATACTACCACTAATAACCGGTAGTTCCCTGCTTTTCTCAAGCTAACCACTTTATCAAAATGGGTCAATAAATGCCTTGAGGGTCGTATCCCCCAAAGGACCCAACATATTGGACTCCACCATACACACTCACTTATTCCGAATTTGCGTCTGTCAGACCATAGAGTATCCCATATCATCTTCCGGGATGTGAGGCTAGTGAGGCTACGCTCAATTTATTCAAAGCCACACTTTTCATACAAAACAGAGCTTTGATCATAACAGGTTCCACTTTGAATGCCACACTGCCATTCCTTTAATCACTATTTAACTCCCACAAGCATACAACCTCTGAGCTCGTATGTCTCAGAGAAGGGTGTTAAGCTAAAAGAAGTTTCCTTATCCGCCACCAAGCAGATGTACATTTGTAAAAGTCAAACGTTGTGTCTCAAAAATGCAATGTCAGACATCCGTCCATATAAGTTCGTTCTGGGACTGAACAAAACCGAAGGCACTTTCCTCGGTCATTACTAGGCGAGAAGCCCTTGTAATCCAAAAAAAATCTCCACAACGAGGAGACCACTGCTATAAATAACTCTATAATGGGAGCGACCAAGAGCATGTCAACAAGCAGTCCTCATGCTATGAAGATCCACGGTCTTCAATAGTCATCGTCTTCAACATGTCTTCACTTTCGAACGTATACATTGGTTCGAAGTTGTTTTTGGATAGGCATCACCCAAATCCGACTCCGGTTCCTTCGAAACCAATTATCGCTTAAAAGATGTTAAGTTCATATATGGATATCAATCATCAATCAATTACTTCATCTTTTATAAAATATCTTTTTAGATATATTCTTTTCAATTTATTCCATTTTCTTTTCAAGAGTATATGGAATCATTAAGCCTCATTTATCAAATCATTTGATTTATTTAAACCTTTCTTAAATCCTGGAATAATTCCAAATCATTTTCTCTTTTACTTAGGAAATTTTTTCCAAATCATTCATTAAATCTTAATCAAAGATTTCTTATATTCAAGTTATAACTTTTAACTTAGGGAAAATATTCCCAAATTATTTATTAAATCTTAGTCAAAGATTTTTTTTAACTTCAAATCATATTCTTGCAAATCGAAGATTTTCATAACAGAGCACTATTGCCACTTTAAATACGGTAAATTTCACCTCCAAGGACTAATGGAAAATAATCCTATATCATGAAGATCTTTGTCTTCAATGATCTTTGTCTTTAATATGTTTTATTTCGAAAATTAGTTTGAAGTTGTTTTCGGATAGGAATCACCCAAATCTGATCCCGGTTCTTCAGATAGGAATCACCCAAATCCGATCCCGGTTCCTTCGTGCTAATCATCGATAAAAAGATGTTAAGTGGTTAATTAATATTCAAAGAATTTGTTCCTTTTTTTTATCTTGGAAAAACATAAATATGATCTTTTAGAGCATTCGGGATTTCATTTCGATCTATTCCACCCCTCGCCTAAAAAGAGAAAACATAGGCCAGGTAAGTTCATGGCACAGGTTGCTCCATCCCTAACCTTAGTTAAACACCTTGTTTTATCTTCCTAGATCTCACAGGCGGGACAAATGTACTAGTCGTTTCCGCATACTCAGTTTGTTATTACATTCAATATTCTCCAATTATGGTTTAAGTGTTATAAACAATTCCTCTTAACCATTTATTCAAACTCTTATTAAAACTTCCAAATCATCTTTAAATTAATTAATTATACTTTTAAAATCATTCATAAAAGATTTAGGAAAGAAATGTTAAGTTTAAACTCATATTCAAAAGGTTATAAAATTTGCAGCATAAAAGTGTTACGGAAAGTGCTATATAAGCTTATTTGATTTAAACAACTTTTTACTATTTGAAATTCATATTTTCCATTCCAAATTTCTTTTAAACCATTTTAATAGATTTATCAAATTTATTTCATATTTTTAATGATTTAAAAATATCATTTATAAAGAAATCCCCTTTCGGATTCCGAACTGCAAAACCGCGATGTTTTTAGAAAATTGTTTTGGACATATTTCAAAATCTACTTGATGAAATTTTGATTTTCTTTCTTCGCTGGAAAACTATGGATATAATAGACCGAAAAATTCTTATCTCAAAGAATTCTGAGCTATATTCCACTTTGTATACTTATTTAACTTTTACGGCGCGAAATCGCGAATTACCGTTACACGACGCACATAGTTTTGATTTGTTTTTCAATATCTTTTCAAACTTCTAGGAATACTTTTAAATGTTTATAAAACATTTCTAAATCATTTTTAACTCATTTAAAACAATATTTTTATATTTCAAACTCATATTCCATTTCATTTCATATTATAATGTCATATTATTATAATATCATTTTCAATCTTTTTAGATATTTAAAATTATTAAGAGGCTAAATAATTTCCATACACACATTTGTATGGATTTAATTCTCATTTAATTAACTATGCTTACTAACCATTTCTCTTATCATTTATCAAACCAAGTTATCATCCATATCACAAACATATAATCAACCATAATATCAACCAAGTTATCAAACATTTAATCATCCAACATATACCAAACTTTCATGTTATTAACTTGAAATATTTTTAGAAATTTGTAACTTTAAAATATGACTACTCACCTTTAACCAAATTGGTCACTTCCTACCAACATTAATTTAATCCAACACTTCACTAAATAATCTTATCTTCACCAAATCTTTTTCCTAGACTTTCCTTTTGATTCCGGCAGCACTTCCTTCTCTTTTTCTTGCTCCAGAGCTCCTTGAACTTGCTCTTCCTCCTCCATAGGTTCGGTCACACCTTGATCTACCTCTTCCTTCATCGTTTCTTTACTTCTTAGATGCTAAACCATGTTTTAATGGTATTCTAAGGTCTTTGACAAAGTTTGGTGGTGTTTTGACTTTTTTTGATATGGTTTTGAAAAAGTTAGTGAGGAAAAGAGAAGAGAAGAAGCCATCAGAGAAGTGGAGAAAAGCTTTGAAAAAGGAAGAAGAAGTGAAAAAAGGGAGAAAGTGGATGCTTATTTATAGAAAAAGTTTTGGATTAAAATAATATTATGTAAAAGACCAAAATACCCTTACTTACTTATTAAGTAATCTTATTTTTTTCAACACTTAACATCACATTTCAAATCATTACTTTATGTCATTTTCACTTAAGTATTAAGTAAAGAATATAATAATTATGTTTAGTTTGATTTGATGTTTACTTTTGCTTTGAAATGACATGCTTGTCCTTTTGTGCTTACTTTTTTCTTAATTATATTTTAGAATTTTCTAAGTATTTTTAGTAAAAGCAAACTTTATTACTGAATTAATTAATACTTATACTATTTGAATATATGTTCCTATATAAGAAAATAAAGGTGCGACAACGTTGCGACAACTTTTGGTCGACAAAACGTTGATTTTCGACAATATGTTTTACGGTCACATTTTGACGTTTTAGTTAAACTATTTATTTATGTAAACCAAATTTAAAAATAAATTTGTATATTTCTATTTAAAAATATAAACAATCATAAATAAATTAAAATAATTTATTTAACCATTGAAACTTACTTTCCTGAAATCAGCATTTTGTCACTTTTGTCGATATAGGCAAATGTCACTATTTTTGTGTATACTTCTCTTTCAAAATCTTATCTAATATTGTTTAAATCATAAAACCATTTATATTTTATATTTAAAATCACTTTAAATAGTATATTTTAAAGTGGTTAAATTCTAGGTCTTTACATTCTCCCCTACTTAAAAGAATTTCGTCCTCGAAATTACCCAAAACAAAAGTTTGGCTAAAACATTTATCTTTAAACTTAATTCTGTATAATATACACAGATCATCCACATGAAATATCTTATTCGATCTCCTATTCAAATACACAAATTTATTTTCGAACTAGTATCAATCCGCTGATCCTCTAGTGCGGACTCTGATCAGGCTTCTAGATCAGAACCTTTGCTTCCCTTGCATAGCTCTCAACTATGATAGAAAACTCAAGTATCTAATCATAAACCCTCATCAATGTTCGTCGTCAAGAATCGAGTGATAAATTCTTTTTCGGACCAGTGAAAACACCTCAAAGTTCCGAACTCGAATCTTAGATCAAAATTTGTGCGATGAAATGATCTACATATAATATATGTATTTATTAACTTTCATAAACTTTTCATAAACTTTTATCTTAAGTTCAAACATTTTATAAAGGTGCTTCTTCCAAATATTTTTATTAAAGGAAAATATTCTAAAAAAACCATTTTTCACTCAAAAGATGATTTATTTGTATTATAATTTTTTTCCCACAATCCTCTAACTTAGTATATTTCCTTTAACACTAATATTATTATGAATCATTTCGTAAGACTATTACTTAAGTTTATTACATCTTATAACTTATGCAAATCAATCACATTTTAAAGACTTAAGTCCAAATCCTTAATTAATGCTGGAATCCATTAATAAAACATTTTCCAGGTTATAATTACCTTTTTGAGGAGTCATTATTTTACTTAAGTGTATAGATAGTTCCTGGCTTAAATCTATCTTTATATGATATACCTTTACATCCTAAAAGTATATACAAATCCCAAATTTCAAATTGGTTTTACTTAAATCCGTTTGTCTAACAAATTTGAACTTTGTTGTAATTTACTATTATCTCAAATTCATAAGTTATTAAACTTATTTCTTATTTAATACTATTATTAATTTTCTAGCTTTGAAAAACAAATTTTAAAACCACCTGTGTTTAAATCCTCATATTCTTAACTCTTAAATCTTTTTTTTATAAATCAGATTTATAAATTATCCTTATCTTATTTCATTTACTCAAAGTATTTCAATCTTTTACCAAATCTTTTCATAAATTTCTTAGCTCTAAGTTAGGTGATTCAGAAATTTTTGACTGTCCAAAACCGTCAGAAATTCCGCTTTATTTTAGCAATTAGTGATCCCAATTTATCTTTAGTTTAAACACTTTTATAAAGATTACTAATCAATTTATCAATTAATGATTCACACTATCTTTTTAACTTAAGAAAATTATATAGATCGAGTAACTCTAGAACAATCCAAGGAACTGGGTACTACCAATAGTATCATATATCCTCTTAACAAGAAGGGTAATACTTAAGAGAAGTTCTTACCATCCGAACACATCACTTGCCCATTTTTAGTTTATTTTCGAACCAATCGAATTAGTTATCATAAAATACCTCTTTTTATTTGAAGTAATACCATTCTCAAAATCCTTTAGAGACTACTTTATAAAACCTATTTTATAAATTCATTTTATAAATTTATCTTATATTAATTAACTTCATTTAAATTTCCACAAATATTTTACTCGAATTTAAATTCTCATTCCTTTTATATATATTTTTCCTTTTACATAATTATTTTCTATTATTTAAATACTTTTTATCTTATATGTTCATTCCTTAAATAAATCTTATTATCAAACACCTTTTAGTCAAACCGTGAAACTTAATTCACAAGGTATTTGTACTTAAACTTTTAAATCAAACAATTGATCAATTTATGATAGTAACTTAACATGATCATTTCTTAATTTATTATTTTGGAATAAGTTGTAATCCGAAAACGTACATATTTGCCGGGCAAACAACGCTTAAATTATGAAACCAAAAGCAGTAGCAATTGCTTCCATAACCTGTATTTCACTTATATAATCCAAAGAAGTAAATAATTATATAAAAGAGAAATATTTAAGTTGTTTCAATTAATAACAAACAAAATATCACAACATAACAACAATTACTTACAAAAAAATCATACAATCATCAAATGCAGTCAAAAAAAGAAAAAAAAAAGAAAATCAATTATTCATCCATAGCAATCAAAACAAAGGGTTTGTTCGGGTTTAGAAACTTTTAATCGTATAAAATGACAAATAAACTACTAAGTATACCATATACCCAACAGTCTTAGATAACTTAATAAATTATTTATACTTCTTAAAAAATTTAAATCATCACATCCCAAACATCCCATAAACCAAAACAAACAAAATTTCCAATTATTATTTAAGTTCATTCTTATTAATCTTGTTTCACCATTTACTGTTCATCCTTTTTCATTCATACAATGCTTATTTTTTTTATTAGTTTACATTCATTACTTACAGAATTAATTTCCTATTTATTTATACGATGTCATTTTCTCTTTTCATTACTTTACATTCATTTCTTACATAAGTTATTTTCATTTCAATTATTTAAAATAATCAATAAATCCATTATTTAAGATTACATACATTTTTTAGTTTCCTTCACATCTATGTTTACTTGATTTCCTTTTTAAACATCAATATTCATTTGTGAAGTAACTCATACTTAGATTCTTCTTTTCTTTTTTTCCACTTTTATTCCTCTCATATATAACATTCACTTTTACTATTTCAACTTTTACTTTATAAGTGACTTCAATAATTAACTTAAGTTTTAATCATATCTCCAATTATTAACTTAAGTTTATTACATTCTTATACACCTTAATTCTTTTTATAGAAGTAATTCTATTAGAACACTTTCATTAATTAAGTTTTACTTGTATAATATTCTATTACATATTCTTATTAACATTTCAACTTTTAACATTTTGGTAAGTTATATATAGATGTCTTTTAGAATGCAATAAAATGTTACACAAATTTATCTTATTTATCTTAATCAACAATTGCTCAATAGTTTCATCTTCAAATTTTCATTATTCTTAAATTTACAAGTTATAAGTTTCAATTTCTTATATATCATTAATCACTTAACCATTGATTTTTATTTTCCTTTTAAAATTTCCAATTATTAAAATAGTTAAGATTCCATTCAATTACAGTAACTGAAAGCTACTAATTATCAGAAAGTTTATGAACCAAATTCCGGGTTACATTTCAAATTATTCAAAATAACATATATATACTCATAACTTATATATATGAAATAATATTTAAATATTAAAATTTAAGATTCGTTATAAAAAAAATGTGCAGTACAACTACTACGGCAGTCTTCCCACTTTGAAACTCAAAATGAAGGTCGATGATAAGTGCACTCATCATCGAAATTATTTTCCAACGACAGAGGGGGAAGTACAGAACTCATTTCCTTTAAAATTTTCTTTAAAATGTTTCTTTCAAATCATATTGAAATATTAATATCAGAAAATACTTCCAAATAATACTAATATTATATTCCAAAATCTTTCGAAAGAGATTTCCAAAAGCCCGGAACTTAAGTTCTCAAATTTCAATTTATATTCATTTTAAGTAAAATCTCAATTTGCAACCAATACTTATAAATTTCACTTCCTAACAAACAAATATATCACAACCAACTATATCAATTATAAAATTATTCTTTTATATACAAAATGTAATATTAGGTAAAATTATTTTATTTACCTATATTTCAAAACAATATTGCGTTGGTCTGCCTTATTAAGTGTTTAGAAACCACTATCGATGCCACAACGTCCTATGTACCGAACGGAATTTATAAATACAAAACAGAACAAATTAACACAATACAAAACCTTTTATAACACTAATAAATACGCTCTCTCGTATATATACACTCAGCGACTCATTCTAAGGTATAACTACCCTATTTTATGCGAGTCAGATCCCACAAAGCTAAGTTTATTGCTAAACCAAAGCTCTGATACCAAATGTAACGACCTGCCTTTTTGGACGGTTTAAATCGACGACACGACAGACATATCAGACTCAAACCATTCAAAAGGGCAGATTGTTATGGGGTAAATAAGAAAAAAGCAGAGAAAGAAAGAAAAAAACAAATACAGAATCTCGCAGCGGAATGACAAAATATAATAATCAAATAAACAGTTCATGAGGCTGTTTTACAAATAACATTTGATTACACTGTTACAATACAGAATCAGAGTACATACAGCAGTAATAAATAAATAATGCAGCGGAACAACATGACGAAGTGGAAATGATAGAATAAATAGTAATAGTACTAAGGTAACGACCCGGTATTTCGAACCTTTCACATCCACAAATGTCGGACTTGAATTGCTCAAAATATCAGATTGTTAATTTATATTTGGCAAAACTCAGATATACAGTAAATAAATCAATCACAGAATCACAGACACAGAGTAATGTAACAATAAGCAGCGGAATAGATAAATTGTAGTTCATGAAGCTATTAAAAAAACAACATAGTTTGAAATAAAATACAACAGAATATCTCCAATACAATGTAGTCTCAAATACAACCAGATGACAAGTCTGAACAAACAACTGGATAGCTGAAAGCTGAATAGATATAGATGGATCTTCAAGCAAAGCTCTAAAGCTCCAAAGGTGAGTCTCAAATACTGTGACACTCAGTCTGACCCGAGTGTAAAGCAAAACACAAACACTCGAGTCAGGATTAACATTCTTATATTAATAAATTCAGCTCAAGTGAAATGTCAACTGAAATACAAGTAACTTAAAGGATGTTTGGGATTTCCATCCTCTAAGGATCCGTGGAACTATCTACTATGTAGTAATATACGCTATTATAATATGTCTATAGTAAAGTAAACTATTAAAATAGCGTTAAGGCATTACCCATATCCCCCTTAACACATTTTTATATATTCCCATAGTCTATACAGTACCGTAATTCCTCCGTAAACTGGAGGGCTATCAGAGGGCACTCCATAGGTATGGTACAAACCAAACTCGTAGAACGAGCGATAAGGCATGTGAACACGAAACTCGAGGCAATGCCAGGGTAGATATACCATTTGCACTCCCGGACTGGTGGTAACGCATAGCAGTTACTGCCGCCCAGATCGTGACACACTCCCAAATCAAAGGTGCACCAAATCAAATCACAAAAGCAATAGAATAGTATCAAAGAAATGTGTCTGATAGGGGGAATGACCCCACTTGGCCCGGTATAGCTCCTGTTTTAGCCACTTCAAGCAGACACACGGGAGTCAGGGCTACGTAAATACCATATAGAATCGTCGCAAAACCATCCTACTTCATTTTGGAATCTCCACCATGAACACAATTATTAAAGTGGTTTTCAGTATTGGTAGAGAGTATGACAATATCCGATCCCGGTCTTTTTAACAACCAAACGTTTATTTCACACCGTGGTCATTTCATTTCAAATAGTTCATACTTCATATCAAATTATCATATTCATTTCAAAACCTTAAAATTCGATATCATTATTCACTTTAAATAATATTCATTTTCAGAATCATAACACTTTCGAAATTATAACACTTTCGAAATCATAGCACTTTTGAAATCATAACACTTTGGAAATCATAAAACTTTTAAAATTATAACATTTGGAAATCATAACACTTTGGAAATCATAACACTTTTCACCTAAACAGTTAAGATGTTGAAAATAGTATATATATTAAAATAGTATATATATTAAAATAGTTATAAATTAAAATAGTTTATATATATATTAAAAATACTTTATATAATAAAATAGTTTCCTCCAATTCTACAAATCGATTCAAATCAACTCAAATTCCCAAATTCAATTCAACCTCTCTATAAACCATTTTAATTTATATAGATTTCAAATATAGATTTGACCTACAAGTTAAACCATTTCAATTTCAATAGATTTCAAAGTTTAAATATTCAAACATTTACAATAACTCAATTTGATACATTTCATTTACACTTCAGACTCAACTTAATTATTATTTAGTTTTGAAAACATTCATTTAATCAATCCAATAATCCTTTAAATAAAATCTCAAATTCCAAATTTAAATAAAACTAAATATCCCATTTCAATTTATTTAAATTTGAAAATATTCCTTTAATCACCTTTAATCAAAAATCAAGTTATAAATCATATCTTTAAAATCTCAAATTCAATAAGTTTAAATCAATGCTTATCTAAATTCAACTATTAACAAAATTTTAAATTCTAAGTCAACATTAATTTATCTTCCCAACATTTATTATTAAAGTTATAAAAATTTATTTTTAAAATATTAATATAAATTTTTATAAATACTTAAACATATTATATACTACTTAAATTAAATTTTATTAAATTAAATCTTATTATTAATTTATTTTATATCAAATCTATTTTTATATATTGTAAAATAGTAAAATTATAAGTAAAATATTAAAATTTTATTTTCAAAACTAACTTATAAATTTAAAATTTCCAAAACATAAAATTTTAAAAATCTAAAATTTAGACTTATATAAAATAACACACATATATATATATGTTATTTTATATCAATATTTATTAAAACCCATATATTTCCTTTCAAAACTTTGGAAATCATTTTAAAAAGATAGACCAACGGTGTCCGTATATAATTTTCTATCCTATGGTCAAGTAATACAGATATTTATCATTTCAATCCGCAATTTAAATATTTACGGGTATATATCATTTCAACCCGCAATCCAAAAGTTTCAAAATAAATGAAAATTGCTTTGGTTTATCATTTCAACCCATAATGATTTTTCCCTATTCTAGAATATCGTCCTGGTATGTATCATTTCAACCCATAGGGAATTCTAAACTAACGGGGAGCTTGCAGAGTGAGAACAAATATGATAATAATATAATATATCAACAACATGCATATATCATCGGTGATACATTAAACAAAATATACACAGCAGGATATGGTGTCATATATCACAGGTGAACAATTGCATATAGTGGCATATCATATCTAACCATTTAATAACTAGCAATTCAAAATTAACAACATATTTCAATTGTCGTTTCAAGTGAAATCAAATTTATTAAATATAAGAATGTTAATCGTGAGTGATTGCTCACCTTTTGAGGCTGGAGAACGACGATCGTGAAGGAGATGACCCAGACACGTACAAGGATACAGACATAGTTACGCACACGAGACAGCGACAAGCTAGGAATTGCTGCGACAAACTCGATATTGAAAATGTAAGTCAAGATGGGCAAGAGATCGATGAAACAAGATATATTACATATATATAAATTTTCTAAAATCAATTTAAAACATACATTAAAAATGAAATATATATATTATTTATAAATCAATATTTAATCCCAACACATAAAATATCTATATAAAATTGAAAAACCAAATTTACATATACTTACATATAAACTAATGTACATTAACATATATACAAACTTACATACATGTTATATTTTAAAACAATATATATCATAAAAGTCAATATCAACTTACTTTATTAAATATATGTATAAACTCAAACAATCATATATATACATTTATATAAACTTACATATACAACAACCAGATTATATATAACTTACATGTATAGGCGAGCCTATCATATAATTTATATAACACATATATGAACTCAAACAGACAATATAAACTTGCATAAACATATTATAAACAAACCTTACATATATAACCTTTATATTGTAGACATAAAATAATATATATAAAGTAAACATATATATTACAATTTGATATATATAGACTTTCATATATATACAGCAGATCTTATATATATAAACTAACATTTATGTATATATACCCTTATATATACTTAAACTATATGTATACTATAACATAGACAGAGAATTAATATCCCTTGATATAAAACAATATTGGATAGGGTATAATATAAACAAAACATGTGTATAAACTAATATATGTAAATCTTATATATTATAACATATTATAATTATACTGTAACATATATATTTTTACACATAAACATCATATATACATACTTACTTTATAAAACAACCGAGAGAGTAGAAGATGGCAAGGAAAGAGAAAGGGGAGGAGGGAGAGTACTCGGCCAGGGGTGGTTGCCTATGTGCAAAGCGAGGAGGAAGGTAGCGGTGGTGGTGAAGGCTCGACCTGGGGAAGCTCGGCATGAGGCTGACAAGGGAGAATGGAAGGCGAAGTGAGGCTGTTGAGTGGAGGCATGGGTTCGGCAGACAGGAGCTTGCGTGGGTGGATCCGGTGGTGGGGAGGTTGGCTACGGTGGTAGGCTTCGGCCTGTCAAGTGTGGCTGTAGGACTTAGCCATGCTGGGCTTAGGTAAATCAGATGAATGTGGTAAGGAAAAGGTAGCCAGGGGAAACTTCGAGGAAGTGGTGGTTGGGATGGCTTTCGATGGTGGCTGATGGCGGAGCTTCAGCCAAGGGAGGATGAGCGCGAGATAAAAGGTGGGAGGGGACGTGCTGGGTGATCAGTGGATTGGCATAAAAGAGGAGAACCGTTTCGTATAAAACTACATACAAGCTTTATATGTATTAAAATAATATCTTGTTATCTGAAAGAATTGAGTAAGAGAGGAATGCGAAATTAACGGAGAGGAAGGCATCGAACCAGCATATAATAGAATATGGGGAACAGTGAAAGTTTACAATTAGAAATATTAATAGCCATCAGCTATTAACTTTACCTGATTGACAACGAAAGGACACAAAACTAAAAGGCACAAAACGGTTGCCGATACGGTTACCGTTTTGCAGATCCTACCACGTATCGGACTCCGAAACACACAAATGAATATACTGCAAAGATCAGCACGATGAGACGATCAAAACGGTACACAGATATCAGTGATACGACCTTTCTATCGAAAGTCGATATTCGCTGATAAACTGCTGCAAATCTGTCGAAAATAAGATAAACGGGGCTAGAGAAGTCCAAATTTTGGCGAAAAGAAATATGACGTCTCACTAAGAAAATGATTTATATTTTTCTTATATAAATATATTCAGATTTCGAAAACATTTTAATTTCATCAAATTAACTGATTTAAAAATTGAAATTGAAAATTACACAGTAGAATTAACTTTCATATTTTCTGATGAAAATTTACCACTTGCTATGTTCAAATAGACGCATACCAAATATCAAATTTTTAAATTTCTCACATTAATTAAGTCACAAAATTTTTATTTCTTCCAATATTACATTATACATCTTATTAACTTCAATAAATTAATTATCGGAAAATTACGAGTCATTACAGTGAGTCAGCTCGATGTGGCTAAAACAGGAGCCACACAAGGCCAAGAGAGGTCATTCTTCCGATTGGGCACATTTCTTCGATACCATTCTATTACATTGTGATTTGATTGGGTGCACCCTTTTATTTGGGAGTGTGTCTCGAGGTGGGCGGTAGTAGCTGCTATGCGTTACCACCAGTCCGGATTCGCAAACAGTATATCTACCCTGGCATTGCCTTGCGTGCCTTGTCACATGCCCTATCGCGCCTTCTACGAGTTTTTTCTATGTCGTACCTATGGAGTGCTTCCTAATAGCCCACCTGCGAGTGGAGTTTACAGTATATGTATAGACTACGACATTATATAAAATGTGTTAAGAGGGATATGGGTAACGCCTTAACGCTATTTTAATAGTTTACTTTACTATAGACATTATTATAATAGCGTATATTACTACATAGTTAGATAGTTCCACGAATCCTTAGAGGATGGAAATCCCAAACATCCTTTAAGTTATTTGTAATTCAGTTGACATTTCACTTGAGTTGAATTTACTATATAAGAATGTTAATCCTGACTCGAGTGTTTTGTGTTTTGCTTTATGCTCGGGTCAGACTGAGTGTCACAACATTTGAGACTCTCCTTTGGAGATTGGAGCTTTGTTTGAGGATCTATCTATCCAGCTTTCAGTTATTTTAGTTCATTCCAGTCATATATGTTCAGACTCGTCAGTTTCTTATGTATTAGAGATTCATTTGTATTTGAGATTCTATTTTATTTTGTTTCGGACTCTGATGTTTTATAGTAGCTTCATGAACTACTATTTATCTATTCTGCTGCTTATTGTTGTAATACTCTGTGTTTGTGATTCCGTGATTGATTTATTTACTGTATACGTTAAGTTTTGCCAAATATAAATTAACAATATGTTGTTTTGAGCAATTCAAGTCCGACACGTACGGATGCGAGTGGTTCGAAATGCCAGGTCGTTACAAGTGGTATCAGAGCTCTGGTTTAGGCAAAACTTAGCATACGGAGTAAAATTAATTATAGAATCATCTTCGTTCGAGCTTGAAATCCTTCGTTTGAATTCTCCTTGATTTGGATTTCCTTTTGGATTTTGGAACTTCCCTTTTTTCTAAAATCCATTCTTGTCTATCCTTATTTGTGTTCTTTTGATACTGGAGCATCCCATAGCTCCATTCCAGTTGATCTCTGTAATAGATTTGAGCACCTCTTGCCACCTCGATTGGCAGCTTCATCTGTAACTAATTCCATTGGCGGTTCCCCAACCTTGATATGATTTATAAAGGGGTGAAACTTCTTTACAACAGGCGTCGATTCACAGGAGATTTCTATGTCCCCAGTTTTGATGCTGTTATTTCTTCCAAAGCCCGAACCGTTCTCTGGTAGACAACCAGGGTAATTCTCTTGTGATTAGATGTCATATGCCTCTGAATTAAGAGGACAGCTTTATCTTTCGCTTGATTCTCAGCCTAGTGATCTTGACTTCGCACCTATGGTCGGGGATTATCCTGATGCCTTTGGTGAAATCATTTCTCTCCCTTTCAGGCGGGAAATTGAATTTCCACATCAATCTTATTCCTAGAATCTCGGTTGACCCGGTTAAGGTCGCCACAATAAAAATAGGTCTATCCATTTCTTTTCTTTTTATTTAGTTATCTTATATTCTTTTCGAATCTATCTTCGTAGTTAGAATTCTCTTTGACTAGAGTTCATCTAAACTTGAATCTCTATCCTTGTTTCAGAATCCATTCTTGAATCATCCTGTGAGGGGTTGTGTTTGTTATTAATATAAAAATATTTTATATTGTGTTGTTCGAGTTGTTAAGTTTGAATTTTGGATTTCGATCGATTCGTTTGGCCAACGCTATCGATAGGAATTCCAAAACACTTGAACAGAGCAAACTGACACAATATTGTTTTCAAAATTGGTAAATGAAATAAATTTAATGTATGATTATATTTTTTATATAAAGACATAATTTTCTAAAATTTGATAGTTAAATTAATTGGTTGTTAGAAATGATAATACTAGATTATCATTTATTGTTTTGTTAACACTCCTAAACCATTAACTATTGTTGTAATGATATAAGGAGGTGAAACTTTTAAAACCTGGGTTATAAATCTAATTTGTGATTGAAATGAATTTAAATTAAGGAATTGAGAATTTAAATTTTCGGTACTTTTCAAAATACGGTTTCAAAGTTTTGGAAAATGTATTATTTGAAAGTATTATTGAATGGATGTTGTTTTCAGAGAATTTTAAACGAAGTAGTCAGTAGTCCCCTCTTTTGTCGTTGGAAAATAATTTTGGTGATGACTGCAGCATCATCGACGTTTATTTTTGAGTCTCAAAGTGGAGAGACCGCTTAGTAGCTTTGTTGTACTTTGGTTTTGAAGATGGATTTGATTGGAATTTCTTGAGTATGATTTGATTTATAAAATATATAGGTATATGTATATATTTATTTCAAAATGTGGGAAGTGAAACCGGAAATTTAAATTCTTAAATTCTGTGTTAAGATAGGATTTTCAATTATTGAAATGAATTTTTTTGAAATATTTGAAATGCTTAAAATTGAAATTAGAATTTAAACAACTTAAAACAGTTGAAATAGGATAAAATTTATTTGTATAATACTTAATTGCTTTCTAATATATATAGTTTACCTAAAATATTCAAAAAGTTAAATGTTAGGGTGAATATGTAATTGAGGTTATACAAGAGAAAACTTAGGTAATAAATTGTTCAAATTAATTTTTGCTTAATAAAAATATTATTGATAACAAGTAAATTGGTATAGTGCTCAATTACATATGAAACACTAATAAAACTTGCCTGAAATATTCAAAAGTTTAAAATGTAATAAGAATATGTAGTTGAACAATATACAATATAAAATGTAAGAAATAAAATGTGCAAAAATAAATTCTGATAAGGGAAATTTATAATCAAAAATTTGATTTTTATAATGAATTTTTATACATTTAATTTATGTTATAAGCAATGTGAGTAAAATAAATTAAATAATAAAAGAAAAACACTATTTAAGTAAATAAATATGGACTTAAGAATAGTTGAAATTGAATTTTTAGTGGAATCAACTCAACTGAAGATAAGATAAATAGATGTAATAAATAAGTTAAATCTAATAAATTTGTTTTGAAAGAAATTTTTGTAACAAATATTAATAAATTGAAACAAACCAAATTGAATGAAAATAGCTTGAATTGAAAATCAACAAAATATGAATATAAATGAATATTATTGATTAAATAAAATTGATTGAAACCTAATTTATTGAATATAAATCAATTTAAAAACTGATGAAATTTATATGGTTTTGAACTTGTTGTGTATTTGATAATATGCATTTCAATCTATCTTTTCTTTCTGGTTGTTCATATTCTCCTACTTTATCCTTTTCGAGGAAGAAAAGTTTTGAGTGGAGGAGAGTGTAACGGCCCGAAAATTTTAACTGTTTTTATAACGTAATTAACTGAAATTTTGCAATGAAAATTTATATTTGGAATACATCTATTTAAACATAGAAAATGGTAAATTTTTATTGGAAAATATGAAGGTTAGTTTTGTTGTGTAATTTGAATTTCAGTTTAAATCAGTTATATTTGATTGAAATAAAATATTTTCGAAACCTGAATATTTCTATATAATAAAAATGTAAATTATTTCTTGAGTGAGACGTCATAATTCGTTTCACCAAATTTGGACAGCTATAGCCCCGTTTATTTTATTTTCGGCGAATTAGCAACAATTTGGCAGCGAATATTGACTTTTGATAGGATGATCGTATCGTCGATTTCTGTGTACCATTCTATTCGTCTCGTCGTGCTGATCTCCGCAGTATATTCTTTTGTGCATTTTGGAGTCCGGTATGTGGCGGAATTAGTAAAACGATTTGTCGTATCGGTACCCAATTTTAACCTTTTGGTGTTCTGTGCCCTTTCATAATCCACCATGGAAATGAATGGCCACTTAGCTTTTAATATTCTCTGAATGCAACTCTTGCCTTGTGGATATCCCACTATTTCATTTTGTACTCTGTTCGTTTTTTTTTCTTTTTTCGGTTCCTATAATTGAAAAAAATAATATTTAAAGCAACGTCTATGCATACGAAATGGTTGCATTCTCATATGGGATAACCTATTCGCCACCTTCTCTGATTCTTGAAAAATATAAATGTATAACTTGTTCGTATTTCACTTGAGGATTTTCTGTTCTCCTAGTTTGCATCGAAGAAAATATATATAGCCGCATATATAAAACTGCTCATCTTCTCTCCCTGTTTACCTCCCACCACCTTCTTCTTTCCAAGATCATTTTCCATCGACCACAACTCAACCTACCGCACCCTCCACCACCCTACCAGCGGCCGCTCGTCCTCTCAGCCTCCCTCCGCCCTGTGACAACCGCCTCACTCCACCCTCATCCTTTTCTTTTTCCAAACCCTACGGCCTCTCTCCTCTACTCAAACCCTACAGCTCACCATCTCCTTGAACCGATCGTCCCCGTCTCCTTTGACCCGACCCGACCTCTCCATTAGCCGAGCAAGTTCGGCACACCCCTGACCGCCACAACACAGCAGCAGCCTAGTGCCAACATTCATCACATCCTCACCCCTCCACTAGCACGGCCGACTTCTATTTATTGTTTTATAGGTATATATATATATGTATGTATGTATGAGTTTATAAATTTTGTTTTATGGTTAGTTTATTTATATATAACGTATGAGTTTGTACGTAAAGAGAATTTGCAATGTGACATTGCTGTTGTTTAAATAATAGTAAAGTAAGATTATTTTTTATAATTTTTTTTATATGCAAGTGTCTCGTTTTCAAAGAAGGAAAGATATATATTTTATTATATTATAAAAGGATAAGTACAAGAGGTATTGTACATCTTTACTACTAATAATGAAACTTCGACCCACTAGCTTCAACCGCGTCTTTTTGAACTTCCTGAAATGCCCTTGCATATCTTATCAGATCCGCTTGCGTTCCTCCCCTTTCCATTCTCACTTCATAAAACTTGACTGTGTTTCTCCCTAAATTCATCCTCCTTCCTCAATCAAATTCCTTAAAACCCTGATTCATAAAAGCTAGAAACCATTCCCACCGATCAGCTTCTCTAGCTTGCAAATCCATATTGGCGACATCACCAGAGATAGCGTCATTGTCCCCTTTCCTCAATCAAATTCCTCAAAACCCTATTTCATAAAAGATGGAATCCCTCCCCACCGATCAGCTTCTCTAACTTGCGAATCAATATTGGCGGCATCACCAGAGATAGCGTCGACGATAGTGGTTCGATGGACTGCCAGAGATAGGTCAGACATATTATTAGCTTCTTTTTTCTTTTTTCCTTGGTTGAATTGGGACATTTAGATAAATTAGTATATCCAATCAAAAAAGAGGTTGAATGATATCAATATGGGTAAAGATTTAGAAATATAGAGAAATGCTTGAGATATAAGTTACGGTAAAGAATCACAACACATCTTCATTTGCTTTACATTTAAGGGAATACAAAGTTACATCTGGGCCTTTGATGCATGAATGTGTTTTAAAAGAATTTATGGACCAGAAGTCAGTACATGTATGTATGAAAACTAAATAACAAGTTAGGAAAATGATTGATAAGATATACAAGCTTTTCCTTTTCAGAGATAGGTGATTCAACGGATAACTTATATTTTCTTAGTTAAGTTGTCTATGGGTTAATGGGATTAAGGCAATTTGTAAATATCTGCAAATATGCTTTTCTTTTTTCTTTTTTGGACTATATATATATTTAGATTATAGTTTCATTAATAAAGAAATCATATCATTGTTCAAAAAAGAGATAAACTATAAAATCATATATGTGGTTCTCAGAACAATTTTAGCATAAAAGATTTTGTTGTTTGAAAGATATAAATATTCATTTTCATGAAGTTTGAATACTGATACACCCACCATGCCAGTATTCATCTTATTCGTTGAAGTTACATGTGTGCATGCATATGATCTATAAAATTACAATAAATCAAAATTCTAACTTTAGTGATGTTTTGAAATTTAAAATCCAATGTTTATTAATAATTATCATATGTTCTACATAACCTGAATACAATTAGGATTACATCCAAGCCTAAGTTTAGCTCATTCTTTCTGATTTTATTGGAACAGGGTTTTGCATGAGACTATCTGCACTTATTCCTTCGAAGTGTAAATTATACTGATGTGTATTTATGAATAATGCATGTATTTTAAGAATTCTGGATACGTGTATGATCATGTTCCATTTGTATGCAAATTGTAGTTACAGATGACCAAGATTTGAAGATACTCATCATGTTGGTGATAGAGGCTTAATCAGATGCACACAAGCATTTTCGAGTTTCGATTATGGATCAACCTTCAACTTATGATCATGTATTTTTTTCCACCTTCAACTTATGATCATGTATTTTATGAATTTTGGATATGTATATGATCATGTACTTTTCTCCACCTTCAACTTATGATCCGTAATCATCAACTGTCAGCCATAAGTCATCGATTATCGATTATGGATCAACCAATCGATAACCGACTAAGGTCAGTCCACTGAACCACGGTTCAAACTTCGATTAAAGATTATTGACTGAACAGATATAGTTTTATTATGATATGTTTCACATGCTTAATTTGATTGTGTAGCACTTGGAATTTAGACTTTTGTTCCTTCTTTCCTGTTAATCCATTGTACTACATTAATCAGTTGTAATTCATTTTGATGCACATAGCTCCTGTAAAAATAAATCATTAGCAGAACATAACTGTATATATTTGCAGTACACATTATCTGAGGAATCGTTGGGTACAATTTGATACATGGATTATAAATTACTGATAATGAAGTTAACTACTAAAAATGAGTAAATGGTAGATAAATATACCTACATACTTGAGATTTTGAACCTTCTGTTTTGTTTGAAGTAATCCTACATCAACAATAAAAAATAGTTATAAGATTGCATATCGCTTAAATTTTCTTATTCAGATGTTTTAAGTATTTCACAGATTTCAAATATTCATAAACATGTAGGAAAGTTTATAGCCTTTGGTTAAGTGAGTTGATATGCATAAATTTGATATTTATGCATAAACATGTTAGTAAGCATGATTATTTTTAAAACTCACAAGGACGTATCAATATGAAATCAAGCAAGAAAATAATTAAATTTAAATCTACAAAACTAAACTTATCCACATCAGCTGCTTTTACATATTTTTACAGCTGCTTTCCCATATTAAATGAATCAATTAGTACATCTTGGTCTAGAAGGAGATGAAGTTCTCTTGGACCTTTTAAAATAGATATGCTTGAAGCACCGTGAAAGGAGTGGTTTGGAGAAGGGGTAGATAGATAGCGTAACTGAGGTCATTCCTATCATAAAGAACTAATGCACAATATCTAAAATAAATTTAATAGGGCAATGATGACATACAAAAACTACTTTGTTTAAGTGCAATACTTTAAATACTATATGTAAATAGAGAAAGGGTTAACTATTAGTTTCAATTAACAAATTTGAAGTCAAAGAGCATTGATGTAGACTAAAAGTAGTGTTGTTGTTTGTCAAATACAAAGCACCATTATATATTTACTTTAAACTCATTTGAATTAAGTTTTTCGTATATTATGGAGACGGGCTTCTCTTCTTCCATAGAAAAAAAATACCTGTAATAAAATAAGAAATAAAAAATTGATGAATAATGTGTATATCTGTTTTTCTTTGGCTTTCACTGAACGTAACCTCCATCCTTTTGCATTCCCATACGATTAAAGCTTTTTATCATTCTCTTACCATTTATTCTCATATTTCATTTCATAATAAAGAACCCAAAATCAATTCAAAGTTGTGTATTAATTCAAAACAAGTTCCATGGTATTGCAGTATTTAACAGTAAGCTAAATTTAATTTCCTCATCTATTCTAAATTAAAGTTTTAAAGGCATCTTCTTTGTTAAATTTCTATATTGATTTCTTCTCACAGCATTCTTTATCACAAGCCTAAAGATATAATGTTTTCTTCATCTACTATACATTTTTTCCCCATTAATTTTGTAATAATGATGCTACTTGGTTGCTCCCACTTTCATGGTTAGTTTTATACGAAGTGAAGTATAATTAGATCAATAAAACTTAGAAGTACAAGTTAATAGTTTATTAGCATTGATTTGGTCAAATTTATAATTATTTACCATAAATATTTTCAATTTTTGCATAGATTTTTGTATGTAAATTAGAATTGAAGCAACATTTTTGAATTATAACTCAAAATAAAAATAAAATATTTAGTTTTCCACAAAAAAACATGAAATACTATGCTGACTAGATAATGTAAACGCATGTATCATAACATTTATTAATTATAATCTATTAAAAAGATGAAACTGGTAATATTATTGTAGAAAGCATTCATACAATAATATTCTACATTAACATAATAAGGTAAAAAATAGTAATTGATGTCATTAATTATGGTTCTCCACCACTCATCAAAACTTTCTTGCATCTTTTGTCAGTTTGGTTATTATTTTATGTTTGTGCTTTACAAGTTTACATTTTCATGACATGTTTTATGTGGACATTTATGTTAGTATATTATTCATAGATTTTCGACATTTTATCCACTGTAACTACTGAATTATAGGTTTGTGAAGCTACCAATTGAATCAGCCCTTTTAGTTATTCATGACTTTGCAGGTGGACATCCCTTATCCATTATGTTGAATCTGCATGAGACTATGATGAAAGTAATCAAAGTTGTTTTTAGAATATAATAGGTATCTTTTTGCAGTGAGTTTAATTATCAAACGCTCAGTCCAAACGTTTAAAACAATATATTTATATTGGTCATATATAAGTTGGTATTTCACAAAAATTTCAAAGTCAAATTATTCATATTTACTTAAATAAACCATTTTAAAAATCTATATGTGATTTCTAGATCTAAAATAGGCAAATGAATAATAATTTTCCATTATTACATAGAAATTATACCTTTTTTCTAACGTTGTCAATGAACATGTTTAGCATGCTATTTTGTTGGTTTTACGGTATCCACATTCAAATCACTTTCCAATTTTGAATGGTTGTAATTTACATCTTTTATCAATTATTTATCCCTTACACAAAAAATAATGTGGCCATTGAACCATGTGGATGTTTAATCTATCAAAGATGCTCTATCATAATCATTAGAGTTCACTTTCCTCTGAGTGGATTAGGTACTTCACGGTAAACTTGCATTATAATTCATCTTAAAAGTATCATTCTGTGATGTAATAATAGTTTTATACTTCAATTTGTACCAGAATGGATATCACTTAACAAGCATATATGGACTACAACCACTTATGAGAAAAGAGATCAACTGTAATTAATGGTTATATTCGTTAAAAACATGGCTCATTATTTGATTTTTTTTATTTTTTTCAAATTCGTTAATATTTGATATTATTCATTTACTCTTACTTTAGTTAATTCAATAAGTCACTAGCCCGTGTTTTCTTTTAATATGTTGGAAGGAGTTCATTTTATTTTTTACTGCGACGGTGTCTTTCAATTAAATTGTGAGTACATATTTTACTTTCTAAATGTAATTAGATAGTAGTTCAATCCTTTAGGCTAATTGCATTTTTCTTAATTCATCTTGATTGCTACATTTGACTCAAATTAACAATCTATTTCCCTTTCAGTTATTTAAGTTTTTCATGTGCAAAATTATTAAATGCTTATATAAGAGTAGATTAACCCTCTACAACTTAAGAGAAGTGCTATTCATTTAAGTAAATTAATCTTCTACTTGGCTTATGTAGTGCAATGTGAATATAATATTAAACAGTATGTGAATTAACTTCGTTTACATATACTAGGACAAATAATATAATCATTAAATATTTGGTTCATTATGTTATTGAACTTTTGAATTTTGGTTGATATTCTTAGTTCAACTCGATTGCTACATTCGACTCAAATTTATCCGATTATTTCTATTTTTTATGTGCAAAATTATATATAAGAGTTGATTACTGCTCAACAACTTCAGAAAAGTGCTATGTATTTATGTAAATTATTCTTCTAATTCGCTTATGCAACACACTATGAACATCGATTTAACTGTAGATTTAACTGTATGTGAATTAAGTTTATTTACATATACTTTGGAAAATGGTGGACATGATCATTGAATATTTGGTTCACCGTGCTCTTAAACTTTTGAATTTTAGTTGATATTCGTTATTTACATCTAATTAACTATGCTGAAAGAGTTTTATACAGAAGGCTTTTAGTAAGAGAAAATAAAAAGGTAGATTTTCCTCTATAATTATGATGTTTGGTTAGACAACAAAATGTTATTGAATATAATTTGGAATAATCTTTAATACAGAGTTAATTTATACATTGAATTTACCAATATATCTTACTTTATTGTTCACGGGTAGTGAGGATATTTGTTACAAGTTTGGTTGAGGGTTTTGTTTACATAGTTCTTTTAAATTTGTATTTGGATATCAAGAAAAACTTCCATCTGAAGCTGATGAAATCATCAATATATAACGCTTGGCCATATATCAAAGCTTAGTCAGATTCGTTGAAAAATCATAGATTTTTTATCACTATACCTTCCACTCAATCAGAATTTGTAAGTTCTGATTATTTAGAATTTCATTGTTTAGTAAATCACCTAATTAGTAAGTTTCAACGTAGTAAACTAATTTCATTTTAAAAAAAGTTCTCCCACTTGCATCTTTAGCAATTTCTCCCATAACATATTTAGTTTGTATTGTCATTTATATTGACATGGATATATTAACTTATCCGAGTTCAATATTTAACTAAAATGCATTTTTTATATTTAAACCATTAGTAATTAATAACTTACACACTGTAGTAAGCTATTATTTCTCCATATTAGATCTTAAAATTTTTGTTTACTATATAACTATAGTTTTAGACTTTCATTTGCAGTAGGAATAACATGGATATCACTTGATTAGCAACATGGACTACAACTACTTACGGGAAAGGAGATCAAGCTATAATTGTAAGTTTATACTATTTTAAATCTTAGTCTCATTATTGAATTTTTTATTTTTTATTTTGGTTCATCATTTCCTTTAACAATGAATTGATAAGGCAAACGAATTATCATTTAAAAAAAAATTCAACTCTCTAATTTATTAATGGTAATAAATCAGGTATATGCTATCCATGGCAGGTGTTTATTTCCATGCCATTTGTAAGTAAATTGTTGTTGGGCATGAAATATCTCAAATTGACGAACTATTCATGGCTATTGCAAACTTATCCATTGGTGCATGTGTTCCCTTGGAATATATAAGGTACACTCATCGCTACTGGAACAAAGTATTGTCTCTTTCCATATTTTTTATATACAACTTAGTATGAAACATCAAAATATAAAAGGGTAACTATAACACCATCACTGCATTTTTATACACCATTAATATGTATTTAATACTTATGTTACGGGTAAACATCTTATTTTGTTCTAATGAATGATTCACATGTTATAGGAAATATCTTGCTAATACTTTTAAAGGAATATTTAAACGAATGAGCACTTGAATGTATTGCACTAACACAGTCAACCTAAGAGTAGGCTTATAATGAATGCTTTGGCATATTAAATAGTTTCCATTTGCTGTATATGTTTCTTTCCTTTTTTTTTGCGTATAGTAAATTCATAAATTTGTTAAGTACAAAATTTGAATGTCCTGATTTGTGGAATTAATTTTGACTTATGATTTTTTTTCCAAAGTTCAATGGATATGACCTAATTAACTTTTTATTTCCCTTTACAAGTTTGTCAAATAATTTGTAATATATGGCACGTGAGTTAACTTTCCATTGTGGTGTATAATAGATCAAAACAAAAAATTGAGTAATTATGACCAATAACCAATAAAAATGCAATTGTCTTATGAGTTGATTGAAACAAATTACTTCAGTGTTTGAATTAAGGGAAAAATTTAGTGGGGAAATATGGTGAGGATTCAAAGTTAATCTATGATCTTGCTGATCAGGTATAAAATATGTCAACGCCTTTGCATAATTGTATTATTTTATAATTAAAAGTTGTATTTTCCATTGTTTGTTTGTTTGGTAAGATGTATATTCAAGAATTAATGGATCTTTTTTCAATAGACATGATGGACAATCTGTAAAAATAATTTAGGACATGATAAGCAGGTAACATCAGTACTAAAACTATAATAAATACTATCACCTTAGCTAAATAAATATAGAATATATGATTAATAAATATTATCAAATTAGTACAAAATACTGAGTTACTGAACTCCATTGGGCAGAGGTAGCTCCAAGTAATGAATATGCAGACCCTTGGAATCCAAGTGCTGAGAATCACCAACTCTCCACCTAACATCAGTGATCATAGATGAATAGAACGGCACTTTACCTTCCTTCAAGGCATCATTTATCGCATGACTATCATCATCATCATGTAAAGTATCGTTATTCCAGGAATTCAGCATGTAGTTTTGTGAAAGAGAGCTATTGTAACATCATCATCATGTAAATTAGTATCAAAAAATACAGGACAACCAGTATCTGCACCTTATGTTCCTATAAAAATAGTAAGTTCTAGACTCAAATATATATTGTATTTCTAAACATCATAGTATGAGTGGCAAGCCAGCTGCTGATTTTGGAATTCATGGATTGTGGCCCAACTACAGAGATGGAACCTATCCTTCCAACTGCGATTCTAGAAGTCCCTTCGATCCTTCCAAGGTATATTTTTTGAACTTATTAGCTGAAACTTGAAACTACTTAGAACTATATTAATCCATGATACAACATTTCGTTTCAGTTGGAGACGGTATTATTTTATATTAAAACTATCTTGCTAAATCCAGTAATGTACATGTATATATGCCAACAGAAAGCCAAGTTGCACCTGGTAAAACTAGCCCATCCTAATATACATATATATGTTCCTAAGACATGAATATATATGCAGATAAGAGACCTGTTAAGAAGAATGCAAAAAAATTGGCCAACGGTAGGCTGCCCAAGCAATAGTAGGGTTACATTTTGGATGCATGAACATGGCTACTTCCAGTTGACTCTTAACCTGAAGAAATGAGTGAACCTTCTACAAATATTAAGCAATGCAGGTAACAATTAAGTCTAGATTGCATGGTGTTTTTATAAATCAAACTGTAAAATGAATTTCAAATATATTGAATTTTTTATATAGGTATTGAGCCTAATGACGAATCATACAACGTTGATACCATTAGTCAGGCAATTAGGGATTCGACTGGATTAGTGCCAGGGATTGAGTGCAACAAAGATGAATCGGGAAACAGTCGGCTTTATCAAGTTTATTTGTGTGTGGACACTTCTGGAAGTACTCTCATTTATTGTCCTGTTTTTCCTAATACCAAGTGCTCTTCCCAAGTAACCTTTCCCTATTTTTAAAGGATGCGTTTGATAGTTTCATTGATTTGAATTTGATGATAGCTTATGTATAATTTTGTATTTGATGCTATACATGTAATCCTTGACCATGTTATGGCAGTTATGCAACTGAACTGCATCATTGTGCACATTCAAAATGTATGTTTTTTTATAATGACTCTACATGATTTGTAGTTTCTTAATCATGTTTCTGTTAACAAAAATTTATCAGAGTTTTATGGGCCTTCAAACATGAAAAAACAACCATATGGACCCCAGTTACCAAATGTTAAATTCAGGTAATATTGTAACAAAGTAGAAATGAAATTGAGTCTACTTTAGTTTTGTTGCTGTAATAATGACTGCGATACAATTTTTTGTTGTCTTCGGAAATAGTTGCCCTGATAGTGAAGAAATCAATACAATAAATAGGAGTTCAATGAATATTTGAAAAATTCAAAATCCGTCCATATTTGAATTTGAAAAATGTAATAAACAAGCATATGCATAAATAAGTACAAATATTATTTCCATTTACAGTAGTATAAAATAAACAAATACAAAAGAAACAAATGATAAAACTTTAGTATTATAAAAAAATTGGTTCTATGACAGTTCTTCAGTTCTTTCAGTTTATCGATCACTACTTTAGGTTCAGTTTATGTTAATAAAGTTGTTGTCAAATCTACTTCCAGTAGTGCAACTATGAATGCATGCACATTGCAATTAAATGCATGCCCACCTGGGCGTGCATATATACTCGTATAAATTATAAGGTTTGGTTTCTGAATGATAAAGCAAGCCGTATCGATTATATTGACTTATACTGTCTATGTGATAACCCAGATTTCTGGGCATCTGTAATTAATAATATAATTGGGTTAATTAATAGAAATACTGAATTATAAATAATATATATGCGACGACCTAGGATTTTAGCAATATTATTTTAATAAGCATTCAATCCGATTTATTAAAATACAACTTATCATTTTAAAAAAACAAAACTTTTGGAACATTTACTATTTGTTTATGTATATATGTGTATTCTGGAAGGAAACTATGATTTAAAAATTTAAAATAAAATCTTTCAAAAATATTTAAAATAAAATCTACCTTATTCACATTAAATTAAAGTAAAATCCTACCTCATTAACTTTTGATCTAAATATATATATATGAATGTAAACTAGATAATAATTCTTGAAATAAAATAAAATCTTGTCAATACTAAATATAAGTATAACAAAATATATGATTATTAAATTAAATGTTGATAGTTAAGCTTAAAATAGAAATAAGGAGTTATGTTAAAAATAGAAATAAATAGGAAAGGTAAATTATATGGTTATATAAAAACATAAAGTGAACACTTAAGATAATTCTAGAAATATATAACTTATGGAAATACATGTATGCAAGGCAAGAAAATAATACATATGTACATACATAATAAGTGGATAAGTATGAAAATAAAACCAGACAAGCATTAAATGCTATCAGTTCAGCCTCCACAAGCAAGAAAAATCTCTGACCAAAATTTGTACCAGTAAAACAAAGCCTGTATACTTGTTCTATATATCAATCTCCTTCTTTCTTTTCGTTCATTAAAACTTAGCATACCAGAAAAAAATACAATCTTACAACTGAAGCTTAAACAAAGACTCAACTAAACAAGCAAGAGGATCAAAAAGATCAAGCTGACAGTGTTTTAAAACAAAGGCTGCTCTCTGTTCAAATTATTTTTCAGGTGAGTAAATTTTTTATATTAAAGCTTAAGTAAATTAAGTTCTGTTGCTTGTGAAAATTCTGAGTTGAATGATGTTTGCTTGTATATATATATATAGTGATATCTCTGTATATATGAAGTGTGCATGTCTGTTGTATGTGAGTATCTCTGTTCTTAGTTCAAAGCTTAAAGTTTTGATCAAAAATCCAAAATCTTTTTATCTGATCACTGTTAGACTTTGAGATTCAAACAAGATAAGTTGGTTTAAACTCAATCTAAGTTTTAAAATATGTTCAAGCATAATAGGTTTGAAAATCTGCTGGAATCAAGATATTACAGTAGCAATTTTAATAACATGTTAAAATCGAATGTTGTAAATTGCTGATTCAAGTATATAACTTGAATCGATCTTGAAAAATATGATTTTTAAGTAGAAAATCACAATTTTTAGTTTAGGATTGAGTGTGCATTTTGGTGATGACCAGAATTTGGTTTTTGAGGCATTTCTGGTGATCAGTTGCCTCGGGTTGGTCGTGGTCGCTACTGGAGATAGAGTGATGATGGGTGGTCTCGGGAAAAATGGTCGGAGGGGTTCTCGAGGCATGTAGTGGTTGAACGACATGGAAATAGGGTTTAAGTTCTATGTTTGGTCGAGGTTGAGTTTTGGTTTGCTGCGTCTTTGCCGAAGCGTCAGAGTTCATCGGAGGTGGGGGAGAAGTTGCTATAGGGGTCGACTAACCTATGGCCGTAGTTTCGGAGGTGCAGGTGATCAGAGGTGCCTGGATGAGGGAGGTTTAGGTGATGGGTTTCTGGTTCCAGTTTGATCATTTGTGACGATTTTTTTTGGGTTTGTGATGGATGCCTGGATGGTCGGAAGCGATTATCGTGACGATCGCTGACTTGCTGGAGGCGGTGAGGAATGCCAGAGCGCCGCCGTGGCACTGTGCACGTGTACGGCGAAGTTTTGCGTGCCTGTGTCTTAGTTCGTGGTCGACTCGAAGATGCCCTCGGGTTGAAAGGATGATGGGCTCGAGTTTTTACTCGTGTTCGCGTGAGAGTGTAGCATAGCAGTTTTAAACTTAACTAAGTTAAAAGAAAAATATAAAAAAGGAGGAAACTCAAGGATGGTCTCGAGTAGGGATCGAGTTTGCTATATTACAGCATGATAGGGGGTTCTCGCTTCGTGTTTGGTGGCGAACGGGAGACTCTTACCCCTACATGTCCCTTTGAGGTAGTATAAGGCCTTGGGTTGGTTGCGAGTCGAGAGGCTGGCTGTAAAAGCAAATTCGAGGTATTACTGTGTGCCACGGTCGGTCTGGGATGGTTGCAAAGCCTACCGACCGTTTCATTTGGTATCAGAGCTGAAAGGTTAAGCGAGAACCTTGGCTCTGGTAGGTTTACTCATCAAGGATAGGATCAGCGGTACCCTAGGATGAGTTGAGTATATATATATATATATATTAGAGCGTACTTGTTATTTTCTTATATAAAGATTTTAAAAATGGTTTTAATGAAAGATTTTTATAAAAGCTTATATCATATTTATAAAGCAATAATTGGTTGATAAATAAGAAATTAAGTAACATATATATACATATCCAAATAGGGATTGGATAAAATGAACTATACAAATAAGATGAATTAAAATGGTTTCAAACCATAAAATAAATGGTTATTGAGTTTAAATAGGATGATTGTTTTCCAATAAACACATAAATGTTTTAAGGAAGTAACCATTAGATGTGAATAACTCGTAAATTAGAAAGAATGTAAGTGGAGAAGTTTGAATTCTAAGTCTAGAAACATTTGAAATCATTTCTAAAAGTGTTAAAAGAAATGATATTATTCAGAATATTTTTTAAAGTAATCTTATTTTAAAATAAGAAGTTGTTTGAAAACTTTGTTTGGAATTAAAAGGTGGTTTAAACTTAAGGTATAACTAGGTAAGTAAATTGATATATAAGAGTTGAATTCTTCTAATTAAGTCTAATTTATAGGTTAGGAAGTCCCTCTAGAATTCAGTCTTTGAGAGAAATGGCTAAGAGTGAAGAATGGAAGGCAAGGTGTAGGGAACAAAGAGCAGCTGCACGTAAGGAACGGGAAATAGCGATTCAGGAGTATGAAAATCGGATTAAGAAAAGAAATGGACCAGGACCTTATGATAATGTCACCTGCTATAGATGCTTGAATAAGGGTCATTACGCAGCTAAGTGTGGTAAAACTAGGAAGGAATTAAAGGGTACATTCCAACGATTTCGCGCCGAAATATTATGCTTTAAGTGTCATAAGAAGGGACATTTCCTTAACCATTGTCCTGAAGTGAGGAAGGTGAAGCGGAAACTAATGGAACAGGTCAACGAGTCCACCATTTGCTATCATTGTAAAGGGCTGGGACATATCGCGAGGAATTGTCCCAAGAGACAGAAGAAGAAGATTAAGGTTGTGGAACATCCAGTAGGAAACATGGAGGTCATTGATGTACACGTAAATGTGTATATTTTTACCACCATATTTAATCTATTTAAATTAAATAAATGATCATATCGGGTATTTTAACTTGTTTAAACCAAAATTCATATTATTTTCAAATCGTTACATATTCATCTTCATCCAAGGGCAAAATGGTCATTTTTGTGCATATATTAATTTGAGAAAATTTAATTAGAAATTTCTATATTTTTTTATAGGAGTTTGGCTTCATATACAAGTGGTTACATGATGATATATGCATGCACAAGAGTGAAGAGAACAAATGAAGATGGAAATAATTCAAAGTGAAGATAATGGAGGACCCCACCTACCCACCTACCTTAATGTACAAATTAAAGGCTAATGCATATGCTTATGGAATTAATGGCTTCATGTACATTTAAGTGAGGGATTATTGAAGCTAATGATAACTTGGCCACCACACTTCCTATAAGGGCATTTTGGGCATTCCCCAAAAATATGAATTAGGGTTTAACACTTGTATAAATACCCCATATCTTCATGTAACTCTCCTCTCTCCCTTAGTCTCTCTTAGTTTAGTTTTAGATCAAATAAAAGAAAGCCCTCTTCTCTTTTCCATGGCTACTTAGCCATTTTTATTTTATGTAATCTTCTTTTCTTTTTATGCAATGTTAATTAGTGCTCTCTTTCTTTTACATGCTTATTTTGTTAATTTACTTTCATGTTAGTAGTGTAGATTTATTTTTCATGCAAGTAGAATATTTTTTTTCCTTTCATTTTTCTCTCTTTTTTCCTCTTGTTAGTTTCATGTTGTTTTCTACATTTGTTGATTTGATAACAAATATGAGAGCTTAATCCCTACAATTTAGGGGTAATGAAGCTCTCTAATATGTAGATGCAACAATTTGATGTTTATACTCTCTTTTTGTGCTTTAATGGAAACACTTGAAGTGGTTTAATGATGTTGTTTAGCTTTGAATTTGATAGTCTATATTGTTCATAACAAATAGGCTATGCTTAAACAAACATAACACAAATTGCGTCTTCATCTAAATATGATTATGGCAAAGAAGTGAATGTTGAAATTGAAATTTGATAGCCTATATTTCTAAACAATAGTTAATAGGCTATGCTTAAAATAGATTTTTATTTTAACTTTGTTGTCATATTTCATAAGAGTTAAATGTGTATTAGTGGTTGTGTTATAGTTTGATGGTTTATATTGGGTTAATTAATAGCACAAATATACCATACTTATGATAAGCACATCAACTAATTACACTAATGACAAGAAAAGAGAGATCATAACTTCATTTTGTTGATTTATGTGATTTAGAGAGTGGATTTATCTCTAAATTGTCCTCAAACTCTCATATTTTTATCAATTTTTCTTTTGCTTGTTTTTCTCATTTTTTTAGCTAATCACCCGACTTTGGTTTAATTTGATTGAATAGAATTTTAAAATCATCAATTCCCTGCGGATCGACCCGTATTCGCCACGTGCTACATTCGTACACCGTGCGCTTGCAGTTAATTTTATTATAAAATTTGTTCGGCTATTTTCTAAACCGATAGACATTTAGCTGTTCGAACAGTCATCCGGATTGATGAGAGGGTAGAAACTTTTTGTGGAAAATGCTATAAGTGTGGACATCCTATTGAATAATGCATGTTTGGGCTTTTCTCATTGGAAGGAAGTCCATAGGAAGGATTCTGATAGAAAATGCTCGGACTCTAAAACTTAGGTGATGGTGAATGCATCTAAATTTATGGCTTTGTAAGACTTTTATTGTGATAAATGGATGTAATGTTGAACTGCTAGTGTGTAGTCTATCAATGTAAGAAATATTTTGTGGCAGTATGATTTAATAAAATCACCTTCTTTTGAAATGGAATTTGAAATTAAGGATATGGAATTACTTTGAACTGAAAATTTGAATGTTAAGAATTGAATTTGTAAATTAAAATTGTTTAAGAACTGGTTTCAAAACTAGAAGTTAAAATTGGGTAATAAATTGAATTTTTAAGATAAAATTGTTTTGAGCTCTTATTTGAACTTTGAAATAAGTTAAGTAAAGATAATTTAAAATAAAATTTTGAGAATTGGACCCAGAATTAAATTGTTTAAAGATTTGGATTATCGATTTAAAAATAAAGGTTAATTTGATTTAAGGGTTAAATCAACATTTGAAGATTTAACTCGAATTTATATAATTCGAGATGGGTTAAAGTTGAGATTTAGATTTCATTAGTTCAAATTGAATTTAGTTTGAATTAATTAGAATTGAAGATGGATAAGTATAAAATTCAAATGGAAAACTTGAATTAGTATTAATTCATATAGAAATGATTTGAAATTGAAGTGGATTCAATTTGAAATTAGTTTAAATTAATTTGAATAATTTGAAATTGTAATTAAAGTGAATATGTTTAAAATCAAATGGAATTTGATCTGAATTTGGAAAGAAATTGAGGTTAATTCAACCTGAATTGGGAATAAATCAAGTTCAAGGGAAATTGAAGTTATTCAAATTAGAAGCGAGTCAATTTAAATGGAAGTGGGAATTTAAATTGAATTGATGGGGAATTGAACAGTTTGACTCTGGACTATTTTCAAAATAAATTGTTTTAATATAAATCTATTTTTCCAAACTATTTACTATACAACTTTTCCTTTTAAACCTAAAACCATCTTAAGCTTGTTTTACAATTACTTTTGGAACTATTTAACAATTTTACAACTGATTTATAAACTAATTACTGTTTTTCAATTGTTTTATAAATAATTACTATTTTTCAACTATTTACAATTACTTAACTATTTTACAGCTATTTTACAAACTAATAATTATTTTTCAACTACTTATCTATTTTAAAAATTTTCAAGTTATTTTCTAAATATAAACTGGTCAGAGTTCAAACTGTTATTGATTAAATACCCAACTGAGATAAGAATTGAAGTGATAATCCAAATGGGGGATTAAGGTAAATGTGAATAAGTGAATAAAATCAAAGTGAGGATGAATAGAAAGGGAATTGATTTAACTGATAATCAATGAAGATAAATACGTAGGATGTACGTATATTATTCTATTCACATAGTGATTTGATCCAGATTCGAGCACAGAATTTCGAGATAGTATTATCAATCCGAGTTGGGATTTTTCGCTCGATTTTCGATGGCGAACCAGGATATGGATTTTTGATTGGTTCTGGATATTCTCTATCATAGTTGTGGCTATGCAAGGAGAATGACGGTTTCTGATCAAGAAACTAGATCTGAGTCCGCACTAGGAAGTCGGGTGGACAATACTAGTTCGGAAGTCAAATTGTGTGATCTAGGGAGCGATCGGATTGATATAGCGTACGGATGATATGTGTACATCGTACGGGTTTGAATGAAATTGATATTAAAAATTTATGGATAAGAATTGTAAAATGGTCTTTGAAATGAAGAGTATATTTTGTGAAATATATTATGAGGTAAAATGGAATTGGAAATTTCTATGATATAAATTTACTTTATGAAAGTAAGCAATATGGTAAATGACTATATAAAAAAAGTAATCAAATTTGAATATTTGATTTGGAATGAACAGATATATATATATATATATATATATAACTTTGTTATATATGGTAAACTTCCCTTGTTGAATCTATTGACAGAAGAAAAGGGTTTTGAAAGTATTTGAAGTATAAAAGTGAATTTATACAAGTATGAAGTGATTCAATAAATTTCCCAAGGTTATTATATATATATATATATATATATATATATATGTATATATAAAGGATTTTGTGAAAATGATTTTGGAAAAAGGTTTTGGGAACCTATGGATTTCTAAAAAGGTTTTGAATTTTGAGGAAAATCAAATTTGGAATTTGGAAAGCCTAGTTTGTGAATTATCGATTTTTGGGATAATCGATTTTGAGAAAGGAGATTTATATGGAATTCATACTAGATGTATGATTTGGAAAATACTATATGTGTATAGTATAAAGTGTTTTGAAAGTGGCTCTGGGGAAAAAGGCGCTCCCTTGAATGAACTTCTCTAGAGTGCCACAGGGTGGTACTGCCTTGAGCCCTAGGGGGGTTCTAAAGTTGATCCTGTGAGGAGTCCGGACAAAACTAGTTCCTGAGGATTATTGGGTAGCGAAAGTCGAGGGCGTTGATGCCTACAGGGGCATTTGGGTTATGCTGTGACGACAGTGTAACTCGATGTCGCTGCGAACTACTGTGTGGACCATAGTGAAAATCCTGTGGAGGATGAGTGCCAATAGTCTACACTTGATTTTGCCAGGACGACAACGTAACATCGGTAGGCTGCGATCTATGGTCGAGTGGAGGAGTTTCATTCTTTTGGCAGCGAAATTCGAGGGCACTGATGCCTACGGTTATATGGGTTTTTGCTGTGATAGCAACGTAAAGCCCGGGTATAACTGTGATCTGTAGCGGGTTCCATGGTGTAATCGAGGGGAGCGGAGGCCTACAGTTATCTATGGATTTTGCCGAGATGGCAACGTAACCATCGGGTTAACTGCGACCATGGATGGGAGTGATGATTTCCAGAGCATTCTCACCAAAGATATTTCCTCTATTTTCAAAAACTGTTTTCTATATTTTCAATAAAATTATTTTTTCAAGTATTTTCACTGGGTGTTGAAAATGGGTTTACTAAGTACTTATAGATTTTCAGTCCTGCGCCTGATCAACGTTTGACTGAATTTCTATGAGAACGAGGATAGACTTGTTGAGACATCGAGTTATGAAAATTATTTTTATATAAAATAATTTGGTAATATTATGTAGTTTTTAAAAGTGTTTTAAAAATTTATATAATAAAAGAGTAAAGGGTTAAAATGTTTAAAGGATGATTTAAATAAATAATACACAGTAAGGAAAAATTTCTTGCTTCGTTTCCTTTTCGAGGACGAAAAGATTCAAAGGGGGGGAAGAATGTGATAACCCGGATTTCTGGGCATCTGTAATTGATAATATAATTGGGTTAATTAATAGAAATACTGAATTAAAAATAATATATATGTGACGACCCGGGATTTTAGCAATATTATTTTAATAAGCATTCAATCCGATTTATTAAAATACAACTTATCATTTAAAAAAAACAAAACTTTTGGAACATTTACTATTTGTTTATGTATATAAGTGTATTCTGGAAGGAAACTATGATTTAAAAATTTAAAATAAAATATTTCAAAAATATTTAAAAGAAAATCTACCTTATTCACATTAAATTAAAGTAAAATCCTACCTCGTTAACTTTTGATCTAAATATATATATATGAATGTAATCTAGATAATAATGCTTGAAATAAAATAAAATCTTGTCAATACTAAATATAAGTATAACAAAATATATTATTATTAAATTAAATGTTGATAGTTAAGCTTAAAATAAAAATAAAAATAAGGAGTTATGTTAAAAATAGAAATAAATAGGAAAGGTAAATTATATGGTTATATAAAAACATAAAGTGAACACTTAAGATAATTCTAGAAATATATAACTTATGGAAATACATGTATGCAAGGCAAGAAAATAATACATATGTATAGACATAATAAGTGGATAAGTATGAAAATAAAACCAGACAAGCATTAAATGCTATCAGTTCAGCCTCCACAAGCAAGAAAAATCTCTGACCAAAATTTGTACCAGTAAAACAAAGCCTGTATACTTGTTCTATATATCAATCTCCTTCTTTCTTTTCGTTCATTAAAACTTAGCATACCAGAAAAAAATACAATCTTACAACTGAAGCTTAAACAAAGACTCAACTAAACAAGCAAGAGGATCAAAAAGATCAAGCTGACAGTGTTTTAAAACAAAGGCTGCTCTCTGTTCAAATTATTTTTCAGGTGAGTAAATTTTTTATATTAAAGCTTAAGTAAATTAAGTTCTGTTGCTTGTGAAAATTCTGAGTTGAATGATGTTTGCTTGTATATATATATATAGTGATATCTCTGTATATATGAAGTGTGCATGTCTGTTGTATGTGAGTATCTCTGTTCTTAGTTCAAAGCTTAAAGTTTTGATCAAAAATCCAAAATCTTTTTATCTGATCACTGTTAGACTTTGAGATTCAAACAAGATAAGTTGGTTTAAACTCAATCTAAGTTTTAAAAATATGTTCAAGCATAATAGGTTTGAAAACCTGCTGGAATCAAGATTTTACAGTAGCAATTTTAATAACATGTTAAAATCGAATGTTGTAAATTGCTGATTCAAGTATATAACTTGAATCGATCTTGAAAAATATGATTTTAAAGAAGAAAATCACAATTTTTAGTTTTGGATTGAGTGTGCATTTTGGTGATGACCAGAATTTGGTTTTTGAGGCATTTCTGGTGATCAGTTGCCTCGGGTTGGTCGTGGTCGCTACTGGAGATAGAGTGATGATGGGTGGTCTCGGGAAAAATGGCCGGAGGGGTTCTCGAGGCATGTAGTGGCCGGACGACATGGAAATAGGGTCTAAGTTCTATGTTTGGTCGAGGTTGAGTTTTGGTTTGCTGCGTCTTCGCCGAAGCGTCGGAGTTCATCGAAGGTGGGGGAAAAGTTGCTATAGGGGTCGACTAACCTATGGCCGGAGTTTCGGAGGTGCAAGTGATCGGAGGTGCCTGGACGAGGGAGGTTTAGGTGATGGGTTCCTGGTTCCAATTTGATCGTTTGTGACGATTTTGTTTTGGGTTTGTGATGGATGCCTGGATGGTCGGTAGCGATTGTCGTGACGATCGGTGACTTGCTGGAGGCGGTGAGGAACGCCAGAGTGCCGCCGTGGCACTGTGCACGTGTACGGCGAAGTTTTACGTGCCTGTGTCTTAGTTCGTGGTCGACTCAAAGATGCCCTCGGGTTGAAAGGATGATGGGCTCGAGTTTTTACTCGTGTTCGCGTGAGAGTGTAGCATAGAAGTTTTAAACTTAACTAAGTTAAAAGAAAAATATAGAAAATGAGGAAACTCGAGGATGGTCTCGAGTAGAGATCTGGTTGAACCCGAAGTAAGTGATAAGCAGTTTTTAATCATGTTTTAAAAGTTTTTAAAAGCAAAGTTTTGACAATTTAAATGGATGTGGTTTAAAACTTTTCTTAAATAACTTCTTTTCCATAATAAATGTTTTCTTAAACCTTAAATTAAGAAATTATATGTTTGTTTAACTTAAGTTTGTTAAGTTAAGCTTTAAGATATTTTAAACTTAATTTTTATAAATATAACTAAGTGTTAATTAAATGAATGAATGTTTTTAAAGAAAAAAATAATATATGATTAGGTAATTAATAAAGATGATGATTTATCTTAAAGGTAATTAAGATTTTGATAATTAAATAAAGTAATTAAAGTGTAATTAATTATATTAATTATTGATTTAGAAATTAATTAATTAATAGTTAAGAATTATAAATTAATTAGTTAAGAGGTTAATTAATTTGTAATTAAGAATTATTTATTAGATAATTAGATATAATTAATTAATAATTAATGATTAATTAATTAAGTAATTAAGTTGTAATTAGTGACTAATTAAATAAGTAATTAAGAATTAATTAATTTGTAATTAAGTTTTATTAATTAATAATTAAGGTTATTAATTAATGATTTAAGGATAATTAATTAAGTAATTAAGGAATGATTAATTAATTAAATGATTATAATTAATTAATGATTGATTAAGCAGGATTAGGTGGTTAATTCTTAAGTGATTAATTTAATTTGAGTTAATTAAATTAATTATAGTATGAATTAATAAGGCTTGCTTATGGATGATTGGGTTATATTCAATGCCTTGAATTGGTTGATATCTCTGATATGAAATGTTTGTGATATGATATGTTTGGGTTGAACAGTGATAATGTTGTTATCTATCAAGATGGATTGCTGTGTGAAGTGACATCCTGTATTTAAAATTTGGATTGTATTCACTTGAGTAACTTTTGGTTTAATAAATAACATTGGATTCGAAGAGACCAGGGTCGAGTATCAGTAAATACCCGAAACCACTTCGATTTGAAATCTACAATAATTCTATATAGATTTGATATATGAAATCAATAGGCTGGAATGGAATAATTTAAATAACTGGGCCATTGAAACTATATAGTGGTACTTAGGGATTGATTTGTGAAATAAGTGTTGGTTCTAACAAGTTAAGAACTCGTTGTGAGGTACGAGATCCCTGGTTTCAAATAAGTTTTATAACTTAGTATTTCAGATTATATGGGTTTACTCATGCTGGTTTCTAGCCTGACTCGGGTGTTACTTTGATGTAATGCTCGGGTCAGACCGAGTATTACAGATTTTCAGGTAAGGACGTTCTGGAGCTCAGGAGACGAGCTGGATGACAGGAACATATGGAGTGTTTCCGCTGTGATATATTTCTGTTTATCTGAGATATACTGATTTGTATATGTCCAGTGATTGTGTATGTGTGAACTCTGATGTATTAAAATATAATTGACAGATACAAAATTCTTTGTAAACTGCTATTATTTGATATTATATTTTGATCCGCTGCGATTTCTAAGAATCAGTGCTGTGTTTCTGTTTCCTTTTTCTTCTATCTCTTTCTTCTTTTTCTAACTATCTGGAATTTTCGCGATCGAAAATTTCGGGTCGTTACAGTCTAAATTTAAATATATATATTACATCTAAACATTGATTTGTTAATTTTAATTTCTTGTAGTCAGTTGCTTTGTTTGCCTATATATGTGTTTAGGATTTGAAGACATGTGTTTTAAGTACTGAGTTTAAGTTTTGACTTTTATGTGAGGTATTTGATTTTTTTTTCTTTTTTTCTTTTATCAAAGTTGATATCTGGAAACTTGCAACTTTCTTTACTGTGAAGAAAGTATATTATGTGATTTAAGTACATATCAAAGAGTGAAATATAAAGTTATATATGTAATTGCTTCAGGTATTGTTTTAAAAATGTTTTATATACATATAGATATCTTGATTTAAATTTGTATAGATATTTTGTTTTGTTTGTGTTGTAAGAAAGAAACGATTTTGGAATAATATATATGTTTCCTGGGGAATTGACCAGGCAACTTAGTACTCGGCCTCCCCATCGATCAGTTAAACAATGAGCGTTCGACATGTTAAGACCGTTCGGCACGAGCACATCGTTCGGCATCTAAAGGGCATTCGGTATGGGATAACGTTCGGCATCTAGGAGCGTCCGGCATCGAGAAACGTTCGGTAGTGAATACCGTTCGGCCAAGGAAGAACGCTCGGCATAAAATCGTTCGGCATCCATGAATGTTTGGCCTACAAGGTACGCTTGGCATTCCCGGACTATTCGGCATTCCAGCCTCATTCGACATGCATCCCTCACTCAACACCACATCTCTTCCGGTACGTATCTCGTTCGGCAATCACCTGCAGCTCGTCATCCAAGGTCATTCAGTACAAATGGATGTTCGGCATTCAGAGTGTCCGGCCTCACCTCGTTCGGCATGAAGGGGGAGGCTCGGCATTCTGTTGTTCAGCCTATCTGGTTCGGCGCATAGGACTTACACTATTTGGACCGAGTTATTCAGCTACCAGGCCCACCAGAGAAGTCCAACCCACATTCGTCTATAAATAGAGAGGCAGGGGCACAATGAAAGGGACCTTTTTTGGGAGAACAATGGGGAGACTCTGCCACTTTCAAGACTTACTATTTTCGGTTCAAACTTGTATTCAAGTCATTAATATATGGATTGTATCTGTATTCAACTACTTTTGAAAGAAATAAAGATCAAAACTCAAAGTGGATGTAGGCAGTTACGCTGAACCACTATAAATCCGGTGTTCTTACTTTCTGCATTTAAATTAGCATATTCTTCCTTGTTTAATTTAACTTCATCACTTACATCTCTACACAATCTTTCTCAACGAGGTTAGTGACCAATTTTGGTGCTAACACTTTGGTGCTTTCACTGAGAATTGAATTCTCAGCTTGATTGGATCTCATCGTCTACTAGTGGATTTCCATATTCGCGAGATAGATCCAGTTGTTTACTAGAAAACTTCCTATTCTACTCAGATTTGAAAGAAATCTAAAGGAAGCTGATAGCCGTAGATTGGATTCACTGATGTACGCAAGATCTGGGGATTGGATGTTGAAGTTTGCACTCAAGTTGAATGAAGGCCGACCCTCCTCTGAAGGCCGATCACTCCAGAAAAGGCTTATGCCGATCGCCTCAGAAAAGGCTTATGCCGATCGCCTCAGAAAAGGCTTATGCCGAACGCCTCAGAAAAGGCTTATGCCGATCGCCTCAGAAAAGGCTTATGCCGATCGCCTTAGAAAAGGCTTATGCCGATCGCCTCAGAAAAAGCGTATGCCGAACACTCCAGAAAAGGCGTATGCCGAACGCTCCAGAAAAGACATATGCCGAACGCTCCAGAAAAGGCGTAGGCCGAACGCTCTTCCAGGCCGACCATACCTCTAGGCCGAACGCCTCTGAAATGCCGAACGGTAGTGTATGCCGAACGACTCGGTTGTGCCGAACAAGAATGAATGTCGAGCGCCTCTGTAATGCCGAACGGTATTGTATGCCGAACGACTCGGTTGTGCCGAACAGTGTGAATGCCGAACACGTGTGGAATGCCGAACAGTGTGGATGCCGACCAGCTTTGGCCGAACCACTTCTGGACGATCCACTTTGGACAAACAGCCTTAGCCGAACAGCTTTGGCCGAACCACTCCAGGCCGATCCACTCTGCCGAACAGCCTTGGCCGAACAGCTTTGGCTGAGCCACATGCCAACACCGAACGCCCCAATGTCGAACGGTACTTCTGTATGCCGAATGGTACTTCTGTGCCGAACGAAGTATCCAGACCGATCCATGCACTGTATACCGATCTCTCTCTCAAAAAACAATCTGACTGGTCCCTATACAAAAAATATATGGATCGGGTACGACCCTTATTTTCAAAAAATAACTTTTTCGGGTACGACCCAAATTTCCAAAAAAAGAGGCTATCCCAAATTTCAAAAAAAATTGCCTCCGGATAGTGAATTCAAAACTCAACTTAATAAAGGAACATTCTATCCACTTCCTTGACATCCCATGATCGACCAGGGCATAGAGGATCTAGCGGCAGCTTATGAACGGCATCAAGGGAACGGACAAGCAACCGCTATTCAAGCGGTACTCCCAAAGGTTGGAGAACATATATGATATGACTCTAGCAAACGCCAAGATGACTCCAAGCAAACCAATGCTCTAAGAAATTTATTCCAAATACTAACAAGGGTATCATACTGATCGCGTTTGAGGAAAGTCGACCTCCAGATATATTTTGGCAGCTAGTTAGCTAAAGAGCCTCCTACGACTATGGATCGTTTCTTTTACAAAATGAATCAGAACTGAAGTGAGGAGGAGTGGAGCAGACTAAGAAAAATAACAATGAAGGCCCGTTGGCTAAGGATGTAGATCCCAGTAGCCAAAGCAAGACTTCAGAATTCAGCTCATATGCTCTTTGAAAAATTCAATTGACAACCTCTACTTGAAGACTCACTACTCGGAGTGGTACTGGAAACCAACCTCGAGAGAGTACACCAAAGTCTAAAGAAAATCAGGGGAATGTTGTATATTCCCGGATGCTCGCTGATCCTAACATGTGCGATTACAAACACCTCCGAGGTGTGATCGAAAAGATGACCTGGAAAGGAAAGCTTCAATAGTATGTACAAGTCCTGCAGAATGGCGGGCAGCGAATATCCGATGCCTATTAATAAAGGGCTATGATTATCAATTGGACGGTTGACGGCCAACATCCCTTTGAAAGGAGCCAGGGGCGGAGTCGAATAGCGAGCACACGATGCTGCTTCACATATCAATTTATTCCATTTCCATCTCTATTTCAATTGTTCTATGAACTACGACTAGCTTGAACTAAACTACTTTCAAAACGATGCAGGTGTCCAGGTACTCAGATTTGGTTGCCAACCAATCTACGCAGACCATGATCGGACATGTGGAGTTACATCTGGACGAGAATAATTCTATTGCTCATCATCAACCATATGCCTTTGATTTGGGGCTATGGATTAAATACAATGTACAACATCACGATGCACAGAGAGCTGAATTCCATCCTGCAAGTGGAATTTATTCAAGTAGAGAGCGGCTGCGATACGACCAGCCACTCGCTAAGTGAAACTCGAGCTCGGGGGCAAGCCATCACATCAAGACTAAAACTGGGTTGATACACAACGATCCTTCGCACAACTCCGTACTCCCAGAGTGCGAGACGGAGTATAAACATCTACTTAACTCTGTACTCCCAGAGTGTGAGACGGAGTATAAACATTAATCAACTCCGTACTCCCAGAGTGCGAGACGGAGTATAAACATCTACTTAACTCCGTACTTCCAAAGTGCGAGACGGAGTATAAACATTAGTCAACTCCGTACTCCCAGAGTGCGAGACGGAGTATAAACATTAATCAACTCCGTACTCCCAGAGTGCGAGACGGAGTATAAACATTCGCTTAACTCCGTACTCCCAGAGTGCGAGACGGAGTATAAACATTAATCAACTCCGTATTTCCAGAGTGCGAGACGGAGTATAAACATCTACTCAACTCTGTACTCCCAGAGTGCGAGACGGAGTATAAACATACATCAACTCCATACTCATCCCCAAAACTGGGGGCAGAACCAAAGCAAAGCACGCTAGTTGAACATTTGTCTAAAAGAAGATTGCAACGAAACGATTAAAAGACGACTGTCAAGCAATCAACTGAACGGAAATATTCAGCATGAAAGACTATGGTTTTTCAAAGCACGTCATGTTTACACAAGACGTCCTTTGGGGGGCAAATGTTATCCCGCCTTTTGGCAAGGCCGTGACACCAAGAACTTGATTAGAAACCAATGACAGTTCGTCTTGGAGATCGGTTACACAGGCTCACTATGGATATCGATGGATTTTGTCCGAGTCTGGATCGAGCCACGATTAACAAGACATAACAATCAAAGCCAGGGAAGCCAATGTTCCAAGTTTCAAGACGATCCGAGTTCGTATGCTCAACTTATGATCGATTCGAACAACCGACCATCCATCCATCAACCTCCACATTTGACTTGGAGACCTAAACTGCTTGGAATGAATATGGCCCGATCATCCACTCCAATCGAGTCATAGAACAAAGTTCGACAAAATACAGATACCCCTCATGAAGCTCAGTGACGCCGGGATCCATCTAAAGTGGACGTGATTTGATCATCTACACATCAAATCCTACCCTGAACACGAAAGGTTGTTCGAAAGCCCAACTTGAAGTAGCTATGGTAGACTGCGTACTCGCTAACCATCGCTGTCAATATATGGACACGACTGCACCTTGGAACATATGCAACTTACTTTGTCTACTCAACAATCTATTATCCTTATTTTCTAGAAGGAGATACAGAGCAAATTGTAAGAGATTTGGCTATCTAACCCAACATGGATGTGATTCAACCATCTGTCATATACCTCCTTCCTTGACTTGATTGGAAGAGCTATAATCACCAAGCGGACGAGAATCGATCGTCCAATTTTCAAATTCCGTCCCGCATCATGGGGGACAGAATCCCATTCCGTGAGCAAACGTGGTTCGATTGTTCATTCGACGACATTAGCCTCGATACAGTAGATGAATACAAATTAAAGAGTGGAAATATGACTGCTCTCAACTTAAACCTCCGAGTCCCCAAAGTGCGGACTGGAGTACTCTAAGTCCCTAGAGCGCGGACTAGAGTATAAACAACTTAAACCTTCAAGTCCCCAGAGTGCGGACTGGAGTACTCTAAGTCCCCAGAGCGCGGACCAGAGTATAAATGACTAAAACCTCCAAGTCCCCAGAGTGCGGACTGGAGTACTCTAAGTCCCCAGAGCGCAGACTAGAGTATAAATGACTTAAGCCTCCAAGTCCCCAGAGTGCGGACTGGAGTACTCTAAGTCCCCAGAGCGCGGACTAGAGTATAAACGACTTAAGCCTCCAAGTCCCCAGAGTGCGGACTGGAGTACTCTAAGTCCCCAGAGCGCGGACTAGAGTATAAACGACTTAAGCCTCCAAGTCCCCAGAGTGCGGATTGGAGTACTCTAAGTCCCCAGAGTGCGGACTAGAGTATAAACGACTTAAGCCTCCAAGTCCCCAGAGTGCGGACTGGAGTACTCCTTGTCCCCAGAGCATGGACTAGAGTATAAACGACTAAAACCTCCAAGTCCCCAGAGTGCGGACTGGAGTACTCTAAGTCCCCAGAGCGCGGACTAGAGTATAAACGACTTAAACCTCCAAGTCCCCAGAGTGCGGACTGTAGTACTCTAAGTCCCTAGAGCGTGGACTAGAGTATAAACGACTTAAACCTCCAAGTCCCCAGAGTGCGGACTGGAGTACTCTAAGTCCCCAGAGCGCGGACTGGAGTACTCTAAGTCCCTAGAGCGCGAACTAGAGTATAAATGACTAAAACCTCCAAGTCCCCAGAGTGCGGACTGGAGTACTCTAAGTCCCCAAAGCGCGGACTAGAGTATAAACGACTTAAGCCTCCAAGTCCCAGAGTGCGGACTGGAGTACTCTAAGTCCCCAGAGCGCGGACTAGAGTATAAACGACTTAAGCCTCCAAGTCCACAGAGTGCGGACTGGAGTACTCTAAGTCCCCAGAGCGCGGACTAGAGTATAAACGACTTAAACCTCCAAGTCCCCAGAGTGCGGACTGGAGTACTCTAAGTCCCCAAAGCGCGGACTAGAGTATAAATGACTAAAACCTCCAAGTCCCCAGAGTGCGGACTGGAGTACTCTAAGTCCCCAGAGCGCGGACTAGAGTATAAACGACTTAAGCCTCCAAGTCCCCAGAGTGCGGACTGGAGTACTCTAAGTCCCTAGAGCGCGGACTAGAGTATAAACGACTTAAGCCTCCAAGTCCCCAGAGTGCGGACTGGAGTACTCTAAGTCCCCAGAGCGCGGACTAGAGTATAAACGACTTAAGCCTCCAAGTCCCCAGAGTGCGGACTAGAGTACTCTAAGTCCCGAGAGCACGAACTAGAGTATAAACGATTTAAACCTCCAAATCCCCAGAGTGCGGACTGGAGTACTCTAAGTCCCCAAAGCACGGACTAGAGTATAAATGACTAAAACCTCCAAGTCCCCAGAGTGCGGACTGGAGTACTCTAAGTCCTCAGAGCACGGACTAGAGTATAAACGACTTAAACCTCCAAATCCCCAGAGTGCGGACTTGAGTACTCTAAGTCCCCAGAACGCGGACTAGAGTATAAATGACTAAAACCTCCAAGTCCCCAGAGTGTGGACTGGAGTACTCTAAGTCCCCAGAGCGTGGACTAGAGTATAAACGACTTAAACCTCCAAGTCCCCAGAGTGCGGACTGGAGTACTCTAAGTCCCCAGAGCGCGGAGTAGAGTATAAATGACTTAAACCTCCAAGTCCCCAGAGTGCGGACTAGAGTACTCTAACTCCCCAGAGTGCAGACTCGAATATAAGCGAATCGGATCTCCAAGTTCCCTGAATATGAACTATGACACAAATGACTTGAATTTGTCAAATCCCTGACATACGGGCTAGAAAGTATTCTAAGTGCTCGAAGCACAGAATGGAAGTTCAACGACTCCCGAAGAGTTTCCGAGTTATATGAAGATGGACTGAGAAGTCTATGTTACTCACAACTGCTTGGATTAAAATCACAATCACAAAGAAAACTGAACAATAAGAGTCTTTTGTAAGACAGAAAAAGGAACTAAACCTTATTCAGAAATGAGTTTCTATTACAACCCCTCCAAAGTTCAGAGTCGACATTCTATCTACAAGGACTAAGGAAATAGATGAAAATAATTACATGACTTAAACTAACCCTCGTTGAACGAGGATAGTAATCACTTCTTGTGCTTCTTCAACTTCTTTCCAGACGGCTCCTCTCCAGAGCATTTACCCTTGGTACTCTTCTTTGATAGAGGGGTAGCAACTGAAGGAGTACAGGGGCCTTCCATGGGCTTGGACCCGCCAGGAAGGATGAACCTCAACGGCTTGTTCAAAGGATCGTCCAAGTCCACAACTCGGGGATCTACTATGACCTTGACCGTCTCCTCCCTCTCTTTCTCGAGCCGCTCCTCCATGCTCAATTCGGATGTATGCTCAGAGGTGCCTGTAATTTCTACTTCATAACCCCGTCGGTAGGAGAGGAGGTTTCAGACTAGTCTTCGTCAAGCGCTCCGATCACCTGAGTGTCTGGACCAGAAGCCTCCCCTGCGTGAGTGGCTTCACTTGTTTTCTCCCCCACTTCCTTGGCGACATCGCTCCTCGGAGTGGGCTCGGGGTTAGAACGGCCTGCACAAATTCGTGGAAAACAAGCATTAGAATGCAATAGTCCTGCATAAAGAATAACGACTTTCGAAATCTTAAAGAGAACCTTAAAGAGAAGGATTATCTACCAGGTTCGGGCAAACTCTCAGCCATCCGAGGGGTCTCACCCTCTGGAATGGGAGACAGAATGCGGACTAAAGTACTCTAAGTCCCTGAGTGCGGACTAGAGTATAAATGACTCAAAAACCTCTACGTCCCCAGAGTGCGAACTACAATACTCTCAGTCCCCAGAGCATGGACTGGATTATAGACGACTTCAGAAAAATCCCTAAATCCCAGAAGCGGACCGGATTACTCTAAGTTCCCAGAGTGCGAACTAGAGTATAAACGAGTTGACGAAAATCTCTGCGTCTCGAACTGTGGACTAAAGCGTAAACCGTTCGACAAATCTCTAAGTCCCCGGAGCGTGGACCGAAGCATGAACACAAATTGGGCGCGAGTCAACCGGGGGGAGAATAACACTAAGTCACCAGAATGCAGAGTGGTGTATAAACATCGATAAATAGACGAGTGGATTCCGACCATTTTCTATTCCACAAACTTCGACCTGGAATCGACAGGAGGATTATTAACCCGCTGAGGATGGAGTTCGACCATCCAACCAGTGACCTGGCCAAATCATTACTGGGGGCAGGGGTACAAAACACTAAAAAGCTGAATACGACAGCTTATTGTAGCTCTAGCGTGGCGTTCTTTATAACTTGAGGCAGCGACTGCAGGGAGGCCTCAATACAGAGCCAATCGAAACGGCATCCAAAGCTACGAGCAACCTACTATATCATACCTCAGACCAAGGGTCAATGCCGATCCGCACCAAGCACATACGAATGTGACTCGGATGTTTTTTGAAAAACTATGACCCTCAGAGTATGGAAAATAGGGTAAACCACGAATACTTGGTCAAAAATTCTCCAGCATCCTCGTTCGATTCGTCAGGAGGAGTATGAAACTGGATGAGCATAACCCGACTGCATTTGTAGCCAACTTTACCCCGAGATCTGATTACAGAGCATGAACCAAAGTGGACGTGGATGACCATCCACTGTCCAAATTACGCCCTGAAACTTACGTGGCATCGAAGTATTCCTCTTGGAATGGAAAACCATGATAAAATCCAAGATAGGCGAGACCTAGTCTCCCATCGACTGACATGATCCCACGATCCAACGGGAAAGAGAGTAAAGCTAAAGTGGGCGTGGCCGGCCTTCCCACTTATCGGTATATGCCCCAGACCTGGGGGCATGAGCGAGAAGCAAGATGAATATCGGATCACAGCTCAGTGCAATGATGATAAAAGAATTAGTTGGATTTTTCTGAATAAATGATGATATGTTCCCTTGGACCCATTCTGACATGCATATGTGATTTCATTAACTATCGCGAGGCATGCATTGGATATCAACCTGAAGCTACAAAAGCTAGCACAATCTCTATTGATTTCATCATGAAAGCTCCACTCTTACTTTTAGGCTCACCCCATCAACGTCTATGCCTACCAGCCGTTGCGGCAAGGCATACAATGACCTGAGACGTCTGAAAGACTACTTAAATAGAATACCAAACTAAGCTAATTCGATATCACTTATTTTCCACGAAGGGCTATCCAAGGACGGAAATTAGCAGACCTCACACCCAAATTCACTACCTCAGATGACTACTCGAAGAGTAGCAGAGAACCAACCATAAGATGGAAAATGTACACGGATGGAGCATCCAATGATCAGTGTTATGGCTTGATAATAACTCCTGAGGAACGATCAATCTGCTACGTCCTAAAACTCGATTTACCTGTAACAAACAACGATGCTTAGTATGAAGCCTTAACTACCAGCCTCAAACTTGCTAGAGGATTTGAAGTGAAAACTTTACCTATCTTTTGTGATTCTTGATTGGTAGTATACAAATTTAAGGAAGTTGATCTTGCTAGGGGGCATTGTCTTGCTCCTTTTCTCGGCCAAGTCCAAAAGCTACTAACTGACTTCACGTATTACATCATTACACACGTACTCAGCGAACAAAATGAAAAGGTGTCATGGTTGACTTCTATCAAAGACTATCTAAAATGAGGAATTCTTACTGAACGAAGGAATGGAAAACGACGGATCCTCCTCAAAGCTTCACGCCAAATCATCTAAGAATAATTCGTGTGTCAAAAGGAGTTTATCCATCCCCATGCTTCGGCATATCGCCCATGATGATATCTTGAGCAAAATCTATGAGGAAGAATGCGGTAATAACATCAGGGGGAAAACCATGATAAAGAAGATACTCTGCTACAAGTATTACTGGCCAACCATCAACCCAGATGCGGTTGATCATGCTAGACAATGTGATGAGTGCAAGATGTTTGCAAAAAATCCGGGAACCCCGCCGATGGAAATTATTCAAATGGCTAGTTCATAGCCGTTTGCCACTTGGGGGCACTGAAATCATCTTCTTGTCGATCCTAAAGGTGGTGTGAAATACACCATCATAGCAGTTGATTACGTCACCAAATGGGCAGATGAAGAACTCTTAACCACGACCAAGATGAAGAAAATAATTCACTTCTTTATCCGTAACGTCATCTGTCCTTATGACCTTCCATGATCCATTATAACTAAAAATGGATAGGTTGAAGCTGTGAACAAAATCATAGAGTCTGTACTGAAGAGAGGTTTGGAAAATGCCTCAAGTGGCTGATTGCAACCCTTATTTCACAAAAAATACAAACAAGGAATCGCGATTGAATTGCAATTAAACTAGATGGAGTTGGCGACGACTTATGAGCATATAAAATGCATCCGAGAGCCAATGGCAAGAACATGTACCCGAACGTGCATGTGTACATCTGAAAAAGTTCGACTTCTTGAGATCAACAGAAATTGAATTCTCACTAAGGGTTATTAAGAGAAGACTAGATCAGATAGCCAAAGCTTATTAGCTCTGCAGAATCAGACACGAATGGCCATTGATATTCTCGAGAAGGCATCTCCAAGAGGATTTAACCAAGGTTCGAAGCGGAGCATGGAGGATACGTAATTCAAAGCGTATCACGTTCGGTCACGTAATACACTTTGGGGGGCAAGTGTTTACTGGGGAATTGACCAGGCAACTTAGTACTCGGCCTCCCCATCGATCAGTTAAACAATGAGCGTTCGGCATGTTAAGACCGTTCGGCACGAGCACAGCGTTCGGCATCTAAAGGGCGTTCGGTATGGGATAACGTTCGGCATCTAGGAGCGTCCGGCATCGAGACACGTTCGGTAGTGAATACCGTTCGGCCAAGGAAGAACGCTCGGCATAAAATCGTTCGGCATCCATGAACGTTCGGCCTACAAGGTACGCTCGGCATTCCCGGACTGTTCGGCATTCCAGCCTCATTCGACCTGCATCCCTCACTCAACACCACATCTCTTCCGGTACGTATCTCGTTCGGCAATCACCTGCAGCTCGTCATCCAAGGTCATTCAGTACAAATGGATGTTCGGCATTCAGAGTGTCCGGCCTCACCTCATTCGGCATAAAGGGGGAGGCTCGGCATTCTGTTGTTCAGCCTATCTGGTTCGGCGCATAGGACTTACACTATTTGGACCGAGTTATTCAGCTACCAGGCCCACCAGAGAAGTCCAACCCACCTTCGTCTATAAATAGAGAGGCAGGGGCACAATGAAAGGGACCTTTTTTGGGAGAACAATGAGGAGACTCTGCCACTTTCAAGACTTACTATTTTCGGTTCAAACTTGTATTCAAGTCATTAATATATGGATTGTATCTGTATTCAACTACTTTTGAAAGAAATAAAGATCAAAACTCAAAGTGGATGTAGGCAGTTACGCTGAACCACTATAAATCCGGTGTTCTTACTTTCTGCATTTAAATTAGCATATTCTTCCTTGTTTAATTTAACTTCATCACTTACATCTCTACACAATCTTTCTCAACGAGGTTAGTGACCAATTTTGGTGCTAACAATATATATAACGACTTTATTTTGATATGGGGTTTAAATGAAATATCTATTTTAAACTATATATATATATATATATATTTGTTCTCCATCGAGTTCAAGATCGTGCCATCTTCGTTTTTCTTTGCTTTGGATTTGTCGCAGAGTCCGTGATTCAATTCGTAACCGGATTGTTTTATTATTTCTCATGATTTTGCAATATAATATATATATATAAAGATTTTTATTTAATATGTGTTTGATCGAATATTGATTTTTAATATATATAGGGATTTTCATTTTTATTGGTGTATTAAATTTTGAATATTGAGTTTAAGAAAAGGTATATATATTTCGTATTTCAAATATAGTTTGTTTCCATTCTAGATCATGTTAGCTTTGATTTGTTTTCATCGATTTCTAATTATCGTGCTTTGCTCATGCTTTGCCACTGTCCGAACCCACATCCGAATGTCGTACCCGTATCTGTGTGCATGTCCGTATCACCTTCATGTCATATTCTTGTTCTCTAGCCTTGAAAGGTGAGCATTCACTCACGATTAACATTCTTATATTTAGTAAATATAATTCACATGAAATAACGATTGAAATATACTATTAAAATTGAATTGTTAAGTTATTTAATTGTTAAATATGATATGTCATTATCTGCAATTGTGCACCTGTGATATATGACACCATAACCTATTGTATATAGTATATTTAAATTTGTTACTGATGATATATGCCTGTTGTTGATATATTATATTATATTATTATCATATTTGTTCTCACTCTACAAGTTCCCTGTTAGTTTAGAAATCCCTTTGGGTTGAAATGATACATACTCGAACGATATTATAGATTAGGGGAAAATCGTTATGGGTTGAAATGATAAACCCAAGCGATTTTCATTGATTTTGAAATTTTGGGATTGCGGGTTGAAATGATATACACCCGTAAATATTAAATTATTATGGATTGAAATGATAAATATCCGTATCACTTGATCATAGGATAGAAAATTATATACGGACACCGTTGGTCTATTTTAAGAAAAAATGATTGCCAGAGTTTGAAAGGAAGTATATGGATTTTATTAAATTGTATGTTTTGGAAATTTTAAATTTATAAATTAGTTTTGAAAATATAAATTTTAAGATTTTTCCTATAATTTTATTATTTTAAAAATACATAAAATAAGATTTAATACAAAATACATTTAATAATAAGATTTGATTTAATAAAAATTTAACTTAATTGGTTTATAATATGTTTAAGTATTTATTTAAATTTATATTAATATTTTAAAAATAGATTTTATAACTCTAATAATAAAGGTTAGGAAGATAAATTAATGTTGACATGGAATTTAAATTGGTTAATAATTGAATTTAAATAAGAATTTATTTGAACTTATTGATTTTGAGGTTTTGAAAAATATGATTTCTAACTTGATTTGATAAAAAGTGATTAAATGAATATTCTCAATTTTAAATAAAATTGAGATTGAATATTTAACATTGATTTAAATTTATAAATTGGGATATTAACTAATTATTATTAAATGATTAAGTGAATACTTTCCAATTTGAATAAAATTAAAGTTAAATGTTGAAATATAAATGAAATTTATATTGTAAATGTTCGAATATTTAAACTTGAATCTTATTGGAATTGAAGTGATAGTTCAAACTTGGATTTTAAATCGATATAAATTGAAATGGTTTATTTAGAATTTGAATTGAACCTTTGACCTTTAAATTGAAATGGTTAAACTGGAATTGATTTAAATTGAATTCTTGAATTTAAGTTGATTTGAATAGATTTGCGAAATTGGAGGAAACAAATTTTATAATATAAAGTATTTTTAATATATATAAACTATTTTAATTTATAACTATTTTAATATATACACTATTTTAACCTTCTAAACTGTTAGGTGATAACTGTTATGATTACGGAAGTGTTATGATTTCAAAATGTTATGATTTCAAAAGTGTTATGATTTCGAAAGTGTTATGATTTCAAAAGTGTTATGATTTCAAAAGTGTTACAAATTTGAAAGTGTTACGATTCTGGAAAAGAATATTGTTTAAAGTGAATAATGATATTGAATTGGTATGGTTTTTGAATGAATATGATATTTTGATATGAAGTATGAACTATTTGAAATGAAATGACCACGGTGTGAAATAAGCGTTTGGTTGTTAAAGAGACTGAGATCAGATATTGTCATACTCTCCGCCAATACCGAAAACCACTTTAACAACTGTGTACGCGTCGGAGATTCCAGAACGAAGTAGGATGGTTGGCGAGGATTCTATATGTGGTATTAGCGCAGCCCTGACTCCCGTGAGTCAGCTTGATGTGGCTAAAAAAGGAGCCACGTCGGGCCAAATGAGGTCATTCCTCTGATCGGGCAAATTTCTTCGACGCCATTCTATTACTTTGTGATTTGATTGGGTGCGACCTTTGATTTGGGAGTGTGTCTCGAGGTGGGCGGTAGTAGCTGCTATGCATTACCACTAGTCCGGATCCGCAAACAGTATATCTACCCTGGCATTGCCTCGCGTGCCTTGTCACATGCCCTATCGCGCCTTCTACTAGTTTGTTTTGTGTCGTACCTATGGAGTGCTCCCTGATAGCCCACCTGCGGGTGGAGTTTACAGTATCTGTATAGACTACGACATTATATAAAATGTGTTAAGGGGGATATGGGTAACGCCTTAACGCTATTTTAATAGTTTACTTTACTATAGACATTATTATAATAGCGTATATTACTACATAGTATATAGTTCCACGGATCCTTTGAGGATGGAAATCCCAAACATCCTTTAAGTTATTTGTAATTCAGTTGACATTTCACTTGAGTTGAATTTACTATATAAGAATGTTAATCCTGACTCGAGTGTTTTGTATTTTGCTTTATGCTCGGGTCAGACTGAGTGTCACAGCATTTGAGACTCACCTTTGGAGATTGGAGCTTTGTTTGAGGATCTATCTATCAAGTTTTCAGTTATTTCAGTTTATTCCAGTCATATATGTTCAGACTCATTAGTTGCTTATGTATTGGAGATTCATTTGTATTTGAGATTTTGTTGTATTTTGTTTCAGACTCTGATGTTTTATAGTAGCTTCATGAACTACTATTAATCTATTATGCTCCTTATTGTTGTAATACTCTGTGTCTGTGATTCTATGATTGATTTATTTACTGTATATGTCAAGTTTTGCCAAATATAAATTAACAATCTGTTGTTTTGAGCAATTCAAGTCCGGCACGTACGGATGCGAATGGTTTGAAATGCCAAGTCGTTACACTCTAGGTTGGGAAATAATGTTAAGTAACCAAGTATTTTTGAATTTAATAGAAACTCAAAAATAACACTTTTTTTTAAAGACAAAGATTTTGGGATTTGATGTTTTGAAAATTTAGAAGTCTTTGTTTTTGAAACGATAAATACCCAACCAAACTCTTATAAATATGGAGTATAGAGAAATCCTTTCCTAGGTGTAACGGAAAAAGTGCAAGACCATGTAGGGGATAGCAGTGATTACTTTTGGAAGTAATGATAGAAGTTCCCATGGAATGTATAGGACACTAGTAAGAACCTAGGAATGTTAATTCATGTGTGCAGACTAAAGAAGACAGTAAAGTGAAATGAGTAAGGTAGTAAGGCATGCATGGTTGAGAATGGATATTCTTGATTTGGAGGAACTTGGGAAAAGCATCTTTCTTTAGTGGAATTCACATTAGATAGCAGTTCTCAAGCTAGCATTAGGTGGCACCTTTCGAAGCTCTTTATGAAAGACCGCGCAAGTCGCCTTCGCGTTGGATAGGGTCTACAGAGGAATTGCCTTGGTTCCGACATAGTTAAGAAGACTTCGGGGATGATTGGTTTGATTGGGAGAAAATTTGTATTTCGTATCCACATTCCTTTGATAATAAGTTTTCAAATTTTCTATTTCCATCTTTAGTTTTGAATAGGTTCTTTCCTTTATTATCCTTTGGGAGGGTAGAACTTAGGATTTAACCTATGGATGGTAGGATTTGATGTAAACATGTTAATAGAACATGTTATGAATGATGTATGCTAGTGATTGCAAGTGTTTGCTAGTGGATGCTAATGGACGCACATAGGTACACTAGGCACTATTATTCTTTAGGGATCGACCTAACTAGGATACTAGAACATATGCATATGGATGTGTGCACATTTTTATATTATTTTTCATGGTTGCTATAAATGGATGATTATCACATGATTGTTGCATTTGAATGATGTTTGTAGCACACATATAGAATTATCAGTTGTCATTAGGGAATTTTTGCATTCATTTGGATACATGGCACAGACATGATTGCATAAAAGGAGGTCAACTGAATCAGTGGACCGCCTAATCTTTGGCATTAGATAGGAACATTTACACTACACTAATTGCATAAGTATCATAAATTGCATTAGAAAAACCTAAGGACAATGGATGAATTGTTGATGATTGAGTGGTTGGTTGTTGAATTGGATGAAAACATTTAGTACATTCTTTTATCCTTAGATATTTCGGGGACGAAATCCCTTAAGGGGGGAGAATGTAACAACCCAAAATTTAACCCGTAATAAATAATTAATTCGATAATTAATTGTAACTACCCACTATTTTGGACCATTCAAATCGACAATAAATCCACACATGTCAGACTTGAATAATATAAAACAACAGATTGTAAATAAATTTGGAGCAAATAAAACCAATCACAGAATCACAGACACAGAATATCAGAATAACTCGCAGTGGAATTTAAAATAAACAGTGGTTCATGAAGCCACTAAAATTACATAGTCTCAAAACAGATACAAAATACCATAGTCTGAAAAACAGATACAACAGAAGTCTGAATACATAAGTTCACAAATACATAAGCAAACCTGAACGAAATAACTGAAATGGAAAGACAACTAGATAGGCTGATAAACTCCAAAAATCTCTAGCTCCAGAAGGTGAATCCAAAGCTGTAATACTCAGGCTGACCCGAGCGTAAAGCAAAACACAAACACTCGAGTCAGGACATACATACTTATACAATGTAAACCAACTCAAGTGAACTGTAATAGAAATACACAAGTAACTTAAAGGATGCTTGGGACCGCCCATCCTCTAAGGATCCGTTAAACTATTTACTATGTAGTAATATTCGCTATTATAATAATGTCTAATAGTAAAATAAACTTACTTTTAAATAGCGTTAAGGCTTTACATTTTCCACCTTAACACATAATAGTGCCAATAGTCTATACAGTACCGTAATACCCCGTAAACTGGAGCTACCAAAGGATACTCCATAGGTACGACACAAATACAAACTCGTAGTAAAGCGCGCTATGGTAGGTGACATGGCACAACTAGGCAATGCCAGGGTAGATATACCAATTACGCATCCGGGCTGGTGGTAACTCATAACAGCCACTACCGCCCACCTCGAGCCACACTCCCAAAATCAAAGGGGTGCACCCAATCAATCACAAAAGTAATAAAATGGTATCGAAGAAGTGTGTCCGATTAGAGGGGCTACCTCATTGGCCCGAGAATCGCTCCTGTTTTAGCCACCTTATGCCAACTCGCGGGAGTCGGGTCCACGTATATACCTCAATAGGATCGTCGCCACCATCATACTTCATTCTGGAATCTCCACCGCGTACATAGTTGTTAAAGTGGTTTTGGGTATCGACAGAGAGTATGTCCATATCCGATCTCGATCTCTTTAACAACCAATCGTTATTATAACCCGTGGTTATAAATTTCAAAAAGGTTTATACTTAAAAACCCAAAATATCACTTCTATTTCAAAACCACCTTTTCAAAAACAAATCAAACAATATCATTTTTACTTCAAAAACTAAATACAATATCATCTCTATTTCCAGATAAATATATATATATATATTCATTTGAGCCATTTAAATATGAAGTCATTATACTTTCAAATAAAATATTAAATTTCCAAAATTATAGCATTTTCTGAGTTCATTCATTTAGTTACATAACTCCAAACCATTGTATTTTCAGAACAGCAGCACTTATAAAGTGTTGCGGTAGATATAGTAGTATTTCAAAACATTGTCATATTTCAGAAACAGCAGCACTTACAAAGTGCTACAGTAGGTATTAGTAATTTAAAACATTTCAGTTTCATTTCAGCCACCACAGCACTTACCAAGTGCTATAGTAGCTATTTAGTCATTCAAACAGTTTACTTTCAGCAACAACAACACTTACCAAGTGCTGCAGTAGCTCTTTGGTTATAGTTCATTTCCAGAAATGACAGCACTTACCAAATGCAGTCTTAATACTACAACATTTCTGAAGTGCTACCAATACTAATTCTACATTTATTATAAAATTCCAAAAACGTTAAAACTTCAATTTTTTAGCCATTTTAACCTATGAAATCATAATTTTTTTTCAAAAATGTTCATTTGAATATCCTTTAACTTATGATTTTATAAAATAATTTTTTATTAACAAATATCCAACTTTAAATAATAATTCACTTATTACGTCAAAGTGCACTATTTTCTTAACTTTTGTATTTTAACAATTTACTTAATACATTACCTTAAAATACCATTTCATATAATAAAACTAAGTTTTCATTTTATTTACTTAACTTAAAATTTTCCTTTTTAAAAGCCAAATTTCCCAAATTATCAAGTTAAGTCATATTCCAAAATACATTTTTCCCATTTATTCACTTATACATTTTAACTCATAAAAAAATCACTAAACCTTATTTAAATCATTTAAATTCAAATTTAAGTTAAAATATCATATTTTACATTTAATAATACTTAATAAATTTCAGAAAATATATAAAATAACCACGGGTCTGTATAATATTTTCTAACCTAGGTCAAGTGATACAGATAATATATCACTTCAATCCGTAATTTAAAAAGAAAATCCGGGTTCTATCATTTCAAACCCGCAATCCCAAGTAAATCAAATACAATAAAAATCACTCGAGCCTATCATTTCAGCCCATAATGATTTTTCCTTATTCTAAAGTCCATTCGGGTATGTATCATTTCAACCCATAGTGATTCTATTCTACAGGGAACTTGCAGTGTGAGAAACAATAATTAAAAATAATTGTATAGCATATAATATTGTAATAGATGATGTAACAGGTATAAAAAAAATCAGGTTATACATCATATAAATAGATCACAGGCATATATGAACATAGTATATTAATCACTACATATTCACTTGTCATCAATTCACAATTATACAAGTACGGATGTCTAGAGTGAATAGCTCACCTCTAAAACTAGAGATCCAAATCAAAACACAACCAAACTTCGCAAAGCACGACAAAGCACGAATCAACTACGAGTGGATGGAGAGCCAAGGTCCAGATCTTGTAACAACCAAAATATATAACATACATAAGAATATAATTTACAAAAGAATATAAACCAAAACAATGAACAAATCTAGATCAAAAGAACAATCATTGGCTTAACCAATGCAAGTGGCTCGGCTACAACCCAAAATGGCTTGACCATGGTTTAGTAGTGCTCGGCATGGTTCTGATCTGAGGTAAATGGTTTGGCCTAGGTCACAAAATATGAAGAGAGGTGGAGTTACAAAGCAAGTGAATACAAAGAGTCAAGGCAAAAGAGGTTATGGGTTCACATAGGCTCGGCCCTATGGTCTAAATGGCTCGGTCTGGTTCAACTACAGGTCAGGTCGGGTCAAGTGGTGGACAGAGGTCGGTGGTGAGGTCAGTCACGTGCTGGAGAAGGTGGTGGCAAGGTGGAGGCCGAGGTGAACAAAAGGAAGGGGATGGAATATAGTGTTCGGCTAGGGTTTGCTTGGAGTTTTTGTGGTGAAAGTTCATCATAGTGGCCACGACAATGACTGGCCAGAGGAGGTAGGGGTGCTGGCCGTGGAAGGTGAAGGAGGAGGAGGTGATGGTGGTGGTCGGTGGAGGTGAGGATAGGGTAGTGGCCGAGCAAAATAGAGAAGAACAAAAGAAAAAGCAAAAAAAATGAAGAGAAGCCATGGAAAAACACTTACAATATTTTGTTCTCAGCAGAATGAAATTGAGAAGTGAGATCATGAGAAACTTTGTACGTGATTTACAAAGAAAAATGAGCGGCTATAGGAGTAAAATGCATGGCTATGGAAATGAAGAGACTAAGAAAATAAAAAGTCACGAGTTAAAGTATGTAACTCTAGTCTCTTTGAATTTCCAAGCCATTTATCCAAAATAAACCAGTCAAAAATCAAATAAAAAAAGAAAATAAAAGTCAAAAAAAAATAAAGTAGAAAATAAAAATAGATAAATGGGCTTAGGGAAAATAGAAAATAAATACAGAAAAATAATTTATTTTATTGTAATTGGAAATTAAATTGTAAACAAACTCGAAACTTACATTGGGAAAATTCCAAATTTCACTTTTTAAATGATAAAAAAAATCAAAATTTGAAATAGAATTTATTTAAAAATATTTAAAAAATCTTGGGTTGTTACATTAATTAAATAATAAAATAACTTTGTGAAATTATCGGAATTGAGCCACGAGAGTTGCATCATTGTGTTCGTGGTAATTTTTTGGTCAATTTCCATATATAAAACGTCATAATCCGAGCTAAATGAACGAGATATGAATTAAACAAGACAACGAAAAAAAATAAAAAATAAAAAAATTTATATGGTCAGGTCGACCTGCCGGTCGATCTGGGCAAGGGGGCGATCGACCACCCAGTCGACCCACCAACCCATTTGGGGGAACGAACGAACGAACGTTCGTTCGATCGAATGTTGTAGACGTGTTTCGCATTCTTCAACTCGATCTGGTCCTTCCATTCTTACATCCGGTGGCTCCTCTTCAGCCTATGACGTGGTTACATCTTATTAAATTCCCAAATCCAATGGTCTGAGATCCACTTCTACCCATATAAATAAAACCCTAGGCCTAACACTTTTTCTCATTCTAAGATTTTCTCCAATTGGGTTCACCTATTCAGAAAGGATCCGAAGCGGAATAATTTTCCAAGGAGGAAATCGTTTTAAATAAAAATATTTAACAACCCCAAGTGGATTCATGAAGGCCTAAAGGGAAGAGTTAAGGACCAGAGGTGAGTGATTGTAATTATTTTAAATTTCTTTAAGTAATTGAAAATAATAGGGTTTCCAATAGTTGTAGTTTTACTACGATTTTTGGACTAACCTTTCTAGTAATTTATTTACATTTTTAGAATTATTTTCAGTCTATTTCTTCTAGCTATTCTTTTCAATTAATTTCAGTTTATTTCTAGCTTTTCCATTTATTTACAGTATATTTACAGTATTTTAGTTTATTTACTGTTATTTATACCTTCTTCTTACGCCTTGGATTTCCTTCTATTTTCAGTTTTCTTTTATTCCTCCTCCTTCTTCTTCGCGTATGGATTAGAATAGAAATAACACGAAATTGGATTAATTATAAGAAATCTGAAATAATGGAATATAAGATGTAAATTATAAAGACTGTAATATAAGTGGAATTGGACTAAAATTATGCCTAATTATGATATTAATTGGACTGAATTAAAGAGATTGGCCTGGTTATAACTTAGAATTATAACTAAAAAGAATAAAAGAATAAAAGAAGCTTATTTTCACACTTAGACCTTAGGTTAAGTAATAAGCATGATCATAACGCAGGTTATAATAAGAAATAGAACGGAGTAAGGCTTATTTTAAGACTTAGGATAAATTAATAAGCACAGATAGTAAGAACAAGAGTAAAGGCTTATTTAAATAATTTATCTAAGTTAATAAGCAAAGAATTAAAGTAGGACCTGTACCAAATAGCATTCCCCTATTATTTTCTATGGGTACTGTAACAATCCCGAATTTTTAAACTATTTAAATTGATAATTGAATTTAAATTTTGATTTAAATTGTGAATGTGTTAGAATTTTTCAAGTTTAAGATGAGAAATAGATTTGAATCTAAAATTGAATCGGGATTTATATAATAATAAGACAATCTGCTTTAAAATGTTAAAATATAAAATCTTTGGATTTTAAAATCAAATTTATCTTGTTCGATAAAAATTAAAAACTCCACATTTTGAAATTGATATGATATAGGCAAATTAAAATAATATAGATAAAGATGTTTAAAAAGGGATAAATTTTATCTACAAATAAATAACAAAATTATTAACATACTTTTTAATAAAGATAAAAACAAAATAAAAATAAAATAAAATAAAATAAAAAAAAATACCATACCCTATATCGTACCAGCCCATAACCCCCCACGATCTCCTCTGCACAAATACGAACCCGACCCCTCTCCCCTTCTCATTCGTAACCCTAAGAAAAAAAAAATCGAAGACGAAAAAAATGGTGGAGACTCAAAATCTAGGGCTTCGGCGTTGATTCAATTCTCTGGCGAATCTGCTCGATCGACCACGGCTTCACCTTAGATTTTCCTCGCTCGCGACCTCTTCGAAACAGGTGAGTAGTACTATCTACTCAGATCTAATTCGAGACTCTGATTTCCTAGTTTGTTCCAATTTGAGGTTTTGTTGCTTGAGTAACTGGTTGACTTCGTTCTTTTTGGGCTTCGGCCATGTTCAAATTTCGTTGCTTGATTAATTGAAACTGATGACTTTGATTTTGTGTTGATGCTATTTAAACGGTTATATGCCTTTGTACCCCTGTCACTTGTTGACTTCGGTCCTAGGTTGGCCATGGTATTTTTGTGGGACATCGTCTTGATTTTCTGGAGATTTTTGTTCTGTAAATCTTTGTTGGCTTCGGCCTTGAACATGATTTTTGCAATGTGATTGTTCACATCGGTTGTGCTTGCTTATTCCTGTTTTCTTTGGATCCTCTGTGCTTCTGACTTGATGTCATCTGGACATTTTGGTCATTTTTTTTTCTACTTGGTATAATCTGCACTGTTTTGTATTGCATGACTATATGCATTTTGCAATTTGACCTGTAGTACACATGAACTTGTTATGCAATTCTAGGTCTTTGGCCATTAATTGTTGGAACTACTCTCGACTTTAATTTTTGTCAGTTACCTGAATCAGAAGTATTTGTTGCATTCAACTGCATACTTGTTCACGTCGATATTTACACTGCTGCACTTATATATGTATACCATCTGGACTTGTTGTATTCATCTAGTATAGTAGCTTTATGTCTTATGTAGATGTTACTGATGACCTCGGCATGCCTTGAACTGTTTCCACAACGTTCATGTGCATTTTCTATTTAGGTGAAATTGATCTCTAACTTTATTATCTCGGCCGTATGATTTTATTTGAAAACTGCAAGCATGATTTTGAAAGGAAAAAAAACAGCACATTTTATTTGTTGCACTTAGTCGATCCATTGCAGATAAACTTGAGCATCCTTGTAGTCTTCACTGCAACCTTTGGTTGCATATTTAATATGCAGATACACTTGATGATTTTTCTTGGTTAAGATAATTTAATTTTGGAAACTGCTGTTGTTTAAAAATATTTCGAATGTTGGTGGCACTGTCCAGTTTCACTCATTTGTTACTGTTGCCTTGAACTGTCGCCAACACATTCATGTTCATTTTCTATTTAAGCGAAATTTCCAGTTCCATGTAGTTGTTGCTGGTGCCTGGTATTTGTTGCCTTCATATTCATGTACGTTAGTACTGCTTCATGTCATATACATTTTCTACTAAGATTGCACCATTCAGTTTCATGTAATCTAATGTAGATGAATGTTTTGATATTGGCTTTGCATCTCCCTCGTGTACTACCTGGGTCTGCATCCTTAATCTTGCCACTATTATGGTCTGTAGCCCATTTGCATACATTGATCTTGTTTGGTAGTGTACTCAGTTTGGCTTTCATTCAAGTTTGGTCTGTCCTGAACTTCATCTTCTGGTCTGTATTCTTGCTGGTCTAAGGCTGTGCTTGCATTGCCCACTTTGGGTTACAGTTCAATTGTTTTGATGCCATACGTTTGCTTGGCATTGATTGGTTGTCACTGTTTTTTTTTATTATTATTATGTTGTCACTGCCTTGTATATCTGTTATTCGTTGGGCCTTGCTCTGTTGCCTTATCCTTGGTGCACTGTCCAGTTCATGTTGTTGGCATTGATTTGTGTCAAATGATTCACTTCCACCCGAGTCTGCGCCTTTATGCTCGAGTCTGATATTAGCATTTGGTGTTGCGATGGCATCATATAAATGTGGCAAGGCCGTGCACGTTAGCGTGCACTGCAGCCACCCAGAATTGACAATTTTGAACTAATATTTTCTTTGTGTCGTGATGCATTGATCTTTTATGCCTTTGATACTGGTGGCGAGGCCGTACACGCGTGCGTGTACGGCAGCCAATCGAGTTTTTGATGGTTTTAAAGTGACATTTTTAATTGTTTTAAATTGATTTAGTCGATTTGATAAATTGATTATTTATCTCTGTTGATGATTTAAATCTGCTGATTTATTGTTTAACACTGTTTAGTGTTAAGATTTTCGTTATCCGATTTCTTTGTTAAAAGGATTGGATAGACGGGAATTTTTGTGACTGTCGTCTATTTAAATTATTATTGCCTCTATGCACTAATAAACTGGTTTGAATTAGACTGACCTGTGTATTATTTTCTTTTGAATGTAATACTCGCGTCAGACCGAGTATTTTTACAGCTTGAAGATTTTCGAGCAGCGAAGTTAGAGAGAGAAAAGAATCACTTAAGTTTTCAAAAGAAAATTGTATTTTAAGATATTCCGCTGTATCAGTATTAAAATTGTATAAACTCTGATGTATTCAAAAAGATTTATAGTAATGAAATAAAGATTCATTTGTTTTAATTCATTGTTATTATTCTGTGTTTCTGTGGCTGATTCTGTTTAAACCTTATAAACTAAATAACAATTCGTCTTTTTGAACGTTTCGAGTTGGTTTAATTACCGACTGGAGGCGGTCGGAAGGGGGAATGTTACAGAGTGGTATCAGAGCTTTGGTTTACACAAAGCTTAGTTTATGATGTTTAATATGAATAGTTACTAGAAACACTTTAAAGGAAAATGTTTTTCAAATCTAAAGAAGTATAAAATTGTTTGAATGGATTTGAAATTTAACTAAAGGAAAGTTAAATAAATTGAACTGGATTTGATAAATTATGGAGACGGAAATTTAAACTTAAAAGATAAGTGATTATATTATATAATATGGATGGGGAAGTTTAAATTAATAAGTTGTATAACTTATAAAATGAGAAAATTTGAATAAAACCAGTTGTTAAATGGTTAAACAATTTTTGTTAAGTAAAACGAAATCTGAATTTTGAATCGTGATATGAATTTGACTTTAGAAAAAGTTAAATAAAATGACTTTAGAAATGAAACATAACTTAAGTAAGTGTTGAATGAGGGTGAATTTGATATCAAAATGAATTAATAAAGCGAAGTAATGAATATGAATTTGAGTTATAGAAAGGAAATTCAACTTTAATTGTAAAAGTGAATTAGTGAATAAAACATAAAATAGAAATGTTGTTAAGAGTTGGATAAAACTTAAGTTAAGAAGTTGTGAATATGGTGAGTATAAGAATTCAATCAGAATTAGAATATAAACCAATTGAAATTAAGTGTGTTAAACCAAATTGAATGTAAGCAAAGTAAATAAATTTGGTTAAATTGAATGTGCATTGGTTGCTAGTTGATCGTATGGAAATTCATTAAGTGTTAATGAAATTGAATTAATGGAAATTTGAAAGCTATGAAAATTGAATTCAAATTGAAAAATAAGTAAATCTAAATAGAATCAAATTTGATTTGAATTGAAAGCAAACTAACTTGAATATAAATTAGTGAATGTGAACTAATTGAATATGAATGAATGTTAGTAAAATCCAATGTAAAGGAATCAAATGTGATTTAACTGGAAATCAATTCAATGAATGGTTTACTAAAGAACTAGTAGATTATCTTGGAAATAGAAAATTGATAAATCCGAAAATGGCTTATTTTGATAAGTAAATCTTTATAGCTTGTTAAAGGAAGTATATCCACAATTTTGGACAGTGGATAATCTTTGAAATAAAATGTGCAGGAAATATTGAAATTTGGTTAGTGAAGTATATTCACGATTTTGGACAGTGAATATATTATTGAATAAAATGGACATGTTTTGGGAAAGTGATATTTTAAAACGAAGTAAATTGTTTTAAAAGATGTTTTCAAAGGCATTGAATATCGAAACCATAGATTTCAACATTCATTGTTGAAATAGGCGTTTTCGAATATAAGGAAATGATGGACTATAACACTGTTGTTATAGTGAATGATTTCCGAAAGGAAATGTTTTGTATAGTATTGGGATTTATACATCTATCTAAATTTCGAATCCCTATACTAGTGATTTTGAGTTGTCGTAACGATGTTTTACGTAACATTCGTTTTAACTCAAATAAATATGTGAAAGAGAATGATTTCCTTAAAGATGAAATATATACTTAATTTTGATTTAAGTATATCGAATATTTTCAAATGTTGAAAATAAATGGATTTGTGAATTACTTATTTTTAAATAAGTATGGAAATATTTTTCCAAATATGAAATGTTGTGAATATATTCCGTAAGGAATAAATGATTTGAAATTCATTTTTTGAAGTCGAAGTTGAAAAGTTAAATGAGAATTTGAACAATTTGTTCAATTTGAAATTTTTCAAAAAGATTGGATCGTTAAGTTAAAATTGAGTTTAACTTCGACATCAAAGACAATATAAGTTGAGCTTTGAATTTCAGATGATGATTTGGATTGTATGTCTAACACTGTGAATTGATGACATAGCAATTGATCTCTATTAAATATATATCTGTTGGTGGCGGAGAATTTATTCTCTTAGCTTAACACCCTTCTCTGAGACGTACGAGCTCAGAGGTTATATATCGATAGACATCAATTCTGTGTTGAGAATTGACGATGTAACGTGAAATCCAAATCGAATGTGTAAGTCGATAATAAATTGGAATTATGAATATGAATTAGGTTTGAGATAACCTTAAATTTCCAAATCGACTTAGAGGAAAATCTTTGAAATCCTCTATTTTGTTATGAATATGAGATATGTAGGTTTTCAGAACTTATATATATGAATACGGTAAATTTGAAATCGTTAGTTTAGAAAGTCATTGTTATGGGAATCTTATGTAAGCTTACATAGATATTATATGTACGAAATGTGAAGTGAAAGTACTACATATATATGACATTATGTTTTCTAAACTGAGGATATGGAAAAGTACCTTCCATTTATTATTTGAGAAGGTTTTGGAACTCTCGATGAGTGTCCATTTGAAATTCGTAGCTACGTAGAATTTCCATTTAGTCAGAGTGACTATTTGAATCGGAAATCCCTCGCGATGGATCATCGTGATGAGATTAGATTGATTGATTAGCATAATTTGAGGGGCGAGATGCCCACAGTTACAAGCGATTCCACTGGGATAGTGGCGTAACCGCCGAGTAAACTGCAATCTAATGCCAAGCGAAATTTGAGGGGCGTGATGCCTACAGACACAAGCGATTCTACTGGGATAGTAGCGTAACCGCCGTGTGTACTGCAATCTATGGCAACAACCATGGCGAAATTTAAGAGGTGAGAAACCTACAGATTACGAGCGACTCTACTGGGATAGTAGCATAACCGCCGGGTAAGCTGTAATCCATGGGGGAACGTGCTTTCCATATCCATTTTTAAAAGAATTTTTAAAAGTATTTTCACTGGGAATTGAAGCAAGTATATTTAGTACTTGGAGATTTTTAGACCTGCGCCTGGCCAGCGTATGCCTAATGTCTGTGAGAACGAAGATGGACTTGTTAAATTTCGAGTTAGCAAGTATTTTCAAACTGTAAATAGCAAATTAATAGTTTGAAATTAAAATTTCAAAATTCCTACCTAATAAATTAAGAAAGAGGATCTTTGAAATGTTTTGAAAGTCCACAGCTTTGGAAGAGATATATTATATAAATCTCTAACGTGAAGAATTTTAAAGTTTAAATCTGAGTTTGTAAGTCAAAAAATTTAGTAAATGACTTTTGCGTTTTGATTTTAGAAAATCAATGAACAAAGGAGATGATAAACAAAACTGGTGAGATTAAACAAATGAAATGAATCCTATATTCATTTATTTGTAATAAGTTTCAAGCTTAGTAAAAAAAAATTGAGTAGGGTATAAATATCGATGAAATTTTAACAACCTTTCCTTTTCGTGGACGAAAAGTTTTTAAGGAGGGAAGTTTGTAACGATCCCGAATTTTTAAACTATTTAAATTGATAATTGAATTTAAATTTTGATTTAAATTGTGAATGTGTTAGAATTTTTCAAGTTTAAGATGAGAAATAGATTTGAATCTAAAATTGAATCGGGATTTATATAATAATAAGACAATCTGCTTTAAAATGTTAAAATATAAAATCTTTGGATTTTAAAATCAAATTTATCTTGTTCGATAAAAATTAAAAACTCCACATTTTGAAATTGATATGATATAGGAAAATTAAAATAATATAGATAAAGATGTTTAAAAAGGGATAAATTTTATCTACAAATAAATAACAAAATTATTAACATACTTTTTAATAAAGATAAAAACAAAATAAAAATAAAAAAAATAAAAGAAAAAAATACCATACCCTATATCGTACGAGCCCATAACCCCCCACGATCTCCTCTGCACAAATACGAACCCGACCCCTCTCCCCTTCTCATTCGTAACCCTAAGAAAAAAAAAATCGAAGACGAAAAAAATGGTGGCGACTCAAAATCTAGGGCTTCGGCGTTTATTCAATTCTCTGGCGAATCTGCTCGATCGACCACGGTTTCACCTTCGATTTTCCTCGCTCGCGACCTCTTCGAAACAGGTGAGTAGTACTATCTACTCACATCTAATTCGAGACTCTGATTTCCTAGTTTGTTCCAATTTGAGGTTTTGTTGCTTCAGTAACTGGTTGACTTCGTTCTTTTTGGGCTTCGGCCATGTTCGAATTTCGTTGCTTGATTAATTGAAACTGACGACTTTGATTTTGTGTTGATGCTATTTAAACGGTTATATGCCTTTGTACCCCTGTCACTTGTTGACTTCGGTCCTAGGTTGGCCACGGTATTTTTGTGGGACATCGTCTTGATTTTCTGGAGATTTTTGTTCTGTAAATCTTTGTTGGCTTCGGCCTTGAACATGATTTTTGCAATGTGATTGTTCACATCGGTTGTGCTTGCTTATTCCTGTTTTCTTTGGATCCTCTGTGCTTCTGACTTGATGTCATTTGGACATTTTGGTCATTTTTTTTTCTACTTGGTATGATCTGCACTGTTTTGTATTGCATGACTATATGCATTTTGCAATTTGACCTGTAGTACACATGAACTTGTTATGCAATTCTAGGTCTTTGGCCATTAATTGTTGGAACTACTCTCGACTTTAATTTTTGTCAGTTACCTGAATCAGAAGTATTTGTTGCATTCAACTGCATACTTGTTCACGTCGATATTTACACTGCTGCACTTATATATGTATACCATCTGGACTTATTGTATTCATCTAGTATAGTAGCTTTATGTCTCATGTAGATGTTACTGATGACCTCGGCATGCCTTGAACTGTTTCCACAACGTTCATGTGCATTTTCTATTTAGGTGAAATTGATCTCTGACTTTATTATCTCGGCCGTATGATTTTATTTGAAAACTGCAAGCATGATTTTGGAAGGAAAGAAAAACAGCACATTTTATTTGTTGCACTTAGTCGATCCATTGCAGATAAACTTGAGCATCCTTGTAGTCTTCACTGCAACCTTTGGTTGCATATTTAATATGCAGATACACTTGATGATTTTTCTTGGTTAAGATAATTTAATTTTGGAAACTGCTGTTGTTTAAAAATATTTCGAATGTTGGTGGCACTGTCCAGTTTCACTCATTTGTTACTGTTGCCTTGAACTGTCGCCAACACATTCATGTTCATTTTCTATTTAAGCGAAATTTCCAGTTCCATGTAGTTGTTGCTGGTGCCTGGTATTTGTTGCCTTCATATTCATGTACGTTAGTACTGCTTCATGTCATATACATTTTCTACTGAGATTGCACCATTCAGTTTCATGTAATCTAATGTAGATGAATGTTTTGATATTGGCTTTGCATCTCCCTCGTGTACTACCTGGGTCTACATCCTTAATCTTGCCACTATTATGGTCTGTAGCCCATTTGCATACATTGATCTTGTTTGGTAGTGTACTCAGTTTGGATTTCATTCAAGTTTGGTCTGTCCAGAACTTCATCTTCTGGTCTGTATTCTTGCTGGTCTAAGGCTGTGCTTGCATTGCCCACTTTGGGTTACAGTTCAATTGTTTTGATGCCATACGTTTGCTTGGCATTGATTGGTTGTCACTGTTTTTATTTATTTATTATTATTATGTTGTCACTGCCTTGTATATCTGTTATTCGTTGGGCCTTGCTCTGTTGCCTTATCCTTGGTGCACTGTCCAGTTCATGTTGTTGGCATTGATTTGTGTCAAATGATTCACTTCCACCCGAGTCTGCGCCTTTATGCTCGAGTCTGATATTTGCATTTGGTGTTGCGATGGCATCATATAAATGTGGCGAGGCCGTGCACGTTAGCGTGCACTGCAGCCACCCAGAATTGACAATTTTGAACTAATATTTTCTTTGTGTCGTGATGCATTGATCTTTTATGCCTTTGATACTGGTGGCGAGGCCGTACACGCGTGCGTGTACGGCAGCCAATCGAGTTTTTGATGGTTTTAAAGTGACATTTTTAATTGTTTTAAATTGATTTAGTCGATTTGATAAATTGTTTATTTATCTCTGTTGATGATTTAAATCTGCTGATTTATTGTTTAACACTGTTTAGTGTTAAGATTTTCGTTATCCGATTTCTTTGTTAAAAGGATTGGATAGACGGGAATTTTTGTGACTGTCGTCTATTTAAATTATTATTGCCTCTATGCACTAATAAACTGGTTTGAATTAGACTGACCTGTGTATTATTTTCTTTTGAATGTAATACTCGGGTCAGACCGAGTATTTTTACAGCTTGAAGATTTTCGAGCAGCGAAGTTAGAGAGAGAAAAGAATCACTTAAGTTTTCAGAAGAAAATTGTATTTTAAGATATTCCGCTGTATCAGTATTAAAATTGTATAAACTCTGATGTATTCAAAAAGATTTATAGTAATGAAATAAAGATTCATTTGTTTTAATTCATTGTTATTATTCTGTGTTTCTGTGGCTGATTCTGTTTAAACCTTATAAACTAAATAACAATTCGTCTTTTTGAACGTTTCGAGTTGGTTTAATTATCGACTGGAGGCGGTCAGAAGGGGGAATGTTACAGGTACGGTGTTTCACATAAACTTGAAGTAAGACGAGGGGAACGCTTATGCTAGTAGTGGTAGTAATTGGTCAATATAGAGATGTTCAAATCACGGGGGATTTGGACAAGAGCGCTATTAGATATTGTTTGGATGACGGGCCCGTACCGGCAGCATTCCCTTATATTTTTTATGGACACGGTGTTTCACATAATCCTGAAGTGAGACGAGGGACACGCTTATGCTGAGTCGAGGTAATAATACGACCCAATAAGTGGAGCAACAGGTAGCATGAGCATGGTGGCAGTTACGCGTGCGACTTCCATTTCGGTGCTCGGTAATCGCTATGAGTTCCAAGCGCTTAGTATGTGTGTCTTTCGTAGACACCATTGCCTTCTATGTAGGGAGCTATGTATCATCTAGTCCACAGTGGGTGCTTTGTGTATCTTTCGTAGTTACCATTGGCTGCTGTGTAGAGAGTTATATAGCGTCTAGTCCGCAGTAAAGTCTATGGAGTAGCAGGCCGATCAAAGGGTAGAATTAGGATTTCAGCCTAACTATAGGATTAGGAATTCAGCCTAATCAAGCAGCTACCAAAGATAAGTGCAAACAATCAAAGTTAACATATCATACTAATTGAGCAATAGTTTATTCGTATTTATTTCCAGTTTCTCTCTTTTCTATTTCCTTTGTTTCCTTTTATATACTAGAACTTTTGTATACTTTTACTTTGCTTAAAGATTCTAGTAGTTACTATCATTCACCAGACTTTTAGTCTGACCCACTCCTCTATTTTCCCCTTCCCCCTTCCCCCATAGGCAATTAGGGGCAAGGAAGATAGACCGCAACTTCTTGGAGACTTGGACACCCAATCATGTATTCCTTCTTTTTATTTCCAGCTTTTTGTTCTTTTACTGTACTGGCACTGTATTGAGGGAAAGTTTGTGTTTGTACTCTGGTTTTTCTGATGAGACCGAGATTTTATTTTCATAAGACAATTGTATTTGGTATTTGGAACATATGTGGTTTGTCTGAAGTATTTATGAAGTATTAATTTTTAAAATCACTTATTGTTTTTAATTACTTCCGCTGTGTTATTATCTATCTATTTTGACATGTGAATCTTAGTCTCTGCTAGTTTTAGTTTATACCTACAATGCACCATGCCTTTTAGTGTGTCCTTTTGGGTATACTAAGGGGTGTAGGGTGTTCCAAAGCCTATCAAAAGAGACTGCAAATTTGGAACACGTGCTAAAAGAAAAGAGCATCAGTGTTCATAATTTTTCCTATGTAAATTTACCTACCCAAAGAGGTAAACATCGTCTAACTTTATGCTAAAAATAAACTAATAGGTTGTTGTCATCCGGTATATAGACTACGATGCATGCAAACTCTGCCTACCGAAAGAGACAGCTATATTTACACCATAAACTGATCTACCGAAAGAGACCTGCCAACTGAATCTAAAATGTATCAACTCTCAGATTGATAATAAAATGAATATCTTCTCTTGGGGATCTATCGACTTGAAATCCAAACACCCTAAGATAATACAACTCTATAGTGTGAATTACTTTCATTATAGTAACTGCTAAATTTAACTACTGTCCCATACTAGAGAGTGAAATTCTAGTATTTATTAAAAGCTAATAAATCCCACTCAAACCAAATTTAATAAATTATAATAATAAGCAAAAGAATCTTACGGAAACTCTCATACCAATTCGACAATTCAATCGTTTGTTAAAATTCTTTGTTTCATATAAAAGCACTAAATATCATTAAAATCACAAATCCATAATAAATAAAATAAAAGAGTTTTAAATTAATTTTATATATACAAAGATACAATTTTCCAAAATAACTTTTAAATCCATAAACTCATTTTAAAGAAGAGTTGCTTATTTACAAAAGCTTTTGGAACCCTTTCAAAATCATTCAAACCTCTTTTATAACTAAAATCACTTGAAATTATTGCTTTCATAACAGCTTTTATAAAATAATACTATATTTTATCTTTTGTCTCTAAAATAGTTCCAAACTTTTATACTCAATATAGTAAATTTTAAAAAAAAGTTTTGTAATTAAATATTACTCATTTTAAAAATCTTTCAATAGAAATTTTGAAATAAGAATAAGTTAAAGAATGAAATAAAATTTTAACTATATTTTCTAATTTAAATTCCAATAAGGATCAAAATAGATAAAATCTCATTTTTGAAATTCTTTTAAAACATTTAAAAAATTCAAAGTATAAAATCATCAAAATTCAACCTCTAGAGCCATCATTGCTTTATAAAATATCATTCCATAATATTAAAAATTTTAGCAACCCAAGTTGCTTTTCGACAACTTCGATCTCTCAAATAATGCATAATCATCATATAATATAACTACAAAATCAAATGTATTTTGATGGTTTTCAACATACTTTCCATTTCATAATCAACCATCATTCCGATTTCATATAATCAATATAATTGTGATTACTTACAACCTTTGTTTAGATTCAACCATTTTTTTAGACATAGCAAGAATTAAAAGATATGTCTTGTGAGAATTTACTCACTATATAATTAGTGAAACATAAGCATATAAGCATATCTCATCCAATCCGACTAATAACAACCAAAGATTATTAGACAATCAATCATTTCTGGGCATGTAAAAGGAATTTAATTAATTAGAGATAGAATTAGTGAGTTTTCACAAATCATCTTAAATATTCGCTCTATCGTATTGACCTTGAGCACACAATGATTATCAACCCAAGCCAGCCTTCGCACAACCTTGCTTAGATACCATCATCACGTGTAGCTCCTTCGATTACTACTTCCCGACCCGATGCTAACTCCACATCGCTAGTGCCACTCCACCTACGTCATCCTAGACACACACACCACCATCCCTATGCTTGCATCGTTGCCCAGCATGCTCGCACCCTAATCGATCGTGATCTCACAATCGCATCGCCAACTACCTCTGTTCACCAACTCCCCCATGTGAGTACAGCCTATGCACGAGCCACCTCCACCCAATGCCTGCGTTGCCTTGATCCCCATCATGATTCGTTTGTTGCTTTGATATTTTCTTCTAATTTTCAAATTGAGGAGTTTTTTTTTGGGGATTTAGGTTTTTAACGAGAATAGGATGGGGCCGGGCTTTGGTTTGCAGAGGAGACAAAATGGGATTTGGGTTTGATTTTTAAGGAATGTTTGTTTTCCTCTTTGTTTTTATTTGTAATAAAACCCTTCATTTATTTAAATTCAAACATCAACTATCCTTTCAAGTTTTAACCAGTTCAATCATCTATTTATTTAATAATCAATTTCAATTTAATTTAGATTATTTTACACTTCTTTCTACCAAATATAATTCGATAATTACACAATTTCATTCAATCCAATATTATTTTGTTCTATGTAATTATCAAAAAGATTAACACGAATGAATCTTATTTTCAATTATGCATTGCATTGTAGTGAAATAAATTTATTTTTCTCTAACTATTTCATTGATATAAAATTTATTTACACTTTAAAATATTTTATAACAATCAAAATGTTTTATTTGAATTTTAATATATAATATTGAGTGGAATTTATTTACTAATTAAATTTTGTTATAATAAGATCCTTTATTAAATTAATTTTAATTGGATAATAATTTTGTTTTGAAAATGATAATTGTCAAAATCAAACTTTCGCACTTCCATTTTAGTTAAATTAGTTTAATACCGCCACTTAAAAACAGGATTGTTATAGACCTCCTCCCTATGAAATTGCATCCTCATAATTTCTTATAGGTGAACATCACACACTCAACCGTTAATTGACTTTCGAATTCTACAATTGAGTTGAAACAGGCAATCCCTTTAAGTGGTTAATATTAAAATTAAACTTATCATATATTTTACATTAGATTCAATCATTAACTTCCACTTCTAGTATAAAAAAATCTAGAATTTTTTTCCAAGTATTAGGGTTTGCAGAAAAATTCGGTATTCTTTTGTATGGAGATCCAATTGCAATTTCACAAATATAATATATATGATATACATCGACCACATGGTCAGAAACACAATATATATTAATATTTTTAAGACTTCTATATTTTAATCCGAAAGTGTACCTTTATTTTAGCATTTTTAAGCAAATTCTCTTATTATTATGCAAGCAAGATTGGGTCACCATCGCTAATAGGTCCTAATAGCCTCTTGAACATCAATTCTTAACTCGATATTGACATTAGTCGCATATAGAAATTGATAGAATATGTATGAATTCATTTAACTTATAATAACAACTAGATGTCTTAGTTTAAGCCACTTGAGACAAACTTTTAAAGGTCTAAAATGTAAAATTAGGTGGTGAGATCAAAGAGTGAATCATTATATAGTGCGTTAGCTTTCCATAAGAAGATCATAAAAATGTTAAGTATAACTTAAATTATGAGAGTTTATCTGAAAGTATCAAATTCTGGAAATGCAAGAAATATACATAGGCCTGAGTTATAAAACTGCATTTTTGGCATAGAAAACATCAATATATCACATAACACTTCAAATAATATTTATAGCTTAGGTTTTAAGCTTTCTAGAATAGGCAAGGTCATCAAAATAAGGCTAACGGATCAAATGTTATGAGCAAAATGGTTCAGCTCAGTTTTAATGAATTTGTATTTCTGGGCAACGAGCATTACTTTCATTATTTTACGTTTAAACCATCATAAACTTCGAAATATTGGAAAGTGATAAACATCAAAATTGTTATTTATAATGTTATCTAGTTAATGGAAAAAATATCGACAAAATTGGATAAGGTGTTTAAGAGTTATGCTCAAATCGATAAAAAGTTCAAATTCTGAAGTAACATACATATGTTTTTCAAACAAATATGAAACTTTCTTTTAATGGTTTCAAGTCATAGCTCATTTTAAACACATGTAAATTTTAGGGATATTGATGATTAAAACCTGAAGTATGTTAGAATCAGATCATTGATTACAATTTTAAAACAAAGAGTTCCAACAAGTATTGCATGTCCATGTTCAAACAAATATTGCATGTTTATGTTATTGAATAAGCAACAATAGGAAATCTAACAAAGTGAAAGAGAAACCAAGGTCAAAGAGTTCCAACACTAAAATTTCTTTTATAGCATTTATGATAAAGTTTCAAGACAATACAAATTCATCTCTAGTTTCTTACTTCATTGGATTAATTCAACAAATAATGCTTAACATCAGGTTTTCAAAATGAAATCATTCTTTTATATCCTAGGAAACTTCATGTAACTTAGTAATTTCAATGCAGATTTTACCTTAAGATACAAATTATAACTAAGCTCAACATGTGAATTTTTTTATTATTATTATCATTCAATTTTGTAGTCCACGCATCTTAATTTAGATAAACATTATCAAAGAATGTATTTAAAGGTTATCAAACGAGATAAAATACTGAAGTTTCCAATGTATTCTAATTTACTTCAAAATAAAAAATGGAAACATTCAGTTGATTTTGTGTATGACATTCTTTATAGTCATATGAAAATTTGTTGCATTTTTAAAGATTTGAAGAAAACAAATGTGATTTATTTTTCAGGAATACAAAGCAATAAGAAGGATGCTGATTTTGTGATATTTTAATTAATTTTCAATGATAAAATATTTATTTAAAGCTATTAAAATTTTTTCATTTTCATCTTGTGCTTCTAACAATAAACATGATAATCTCGACAATAGTTACTCAAATAATCTCAATCAAACAAGTTTTCACATAACTCTACAAACAAATTGCACTTAATAACTTGAGGAAAAAAACGTAATAAGTGGATGAAAATACAATTCAAAGTAGAAGATAACATGTTTCACTTATGATGAAAACGTATAAATATTTGCATGGTTAAAAAAGTGGAAAAGCAAAAGGAAAATTTCATATTGCACTTTCACACGATAGTCCATACATCTCAAGTTGAGAGAGTGTGTTTGTGTGTGTGTCAATATATATATATATATATATTTCTTGCTAGAAAATATTACTTTTATTTATTTTTTGCAATTGAAAAGAATCTCTTATATCTATAGATATCTCTTTAAAAATGCTTCTGAATCCAACTTTAACAACTATATCATTTTATATAATTCCTAATCTTAATTTATAATTAATTATACTACGTCGTGCCATGAGCTTTTAATGATTTGTGATGTTAATTGGCTATAACGTTGACTATTTAGAATTTTACATCAACAATGCCTCGCCATTTCTCTAGTTCAACTAATCCCACGGCTGCATACGTTGTTCGAAATATTTAAATTTAGAAAACAATTTTATTCATTTTTCTAAATTAACACATTATTTTATAAAACAATATAAACTCTAAATAACACATTTCTTGTTACATTTCTAAAATATTATGTCGATTCTGTCTCGTTTAAGCATTTAGAAATCCCTATCGATACATTAGCTACTCGTAACAACCAGAATTCATAAATCACTCAACTGACCAATTAACACAAAATATACCCCTTTAAAATTCTTCCAATCAATTTATAAATTAATACTCATCCTTTATCAAAATCATTTACTTGCATGTAATAAACATAATCAAATTACAAACACACACACACACACATATATATATATGTCTATCTAATATAAAAAAAATTAATTCAAATTGACGCTTACTTTTATTAAAATTCTTTCAATCAATCTTAATGTTATCATAAAAATAATAGTTTACTGATAACAATTCCATAGCATACACATTCATCATTATATGCCTCAAACAAACATCAAATTAATTCATCTTAACATTTAATTAGTCACACATATGAATTAATATTTCATTTTATATAAATTTAATTTTTAGTATTTCTTGCGGTAACTACACTACTAAAGACACCGCAAGTTCTTATTGTTATTATTGGTAGGTTTCAACTCTCAATAGTGATTCGTACTCGATATAAATTTTGCACAATCATTTACAATTTTAGAACAACCAAGCATCCATTAACCAATCAATTTTTCATTATAACTTATTTTATTTATTAAGTATATTTTCCAATTCCAAATTTAATTAAATACATATTATTTATCATTCTATATTTTATAACTATTAATTGCTTAGATATTTTTATTTTTCCTAGTGATTCTATTTTGGAGAAACCGCAGACTTTTATTAGTAATTGGGTTCATCCAAATTCAAATGGGTTTATAAATTCTTTGAGTGATAACATCTTATTCAATTCCACATTTTAAACTAAGCATAAATAAAAGAAACATCGATGCAAACAACATACATTTCAAACAAACAAAAAATCGCCTTTGGCGGAAAGCTATCTTCTAGCTTCCGTTGCGCACTCTGATCACTAACAGATCAGGACACATCAATATTCGATTCTAAGTAATGTAAGGTCTCATTATGCAATCCATTAAATCTCACTCTTTATAAAAGGTGAGTTCCAAATTTAGAATCATTTTCATAACAATAATTTGTAAAGTACTTCAAAAATTTTACAAATACGTCCCGAAGATTATTCCCAATAATCATTTCTATTTTTATCCTAAATAGGAATAAATTCTAGTTTGTACCCTACACTCCCAAGAGATGGGACTTTAGGTCTCACTAAGTTTAGATCTCGATCCATCAATTATCTTCGATAATGCTTTGAACACAGCTCTGATAACAAGCTATAATGACACCACCACTGTGCCCATATTATTAAAGAACATTACAAGTAATGTCATCCAATAACGCATTGAATACAGCTGGTTAAGGGTGATCGAATGCTAATATATCTTTGTACTAACACTGACATTTCTTTGTTACCTGAACTGAAAATTTGATGTGTACAATATTTACACAAATTAATAAACACATAGATTTAAAATATTCAGAATAGTATATAATATAAATATTTCAGAATCAGAGTCACGAATCATAGCAGAATAATATACATCATATACATAGTAAAATATGAGTCTACAAATATCAGTACTGGACCCACATACTATATACATCACACCCAAAATATTTTATCAGATACATCTTGACTATTAAATAATAACATGACATATCCTCCTAAATGTCAATATATACAATAGTGAAATAAACCGAAATAGTTAAAATAGTCTACTCCAAAGTTAGCACAAATCCAAAAGTCAACGAGTTCCTATACTTGTAGAGTCAGGTCAGACTATATCTAATAAAGGGGTGAGATATTGATGTCATAAATATATAACTTAATAATAAGCCATTATAGAAATATGCCTGAAACTAAATAATCATAAAAAGGCATATCAACTAAAATCACCATTTCATAAATCCATTTATGACTTAATAAGATAAGTAATCTCAAAATATTCCTAAACCCAATTAACCATATTAAGGCATATCAAATCAAATCATCATTCAGTAAATCCATATCAAGTCTCCAATAGACTATCATAAAAAAATATGGCAATAACAAATCAAAATTCTTTAGAGCAAAAGGATACCGTAAGATCTAATCGTAAAATCTCAGAAGAAATAATCATCATTAATCAAATAATAATGGTAGTCAACTATCAGTTTAATACACCGACACAAAATCTACCGAAAGAGACCCGCTACATAGAAAGGAAGCCTACCAAATGAGACTGCAAATTAGGAACACCCGCTCAAAGAAAAGAGCAGTTATGTTCATAATTTGTCCTATGAAAATTTACCTACCAAAAAAGGTAAAGTTCGTCTAACTATATGCCAAAAATAAACTAATAGGTTGTAGTCATCCGGTATATAGACTATGATGCATGTAAACTCTACCCACCGAAAGAAGCAGCCGTCTGCTTACTAAATCTAATAAGTATCGACTCTCGGATTGATAATAAAATGAAACTTCACTTGGGGATCTATCGGCCTGAAATCTGAACATTCTAAGATAAAACAACTCTATGTGTAAATTACTTTTGCTATAGTAACTACTAAAATTTAATTATTGTCCCATACTAGATAGTGATTTCTAGTATTTTCTAAAATTGAATAAATTCCACTCAAACTCTATTTAACAAATTATAATAATAAGCGAAAAAATTGCAAAAGGTCCCATACCAATTCGACAACTCAATCATTTATTAAAATTCTTTGTTTCATACAAAAGCATGAAATCTCATTAAAATCTCAAATCCATAATGAATAAAATAGAGAGTTTTAAATAAGTTTTATATATACAAAGATATAATTTTCCAAAATCGCTTTTAAACCCATAAGCTTATTTTGAAGAAGAGTTACTTATTTAAAAAAGCTTTTGGAACTCTTTCAAAATCATTTGAACCTCTTTTAAAACTAAAATCACCAGAAACTAAAATTATTAAATTCATGGCAGCTTTTATAAAATAATACTATATTTTATCTTTTGTCTCTAAAAAAGTTCCAAACTTATATACTTAAAATAGTAAATTAAAAAAAAGTTTTACAATTAAATCAGGAGATAAATCTGAAGGTTCGAATCAAATAAGTAAAGGAAAATCTCCAACAAATGACTAGGAAGGTGCACCACCCTTGAAGTATATCTCTAGTAATATACTTCTAAGAAGCTCGTATACTCCGTGACACTTCTCGAAAACGTACCAGCCGGACCCGACCAAACCTTACTAAGAATCCGAATATTTCACATCTAGATGCGCAAATGAATCTGATCTAGATGAGATGTGAAAATACCCTGATAGAAGCAACCCCACATAGTTGGACGTCCTTTCACGCTTTGGGTTCAGTCATATACCGACAAAGGATAACAAAGCTCAAAGGAGCAACAAATCATCTTAGAATGATGATAATAAAGAAGCTAAAATAACCGACAGTTAAAGAACCAACTATCGAGGATATAAAATTATTGTATATGGAAATTAAGTCTTGTATACTTATCACCACTCATCGAATTCAAAATTGTACTAGGTTAACGATAATACCGGACAAGTCAAGGTAGTGTTACCTCAAAGTCATGTCTCACAATTATTCTTAACTTTCAAAATAGCGACAAGTCTACTTCTTCAATGTTTAGTGCTAATTATACAAATAAATTGTAACGACCCTGAATTTCGAACAAATTAAATTGAAAATATTTAATTGATTTTAAATATTTGAACGATGATTTAATTTGAATCCCGAATATAAGTTTGAAATTGGTGATTAAATTATAAAATTTAATCTAGTGAATGCTGAATAAAAATTTGAATCTTCAATTTTAAGTTGAAGAAAAATATTTCAAAAGCTTTTAAAATTCGTATTGACAATACTGAAGATAACAGAAGCTTCAGAATCTAATTTCGAAGTGAATTGTTCAGTTTGAAATTTATATCGTTCAACCGATATTTAAAAATAGCCGTCCGAGGCACAGTCTCGGAATTCGACGAAACCAGTTTCATTGGGTCCGTAATATTGAATTATTGTAGGATTTCAAATTTCGTAATTATCGGAGCTGTTATGTGACTATACGATATGCAAACGCATTGAAATAAAAAGAAATTCAATTTAAAAATTTAAATTTAAATTTATTTATATCCCACGTTTTCTTCCCTTAACTCACGCCTACCATCACGGGTACGAGATCGTGGAGAGCATGCTTCGTTCAGATTAAAAGCATGGCTGCGCATTCCTTATCTCGTTCAAAATCAAAACGAAAATCTTCGTTCGTTTGAAATAAAATGGCCGACACACAATTCTTCCCTCCCCAAATCTTAAATCAATTCGAGCGGCTCTGAAAAGAAAAAAAATTTCAAATCACGTTGCTTCCCAAGAATTCAAAGGCGTTCGATCTTCTTCGTCTCGAGTTCGACTGGGCGCCGCGAATAGGGCATCGGCATCGCGAGTTCGTCGCGACCAGAGAGGCGTTCGCGATAGCAATAGGGTCGGCGTCTGGTGGTGATGCTCGCGATTGGGGAGAAGCGATCTGGAGTGGGTTCGTCGTGGTACGGTGGCGCGCGCGAGCAGTGGTCTGAGGTGACTTCGATCTGGATGGCGGCAACTCGCGTGGAGATGGGTTCGGTTGGTAGGGAAGTCGGCAGTGGCTTGCGGCAATTGGAGCTCGCGATTGGGGATTGGCGAGGGTGGTCAGGTCGCGAGAGTTCGTCGATTTAGGGTCTCGTGAATGGCAATCGATTGAAGGCCGTAGGGGATCGCGATGTCGAACCAGTAAGGTATCGTCTTCATCTTAATTTAAATTGAAAAAAGAAAAAAAAAGTATTAGCTAATTTAATTTTTATAGTAAGTAATTATTCAACTAGTTCAATTATTACTTGTAAAAGAAAATTTGTTAGAAATTTAATTTATTAGATAAAATGACTTATCAAAAGAAATATTATTTATTATTCGAAAATAATAGGTTAAGGATAACTTATTAGTTTAAACCCAAATCATTAGCCAAATTTAATAAATCTATTAAATGGAGATTTATTATTCGATTCATTTCGAATATTAACCAGTTGTATAAATTGTCTATACAAGGTTTATAAATCAAGAAAACAAATTGGATGGAAATGGATGGCAAATTTTAAAGCTAAGGTGAGATTTTCTCACTCGAAGGAAAATTTTGATTTGCAGTTATTGATTGATTTGTTTGAATGTGCTATTAGATATGATAGGATATATCTATATATATAGCAGTATATACATATTGGCATATGTATATATTGGATTGATTGATTTCCCGCCTCGTATAGCGGATGAGACCCTATTGCGCCGTTAGTAAGCGGATTTATAAAAACCTATATACCGCGATAATTCCGTACTGGAGCGGAATTGGTATTGTGCTAACATCTTTGGATGCAGGGAAACAGGTTGGAGGGATCCAACTGGATTCCTCAACTGTATTTACTTATTTACAGATATTGTGATATATTCTGCTATCATATGATGATATATGATATTGACTGTTGTGATGGACAAATCGATGCTGTTGCATCATCGGATTCAGTTTTGAAATGTAAAAATAACGACTTTTATTTTAAAAGGGGTTTTAAAGTGATTTGTAGAAATATACGTTTTATTGAAATTTTTGAATTGGTTTATTTTAAATAAATAAATGTTAAAAATTTTAATGTTAGTAAATTTGTGATTTTTGTGAAATACGACAAAAACGTTATTTTCGAAATAAATAATTGATAAAGATTATGAAATAGTTTAAATTGGAATTGTTGAAGTATTTTAAACAATTCATATAAAAAGATCTATAAAAATTGATATTTTTATAAATTAAAAATATTGGAATTTTGAAATGAGTTTTATTAAGTGTTAAAGTCAAATAAAAATGGATTCCATAAGTGGATAGAAATTTATAGATTTATAAATTGTGAAGTTATTAAATGAATAGATTTTGTAAAACAAAAAGATTTATAAGCAATTATCTTATAAATCGGATTTTGACATTTAGATGAGAAATGAATAGATGTTGTAAATAAATGAATTATAAGTTCTTAACTTATAATATAGACTTCCGGTATATAATTGAGATATATAAGTTGAATTGGATAACTTAGAAATCGAAGTTTTATAAATAGAAATGGGATTTATAAACATTGTTTTATAAATTAAAAATCAATAGAATTTGATAAATTAACATTGAAGTTATTAAAGGAGATATATTCGTGATTTTGAACAGCGAATTATCCTTTAAGTTAAATGTGTAGAAATTGTTAAAATTGGGATAGTAATTATATTCACGATTTTGGACAGTGAATATATATATTATTGAATAAAATCAATATATTTTGGGAAAAGGAATATTGTTAAATGAAGTTGTTTTAAAAGATGTTTTAAAACGTGTTAAGTATCGAAACATAGTTTTCAACAATTATTGTTGAAATAGACGTTTTCGAAAAATAAGGAAATGATGGACTATAACACTGTTGTTATAGTAAATGATTTCCGAAAGGAAATGTTTTGATGTAGTATTGGGATTTATATATCTATTAAAATCCGAATCCCTATACTAGTGATTTTGAGTCGTCGTAACGATGTTTTACGTAACATTCGTTTTGACTCAAATAAATGTGTTTAAAGAGAATGATTTCCTTAAAGAATGAGTATATACTTAATTTGATTTAAGTATATCGAATATTTTCAAATGTTGAAAATAAATAGATTTGTGAAATACTTATTATTAAATAGGTATGGAATTACTTTCCCAATATGAAACGAAGGGTTTGAAACTTTATCTTTTAAAGATAATTTGGAAGGTGAATATTTGAAATTGTTTTCAAATGGTTAAGTGTGGAAAATTTTATATCCAGTAAAAGATATTTTTTTGAAGATGAAATAATTTGGGAAAATTATTTGGAATCTGATGATGTTGCGCATCTTTATTGATAGTTAAATAACCGACTATCAATAATTACCTTGAATGGATATTTGTTGTGAATTGGATGAATTTGAATGCCACACTTGTTTGAAAATAATCGCTCACTATTCGGGTTAGCCGGGAAAGGACCATGGGGTCGTATAACCCATTCCGAATATGTGATACGTCGTTATGAATTGCAATTGAAGACCGGTGATGAAGACCGGATATTTTCGAAAACGGAAGGATTACCGTCGAGTTACTCTACATCGACTGATCTTCGATTTAGAGGTTTTATCACCCTTAGTGACGGGAAATCCTGACGTGATTGAAAATTATCCGGAAATGCAAGGGCTTCGTGAGAAGTGCCTTCGGTTCTGTTCGATCCCGGAACAGACTTGTATGGATTGTGTGTCTGACGTTACAATTTAAGATATAAAGCTGATTTCTTTCAAATACATTTCTGTTGGTGGCGGAGAATTTATTCTCTTAGCTTAACACCCTTCTCTGAGACGTACGAGCTCAGAGGTTATGTAGTTGAAATTTATCAGCGATATATCCCAATTTGGTAACGTGGCATGCTGAGTGTTGCTGTGAAATGATCAGTGTTTGATCATTTGCGATATGATCATTTGTTTGATCTTATATCTTTGTGATCATAGGTTGATCATTTTGTTTGACCCGAAGCAGGGCTTTTTGAGAAAGCGTAGCTTTGTGGACGAGACTTCATCGAGCCTCACACCCCGGAAATGGTCGAAACAGGACGAATGCAGCAAGGTTCTAGGGAGTAGCGCCCCTTAGTGTATGTCATTCCTTCTGGATAAAGGTGGTATCATGGTATGGAGCCCAGATACTTAACCTCTGTGGTTACTGCATTATTTTTCTATGTGGTTTGTTGGAAATCGGGGATCCTCGGGAAGATCGGTGACGATCGGGGAATGGCATACGCGTGTCAGTAGTTACCTATTTTTGCAGAGGTAACCCGGCCTTGTGTTGGCAGAGATCCGGTTAGGTTCTCGGGTCGTCTATTCCAGGGACGTACCCATCGTGGATAGGAAGTTCCTTAGCCTGACCATTTGTTGGAAATCCAAAGAAACAATACGAGCCTTTACGATTTCAATTGTATAACCTGTCTCCTCAGGAGGCAGCTATAGCAGGCATAATATAATGGTACCTATGCTGGCTAAGATTTATATTATACTTTCGAAATGTTTTCCACTATGCACTAATAATAATATCAAAAAGAATTTGATTTTGCGTAGTAAGCATCTTTGACTATCATAAGAAGAAATCTCCTCCAAGTCTGCGTTTGCATTGTGTGTGTGGTGGGAGGTCTTATGGTAGTTTCATTTTCCAAAAGCATTTCGAATTGACTTTAAAATTATCCTGTTGTTTATTTTAAAGATAAATAACTGTTTTACGATCTCACACCAGTCACCATGACTGACTCGGAGTTTATTGTTTCCCTTCTAAACTCTGGGTGCCCACCAATTTCCACACGGGCAGTCTAGAGTTAGATTATTAGGTTATCTGGATATTCTGGAGCTTTGGAGATGAGCTGGATGACGAGACGTAGTATTTGTATCTGATATTTTTTTATTCCGCTGTGTATTCTGTATGAGGACAAGTTTATATAACTGTCCATTGTTGTATATGACTCTGATGATTGATGTATGTATAAACTGATATAGCTCTTTGTTTTAAAGACTAGTGTTTATTTATTATATATTGTTCCGCTGCGATATGTGAGATTCTGATATTGTTTTCTGTTTCTGTTTTCTGCTCATATTCTGTTGTTGTTCTTCTTTCTTTTTCTTCTATCTTCTTCTTCTACTTTTTCTTTTTCTTAAAACCATAACTTTTTGGGTTTCCGGCATTCGATGGCTCAGCAGTCGATAAAGTGAGTATCGATGTTGAATTTTCGAAAGTCGAAAATTTTCGGGATGTTACATTTGGTATCAGAGCATATGGTTAAGCGACAACCCTGCTCTGTTAGGTGTTCCTCATTAGAGATAGAGTCAGCAGTGCTCTAGAATGAGTTTGAGTGTAATAATAGATATGAGCGCGTATTTGTTATTGATTATAAAATTGTTTTATATTGTGATGATTGATTTGTTGAGTGGTATATGGATTCTGGTCAATACGAGTAATTAACGATCATTGATAGGGATCTCTAAACACTCGAATAGAACAATTCGGCACAATATTGTTTTAAATAGGGTAAATGAAATAATTTTGCCCAAAACTATTTTTGTATAGAAAAGAAATAATTTTCTATGAATTATTATAGTATATGGATGTTTGGTTGTTAGAAAGTGATAATATTGAAATGTTATCATTTTCATATGAAATTGAATAAGAAATTCAAATCGTAACTCCAAAGTTAAGAAATAAATTCACATACAAATGAAATTTGAGAATGTAAATTGTAAATTTGATTTATAATTTGAAACGGAATTCCAGAGAAGTTTTGGAAATGTTTTGAAAAGAATTTGAAAATTTTGGAGATTTGGAAAGTTAAATCGTTTTTGATTTGAAAATGAATTTCAAGGGTTTTGAAAAATGTTTTGGAGGAATGAAAAGCTCTAAACTCTTTTAGGTCGCTGGAAAATAATTCCGATGATGATCGCGACATCACCGGTGTTCATTTTTGGGTTTCCAAAAGAGAAATTGCTGCCAAATTATTTTAAAAGGAAGTTGTTTGAAAAGTTGGGTTTTGTTTTGAAAGTTCAAGGGATGATTTGAATTGTTTTCAAAATGGTTTTGAAAAGGTTGAAAAAGACTCTGGAATACTATAAAGAATATTTACGGAATATTATTGAATTGATAACTTATACGAATAGAAATTGTTAATGTGAAATATGAAATTGTGATTGGAATTAAAGTTCATTAACAAGTGAAATCTATAAATGTGAATTGAAAGTATAAGGAAACGAATTCATATATAAATAAAATGGTAAATATGAAGTGTAAATGTGATTTATAAATGAAAATGGAATTCCAGATAGATATTGGAAAAAATTAAAATTCATTAATGAAATGAATTTGTAATATGAATATATAAGTGATTATAAATCGAAATGTAAATAAGTTGATAACTTATAAATATTTGCAAATTTGATAGAGATGAGATTCAATTGCAAATGAAAGAATTGGAGAATGAATAAATAAATTTGCAATTGCAAGTACAAGAAAATGAAGTTGAATGTTAAAATTCATTTTGAATTTGTCAGTAAATAAAACTGGAGTTAAAACTGAATGTTGAAGACAAATTTGAATAAATGAATTAGAATTGAAATGAATTAGTAACTGAAACTAATTTAAAACAGTGCGGTTATGAATGAAAGATAACTGATAAATTCAATATTCAGAAGTTAAATAGAATTCAAATTGAATTGTAATTGTGAATTGAATTCAAATGAAAATTGAAATGCAAAATTGAATGAAATAGATACGTAGCTTCAATAGTGAAGTAATGATGATATAAGCAGTTATATTGAAATTTTTGTAACAGAATTTGCAAAATGGTTTGAATGTGTAACTAGATATTATGGCTAGTAGGATATACAGGTGTAAATGAATTGGATTTGATTTCAAAGATAAATTTGAATTGCTCGACAAAAGGTACGTATTTGAATTATAACATGAGTTTTTGATGATTTCTTGTCTAGCCGCTTGGCTTTTTCTTTTTCTTTTTGAAATCTGAGAGTCCGTAGGGACGTTTTGTAGTCGTACCGTATTAGCCGCGCAAAGGAACGCTGGCGAAATTTTCGGAAATTTAGGGCGTTAGAAAATTTTTGAGAGTTTAAATTTGAAATTTGAATTTAAAATTGAATTGTTAAGAAAACAATGTTGTTTGAAATCGGTAATTGAAGTTGAAAATTTAGTTGAATTAATAACGAATCTTTAGTAGAAGATTTGTTGTGATAAATTGATAAAACTATTAGATGTTGAAAGATAGTAGACGAGTTAAGAACCATTTTTCCTAACTTGTAATTTCGAGGACGAAATTCTTTTAAGGAGGGAAGTTTGTAACGACCCTGAATTTCGAACAAATTAAATTGAAAATATTTAATTGATTTTAAATATTTGAACGATGATTTAATTTGAATCCCGAATATAAGTTTGAAATTGGTGATTAAATTATAAAATTTAATCTAGTGAATGCTGAATAAAAATTTGAATCTTCAATTTTAAGTTGAAGAAAAATATTTCAAAAGCTTTTAAAATTCGTATTGACAATACTGAAGATAACAGAAGCTTCAGAATCTAATTTCGAAGTGAATTGTTCAGTTTGAAATTTATATCGTTCAACCGATATTTAAAAATAGCCGTCCGAGGCACAGTCTCGGAATTTGACGAAACCAGTTTCATTGGGTCCGTAATATTGAATTATTGTAGGATTTCAAATTTCGTAATTATCGGAGCTGTTATGTGACTATACGATATGCAAACGCATTGAAATAAAAAGAAATTCAATTTAAAAATTTAAATTTAAATTTATTTATATCCCACGTTTTCTTCCCTTAACTCACGCCTACCATCACGGGTACGAGATCGTGGAGAGCATGCTTCGTTCAGATTAAAAGCATGGCTGCGCATTCCTTATCTCGTTCAAAATCAAAACGAAAATCTTCGTTCGTTTGAAATAAAATGGCCGACACACAATTCTTCCCTCCCCAAATCTTAAATCAATTCGAGCGGCTCTGAAAAGAAAAAAAAATTTCAAATCACGTTGCTTCCCAAGAATTCAAAGGCGTTCGATCTTCTTCGTCTCGAGTTCGACTGGGCGCCGCGAATAGGGCATCGGCATCGCGAGTTCGTCGCGACCAGAGAGGCGTTCGCGATAGCAATAGGGTCGGCGTCTGGTGGTGATGCTCGCGATTGGGGAGAAGCGATCTGGAGTGGGTTCGTCGTGGTACGGTGGCGCGCGCGAGCAGTGGTCTGAGGTGACTTCGATCTGGATGGCGGCAACTCGCGTGGAGATGGGTTCGGTTGGTAGGGAAGTCGGCAGTGGCTTGCGGCAATTGGAGCTCGCGATTGGGGATTGGCGAGGGTGGTCAGGTCGCGAGAGTTCGTCGATTTAGGGTCTCGTGAATGGCAATCGATTGAAGGCCGTAGGGGATCGCGATGTCGAACCAGTAAGGTATCGTCTTCATCTTAATTTAAATTGAAAAAAGAAAAAAAAAGTATTAGCTAATTTAATTTTTATAGTAAGTAATTATTCAACTAGTTCAATTATTACTTGTAAAAGAAAATTTGTTAGAAATTTAATTTATTAGATAAAATGACTTATCAAAAGAAATATTATTTATTATTCGAAAATAATAGGTTAAGGATAACTTATTAGTTTAAACCCAAATCATTAGCCAAATTTAATAAATCTATTAAATGGAGATTTATTATTCGATTCATTTCGAATATTAACCAGTTGTATAAATTGTCTATACAAGGTTTATAAATCAAGAAAACAAATTGGATGGAAATGGATGGCAAATTTTAAAGCTAAGGTGAGATTTTCTCACTCGAAGGAAAATTTTGATTTGCAGTTATTGATTGATTTGTTTGAATGTGCTATTAGATATGATAGGATATATCTATATATATAGCAGTATATACATATTGGCATATGTATATATTGGATTGATTGATTTCCCGCCTCGTATAGCGGATGAGACCCTATTGCGCCGTTAGTAAGCGGATTTATAAAAACCTATATACCGCGATAATTCCGTACTGGAGCGGAATTGGTATTGTGCTAACATCTTTGGATGCAGGGAAACAGGTTGGAGGGATCCAACTGGATTCCTCAACTGTATTTACTTATTTACAGATATTGTGATATATTCTGCTATCATATGATGATATATGATATTGACTATTGTGATGGACAAATCGATGCTGTTGCATCATCGGATTCAGTTTTGAAATGTAAAAATAACGACTTTTATTTTAAAAGGGGTTTTAAAGTGATTTGTAGAAATATACGTTTTATTGAAATTTTTGAATTGGTTTATTTTAAATAAATAAATGTTAAAAATTTTAATGTTAGTAAATTTGTGATTTTTGTGAAATACGACAAAAACGTTATTTTCGAAATAAATAATTGATAAAGATTATGAAATAGTTTAAATTGGAATTGTTGAAGTATTTTAAACAATTCATATAAAAAGATCTATAAAAATTGATATTTTTATAAATTAAAAATATTGGAATTTTGAAATGAGTTTTATTAAGTGTTAAAGTCAAATAAAAATGGATTCCATAAGTGGATAGAAATTTATAGATTTATAAATTGTGAAGTTATTAAATGAATAGATTTTGTAAAACAAAAAGATTTATAAGCAATTATCTTATAAATCGGATTTTGACATTTAGATGAGAAATGAATAGATGTTGTAAATAAATGAATTATAAGTTCTTAACTTATAATATAGACTTCCGGTATATAATTGAGATATATAAGTTGAATTGGATAACTTAGAAATCGAAGTTTTATAAATAGAAATGGGATTTATAAACATTGTTTTATAAATTAAAAATCAATAGAATTTGATAAATTAACATTGAAGTTATTAAAGGAGATATATTCGTGATTTTGAACAGCGAATTATCCTTTAAGTTAAATGTGTAGAAATTGTTAAAATTGGGATAGTAATTATATTCACGATTTTGGACAGTGAATATATATATTATTGAATAAAATCAATATATTTTGGGAAAAGGAATATTGTTAAATGAAGTTGTTTTAAAAGATGTTTTAAAACGTGTTAAGTATCGAAACATAGTTTTCAACAATTATTGTTGAAATAGACGTTTTCGAAAAATAAGGAAATGATGGACTATAACACTGTTGTTATAGTAAATGATTTCCGAAAGGAAATGTTTTGATGTAGTATTGGGATTTATATATCTATTAAAATCCGAATCCCTATACTAGTGATTTTGAGTCGTCGTAACGATGTTTTACGTAACATTCGTTTTGACTCAAATAAATGTGTTTAAAGAGAATGATTTCCTTAAAGAATGAGTATATACTTAATTTGATTTAAGTATATCGAATATTTTCAAATGTTGAAAATAAATAGATTTGTGAAATACTTATTATTAAATAGGTATGGAATTACTTTCCCAATATGAAACGAAGGGTTTGAAACTTTATCTTTTAAAGATAATTTGGAAGGTGAATATTTGAAATTGTTTTCAAATGGTTAAGTGTGGAAAATTTTATATCCAGTAAAAGATATTTTTTTGAAGATGAAATAATTTGGGAAAATTATTTGGAATCTGATGATGTTGCGCATCTTTATTGATAGTTAAATAACCGACTATCAATAATTACCTTGAATGGATATTTGTTGTGAATTGGATGAATTTGAATGCCACACTTGTTTGAAAATAATCGCTCACTATTCGGGTTAGCCGGGAAAGGACCATGGGGTCGTATAACCCATTCCGAATATGTGATACGTCGTTATGAATTGCAATTGAAGACCGGTGATGAAGACCGGATATTTTCGAAAACGGAAGGATTACCGTCGAGTTACTCTACATCGACTGATCTTCGATTTAGAGGTTTTATCACCCTTAGTGACGGGAAATCCTGACGTGATTGAAAATTATCCGGAAATGCAAGGGCTTCGTGAGAAGTGCCTTCGGTTCTGTTCGATCCCGGAACAGACTTGTATGGATTGTGTGTCTGACGCTACAATTTGAGATATAAAGCTGATTTCTTTCAAATACATTTCTGTTGGTGGCGGAGAATTTATTCTCTTAGCTTAACACCCTTCTCTGAGACGTACGAGCTCAGAGGTTATGTAGTTGAAATTTATCAGCGATATATCCCAATTTGGTAACGTGGCATGCTGAGTGTTGCTGTGAAATGATCAGTGTTTGATCATTTGCGATATGATCATTTGTTTGATCTTATATCTTTGTGATCATAGGTTGATCATTTTGTTTGACCCGAAGCAGGGCTTTTTGAGAAAGCGTAGCTTTGTGGACGAGACTTCATCGAGCCTCACACCCCGGAAATGGTCGAAACAGGACGAATGCAGCAAGGTTCTAGGGAGTAGCGCCCCTTAGTGTATGTCATTCCTTCTGGATAAAGGTGGTATCATGGTATGGAGCCTAGATACTTAACCTCTGTGGTTACTGCATTATTTTTCTATGTGGTTTGTTGGAAATCGGGGATCCTCGGGAAGATCGGTGACGATCGGGGAATGGCATACGCGTGTCAGTAGTTACCTATTTTTGCAGAGGTAACCCGGCCTTGTGTTGGCAGAGATCCGGTTAGGTTCTCGGGTCGTCTATTCCAGGGACGTACCCATCGTGGATAGGAAGTTCCTTAGCCTGACCATTTGTTGGAAATCCAAAGAAACAATACGAGCCTTTACGATTTCAATTGTATAACCTGTCTCCTCAGGAGGCAGCTATAGCAGGCATAATATAATGGTACCTATGCTGGCTAAGATTTATATTATACTTTCGAAATGTTTTCCACTATGCACTAATAATAATATCAAAAAGAATTTGATTTTGCGTAGTAAGCATCTTTGACTATCATAAGAAGAAATCTCCTCCAAGTCTGCGTTTGCATTGTGTGTGTGGTGGGAGGTCTTATGGTAGTTTCATTTTCCAAAAGCATTTCGAATTGACTTTAAAATTATCCTGTTGTTTATTTTAAAGATAAATAACTGTTTTACGATCTCACACCAGTCACCATGACTGACTCGGAGTTTATTGTTTCCCTTCTAAACTCTGGGTGCCCACCAATTTCCACACGGGCAGTCTAGAGTTAGATTATTAGGTTATCTGGATATTCTGGAGCTTTGGAGATGAGCTGGATGACGAGACGTAGTATTTGTATCTGATATTTTTTTATTCCGCTGTGTATTCTGTATGAGGACAAGTTTATATAACTGTCCATTGTTGTATATGACTCTGATGATTGATGTATGTATAAACTGATATAGCTCTTTGTTTTAAAGACTAGTGTTTATTTATTATATATTGTTCCGCTACGATATGTGAGATTCTGATATTGTTTTCTGTTTCTGTTTTCTGCTCTTGTTCTGTTGTTGTTCTTCTTTCTTTTTCTTCTATCTTCTTCTTCTACTTTTTCTTTTTCTTAAAACCATAACTTTTCGGGTTTTCGGCATTCGATGGCTCAGCAGTCGATAAAGTGAGTATCGATGTTGAATTTTCGAAAGTCGAAAATTTTCGGGATGTTACATAAATCGTTTCCATAAAAATGAATCGCTTTAGGGAAATTAATTCATTTCCATAAACAATCCAAACTTTTCTTTTAAAACCTGAATTTGTACTTGGCTTCATATTACAAATATTAGCTTTATAATACTTTGTCAAAGAGTTTCCTAACTTCGAAACATCATTATGAAAAGGATTTACCAACTTATAACATCCTTATACATTGATTAATTAACTTTAAAACTTTGTTATCTGGTTAATTAATTTACTTCAATGACCTTTAATTAAAAGGGGGTAAATCTGCTTCAAAACATCATTAATTCAATTAATTAATAACATAAGTAATTAAATTAATTAAATAATAATTAAGTATCATTATTTAATAGTGATAAATAATTTAAACTTTACTTAAGAAAATATTTATTTAAGGTTAACAGATTTATTAACTTTTAAAAGTCATTAATTAAAAAGGGTTAATTAATTTTAAAATATCATTAATTACTAATTTAGTTAATCTTAATCCATCATTATCCAAAGATTAATTAGCCTTAAACATCATTAAATAAAATGATTGATTAAAATTAAAACATCATTAACTAAGTAATTAGTCAAATTTAAAACATCTCATTAATAAGTTAATTAGTTTAATCTTTATTAATTTAAATAATTGATCAAATAGTTAATTAAATTAAATAATCGTTATTAAAATAATTAATTATTTTTGGAAATATCATTAGTCACAAACTTGATTAACTTGTAAAATAATTCAAAGCACGATAATGAAACAAAACGGTTTCGATAAAAGGTGATTTCCGAAAGTCTCGATATAGCGACTATCGTTATACGGGCAGTTCGAAATTCAAGCATATGACATTTGCAACACATACGTCACATAACAAAGGAATAAGCATACATAATTGATGATTTATAATAACATAACATATATCAAGCATTTAATAACAACAGTATTAGTTTTACTACTAGATTTCCATATAACCAATGATTCGCTTACTAACTTTCCAAAGCGACTATCTTTCAAGCAACAAACAAAACCATCATTACAATTATATAATAGGCATTCAATAGCTACAAATATGAGCATGAATATAGTGACTTTATGGTTCAAAGGTGGAAGCTTTACTCACCAAAATGATTACTAACTTTTACCGAACTTGTCTAAACCCAAGCAAACTTCCTTAACTTGGATTTATGCACTTGGGTAGGCTTGTAAGGTGCAATATGGCTCGGCCAAAGGCAAAATTGGGCTCGGCCTTGGCTATATTGGGCTCGGCCTTGGCTATGTTGGGCTCGGCCTAAGAGTAATGAGGTGGAGGTGGCCTTTGTTTTGGTAGAAGAGTGTTTGTATGTGTGTTTGGTAGTGTATTCACTAGTTTTTGAATTTGGAATCTCTCTTGGAAGCCATGGAAGTATTCATGTACGTGAGGAGATAAGAAATGAAGATAGGAATGAATATGTGAAGTGAGAACAAAGTATGTGTAGGGGTATTTATAGGCAAAGGATGGAGTATTAATTTAATTTAATTAAAACATTAAAATATGCTAAATGTTGTCATGAAACATGGAGGCCATGCCTCTCCATCATCATAGGTGCACATGCACCTACCATGGCCCCTTTTTTACCATGCCTTGTGTACTAACCTAGCTAGCTTAGGTTATGGTTAAGTACTTCCTTAGGTTACTTAAGTTTTATTTTATATTTTTTATGTCAAATCTTGTTTTATTTTATTCTAAACATGGTTTATTTATTTTAACATTATCATTAACCTATCACATGACATATATGCATCTGTGTGCATGTGTATATGAGTGATATAAAAATGTGCACAACACTTTCGATGACTTTTCCGATGCCAAAAAGTCGAATTTTCGGGAAACGTTCTTCTATCACATTTTCTAATTTTATTTCAACTATTTATTCTGGTAAACAAAATTTGAAAATGATTTTAATATCATTGATTAATATTTAAAACATATTTATTTGATTATTGAAATCCATTATTTAAATATTTAAAAATTATTTAAATATTCAAATACAAAGCGATTAATTTACGGGTCGTTACACTCTCCTACCTTAGGAGATTTTCATCCTCGAAATTTATAAACAAAAGACAATCCAAAAGGTATGTATTATACCTAGAAATTCATATATTAATGCAATGCACTATGCCATACAAGGACATTCAAACAACAAACAACTAACCTGACATTACATCAGAATAAGTTTCTCTAATATGATCTTCAATCTCCTAAATACAATCGCGAGGATCATCACTCCATTGAATCTTCACAAGCTTAACCACCTTGTTCCTCAATCTCCTTTCATCCTGATCTACAATATGAACTGGGTTCAGACTACAGTCAAATTTGGTTCTATCTTTATGTCTTCCTGAATAGACGTCTCTACAACCAGTGACAGATCATAAAGATGCTTTCTCAGATGAGATACATGAAAAACATTATGGACTTCTGAAAATCTTTCAGGAAATTCTACTCCATAGGCCAACGATTCAATTCTCTCAAGGATTCTAAATGGTCCAATGAATCTGGGTGCTAGCATTCCTGCTCTTCCAAATCTTACAACTCTTTTAATCTAGGAAACTTTCACAAATACCAATCGCCGACCACAAACTCTAAGTCCCTTCTCCTTTGATCGACATAACTTTTCTATCGACCCTGGGCTTCTTTCATCCTTTCCTTGATCATAGCCACTTTCTCTTATGCTTCTTGAATCATCGCTGGTCCAAGAATTAATCAGTCTCTAGTCTCAACCCAAAATGAAGGTGATTTACATGGTCGTCCATACAAAGCCTCGTAGGGTGTCATGCCAATGCTACTCGGTAACTATTGTTATAAGAGAACTCTACCAAATGTAGATGGTCTTCTAAAGAACCTCCAACATCCAAAATACATGCTCTCAAGAGATCCTCCAAAATTCGATTCACCCTTTTGGTTTGTCTATCTTTCTATGGGTGATGGGCTGTGCTTAAATTCAACTCTATTCCTAAAGCAGCTTGCAATACTCCCTAAAAATGACTGGTGAAGATGGGATCTCGTTCACTGACTATACTTATTGGGATTCCATGCAGTCGAATGATCTCCCTCAAATAAATCCCTGCCAAAGAAGCTACAGTTCTTGTAGACTTCACCGAAATAAAGTGGGCGCTCTTCGTTAATCGATCCACTATTACCTAGATGCCTTCATTACCTTTTCTTGTTCTGGCAACCCATTGATAAAGTCCATGAATACTTGCTCCCACTTCCAATTTGGTATCTCTAATGGTAAGAGTAACCCAGCAGTCTTCTGCTGGTCACTCTTGACCTGTTGACAATTTTCACACCGGCTCACAAAGATTGAAATATCTCTCTTCATCCCTTTCCACCAAAAGATTTTCTTCATATTCTGAAACATTTTAGTTACTTTTAGATTGATATATAACTTTGACTGATGGCACTCTCTGGATGGATGGATAACTTTGACCAATGGCACTCTCTCAGCACATTTGTCTAATTCCATTAACATTTGGAACACAAATCCGCCATTCATTCTTAAAATGCCTCGAGAGTCAATCTAAAAACTAGATATAATTCCATTTTCAAAATCCTTCTTAAGCCGAGCTAGAATAGGGTCTTCTTCTTAGAAATAAGCAATTCTCTCCATTAGCGCTAGCTTAACTTTCAAATTTGCAATGGTCACCACATTCCTACTTAACGCATCTACAACGGCGTTTTCTTTTCCCTGGGGTATAAAGAATCTCTAGGTCATAAGACATGAGAAATTCTAGCCATCTTTGTTGCCTTAAGTTCAAATCATTTTGGGTAGAAAGGTACTTTAATGACTTATGATCCATAAATAACTCAAACTTTGCACCCAAAAGATAATGCCTCCACACTTTCAATGCGAAGACAACTGCTAAAAGCTCCAGATCGTGCGTAGCGTAATTCTTCTCATGAGGTTTCAACTATCGACTCGCATACGCTATTACTTTACCATTCTGCATCAAAACTGCTCCGAATCTGGTCGTACAAGCATCTGTGTAAACTGTTAATCCTTCACTCCCATCTGGAATAGTTAAAGAAAGAGCACTTATCAACTTCTCCTTTAACTCATTAAATGCTTGATCGCACTTAGGTGTCTAAACAAACTTAGCCTCTTTCTTTGTCAAATTTGTTAGATGAGAAGCAATCTTCGAGAAATTTTTGATGGACCTTTTATAGAAACCTACCAGACCTAAAAAACTTCTGACCTCAGTCGCACTTTCGGGTTTCTTCCAATCTTGAACCGCAACTACTTTAGCTGGGTCCACTGATATGCCTTCTCCCGAAACTACGTGCCCTAGAAATCTAACTTCGGATTTCTAAAAATGGCACTTAGAAAATTTTGCCTTTAAAACATGGCTTCTTAAAGTACTAAGAAGAACATGAAGATAATACTTGTGCTCTTTCTCCATTTTAGAATAAACAAGGATGCCATCAATAAAGACTAGAACAAACTTGTTAAGAAATCCCAAAAAAAATCTATTCATCAAATCCACGAAATAAGCAGGTGTGTTAGTCAATCCGAACGGCATGACTAACCACTCGTAAAAACTATCAAAGGGTATGGAAAGTTGTTAAGAGTACACTCTTCTCTGCTACCCTTAATTGGTGAAAATCTTTAGCAAGATCCAACTGAGAAAATATCCGAGCTCCATGGAGATGGTCAAACATGTCGTTAATTCTAGGAAAAGGATACTTATCCTTGATAGTCCTCTTATTTAACTCTCGGTAATTTACATATAATCTAAGAGAACTATCAGCCTTGGTAATGAACACTACTGGCGATCCCCAACTTGATGTACCGTGACTAATCAAACCTTTCTGCACTAAATCAAATCTATGCTTCTCCAACTCTCTTCTTTCCTTTGGAGCCAATCTCCGAGGAGGTTGTACAATAGATCTGGTTCCTGGGATCAAATCAATGCGGAACTCTACTTCCCGGTGAGGAGGTAAACCTTGCCCTTCTTCAAAAATATCCTTGAAGTCCCCAACAATTGGTATATTCCTTATCTCCTTTTTGGGTACTTCGAGGGAATAAAGGAAACTGCTCATCAACTTATTAGGCTCTCGCAATAGATATCAATGCTTCTGCCTACTGCATCTTTTATCACAACAATTCTTCTACTACAACACAACATGACATTGAACATAGATAACCATTCCATTCCCAAAAGTAACCCAAAACCCATGAACCCAAGAACGAATAAGTCGAATGAGAAGTGCCAATCTTGATAAGAAATAGGCACTTTCAAACACATGGTATCAAGATTGGTCGAACCCCCAATTGGGTTCGAAACATAAAGAGAATTGTTTAAAAGAATGGGTTTGGGGTAAACTTATCAATAGGATCTACTTAAATGAAACTATGAGATGCACTGGTATCGAATAATACTCTGATAGGAATATCGAAAATGGATAATGTACCTTGCAACACCTGCTTTCCTTTTGGATCTCGAAAAGTAAATGGTATTTTCTCAATAGTAAAAGCTTGTCCATGTGATCCCTTCTTTGGAAAAGGGCACTAGTTCTTCATATGTCCATGTTTATTGCAATTTTAGCATACGGTAGATCAGTCTCCGGGCAATTATTTGCAAAGTGGCCCATTTTGTTGCACTTAAAACAAAGAATCTTGGTCAAGTCTAAAATCTTATTCTGAGCTCGAGCTCCACCTCCAGGCTTCTTTCCTGACCACTTATTCTTCCCTTTGCACTTGAAAAATGGCTTACTAGCAACAGGAAAACTGGTAAAGGTTGGGCATTAACGGCCGGCACTACCCCCTTTTGAACACCTTGCTCAATATCAAGAACTTCAAATCTCAAAGCCATACTAATTAGATTGGTAAAGGTGCCGTTGAGATGATTGGTCATTTCTCTATGGAACTCTGGTCGCGTTCCTTTTACGAAGATCACATTCTTTTTAAGTGGCATATCAATGAATCCTGGTCCAAAATGGGACATGCATTGAACTATGCTCATACTGCGCCACTGTCATCTCACCTTGTTTCAAATCCATCAACTTCTGAATAACCGAGTCTTTCCCGCCTCTAGGATAAATTGAGCTTCAAAAACTTCGTTAAACTACACCCAAGAGAAATCTTCTTCTGGTGTATTCATGGTGACTGAATCCCACCAATCCATTTCTGCTTTCTAAAGCCGACGCAATGCCAACAATCTTTTTCTAGCATCTCCCCACTAAAGATCCTCGAATATCCTTTCATAAGAGCGGATCCATGTCTGAACACCCAAAATATCTTCAGTTCTATAGAAAGGCTTACCACCTAACCAGTGTAATTATTGTATAAGATCACAAAGTTCTAAGGGGGTAGAACTTGCATTACTGCCTCATCTATCGACTCTACAACCGGCTGATTTCTTAGAGTTCTTCCATTTGTAACCGTGCTGGTTCCAGATCCCCTCCCTCTTCTTTCTCTTATACTCATTACCAATAACTTGGATAAGTTACAGTTATCATTAGAATACGAAGACAGGGTCAAAGATGATAAAAGGGAAACTGTAGTAAAAGATCTAAACCAGACTCTGAGGGAAGAAAAAAAATGCCCTCTCAAGAATAACTCATTCTAGGGTTTTACTCGCCCTATCTCTAATGAGTTGTACCCCGAATCAGGTTAAGGTATTCGCTTAGCATAGCTCCAATACCAACTGTGATGACCCACCTTTCTAACCCCTAGGAAAGATACTTAACACCTCCTCGGTGTTCGTGTGCCATTGCCCAAGCATCGGAAAGATGAATCGTCATGAGGTGAAATACAGAACATAATAGAAACTCACAATAAAACTGCTAAATAAAACATAACAATAAATAGTACATCAGGGTACTCCTTAATAGGGAGTACCAGAGTTGCACAAAATTATTACAAATCAGCTTAGGCAGTTATGACATCCTGCCTTTACAAATACTGAAACAAAATACACTTACATAAACCAGATAATACAGCGGAACGGTTAACTAAGAAGATGAAAAGCCTCCGGCTAGGACGCCGTCTTCCAAAGAGCCTAACAAAGACCTGCTACTCTCGGACTACTCAAATAAAAATGAGTACCCGACAGTTTATGGAAACAAACAACTCGGGTCAGAGGATATGTCTAGTATGAGTAAAACTTCAAACAAAGGTATGTAATTAAACACAAACATGAGAGACCACACCCCTAAATACGGAACGTGTTTACTCTCACATAAATCAATATCCAAATGTAAAGAATGGATAAATAATTAAACACCCCGAAGAATGGTTGACTGTTTTCGATGTAAATAAGGAGAAAATTTTGAAGGTTCGAATCAAATAAGAAAAGGAAAATCTCCAACAAGACTAGAAAGGTGCACCACCCTTGAAGTATATCTCTAGTAATATATTTCTGAGAAGCTCATATAATCTGTGACACTCCTCGGAAATGTACCAGCCGGACCATGCCAAAGCTTATCAAGAATCCGAATATTTCAAGTCTAAATGCGCAAATGAATCCGATCTAGATGAGGTGTGAAAATACCCTAATAGGAGCAATCCCACATAGCTGGATGTCCTTTTGCGCTTTGGGTTCAGTAATTTACTGACAAAGGATAACACAGCTCAATGGAGCAACAAATCATCTTAGAATGATGATAATAAAGAAGCTGAAATAAACGATGGCTGAGGAACCAACTATAAAGGGTATAAAATGATCGTATAAGGAAATTAAGTCTTGTATATTTATCACCACTCATCGAATTCAAACTTTTACTACTTCTTGGTTAACAATAATACCGGAAAAGTCAAGGTTGTGTTACCTCAAAGTCATGTCTTACGATTATTCTTAACTTTTGAAATAGCGACAAGTCTACTTCTTCGATGTTTAGTGCTAATTATACAAATAAATCGTTACCATACAAGTGAATCGCTTTACGGAAATTAATTCATTTCCATAAACAAGTCAAACTTTTCTTTTAAAATCCTGAATTTGTACTTGGCTTCACATTACAACTATTATCTTTAAAACACTTTGTCAAAGAGTTTACTAACTTCAAAACATCATTAGGAAAAGGATTTACCAACTTAAAACATCATTATACATTGATTAATTAACTTTAAAACTTTGTTAACTAGTTAATTAATTTACTTACCTTTAATTAAAAAGGGGTAAATCTCCTTTAAAACGTCATTAATTAAATTAATTAATAATATAATTAATCAAATTAATTAAATAATAATCAGATATCATTATTTAAAAGTGAATATTAATTTAAACTTTACTTAGGAAAATATTTATTTAAGGTTAAACAAATTTATTAACTTTTAAAAGTCATTAATTAAAAAGGGTTAATTAATTTTAAAATATCATTATTAATAAATTAATTAATCTTAATCCATCATTATCCAAAGATATATTAGCCTTAAACATCATTAATTAAGTAATTAGATAAATTTAAAACACCTCATTAATAAGTTAATTAATTGACCTTAATCTTTATTAATTTAAATAATTAATTAAATTAAATAACCATTATTAAAATAATTAATTATTTTTCAAAACATCATTATTCAAAATCTTGCTTAACTTGTAAAATAATTCCAAGCATGATAATGAAACCAAACGGTTTCGATAAAAGGTGATTTTTCGAAAGTGCCGATATAGCAACTATCACTCTACGGGCGGTTCAAAATTCAAGCACATGACATTTGCAACACAACTATACATCACATAACAAAGGAATGAGCATACATACATGATGATTTATAATAACATAACATATATCAAGCATTTAATAAGAACGACATTAGTTTTACTACTAGATTTCCATATAATCAATGATTCGCTTACTAACTTTCCAAAGCGACTATCTTTCAAGCAACAAACCAAACCATTATTATAATTATATAATAGGCATTCAATAGCTACAAATATGGGCATAAATATAGTTTAAATTTTATGGTTCAAAGGAAAAATTGGGCCCGTCCTTGGCTATATTGGGCTTGGTTTTAGAGTAGTGAGGTGGAGGTCGCCAACTGCCTCCATTCCCTAACTTGCCCAAGTTACCACAGCCCAAGCGCGAGCTGCCTCCGCTTAATGCCTATGCTACCTTGGTCCCCTCCTTAATTCGTTTGATGCTTTGTTTTTTCCTTCTGATTTTCGAATTGGGGAGTTTATTTAGGAATTTAGGTTTTCAATGAGAATAGGATGGGGTCGGGTTTTGGTTTACATAAGATAAAACATAGGATTTGGGTTTGATTGTTAAGGAATGTGTCTTTTCCTCTTCCTTTTTATTTGTAGTAAAGCCCTACATTTATTTAAATTCAAACATTGACCATCCTTTTAAGTCTTAACCAATTTTATCATCTATTTATTTAATTATCAATTTCAATTTAATTTAGATTGTTTTACACTTCTTTCTACCAAATATAATTCGATAATTGCATAATTTCGTTTAATCCAATATTATCTCGGTCTATTTAATTATCAAATAGATTACCACAAATGAATCTTATTTCAAATTATTCATTGCATCGTAGTGAAATAAAATTATTTTTCTCTAACTATTTCAATGATAAAAAATTTATGTACACTTTAAAATATTTTTATCTATTAAAATATTTTATTAATGTTACCCCGCCTTTTGGTCAAGGCCGGGATATCAACAAATTGGCTAAAAAGGATGGATATCAGGATTGGAGATCGATTGGAAACAAGGCTATGATCGATATCGTCAAAATTGCACCAAGCTCCAATCAAGGTAGGATCGATCTGGAATAATAAACAAGCCTCGGTGAGGCTATACTTTGAATTTCAGGTCAATCGGAGTCCATATGCTCGAGTTATGGATGGATCAATATTCATATGATCGATTGGAAACAAGGCTATGATCGATACCGTTCAAATTGGACCAAGCTCCAATCAAGGTGGGATCGATCAGGAATGATAAACAAGGCTCGGTGAGGCTACACTTTGAATTTAAGGTCAATCGGAGTTTATATGCTCGAGTTATGGATGGATTAATATTTATATGATCGATTGGAAACAAGGTTATGATCGATACCGTCAAAATTGGACCAAGCTCCAATAAAGGTGGGATCGATCGGGAATGATAAACAAGGCTCGGTGAGGCTACACTTCGAATTTCAGGTCCATCGGAGTTCATATGCTAAAGTTATGGATGGATCAATATTGAAGAAAGATGGTTAGCATCGATACCTTCAGATCGATATGGTTCGTATCGATCAACATGGGTTACTTTGGATCGATGGATGTCGTTTGTATCGATATGGTTCGTATCGATCGAGGGATATCAAGATGGATGCGAATATGGATAACACACATGGCTTTGGACCGATAGTAGCTCGTATCGATCAGGATGGACTCAGCAGTTCAATTTGGATCGATGGTTTCGTATCGATCGATATGGGCATGGATAAGGGAAATGCACTTGGAACTTTGCTTTGGATCAGTCACAGTGTCCAACGATCCTGATCGATACAAAATGCTACGCTTGGGATCGATACGAACAAGGAAGTAGGCTTGATGGATACGAAAGCATGTGCTTTCGAGGTGCTCAAGGATCGATACGAACAAAGGCGTAGGTGATGGATACGAATAGAAAAAGGCTGGACCGATACAAAGAAGGTGAGCGGGGATCGATACGAAGAGAGGAATAGGTCAATGGATATGAAAGTTATCGGATGTATGGATACTAAACATGGATACGAAGCAGTGGAGCCGGTCAAGTGATGGAGCGCTCAACATGGATCAAGGCATGGAACTCAGATCGAGTCGAAGGCTACAACTATGGATATGGGGATGGAATAGATACGAAGGTGATCGAGGCGAGCTGATCGATACGAATCATTCAGCCTTCATGCAAACTCAATTTTGGATTGATCATAACTCTTATTCTACAACTCCAAATGCTATGAAATTTTCATAGGAGCTTTCTTATACACTCAAGAATGTTCATGATCGATCTCGACTCAATTGAGCTAATTTTGGATCGATACGAATTGTACCTGGATCAATCCCAAATCACTCAGGATCGATCTGGTGGGCCCACCTGCGCATGAGAAAAGGTATTCTAGATATTGAGGCGGATATTTTCGGATCTACACCTATAAATTGGAGTCCTATGGCAACTAAAAAGGGGATCTTCTCCTTCTCTTACGTGGAAACTCTGCTATTTTTGTGATTGATCCTAAAGGCTTGTAATTATAACTACAATACAATGGGAATAAAAAGGATTGATTCAAAGTGGACATAGGCCGGATTGCCGAACCACTATAAACCTTGTGTTCTTTGCTTTCTTGCTCATTTTAATTTTCTTATTTCTTCATTTTCATTCTCTACTTTATATGGAAATGAGATCTGTGTTGGAATATTGTGGATCTGTGTATATACACTGGTTCTTTCATTTCTTCTGGGGTTTGTGACCATTTTTGGTGCAAACACTTTGGTGCTTTCATTGAGAGAGACTAGCACCCGCTATACCAGATTTGGAGTTCAGATTTGAAAAGCTAAAGGATCAGATCTAAAAGGAACCATGACAAAGCAAACAACAAGGAGACAAAGAGCGGAAAGGAGTCAGCACGAAGGGAGTCAGGAGGCTTCCTCGGGAGCGAATTTGGCCTGAGTTTTCATCACCAAAGATGAGATGGAGATGATGGTGGAAGCTTTGCAGGAAGAATTGTTGAAAATGCAGGAGGAACTGATGCATAACCTTCTCAGACAGTTTGGACAGGTAGGAGCAATAGGAGCTGCTGGAGTTTAGATCCACGGAACTAGAACAGAAGGACCCAATAGACAACCGAATGGAGTGGTTCAGCAGAGGACAGCCCCCAATCAGCAGTCAGCTATCAATCTAGATGGACCTAGGCTCGGGGGCACACCACCATGCAATGATAGGCCAATTCATGGAGGAATACCAGGTGTTGCAGCGCAGCCAGACGCCAACAGGAACACAAGAGTGTGTGATAAAGAGTATGTACCAGAATTCCCTCGGGGACTCAAGGGGCAACCCTTGGTGGAAAACACTGGATTAGCTGAGATTATCAGGTGAACTATGCGCGGAGGTTTAGCAAATAGAGATCTGGAAGGAGTAAACAGGAGTCCATTTACCCGTGACATCAGAATAGCTAAGAATCCACCAGAGTTCAAGCTACCTGCTCTGGAGGTGTACAACGGCAGGGATGATCCTACCAATCATTTGATGAGGTACACGAGACACATGGAAGTGATAGGGACATCGGAGAAAGTAATGGCTCGGTGTTCCTCTCTGTACTTGATGGATATAGCTGCTATGTGGTTTAGGCAGTTGGAAGATGGACTTATTAGGACATGGATAGAATTGGTGGATAGGTTTTTGAAGCAGTTTCGGGTTTATATTAAGAGGCCGAAAAATGTGATGACACTGACATCGGTGAAGCAAAGGACAGGGGAATCGCTCAGGACATTCTTAACTCAGTTCAATGCAGCAGTTACTTCGGTGGATCGGCCGGATCCATCGATGGTTTTAATGGTGGCAGTATCAGGAGTAAGGGACAATTTGGATTCCAAGGTATCATTGATACGAGATCCACCAATGGATCTCGGGGAATTCTTTCATGAGGCCGAGAGATCCCTTCGGCAGGAGAATGCAAATTCGAATATGAAATCAAAGGAAGTAAACGTGGTTATGGATGGAGGACCATCCGGTGAGAGCTTGGATAAGGATAAGGATAAAGGGAAGAGGAAGTCGGATAACGATTCTGGAAGGGCAAGCAAACACTGGGGAGAACCAAAATTCTCCACTTACACGGGATTGAACGAAATGTTAGAGCGGATATACATGGAAACCCGGGATCGCCTTCCCTACTGAAGGCCGACAAGGAGAGAACCCTCCGAACATGAGAGGGCATCAGGAAGGCACTGTCTCTTTCATGACCTAGACGGGCATGATACCAACAGCTGCAGGCATCTAAAGGATATAATTGAGGAGTATGTAAGGAGTGGTCAGCTACGGCAATATGTTGGGGCTCGGAATGCGGCAGTGGAACAGGAGTAGCTACCGTCTACCTCAAATAACGATGGCGCAAGGCCTAGGAATGATGGCCGATTGGTTATCGACTGATAGGGATGATATGGAATAAGTAGCAAACTCTGGGCAAACGGCCAAGTCACTTACTCATGTACGGGAATGGAGATAGCCCCTAGGCATGCTCTGAGATGATGATAAACCGCGATGCTCTAGTTTGTGAAATCTGCTTTTTCTTTTTTGATTTGGACATTTTCTTTTTTTTGGTTTGGTTTCGGAGTTTGGTTTAAACTCCTGGTTTTGTTTGTTTTCTGGTTTGTACTTTGGTTTGGATACTTGTTTTCCGATTTGGATATTAGTTTGGATTTATGGTATGGATTTTTGGTTTTCTAATTTAATATGGATTTCGAATTGGATTTTGACTGGATTTTTATCTGGTTTTTGGTAAGTGATCATCGGGTATGGATTATGCCTGGCAAGGGGTAAGTCGCTACGTTCGAACGTGGCGAGACGGCTTATTTAGGTCGTCGAGTATGGACTATGCTCGGCAAGGATCCGGAGCGACCAGGATTCGGCTTAGGACTTAAGCTGCAGCATTACTTAGCATTCAAGGACACTGAACCAGTATCACCATTGAGCAAGGCATTGCTTGAAACAGGTCGTCGAGTGTGGATTGCGCTTGGCAAGAGCCCAGAGAGGTTACAGATTCGAATATTGGCTATGAACAGCTAAGCATTTGGCTAGGGCTCGGAGTGGTACCAGATTAGGATATCGACCCGGAGAGGTCATGGATTTGGTTATTGGTGATTGGATATGGATGGATTAGAACTTGACTATCGAGTTCACACAGACATGGAATTGGCTAAGGATCTGGTTACTGGATTCGGAATCGAATATCGACTCGGAGCAGTCGTGGATTTGGATAAGGAAATGGCTATGGCGCTTGGGCAGAATGGCTTGGTAATGGATTGGATCGTGGATCAGATGGTATGGTTATGGATGGAATATGGACTTTGGATGTCGGATTTAAATCTATTCAAAACAAGCCTTCCTACCACAAGGCATGTTTTGGGGGGCAAATGTTACCCCGCCTTTTGGTCAAGGCTGGGATATCAACAAATTGGCTAAAAAGGATGGATATCAGGATTGGAGATCGATGGAAACAAGGCTATGATCGATACCATCAAAATTGGACCAAGCTCCAATCAAGGTGGGATCAATCGGGAATGATAAAAAAACCTCCATAAGGCTATACTTCGAATTTCAGGTCAATCGGAGTTCATATGCTCGAGTTATGGATGGATCAATATTCATATGATCGATTGGAAACAAGGCTATGATCGATACCGTCAAAATTGGACCAAGCTCCAATCAAGGTGGGATCGATCAAGAATGATAAACAAGGCTCGGTGAGGCTACACTTTGAATTTCAGGTCAATCGGAGTTCATATGCTCGAGTTATGGATGGATCAATACTCATATGATCGATTAGAAACAAGGCTATGATCGATACCGCCAAAATTGGACCAAGCTCCAATCAAGGTGGGATTGATCGGGAAAGATAAAAAAGGCTTGGTGAGGCTACACTTCGAATTTCAGGTCAATTGGAGTTCATATGCTAAAGTTATGGATGGATCAATATTGAAGAAAGATGGTTAGCATCGTTACCTTCAGATTGATATGGTTTGTATCGATCAACATGGGTTACTTTGGCTCGATGGATGTCGTTCGTATTGATATAGTTCATATCGATCGGGGGATATCAAGATGGATGTGAATATGGATACCACACATGGATTTTGACCGATAGTAGTCCGTATCGATCCCGAAGGACTCAGCAGTTCAATTTGGATCGATGGTTTCGTATCGATCGATATGGGCATGGATAAGGGAAATGCACTTGGAACTTTGCTTTGGATCGGTCACAGTGCGTATCGATCTTGATCGATACAAAATGCTACACTTGGGATCGATACAAACAAGGAAGCAAGCTTGATGGATACGAAGGCATGTGCTTTTGGGGTGCTCAAGGATCAATATGAACAAAGGCATAGGTGATGGATACGAACAGACAAAGGCTGGACCGATACGAAGAAGGTGAGTGGGGATCGATACGAAGAGAGGAATGGGTCAATGGATATGAAAGTTATCGGATGGATGGATACTAAACATGGATACAAAGTAGTGGAGCCGGTCAAGTGATGGAGTGCTCAACATGGATCAAGGCGTGGAACTCGGATCGATGCGAAGGCCACAGCTATGGATATGGGGATGGAATAGATACGAAGGTGATCGAGGCGAGCTGATTGATACGAATCATTCAGCCTTCATGCAAACTCAATTTTGGATCGATCATAACTATTTTTCTACAACTCCAAATGCTATGAAATTTTCACAGGAGCTTTCTTATACACTAAAGAATGTTCATGATCGCTCTCGACTCAATTGACCTAATTTTGGATCGATACGAATTGTACCTGGATCGATCCCAAATCACTCTGGATTGATCTGGTGGGCCCACCTGCGCATGAGAAAAGGTATTCTAGGTTTTGAGGCGGATATTTTCGGATCTACACCTATAAATAGGAGTCCTATGGTAACTAAAAAGGGGATCTTCTTCTTCTCTTACGTGGAAACTCTGCCATTTTTGTGATTGATCCTAAAGGCTTGTAATTATAACTACAGTACAAAGGGAATAAAAAGGATTGATTCAAAGTGAACGTAGGCCGAATTGCCGAACCACTATAAACCTTATGTTCTTTGTTTTCTTGCTCATTTTAATTTTATTATTTCTTTATTTCATTCTCTACTTTATCTGGATCTAAGATCTATGTTGGAATATTGTGGATCTGTGTATATAAACTGGTGCTTTCACTTCTTCTAGGGTTTGTGACCATTTTTGGTGCAAACAATTTGAATTTCAATATATAATCTCAAACGGAAGTTACTTACTAATTAAATTTTGTTATATCAAGATCCTTTATTAAATTAATTTTAATTGGACAATAATTTGGTTTTGAAAATATTAATTGTCAAAATCGAACTCCTACACTTCCATTTTAATTAAATTAGTTTAGTACTACCGCTTAAAAATAGGGTTAAGAGGGTGGATCGAGTCTTAGAGGATTTACTTAAAGCTTGCATTTTTGACTTTGGAGGATCTTGGGAGGATCACTTGCCGCTTGTTTTCTTATAATAACAGTTTTCAGGAGAGTGTTGGGATGTCACCTTTTGAGGCATTAAGGTTGTGTACGTTTCCTTCGTGTTGGGTAAAACCGGGAGATCACTTAGTGCTCTAAACTAGATATGGAGCACTTGAAAGCAGCTTAGGGTAGATAGAAGAGCTATGCTGATGTGAGGCTTTGGGACTTAAAGTTTTCTGTTGGGATTTTTTTTTTATCAAAGTTTCTCCAATGAGAGGTATAATTCGGTTTGGTAAGGGAGGAAAATTAGCACCACGTTTCATTGGACCTTCTCTGATACTTGAGAGACTAGACACTCTAGCTTATTGGGTTTAGTTACTGACTAGGTTATCGGGAATACATGATGTTTTTCACCTGTCTCATCTATCGAAGTATGCACATGATCCTACTTTGATTATCGAGTTATCGCTGCAGGAGGATTTGGAGGTTGAGTCCGACTCGACCGTTGTGAGAAAGCCAATTTGTATTGTTGATCATGATATAAAGAGATTAAGGACTAAGGTTGTTGAATTGGTTAAGGTGCAGTGGAGTGAGGATGTTCAAGATTGTACTTGGGAGAAAAAGGAGAGTATTAGAGCCTCTTATCATGAGTTATTTCTTAGTTATTAGAATCTACTGCTCTTATCTTTTGTTGTGTACTCATTTCTTGTGGTGGGGTCACTAGCATGTATCTTTGTTTATATGTAGTTTGAGCAGTATTCTATATATACACCATTTCTTTGATTCTCTTTATGTTATTCTTGTTTGGATTTTGGGATGAAATATCCTAAGGGGGGAGAATGTAACGACCCAGAAAATTAAAACACTTCATCTTCAAATATCTCAACATTTGGAAAATGTTTAAGTATTGAAAATATGATTTTATAAACTTGTTAAACACTTTTTAATTAATAACTAATGATAGAAAACTTCTTTTTGAAATATGTTTATAAAAATATATTCTTTGAGTAAATATTGAAAATATGATCGAAAAACATTTTATTAAAAATCAACGTTTTATTCAATAAAAGTTGTCCAAGAATTTTGCGATTATATAACAAACACATGTAAACATTGACAAGTGCTTAAACCTTCTTATTACTAATGAAAATTAATTAAGCTAAAAGATCTAGAAAGAAGGACTAAAGGACCCTTGATTTAAGGAGGAAAAGTGGAATGATTTAGAGAAAATATGATGTGTAAGAGGCATGGATGCATGTAACTTCATGGTTGACCTAGGAGGGTATTGGTGGTATTTTGCCACTAATTCCTAAGCTTATAAATAGCACGCAAGGTCTCTTTTCATTCTTACAAATTCACGATCTCAAATTTCAAGTTCTTACACTCTTTTCACTTCTCATAGTTATTAAATCAAAGCAACTCTAAACTAGTTCAAACTCCTCCAAACTCAAGCTATCATCCTAATATAGCTTATAACATCATTCCATCACCTTAGAACTAAAGAATTTGGAGCAATGCTCTCCAAATACCAAGGCCATACGTAATCTAGGGTGGTAGGAACTTGGCCATGCACTTCTTATTCCCCTCTTCTCTTGTTCATACTTTTTCTAGCTTGGTTCTTGTGCTATTGTGTTATTTCTTGGTAGTAATGTGTTATTGCTTGGTAGTAGTAGCTTCATCCTTGGACTAAAAGTGAGTTATCTTAGTTGTTAAATAAAATCATAAACTTGTCACTTTGTTAAACCAAAACTTAGCAATTTTGCTTGTTATAACCTATGATAATATACCTTAACCACTTAATGTTATAACCGTTAATTATGTGCTTTAAAAGTATGTGATTTTTTTAAGTATTGCACCTTAAAAAGCTTTTAATTATGTTGTTAAAATAAGTGCAAGTAATTGGAAATTTGAACGTTGAATTTGGACATGTTATTTTGTTCATATGTTATTACGTGCTTCCTTGTGATATGATTTGAATTTAGGAATCATATATGCTTATATGTCAACACCTCAAAGCAAAGTTAAAGGAGTAAATGATTCCTTCAAAACCCCTTTCGAATTAGTTGCAGTATCTTGAGGTTATAACCCAGTAGGTGTAGTTGAGATCTAACTGAGTCAAAAAGGTCTTTATGCCTTTGAAAGGAACCCCTTTGAAGAAATTGTTACTGCAGCCATGGGGAGGACTCCTTTAAAAGTGAAGATATGATCCGAAATATTCAAACACCTTTCGAAGGAGTCTTCTCAAAGGTTTTAACTTTAATGACCTCACGGTGAATTCCTTCGAAGGACTAATTCCCTTTCAAAGGATTCATAACATAATATGTATATATCAAGTAGAAGTGGATTCAATATGCCATGGAATTTTGTTTTGGATAAACAACGTAAGTCCAATTGACTCAATAATACTGAAGTATCATCACCACATCACTTTAGTACCGCATAAGCTTTGGACGTGATGATATATGCTTTTTAGTCAAGATTTCCAAATAAACACCATTGCATAGCATATGTCAAATAAGGGTTAAGAAGATGAGTGTGTGTCATGTGCAACTGGTTATTAGACAAGCCAATTGCCGTAATGATCATCATCATATTCGAAATCAATATTAGATCCATGCATCCTCTCATTTTCATTTCTCATGAATGGATTACAAGTAGTAGAATTTTTACCCAATTTGATCTAGGGTTGCAATAATTTGATTTGGCTAAGAATTGAAGAGAAGATTCAAGAATGCAAAAATCGGTCTAGGACTTGGACCCCTAGGGTCGTGTTTATAGATGCGGTTAGGACCCTTCCATATCCATTCTTTTGGAGTCGTCGATAGGTCTCTTTCCCACCTTTTGCACCCATCCTTTCGTCTTCGTTCCCCGTCTTTGTTGAAAGTACGCTAGTGGAAAATATTGATACTATATTTACCAATATTGCTTTTGAGTACTTCTACAGCCTTTCGACACCATCTAAAGGTGTGCTTCCATTAGTGGCGAACGAGTCATGGTACACCATTGTGTTGTTTGAATGTATACGGAAGCACTTCTAACTTCTTCATCTACTTCGAAATCTCTTCATTGTTGTTAAGATCTGGTACTATCATGATAAGTTGCCGCTTAGATGAGTGTGGCATGGTATTTGGATGGTTTTGAATGGGTTTAATGGTGATGAAAGGACCTGTGCGAAAGGTTATTTGTGATGGAGGAGGCTTCTTGGTGGTCACATGATAGATGCGGTAGGTGGCTTTCGAAAGTAATCCCCTTGACTAATGCAAAAGCCCCATCTTCTAATGCTTGAGGAAGTTTAATTAGTCACTATGTAATGTTCCTTGTACTTGTAGAAGGATTCAACCGATTTGAAAGGCTAATCTAAACTTTCGGAAGGGTTGTTTCGGTAATATGTTCTTCTGTGGATGGTAAACAGTGGCGAAACCAACTGTTTTGAAAGGTTTGATGCATGTGCTGAAGTTTGTTATCTGATACCTTCGAAAGGTGCTTTTAACATATACGGAACTCCTTTATGCATCCGGAACCAACTGTGTTCGAAGGATCAACAGAAGCAGAAGGATAGCCTCGACCCCTTTCGACTCCTTCGGAAGCCCATACTCCATTTAATATTTGTAGAAGTATAAAATGATTGAAACGCCGATTCAATCTCCTCGAAAGCTACTTCAATGCTTTTGAAACCCCGCTTTTGGACCTTGGCGGAACACTTCTCTTTAATTCTTGCAAAGGTGTTACAATGCTTTCGTAGGTTTGCTTTCATTCCTACACTCTCGAGTGGGCTTTATGGTTAACATTTGCCCCCCTTGTATAAAAGAAGCATTTGTTCTTTAGGACATAAATTCCCTTTTCGCTTTATTTCATTCCCAATGGTCCTTTTTACTAAACTTCTTCCCCTGTGAAATGCAAAGAAGACAACATTTCTTATTGTTAATTCTAAATTTATATAAGAATATGTTCAGTAGTTTGTCCATATTATTGGTGATAGTATTAGAATCCTTGATAGTAAATCCCAGAAACCTAAATAATGGAGATTAACATATCATTATTTGGGGATAGTAAATAAAGAGAAATTCATAGTTGGAAACTTTAATAGAAGTCCTCAGATTTAACATTTGGTGACATTATGAGAAGACCATAAATTTGTCTTCGCTAAATAGAAATCAAACATATCTAATTATGAAATTAATAATAGAGGGCCAGAGATTCAAATTCTGCCTTAATAATGGAATTTTATAAATCATCTTCTGGAAATAACTGATAGAAGGCCAATAACAATTATTTGGTAATAATGTAAACTCAGAAATCATCAACTGGAAATAAATCATAGAACACCAATAATCTGCATTTAGGGATAAATAATAAGAGTTTAGAAATCTTTGCTTGGAAATAATAGATGTCCTGAAACCTAGATCCGGGTGTTGATAAGTGCTATCCAAAAGTTAATATTAGAAGACCAGAGACCCTGATTAAGGTATTAGTAAGATAGATTTAGAAATTAGTAAAAGACTAGGAATCCATAACAACAATCTCAAAACCCAGATTCAGGCATTAATGAGTGAAAATATTAATAGTAAAAGACTCGAAACCCAGATTTAGGTATTAATAATTGAAGACCAGAAATTAATAGTAACAGATCTGAAACCTAGGTTCAGGTATTAATAAGTGAAGTCTAGAAATCATCCTTTGAAAATTAGCCAACAGCTGTAATTCTTATCTTCGCCTTTTGTTCCGCACCACTTTTTTGGGCTTTAATCGTTCGAATTTTTTGCTTTGTTTTGCCTTTTCTGGTTGATTCTTTTAACCTGTGTCACCTCTTAGGCTTTGCATTTTGTCATTATTTGGTGTGCTACTTCTTGGGCTTGGACGTCTTAGTCCGTTTGTACGGTGCGCTTGGTTAGCTTATCAACAAGCAGGACCCAAGGACTTACCCGACTTCCTCTAGGAGGCACTCCAGCCAGGCCTTATAGGTAGGACTGAAGGCTTGTTAGGTGCCTTGACCAGGCCATAGTGTGGCGGGATCAAGGACTTAATCCATCCTCCTTACAAGAGGTGCTCCAGCCAGGCCTTATAGGTGGGATTGAATGCTGGTCGCTGCCTTGACCTGGCCATAGCGTGGTGCATTCAAGGGCTTACTCCATCCCCCCTTCAGAGGGAGCCTTGATCTAGCCATAGTGTAGTGGGATCAAGGGCTTGCAACTACTTTAACCTGGCCATTGCATGGCGCGGATAATGGATTACTCTACCCTCCCTTCAGGAGGTGCTTTGACCTAGCCATCTTGGCGTGGAAAAAGGCTTATGACCATTTAAGGTAGTTTCCAATTTAAGGAGAATTCTACTTCAAACGATGTAGACTTTTCTTAAAAAAGTGGCGCTTTATTCATCTAATGTGGGAAAATAAGGTCGCAAATGTTCTGCGTTCCATGTTCTAGGAACCATATTGCCTTTTGGTCGATATAATTTGCAAGCTTCCGGAGGAATAACCTTGCAAACAACTAGAGGACCCTCCCAGTTTGGTCGTAGTGGTCCATCTGTAGGGTTTCTAGTGGTTTTCATCACTTTTTGGAGCACTAGATCTCCTTCTTGCAATGATATTTTCTTTACTTTCAAGTTATAATATTTTAAGACTCTTCTTTGATATTCGATGGTTCGAATAGCTGCTTCATCTCTTAGGCCATGTATTAAATCCAATAATTCTTTTTTCAACTCTTGGTTTAGATCAAATGCATACGCAATTCTTCAATGTGAAGGTATTTCAATTTCAACTTGTAACACTACTTCGCACCCATATGTTAGAGAATAAGGGTTGTGACCTGTAGCAGTTTTGGTGGGCGTGCGATATGCCTAAAGTACAAGTGGTAACTCTTTCGCCCAGTTTCCTTTGGCCTTATTCAAACGTTTTTTCAAGATGGTTTTAATAGTCTTATTGACTACTTCAATGGCTCCATAGGCCTTTGGATGTGCTACGGAAGAAAAGCTTTTGATAATTCTATTCTTATGGAAAAATCAAGAAAATTCTTCACTTTCAAATTGCATTCCATTGTCAGATATAATTTTGTAAGGGACCCCAAATCTACTGATAATGTTCTTATAACGAATCTAAGCACTTTCCCAAAAGTGATTTTAGGGAGTGGCTCTACTTCTACCCACTTAGTAAAGTAATCAGTGGCCACCACAGCATACTTTGCTCTTTCTTTGGAAATCGACAACGGTCCGATCAAATCAATTCCCCATACATCAAAGGGCCATGGACTTGAGATTGGAGTTAGTTAGCTTGGTCACAAAACGGGGAATCTTAGAGTCTATTTGACACACTTCACATTTATTTACGTATTCTATAGCTTGACTAGTCATTTGAGGCTACTGAAACTTGTCTCATTATTTTCTTAGCCAACTTTATCCCATTGGAGTGGTCTCCACAAAATCTTGCATGCGCTTCTTTTAGTAATTTCAACCAATCTTCTGGATTCACACATCTTAAGTAAGGAAGAGCATATCCTTTCTTATAAAGAATCTCATCCATCATAGTGAAGGTCGGAGCCTGTCACCTAATTCTATTAGCTTCCATTTTATCAGATGGTTGTATCCCATTAGTAAAATATTCTACAATAGGCATCATCCAAGTATTATTGTAATAATTATCCACCCTTGGATGATTGGGCTCTTCATATGGAATTTCTTCATTAATTTCTCTCCCTTCTCTTTCTTATGCCATGGCTTGGGATCTAGTTAAAACCAGAAGTTCTTTCCCCGATTCAAGCATTTTCTCTTCAATACTGGGATTTGCCTAATATCCTACCGGTACGATATGGGTTTCTGGAGCTCCTCTTGAACTAGCCAATTTTGCTAATGAATCTGCTTGAGAGTTATCTCCCCTTGGGACTTGGTGTATAGAAAAATCTTTAAATAAGGTAAGCATTTTCAACACCTTCTTAATATATTAGGATAGTTTGGCATCTTTAGTCTGATATATCTGCTTTATCTAATTACCATTAATTGAGAGTTGCTAAAGATTTAAATTTGTGAGATTTTAAGTTGTAAGGCCAGAGTTAATCCTACCACCAGTGATCCATATTCAGCCATGTTGTTTGTTGCAGGAAATCCTAGCTTTATTGCATAGTGTAGACAGTGTCCATCTTGCGTGATTATGACATATCCTACTCCGGCTCCTTGATCGTTTGATGCCCCATCCACAAATAGTTGCCATACAAGCTTTTGGTCTTTCCCTGACTGTTCTTTAACAAAGTTTGTACACTTATTGATAAAGTTTTCTAATGATTTCCCTTTGATTGCTGCTTGTGGCTAAAATTCAATGTTGTATTGGTTAAATTCAATTCCCCATTTTACTCGTCTGCCCAAAGTCTCAGGTTTACTGAAAACCTGCTTGAGTGGAAACTTAGTTAATACTCTAATTGGTATGCTTGAAAGTACGCTCTGAGTTTTCGTGCTGTGAGTATCAAACAGTAAGAAAACTTTCTATGACTGGATATTGAACCTCAGCATCCTTCAACCGTCTGCTCATATAATAAACATGAATTTGAGTTTCATTTCTTCTCTAATCAAAACTGAACTAACCACATGTTTTGAAACCGCCATATATAAGTATAAGCTTTCTCCATCCTCGGGGCTGGATAATATTGGTGGCCTTTCTAAATGACTTTTTAATTCTTGGAAGCCTTTTTTACAATCTTCTCCCCACTTAAAATTCTTTCTTTTCTAAATCACATTGACGAAGGAGATGCATTTATCGGTTGCCTTGGAGATGAATCTGCTTAGGGCTGAAATTCTACCATTCAAACTCATTACATCTTTGCAGGTTTTAGGATTAGCCACGTCTTTAATCGCTTGGATCTAGTCAGGACTGGCTTCAATCCTTTGTGCGCTAACAATATAACCTAAGAACTTTGAGGAATGAACTCCGAAAGAACATTTCTGAGGATTTAGTCTCATTTGATACCTACTTAATACTCCAAACATTTCTTCGAGATCTTTAAGGTGATTCTTAGCTTCGTGAGACTTTATTAGCATATCATCCACATAAACCCCTATATTTCGCCCAATATGTTCCTTGAACATTATATTGACCAATCTTTGATAAGTAGCTCTCGCATTCTTAAGCCCAAAAGGCATTGCTTTATAGCAAAATGTTCCCCAATCAGTAATGAAGCTTGTATGTTCTTCGTCTGGTTTGAACATGGGTATTTGATTATATCCCGAATACACATCCATGCGAGACAATAGCTTATGTTCACTAGTTCCATCAACTAACCGATCTATTCTGGGTAAAGGATAACTTTATTTCGGGCATGCGTTATTCAAATCAGTGTAATGGACGCATGTTCTCCATTTTCCATTTGACTTCATTATAAACACTGGGTTTGCTAGCCATTTTGGATAAAAAACTTCTCAAATGAATCCATTTTCAAGCAGCATTTTAACCTCTTCTTTCAAGCCATCAGATCGAACTTTATCAAATTGACTTTTCTTTTGTCGAATGGGGGTCACATTTGGATCAATATTTAGTGCATGGCACATAATTGATGGGTTAATCCCAATCATATCCAAATGAGTCCATGCAAATACATCTTTGTCAGCTTTAAGAAATTGAATTAAGTCCGCTTTCAAGTTGTTCTTCAACTCTTTTCCCACTCTAACTATCTTGGACGAATCAGTTGGATCTAAACATATCTTCTCAAGAACCCCTGTAGGCTTTATCCTCTCTGTTTCCCCTTAGCAATCTAATTTTGTAATGGTCTCGCTTTCTTCTATAGAGTTAGCATCAGTCCTCTTCCTCTTGCTCCCAAGCGAGATGTACCTTCCAAACAAACGTTTATTTATTTTATTAGATCTTATTTTTGCTTCAAATGTTGGATGTAAAAATCCATCACCTAGAGCTGAAAAACAGTAGAGGAATCATAACAAGAATGGTACTCTATTTTATATTGATCAAGAGTTGCAAAATACATTTCGCGAGAGCTAAATTATTCTCCCCGAATAGTACCCCAACCTCTTTTAGTCAAGAATTTTACCATCGGATATTTCAGTGAGACAAAAGCATCCACCTCATCCAATCCAGGGCAGCCAAAGAATGCATTGTAATATAATGGCTAATTGATTATCATAAAGAAAGTTTCAAAAATTCTGTAGCATGGTGCTATTCCCATATTTACTAGATAGCTTTACTTGCCACGTTGGAGTTGATCCTTTGTTATTGAACCTAAAAATACCCTCAAGACTAGGCTCTAGCTTATCTTTAGGAATGCCCATTTGATCAAAGGCATGCTTGAAGATGACATTGACTGCACTTCCAGAGTCTACCAGAATCTTGGACACTATCGAAAGCCCGATTTGAGCTGTGATCATAAGGGGTTCATTATGGGGGTGATGAATTCCTATTTTGACTCTTGTGGAATGATGACAAGGTTCGGCATATGTATGCCGTAGATTTTTAAGCAGGGACTCTTCTTGGATAGAGAATACTGCTTCCCTAGTTTCCTTGATATATCTGTGTCTGGCTCCTTTACTAGTTCCCATTGGATGTAGTCGCCCATGAATCACATCAATCCTATTCAAGGGTGGACTCAGGTTAAATGGATCGTCATCTTCTAAGATATTCACAGCATTATTAGGGAACTTTTATGGTCTATCATTAGTCTGGGGCGCTTTTTGTTTATATTGGACGAATTATTTCAGGTGTCCTTAACGGATTAGCTTCTGAATAATTCCAGCTAGCACTCGGCACTCGTCAGTCTTATAGCCATTCGCCTTATGATTAGCACAATAAACATCTCCCTTTCTTTGCTCAGGGTAGTTTCTGGCCTTGAATGAAGTTGGGAAGTTAACTTTTTCTTTATTTGTGGCATAGATATAAGACAATGGCCTTTTCAAAGCAATTGAAGTAGTGTTAGAGTCTTCCCACCTCAGCCTTTTATGTCATCGCTCAAATCCATATCTTCCACTCTCTTTCTTGGAGTTAGCTTTCTTTTTAGCATAGTATAATTCATCCATTCGAATGAATTTATCAGCTTTGAAGTGAAAGTCTTGTAAATATTTACATCCATGAATGAGAATCTTTCCAAAACGGTGTGTTTTCTATCAATCCTGAATGTACTGCAATTAGCTTGTCTCTATCACTCATATCTTTAGCCTTCAAAGCCTTAGTATTGAACCTTCTGGGATAATCACCCAGCGATTCTCCTTGCCTTTGTTTGATGTTTGCTGATACAATATAATCAACTGTTGGATCTTTGCATATGCAGAATTGGGCGGAGAATTCATATGAGAATTGTTTCCATGAGTGAATCATTTTCTCCCGATACCGGCGGTACCATTTTACAACAACCCCTTGAAGCGTTAATAGGAACAACCTGCTAAGTTGAAGCTTGGAGTTATTTTCCTCCAGAACTGTTGTGTATACTGCTTCCTTATCCAATCGATTGTCTTTTCGATTTCATTTTCCTACAACAAGCCAAACGTTTCATAATTAGTCTATAAGCAAATAACAAGATCGGAGGTTCGAACCTTCCTTCTAGCGCTAAAGATTTAATAAGAAATCTTGTCAACACCTCAAAGAAAAGTTAAAGGAGTAAATGATTTCTTTGAAACCCCTTTCGAATTAGTTATAGTATCTCGAGGTTATAACCCAGTAGGTATAGTTGAGATCTAACTAAGTCGAAAGGGTCTTTATGCCTTTGAAAGGAACCCCTTCGAAGAAATTGTTACTGCTGCCATAGGGAGGACTCCTTTAAAAATGAAGATATGTTTCAAAATATTTAAACATCTTTCGAAGGAGTCCTCTCAAAAGGTTTAACTTCAATGACCTCATGGTGAATTTCTTCGAAGGACTAATTCCCTTTGAAAGGATTCAAAAAACAAAAATGTATATATCAAGTAGAAGTGGATTCAATATGCCATCGAATTTTGTTTTGGATAAACAACGTATGTCTAATTGACTCAATAATATTGAAGTATCATCACCACGTCACTTTAGTGCCACATGGTTGTTGGACATGATGATAATATGCTTTTGAATCAAGATATCCAAATAAACTCCATAGCATGGCATATGTCAAATAAGGGTTAAGAAGATAAGTGCGTATCATATGCAATTAGTCATTAGACAAGCTAATAGCCGTAACAATCATCCTCATATTCGAAATCAATATTAGACCATGCATCCTCTCATTTTCATTTCTCATGAATGGATTACAAGTAGTAGAATTTTTCTTCAACTTGATCTGGGGTTACAAAAATTTGATTTGGCCAAGAAGTGAAGAGAATATTAAGGATTTCAAAAATCGGTCCAGCACTTGGACCTATAGGGTCGTATTTATAGATGCGGTTAGGACCCTTCCACATCCATCCTTTTGAAGCCGTCGAAAGCCCTCTTTTCCCAACTTTTGCACCTATCCTTTCACCTTCATTCCCCCATCTTTGTTAAAAGTATGCTAGTGGAAAATATTGATCCAATATTTACCAATATTGCTTTCAAGTACTTCTAGAGCCTTTCGACACCATCGAAAGGTACGCTTCCATTAGTGGCGAATGAGTCATGGTACACCATTATGCTGTTTGAATGTAAACGGAAGCGCTTCTAACTTCTTCATATCCTTCGAAACGTCTTCATTATTGTTAAGATCCGGTAATATCATGATAAGTTACTGCTTAAATGAGTGTGGCAGGGTATTTGGATGGTTTCGAATGGGTTTAATGGTGATGAAAGGACCTGTGCAAAAGGTTATTTGTGATGGAGGAGGCTTTTGGGTAGTCAGGTGATAGTTGCGGAAGGTGGCTTTCAAAAGTAATCCCCTTGACTAATGCAAAAAGCCCCATCCTCTGATGCTTGAGAAAGCGTTATTAGTCACTGTGTAATGTTCCTTATACTTGTAGAAGGATTCAACCGATTCGATAGGCTAATCTAAGTTTTTGGAAGGGTTATTTCAGTAATATATTCTTCTGTGGATGGTAAACAGTGGTGAAACCAACTGTTTCGAACGGTTTGATACATGCGTGGAAGTTTGTTATCTAATACCTTCAAAAGGTGCTTTTAACACATACAGAACTCCTTTATGCATGCGGAACCAACTGTTTCAGAAGGATCAACTGCCCTTTCGACTCTTTCAAAAGCCCATGCTCCATTTTATATTTGCAGAAGTATCAAATGCTTGGAACACCGATTCAATCTCTTCAAAAGCTACTTCAATGCTTTTGAAACCACGCTTTTGGACCTTGGCGGAATCCTTGTTTAATTATTCCAAAGCTATTACAATGCTTTCATAGGCTTTCTTTTATTCCTACATTCTTGAATGAGTTTTATGGTTAAAATTTATAAGTGAATGATATTAAATATCGAATTAAATAGGGAATTATCCGTATAGCAATAGTCACTATAAACGCACTTTGAAATCCCTTTCTTTTATCTCACTTTTTAAACTCCATATTTTTTTTATTTTCAAATAAAATATTTTCTATACTTATAGAAGTATAAGTGATAGTAAGAAGTAAAGCTTAAAAGTTATTATGTTTGTATAATAAATTTAGTAGAGGTATGGTCCGTATAGCGATAGTCGCGATGGATGCACTTTGAAAAAACGAGTTTTTGTGAAGTTTAAAATGCTATTACTCTGGATTTTTTATGGAATCTTTTCAAAGGGGTTTTATTAAAGATATACAATCATTTTAAAAGAAGTTTGAGTTTAAATAGATTTTAAAATAATTTATTTTGAAGATTTAAAGTAAAGGTTATTCTTATTTTGTACAAACAAAACTTGTATATTTTGTTAAAATAGTAAAGGTTTTCAAAATCAACATTAAGCAACTATTTTTAAGATGATATTTCCTATAACTATTTACATTTTATTTACAAGTAATTTAATGGTATTTTATTTACTATAAAGGTCTGTAAAACTATTTTTAACTTTTTTTAAAATAACAAATTTTATATACTTTCCTTCCTTAACTTATTCTAAATTCCATTTCCTTATGAAATAAAACAGTTACAAATATTTATATCATTTTGAAAGAGTCTCTAACTTATTTATACAAGTAATTTAAAAAGTCTATTGTTTTAGATAAAGGGATGAAAGTAACACTTATGTAATAACCTTAATTTGATTGTTTATGGAATGTTAATATTACTACGTGTAACACTAAAAGCCGAACATGGTAGGCTTCTCTATTTGTGACAGTCAGGATTGATATTCGAGTAGGGATGGAGAAATAGAGAATTAGCTTACCGGCTTCCCTCTTGGCTGAGGAATAGTTAAGTTGGAAGATCAAAAATGTGTTAAGTATACAAACCTTAATTCTATAAACAAGCACTTAAGGCTCGATAGTCGATTAATCAACTGCCGATCTTGACCAAACATAATTGAAGAAGTATACTAAAGGCTTTGTGGTTTTATACCAATGAGAACTCCCAAGGAGGTGGATTGGTACGAAATGCCACTACCTTTCGGTTACGTCTAAAAGAACCAGAATTAAATGAACCGGAAATTCATCAATTAGTTTTGAAGAGTCCGGGATCGGTAAGTGTTTTACGTACCGAATACCACTTTAAAACCATTATATGATTTAGTGTTGGAAGAGTCATTGGAGTGGACTCTGTTCGAGTAGGAAGGTTCATGTGAAAGATGCCGAACGTAGCCCCGATATCGGAAAAATGATTAAAGACAGAGAAGGATGCACAATCTTGGTGTTTGCTGACCCATGGGGGGCACAACAACTTCATATCTAGAGTATTCTTATAGATGTTGCTAGCAGGAGTTATTGATACTTGGTTCACACTGTTCACGAGAGTGTTCGGATGATGGACCAGTTGTGTTTAGCTTATGGCATATTTTATCTAGAGATATACAACGTCTGATGGAAGTTTCTAATCCTTGTCATAGGTGATCGGTTTCAGTTTACTAAGGAGGTCCCCGTGGAAAATCCATTTATATGAGCATGCCTTTGCGTTTTTTAATGTACTCTAATATGTTATGGTGTGACCAATGTAAGCATCACAGCTATTTTCATAATTATATTATGCACCTTAGATATTATCTATAATATCACCTAATGTAAATATCAATTGTGTTAGGATCTTTCGAAGGGAAACCAATTCGATGATTTGGTTGGTCTCGGAAGTATTGTTATGTGTTCATATGCATTTCTAAGTTTCTCACACCATAATTATGTCGGGCACGTGGTGTTTCTTTTCCCAAAACTTCTTGGTACTCTTTTGAGTAAATTGAGTAAAACAGGTCTTAGGCTTGGATGTTTTAAGCTTATGAGACAAGAAGGTTTCTCCCACCTATCTATCTACCTATCTTCATTTTAATTCACTATTATGTATGTATTCAGCATTGTGAGGATAGAAAATTATAACTGTTTAGGGTGATTGTAGTACTTAGTCATTTTGAAAGTCCATGCTTCATGTATGTTGCAGCAAGTCTTTATACTACACTTTTGGTATATTATAAATTATCGTTCTGTATTGAGATTCTGATATTATGTTCTTCTTTTATTTTCTTTCCTTTTAGCCTTACTTCCTATCTTTTCGGCACTTGGGTGTTCGGCACACGAATACCTTTGATGTATTTAATGTTGACATTCGATGATCAAAAAGGAAGATTGTTATTGTATGCAGATCGATCAATGCCGAAGGATGCCGCATAGATGCCATGTTGCGTACCACTTATAAAATTGAATAAATGATGCTGGAGAGCTCTACGCCGTAAGCCATCAATGTTATAGTGGCATGATGAATTATCCATGCCGCCTAATCAATATCGCCTATGAAGGTATAATGAATGTTGCATCTAATCAATATCGCCTCAAGTTGATACCGCATCTCTTTAATGTCATTTCCCCCTGATGTTGCTTCTCTTTGATGATGCCTATTGTCGATGCTACTTATTATCGATGCTGCTTGTTGCTACCCTTCATTGTTGCTTCGCTCTATTGATACAACACTTCTTCCATATCGCATTCAATTAATATTGCTCTTCAACCATATCTCACTTCATTGACGTCAAATGCCAACAAATGAGAAGGAAATCATAAATGATCAATAGACAAGAATATCAAACGGTTATGATGAAGTTGTCATATCGAAAGTTGCCTACATAATCATAGGCATCATATGTTAATCTACGCTGCATTTCATGAATATCACGTATTATCGACATCACACAACCTCAATGACATGGGAATATCAATGGCCATGCATGGAAAGGGGATTAAAATCATTTACAATAGCAAATTCAAGAGGATTAAGTGTATTTCCTTTCAAAAAGTTTTAGAGGCCATGTTGAAGCCAGTAACATGCCCCATTCTTAAGTGAGAAATTAACTACTACTGATGCTGCAGTCATCCATAGTTATTCATTTTCAGTGATAAAATGTGGCTATTTTAATCATATCAATAATCAAAAGAACATGAATATGAAATTTTTTCAAACACGGGTTAATAACGGATTTTCCCATTTCATTTCACAAATGGTATTTCATATTCATTACATAATCCCATTTGCAACCCACCTCAGAGAAATTATAAGTATTATAAAATACTCCAAGAGCGACATATAAAGATTGCCTCTTGGTTGATCAGAGTCATATACTTGGCTTTTATACAACTTTTCCATTATATCCAAATAGACAAAACCAAATTACATGACGAAAATAGATAAAGCTCCTAATAGCTAGACTACCTCTTGCACGTCTCTGGATAGTCTAACTGGAACCTAAAAAACACTTACTCTCAACCTACTCAAATTAATTTTGAACACCTGAGAGTTTAATGGGAAAACATAAACTATGAGTCAAACAAAAAGTCTGGAGTGAATAATAACCTACCATCTTGAACCAAATAGATATCTAGTGAGACCACACCATTGAGCGGAACGGTTTTCCCCCTCACTGGTATCTTTACCAAATTATATTAACCACACAATGTGCTTCTGCATCCACAATGGATAAACCATAGTAATAATAACATAATGATATGCAAATGCACACCGGATTTCCCATTCCCCAAATTTATCTAACAATCTGTCATAATTGATAGTTTTCCCAGGATCACTATTAATCAATTAGTTTTCATGGGCTGACTAATAACCTGTTTCAATCCTTTGGGACTACCCATCATACTTTATAGTTTTCCTGGGATCACTAAAAACCTATTGGTTTCAACCAATGAATTTTCCAATCATAGTTCTCATGGGCTCACTATGAACCTATTAGGTTTTCCAATGATATTTCTCAAATCATAATTTTCATTGGATTACTATGAACCTATTAATTTCTATCAATAACATTTCTGGACATAGTTCTCATGGTATAACTAGGAACTTATTGCACCCTTCCAATAACATTTCTCATGGCATTCTCATGACATAGTTTTTATGGGATGACTGAGAACTTATTAGTCCCCTTCCAATAACTAGCCTAAATCGATAATCTTGTGATCAGTTCTGGACATCCTATGCATTGGATCTACCTGATCTTCTGGATGCAATTCTACTCACTTAGAGGTTAATTCTGTTTATACCCACTACTAAGTCAACCTAGCTAGTTATTCTGCCCTTATACCCAAAAATGCAATTATGGGTCATAAATGATATGAGTATGACACTAATGATCAAGCATACTAACTAATCAAGTAAAACACAAGAATGTATGTGTGTGCGTAGGTATACATCATCCATCATTCAACATTTTCCATTTACTTAATATTAAGTAATATTCTCTTTGGGAATCTGTAATTCAAACTTGGGCAATTTCAGAATTAAAATCCTTGAAACCATTTTCATAAAGATATATGAGAAATCCCCTTAATCCATATTTTAAAAAAGGAATTATATAGCCCTTTAAATAGTTTAAAATGATTAACGTCGAAGTCATTAATGACATCGTCATAAAAACTTAGGCTCTCCACCCATTTTATAAAATAGGATATAATACTTGCAGCATTAACCACTTCGACCTTCGTATGGGTCTAAATCAAAACTTTAAACTTTTATATGATTTTATGGCTCACTGCAGAAGAGATATAGGGTCTTCGACCTTCTCATAAAACATAGGCCTTCTATTACATAGTTACCAAAGCAACTATTTTATGTTTTCTTCTAGCATGACTTCGACACTCATGTAATGCGGCCTTCTATAGGCATGAAGAGGGTACAAGCAGCATGGTAGTATCGTAGTTCTATTGAAAACTATTTTATTACTACTAAAATTAATTACTTTCACCAAATCATGATTCTTGTCCAGCTTCTATTGAACAAAAACATCTTTTGCATATCCTTTTCAGAAATCACTACTGCATATCATTTCCAAGATCCAAAACATATTTTGAAATAATTAATTAATATCCATAATTAATTAATCCTTAAAATACACATCTAACTAATAAATTCATTTTAATTCTAAATTACTTGGGGAAAATCCCACAAATTCATAGAAATTCAAAAATAACATTTCCATTGCCACATTAAATTTTCAGGGCCAAATTCCATATTTAATTATTTTTAAACAGTTAAACCTGAAAATAACTTAATTTCCTCCTTAGTAAATTCATAAAATATTCTCTTTATTTTGGAAAATTATTAATTTAAAAATTCATCTCCAAAATAATGTTTTACTTAGCATAACAAAAAAAAATCAAATCATTTAGAGATAAAAATCTTCGGTTTTACACTTAATAACCCATATGTATAATTCCATAAAATTCCCATAATCATTATTCTACCCGAACAATGATAAAATCAACATGGCATATCATATCAACATACACGAATCATCACAAACAAGAATTAAGAACTAAATAGATTAAAAAAGTGATGGTTTATTATTGTTCACATTCTAAATAAATTTTCGAGTTGAGATTTGGTATTACTTTAATTTCCTTAGCTTCTTCTACATTGAATCTCTTTTGATTTCATGATTTTCTCCCTTAGAATGGCTGGCCTTGAATCTTCTTTCTTTGATTGTTTTTGTGAATATGTAAAATGAGAATGATATGAATGAGAGAGGTTTTAAGGGATAAAAGATAGGTCTATACCTAAATTGCCTCTCTCATATACTCTCTTGTATTTTTAGTTTAATATAATCTTACTTAGTTGTTTAATTAAGGCCTGACTCAATTAATTATAAAATCTCATCTTCTTATCACACAACACATTGTTCTATTTAACTTATCTAAATAAATATCCTAAATAATGTTAAATAAAAATTAGAGGTGTCATAGGCTCCCCTCCTTAATGAATTTCATCCTCGAAATTTAATAAGGACTTACATAATAAGCATATCAAACATGCAAACATTTGTAACAACTAGAGCTAGTATATCCTACCAGCAACAAAGTCTATATAACAAGTATAGAACATGCCATCATAATAACTCAGCATAAGTTTCTCTAATCCCGTTCTCTGTTTCCCAAGTAAAGTCCTCATTGTCACTCCATTGCAATTTCACTAACTTGACTATCTTATTCCTTAACTTCTTCTCATCTCTTGCTACAACACGAACAGGTTGTCTAACAATAGTCATGTCTGGTTCCACTACTAAATCTTCCAACGCAGCCGGAGTAATAGTAGTTTCTAAATCATACACATACTTTCTAAGATGAGAAACATGAAACACATTATGAACACTTGCCAAACTGCACGGTAACTCTACTCGATACATGAGCTTTCTGATCCTCTCTATAATTGGGAACAGTCCAACATATCTCGATGCCAGTTTTCCTGATTTCCATATCATACCACATCTTTCATCGGTGATACTTTGATAAAGACACTGTCTTCAACTGAGAACTCATGATTTTTATGCTTCTTATCTGCGTAACTTTTCTGCCTAGACTGAACTTTTGTGATACTACCACGGATTAGCTCAATATTCTCTGTGGCTTCTCTTACCATATCTGGACCAACGACTAATCTGTCTTCGGTCTCCAACCAACATGCTAGTGATTTGCATGGCCTTCCATACAAATCTACAAAAGGCGTCATTCCTATACTAGCCTGATAACTGTTATTATAGGAAAACTCTAATAGGTGTAAATAGTTTTCCCATGACCCACCAAAATCTAGCACACAAGCTCGCAATAAATCCTCAAGTACCTTATTGACACCCGTGTCTGCCCATCCGTCTATGGGTGATAAGTGGTACTCATCTTGAGCTCGGTACTAAACACTTCCTATAGACTCTTCCAGAATTCACTAGCAAACAATGCATCTCTGTCAATGACTATACTACTAGGAATCTCATGCAGTCTAACAATGTTCTTCATAAATAACTTGGCTAATACAGGACTCGTCCTAGTAGACCTAACAGGAATGAAATGGGCACTCTTGGTCAATCTATTTACCAAAACCCTTATAATTTCATTTTCCCTATTTGACCTTTGCAACTCATCAACAAAATCAATGAATATCGAATCCCATTTCCAAACTGGTATATCTAAAGGATGAAGCAATTAACTTGGCTTCTGATGTTCGGTTTTCACTTGCTTACAATTTACACATTGCGTTACCCATAACCCTATATCCCTCTTCATACCTTCCCATAAGAAACTGATCTTCTTATCCTGATACATCTTGGTTCCTCTAGGATGAATCATAAACTTCGACTGATGACATTCCCTAAGAACTTCCCTCCTTAGGTTACCAATGTCTAGAACACACGATCGTCCCTAGTTCCTTAACCATCCCCTCTCATCAAGGCTAAAATCCTCTAGACCGTCGATCTCCTTTCCATTTTCAGCCTTCTGATCCATTTAATACCGAATCATCACTTTGTTTAGAAGCAATCCTTTCGATCAATACTAGTCAGACTTCTAAACAAAACAACATGGTAGTAATTTGACTGGAACTAACGGTCGATCTTAACTGCACACTACAAGTAGTCAATGCTTCTAGATCCTTCCATTATGCCAACATAGCTAACAACGTATTCTGGTGTTTCCTGCTAAGTACATCCGTAACTTTATTTCCCTTTCCTGATGTATACTCAATATTGAAATCATAAGCTGCTAAAAACTCCCGCCACCTGTGCTATCTCAAATTCAACTCTTTCTGAAAGAATAAATACTTCAAATACTTATGATCCATATATAACTCAAATCTTTCTCTCAAAAGATAATGTTTCCACACTTTCAATGCAATGATCACCGCAGCCAATTCCATATCATGATTCGAATATCTCACTTCTTGCGGTCTGAGTTGTTAGGAAGCGTAGGCAATTACTTTACCCCTTGGCATCAACACAACTCCGAATCCGGTTCCAAGCGCACCTATATACACCACTAAATCCTAATTCCCATTCGGAATAACTAACATGGGTGCACTGGTCAACAATTTCCTTAACTTAAGGAATTCTTCCACACTGTCGGACCAAGCGAACTTCATGTCTTATCTGCTTAGCTTAGTCAAATGCGCGGCTATCTGCAAGAAGCCTTTGATAAATCTTCGGTAATAGCCAGTGAGTATAAGAAAACTTCTTATCTCGATCACCGTTTTAGGTCTCTTCTGAATATTAATAGCTTCAATCTTAGTTGGATTAAGTGACAACCCCTTATCTGAAGCTACTTGACCAAGAAACTTCACTTTATTCTTCCAGAAATGACACTTTGAAAACTTTTCTTTAAGTTGATGCTGCCTCAAATTCTCAAGCACAATTCTAAGATGAACTTCATGCTCCCTTTCATCCCTAGATTATATCAATATGTTGTCTACAAACACCAACACGAACCTATCCAAATGCTCTCTAAAACCCGGTTCATCAAGTCTACGAAGAAAGTTGGCTCATTCCTTTAAACCGAATGGCATTACCAACCATTCGTATGAACCATGCCTCCTTCAAAATGCCGTCAACAGAATATTATCCTCCGCAACTCTCAATTGATGGAACCTTATCGCCAAATCCAACTGGAAAATACCTTGGCTCCACTCAACTGGTCAAATAAGTCATCAATTCTCGGCAAAGGATATCGATTCTTTATCGTCTTTATATTCAACTTACGATAATCGAGGCATAATCTTAATGACTCGTCCAGTTTCTTTACGAACATTATGGCCACTCTCCAAGGAGAACTGATTGGTCTAATAAAACACTTTCCTTCGAAGTCCACTAGCTGCACCTTTAACTCCAGCTTGATAGGTGCTAGTCTGCTAGGTGGTCTACTTATAAGTTCATCTCCTGGTACAAGATCTATTCAAAACTCGATCGCTTGTTTTGGTGGTAGTCTTGTAACTAGCTCGACGACATCTGTAAATTCTCTTACAATTCAAACCCGATTCAATTCCACTTCTGTGACACACCCAACAAAGCACAAATTCCTGGACTCGATTCTCAACCGAGTATACTATTCAGTCACTATTAACAGGAGGATGTCTTAATGATATTTTCCTGTCCTAGCAAAATATCCTTGCATCATATCTGCTCAACTAGTCCAAGCCCAAAATAATCCCAAAATCGAAAAATCAAATACATACAAACTGCAGTTAAAAATGTTGCCTAGCAAATCAAACTCTAGATGGTCACATCTCATCCCTAGAGTTGCATACCCTTCTATTGGATTAGCTATCCTTAATGAAGTAACAAGGTATGATGGTTCTAAACATAACTTATGCACCAAACACTGAGATATAAATGAATGTGATGCACCGGTATCAAACAATACTCTAAGTGGTATGCTATGAATCAAAAGCGTACCTTACATCATAGACTTTCCTTTCTCGGTAGTAATGGGTCCGAGAGATGATGACCCTGAAGCAAAAAAATTTCCTTTATTGGATATGACCGGCTCTAGACACTGATTCTTATAGTGCCCTATCTAATCACAATTGAAGCCCTTCACACTTTTCTTTTCTATAACCTTCTTCTACCCGTCTGACACTCATGAGCATAACATCCTTTCTTGTCGCACTTTAAGCTGACAACATCGGCTCTCCCTTTCTTGGTAGCTCCATTTTTCTAAGCTCCTTTATACTTAAAGAACTTCCTCTTTTTACCATGCGAATTTTGAGTTTCAATTGGATTCTCCTTTCCGAAGGTGGAGAGCATCTCTTCATTCCTGATTGCCATCTCCACTACTACATTCGATGGACCTCTGAGATATGGCATGGTTGTCGTAGCAATCTCCAGCCTCAGCCCCTGGATAAACTTCCATTTCTCTTAATCATAGTGTCAATAGTAGCGTATCCAAATCTACATAGCTCATTAAACATAGCAGAATATTCCAATACCGTCATATCCTCTAATATCCTGAGCAAGGTTGACTTGGCTACTTTAGACAAAAACCTTTTCTCGAATCTCCTTCAAAAATCTGCCCAAGTCAATTCCTCTTCTGGTACCCCTATGGTCACCTCATTCCACCAGAACAAAGCAGCTCCTTGCAACTGTCTAGAAGCTAATCTCTTTTTCTGCTTATCATTCAAGCTCAAATCAGTAAAAATTCTCTCACGATGCAACAACAAGTTTTTCACTTCTCTTGCATCTTCAGTTCCCAGAAAGGGCTTCCCACCCAGACTAGTATAATCTCGACCTAGCTTAGCATAGTTATTCCCAATCGGCACTACGGGATCAACACCTCCTACATTAGCAACATTTCCTCCAATTACCCTTACAGCTGCTTCATCTTGCATCAGATTGACGAAGAATTGATACATAGTCCTTATATCCACTGTTGAGGTTCCGGCACCTACGTTAGCATTTGCATTTTGATTAGCATTTTCCTGTCGACCCTGGTTTCTCCTGGTGTTGGGCCGAGCATTTCCATTGGTTGTGGTGCTTCCTCCACTTATATTCACTCTTCCGTTTCCTACCTCCATATCTTTCTGTCTCGTAAATATGCATATGAGCCTTAGTAATATACAGAAGAACGGTCTAAGAGATAAAGAAGAAGAGAGATAGAGTGCATGCTTATATATTAGCAAATACGAGTACGTTTATTATAGCGTTATCTCATAACGCAATCTTATTCTCTGATCCATTTGGATTTGGTTTTCAAAAACTCTTTAGATTTAAAATTCTTTTAATCATAAACTTATGCTCTATTACCAACTTGTAACATCCCCTATTTTGAGGCCCAAAACTAACTACTACAGATGCTGCAGTCATCCATAATAATTAATTCTCGAAGTCAAAATGCAGCTATGTTAATTATATTAATAATCAAAAGCACATAAATATAAAAAAATATCAAACACAGATTGATAACATATTTTCCCATTGCATTTCACAAATGGTATTTCATATTCATTACATAATCCTATTTGCAACCCACACTCAAAGAAATTATAATTATTACAAAATACTTCATGAGCGACATATGAAGATGCATCCTTGGTTGATCAGATTCATATACTTGACAATTATACAATACATCTAAATAAACAAAAACCAAACTACACAGTGGAAATAGATAAAGCTTCTAATAGCTAGAGTGCCTCATTCACGTCTTGGAAGCTTATTCATCTAACTGGAACCTGAAAAATCCTTACTCTCAACCTACTCAAATTAATTTTGAGCACTCGAGATTTTAAAGAAAAAACATAAACTTCTAGTCCGACAAAATGTCTGGAGGGAATAATAACCTACCATCTCGAACCAAATAGATATCTAATGAGACCATGCCACCGAGCGAAATGGATTTTCCCTTTGCTAGTATCTTTACTAAATTATATTAACCATACACCATGCTCATCTATCCACAATGGTTAAATCATAGGAATAATAAAATAATGATACACAAATATGAAAGGAACATTGGGTTTCCCATTCTCCAAATTTATCTGACAATCTGTATGAATTCATAGTTTTTCTAAGGTTACTATTAACCTATTAGTTTTCATGGGCTGACTAATAACCTTTATCTATCCTTCGGGACTACCTCTCATACTTCATAGTTTTCCTGGGATCACTAAGAACCTATTGATTTCAACCAATAACTTTCCAATCATAGTTTTCGTGGGCTCATTATGAACCTATTGGGTATTCCAATAACATTTCTCAAATCATAGTTTTCATGGGATCACTATGAACCGATTGATTTTTACCAATAATATCATCTGGTGTCACGACCCAAAATCCAACGTTCAAAAAATCGACATCAAATACCTCACTTGTATTCGACTGCTGGAGATTCAAACGTCGAACTCCAGTTCGGATGGAGCTTATAACAACATTAGATGAATATAAACAGCGGAAACAAAAGACGATATCATTGATTACAGCACAGATACAACATTGATACAATATTCATTACAACATTTACCATTAACATCAGAGTGCTACACATATGATACAACGACAAAATGGTAACACCACAGCGGAACAACAGAGTTATAATAACTCCAATAGAGTCTTCAAAAGAAAGAGAGCGATAGCGAGATTCCAACATAAGCACCTTCAAAACCAAACTTCAAACTTCCAAGACTTCAAACCAAAAGCTTCCAAAATCCAACAACTTCCAAAAGACTTCTACTATCCAAGCTAGCTCCAAAACACGGATAACCTGCTTCTAGGCTGCCCGTGTGCAAATTATGGGCAACTAGAGTTTAGGAAAGGAACAATAAACTCCGGGTCAGTCATGGGACTGGTATGAGTAAACAAAAACAGTTGTTTGTACAAAATCGATTTATAAAAGAGATCCGTTCATGCTTTTGGAAAATGAAACTACCAAAAGACCTCCCGCCACACACACAATGCAATCGCACAATTGGAGGAGATTTCTTCTTATGACAGTCAAACATGCTTGATACGAGAAAAACTCTTTTGATATTATTATTAGTGCATAGTGTAGAAAACATTTTCGAAAGTATAATATTAATCTTAGCCAGCATACACATTTCGTAGTATGCCTACTATAGCTACCATCTAAACGGCAGATCACCACCATAAGTAAATGGTAGGTTATATAACTAAAACCGTACTGGGCTCATATTGTTTCTTTGGATTTCCAACAATGGACAGGCTAAGGAACTTCCTTACCGAAATGGTTACGCCTCTGGAAGGACGCCCTCGAGAACCTAGCCGGATCTCTGCCAAACAAGGCCGACGTTACCTCATGCTGTAATAAAGCTGTAACTAGGTAACTACCATACAAGTATGCCATCCCCGGTCGTAACCGACCTTTATCCGAGAGCTCTCAACACCAACAACCACAAAGCAATAAGTTTGCAGCAACCACATAGGTTAAATATCTGGGCTCCATACCATGATACAACCCTTTATCCAGAAGAAAATGGACATACCCTAAGGGCGCGACCCCCAAAAAGCTTGCCGCAACATTCCTGTTTTGACCATTTCCGCGTTGTGAGGCTCGACGAAGTCTTGTCCACAAAGCTACGCTTTTCACAAAAGCCATGCTTCGATCAATACATGATCAGCAGCACTTTGTATGCCACATTACCAAATTGGGAATGTATCGCTAGTAACCATCAACTACATAATGTCTGAGCTCGCACGTCTCAGAGAAGAGTGTTAAGCTAAGAGAATAAATTCTCCGCCACCAAACATAAATGTATTTGATAGAAACCAGCTTTATATCTCAAAGTGTAACGTCGGACATACATCCATACAAGTCTGTTACGGGTTCGAACAGAACCGAAGGCACTTCAAAAGAAGCCCTTGCAATCCGGGCATCCACAATCCCGATTGGACTCCCCATCACATATGGAGATCTCTATACCGAAGCAACTCAGTGCAGAGTCATTCGACAGGTTATCCTATCGTTCTTGAAGACACTCGGTCTTCACCACCATCATCAAATGTTATCCATTTCGTCGTATCACATATTCAGAATGGGTTATATGACACAAAGTCCTCTCCCGGCTAAACCGAATAGTGAGCGCTTAATTTAAAACACGTGGATATATCAATCACAAAGATTCACCATTAAGGTTCGATGTGGGTTTCGGATAACCAACTGGAATCCGACTCCCTGTCGCATCGAAATTCAAATGCCGTTTTACGGGCCAAGGGGTTTTACATTCACAAAGAAACATATCACAGATATCACGGCTCAGCAAAAAGCAATTGATATAACAAAGCATCATATTACATATCGGGGTATTAATTAGTTCAAGGCATTCAATAATAATCAGTCATCAACAAGTAAGATGAATTAACCGTATGATTATAATTAATTAATCGCATAATCATTTTCATAAATTATCTTTAATTAATGATTAATTATCCTTAATTATAAATTTATTTAATTCTTAATTATTAATTAATTTATCTTAATTAACTCTTTAATTAAAAATAATTTAAGAATTAATTTATAATTATTGATCACATAATTAAATAACTTAATTACTTTCAAAATAATCAATTTAAACCTTTGCTAATCCCATTTTAAATAAAACAATTATCTTTAAAAGAATAAGTTAAAACTTGTTTTAAACTTGAACATATTTTAATGTTTGAAAACTGTTTTAAACTAACCCGGGACAACCCCGAGTCCACCCCGAGCCAACATACCCTTTACTTTGAGTTTTTCCCAAACCAACCCGAGTCACTTTTCAAAACTTAAAATTTTTGTTTAAGTTATTTTATACCCGGTACAACCTCAAAATACTCGAGACCTCCCTCGAGCCTGTGACCTGCTTCCCCGAAACCATCTTCGAGTTAAAACCCCTCGTTCCCAAACTTAACCCACTGACACCAACTATCCAATGTGCATGTGCACCGCCGATTGCCGACGCTCTAGCCATCTCCACCACCTTCTACAAATCCACGATCATCTATCCAAACATGCAGAACACACAGAGCGACGAATTCGTGGGCCAAACAAAATCGAGCATCCTGACCCAAAATGGAACAGCTATGATCACCAAAAACTTCCTCGTTCATCCACCTCTGACCTTCAGAGGTCACGTGGTCGTATCTGAAACTTCACCGATGTCTAACGCTTCGACTGGCACTGGTGCGATTGACTCCGGTCGACTATCGATGACACATTAACAAAAATTCCGACCCTGACCCAAACTAGAACTTAAACCCTACATCGCTGCTGTCACGATGCCACGAACGGTTATAAATTCATCTGACATTTTTGCCGCGATCCCCAAGTCTTCCTCCACCTCCAGGCAAAACTCCGACCACCCCGAGTGCCACGATCGCCAGAGAAGCCTTAAAACCCATTTTCTGATCAACTTAGAATTTCTCAGTCAAATCCTCATTAAAAATCTTGATTTTACTTTCAAAAATCATTATTCTTGATAACATTTCGGATGGTATACTTGAAACTAGAATCTATGATGTTTGAATTTTAACATGATTTGAATTTTGACTGTATTTCCCAATTTTCCAATGAAGCTTTGATTGGATTTACTTAAATCTATTTTTAAGATTCGAATCATGTTAAAACTAACAACTTTTGTTTAGATCCTATAGCTTAATAAGGATCAGAGATGGAGCATTTTGATTTTTCTGCAGGTTTGAAACCTGTTATGTTTAGAACAAAAAACATATGTCTGTTCTTAGACATGCACAGGCAAATTCATATACATATACACACAGACTTGTTCACATGCAAATGGTTTTCAACATCACCTCGGACATGATTACAAACAACAGTTAAGAACCTGGATTTAACAAAGGTTTACTCACCTGTTTGCTTTGAACAGAGGAGAAGTCTGGGATTCAAAATTTGAAAAGAAATCTGGAAACTGCTTCCTGGTTTTGATCTTTTTAAAACTAGTTTGCCTTTGATCTGATTGTTGTCTTAGTGATGATCCTTGCTTTACTTTAGTGGTTGAAGTTGAAACCTTGCTTTGATTGAAAATTTGCTTTCGGATTTGAAATTTTGAAAAGATTGTTTCAGGTTTGAAAAGAATTCAGGCTTCAGATCTTAAAATTTATAGAGGTTGTTTTGTTTTTATGAGGTTTTGCTTTCAATCTTCTTTTCTTTCTCTGGTTAGAATTTTACAGGCTTTTGAAAATAGAGATAAAGATAAAAGAATGAGAAGAAGGAGATTAGAGATGTTATATAGCTTTATTTTCTTTTTCTTTTTTTTTAATTTTCTCAAAAATAGAAACAAAGAGATGACACTTGTTAATTTCCATATTTTATAAATTACACTTGTTAAATTATAAATTAAGATTTCAACACTTGTCTTATGCATGCATAAATATTTTTATATAATTTTTAAATTAAATTTCCTATTTTATAAATACTTTTCCTATTCATTATTATATACAAATTTTAAAGAAGAAATGTTTTAAACAAATTTCATATTAAATAAATTACATATTTATTATTTTAAATGCAAATTATTTTTCTAAGACATTTATTTAAATTTTAAATTCAAATTCAAATTCAAATTTTGATTTATAATCCATTTATATATGTATAAATAAATACTAATTCTATTTGTCTTGAAAATTTTCAAATTAATTCCAAGTTAAATTCCAGAAATTCAAATAAATTACTAATTTTAAATTGATAAAATTTGGGGATGTTACAGATTCCCCCCCCCCCCCTTAAGAAAATTTCGTCCTCGAAATTTGAAAGAGAGAGAAAGATAAACAAAGAATATAAGAACATAGAAAAAGATAGAGATATGGCTTACCAGATTAAGCCGAAATATCCACTCTGCAATTAGGATAGAACTTCTGCATGCTATCCTCTGTTTCCTGAGTACAGTCATTTGGATCACCACTCCATTGCACTTTAACCAGTTTCACAATTTTATTTCTCAGCTACTTTTCTTACATATCTGGTCCAAGAACGAGTCTATCACCTGACTCAATCCAACACGCAGGTGATCGACACGGACACCCATATTTTCAAAGCAAAAATAACTGCTAAAAGTTCAAGATCGTTGGTCGGGTAGTTCTTCTCATATGGTCGCAATTGTCTACCCGCGTAGGCAATCACTCTACCCTTCTGCATTAGAACTGCACCAATACCTTCACCACATGCATCTGTATAAACAGATAAACCTTGATTCTCGTTAATAATAGCGAGAACGGGAGCAGTGGTCAATCTCCTCTTCAACTCCTAGAACGCTTCTTCGCATTTTGGAGTCCATAGTTAGCTTAGTTAAGGGACTGGCTAACTTGGAGAAATCCTGGACAAATTTTCTGTAATACCCGGCTAACCCCAGAAAACTTCTAACTTCTTTCGGAGTTGTGGGTTGCTTCCAGTCTAGGATAGCGAAAATCTTGCCCGGGTCTACAGAAATCCCCTCTTCGGTAACAATATGTCCGAGAACTCTAACTTCCTTGATATTTCCAAAACAATTCTCAAGTGCTCAGCATGTTCTTCTTCGATTTTGGAATAGATTAAAATATCATCAATAAACACAAGAACAAATTTGTTCAACACTTCTCGGAATACACGGGTCATTAAGTCTACGAAGTATGCGGGAGCATTGGTTAGTCCGAAAGGCATAACTAACCATTCGTAGAACGTGTCAGGACCCTTGGAAGCAGTTAAGTGAATACAGTCTTCAGCAATTCTCAATTGATGGAATCCTTGGGCTAGATCCATCTTTGAAAAGAATCGAGTGCCATGCAACTGATCGAACAAGTCGTCGATCCTGGGCAAAGGAAATTTTTTTTTGAGAGTTAGTTTATTGAGATCGCGGTGTCCACACAAAATCTCAAGGATCCGTCAGACTTAGCGACGAACACCACAGCTGAACCCCAATCGAAAACAATAGGACGTATTAATCCCTTTTCTAGCAAATCTCAGGTTTGATTGACTAGTCCTATTCTTTCCCTGGGTGCCATCCTGCGGCTTGCATGAACTACAGGACGAGCATTTGGAACTAAGTCAATTCTGAATTCAATTTCTCTGTGCGGAGGTAGAGATTTAACCTCTTTAAACACGTTTGGAATTTCCCGGACAATAAGTATAGACTCCAGACTAGGTTCGGGGTATCCCAAAGTATACATCAACTTATCTCTTTTAGAACTCGGATCCTCACAAGAGATTTCGATAAAATTCCCAAATTTGGTTTTAACCGAAATCGTTCGATTGTTACAATCTAATTTAGTTTCATATTTTGTTAGCCAATTCATTCCAAGTAATACTTCAAATTCATTAAAGTCGAGAACAAAAAGGTCGATAGGAAATTTAGGACAAGAATATGAGATAGGAACTTTTCTATAATATAGACAAAGATTCGCAGGGCCACCTATCGTATTCTTCACGCGAATAAACTTGTCGACAAATTTAGGTTTAAGTTTTAACACATTTACGGTTTGTTGGGAGATAAAGCTATGTGTGGCTCCCGTGTCAAACAAAATTCTAACAATTCTATCATAAATAAGAAGATTACCTTCTAAAACTCCTTTTCCTTTATCTGCCTTTGAGGTTGAGGGTTCATCTTTGATCGCATACACCTTCGCTACTTGTGCTTGCTTCTTTTTCGGGCAATCTTTAACTTCATGACCTGGCTTGTGACAGTAATAGCATTCCTTGGTTCCCTGACTTGTCTTCACAGGTTGATCTTTCTTTACTTGTTTCTTTGGCTTCTTGCAATTGTTGGAATAATGGCCTTTTTCCTGACAGTTGTAACAAGTAATATCACTCACCGAGTTCTCCAGATTACTCTTCTTCTCCTTGCCTTGCCATGGTTTCTTCCCTCCGAACTTCCTTTTCTTCCAATTCGGATTGTTTGTATTTCCTTTCTCCTCCAGAACTTCATGCTTATCCAGAGTAGTATATCAGTAACCCATATCGATCAATTCAGAAAAAGACTCTTTTACGTGGGCTGTCATCCTCTCATGGTATTTCTTGTTCATCCCTCGAATAAACCTTTCATTCTTCTTCAAGGGTGTATTCACCAGCTCCGAACCGAATCGAGATAGCTCATTGAATTTGTTCAAATATTCCTCAAACGAAAAACTTCCCTGCTTCAAATCCGTGAACTCCTGGTACATTCGGGAGATACCAGCAGACGGCATGTATCGCTGCTCAAACGCCTCTTTGAATCGATCCCAAGTGAATTCGTCCTCCGGTTCATCCACTGTAACTGTCTCCCACCATGCTAAAGCTTCCTCTTGGAGTTGCCAAGAAGCTATTAACCTCATTTGATTGTCTTCCAACTTCAATCCTTTAAAAATTCTTTCACATGATCGAATCCAGGCTTGTGCTTGGATAATGGATTCTTTGCCAGTGAACGGCTTACCACCAAGTCTGGAAAAACTTCGATATAGATCAGCCAGATTCGGTTGATGTTGAGTGGGAATAGCTGCTGTTGTAGGTACTTGACCAGTTGTAGTGGTATTTCCCCGTCCCCTACCACGTCCTCTTCTCCCGCTCATTCTTACTATTTGTAAATAGTAAGAAAACTAGATTTAGGTATACGGACGAGATATCTTAGGGAATGTCAACAGTTAAAAGAAATAGACCAAGAAATTTTAGGGTTTCGGTCTCTCGGTTTATACTCATTCAAGGGTATTCTTCACCCTATCTCTAATGAGCCACCTAATGTGTTATATTCCTTAGCTAAAGTTCTTACTAAACCTTTAGCTCTGATACCACTTGTCACGACCCGAAATCCAGCGTTCGAAAAATCGACATCAAATACCTCACTTGTATTCGACTGCCGGAGATTCAAACGTCGAACTCCAGTTCGGATGGAGCTTATAACAACATTAGATGAATATAAACAGCGGAAACAAAAGATGATATCATTGATTACAGCACAGATACAACATTGATACAATATTCATTACAACATTTATCATTAACATCAGAGTGCTACACATATGATACAACGACAAAATGGTAACACCACAGCGGAACAACAGAGTTATAATAACTCCAATAGAGTCTTCAAAAGAAAGAGAGCGATAGCGAGATTCCAACATAAGCACCTTCAAAACCAAACTTCAAACTTCCAAGACTTCAAACCAAAAGCTTCCAAAATCCGACAACTTCCAAAAGACTTCTACTATCCAAGCTAGCTCCAAAACACGGATAACCTGCTTCTAGGCTACTCGTGTGGAAATTATAGGCACCTAGAGTTTCGGAAGGGAAGAATAAACTCCGGGTCAGTCATGGGACTGGTATGAGGTAAAAAAACAGTTGTTTGTACAAAAACAATTTATAAAAGAAATCCGTTCATGCTTTTGGAAAATGAAACTACCATAAAACCTCCCGCCACACACACAATGCAATCGCATAATTGGAGGAGATTTCTTCTTATGATAGTCAAACATGCTTGATATGAGAAAAACTCTTTTGATATTATTATTAGTGCATAGTGTAGAAAACATTTTCGAAATATAATATTAATCTTAGCCAGCATACACATTTCGTAGTATGCCTACTATAGCTACCATCTAAACGGCAGATCACCACCATAATTAATGGTAGGTTATACAACTAAAATCATACAGGGCTCGTATTGTTTCTTTGGATTTCCAACAATGGCCAGGCTAAGGAACTTCCTTACCGAAATGGGTACACTTTTGGAAGGACGCCCTCGAGAACCTAACCAGATCTCTGCCAAACAAGGCCGACGTTACCTCACGCTGTAATAAAGCTGTAACTAGGTAACCACCACACAAGTATGCCATCCCCGGTCGTAACCGACCTTTATCCGAGAGCTCTCAATACCAACAACCACAAAGCAATAAGTTTGCAGCAACCACATAGGTTAAATATCTGAGCTCCATACCATGATACAACCCTTTATCCAGAAGAAAATGGACATACCCTAGGGGCGCGACCCCTAAAAACCTTGCCGCAACATTCCTGTTTCGACCATTTCCGGGTTGTAAGGCTCGACGAAGTCTCGTCCACAAAGCTACGCTTTTCACAAAAGCCATGCTTCGATCAATACATGATCAGCAGCACTTCGTATGCCACATTACCAAATTGGGAATGTATCGCTAGTAACCATCAACTACATAACCTCTGAGCTCGTACGTCTCAGAGAAGGGTGTTAAGCTAAGAGAATAAATTCTCCGCCACTAAACAGAAATGTATTTGATAGAAACCAGCTTTACATCTCAAAGTGTAACGTCAGACATACATCCATACAAGTTTGTTCCGGGTTCGAACATAACCGAAGGCACTTCAAAAGAAGCCCTTGAAATCCGGGCATCCACAATCCAGATCGGACTCCCCATCACATATGGAGATCTCTATACCGGAGCAACTCAGTGCAGAGTCATTCGACGGGTTATCCTATCGTTCTCGAAGACACCCGGTCTTCACCACCGTCTTCAAATGCTATCCATTTCGTCGCATCACATATTCGAAATGGGTTATATGACACAAAGTCCCCTCCCGGCTAAACTGAATAGTGAGCGCTTAATTTAAAACACATGGATATATCAATCACAAAGATTCACCATTAAGGTTCGATGTGGGTTTCGGATAACCAATTGGAATCCGACTCCCTGTCGCATCGAAATTCAAATGTCGTTTTACGGGCCAAGGGGTTTTACATTCACAAAGAAAGATATCACAAATATCACAACTCAGCAAAAAGCAATTTATATCACAAAGCATCATATCACATATCGGGGTATCAATTAGTTTAAGGCATTCAACAATAATCAGTCATCAACAAGTAAGATGAATTAACCGTGTGATTATAATTAATTAATCACATAATCATTTTCATAAATTATCTTTAATTAATGATTAATTATCCTTAATTATAAATTTATTTAATTCTAAATTATTAATTAATTTATCTTAATTAACTCTTTAATTAAAAATAATTTAAGAATTAATTTATAATTATTGATCACATAATTAAATAACTTAATTACTTTCAAAATAATCAATTTAAACCTTTGCTAATCCCATTTTAAATAAAACAATTATCTTTAAAAGAATAAGTTAAAACTTGTTTTAAACTTGAACTTATTTTAATGTTTGAAAACTGTTTTAAACTAACCCGGGACAACCCCGAGTCCACCCCGAGCCAACATACCCTTTACTTTGAGTTTTTCCCAAACCAACCCGAGTCACTTTTCAAAACTTAAAATTTTTGTTTAAGTTATTTTATACCCGGTACAACCTAAAAATACTCGAGACCTCCCTCGAGCCTGTGACCTGCTTCCCCGAAACCATCTTCGAGTTAAAACCCCTCGTTCTCAAACTTAACCCACTGACACCAACTATCCAATGTGCATGTGCACCGCCGATTGTCGGCGCTCTAGCCATCTCCACCACCTTCTACAAATCCACGATCATCTATCCAAACATGTAGAACACACAAATCGACGAATTCGTGGGCCAAACAAAATCAAGCATCCTTACCCAAACTGGAACAGCTATGATCACCAAAAACTTCCTTGTTCATCCACCTCTGACCATCAGAGGTCACGTGGTCGTATCTGAAACTTCACCGACGTCTAACGCTTCGACTGGCACTGGTGCGATTGACTCCTGTTGACTATCGATGACACATTAACAAAAATTCCGACCCTGACCCAAACTAGAACTTAAACCCTACATCGCCGCTGTCACGATGCCACGAATAGTTATAAATTCATCTGACATTTTTATCGCGATCCCCAAGTCTTCCTCCACCTCCAGGCAAAACTCCAACCACCCTGAGTGCCACGATCGCTAGAGAAGCCTTAAAACCCATTTTCTGGTCAACTTAGAATTTCTCAGTCAAATCCTCATTAAAAATCTTGATTTTACTTTCAAAAATCATTATTCTTGATAACATTTCAGATGGTATACCTGAAACTAGAATCTATGATGTTTGAATTTTAACATGATTTGAATTTTGACTGTATTTCCCAGTTTTCCAGTGAAGCTTTGATTGGATTTACTTAAATCTATTTTTAAGATTCGAATCATGTTAAAACTAACAACTTTTGTTTAGATCCTATAGCTTAATAAGGATTAGAGAGGGAGCATTTTGATTTTTCTACAGGTTTGAAACCTGTTATGTTTAGAATAGAAAACATATGTCTGTTCTTAGACATGCACAGGCAAATTCATATACATATACACACAGACTTGTTCACATTCAAATGGTTTTCAACATCACCTCAGACATGATTACAAACAACAGTTAAGAACCTGGATTTAACAAAGGTTTACTCATCTGTTTGCTTTGAATAGAGGAGAAGTCTGGGATTCAAAATTTGAAAAGAAATCTGGAAACTACTTCCTGGTTTTGATCTTTTTAAAACTGGTTTGCCTTTGATCTGATTGTTGTCTTAGTGATGATCCTTGCTTTACTTTAGTGGTTGAAGTTGAAACCTTGCTTTGATTGAATATTTGCTTTCTGATTTGAAATTTTGAAAATATTGTTTCAGGTTTGAAAAGAATTCAGGCTTCAGATCTTAAAATTTATAGAGGTTATTTTGTTTTTATGAGGTTTTGCTTTCAATCTTCTTTTCTTTTTCTGGTTAGAATTTTACAGGCTTTTGAAAATAGAGATAAAGATAAAAGAATGAGAAGAAGGAGATTAAAGATGTTATTTAGCTTTATTTTATTTTCTTTTTCTTTTTTAATTTTCTAAAAAATAGAAACAAAGAGATGACACTTGTTAATTTCCATATTTTATAGATTACACTTGTTAAATTATAAATTAAGATTTCAACACTTGTATTATGCATGCATAAATATTTTTATATAATTTTTAAATTATATTTCCTATTTTATAAATACTTTTCCTATTCATTATTATATACAAATTTTAAAGAAGAAATGTTTTAAACAAATTTCATATTAAATAAATTACATATTTATTATTTTAAATGCAAAATATTTTTCTAAGACATTTATTTAAATGTTAAATTCAAATTCAAATTTTGATTTATAATCCATTTATATATGTATAAATAAATACTAATTCTATTTGTCTTGAAAATTTTCAAATTAATTCCAAGTTAAAATCTAGAAATTCAAATAAATTACTAATTTTAAATTGATAAAATTTGGGGATGTTACATCTGGACATAGTTTTCATGGAATAAATAGGAACCTATTGTACTCTTCTAATAACATTTCTCATGACATATTTTTTATGGGATGACTATGAACCTATTGGTCCCCATCCAACAATTAGCCTAAATCAATTATCTTCTGATTAGTTTTGGGCATCCTATACTTCGGATCTACTTGATCTCCTAGATGTAATTCTACTCACTCAAGGATTAATTTTGTTTATACCCACTACTGGGTCAACCTAGTTGGTTATTCAGCCCTTAATGTCCCAAAATGCAATTATTGGTCATAACAGATATGAGTATGACACTAATGATCATGCATACTAACTGATAAAGTAAACACAAGAGTGTGTGTATTTCATCCATCATTCAACATTTTACATTTACTTAATCTTAAGTAATATACTCTCTGGGAATCTTTAACTCAAAACTTGGGCAATTTCATAATTAAAATCATTGAAACCATTTTCATAATGACGTACGAGCAATCCCCTTAATCCATATTTAAAACAATGAAATATATAGTCCTTTTAATAGTTTAAAACCATTAGCATTGCAGTCATTAATGGCATCGTCATGAAAACTTAGGCTCTCCGTCCATTTTATAAAATAGGGTTTAATACTTGCAGCATTAACTATTTCGACCTTCATGTGGGTCTATATCAAAAATTAAAACTTTTATATGATTTTATGTCTCGTTGCTAAAGGGATATGGGGTCTTCGACCTTCTTATAAAACATAGGCCTCCTCGCCTCTTTAAAACAGTTTTACTTAGCTTCGAAAACAAGCCTCTTCAACATTCAAGGGATAAAGTGCAGCGTTGTGGCCAAATGGCATCGACAGAGGATGTACGGTCTTTAACCTTAACGAACATTGAGACCCAAGAACCTCGACGATGCTATAAAGCTTCTTTACTTCAACTACTTCAGCTATTTTGTCGCTTTTTATATAGAGTCAAAGTCAAAGTCATTAGACATATTCAAAGTCATTAAAAGCTACATCATCGCCTTAGTTTTTTAAAACATGTGAAGAAATGAAATGCCGCATGCTTTAAAATAGTGGTGAAGATGTACAATGTCGTCGATGTCATCAGTAAATCCTTTAAGTTGTTTAAAGGGGATTATGAGGTGCCCTTGCCACCAGTCCAATGTCATCGGCAAGATCTTCGATCGACTTGGAACCATTACATGGTTAGCAACTATCTTATGTTTCCTTCCAGCACGACTTCGACACTCATGTAATGCGGCCTTCTATAGGCGCAGAAAGGGTACAGGTGCTTAGCAGTATCATAATTCTATTGAAAACTATTTTATTACAACTAAAAGTATTTACTTTTCATCAAATCATGATTCTTGCCCAATTTCTATTGGATAAAAACATCTATTACAAATCCTTTTTAGAAGTCACTACCGCATATAATTTCTAAGATCCAAAACATATTTTAAAACAACTAGTTAGTATCCATAATTAATTAATCCTTAAAATGCTCATTTAGCCTAATAAATTCATTTTAACTCATTGGGGAAAATCCCAAAAATTCATAGAAATTCAAAAATAAGATTTCCTTTGCCACACAAAATTTTTAGGGCCAAATTTCATATTTAATTATTTTTAAATAATTAAACCCAAAAATAACTCCATTTCCTCCTTAGGAAATTCATAAAATATTCTCTTTATTTTGAAAAATTATGAAATTAAAAAATCATCTCCAAAATAACATTTTACTTAACATGTCAAAAATTCAAATCATTTGGATATAAAAATCTTAGTTTTTACCCTTAAAACCCATATAAATAATTCCATAAAAATTACCATAATCAATATTCTATCCAAGTAATGTAAAATCAACATGGCATATCATATCAACATACATGAACGAATCATCGGAAACAAGATTCGGAACTAAATAGATTAAAAACAAGATGGTTTATTATTATTCACCTTTTAAATAAATGTTAGAGTTGATATTTGATGTTGCTTTAATTTCCCAAGCTTCTTTTCCTTTGAACCTCTTTTGATTTCGTGATTTTCTCCCTTCGAATAGCTGGCCTTTCGAAAAAGTATAGACAGTATCATTTATACATACACAAGTTTTTGAATATATCAGGTTTTTAAATATTTAAGTTGTTCTATGTATGTGTGTATGGTTTTGAAGCTTCAAGTATATTTGGTTTTAGATGTATATATAAAGTTTTCTATATGTATAGTTTCATATTTATTTAGGTTTCAAAAATTTGCAGTTCCAAATATATGATAGTTTCGAATATATATAGTATTATATATATGGTTTTAGGAATGTACATTATCTTGTAAAAAAATTATGAATATGTGCACAGTAGGCCTCGAAAGTGCACGACGTCAGGTTACAAATTTTTATATGTATTCATGTTATATCGAGCACATACAGTTTTATATACACCAGGTTTAAAAAACTAAAAGTTTCGAATATATAAATGTAAGTTTCTAAAATATGCAGCTTTGTATATTTCAAGTACATGTCAATTTATATAAAAAAGTCATGAGTATATATGAGCTTTTAAATAGATAAAGTTTCTTGTGTATATGAATTTAAAAGAGTATATAAAGTTTTAAATATAAATGGTGAATATATGCAGTTCCAAATGTACTAAGTGTTTGAAAATATAAAGATTCACAAAATGTAATAGGGTTCAAATATATGTATTAGGTTGGGTATATCATTAAAGTTTCAAATACACATTGATTTCAAAAATAATTTTTTTGAATAGATTAGTTTCAAACATGTGCATGGGATTCTGTATGGTTTCGGTACAAGTCAAATTTTTGGAAACATAAAAATGTATGTCACTGTACTTTCAAAATCATACCATATTAGGTGTTAAGCTCATGTCACATGATGTCATCAGTGACAGAATTGGGATGTTGTAAGACTAGCAGTAGGGCAATATAGAAGCATTACCATTTTAAAAACAATGGTAATCTAAGTTGAAAGTTCCCCTTAGCGATGTGGGACATTTCAAGTGCACATATCAAATGAACGAACATATATATTTAGACTATGAGTTTATTTCCTACCTATGCACCGAGTTTATTATTACCTGGCAAGCATAGCTATATTATATAATTGCTATTGCATTTTTATTTCTAATTATTATTGTTGCTTTTAAGTCATAAAAACCGACTTTTTGTAGGCATGCTATATATAAGCTTGCAATTTAATGAGTTCAACCATTATAGCTATTGTCCATTGTTAACTAACTTAACTCGTCATAATTTCTAATTCATTTAGTTTATACATAAAATTGATCACATACTGACATGAAATTCAAGCTTCTTTATAGGATAAAATGAGACTAACCTACTATGAGTAAACATCTGAGAAACTCTTTATTTTCTTGTCAAAATGTAACGAGATTCACCATTACAAGACGATTTCCCGGTCCTCTTATATCAAATAGATTTCAGGATTCGGTCTTCTTATTATCAAATGAGATTCTGGTCTTCTTATTACCAGATGAGATTCTGGACTTCTTATTAACAAAAAAGTTGATACTCTGAAATTCTTATGATTGAATGAATTTCTAGTCTTTTTATTACCAGATGGTTTTCTTGGTTTTGTATGATAGATTTTCTACTCTTTAATTAAGTAGATTTTTGGTTTTCTATGGAAGATGATAATTTAATTTCCAAGAAAAATGGCTCTATCTTAAGGCCTGGATTTATAAAATATAATAGATTTTTATGGGCTTTTGAATCATCATCAATCCTCCACCACAGGACGGTTTTTAGGAAAGATAAGTATTCAAAGTCCTCTTAAAAGAAGGGACTCTTAATTAAAAGTGTGTTTTTGCCCATAAAGTCTGTCAATTCGTGTATTATGACTTTTCGTACTTACAAACAAGATATTTCTTTTCGCTTAGAAATACCTGAATTGGTATAATTATACATATTCAAAGGTGGAGTAATATACATCAATATTATTTTCAACAAGCAGTTTTATTCAAAAAGTTTTTCTACACAAGTCTTTAGGAAAAATATTTGAAAATCAAAAGGGTTATTATCAATTATCCTAAGGATTCAGAAAAATATAATTATCTATTTAAAGGATGATTTGTAATATATATAGCTAACATCAGTAATTTTCCATACCAGGTTTTGATATGAGTTGACAATAGCATTCTCAAAGCTTTCAGAATTCATTGAAAAAGAGAAACCTATAATATTTTCCAAAGAAAGTTTTTGAAACTATTAAGGCTCATTAGCGCCACTAAAACTTTAGTTAGAAGAGTCTATTCATGATTAAAGGACTACTAGTTCAGAAATCATGACCGCCTAGTGTCTTATTTGAGATTTACATTTCTATTGTGAAATTATTTTAATAAATAAGTTTTATGAAAACTTCGTTTGAACTTCAAACAGTGGGAATAGACTCTCTTATCCAGGCTATTAGATTGCTAAGTATCTTTCGAAAAGTTAAAGAATGGAAAAGCATTCATCAAGAGTCATGAGAATGAACAACAAAAGGGACAAATCAGTCTAACTAATACTTATTGAGAGAAGAGAAATCCATCTATTATCCAGCATTTTGGCCCGGCTATACATGAACTAAATAGACAAGTTAGACTCGAATGTCATCATGATCAAACGTCGGATTAACGATCATGGACCCCATAGATCAGCATAGATGATTGTATGAAGCAACGATGAAGTGAAAGCGAAACTCAATAGAATGCTAAAAATAAAATACACAACTTCATGAAAATGGATTGGGTAGGATCCATATTCATCAATTATGATCCTACAGTATTAATTTTATAGCTCAACTCAATGGACAACGATGGATATCTCAAAATCTACAAGTCAACTACACATAACACTTTGGGAACATCAATATATTAAAGAGTAGAGCCCACCATATCGATCGCATGCCAAAAGGAGCTCACAAAATGAACGGTGCCAATCATTACTTCAAGTGATGTAGGACTTTCGATCGATACTGCAACTTCTTCTGGATCTGGAGACTTCGATGCCAAAATTTCAGTAAGATATTTCACCATTTTCCCCTATAAATATAAACTTAATTGTTCATTTTTGGGATCTTTACGTTGCTATTTCCTTTATACTCCATTGTAACCACGAATCATACCTACTCCATCCTTTTGTGCTTAGCTATTTAAGTGATTAATAAAGTTATTTCTCTAAAGTGGACATAGGCTTTCAACGTCGAACCACTATAAATTGTTGGGTTCTTGTTATTGCTTATTTTTGGTTATTTAATAGCTTGTTTCCTTTGTTTTCATTAGATTTTCTTCATTTATTTCTCTACAAAATCTCTATTGGGTATTTATGCCAATTTGGTTCAAACATTTTGGTGCTTCCACTGAAAAGACAAATTCTCAACTCGGGTGGATCTCATCATCTACTTGTGGATTCCCATATTCGCGAGATAGATCCAGCTTTCTACCGACAAGCTTCTATTTCAACTTAGATTTGAAAATGAATCTATAAGGAAAACTATCAACAATGGTTAGGAACACCAGATCTACCGCTCAAAACGTAGAGGAGAACGAGAACGCCAACATATAGCAAGGAGGCCAGAGGAATCTACTAGTAGATGTTAATGCTACCAATCTAGTTGATGTCCAGAATCCAACTGATTCCATCACAAGAGCTGATTTCCAAAATCCGACGAGAGAGCTCATGGATAGCTGCCGATAGTTGAACCAGCAGATTCAAGCCAATATCGATCTAATTAATCTACTCAAGGATCAACAAATGTGGGAAAACTAGGAGGGAGCCAACTCCCTATTCTACATCGGAGAGCTTAACTTCATCAGATGACCATCAATGGCGTAGACATTGTAGAACCGACGGATATTATGGAGAAGAATCGGGACATCGATACCTAACCAATCCTAGGCTAGCAGGATCGATTGGACCCGATCCATCTGTATGAATTAGGGCTGATCCCTCCTCTAGGGAAGGAGCCTTGCCTTTTTTTAATGAAATTCGAACTGAAGCCTCTGCGATTGATCTGGATGCTAGAGTTCAAGTTAATGCAGATCGGTTACCTCTCTGGAATAATGAGGATGTGAATGCACATCAAGAGGATGTTGAGCCAAGAAGGCATGGAATGACCCCTAGACATTGACCGGACTATTCATGTGAGCTGGAGCACGACCACCGCTTGGCTCAAACTATCCAAATGTCAAATTTGATGGCTATGATCAAGTAGTTGGTAAGGGAGAGCCAAGGCTTGACCAATGATGATAGGGGGATCTCAAGAAGCTATACCTCATTCACAGACAATATTTTACATGTGGAATATCCAAGGAGATTTAGCATGTTGTTGATGCCTGCCTACAAGGGAAAAACTGACCCTAAGCTGCACATAATAAGGTATGAACGGCTGATGGACTCTACACAAGTGGATGATGCCATAAAATGCAGATGTTTCCCATCAGTCTTGTTGGCATAGCAACGATGTGGTTCACGAGATTGCCCTTAAGGCCAATCTCTAGATTTGAAGATTGAGTAAAAAAATTATGGACCGGTTTCGTATGCATGGAACTCACCCCAAAGATGTAGTATCCCTATCAAGGGTGATCCAGGCTCCGGGAGAATCGCTAAAATACTTTTTGGAGAGATTTCATATAGTAGTCACAGAATTCAATAATCTAAATGACCATTCAATTGATGGCAGTAACAAAAGGGATTGATCCAGAGTCTGACTTTAGCGATTGGTTAACTGGCAAACCACCCACGACATTGGAGCATTTCTATGCAAAAGCAGCTCAGTATTTGAGGAAAAGGAAGCTAGACACTCTTGGAAGAAGAATGTTGTCGGAGGGAGTGCAGAGTAACATTGCAATGAAACAGTCCAGGGAGAGTTCCGAAAAAGTTCAAGTAAATGTCTAAAATAACCGAATCAGCAAAAGAAAGGCCGTGATAGGAACCGTGAACGAAGGAGGGATTCTGGAAGAGGAAAGTCAAGGATTCCAATGTATGATACCTATACACCACTGAGTACATCCCTAGAGAACGTCTACTTGTCTACATGTAATACCATGCAATATAGGAAGCTACCTCCAAAAGAATCGACGAAGAAACAAAAGCAGACTGGAAAATATTGCCGGTTCCACGAATGCAATGTCACAACACGAATGAATGTGGACATCTTCAAGATGTTTTTAAGAAACTGATTCGGGAAAGAAAATTACTGCAGCTTGTTAAAGCCCCGCAGGTTGGCGGGTAGGGGACATCCGACCTCAACGGTGGACAAGAATCGCATAGGGCTGAGGAGCCTGCGAGGACTCGTAGAAGATTAGTTATCAATACAATAGTTAGAGGACCAAATCCAGCTGATAAGAACTGGCACAAGATGGAGCACTATGCTAGTGCAATTAAGCATATGAATTTTGAGTGTTGTTCGAATATAGAAGATGAGGCTCCGGCCAAATAGCAATGTATAATGGCATATGACATTGTATTTAGAAACATAGATGCAGATAAGATGGAGGCACCGATGATCGACCCAATGGTCATTTCGGCCATTATCGGCCACGCTTTGGTGAGGAAGATCTTGATTAAATGTGGTAGTTCCATGAATATTATGCTCAGAAAGGCTTACGATCAGATGAGGATGGAAGCCAACAAGGACTTGAAATCGCCTAAAGCCTACATCCATGGCTTTCGCAGTGCTGCAATCAAAGCTGTCAGTTATGCTGAATTGCCCATGGAGTTAGGGGAAGGCGACCACATGAGAGTGCGGATGTTGCCATTTGTAGTGCTGGATGTGGACTCCCCTTGCTGAATTCCGGGTAGCCATTGCCCCTCGGTGTCTTACCTTAAAATTTCCAATTGACAATGGTGTGGGAATTGTGCATGGAGATCAGGCAATCAAACGTGCCTGCTATGTGGCTGAGTTGAGGGATGCTCAGTTGAAGGAGAAAGGTAAGGGTGTAGATAAGTCTCTCTACATCCAAGCCATCGAAGATTGACAAACAAAGCCTAGGACTTGGCTCGGGTGCCACAGTCGGTTCTATAAAGACATAGATCCAAGGGATGATGAGGAGGAGCCCAAAGAAACCAAGGCTGCACCAGCTGAGCTGATAATTGACATCACGGTCAGCCACAATGACCCATCGTAGGTCCTAAAGATCGGATCACGGCTCAACCCCCCGATGATGAAGACTTTCTAGTTTTCTCAAAATGAATATCGATGTGTTCGCTTGGATCCACTCTGATATGTATGGGATCTCGCCTGCCATTGCGAGCCACGCATAAAATATTGACTCGAGACATGTCCCAGTGAAATAGAAAAGGCGTGGTATGGATTTGAAGAGATCTGCCACCCTTAAAGAGGAGGTGGATAGACTCAAAAGAAATGGGTTTATCCATGACGCCCTCTACCCTAATGGGTATCCAATCATGTACTTGCGAGAAATGCGACTGAAAAGTGGAAAATGTGCATTGACTATTCGAACTTAAACAAGGCTTGTCCGAAAGACAGTTTTCCTTTCTAAGGATCGACCAGCTGGTAGACTCAACCACAGGACACAAGTTGTTATCTTTGATGGATGCGTAGTCTGGATATAACCAAATCCTGATGCACATCCCTAACCAGGAGCACACCAACTTTATCACCGATGGGGGATTGTATTACTATGTGGTAATGCCATTTGGATTGAAGAAGTTGGAGCAACTTATCAACGCTTGGTCAACCGAATGTTTAAAGACCAGATTAGAAAGATGATGGAGGTATATGTGGATGATATGCTCATGAAGTTACAACGATCAAGCGACCACATTAGAGACTTAGAAGAGATTTTCGATATCCTCTGATATTACAAAATGAAGATCAATCCTCTAAAATGTTCTTTTGGCATCGCATAAGGAAAATTCTTAGGTTTCATTGTCAATGCTCGAAGAATCAAAGCTAATCCTGAGAAGATTCGAGTAATTTGCAACATCCAGGTGCGAAAGACTATCAAAAAAGTATAGAGCCTAAATAGGAAGGTTGCCACCCTAAGCCGGTTTATTTCTAGAGCCACTGATAAATGCATTCCTTTCTTCGACTTGATAAGTAGATGGAAGAAGAATTTTGAATAGACATAGGAGTGTGAAGATTCATTCCAAGTCTTGGTGAACCACGTGGAGAGATCTCCCATCTTGTCAAAGCCAGTGGATCACGAAGACTTATATATCTACTTAGTTGTGTCAGTACACACTATAAGCACCACACTGCTTTGCGAGGAGAATCAAATCCAAAGACTGGTCTATTATGTGAGCAAGCGATTAACAGGAGCTGGAAGGAACTATTCGAAGGTAGAGAAGTTGGCGTACTTCTTGTTGATTGCTTCACGAAAGCTCCACCTCTATTTTTAGTCTCATCCCATCAGTGTTTACACCGATCAGCCATTGCGATAGGTATTCCAGCGACCTGAGACATCTAGAAGGTTACTGAAGTGGAACATCGAACTGATCCAATTCGACATCATTTATCTCCCTTGGAGATCCATCCACGGACAGGCACTGGCGGACTTTATAGAAGAATTCACTGCACTGGATGATCTCCCAAAGAGCGGTAGAGCCCTACCATTTAGTAGAAAAATGTATACGGATGGAGCATCCAATGATCATTGTTCTGGAGCCAGAGTCATGCTAATAACTCCAAAAGATCGATTAATTTGCTACGTTATGAAGCTTGACTTCCCTGCAACGAACAACGAAGCTGAGTATGAAGCTCTTATTGCTGGACTCAAACTTGGCAGAGAATTGGGAATAAAATCTCTTAAAATCTTTTATGATTCCGAGTTGGTGGTATACCAAGTCTGGGGAGATACCGGGCTAAAGGATAATGACTTGCTCCATACTTTATCTGAGTCTAAGAGCTATTGATTGACTTTGAGTATTATGACATCACACGCATTCCCCGGGATCAAAATAAGGAGGCTGACTCATTGGCAAAGTTTGCTAGCATCGGAGATGCATAACAAATAGGCTTGGTTCTAGTAGAAGTACTAGACGCTCTAAGCATAAACTAGATGGAAGTCGACTGGGGACTAGAGACGGAGCCTGAGAAGGAGTCATGGATATCTCCGATTAAAGATTATTTGCTATAGTGAGTCCTTCCCGAACGGAGGAATGAAAGACGAAAAATCCTCCATAAAGCTTCACAATATATCATTCAGGAAGGAGTCATGTATCACTCATAATGAAATAAAATGAGTCCTAAGGGAAGTTCATGAAGGGGAATGTAGCGATCATAGTGGGGGGCAAACCCTAGTAAAGAAAATACTCCATTATGGGTATTACTGGCCAACTGTCAACCAAGATGCCGCTGATTACACCAAACGATGTGAAAAATGCCAGATGTATGCAAAAGTTCAAAGAGCCCTGCCAACAGAAATTACACAAATGGCCAATCCATGGCCGTTTGCCACATGGGGCATAGATATTATCAATTCCTTACTAATCTATAAAGGTGATACGAAGTACGCCATCGTAGTAGTTGATTACTTAACTAAACGGGCCAAAGCAGAATCTTTAACCATGAACACGATAAAGAAAGTAACCAACTTATTGTTCGGGACATCATCTATCATTTCGGCCTTCCACGAACAATTGCAACTGATAATGGAACAAAATTAGACAACGTCAAATTCAAAGACTTCTACTATCAGTACCAAATTGAAAAGAGATTTGTGGCAGTTGCTCACCCTTAAGTAAATGGACAAGTTAAAGCTGTAAACAAAATCATAAAGTCCATTTTGAAGAAACATTTGGAATAAACTGGAGGCTAGTGGGTGGATGAACTCCCAAAGGCATTATGGGCTTACAGAACCACCCACATGTCCACGACTGGCCATACTCCATTTGACCTTGTTTATGGCTCTGAAGCCGTCCTTCCTATTGAACTCAAAGTCCCTTCTCATCGAGTGACCTACTACTACCCAAGGTTTTAAATCTCCCCGAGATCAGCCGAGATGAAAATCCGAGATATTAGCCAAAATCCGAGATTTGGCAGCTTGGTTAGTTATAAGTGTTTTAAATATCGTCCGAGACAGCCGAGATATTTGCCCGAGATATTGGCCAAAATCCGAGATTTGAAACCTTGCTACTACCCTAGAATGAATAGAGATCTTCTTTTAGAATCTCTAGATGTTGTAGATAAGAAGGGCAAAGAAGCTAATTTGAGGGCAATTGCACATAGATATTGAGTCATCCGATACTATAACACTAAAGTTCGACCTAGGACCTTCGTAATTGGTGATCTCATCTTGAGACGGGTTTCTCCTGTCCTGTCACACATGAATCCTACCTGGAAGGGACCGTATGTCATTAAACAGAGGCTTGGAGAAGGAACATTCAAGCTAGTGAATATTTATAACGTCACACGCCCAATGGCGTGGAATAGCAAGCATTTACGATACTATTTCACTTAGTTTATTCTTTTTAATTCAGTTGTATTTAATTTCCGAATTTGCTTTAGCATTTGATTTTTCTAGATATGTAATAAGACAAATTATGTCATTTCTTTCCATTTGGCAAATAAAATTTGAAATTTCCTTCATATCCGTGATTTCTATAGCATTACATATTAGTTATGGTACACGACTAACTAATACTGACATGTTCGAACAGATTCCCAGAGTTTGGAGCTAACCGATTACACAATTTTTAGATCGGACTAAAAAAATGAACGTGGTCTAAATGTACATTCGATGATTCTTGCTCATAACCCGATGGGCCAAGTACTTAATGAGAAATGGATGTGACTTGACCATCTAATAATCAAATTAATCCCACCAAGCAATGGGACGAACGTGAATCAAAAAGTGATCGTAACACAACCGATCAATCTCCAAGCTAAACCTCGGGCTTGGAGGAAAGTCAATTAATCAAAGAAAATACGGTTCGACTATTTTTTGAAATAACTCTAAGTCTCCAGAGCGTGGATCAGAGTATAAACATAAATTGGGTGCAATTTTACCATCTGCCAATGAACTCTTATCCCTAGAGTGCGGATGTGAGCATAAACAAATAAATGAGTGTGACTCGACCACTCACTATTCCATTAACTCCGACCTGAAATCGACCTAAGGAATATAAATTCGCTAAAGATGGAAATCGACCATCCATTTTCTAACTCCTTTAAACCAAAAACTAGGGGTAGGAATATAATCACTTATACCGCTGAATCCGATAACATAATAGTAGGGCTTAAGCCCAGTGTCTAGAATGACTTAAGGCCACGATAATATAGAGGCTTTGGGATAAAGTTAATGGATTATCATCCGAATCAATGAGCAATGATTACATTGAATGGAAAATGTAATAGCTCAACTACCTAAGCAAATTCACACAAAAGTTCGACAAAAGTAAAAGAACTTTATTTACATAAGCTTGGAAAGTAAAGTGAAAATATTCACAGCAAAAAAATCAGAAAACGGAGGCCAATTCCATACAAATTCGGCTGATAAAACCAAAAAGATTTAGAAGCATAAGTGCATGCAAAGAATCACTTCCTCCTCGGCATCCTCTTCTTCTTCTTGGAATCGGGAGAGATTTCACTCGAACTTTCCCCGCACCTCTTCTTTCCTCTCTTCCCGCTTCCATGGCCTTTCACCGGAGTAGTTTGGGTTGACCCAATAGGTGCATCTTGAGTAGGTTCTAACCGAGGAGTGGAAGTATCCATAGTTCTCCAGGAAAAATGATGGAGTTGGGAGGGAGAAAGATCTCCAATTTCACCTGCTTGACTTTCGTCTCAAGGGCAATGTCCGCCCTGAGTTTATGTGCCATTTCTTGCATAGAGGGGCCTGACAAGTATTGGGATGCTCAAATAATCACAACATCCTCATCAACAGGAATTTCTAGATGTGGATCGCTTTCTTTTCTTATCAAAGCATCACCAAGTGCTCGTCGATCACAAAAGCTTCCTCTTTTGGGACATCTTAGGTTGTTACCGAAGCCATGACAGTAATAGACTCCGTCGCAGGAACCTAAGGTCTAGGTTGAGATTTTTGAGGAAGAGGTCGAACTGCAGCCAGCAGATCTAAAGCTAAGGAAACATAACTAAACGGAATAAATATATCAACTGGGGACACTCTAGCTTTCTAAAGGACAGGTGAGTTTAATAAAATGCCTTCTTCAGATTGGTCCCCTATGTGAGCCGGAGTGCCACCGGAACTTCCTTCCATAATCAAGGAGAGCCCACTAAATGTAGCAATATGCGGATTCTCTAGATTGTAACCAAGCTCGATAGAAGAATCCATGTGGTGCTCGAAATAGCTTGGATCATTGAATTCTGGTCATCTACGACATTGTGTGACACGGATCCGTAACCTTCACCAGCTTCATGTTGAGAGGTTGTGGCATGCTCTTTTTTAGAGTATAAACTAGGTTTCATGTGGAACTCTTGGGTTCGTCACCCAATAGAATCTTCCCTTCCAGCCTCGTCGGATCGATTTTTTTGGTGCCAAGAACCATTTTCTCCTCCCGACCAAGATACTCCCAAGCACGTACAAGATGATAAAGGTAGTCACCCCAGAGCCACACCAAGTTTCTATGCTTCAAGACGTTGACATTGTAAAGAATAAGCAGTGGATCTAGTTCTTCCATAACCTCCTCCTTGGCCTTTTCTTTCGCGGACTCTATTTCTCGTTTAAGAGGGGCATCAATGTCTTTGGTCTTTTCAATAAGTGTGTCTCTTTCAAGCCTGACGGTAACCATTTCATCACATACATCCTGGCCGATTTTCAATGCTTCCTCTTTATCTTAGGATTTGCACTCAAACTTAGTTCTGTACTCAGCTGCGCTTCTTTGGGCCGCATCCCTTTCTAACATCCGTTTGTGGTTCTGATGATGAAGCGCTTCAACCTCGACCAAGTGCCTAGCATTCTTAACCTCGAGTGCCTTGATGGTCATTTCTATTTTTTTTCTCGGCTTCTACCTGTGAGCTCATTGAATATTCTAACTCATTGGTTAGAGTTTCGATGATCCGCTTGTTCTGGGCCTCTTAGTGTTTCAACTTCTCAATCTCTGTTACTCTCTCCCAAGATACTTTAGAAATCCTCTCCCCCGCTCTCATCCACTCATTATACTACTTGTGGATATCATTCAAACAATCCATAGTCATTTGCTGAACTTTCTTAGGAATTTTCTTAAGATTAGGTACAAAGAAAAATCCATCAATGCATACATTCAGAAAATCTGACTTAAGTTGGGCCATACGAGCGGCGACATCGACTTGTTGAGCTTTAGTGACAACTTGGGTTTTAGAGCTTTCTTTGCTCGGCCTTTGCTGGTAAACATCATGCTCACTATGATGCCGACGATCGCCAGGTCGCTGAGGATGAGATGGATCGATGGACTGTGAAGAAACTAAAGCGGGAGGGGAACCACAAGAGGTGTCAATAGGAGGAACGTCGTCGCGGTGATCTTGTTACCTTTCAAAAATTTTAGGAGGAGATCTAGATTTGAATCAATGTTTAAAATGGGAAGCCTGTCTCTATCACCTCTATTCTGGTAATCTCGATCCCGGCTGGAGTAGCTAGGGTCGTATTCACAACCACTGCCTTGGCAGTATGGGCCCAAATGAGAACCAGGATTCTGGTGTGATATTTCCTATAGAGACTAAAACATGTGCTTCTTCCTCACCATTGTTTCTGCAAAGAGAAATAAAGAACGAATCAACTCTAAGTATTAAAGGACACAAGATAAGTGTAGTGCAATACTTGAAGTGCATGCGAATGTGCGTGTCCTTGTTTCACCCCAACAGACCAATTATTGAAGCTTTACTGGTGGGAGTAACCTCTCCACTAGTGGCAGAAGGGATTCCAGCTTCAGCTCTGGGAGGAGATTCAGATCCGCCGATGTTCATGTCAGTAAAATGAAAGGCATCAATTCATCCAGTATTAAAAGATAGATAATGCTTTAAATTTTAGTCTAAGAGTTCTGAAGGTTGAGAAGTGGACTGATCTGGAATAACATGAGGAGTGGTGGATAGCTTGGATTGTTTGAAGAGGCTGCTCTTAGGGAACCTACAAACGAGCTTCTTCATTTTTCCATTTTCGAAAGTGGCGGATTGTGAGGTTTGTGAGGGTCCGACTACAGCCCTGAAACTAGAACCCACAACATCGCCACCGAGGTCGTTACCCTCAATTCATGTTGCATCTTTTTCGGTAGCTTCCTGAGCCCCATCAACAGGGGGCATGACAGGATCAACTTGATAGCCTTCATCATCATCCACATTCCGTTGCTCAGTTACTATAACTCCAGCAGCAACAGTTAGCTCTATGTTGCGACCCTCTTCCATCAGGAAGTAGGCAATGAGGTATTCATCAGCAAAAAGATTCTCAATGTCTCTATCTTCTGATAGAACACGTTTGAGCGACAAGGAGAATCACAGTGAACCCTTTAGATGACTATTGTGCAGGAGGAGAAGAGTGAAGAATAGTTTCTGCAGAGTTTCAATAGCCAGTCCAGAAGATCCTTCTTATGCTGCAGATGGGTGAGTATTTATAGGGGTTGGAGAGCTATCGGCCCAAGTTGCATTGCCAGAAAGCCCACATTTGATGGTGCGAAGACACTCAAGGAATTCCACTGTGAAACGACCAAATATGATGAATCGCTAGCGATCCATGGAGTTAGAGCAATTTTAGCTTGTTTCAATTGGATCATGTCCCATGTCTTGTGTAGATGCTATCCATGTAATTTCATGACTAGATGCCTTGTTTTGATGATAATTCATGTACTAGTTGCATCAAACTATTGCTGGAATCAGATGAATGCTCGCTTCTCGGCCTAGCTAGCTTAGAACATCATGAAACTTAGTAGGCATGCCTAGAAAAGATAATGCTTCATGATGCAAGAAGAATGGACGATCCATGGGCGATATTTATGGACAGCTAGCGATCCATGGGTGATGGATCGCTAGTGATCCATCTCCTTAGGCAATTTTTGCCTTTTTCCTCTTGTGTCCTTTTGGGTTCCTTCTTCTGATCCTTTTGGTTAGTTCTTGAGTTGTTTTGACTTGACATATATGTTCTGACTTCCTTTGAATTCTATTGAGTTAAATACTTGGATAACACATAACATATTGAATTGTTTCGAACTTGCAACTTAAATGATCTATTGACTTCGCATATTGACTGTTTGAATTATTTGGAATTATACTTGCATAGCATACTTGACTTCGAACTGATACTTGCATAAGCATATGTGACTTCGAACTGGTACTTGCATAGCATATTGGACTTCGACTTTAATCTTCACAACACATTTGACATTTGACTCCGACTTCGAACTTACCTAACCTTATACGACTTCGACCATGACAAGAACATCAAGGAATTCCATGGAAACTCTCTTTGAATCAATGACTTCGACAAGCCTCAACAAGACCTCTCCTTGAATTTATACTACTTTATGACACTTTTAGGGTTAGCGAATTTATTCGTTAACAACATCTAAAAAATAAATGTCAAGAATTTAAATTTAAATTTGAATAGAAAATAATGTAAAATTAGATTGAATTTAAATTTAAATTGAATTGAATTAAAACTAGGCCTAAAATTATTCTAGCCCATGCCTAATGCTTAGAACCTTCCTTTCGCATATCTAAACTAAGCTACATTCTTATCATCCAATCCAAACATGCTTTCCTTAATCAAAATCGCAACTTCCCCTAGAAAAAATTAGAAATCAAATTTGAGAGCACGACTAAGCATTAGTCATGCCGTCGAGCAAAGAGGAGGAGTGCATGCGAGCATAAGGTATGGCAGTGGCATTATGGGGGTTATGATGAGATTCAGGTGGTCAATGATGTGTCACAATGAGCTGGTGGTGTCGCAACTGGAGCAGGCGAGGCTGGAGGTGGCATGCAACTTGGTGTAGGTGGATTTGGGAGTGATGGTTAGCGATGCTGCTATGCTGGAGGAGATGCGAGCAGGTGCGTTGGAGTGCTAGAGGTGACGATGGCTTATTGTGGAGGCTTTGTTGGTGACGTTCTGGCAAAGCTTGACTATTTTGGTAGCTGTGATGTGCTATTGGTGGCAACGAAGGCAAAGGTCACTAGAGTAGTTTCCATTTTTGAATTCAAATCTAATTTTAGTGACTATTTACACTCACAACCATATCTCTATACTTATCACATATATCGTTGAATTGTTTGGTTAAATCATTTGGTTTAATTGATTGTTAGTGATTGTTAGTGTTTAGATTGTTCGGATATTAGTTTAAAATTGGATGATATTGAGATAATTGATGGTCTGTATTGGTTGGATATGTAAATTTGCAAATGAAACTCTGTCTGATTGCAAATTGAACTATATATTTATTTGTATTTCGATGTGTGTATTTTATGGATGATAGAGTTTGATGGAACATGACTCGAGTCACACGGTAAAGTTTATATTGGTATTTGATGATTTTGGAGAATATTGATCCATGATTTATATTCTGAATGTTCGATTGATTTTCTTATTTTTTAAAAGTGTTTGAAAAGTTTTGGAAAATTGTTTAAGGGTTTTGAAGTTATATCAAAAGTATTTACTAAATAATTTACTAAAATTTTATCAATTTAGTTATTTTCATATTTTAAAAAAAATATAAATATAAATATAGTTTTCTTTTGACTATAAACTCTTTTAAAATCAATATTATAATTTATTTTAAATTTTGAAGTGTTTTAAAGGAAAATTATTATATATTGCTATTTTATAAAATATATTATTAAAATAATAATATTATTTTAAGTGATTTTATTATAATGGTTGTTTAAATATTTTTGAAAGAATTTTCAAACCATTGAAAAATATAGAATTCTTCTTATGAAATATTTATAAGGTTTTGAATATATTTTAAATAAATAAATATCTCTTTTTATAATATGAAAATTTCAAATATGGTATAATTTGAAAGAAAATGTTCTATTTCTAACTAGTTTGAGTATAAACTGTAGATTTCGAATTATATATGTTGGTTTGAAATAAATATAATTCATTTTGCAATTTATAATTTATTTTGAAATGGTATTTTATTATAGAAGATTATGAAATGAACTTAAAGCAATATTATGTGATTTTCAAAATGAGCTATTAGAGATTTTGAATATATGTTGAAGTTTTTGAATTACAAATTATGGTTTGAAGTGAAAAGAAATATTTTAGAGGTTTATAAATTTATTTTAAAGTATTATTTAGTTATAGAAAATTATGAAAAAGCTTCTATAATTATTTTTGGTTTATAAAGTGATTTTGGAAGCTTTGAAAATATGTATATAAGAATTTGGATATGAATTATAGTATTTGAATATTTATATTAGATCGAATAAATAAAGTGAAATATTATTCAATACAGATAAGGGTAATTGAATTTTTTATTTTTTTCCAAATATAAAATTGATTTAAGAAGTTTAACTATATTTCTATAAATATAATATATTTTATAAATTTATATTTGAATGTTTTATATTCTACTTTTTTAAAAACCTAATAAATGGAGTTATAATATCATTCGGTATAGGACTTTTTGGTAATATTTCTTTGGTATTGGACTTGTTATATAGAGGAGCAAGTGTTATATATAAGCTTTAAATAAATGGACTAGCAACACATGGTGGTATGGGATGCCGTTGTGTTATTTATTCGATTTATCATGTGCTCGTGAATGACACTCGTATGGGGATTTGTTATGTATAATGGGGCTCGCTGCGGTGAGTCATGTATTTTGTCGTGTGTTGGCAGTTGTATGGAGCCGTGCATTGGCACATGCATTTAATTGTATGTCAGCATATGTATAGTGTCGTATGTCGGTATGCGTATATAGTTGTGTGTCAGCTACTGTATATATATATATATATATTGTTACTATATTTGTCTACCACTGTCTAGCTCCCTTCATGGTGTGGGAGTGAACCAGATTGGCTAGTATCCATCCTAGCGGCCTAATTGCGATGGTCGTACCCTGGATTTATGGCACGTTTTCTTATCTAGCAGAGGCTGTGTGTCGGCCTATTACCATGTATCGGTATATGCGTTAGCCCCTTTGTGTCACCTAGGCCAATAGTTTATTACCATTTTGATGGCACGTGTAGGTTCGTGACCGAGTCCTCACGTAGTCGAGCACATCGATGGATGTAAGTCATGATGTCCGTCGAGGTAACTAAGACTGTAGGAGCCGTATCAGGCGGACATGTGTAAGTCTACTAGAGCAAGTGTGTGTACACTGTCGGTCTCTTATCTTATTCTGGTGTGTGTGATATATACTGACATATACTTATACTTTCACTTGAGATGAGTTGCGATTATACCTGAGCCTGCATCCAGTGTATGATCAACCCATGTATCCTTCTTTAGCATGTATCTCCACTTGCATATTTTCTTAGACCTACATTGCCACTTATATTTTCATAAACGTGTGTCGCCAACTATAAATTTATCAACATGTGTCCCCATTTATATATATTGAATATACAATTGATTACTTATTACATTTTTATGGGTTTAACAGACCCAGGAATGTTTATTTATATATGTTTTGGGCATTATTTCCCTTATTTTACTCGATTATTTCTTAAATATTGATGATGATTATTTTATGAATGGATGATTAATCCATTTAATACTATTATCTAATTTATTGTCTGACTTGAGTTATGTGGGTGATGGCATTTTGCTATGCATGGTTTGTGGTAGATGCTATACTTGAGATTTTAATGTAGTTAAAATATCATTATTTTATCATCTACCTTTTAGATATAGTCTAACCCGTGTGTTATTTATACAACACTCGAGTCAGTCTAAGACATTCCAGGTACAGGGATGATGAGATCGGCTTGTGTTTTCTAGGCATAGTGGAGACTATATATTATATGGTGTAGTATATTATTTTGTTTGTATAATCTCATTGTATGTATGACGTTGTGAGGTATATTTTTGTATTATATATTATCCCTACGATTTTCACTCTATGTTCTCTGTTATTATTTATTGTATATTGTGTATTATTCTATCCTGAAGACACACGTGTTTATTGTTTTATGCCGATACTATATACATATAGGTGAGTTATTTATTTGATGTTTAAATATGTACCGGTGTTAGCCCAAGAAAATATTCACATCTATATCCCATATCACGTCATTCTATATTATCCGACTGTATTACTCAGTAATACTCTTGGATAGTATAGGTGTAAAGGTAGGGGTGTTACATTAGCGGTAGTTAGAGTTGGGGGTTAAGTAAATATTAAAACAAAAATTAACGTTAAATATTAATTAATGAATTAAATAATAAATCAACAACAACTAAATATACATTCCTAAAACAGGTTATCGGTCGACCGCTAATTAGAGCCGTTCAATCGCTAGCGGTCGACCGCCTAGGTTGGAGCGGTCGACAGGTGATTGTAGTAGCGGCTAAGTTTTTCAGCACCGTGAACGGTTTAGATTTTATTATTGTAAACCAACTTAAATCCAATGATTCTGGTGCTTTCTAACCACTATAAATAAGAGCCTAGTCCTCTCACTTTTATTCACAAATTATTTTAAGAACTAAGCGAAGTTCCATCGGTCTCTCTCTTTAAAGATTTAGAGAACTCACTAGGGTTTCAGGTAAGAAATTTTAGGTGCTTATTATTCAATTTCTTATTCTATTCTTCTTCAATTCCTAAATTCTGAATCTAATTCATATATAATTCCCTTGTTGTATATTTCTAAAAGGAGAGATTTATAAGCGATTGAAGCAAGCGTAAACAAATCTAAAAGGGAAAGAGCTAAGGACTTTTGTAAGTGGAAATCTTAGTTTTTTTTTATTTTAGTAATTATATAGTACAACTTGGATTTGATATATGCCTTGAAGAATTTTGTTCACAAAAACATCAAACTAAAACCTAAAATTTCGCTAAGCGAAATGTTAATTCTTATGTTAGGATCTCAATTATTTTATATTGAAATAGTGGAATTGTATAGTTATTGCAATTTTAATGTTTTACATTCTATTCCATATCTTATCTTTTTCTTTAGATCTGATTAAGGTTTTAGAAAAGAAATAAGTTAGGAAATGGTGTGTAAGGTATGGATTCTCTTTACTCGTAGTTTGCACTTCCTATTTCATTTGTATATGTAGAAGTTGAATAGAACATAAAAAGATTTGAATTGCAAATTCTATTAATGTTGATTCTACAATGTTAGTACAAAATAAGTTTGGTATGAATTATATTTTTATATAAGCCTGTAGTTAAATTGAAATTGTTTGATATATGGTATATTTGTTGATATGGAAGTAGACTAGTATAAATTTAAAGTTTTGACATTTAAACGATTAGCATAGGGCGCAATCTTTGCACGCTTAGAATTATTTTAGAAACGTGTGTGTGTGTGTGTGTGTGTGTGTGAATTAGCATATAAATAACGTATAATCAATAGCGTATTAATTGCGTAGTAAATAGGTTATCCCACTTACGAAAGAAATTGATAGTTAAGGCGAAATAAGGGTTTTCCTTATAAGGCCTTAATATGGAATGCGATGAGGTGTATGATAGCATGTTAAGAGAGTGTAAATTATGGCTAAGTTATAAGGATGCGAGGTCAGTCAAATGCACACGGAAGTCCATCCAACTAATCTGGCAATCAATAGTGTGACTTTGGGATTGATGTGAGACATCACCAATAATAAATACCTACAAAGGACGTGAGGTTAGTCCAAAATTTTGTAAGCTAAACCTGCCAAGCAAATCTGGTTGCTAGTACCTACAAATAGTCGGACTAATGTGAGATATCACAGTTTGGATTATAGATCATAATACATAGCACTTGCTTCAGGTCAAAAGTAGTAAGTGGATAACTGAGGGCCATCCTCCTCCCTATTTAGGAAGTATTAAATGATCGGGTTTAGCTGTTAGGCACGGTAGTGGATGCCTAAGGAAGGGACCGCTCAAGTTTGAGGGATTAAGTAGCTATTATAGGGTCCGCCTCTCCCATAAAGAAGTATTAAGTGGCCTGATGAGATGCCATGCGATGTCATCTAGGTAGTATCAGAGATGTATCCGCCTTGGGATAGGTAGCAAATGGTAGGGACCTAAGGATGAAATGGCCAGGGTCTGCCTAGTTCCCATTGAAAAGGTATAAGTGACTTGGGTACTATCTCTTACATTGTTAATATATTATTGACAGTAGATGCATAGGATTGGGAATGGCATTTGGCCTACAGTTGAAGATGGGTTATTGGGTTGAAAGGATATGGGTTATAAAATTGGACTGGAAAAGCCTTCTGGCTTGTAGTCGGAAAAACTTATAATATAGTTAGGATGCATAAAACATATTCTTATTTATATTATACTACCCAAGTACTATTATAGAAAGGCTTGATATTTTTATTTACCAGAGATTGTTGTTCTAACTCCCTTCTCATTGCAACATAGGTTAGAGAAGACAATGAAGACTACGAAGGTGAAGGCAATGAGGGGACTTGTGGCAATTATCTATTTATCCACTTATGTTGTTTTTGTATTATGATGTACCCATTTAAAATTGTTGATGTATTTTAAGATATTACACTATGAATATTTAACATTATTATGTGGTATTGTGTTGTATTTTTCTGATATTTGAATTTTAAATAAAATGGGTACTGTTTCTGATATTACATTTTATCCTTCCGCCGTGAAATTCTGAATGGGTAGATAGATAACTCTGTGTATTGTTCTCTGTATCAATTTTACCAACCAACAGCCGGCTTTGGGATTGGTCTAAGGTTCAATGGGCCTTTTATGGGTCAAAAATTAAGCCTGTTTCGAGGCGGGTTGTTATAGTGTGATTAATATCTATTAACATCATGACCCTATAACTCCTTGATTATTAGTTATTCGTATTTTAGCATTTTATACATAAATAATATGATAATTGACATTTATTAATTTCTTAAGCTTATACTTTACTCTATATATTTGATTAATGTTATTGTAACGGGTTATTTATTGATACTTTACTATATATATATATTTGATTAATTTCTTAAGCTTATTAATACGATAATCTACACTCATGAGCAAATTCAATAAAATTATTTATTTTTACATTTTATTGCATTGGAATTGTATCTTTTCCAAAAAGGAAATGTTACCATTGCAACTTTCCATAAACTAAAAAAAAAGTGGGGTAGATATAACTGTAAGGTTGGACAGTTTATGGAATTTCACATGGAGGCCAATGCAACTAAATTTTGCATTCTACAATGCTAATGAATTAAACTATATAGAATTTAAATCTTGAATCAAATTAAAACATTCGAATTAAATAATTAAGAAGTTTAAAAGTTTACCACCTAAGTAACAAAGATATGGAAATAACTACACAATTTTCTAACTACCATATTTCAAAAAAAATTGTGACTATTCTCCCTATATTCCAGATCTAGGGTATATATGTTATTTCTTCAAAGTTAAATAATTTACTGAATATGTAGGCAGAGATTTCAAATTAGACTCATTTATTTAGGCCTACAGTTCAATGGTTTTCACATAGGCATAATAAAAAAAATAGAACTTCAACGATACAAAATTAGTATTATGTAAATCATGTAATTTACCACTCATCTTATGGCTTCTAAATTTCTAGATCCAAATCCATTCCTTTTATTCGACTCCTTTTCTTTTTCAACCCAAATAAGTATACATACCTATTAGAATTTCATATCTGATATGAGATTTGAGTTTTAAGTGAAATCTAAGGTATATAATTTAAATTTACCTCTTTCGTGGAATTCACTCACCCTACTTTTTTCTTTTTAATTTTCTATCCTTCTCCAACACACACACAGATATATATATTTGTATGTATAATATATTTTTACAATTTCTAGAAATAGCATAGAAAAGGAAATGGCAGAGTTCCGCTGCTTAGTTCAGAAAATATGAGAAGAAAAGTGAGGCTAGGCCCGTATTTATAAGCGCTTGAATCAATTTTGTTTGTTCGATTAAAGTTTATTAAATCTAGCCCATTTGGCTAAGTTTCAGGGTGTGCCAGCCCTAAACTGACCGGTCGATTGGTGATTACCAACGATCGATCGATCGACGGGCTGCAACTCAGCTATCAACCGGTGGGGCTGCGGTATTTATCAATATTTGTTGCTCATTTTATTTATATTTGTAACGTTTATTTATTTCTTTAATTACTCTTTGAATTAATTCTAGTCCAAAATATTCAAACGCTGTTAACTTTTCGTTTGAATTCCAATCGCAAAACTTTATATATGATCCAAAGAATGTCACAAATGCAATTATGCAAGTTTCGTGATCAAATTCTGACATATGTTCAAATTCCATTTTTGAGCGTTAATAGTTATTTATTAATTCCTTTTAATTAATTGTTGTTTATTTTATGAGGTGTTACAACTATAGTTACTCGATGGATCGTCATGTCATGCTTTAACTATAATCAAAGTGAAGTATCCATATTGAAGTTCCACAATATTGTCAAGTTAAAGGAACTATGTAACATCGCCATTTTGAGATTCTCTATTTGACCTTAGTTATATTATCCAATAAAAAACTCTCGACTAAGTAATATCATAGTTATCTAAGAACTATCAGTACGTAACCCCTTGCTGCTAATTCGATCAAAAGTAATACACCGCTCAACGTTTGGAGAGCATTACGTACAGTAATCTTAATAGATGAATAGGTAAACTTTCTCAAAACATCTTGACTAAGAATATTTAAAACAATATGTTATTTTTTAGTATGGTAAAATTTTCATGATTACAAATCACTATCACACAACATATCATTCAAGGATTATTTTATTTAATATACTTAAAATTAATTATATTATAATATAACAAAGCATATTATAGAAATCAAACAAAATTATTACGAACATGACTGGTTATCGAGTTAGATATATGCGACAAATTACATGATTGCCCGTATGTCATACCCCTAACTCCATCAATCTCCTATTTGCACTTGGGGTCAATGGAATCTTATTTCAACTTCTTTGTTCGGTTTTCTTAAAACTAGTTGGGCGAGTCCCTTAGTGAAGAGGTATGCTATTTTTTGTTAATTATTTACTCTGTAAATTAACTATCTCTGATGTTTATAAACGACCTTTATTGTGTGGAACCTTTCGGACCATGTTATTTGACTTCTAGTGAGTTTTAGATATTTTTTTTTACGAATTGTATCACAATACTGTTATCACATAACAAAGTCATGAGATTCTCAACATTTGGAATCACCCCTAGCTCAGTTATAAATTTGTGCATTTATTTAGACTTCTTATAATGTTGCGCTATTCAAGGCGATGTATTAGACCTTTGGTTGAATCATCCACTACATATTGTTGGGAATTATTTCAACTTAAAATTTTTAACTTAGGTTTGAATATGAATTTAGGATTGACATACTGTACTCGATATCACTTATGAAGTTGAAATGTGCACTCCTTTATAAGGAGCTCGTTGTTTCTATAAAAAATTCTCTAGTATTTCATAAATACCCAAGAACACTTTAAACTGTCATTTAGTTACCCTAATTTGCATTTGATACTTGCTTTATGCATCTAATACATAAGCCAAATGCGATGTTTTATACAATATAACATATATGATAATTCTTATTGTCAATGCATAAGGAATTCATTTTTCATACTTCATATTAAACATTTTAATATGGTGTCTATGTATACCATTTGAGACAATCACAACATTCTTTTACACTTCTAACAAAAATGTCAATTTTAAATTCAATATTGATAATTAAACAACCAATCTAATATACTTTAACACGAGTACATCTTTAACAATCATAAGTTTGTTGTTTACTTATATTTTTGAAATATTTTAGTACCTTTATAGTGCTTTCTTATAGACACACTTTTCTTCTGCATTTTCTCTAAAATTCAGACTGATTAATTTTTCTGTCAAAATATTTGCTTAACTCTGATGCTTGTTAAGCGATATTTTCATATCAGTTATTGAATCATATCCAATAACCCACAAACTTAGAATCACTTCCACAGTCCACGAGTCACTTTGACAATTAAGCATAAACAACATATTCTAAATCATATCGAGCGATAATTTTACGAGTATAATTCGAAATAACTTACGAACCTTGAATGACAAATCTATTATACTAATTTCAACAACTGAAATTTACGATGTTATTTTATCAACGTAGCTTACAGTATCCCAACTGCATTGGTCTTTTTCTCGAAGATACTTTGGCATTCAATGGATGATATAACTTTGGTATTACTACCAAAATATAATGTATTTGGAATCTACTCCGAATTTATGCATCATGCCATATGGTAGAGTCAATACTCTAAATGGCTTATTGACAACTGCAGAAATTCTTTCCTCGACATTAATATGAAAATCATAGTTTCTCTTCAATGTGCGAGTGTTTTTATTAAACATTATAGTTAGTTGTGTTCATTCGGGCTTGGTCAATTTCATTTTATCATTTGTAATTGCTTTTGTCTTTGCTTCGTATCCAAATCCATTTTACTACCAATAGTTTTTAAAAGAAATTCCATTGTCATGAATTTGATGTTTCTTGAAATAATAATGGTTTCTCAGTACAACGGAATATGCATTCATAAATATGTTATGAGTTGCATATATATATATATATATATATATATAACTAATTTGGTTTTTAAGTTTACAGAACTGATGTTCATAACATAAATTGGTCAATCAATATTGATTGATCACGAGCTCATTTCGGGTGGTCCACATAAGATCCCTCTTGAGCAAGTACTATATGCAGTCTCTCAACTCATATAACCCATCAACTCCTTGACCTAGGATATGTAGGGGTTGTTTCTTCAACTTTTATCTTACCTGATTTTGTAGACTTCATTTTCAGAAAATTAAATTTATTCTTACATAGTTACTCTTAAGTACACGTCCTTACGGAAAGAAGTTAACTCAACTTCATCCATCATAAATCGTACTTCATGCAATAAAGTACGATTACTCTTTATCGATACATCATGTATCATAGGAAGGAGTGACTTTTAAGATTGAATCTTTTTCTTTTTATGTACATTTGGAACTCTTTTTCAGTACACTCACATATTCGATCAAATCGAATCATTTTATTTTCTTTTATATGTCATGTTATTTGCTTTCGTTTTATAATCTACGAACATATTATAGACATACTATATGCGTATCAAATACACATGTTTATAGCTGCAATAATTTATCAGTGAATATAACGAAGATGTGGAACTATTTTGATGTTATTATAATTTGAAATGCATACATTTATATGTACAATTCCGAAGATTTCGTTAACTCTTTTGTCGCTCTCACTGAATGGGTGCTTTGCTATTAACCTTTTCAAATATAATTCATCGATACCAAATGATTAATAATCATATGATTAACAATCATATGATTAACAAATAATTCTTCAAAGATATGGCTTAGTCCATAATTCAAAAATAATCGCAAAAATCTCAAATACTTCTGTATTTTCTAATCCATCGCTTTTGTTATAAATTCCATTATTGTGGAATTATTTTATAACAAATATTCAAAATAGATATATATTTATTTCCAGTTAATATTAAAGATGGTTATTATTTCATAAATAACATTTGGTATATTTATGAAGTTTTTTAATAACTTGGTACGTCCACTAAGAAGTGCTATATGATATGCTCCCGCATTTCCGCTATTACTATAATAACTTATGAAATATGATGCTCCATTCAACCACTTATTACATAATTTTATTTTTTATAATGTAACTAGTTTACGGTTAAGAGTTTCAGATCAAATATCTTGAATTCGAAGAAATAACTTTTATAGAAAGCAATATTCTATAGGCTTATTTTACAAATAAAAGCTATTTTGAAATTCCACTATGTAAATCTAAAATTTATAACTAGTCATGTACATGTCGGCATCCTCATACGTTGAGTATAATATTTTTTATATTTTATAATATATTTACCCCTGTATGGAAACGAGATGGGTTAATGATGATGTAACGATTTTTGTAAAACATTTTGTTGCAATAAAATTACATAGCTGCTCTGTTTATTTAATGTTGTAGAAAATTTATACTGATCTAACTTTGTCGTTTGAAAATAATTCTGATGATGACTGCAGCATCATCGACGTTCATTTTTGGATCTCGGAGTGGAGGATGTTACAGCATTGGTACTATTTTTGAAACTGACCCGGTCTACAGCGGGTGAAATGGGCGAGTTTCATATTTTTTTCTCATTTGGATCATGGTGTATATTATAAGGCACTTTCGATAAGCATACTACAAGAATGCATGAAGGTAATGCCGCCTTCTATGAGACTGTGATTTGATCTTTAGTGCATTTCATGAAGCCAAAATACAAGCACAAGACCATGCACATGTCAGCATATTCATGCTATCTGAAGATTTAGAAAATACATGTGCGAAACAAATCTAATACGTCACATAGGTTCGATGGTTCAATGCTTAATTAACCATTCCATCTTGAGAGGCTTTGATGGTTTATCTCTATCTATAGATTCAAGAGCAAAGACATCTACACTTATGCACGAGATTTTTTACAGTAACAGAATATAAATTTTATTAAATTCGAAGGATGATTGTTAGAATCTTTTTAATAAATATTTGTGTGAGCTTTTTTTAAGAGAAAGAGAGAAGAAGAAGAATAGGAAGTCGGAATAAATCCACATCTCTGAAATTTTGCACTTGTATTTGTCTAAATACAAGGCTCATAAGAAAAAGGTTGGGTCTTTGAGAACCCGAATGTTTTTTCTTGTGTTGAGGAGAGGGTCATGCATCTTTACATGCATGCGCTGCCAATGCAATATTGGATCGGGCTACGTTCGGGCTTTGGGCTTTAACTCAAAACAATAATAATTTTTGGATTGAATTAATATGTTCGGACTGGATTTTTTAACCCCATAAGAAAAAAAAAATTGAACTCAAAAATTTAAAGGAGTGTTAGGGACAGGAAATTAAAAAAGAAAAGAAATATCAACGGATATTAAAAAAAAAGAAATATCATGATCGTTGGAATGAACAGTTATGATCGTTGGAATAAACCGTTTGACCGTTAGAGCAAATCGATAAAATGTTGTAACTGACATGACCATTCTTTGCTTATAAATAGGCTTATCTTCCCAAAAGGAAAAATACTCTCTCTTCTTCGCTTGCAAATTCTCCATTCTGATCCGACCTCTGTTTTATTCTGATTATAAAAAATTATATAGTATTCATAATACTGCAGGTTACGATTTGGATACTCTTGCCACAACAATTATTCAAAATATAGTTAGAATAGGACTGTCGTTACAATGAAATACAACCTACATCACCCTCCTGTCTAAAAGAACTATAATCTACAGTTTGGAAGATTATGGATTATTAAAAAATTAATTGATAATGAGAATGATAAGGTGTAAAATTATCAACAAACTTCATACAGTCTGGAAGTTCCCCTGTCTCTGACATTTTTCGTCTGCTAATAAGCACTATCTTCACTGTCCGATTTGGAAGAACCCTAGACCAAAGAGGGGGAAAAAACGACGGATAAAATGAAAATAATAATAATAATAATAATATGCTAGACACTGTCGTGACTTATTGATTTTTCAGCATTTATGCAAAAAAAACACTTGTTTTATTCCTCTATTACATGACACATCAATTTAAATTCACACATTCCCAATGAAGTTATTGCAGTATATATGTACATAGCCCTCCACATGTTCTTTCAAGTCATCTTATTAATATCAAGATTTATTCTTTTGCTCCAGGTAGCTAGTTAATTTAAAAAGTAGAGGCGAACAATTTCAACTATTTTCTTATGTATAATACATTATAAAAATTGTTAGAAATTAGTCTTCAACTAGCATTTACTTCTACTAGAATAGGACTGATATTTTTTTCTTAAATTATATGCATCATGTGAAAAAGAAAAGTTAAAAAGCAAATGTTGGAGTAATTAAGCATTCCAGTAGAACTGCACAACAAGAAACAAAGTGCTGCGAATTAATCACCTTTCTGGATTTCTTTCTGGATTCTTTGCGACCTTTGCTGTGCCTACGTGACTTTTTTGACCTCTCTTTACATTCTTCATCTACTTCATCTCTTGAGCTGTGATGGTATCTGCTAGTTTTTCTATCTTTTCCCTTCTCCCTCATCCTATCATCTGCTGTGTCAAAGCTTTTGTTAACGAACTCATCTTTCTTTCTTTGTCGCTTTCCCTTTTCACGCTCTCTTTCTCTCTTCCTTTTATTTTTCTTCTTGCTTTTATCCATATAATCTTCCTCTCTTTCTTCTTTCGTCTATATGGACAGGTGAAAAACATCAGTTCATATGTGCAATAATTGAATGGTAACATGTCCTTATAAGTTATAGTCAATTATGAGCAAAGTAATGCTACCAAATATATAAACAAAACGTTCATGTTAGGTTTAAAAATAAAAATCTAGCAATTATCTTAAAATATATGATGTTGATCTGAATGATATAAACATCACATCTGAATATATTTTTAGCAGAATCTGCTATATGTAGATCAAGAAAACTAATTGTGGAATTTTGAGTATGCGCGCATGTATACATACATACATATCCTTCGTCTATATGGTGAATTATATATATAAATATATATGTTTGTGCATGCGTACATGTCCCCTGTATATATAAGTTATAAACAATGTTAGAGATATGCATGGTGATAAACAAAATTAGAGGTATGTTACACAGTGACAACTAACACATAACATTCAAATTGCCATGTAGTAATAGAAATAAATTGGAAATGATATATCATCATATGCTACCTGTAAACATGACATATAAGTTATAAACAATAGTGAATATTTAATCATTTCATAAGATTTGAATATTGCATCAGGCATACTTTGTCAAAGTGGAGACCTTTCAATAAATTAACTTCATTTGTATGCCTTTTACTTACTTTTTTTTTCTCCTTGATTCGAAGCTTCTCAAGTAACTCCTCAAAAATAAGCTGCACAATGACAACACGTTATCATAGTTAACAATATAATTCATAACCAAACGCAATTTATTTGTTACTCCCCAAGAAGAAATCTCTCTTTTGGTTAACACTTATAGAATAATGGATAATAAGGCATGCTACATATAAACTAAATCCATATTTGGAACTAAATAAATATAACTAAAACATATCAAGTAAATTTTGCCAGCGCTGCAATATTTGCAACTGATAATTTACCTTTAAATTTGTTTTAGAAATTACTTTAAGATTATCTTTCTTCGATGCAAAATCCTTAAAACTTTCAAATGTGGAGGATGTCGTCAGTGTAACCTGTAATGAAATAAACAATGATAATTATAATAACAAGAATTAATCAAGTAGGGTACAGCAATTAACATATCTGTGGAGGATGTATACGTTTCCAAACTCCAATTCATCTTTTACGTCTGTCTTATCTTCCTTATACTGCAAAAACAAAGAAGATTGCAATGCAAACTGAATATTAGAAGTTACATATGAACAATCGTACAAGAGAAAATGTATACAAAAACTGTGTATCATTTTCCAACAAGGAAACTATTTCCAGGGCCGTTCCTCAAAATATAAGGGTTTCGGTAAAATAAAAATAATGGGCCTTTTATCATTTATAATTCCTGTTTTTATTTAATCCAAAATAGTATATAGTAAATAAAAATTGATAAACTACAAGTCACCAAAATTAACTTGAATGAATGAATCTTAAGCAACATTTTCATATTTACATTTTGTTACCAAAATGCAATATATTAGGATTTATATTATCAAAATTTGAAGCTTATATGAAGTAGAGGATCTGGAAGGTCTTGCTCTTTGGACCCTGCTCAGGGCTAGCGTTGATTACTTCACAAGTTTAAAAAGTTGGATATTATATCATTGTCACTTATGGTGTCTCAACTAATATATGCCATTAATTCACATTCACATTCACAATTTTCTTTTTTTATTTATGTATAGTATATGATTCTCATTTCTTCTGAGTTCTGAATTAAGGCACTACTTCCATCTATTGTAGATTCAAGAAACATGGAATATGACCTGTTTCAGTAAATCTTCTTTAACATCTTCGAAGAGATCTTTGGCTGTTAGACCAGAGGTGTTAGACGACAAATCTAAGTAAGCCGACAAGTCCTTAACCTACATAAAAATTAGATGATGAAAAATCACTGAGCATATAGTTTGTAACATCCTGTAAAATTAAATCTGGAATTAACCTGAGCATAATAATCATTCCAATGGCATTTTGCTGTGAGAATTCCTGAAGAAACGTGTTTATCCATCAGCTTACGAAAAGCTTTACGGTTTTTGCCCTCTGATTTCAGCAGTTGTTCCTATTCATTATGACATGACCATCATCTAAGGCTTGGTAACAGTAATATTATAGAAAACATGGTACTATTCTTTATTCATGCCCTTATAAGAAAATGGTAATCAAAAGCAATTTAAGTAGCGCACCTTCTGAATTCTCATCTGCTCTTCTTCCTCTTTCTCCAAATCACTAACATACTCCTGAAACAATTACTGTTGAATTAACATAGCTAGTGTGATAGCCAAAACTAAGAATGAAGAGTACCTCGAATATCACAATCCGAGCAATTCTCCCAACACGAGAACATCTTTCATCAACTTCCAGGAGATCCTTAACCTCACTCCATCTACTTCCTGCCTGGAGATATAAATGTATTTTAAATTGTGAAATATGAAAAAGGATATTGTATATGTGAGAAGGAGATTAATATTGCTTTAAAATTGACCTTGATGAAGTCACAAGACTCAAGAAAAGCTTGGTACTCCATAGTGTTTTTTCTACGCTCTTCAGCTGCCTTTGCTCTTTCCTGCAGTTTACAGATGATTCATTGTATGATGTCGAGTTGATCAAAAGAAACATGAAACTGACATTACTAGGAATAGGCTGATACCCAGAATGAATTCTTTACAAATTTGCCATGCAAGGTTAAAAAATCTACAAGCCTATGTTGGATACAGTTAAAAGATTATACAGAATCCTGAAGTAAAAAAGGTTAGGATACAGCTATATTATAAAATTTCCCGCTGCTTTTTATCAAACTATAATTTACAGCCCACATTCTGATGAAACTTTGGGTGTCAAATGATTGAAATTCAAACTCGTGAGTTGTGACCACATTTGAATATTAGAAACACTTTATAAGCAAACCAAAACATTACAACAGTATCAGTACAACTATGATAATGTTTACCTATGCCCACCGAGGACATGTTGACAGCATTAATTGCTTCAAAATGTAGCATTGGAAGTGTAAAAAATAAACTAATAATAATAATATAATAATGAAGCTTTGATATTGTAAAAAATAGGCTAAATAAATACTTTTACAGTTTCAATACTTATGAAGCAATTATTGAATCTAATTGCACGTTGAACATTTATATAGTAATTTCTTCGAATATTTATTATTCTACGTAGATCTGAATTTGCTTTTTATGTATTTGTTCCTTTATTTTTAGATGAATGTAATACTTTTGAATTTGATTAAGATGTTCTCAAACACCATTATTATTAATGCACAATCTACCATTTATTACATGATTGAATTTGCATCATGTCAATTTTAGTGTGCAAAATTATAAAGGTTATCATGACTTTTACAACTATTCACCGTAACATGTATGTTTGTTTAAAGTATAAAGATATTTAATGCTTAATAGAAATTTGTAAACACGTATAGCATGTGTTTTGATATAAATAGAACTAATAAGTATTAAAACATTTCCTTTTGTTTATTGACCATTGTAATTCTTATTATAACTTAAAAACACCAAATGAGCACAAACTTCTAATCATATACTAACACTATAGCAATAAACAATTATATTTAGTATCATCAACAATCACATTTACTTTTTAATTAGGCTTTATTTACATTTTACTGATACACTATTTTTGCCCGGCCTGAATAAAAATCCTGGATCCGCCTCTACACCACTAATATATTTTCATATTCGTGGATTCTCTCTCTAGTAGGACTTGCAACATAATAAATTGAGAAAAAAGACAAATTATATAACTTGCTCAATGTTCTAAACATCGGACAAAGGTAAACTACCGGATATGAGTTAAAAGTTTTGGAATGATTCAAAATTTTGCATAAATTATCTTGCAAATAAATATAACATATCTACATAAATCCACCTAATTTTGAAAAAAAGTTTACACAAATAAAAACGGAGGGGGTTGCAGGGTGATTCACAAAAAGGGATCTACATTCCTCCAGTACATGTATGTATGTGTGTGTCTCTCTCAGTGTGTAGATGTATGTATTTACAAATATGTGTGCGTGTTTAACAAATACAAGGAGAAAAACGCACGTGTATTTATTCCAAATGTAACTTCTCATATTAGATATGGCTCAGAGTTCCAACCTTCTTATGTAACCCCTCAATGAAAGAATCAAATAGTCTCATGCGTTCTCGATTTCGTCTGATGGCTTTGAACCTCTCATCGTTTCCAAATAGGTTCGTAATTTTTCTGCAAGGTCCAACATAAACACACATTCATCAGGAGCACAAAATTTGAATACATTATTTTCAAGAAATTATTCAAAAGCTGTAGTAATCAGATTTAATTTAGATGACGGATCTGGGTCGGGATTGAAAAAAAAAAAAAGTTTCAAGAAACATATATCTCCAGAGTGACCTCCATGGGGTAAATGGTGTCAGCCCTTGATGCTCCTAACAATAAATATAGAGAATTAGAGTGTTTAGATATATTGAAATATAGATTAACTGAGAATTATAAGAGACTTACCTCTAACATCTTGAGAAAACCTTCTTGAGCATTTTTCTCTTTCGTGTGTTTTTCCTCGACTTCTTGTTTCCTCCTCTCAATCAAGAACTAAATGATAGTAAAAGAAAACGAAAAAAAAAAACTCAATAATTGGTAAATATACAATATAAATATCAAAAGAACAGTTTGAAGATCCCAGATTCCTTTGGTAATGTACCTCATTGAACACTTGTTTTTTCTCATCAAGAGTCTTTAGAGCGTTGTACCTCTGGTCATTAATGAAATACCTCACAGCCTAACATTTTCCAATTTATCAATAAAACAAGAAGAAGAAGAAATTAAAGAAAACAGCAGATTAACTTACCAGCTCCCATGTCCAATCTGATCCAAAAATTGTTGATTCAAGTAATGCTTTAAAGGCATTAATGGCCTCCTAAATAGTATAACTATATAATTTAAGGCTCTAAGGTAAAATAGTTTAGAACAAAATAAGGTACTTCTATTAACAATTCAGAAAACCTGCTGATCAGCATAAATAGGTGCGTTTTCGGAAGCAGGTTTCACTTCAGAAGATTTAGCAGAATTTTGGAGTTCCTAATAATGAAAATTCAGCATACAGAGTATCAATTAAATATGACAAGAAAAGTGGACAATAAACAGTATTAAAGAAGAATACTAACCTCTGTATTTTGAGCTGATTCCATTTTTGGTCTGTTTCCACTACTTTGAAAAGACAAATTCTTGTTAGATGGAAACTAATTAACTAATTAATTAATTAATTATAAACACACACACACACACACAAAATTAGGACACAAAATAAAACACAAAATGAGGACATAATAGATATTGATCGTTGGATGTCTTTCAGAGTTGAATTCAGACAAATATGGCATATATTCATCAAAACTACAAAATCAATCAGGAAATACATAGGAGCGTCATCATGAACATTTAAATAAAACATCAGGGAGTGGTAATAACACTCCATTTAACTAATATCACCGAGAAAGTAGAGTTCTATTGGTAATAGGATGAAGAGAATGGTGTATGATTATCACATTTGCACGTACTTTGTTACTGGTGCAGCTGCTGCTGCTGCAGAATCCATTTTGTCGCCCGATGGTAAATTAAGGAGATTTGCATTCAGTGTTCCCATGAAAGAATTAGTATCAACTTTGCTTGGGGGCATTTTAGTAAAATTGAGTGATCCCGATGTGCTGGGCGCAACTCCTGTTAGTAATGAAGCAGACTGACTAGTGATGCGAGTTACACCAGCTTGTTCACGAGTTATCTGTAATATAAACATAATTGGATTCATACATAAATTATATGAATGACTATAAAGTGAATGAGATAGAACAGAACCTTAAGTTCGTAAGGAATTGTCCATTGAGATTGCTTGCTTGATTTGTTATAATAATACCTATTATTTTACACGAACAAAAAATTAAGATTACATGGAGAAGCCAATGAAAATGAAAATGCAAAATGGTTTCTTGGCACTAACTTATTTCCATCTGGTGCAGTGATCTCTGTCCATGGAGTTAATGCATCAACCCTCTGTGGCATTTAAAGTGAATTTAGACTAATGGGTAACATTTTTTAGGAAGCTAAGGAAGTAGTTATCAACCTAGCTATCTCTGTATGCAATACAATCATATTTCAAATTATAACAAAATGTTCCCTGCATTTGATAATTAATAAGGCGCTTATTAAGATATAACTAACCTCCATAGGTGTCATCAGTTCGTAAGGCTTTTCCCAGGTAGACTTTTTGGTCTTCTCATTGTAATAATAGCTAAACAAAATGAAAAAGGAAAACAAGTCACACAAGCATATAGACATACTGTACATATTGAGCTCATAATTAATCATATTCTAAAACTAATTAATAACCAAACAAATAATTTACATGCACTGTGCAAGGTGTAATAAGTATTTACCTTAATCCATCAGAAGATTTATGCTCCTTCCAGCCAGAAGATTGTTGAGCAGGTGTAGGTTGTATGTTCGCAGTAGTCTACATTTTGACAAATAAAAAAGTGGCAAGCAATTGATTATAAGTAGAATCGGCAACAGATAAATAAAGTTAAGGAGAGAACCAAGAACAATAAAAATACAACAAACTCACAGAAAATGTAATGGCTGCAGATGTTGACATTGAAGCAATAGATTGTTGGTTACTCAATACAAGATTTGGAAGTGGAGGCAATTCCTTTTTGGAAAATGGTTGGAACTACAGCAGAGCAACAACAGACATTGCCATCAATAAAGATATACACATATTTTTGGTAACATTGAGTTATTATGTATTTAAAGCAAACTAGTATGTATATCGAATGTCAGTATTGATAATCTGGTTCCAAGGCACCATATTAACAATATAGTTCAAAAGTTTGGATATTAATTTCGCTGATTGCGTATATACTAGATAATTCAGTTATGGCTAAAGTCAGTAAACTAAATATATCCCTCTTACCATCCAAATAATTTGGCTGCTGCACCATGCTACAACTGAACAGCTTACAGTATGAACATAGCAAGTATCAAATTAGTGCCATTACAATTAAATTAACTAAATAACAAATAGTGGACAGTTCTACCACCTGTATAAACTAATTTTTACCTCTCTTAGAATGTGACATAAATACAATAACTACAACATTAAATTATAACATTACTACACTAACATACAAGCAATGCACAAACCTTTAATACAATAGTGATTAATCTTACTGTGAACATTGAAGAGAAAGGCATTGCACGCCCTTGATCAAATATATGATTTCTGGGTAACTGAAGAGCCTGAGTTGGTTGATTATAAGACACTTGACCTTGACCTGGCTCAGCACCTATTCTTGGAAGTATTGGATTTGCTTGCAGAGAAAACTGAGGCAGCTGTGGCAGACTACAATTGGAGGAAGTCATGCCTTGCATAGTTATTTTCTGTGGTGGTGGTGGTATAAACTGATGAGACTGTTTAATTACATCGACAGGTCTAAGCTGCAGTGTCTACATTAAAAAAATGAATGCATCATTTGCATGGTATGACCAAAATAATATTCTATACAAACATATATGAATAAATGACTTTACCTGCATAGGCTTAAGTGGAGTAAGAGTTTGGGGTTGACTTGTAACTGCTAGCTGAGGAGGCCATATATGCTTCAACACCAAATCCCAATACATGTATATAATTAGTTAGCACAATAATGCTGATCCCACGTTAAAGATCATGAAATTCTACATCAATACAGAGATGAAAAGATATAACAAAATGTAATACCGGTGTTCCAGATTGTAAATGATTATCCATTGATATAAGTTTTAAAGCTCTGGGCTGCAACAATGGGTGAAACATAAATAATCACTCTTAGGAACAAATGAAATTCACAAAACTGCACTCTACTCTTCTCTTCTTCAATACTTAATTAAGTCATCAAACAATAAATTCATCATGGTATTAGACAATGTCTCAAAGATAAACAGTATTGATTTTTAAGAATTTATTAAGTATCCAATTTAAACATGGCCAATATAAATAAATCAAGAAACCGTACAATTATTTATCATACCCATCAAACCATAAAAATGGTAGATAATAAATCTTTAAGTAAACCATAAATCCAATTAAAAATAAGCCACTGTAATTAAAGCAAGAAACTGTACGGTTATTTGATTCATCAAGTCATAAAAATGGTAGATACTATTTAATTCATACTTAAAGTTATGGGATAGAATTTTGAAGGATACGTTTAAGTATATAAAGATTTTCAAATAGAGAAGGGATTAATGTCCAATTATGTACCCAAATACAAACGAGAACATATGTACATTAGTTATCTACACACAGAAGTAGCGATGTTTATATACGTACATGCTATAAATTAAATACATGCATGCGTAGATAAATAACGTTGAAACATAAGAAAGGCGTGATCACAATCTTGTCGGATGAGTTCTTGACCTTATAGATATAATTTTGATGGATTATAAGCGTGCCTTTTATATAAACATCATTGATCAATACTCTAATATGCAAGTTTCCTCATCACTAGGCTTCCTGTGAAGTATGAGCACATGTTAAAAAAACATAATAAAAATTAGATTATATTCAAAAAAAAATATTTGTTTCTGCTCAAGACAGATTCTAGAAATCAAACCAACAACCCACAAAAATACATTGATGTTATGCACTCTGTGATTGTAAGGAAACTATATGAGGCTAAATTGTTCGGCATGACATAAATTTGTTCCCAATAGTGGTGATTTTTACTTTAAACTGCATGGGCATCTCCAGTCCAACTTAAAAAGGTGCGGTAACTCAAGCAAATGGAAAGAAACTACATTTAGTTATTTAGCATCTCATGATATCTTCAAAAAGTATATAAGTATAACTACTCAAACAATACTAATAAAACAATGTTAAAACTATTGGCATAATTCAAATTATCGCCATGATTCAAATTTGTTCCCTCCCAATCATTAAACTGCATTCTTTAATTAGTCTACCCTCAAAATAGGGCGGTAAATCTAGCAACTGGAAATAAAATGCATTTCATCACTTAGTCTCTAAAGATATCTTCAGAAAGTAGATCATTATTCAAACAATTACTGCGCCAACATTTATGAACACACAAAAAATAAAAAATAAAATAAATAAATAACGATAAAAAAGGAAAAAAAAGGCATAAAACTATTGGCATGATTTAAATTTGTTCCCACATACTGTGATTTTTAACTGCATTGGCGCCTTCAGGCTACTTTAAAAAAGGGCGGTAAATCAAGCAAATGGAAAAAAAACACATTTAGTTAATCGTGATATCTTCAAAAAATATAGTTATTCAAACAATTGTACTAACAAAACAATGTTAAAGCTATTGACATAATTTAAATTATTTGCATTATTCAAATTTGTTCCCGCACCGTAATGTTTAGTTAAAACTTTGACTTCTTTACTCGAATTTGTGTTCTTTTTTCTCATTAAAGTGCATTCTTTAGTGTACTTCAAAACAAGGTGGTAAATCTAGCAAATGGAAAGAATATGCATTTAATCACTTAGTCTCTCATGATATCTTCTGAAAGTAGATAATTATTCAAACAATTGCACCAACATTTATTAACAGAAAAACATCAAAACTATTAGCATGACTTAAATTTGTTTCCACACACAGCGATTTTTACACTGACTGCTTTGGCGCCTTTAGGCTACTTCAAAAAAGCGCGGTAAATATAGCAAAGGGAAAAATAAATGCACTTAATCATAGCCTGTTATGATATTTTCATAAAGCAAATAATCACTGAAACAATTGAACCAACATTTATGAGCAAAACATCATTTAAACAAAATGTTAGATTGATCGAAATCAAAAGGGAATTCTGGCTAGTATTATGTCACCTAAAAGTGACAAGCATCAAAATCAAATGATCAGCTCAAATGTTGATTTAAATATATTGTGAAATACAATCCAAACCGCTTGATTCCAATAACTTTTAAAGTCGAACAGTCTAAATTCATATCTTTCCACGTTCAAAAGTAACCCAAATCATTGGACGATTAGGAAAAAAACTAATTAAACAAGTCCGATTCTTTCTTGAGCTTGCTAGTTCCAATCACAACATCACCCTGAAAAATATACAAATATCGTATCTTTCTAAAATCCATACCAACTATTTTTAATTCGAATACTAAAGAGGCAGAAAATTAGAATAAAACGATCAAGTTTTCCTGCACGAAGTATATACCTCAGTAAACTTGAACTGAAAATGAACTGCGGAGAAAAACAAGGTCTATAGATTCTATTCTCATTTTGTGGGGTCGGTGACAGTAAGTGCAATATAATAATTGTATATAGTCATTTACAAAGGTCAGGGGCTGAAGCAGAGAATAGAACACCATATACCGAAGCGGATTGAGGGATTGTGATGCCCTAGCCGTACGATGTACTCAGACGTGAAGGGTAAAATGGTATTTTGACCTTCACTTCTCCAAGTACACAAATATAAAGCTTGAGTAAGGTCATATTGGTCGGCGGAAATTGGGATTAACACCGAAACGCGGTGGAAAGAGTAGGATCGTTTTAGCAGTGAGGTATAACACAAAATTCACAGAGTTCTACTATTGCGCCATAGTGTACGTTCATTTAGAAGAGAGGAGATTTTATTATTTTTAAGAAATAAAATTGTAAGTTTGATAATATATGCTAATCAGAAGAATATGATATAATACAATTTAAAATGATGATTTTATCTTTGAAGAACAACTGCCTTCCTATAGAGAATATTACTTAGAATTGAAATAATTGATTTATACCAATAAATTAATGTCTCATCAATCCAATGATTCATATGAGAACCGTATATCTATTTGATTTTTTCAATTTCATCCAATGTATCTGCGCCTGATAAAATATCTTCTTTAATCAGATGATTGGACAATTTATTGATTATTCCATCTCCAAAAATAATTCATTCTCACGTATATAAACCATTGTCTTCTTTAATGCATTAAAAGAGACAATAAATTTGAGCCACAATTACACCTGACTCAAAACATTTTCAAAAATGTACTTCAATTGAAAATGTTGTATTATCGAAATCTAGCAATCTCCACCCTGATACTATATTCTCATACAGCTTACTAACTCCACCTACATTCTCCTACTCCAAAAACTCTAGGACAACACACCATGGATACTTTCCCACTGAGCTTCGGCATAACCATTATCCATTGCATTTTGTCAACGAACTCCCACCACCCGCCAACAAAATATTAAAAGTATCATCTTTGTGTAAGAAGGACTTATTAATCTCTGATATCACCATGAAAACAAATGTGTCCATCTACCAACTCGCTCTTTCCATGTGCCACCATGTTGCACTAGCACCTTAATAAGCTAATCAAGTTCAAGCAATGCTCGAAATTTGCAACATGCAAGGACTTGGTGAACATATCTACTACATTCTCTTTCATGTAAACCTTCTAAAGATGAACTAGCTTCTCTTCATTCATCGAGACAAGAAAAGACTCTCTTACCTTTATATGCTTCATCCTCGAGCTAAAAGCCATATTTTCAACTAAGTGAAGTGTACTTTGACTATTACAATTCACCACTACTCCATCATATACGAAGCTCAAATCATACATCAACCGCCTCACATAGAGTGCCTTCTTGGCCGATTCAACAACGAATATAAGCTTTACCTTTGTAGTAGACAAAGCAACTATTGTCTACATCTTCGCTCTCCAACAAATAACTATCCCTCCAAGAGTGAATACATAACCTGATGTTCACTTCTTTCGATCTCTATTTCCAGCATAGTTTGAATCACAAAATCCAACAGTTACACCTTAAAAAATTAAAAAATTGAGTAGGAACACACCATTGAGTACCAAAAGAATATAAGTTATTATGTGAAACTATCGCAAGTTGAAAATGTCAATGTTATCGCAGGTTGAGATATCAAAGTTGTTGCAAGTTGAAAATATGAAAGCTATCGCAAGTTGAAGATGATCGAACCATCATAAGTTAAAAATGAGAAAGCCATCGCATGTTGAGGATGATTGAGTCATCGCAAGTTGAGATGTCAAAGCTATCGCAAGTTGAAAATATGAGATTTGTCGCAAGTTGAAGAGGATTAAGCCATCACAAATTAAAAATGTAAAGGCTACTGTAAGTTGAAATATTAAATTTATCGCAAGATGAGAAGCTATCGCAGATTGAAAATATTACTAAAGGAAGCCATCGATTGGATATTATATAAAAAAGGATAGTTTATTCCCTATTTGAGATGCATAACCTTGGAAAAAGGAATAAATCTACTAAAGGAAGATCCAAAGGATCCTGTGGAGATCACTCTAATGGAGTGAATTTAGCAAAGAAAAAACAAGACAAGGCGATCAGGCCCTACATGACTGAAGATGCTTTAGCTTATGTGAAAAGATGTGCTAAATGTCAAGATTTTTTGGAATTTTATGACTACCCCCGAGTGAGTTAAATCCCATCACAAGTCCTCCGCACTTTGACATATAGGGAATCGACCTAATAGGACACGTTCCTGTCTTAAAAAGAGGCTTGAAATTTACAGTAGTAACAATTGACTATTTTACTAAGTAAGTGGAAGTTGAGCCACTACCCAACATTATCGCGAGAAAAGTCTTGAATTTCATTATCAGAAACACAGTTACTCGATTTGGGCTTTCGAATAAAGTCATTTTCGATAATGGGACTCAATTTGAGAGCGAAGAGTTGAGAAAAATGAGATAGTAAAGAGTTTCTCATCAGTAGCACACCCAAAAGTCGATGGTGTGGTAGAAGCAGCAAATAGAAATATCAGGAACATTTTAAAGAAATGATTAGGAAAGGCAAAAGGAAACTAGGTGGAAGAACTTCCTCTTGTTTTATGGTCACATGGGACTTCCACAAAGAGAGTCACTAAGCACACCCCATATTCCATGACATATGAATTTGAAGCAATGCTACTGGTAGAAGTTGAAATCCTACCACATCGAAGGATTGCATATGCCTATGAACCAAACCAAGAATTAAAGAAGGAATCTCTAGACTTAATTAATGAGCTAAGAGATTGGCCCGAATTACAGACGACGGAGTATTAGTGAAGAATTTCCAAATATTATAATTCGAAAATAAGAGAAAGGCATTCTAAAAAGGAGATATAGTACGTAGAAAGGTAATAGAAATACTAAGGACATAGTGGACGGTCCATTATGGCCAAATTGGGAAGGGCCTCTAGTCATCCATAAAGTAATATCTCCATAAACTCATCAATTGAGTAGACCAGATGGAAATGTAATAACAAGAACATGGAATGCTGAACATTTGTGATCGTATTTCACTACATTGGATGAATAAAATGGATTGCTAAAGATTTGCTTCATGATAAATGTTTACAAAAGTTTAACGATATTTTCAAAAAGAAAAGTAAACTTCCAAGGAAAGAAAAACTTTTCCAGAAAAAGGTTTTCCAAAAGATTTTTGAGAATGATTTGCAAAATAATTTTGCATAACTTTCAATCCTCGGACTGAGATGCATCATGTGCAAAGCAAATCCTCACCTGATGAGTTAAATGAGATTCTTTGAGCGGAAGCACACCTCATACCTAGTAGAGGAAAAAAGCCTTTAGTCATTCCTCTAAGCCTGGCTAAAGCAACCGCCCAAAGAGTGATGGCAAAACTAAGCCTTTGGTCTCTCCTACGAGACTTGTCAAAGCAATCATCCAAGGGAGATGGTAAATCAAGCCTTTAGTCTCGCCTCTATATCTGGCTAAGCAACCACTCAAAGAGTGGTGGTCTAAGCCGCCTCTGGGCCTAGCCAACCATCCAAGGAAAATGACCAATTAAGACTTTAGTCTTACCTCTGAACATGGCTAAAGCAACCACCCAAAAAATGGTGGTCAAATTAAGCCTTTGGTCCCATCTCCGAGCTTAGCCAAAGTAACCAGCCAAGGAAGATGTCCGATCAAGCCTTTTAGTCCGGCCTTTAAGCTGGCTAAACCAACCACCCAAAGAGTGACGGCTAAATTAAAGCCCTGTTAATCTCACCTCCAAGTCTATCTGAGGTTAGCATCCGAGAAATATTGGCTGAAAAACAATTATCAAAGAGATATTCAGTCAAGAGCTTTCAAAGAGCTACACCCACTAAAGAAAGAATTTAAAAGACAAGGTAAAGATAGAAACTTACTTAAGTCAAATGATAAGTAAACTTCTATAGGAGGCAACTGTTACACCCTAAAATTCTTTAAAAATTGAGTAGGGATGTGCCATCAAGTACTAAAAGAAAGAAAGTGTCATATGAAACTATCGCAAGTTGAAACTTTAATGTTATCCTAAGTTGAGATGTCAAAGCTGTTGCAAGTTAAGAAAATGAATGTTATCTTGAAGATGATTGAACCATTGCAAGTTGAGAATGAGAATGGCATCACAAGTTATAGATAATTTAGCCATCATAAGTTGAGATGTCAAAGCTATCGCAAGTTGAAAATAGATTAGCTATCTCAATTTGAAGAGGATTAAGCTGTCGCAAGTTGAGAATGTGAAGGTTATTGCAAGTTGAAATGTTAAAGCTATTGCAAGATGAGAAGTTATCGCAGAATGAAAATGTGAAAGATATCAAAACTTGATAACATTGAAGCCGTCACAAGTTGATAACATTGAAGCCGTCACAAGTTGATAGTATCGAAGTCGTCGCAAGTTGATAACATTGAAGCCATATCAAGCTAAAGGCTTTGAAGCCGCTGCAAGTAGATAAAATTAAAGCCATCGCTAGTTGATAAGAATGAGCCATCGCATATTGAGGACATAAGAGTTATCGCATGTTAAAGGAAGAACCATCACATATTGAGGATATTATCAGAAAACAACCCTCTTTAAGCCATGTGGCAATCCCCGATTGGTCCAGTCATGCCACATCATCATAGAGAGATTAAAAGTGAGTTATGCCACATGTCAAATCGATAATATGCTATGTCATCTAGAATCCCGATCAGTTATCTTCTATGGATGTCATGTGTCAAAGATCTGTATCGACCCGGAATTTTATTATTTTGATTCGTAAATATATAATTTATTTTAAATATTTAATTAATGGATTATATAACTCAAATATACCTCTTTTAATTAATAACTAGTGACGGTGAAACTGTTTTCAAAATTTATTCACAAAAATAATTAGTTAGAAGAAAAATAGAAAATGCGACCATAAATCATTTTCTGAATTTCCTATTTTTCGTCGTCAAAAAGTTTGTCAGAAATGTTGTGTAAATTTTAGTAAACTTATACACATACGTATAATAATAACATAAGTATGGTAAGGTAATAATATAGTAAATATGTATTTAACTAAGTAAATGAATGAAATGTGACTTTTTTCAAAAATTTAAATAAAAATAAATTAAAAAGGTAATGTCACATTTCTTTTAACATTATGGTACAGGAATGGAAAATATATTGGACAAAGGGGGCTCCTTGGTTCTTGCGTGTGTAGGTGGGGATGAAGGTGGATGGTGATGATGTGGCACAATTTGAATGGAGGGTGTGTACTTTAAGGACATTTTAGCAATTTGCTTAATGTGTTTTGCATAAAAGCAATTTCCTAATTTCTCTCTCTCGTTTTTTTCATTTCATTCCATATTTTCAAAAAAACTCCATCTTTTTTTCAAAGCTCTAAAAATCTTTTTAACGGCTTCCATAGTTTTCAAAGTTTAAAAATCTTGCTCTTTTTCCGCTTTTAAATTCTTAGAAACTTATTTAAACACCATTCCTTCTCTTCCTACACCTTCTTCTTTTCAAAAACTAGCCCATATTCCCTCCACAAAGCATGTCCAAACCCAAACACCTCGTGGTCGAACCCTATATCACTTCTCAAGGTCATTAATCAAGTCTTTTGCAGAGGAAAATCCAAGATCTAAGGTCGATCTAGGTTGTAGTGATAGTTCTAGTTGATGTGGTTAAGTTTTAGTGAGTAAAGCTCACATTTTTAATTAAAGTTTTCATCTTTACATGTTGATAGTGAATTGTTAGTGTTGTTGTGTTTTACTTGTATGTGCTTATATGTAGTATTGGTTATAAACTTGGACATGAAGTCAAAAGTGAAGTTATGGTTTAAAGTTATGTTCTTTACCTTATGTATGTTGGTTATAACATGTGTTGGATGTATGAGCTTATTTAGCAATGTAGTAAGATAAAAGGAAATAACACTTAAAGTTGTTTCATTACGACATTGAGATCCCTTGATTTTAAATTTGTTTTACTTATGCGTTTTCTGGAAAATGTTTTATAAAGCTTTCAAAAACTTTACTTTTAGTTTCCAAAAGTTATACTATGTTTATAAAGTAAGTTAAGTTAAAAAGTAATCTTTTAAATGGGCATTTGATATATAAAACTAGTTTTGAAGTTATGGTATCCATAGCAATAGTCGCTATGGACGCAATTCGTAAAAACGAACACTTTTTGAAAACTAAAAGTGTTTTCATCTTATTTTTGAAAAGTATTCTCAAAATATTCCATAGGTATTAAAAGGACTATTACTTATTAATTAAGTGTTGATGATTATTAAATTAATTAATTTAAGCAAAGATAATTAGTACTTAATTAATAACTAAAGGTAAGTAGTACTTAAGTATTAATTAAAAAGATAATTATAATTAGTTAATTACGAAATGTTTAATTAATTATCAATTAAGTAAAGGTTAAAATTTTAATTAATTATTATTTAAGTAAGATTTAATTATTTATAAATTAAGTGAGGTGTAATTTATAAATTAATTATTAATCAAGCAGGGTTTAGATATTTCTTAATTATTAATTAAGTTAAGATTTAATTAAGATTTAATTATTAATTTAATTATTATTAAATAAAGGTTTTATTTTTAATTACTTTATTTTCAAGGATCAGTTTGTTTAAAAAGCAGCTATCTTTTACAAAGAATGGTTTAATACAAGGGATTCTCTTTGTCTCTGCTTTTACGTAGCCAAACAAAAATTAAATAGATTATTGATGATATCTGTTTAGCAGAATAAATTTCTGCTATAATTAAATGGAATAGATTATTGATTATATCCGTTTAGTACAATAAATCTTTGTTCTGCTACAATTAAATGGAATAGATTATTGATGACCCCTGTTTAGCATAATAAATCCTCGTTATGCTATTAAATTAATTTGAACATTTGATTTTATGACAGTTGATTCGTATGGGATAAATGACACATTAATTATGGATGGTTAATTATGGATTTGATTCACTTTCGTGTTGCTTATGTAAATACCAGTTTTATGACTTGAAAAGTCAAATGGAATTAAATAGTAACTTTATTTAGTACCATTGCAGTCGCTAAGCCTTTTTTCAAATTTGTAAAGTTATGGATTTAAAATAACTTCAATTGTATAACAATTTGAGGTTAAGTGTTTATAAATGATGTTTTAAAGTAAGTTATTTAACTGTTTCAATAAAGATGTTTAAAGTTATTTGGTTATATTAATAATGATATTTTAAGTTATTTAATTATATTATTAATGTTGTTGGTTAATTAGTTTAGTTTTGTTTTAAAGTTAGTTAATTAATGATGGGTTTAAAGTTAATTACTTATCTTATTAGTGTTGTTTAAAGTAAATTATTTATTTATTTATGAAGTGTAAAAGTAATTAATTAATTGAATAAAGGTGTTTATAAATGATAAACTGTTTTATAAAAATGATTGTACTTAGTAAAAAGGATTTATTTAAGGAGATTTATAAATGATATTTTGTAAAGGAGATTGTAGACAATATTTGGTAAAGAAGTTTTATAAGGAGTTTATAAATCATTGAAGAGATTTCTAAAGAAGTTTTATAAATTAATTTGGAGATTTATAAAAGGATTTGAAGTATGAAATGGGCTTATAAAAAGAGAATTTTATAAAAGAAATGAGATTTGATTTTGGTAAATAATCCTTCTTAATTATGGTGCTATGGAAACATTCTTTCTATACTAAACACTGAAGGATAAGTGGTTTTGTTTAAAGTAAGAAATATTTTAAACAATATTTTTTTTGGCCCATTTAAATATGATTTTGGAAAAGAGGAAATCTCCCTCAAGTTTTGTTAATATACTTATACCATTGAGATAGGTATATGGATATTTTCTAAGTATTGACAATATAATGATTTGAAATATACTTATGCCGCCAAGATAAGTATATGAATGTTTTTTCAAGTATTGGAAAGAGTATAAAGGGTTTGTGAATATATCTTTTGTGAATGTATTTTGAATCAAATAATTGAAAGAGATTTTAATAATTGAAAGATTTATTTATAGTGGCTTAGTGGATCCCATATGGAATTAAATCTATGTTTGACTGCTTGTTATTTAATAGTTAAATAACCAACTATTAAATCTTGTCCAAAATTATAACTCTAGAAATATCTAGGAGAAACACGGGTGTTATATGGCATAGTCATCTTCGATGATGTTGTACGGTGCGTATAAAACTTGTTTTGTTTTTCTAGGACAAATGATAAGGAAATCTTTCCACTTAAACAGTTAGAAGGCGATCTCCGCTCTTATGTATTATCTGATTATTTTTGAAAGAACCGGAGTTAGGTTTACCAAAAACCATCGAATGTTTGTTCGAAGACACCGGGATCGAATAAGCATGAATTATCTAGAAAACAACTTCGAACCAATTCAAGCATTGTATTAAAGGCATCTTGAAGATAACAGAATCGAAACACGGAGCTCTTTGAAGTGCAAGGGCTACTTGCTACTAATCCTGAGGGTGATTCCAAAATATATGTAGTAGAAGTAGTGTCTTCGGTTTGTTCATATCCAAAACAACTTGTTTGGACGAATACTGGTATTGCACTGTGCTTGGAGGGCAGTGTTTGCATTCCAAGTGGGATTTTCTAAGAGAGGAAAAAGGTAATCATGACCTCACAAGCCTCACAACCCGGTAAAGACTAAAACAGGGGATATGCAGTAGAGCTATATGGCTCGCTACCATTACGAGCAGTCATTCGTCGTTCTATAAGCGATATTTACGGATTTGGTATGCATGTAAAAGTGGGGCCATGGCTAGTGCACATTGTTTTTGAGCCTTGGTCCTGGGGAATAATGTAATCCGACCTGTCATGTTAAAAGGGCAGCCGACTCTATGTTGGCAGAAGGTCCATGTGAGGCCCTCAGTACATTTTTCTAAAGGTGTACTATGGCAAGCGGTACCCTAGTAGCTTTGTCATTGATGGGAACCTAATCTCTAATATGTGCCTTTACGGACATAGTTGTACCCAACTATGCTGAAATGTAAGATGCAAGCATTTCAGCTATTACATCTATTTATTTTCCCCTCCACACATTATTATAATATCATATGATTTCCTGTAAAATGATTGGTTATCATAACGTAAAAACTCATCCGAATTTATATGCGGTGTGGTCTTACGAGATACCTTTATTGTTGAAAGGTATTATAACTGTAAAAAAAATCCATTTGATTGTTAAATCTGGACACTTGGAGATGCAGGAGATGAGTTGGATGCCTCCAAGACATACTCCCGTATTTTCTTTATCTTCCATTGTTTGTTTCTTGTCTGTATTTATCAACAATTGTAAGACAAGTTGTTATAACTTTCTAGGGTCTAATGATCGGATAATTGTACTCTGATTGAGGTATATATAAAAAAGTTTTCTAATTGTAAAGTTCATTATTATATATTATAGATTACTCATCACGTTGTGGGATTTTATTCTATCCTTTTCTTTTCTTTCACCCCAACAATCTATCTTTTTGGCTCTTGGATGTTAGGCACGTGACTATTGTGGATGTATCAGTGTCGACTTCTGAGGATCGAAATGGAAGGTTGGTACACATGGTATCGGAGCTGAAGGTAAGCGAGAACCTTGGCTTTGGTGAGGTAAACTCATTAGAGATAGGGTTAGTAACACCCTGGAATAAGTTTGAGCATATATATAAGAGCGCGTATTTGTTAGTGTTATAAAAATGTTTAATATTATGTTGTTTGATCGGTTGAGTGGTTTATGAATTCTGGTCGATGTGTCTGACCCACGTTATCGATAGGGATTCCTAAACACTTAAACAAGGCCAACCAACACGATATTGTTTTAAATCGGTGAATGAAATAATTTTACCTAGGATTGTATATTATATAAAGGAATAAATTTCAGAAAAATAAATATAGTTATTTTGGTGTGTTTGTTTGTTAGGGAATGATAATAATAAATTATTATCATTTATGGTTTGATTAGTCATCCTCGTCCAGTTTTGAGGCATTTACTATTGTTTTATTTATTTATAAATAATTACCCTTTTTATAGAATGGGTTGGGTAGACATAAATTGGGGAAACATTGAAACGAACACCTTATGAATTAAGTTTCGCAATTTGACAATAAGGCGTTCAATGTTAATGTTGGATTTTAATAAAAGATGTTTATTAAAAGAAAGCTAGAATATTTTAGAAATAAATATTTAAGAAATATTTTGTATAAAGAAGTGATTTTATACAAATTTTTGGTTTATAAAAATGTGATTTATAAATAAAAGTTTTTGAGGATTTAAATCCTGGAGTCTTGAAGAAGATTTCAAATGTTTTATGGAAGGGTAGTAGTAGTTTTACTTGAAAGTATTTGGTTTAAGTATAAAGAATTTTAGGAATGAAAATTTTATGGAGTATTTTCTTTGGTTGGTTCGGGGAATGAGTCTTAATTTGTTTTTTGATATTCTGAATAAACTTCTAAGTAACAATCGGATGTTTGCTTAAGTGAACATTAGTGCACTTAGTAAATTATTCTCTTTATCATTGTACGATCGAAACAAGTTCAAATCCGAACGAACCCGAAGTATATAGAAAATTGTTTCATAAAGTGGATTTTGAAATGGAAGAAGTATTTTTAAGTTAACCAGTTCGAGTGGCCCAAAAAATGACTAAAAATGAGAAAGAGATGTGTTCAGATGGTAGGCACTTCTCTTAAGTATTGCCCTTCTTGGTTAGGGAATATATGATACTATTTGGTAGTACCCAGGTTTTTAGTATAATTTTGGGGTTACTAGGGCTATAGATATATATATATATATATGTGTGTGTGTGTGTGTATGTATATACACATACACATACATACATACATACATACATACATACATACATACATACATATATATATATATATATATATTTCTATGGTTAAATATAAGTTTCATTTCAAAAAGGATTTGGAATAAGATCGGGTATTTGGATCTTGAGTTTACTTGGGGGATATAAATTCAAATGGATAATGTTTAATCGGATAATGGTATATACTTTCAGGATGTAGTAGAGTATTATAAAAGTTAAACTTAATTTTAGTTTTATGAAATGTTTTCATAAATAAATTTTAGAGGTAAAAGAATTAGTATAAGTGAGAACCAATAAGGATAAATAAGTACGTAAGTTGAACATAGATCATTTCTCTTTTTCACATAGTTTTTGATCAAGATTCAAGTACATGACTTTGAGGTGTTTCATACCGTCCGAATGAGGATTTATCACTCGATTCTTAACACTTTGTAAGGATTATTGATATGGAACCAAAAGTTTTCTACCATAGTATATTGCTATGTAAGGAGAACAGAGGTTTCTAATCAAGAAGCCTGATGGGAGTTCACACTAGAGAACCGGGTGAACGATACTAGTTCAGAAGTGAAGGTGTGTATTCGAGTAGAGATCAAATTAGATTTTGCATAAGGATGATCTATGAACATCATGCAGATTTATGAATAATATTGAATATTCATGTGGTGAAATTTCGGGGTCGAAATTCTTTTAAGAGGGAAGAATGTAACAACCCGAAATTTTATCACATTAATTTGTGAATATTTAATTTATTTTAAATATTAAATTAATAGATTGTATAACTCAAATATACCCCTTTTAATTAATAACTATTAATGGTGAAACTATTTTCAAAATTTGTTTACAAAAATAATTAGTTCAAAGGAAAAAAGAAAATGTGACCAGAAATTATTTTTCGAGTTTCCCATTTTTTGTCGTCAATATCAGATTGTGTACACTTTAATAAACATATACACATACATATATTAATAACATAAATATGGTAAGGTAATAATATAGTAAATATGTATTACTTAAGTAAAAGAATGAGATGTGACATCTTTTCAAAAATTTAAATAAAACTAAATTAAAACGGTAATGTCACATTTCACTTAACATCACGGTACAAAGAATTGGAAAATTTTGTTGGACAAAGGGGGGCTCCTTGGTTCTTAGGTGTGTAGGAAGGGATGAGGGTGGATGGTGATGATGTGGCACATTTTTAATGGAGGGTATGTACTAAAAGGGAATTTTAGGAATTTGCTTAATCCGTTTTGCATAAAAACAATTTCCTATTTCTCTCTCTCATTTTTTTTCATTTCATTCCATATTTTCAAAAACTCCATCTTCTTTTTCAAAGCTCTAAAAAACTTTTTAATGGCTTCCATAATTTTCAAAGTTTAAAAATCCTTCTCTTTTTCCATTTTAAAATTCTTAAAAACTTATTTAAACACCCATCCTTCCCTTCCTACACCTTTTTATTTCCAAAAACTAGCCCAAACTCCCTCTACAAAGTATGCCAAGCCCAAACACCTCATGATTGAACCTTATTTCAGTTCCCAGGGTCATAAATTAAGTCTTTTGCAAAGGAAAAAATTCCAAGATCTACGGCCAATCTAAGTTGTAGTGGTAGTTCTAGTCAATTTGGTTAAGTTTTGATGAATAAAGCTCACATTTTTAATTAAAGTTTTCACTTTTATATGTTGATAGTAAATTGTTGTTGAATGTTTGGTTGGAAGATAGTGTTGTTGTGATTTACTTTATGTGCTTATATGTAGTATTGGTTATAGACCTGGACATGAAGTCGAAAGTGAAGTTATGGCTAAAGTTATGATCTTAACCCTGTGTATGTTGGTTATGGCATGTGTTGGATGTATGAGCTTATGTTGGAACATAGTAAGATAAAAGGAAATAGCACTTAAAGTTGTTTTGTTGCGACATCAAGATCCCTTGATTTTAAACTTGTTTTACTTATGTATTTTCTAAAAAATGTTTTATAAAGCTTTCACAAACTTTACTTTTAGTTTCCAAACGTTATACTATGTTTATAAAGTAAGTTAAGTTAAAAAGTAAGGGTTTAATGCGACATTTGGTATATAAAACTAGTTCTGAAGTTATGGTATCCATAGCGATAGTCGCTATGGATGCAGTTCGTAAAAACGAACACTTTTTGAAAACTAAATGTGTTTTCATCTTAAATATTTTTGAAAAGTATTTTCAAAACATTTCATAAGTATTAAAAGGATTATTACTTATTAATTAAGTGTTAATGATTATTTAATTAATCAATTTAAGTAAAGATAATTGGTACTTATTTTATTAATTAAGTAAAGGTAATTAGTACTTAAGTATTAATTAAGAAGATGATTATAATTAGTTAATTAAGAAAGGATTATTTAATTATCAATTATGTAAAGGTTAATTTTTTATAAAATATTATTTAAGCAAGATTTAATTATTTATAAATTATTAATTAATTGAGGTTTAATTTATAAATTAATTATTAATCAGGCAGGGTTTAATTATTTCTCAATTATTAATTAAGTTAAGATTTAATTATTTATTTAATTATTATTAAATAAAGGTTTTATTTTTAATTACTTTATTTCCAATGATCGGTTTGTTTAAAAAGCTGCTTTCTTTTACAATGAATGGCTTAAATACAGGGGATTCTCTTTGTCTGTGCATTTAAGTTGCCAAACAAAAATGGAATAGATTATTAATGATATCTATTTAGTAGACGAAATCCTTGTTCTACTATAATTAAATGGAACCGATTATTGATGACACTTGTTTAGCAGAATAAATCTCCGTTCTGCTATTAAATTAATTTGGACATTTAACTTTATGGCAGTTGATTTATATACGATAAATGACACATTAAGTATGGATGGTTAATTATGGATTTGATTCACTTACATGTTGCTTATGTAAATACCAGTTATGTTATATGACTTGAAAAGACAAATTGAATTAAATGATAACTTGATTTAGTACCATTACGGTCGTTAAGCTTCTTTTCGAATTTGTAAAGTTATGGATTTAAAATAACTTCAATTGTATAACAATTTGAGGTTAAGTGTTTATAAATGATGTTTTAAAGTAAGTTATTTAATTATTTTAATAAAGATGTTTAAAGTTATTTAATTATATTATTAATGATATTTCAAGTTATTTAATTCTATTATTAATGTTGTTGGTTAATTAATTTAGTTTTGTTTTAAAGTCAATTAATTATTTAATTAACGATGGGTTTAAAGTTAATTACTTATCTTATTAGTGTTGTTTAAAGTAAATAAATTATTTATTTATGATGTGTAAAAGTAATTAATCAATTGAATAAAGGTGCTTATAAATGATAAACTATTTTTCAAAAGGATTGTACTTAGTAAAAAAGATTTATTTAAGGAGATTTTTAAATGATATTTTATAAAGGAGATTGTAAACGATATTTGGTAAAGAAATTTTATAAGGAGTTTATAAATCATTGAAGAGATTTCTAAAGAAGTTTTATAAATTAATTTGGAGATTTATAAAAGGATTTGGAGTATGAAAGGGCTTATAAAAAGAGAATTTTATAAAAGAACCGAGATTTGATTTTGGTAATTAATCCTTCTTAATTATGGTGGTATGGAAACATTCTTTTCACACTTAACACTGAAGGATAAGTGGTTTGGTTTATAGTAAAAAATATAATAAATAAAAATTTTTTTGGCCCATTTAAATATGATTTTGGAAAAGTGGAAATCCTCTTCAGATTTTGTTAATATACTTATACCCTTGATATAAGTATATGGATATTTTCTAAGTATTGAAAATATAATGGTTTGAAATATACTTATACCATTGAGATAAGTAAATGAATGTTTTCTTAAGTATTGGAAAGAGTATAAGGGGTTTGTGAATATATCTTTTGTGAATGTATTTTGAATCAAATAATTGAAAGATTTATTTATAGAGGCTTAGTGGATCACATATGGAACTAACCTATGTTTGATTGCTTGTTATGTGATAGTTAAATAACCCACTATCAAATCTTGGCTAAAAATATAAATCCGGAAATATCTAGGAGAAACACGGGAGTTATATAGATAGTCATCTTCGATGATGTTGTATTGTGCGTATAAAACTCGTTTTGTTCTCCTAGGAAAAATGATAAGGAAATCCATCCACTTCAACAGTTAGGAAGTGATCTCCGCTCTTATGTATTGTTTGATAATTTCCAAAAGAACCAAAGTTAGGTTTACCGGAAACTATCGAATGTTGGTTCGAAGAGACCGAGATCGGATAAGTATGAATTATCCAAAAAACCACTTTGAACCCACTCAAGCATTGTATTGAAGACATCGTGAAGATGATGGAATCGAAGATGGAGCTCTTTGAAGTGCAAGGGCTACTTGCTACTAATCTTGAGGGTGATTCCAGAATGGGTGGAGCAAAAGTTGTACCTTCGGTTTGTTCATATCCTGAACAACTTGTATGGACAAATAGTGGTATTGCATTGTGCGTGGAGGGTAGTGCTAGTGGGATTTTCCAAGAGAGGAAAAAGGTAATCGTGACCTTACAAGCCTTACAGCCCAATAATGAATAAATATGAGATATGCAGCAGAGCTATGTGGTTTGCTACCATTAGGAGTAGTCACTCCTCGATCTAGAATCGATATTTACAGATTAGCTATATATGCACGCGGAAGTCGGGCCATGGCTGGTGCAGATTGTTTTTGAGCCTTGGTCCCGGGGAATGATGTAATCAGGCCTGTCATGTTAAATGGACAGCCGACTCTGTGTTGGTAGGGGGTCCATATGAGGCCATCGATACATTTTTCTAGAGGTGTACTATGGCAGGCGATATCTCAATAACTTGTCTTTGATGGGAATCCAATCTCCAATACGTACCTTTGCGGACTTAGTTGTGCCTAACTATGTTGAAATGTAAGATGCAAGCATTTCAGCTATTTTATATATTTATTTTCCCTAGACATAATTATAATATCACAAGATTTCCTGTAAAATGGTTTGGTTGTCGTAAGTTAAAAACCCGTTTGTGTTTATGTGTGGCATGGCCTTATGAGATGCTTTTATTTTTCAAAGGTTTTATAAATGTAAAAAAAATCCATTTGATTGTGTGTCTCACGCTTGTTTACTAGACTGATCAGGGTGTTATTTTTCTTATAATGCTCGGGTCAGCCGGGCATATTTTCCAGATTTAGCTGGGCACTTGGAGCTGCAGGAGACGAGCTGAATGCGTCCTAGACGTACTCCCATATTTTATTTATCTTCCACTGTTTGTTTCTTATTTGTATTTATCAGCAATTGTAAGGACAAGTTGTTATAACTGTGCAAGGTCTGATGATAGGATAATTGTACTTTGATTGATGTATATATATATATATAAAAGTTTTCTTTTTGTAATGTTCATTGTTATATTTTATAGATTACTTGTCACGTTGTGAGATTCTGTTTTGTCCTTTTCTTTTCTTTTATCCCAAGGATCTGCCTTTCCAGTACTTAGATGTTTGGCACGTGAATATCGTTGATGTATTAGTGTCGACTTCTGAGGATCGAAAGACGACTTGTTACAAGATATAAAGGCATAGTTTCTCTATAAATAGATATGTACCCTAATCGGAAGGGGAAAGTTCTAAATTAGTCTTCTTCCTTATTTCATTTTATAGCATCAAAATTTTAGAACTTTATTTTGGGATATTAATGGCTACCTAGGTTAAATTGTATTTGAGACTTTGTAATTGAGGACTTGAACGTATGATTATTTGCGTATTTACTTACTTGACTATTGACTATGGATATGCTTGCCCAAGGACTTATTCCTTTGTCTAAGCACTCTAGAACTCTCTATTCTCGCATAAGACTTGAATATAGGTTAGGCCCAATTTCTGGATGAATATTTTTGATGCATACACTAAGAATCGAACTTAGGAAAAATTACTTATTTACCCTCATATTCTTGTGGAAGATAGGAAGACCAATAAAGAAAGTTATCATTCTAAACAAAAGGCCTTGCATCACACTAATCTCGAGAAAATGTCACTTCTCAATTCAATGTTGAGAACATTGATAGGGCAAGCTTCGATACCAATAATAACAATGAATGAAGAATCTAACATCAAAACCATGCAAAAGCAGCTTCAAATACGCAAGAGCTAGTCAAAATGCTCGTCCCTCAAAAATCGTCAAGAACAACCCGAAAGACAAAGGGTGATGATAAGGGGGAGGCTGAATCTCTTCAAAAGAGATGTTGATGCATCACTCTTAAGAAGCAAGAACGTTGGGAAAAGTGCTTTAGAGCCTCAAAAGAAGGACGAGGCTTGAACAATCAAGTCGGTCAAAATTCCTAATAAGCCTTACTTGGAATCGAGAAAAGAAGAGGAGTCCAATAATTATCGCCCTTAAAAAGTAACCAAAGAGCTAAAATTCCCACTTGCACGGTCCGTTAATATCCCGGAAATTTGGTAAAAAATTTAATAAAAATAATAGTAATATAATAATGAAAAATAATTAAAGTTAATGGATTAATTATATAAATTAAATAAAGAAGGGGCAAAATAGTAACTTTTCAGATGTTTGAATTTGACAATGGAACCAACGGCATTGCGACCATCTAGTTTTCTTAATCCACTTGTATTTTGGTTTGCCTCATTTGGAGTTGTATGGGAGAATTGTGGTCGAAACAACATTGAGTCAAATGGGCGCCAAAAAGTTAGGGCTTCAAATTTGAAATTTGAATTCGAGTTGGTTGTTTTCCCTCCAACCATTTAAGAAACTAACTCACATACATTTCCAGTTCAAAAACCACCCGACTACTTTCTTCTTCCTTTTCCTTCCTCTTAAGCTACCTAAAACCAAATCCAAATATCTCTCTCTAAACTTCATCAAATCAAACGAGACCAGCAACGTTCTGGAGCTATCGGACAAAGCTATGTACCGACATTAATTTGGTGGCAGAAATCTGAAGTGAGGAGACGCAGCAGGCTGGACAGCAAGGTTGTGGGTAGAAATAGGCGTTTCGATGAGTGATTCGTCTCCTACCTTTGTATAATGCAATTATAATTCTAGGTACATGATACGTTGGCTAAGTTAGTGTAGTTTAACATCCATAAACACTATAATTCGAATTTAATGGGGATTGGGAAGGGATTTGGCTAACAATAGTACTTAGAAACTAGGTTAAGTCAGAATATAGTAAATTTACGATTATAAGTCAAATTTGATGAAATAAATAATCAAACTGGACTTAGAAATGAAGGGCTAGAGTCTGGTACATTCTTAGGAGACTGGAGGCACACAGAGGCAGCTAAAGGCGAAAAACAACAATGAAACAACAAATTCCTAAAACTGTATGAAAATGTGTGCACCAGTAAATTGATGGGTGAAATCGGGGCACTATTAGCCGATTTTAAGCACAAGTTGAACCTGGACCTAGAAGGGCTATATAAATAAACAACGGATGGTTTGACTCTTGTTTCTCTTGCATTCTAGAAGGCGATCTAAGGCTAGTAACGAGATGAATGATAATGTTATGAAGTGAATATATATGTATGATGATTGGTTGTTATTTGAAGTTAATACATACATTATTGAGAATCTTGAGATACAGAAATATGATATGATGATGGACATGGATGCGAACGAGTCCAGGGCCTATAAACAGCTTAGAATACGTATACTGTAACGGTCGGCCTTTTCGACCCCAGAATGTCAACACTAATACATTGACAGTATTCACGTGCCGAGCACCCAAGTACCGAAAAGACAGTACATTAGGGTAAAAGAAAGATAAAAAGAAACAAAACAAGAAAGAAGAACACAATATTAGAATCTCACATGCGGAACGATAATACATAATATCTTAAAAAGTCTTTACCGAAAAGAAAACTATGATATACACACATCTGTTGAATCTTATTTTTTGATTAATGATAAGAAATTCAGTCGACATGAAGATTCATGAATCTACGACAAAGAACTACGAAGATCGGACAATATAAAGTATGGTTCATATATATGTTGTTTAGAGTCAAAGTCCAGTTTTTAGCTATGTTAAAATCTCTCCTTAAGTAGTTCACAAACATACACATTCGAAACATTCTATAAAAGTAACAAAAGTTTTATTTTAAAAAATAAAATAATAACAATAATAATAATATATGAAGCAATACTTGAACTTGGGTCATTGGTAAATTCATATTTTAAATGAAAAATCAAATTTTCAAAAAATGCATGGAGTAGGGCTCGAACTCGGGTCCTAGTTTAGAAGGCAAAATGAGCTATGGTGATTTTTATTTATCAACAGAATTCAGTCGACTGAACAAGGTCATTCAGTCGACTGAACCTGTGTACATGCATATATATTTTAAATTAATCTTATTCGACTAAATATTCAAAGACCCGACTTTACAAAATATTCAGTCGATTGAATCAAAATTTCAGTCGATTGAATCAAAATTTCAGTCGACTGAATATGAATATTTTTACACTATTTTTTCTCTATTTTAATTCAGTTGACTAACTAAAAATATTCAATCAACTGAATATATTCTAACTGCATTTTTTCAAATTTTCTGAAGAGACACCTCTCTTCATCGAAGAGGAATCTTTTCAGGAAGAGTCGCAACGATTTCTTTTCAACAGAACTTTTAACAGGAGTTGCAACTCTATAATCTCCATATATACGTACTCAATTCAAGATTAAATTAATAATTCTAATTCTATTTTCATACTTTCTTGAATTCTGAGTTTCTTGCTTTATTGCTTGAATATTTGAGCAATCACGTATTTTTTCTCTAATTATAAAGCAATCTAATCTTCCTTATCTTCATGTACACACAAATATACATATTTTACTTGAGGAGAAAATTATAGGAAGGGTGTATATTATTGACTTATCAGTGCTATTCAAGAGCATACTCAGTCAGAAACAACTTTACTATTTGTATTGGAAGTCCTGTTCGGTTGCTCAAGCAGTAAAGTCCTATTCGGTTGTCTAGGCGGTAGAAGTCATGCTTCGGTTGCTCAGGCGGTGTAATACCTATTCCTTCGGGTTAAAAGAGGGTTGATAGTTAAATTCCATAAGGAGTCTGGGACTGGACGTAGAACGGGAGTTCAAACCAGTATAAAAATCTCTGGTGTCATTTACTTTACTATTTACTTTTTATACTCATATTCTGCATCAGCAGGTGACTTAGTTTATATTGCACTACCGCTGCATTTACATTGTTTACAACTGTTGGCCATTTCGATCTTATATTATAGTCACTTTCAACATCAATCAAAGTAAACTAACATTCCATCAACATGGACAATTATAACAGCCTATCCTCACAAATGCTGATAAATATAAATCAAGTAATGTAGTGGAAAATAAGTATGGTAGGGAAATCATCCAACTTCTCTCCAAGAGCTCCAATGACCATAGCTAAATCTAGAAATATACTCGAGCTGACTCGAGCATTAAGAAAATAACACCTGGATCAGTCTGGTAAACCAGTATGAGAAACTCAAATCATATGGATTGCTATATTTATAAAACCCTTCCAACGTAAAGGTATCTCGCAAGACCATGCCGCAAACAAACACGAATGGGCTTTTATGATAACCAAACCATTTTTATTATAGATTCTAGTGATATTATAATAATGTCTAAAGTGTGAAATATAAATAATCACATAGCTGTGATGCATGTAAGTGTACATCAAAACAGTAATAGGTATACAATCACGACTGCTAAGGCGCATTTGCTAATTATGTAGGATTTCCATGGAGGTGCCCTCAGTACCTCAAGAACAATTCCCCGCATAAGGATCAGAGATATCTTTCCGATCATTGTATATCTCTAGATAAAATATACTATAGGAAAACATAGCTAGTCCACGTCCAAACACGTGTCATCGGGCCACATCACTCCAGCATGCATATCCGTAAGTATCACTAGAATGGAATATCTGCACCCTTTAAGTTAACTAAACCCCATAGGCTATATCTCCTATCTCTGGTTTCTGTCATTACTGATGGTGAAGTCACGTTCAACATCCCAGCACACAAGTCACAACTTGAATAGATCTCGACACCCGGGTCCCCAACTTGAACATATCCCAAAACCATACATGGATTTCCATATCTTAATAGATCTCGGAATCACAAATGGATTCCCATATCCTAAATAGATCACGAACAACTACATGTGCTCGAGCATCTTAAACAGGTCTCGAATCTCCATATAGATTCCAGCATCTCGAACTAATCAAGAACCTCTTCCAAAGCATAGAACATGAATATGGTTTTGGAGTGGTTACGGTTTCAAGTCATCTAATGTAATTACACTCCCCTGCTTACCGGGTTTTCCAAAACCAATCGACGAATTTTCGGTAAACTCAACTCTGGTTCTGTGGGAAATAAATAGACAATACATAAGAGCGGAGATCGCCTTCTAATCATTTAAGTGGACGAATTTTCTTATCATTTTTCCTAGAAAAGCAAAACAAGTTTACACATACAGTATAGCATCACCGAAGATAACTATACCATATAACTCTCGTGTGTCTTTTAGATATTTTCAAAGTTATATTTTGGTCAATATCAATAACAATGAGAACAATCACATAAGGGAAACTAAGTCCCGTCTACTATCCAAAAGCAAGTAACACACAAAGCACGATCGAAACATACAAGAACGATCAAGTCATATACGACTTCTAATCCCTTTTTAATTAATCTTCCTTTATTAATTAAAAACCTCTTTATTAGTAAAACTTATTTTTACTCAATAAACTTCTTTATTAACGAAACTTCACTTATTAATTAAACCTCACTATTTAATTTAAACTTCCATATTCATTTCTATAAGTTCTAATACTTCTCAAAAGTATTCATATACTTATCTCAACCATATAAGTATATTCACTAATCAATTGCAAATGGCTTCAGGTAAATATTACTCAAACATTGTCACTACAAACCCAAAACCATTTCACTTATGATTATCTTTTAAAAAATTCTTTTTAAAGAACTATTTTTATTCATAAGTATAATCAAAAGGGGTAAAGACGAATGTTATTAATACATTGTCACAACAAACCCAAAACCAATTCAAACCTGTTAATCTCTTTAAAATCCCATTATTAAAGAATTTTCCTAAAATCATTTAACAACATTTTACCACTTTAAAATATTATTCAAGGGTTTAAAAACAAATGTTACTAAAACATTGTTTACAACAACCCAAAAGCATTTCACTTAATCGTTACCTTTAAAACTCCTTTTTTAAGATCTAATTACTTTTCAAAAGTAAGTTAAATGGCTTAAAACAAATGTTGCCCAAACATCGTTACTACAAACCCAAAATCACTTATACATTTGCCATTAACTTTGAACCATTCATTTAAAGCTCTAAGGAAATCTTCACTTATTAAACAAGGTAATATACCTTTATAATCAACTTATAAGCCATTCATTATAATATAAGTGTTATAATCCAAAAACTCCTTTATACTCTTTTACAAATACTAAACTTCCTTTCCAAACTTCTAAATATACTAAGATACTTTTAAAAAGAGATATATACACATATACTAATTTATTTATAAAACTAAGTTATTTAATAAAATTCTATAAACAATTTGAAAGATACTACAATATAAAAACCTTTTATTTCTTAAATGAAATCTTTAACAAATTTTCTAAAACTATATATACTAAAACTATACTTTTACAATACTTATACTATATTTTAAAACATTTAATTAAAAACCATAAAAGCCTATTTTACAATTTAAAAAAAATACTTTAAAAATCCATAAACGATTATCACTATTATATTCATCCTTGGTATTTTCCGATAATAAGTATGCTTACCGTACTTATTAAAAATACAAAGAAGCCTTAGGAGTCTTCTAAAGTTAACTTTAAAATCGCCGATCATAGGGATTTCATAGTGCATCCATAACAACCTTTTCGCCTCTACCATTTATAACCTCCATTTCTAATTCCCACAAGTGTCCAAACCATTTCCTCTTTGTCAAACACACCAAAACGTGTGTAGTCAAATATACATACATATATATTTTCATAATGTTTCATAATTTATCCAATTTAACATATGTCAAATACTAGGGATTTCAAAGCACGTTTATACCGACTATATCACTTCAAACATTCACAACATAATTTCCAACTTAATCAATTAGAAATACCAAACATGTAAACAAGTTGGCAGGGCCACTGTACATGTTATACATGATTACAAGAGAGGTTATACTACATAATAATGTTGTCACCTGTTTTACAGAACAAGTTAGGGTCCAAAAGTTATAGCTTGCATTGTTCGTTATACAATTTATATTTTAATACAACAACAATTATATATTAAATAGTATACAGTTATCTAGTGAGTAAACTCACCCAAGCCCAAATCAATCTCAGACGTAGATAATCCAAATACGAGCGCAACGGTGAAAACGACATCTCGATTGGACCTTGTATGCAAAAGTTACGAGTTATACAATGATGTGAATTATAAAATACTAATTAATTAACTTCATTACCTCTAATCCTCCCCTTCCCTCCCTTCTTCATCACTTACACAATGATACTCACTACAAACCAATTCTACGTGCACATGCACACAACGATTCAGATAACCAATCGATGAAACTCAAAGCCGACTTCAATGGATTCCTCTCTACGAGCTTGATGTGTGGACCCCCACCACACCCCACTCGACCGTCTCCCCAATTTCTAACAGTGTGCCCTAAATCAACTCCATAAGGTCGTGATTCACTACCAAGCATCACATCACTAACAAACACCACAAATCATCTTCTCTAGCCTCCCTAATTTCAACGGCATCGTCGAGTTGACCTTCGACCAACTCCTTTCCCTCATGACCTGGTGTTCCCACTCGACTGCAGCAACTGTCGCTTTTTGCCAATGATGATCGAAGCTCCTGCTGTTGATGCCAAAAGGTGCAGCTCCTCAAGAGAATCACAACGACCATCGCCACTTCGTCTAACTCCACCTAAGACTACAACCGTCCTCAACCCTAGCATGACATACCCAAAATGGCCTACGGATACCAACGTTGCACCCCATTTTGACACTACAGATGCAAAGTCTTCGACCATACGCGTCCATCGAATCCAAAATCGATTGATTTCGTTGCCTATATCTCTCTAAACAATTGAATGAAGAAGAAATTGGGAGAGGCTATCTTTTATCAGGCAAAAATTAAAATGAAGAGAAAGAGTGAAAGTAAAAGAGAAGGGTTTATTGATGGGTATTTATAATATAATATTTATTATATTAAATTTCTTAAATTTAAACGCTACACGTTTTGAGCACGTACGACCACATATCATATCTGATCGCCACGATATTCGTCGGCACATAACAACTCAATATTTCGGATCCAATGACACTGGTTTCATCAAAATCCGAGATAGTTCCCCAAAATGATAATTTCACATATTGATTAAAAAGAATTATTATTATTAAAACCAGTTTATTCTCTTTTAATTATAAATTAAAAGTTTTTTATCATCATTTATATAAACAGAGTTTAACTAAGCTTTCAAAATCATTTTTATTCATATTAAATACACCATTTAAATATTTAATTAATTTCGATATTTAATTATAAAACGTTCAAAATTCCGGGTCATTACATATACGGGTATGAATTCGATCCTGTGATACAAGTAGGTGGTCCAGGCATTACATTGCTCCCATATAGTGCTTCGATGGGCCATGTAAAGGAAGTGGATGTTAAACGTGATAGAGTTAGAGTTATTCCTTAGGGCAATTATGAAATTTGTTACATATATCTAACTCGATAACCGATCATGTTCGAAATAAAATGTGTTTTGTTTATATTTTATACTTGATATAATAAGTTATATTCATTAATTAATTTAATTAAAAGTATATTTAATGGAAAATTCATAAATGGTATGTTTTATGATAATTTTTACAAGGTATTGTACCAATGAGTAATTTATCATAATAAAATAAAACATTGTACTTTAAATATTCCTAGTCAGGATGTATTGAGGCTTGATATCGATACATCCACCGAGACTAGAGTACGTAATGCTCTCCAAATGTTAGGCAATGTATTACCCATGACTACCGGGAGCCCCAAAGGGTTACGTACTAATAGTCATTGGATAACTATGAAATAACTCACTCGATATTTTTCCGTTGGTTAATATAACAAAGGTCAAACAGAAAATATCGGTGTGATAAAATTACACATTTCTCTTGACTTGAGAATACTGTTGACTTTCAATGTGAAATCTCTACTTCGATTATAGTTAAATTATGGCACGTCGTCCATCAAAGGACTATAGTAAGGTCAGGTGGAAGCATTAGAAGTGAAACACTATTCAAGAGAGGAATATCTCCTCAGTTATATGATGTTAGTATCACGGTAAACTGACGTTAACTCAAAGTCAAAGTTTCTTGCTGGAGAAGTTCGGTTAATAATAATAGTTATTATTAAATCAAGGACTTTCTGTTTGGATCATAGATTTGAATATGGATGATATTGGAATTTTGGCCATAACCAAATTTCATAAGTCAATAGCGATATATTTTTTACGAAGAGAATTGGCTTAAACGATTGTAACTACTGGATAAGGCTTAAATAAGTAAAATTACTAATTTTACTGAAAATATATACTGTTTAGATCTAAATTATTAAATTGTAATAATATGTATATATGGAAATATACATGTTTAGTTTAATTCTAATTTGTAAGAGGATTTTGTGCAATAATGTAACCTTTTTTTATAAGATCTTTCTTTACTTGAAATCATTCATGTTAATGTTAATTTTGGATTTCAAATTATTTAAAACAACAAATAGGTTTTCACTTATATATATATATGTTTATATGTATATATCTATATTATTATGGATGTATGCATATATTTCATTAATCAAAAACTTGGACAGCAAAAGCGTGTGTAAATTTGGTTGATAAGTTATAAATGTCATTTAATACATTAATTATTACAATTAAAGCGGGAGAGAAATGAAAGGTTTCTCTCTCCTCATATATTGCAATATCTTTTATTTATTAATTACATAAGGTAAGAAAGGGAAACAAAAGGTTTCCCTCTCTAAATTCATTTATATATGTATCATTTACACATATATACACCACTTATATACTGCACTTACACTTCACACAAATGAATGTATTTGATATATTCATTATAATACTTATAAGTTTAAGTTATATTAAATCTCCATTTTAACAATTTAAACAAAATAATGTTTCATTTAAAATTTTATTAGATTGGGTGTACTATACATTTAGACTCCATAAGCCCAATAAAAATCCAAAATAGTAAAAAAAAATTAAAATTCATCCATTTCTTCCGCTACAGGCTGGCCCAATTCCAACAATGGTATAAGAGTCATATCATTTCAACCTATTTCTTAATTTATTCAAAATAATTCGATTTAGAGTTTTATATACCGTAAATAATATACAGGATATATATAAAATAAATAAACATCCAATCATTCAAATATCAACCAATTTTCATCCATCACAACCAATCATCCAAACAACCAATAATTCATAACAATCAACCAATTATCGATAATCAGGGATTTTACTAGTAGTTTAATTCTAATTCCAATTTAACTGTTAACTCAAAATTCTAACATATAAATTCTATATCGATGGTATTTATGATAAATAACTGGAGCTCGAAATGTTGAAATTTAAATTTGGTAAACGAAATTGTTTAAAAATCGAAGTTGAGATTTTTAAAGTTACAATCGAAATATGACGTGAACTGTATAAATAAATCATGTTAGGGCTGCTTAATTAAGCTCATCTACTTAGTACGGTGTCTAGAAATGTAATGTCTAGGATTGGAATTGGGTCATCAAGTACCCTATCCTACTTGGTTATTGGCTTGGCTTGAAAGGTGAAGTAAGCCCAAAATTTGCCCCTAATATAAAATGCCTAATTTAAATTGGACCTTGGGCTAATTTTCAAAATTGTTTTGAAAATTAAAGTAAATATTTAAATTTAAATGAAACATGTTTATTATAAAAGTTATAATAAAACATAAGTTTTCAAAATGTTTGAAAAAATAATAAAATTTCAAGTGTTTGAAATTTAAAATTTAAACCTTAATTCTTAAAACTAATTTATTAATAATATTAATAAAGTAAATTAATCAATAAGTTAATTAAATATATAACATATATATATGTGCATGTATTATAAATATTGATATATTTTATATTACCTTAAAATGTTTAAGATAGTATAAACATACATCTATGTATATATAAAATTACTTTCGAAATTACTGTAATTTAATTAAAGGTATTTAATTAAATAAATTAATTAAAGATTAATTAATTAAATAAAAATACATAAATATATAAGATATACGTGTTATATTACAAGGGTTATAGTATATATAAGTATTCAATATAAATGTTATATTAAAATAATATAAAATTAATTAAGGAGTTAATTAATTAAAACTAATTAAATAAGACTTAATTAATATAATGTTATACATAAGATTATTGTATAAGTTAATTAAAATATAACATTTATATAATAATGAAACTTATATAATACGAGTGTATAAATTTACGGTGGAACATTGAAAAAACCCTAAATAGACTTAGGGAATAAATATGTACGTAAAAATACGTATACCATGATTTCTAATGCGTCTGATACTTGAATCACGAGGGTATTTCATAAAAAATACATTATTCCATAAGTTGACATCACTCAATTTCATATATTGAAGATTATGAATTTTTAATACTAGTGTTTTTCTTTACCATTTATATATCAATAAATTACTTGCGTACTCTCTAGTTGTTGAACAAACTCAATCTAGAGATATCTTGTGTAGTATTATTAATTTCTTTCGATAATATACGTATTTGGTGAGCAAACTCAAGGTATATATATTATATTTAGGCTATCACAAAATCGTAGGTATGAGTGAATAATTTGTTATGATTTATTGAGCAAACTCAAGGTCGAAATGAGATTAGGATAAGGAACCATTGGTTAGGAGTTGTATATGATACAACCGATGGAGTTGTCCACCGTTTGTGGGGCTATAGCTTGTTAAGCAAATTCAAGGTCAGAATCCTAAGACAAATGAGTCCTAACACTGACTAGTGAAGTCAAAAGACTTATATGTTTCGTCTTAGGGTTTGGAGAAGCATAAAAGACTAGTGGGAGCCTTATTAGAAAATAAGATTTAGTGCTCCATTTTTTTTCATTCTCAAGTGGATCTACATATTCAATAAATGCTTAATACAAAACTTTGGTGGCTAGAGGATCTATTAAGAAATGTTCATCTTATTTTTAATTTTAACAATGTTTATATATGTTTTCACCATAATCGCTTTTGTTGGCTTGTTTATATATAGCTTGAGTGTTATTGTATTGATTATATGGAGATTACATTTGGTGTTTTGAACTCAAAGTCGAGTTCTATTTACATTGTGATTCAACTCAACTACTCACCAAAGGATTTAGAATAATGAACAAAATACAATTTTGATGAAATAATTCAAGAAATTCGGCATGCATAAAGTTTAACAACTATATTTTAAACTGGAAAAGGAATCACGCAATTTGGACAAGGTATGAGAAAGTTATGATGTTTCAAAGTTGAATCCAGGCAGTGATTTCACTGTAAAAATCTGGGCAAAAACATGCTCTGCTTGCAACTTTGAGCATAGATTTCTATCAGTTCCAAATTTAATTAAAACATGAAAATTGACATGCATATACTTTAGTTACTGTAAAACTCAATTTTCATCTGTAAATTTTCAGTTCAAAACAGCTTTCAGTCCAACTTTGAGCTGCTGTATCTTTCTCATTTCTTGTCTAAATCATGCCAAAAGCAGTAACATTTAAATATTGTAAGAACATTGGCTATGTATAATTAAAATAATCCACTTCGATAAATTTGTGCAATTAATATAATTGATAAAATTTTTATCAATTAAAATATAGAAATGAACTGAATTAATATTTTCAGATAGAAATATAAAATATACTTATCCATAAATTATTGCATGTTGATCTATGCAAGCGCCTAATTATATAACAAATAAATACGTTTGTAACTTGGTCACTTACGAGTTTACTTGCATAAGACTGTCTTCAACCAGTTTCGAACTCTAAAAGCAATATAGAAATATGGATATTTGATCCATATGCGATCACTTATAAATGTTATATGGTGACTGGTCACAATTCGTAATGTACGAAACCTCGATAAACTTAGTTCATTGAAATAAGCAAGTGAACTGTAGTGTGAGATCATGTATTCATGATTTATTACAAAAATGATCTTATTATGTTAAATGTAACACTAGACCAATGGCTACAAGACAGGTCTAAGAATTCAATCACTGAAATGTCAATTTGATCAGTTTACGTAAAGTGTAATTTATTTGATATCCTGTAACAACCCGTATTTTTAACTATTTTAAAATATTAAATTTAATATGATTATTGGATAAAAATGGTTAGAAATAAAAATTTAATGAATTATTAGTGTAGTTATTGAATATGAACTTTAATAAAATTTTGAAATAACTAATTTCGAAGATTTTGGCTATAATAGCTATTGAAATGAAATTCTATATATTTAATGTGTTGTAATCAATAGCTTGAATTCAATAATAATGTTGAATTACTGTAAAATGGAAATAGTTGTTTTATTATTTTAACTTGTTTCAAAAGTAAATTTTATAAGTTAAATGACTTATATTTCAATTATAGTGATTTATTGGATAATTTAATTTTTTAAATTTAATATTGGAAATTATTTGAATTAAAGAATTTTGAATTTTATATGAATGAAAATGATCTTAAAAGTTGATTTAAATTTATTTAAACAAGAATGAAGGTTAACTTTTAAAATTGAATTCAAAAGTGAATAAATAGAAATTGGGAATTCTATATTTTAATTAACGTGTAAAAATAGCCATTCGGGCAACTGTCTCGGATTTCGACGAAACTAATCTCATCGGATCTATAATAGTGAGTTATTGTAGGAGTTCAAGTTTCGTAGCCATCGGACTTAACGTTTGGCCATGTGAGCTTGAAACGCGTAGAATTTATTTTAAGAATTTAATTAAAATTAATTGATTCTGAAAAGCTATATTCTGAATACGATCGAATTAGGCCTCGAAACTAGTTCCATTATGTTCGGAATGGGGGTAAAATATTATGAACACCAGGCGGCACGCTTCGTTTGGAGTTCGGAATTTCACGGGCCAATCGAGTTAGATATTTTCAAATTATAATAATATATTTTTTCCTTCATTCGACCAATCGTACACATCCACCCTTATTTTTTCGACTAGTACTCCCCTTTTTTCCATCTCGTTCAAATTGCCCAGGAAGAAAAAGAACAGCAGTTCGAACTAAAAAAAAGAATACGATCGCGAGTAGCGCCCAAAGGCGCGAGCAAATGCGATTGGTCGCGGCTTGAAGGAGATGGCGGCGGCTCTGGTGAGGACGTGTTCAATTGCGATTTAGGGTTTTGGGCTGCATGTGTTCATGTGTGCGATGGAGCTCAGGTGGTGGCGCGACGCATGCGTGTTGACGAGGGAGGCGGCACGACAGGTGACGACATGGAGCGACGATCGTTTGAGAAAAAAAAGATCGATGTCGGCCTGGTCTCGTGTGTGACTGGGAGGAGATGGAGAGAGGGTTTTGGTATTGTTTTAAGTTTATTTTTTTATTAATATGTTAATTGAATTTTAATTAAATCGTAGGCTAATTTAATCGTATCTTGTTTGTGCGAGGTCTAGTTCGAACGAAACGAATTGCATCGGAATCGTATCGACGTCGTCTACGAGATGAAATTGGATTGAAATTATTTGAAACTGAAATGTTTTCAATTTCAAATAAAAGGTGAGTACTTTATAACGCTCATGACATATTGAAATAATTTTTACGTTAGTTATATTGACATCATGAAGTCATTTAAGTTTATTGACCGTTGTTTGGAAAATTTAACTGACATTTAAATTGATCTGAATTAAAATGATAGGAATTTGAATCGACAGTCCAAATTTTAATTGGGAATTAAATTGCCTGTTAAATTCCTGATTATTGACAACTGTCCAATTGATGTGATTTATTGACTGTTTGGATGATTGTTGTGATGGATGATAATTGGTTGTGATTTTGGATGATTTGGATGTTTATTTATTTTTATACCACCTGTTATCACCCTGTAAATTACTTGACAGTATATAAAAATGTTATTGGAATTATATCGAATAAATTAAGAAATAGGTTGAAATGATATATACCTATGACATTTATTTTGGATTGAAATGATATATCCATTCCTTAAATTAAATTGAAATAACTGATCACTTGGCCATAGGATAGAAAAGTATATACGGACACCGGATTGGTTAAATTAAATGATTTTAAATTTTTGATTTGAAATTATTTAAATAATTTTGATTTAAAGAAATAAAAGTCTAATTTATGGAAATTGAATTATTTCCGAACTTGAGATCGAAATGTTGAGATTGAAATTTGTCAATAGGAATTGTTTAAATAATCGAAATTGAGATTTTGATGTTATCGAAATATGACTTGAATTTTTGGAAATTGATTTGTTTTAAAAGATCGGAATTTTATTCGAACTTTGAATATTGCTAAGTGAACATAATTTAAATCGATATTTCAAAAGTTGAGCTCGGAATTGAATTATTTTGAAGATTTGAATCTAAAATTGAATATTGAAGTTAAATTTGATTTAAATGATTTAAATCGATATTTTGAAAATCGAGCTCGAAATTGATATAAATTGAAATGGTTTAAAATTAAGAATTGAGTTGAAATTTAACCATTGAATCAAATAGTTGAAGTTGAAATTGAAATCGATATGGAATTGAAATTTAAATCGATTTGGAATTGAAATTGAAATTCATTTGAAATCGAAATTGAAATTGATCTAAATTAAATTGAAATCGTAGTTAATTTGAATTAAATCGGAATTGAATCGATTTAAAAGGAAATTGGAAGTAATTTGAATTGGATGATTAATCAGTTTGACTTTGAAAGTATTTTCAAATAAATTATTTTAATATAAACTGTTTAAAACCTATCTTTTTAAATATTTAAATTATTTTAATTTTCCAAACTATTTATTTTATAAAACATTTTAAATACTTAAATCATTTATTATCAAACTATTTAACTATTTAAACTTTTTTTTTCAAACTTTTTTTTGAAAATTCAAACCGGTCAAGGCTGGAATGTTTATATTTATATCATGGATTTAAATGCGAATGAGGTTAAAATGAAGTTATAACCTAAATTGAAATTCGAAACAATTTTGGAAGCGAAATCGAGATATTGAGATGAAATAATTTTGAAGTGAAATAGTATATTTTGTAGTAAATATGATGGTTTTGAAATGAAATTGATTTTGAAACAAATATGATATTTTGATATCAAATATGAATCGTTTCGAAATGTTAAAGTACCAACCGGTGTGTAAAACGACATTTGGTTGTCAAAGAGACCAGGGCCTCTTATTGGCATACTCTCTGTCAATATTGGAAACACTTTAACAACTGCGTATGCGGAGGAGACTCCAGAATGAAGTGGTTGGATTTGGCATCGTTTGCTGGATTATAAGAAGGAGAACGATGATGGATAGACCCCGACACTTGTGCCAATTTGAAATGACTAAATCAGGACGGCTTGATAGGGCCAAGCGGGCTAATTACCCCTAGAGGACATCCGTTCTTCGAATTTCTTGGACTCGGTCCATATTATTACTCTTGTTGTTGGTTTCGATTGGTGCACCTTGATTTTGGGATAGCCTCCCTTTGACTCGATATGGGATGGATGTATGCGGTGGGCGGTCGTGGCTACGATGCATTACCACCAGCTCTGCGACCCGAACTGGTAGTATCCTACCTTGGGCATTGCCTCACGTGCCTTGTCATACTTTTATCCCTATACGAGACCCCTACGATTTTGGTTTAGTGTTTTTGTATCATGGCGCATCACTGACTACCGACATGCTACTGGTTTTGCCAAATGCAAACTGTACGCCAACACTTAAAAACACGTTAAGGGGGATTAATGTAAAGCCTTAACGCTAAGAAAAAATATTTATTTTACTGAATAGACATTATATATGTAGCATATTCTACTATATATAAATATTTTGACGGATCCTTAAGAGATGGAAAATCTCGTAACATCTCTTGAGTTATTACATGCACGTTATACACTGGATATGAGATGTGAAATCCCGTAAACATCTCTGACGCTATGTAACATCCCGAAAATTTTCGACTTTCGAAAATTCAACATCGATACTCACTTTATCGACTGCTGAGTCATCGAATGCTGGAAACCCGAAAAGTTATGGTTTTAAGAAAGAAGAAAAGGTAGAAGAAAAGAGAAAGAAGAAACAAAAGAACAACATCAGAAACAGAAACAATATCAGAATCTCACATATCGCAGCGGAACAAATATAATAGATAATCACTAGTCTTTTAAAACAAAGAACTATATCAGTTTATACATACATCAATCAGAGTCAATATACAACAATGGACAGTTATATAACTTGTCCTCATACAGAATACACAGCGGAATAAATATATCAGATACAAATACTACGTCTCGTCATCCAGCTTATCTCCAAAGCTCCAGAATATCCAGAATATCCTGATAACATAACTCTAGGCTGCCCGTGTGGAAATTGGTGGGCACCCAGAGTTTAGAAGGGAAACAATAAACTCCGAGTCAGTCATGGTGACTGGTGTGAGATCGTAAAACAGTTATTCTTCTTTAAAATAAACAACAGAAGAATTTTAAAGTCAATTCGCAATGCTTTTGGAAAATGAAACTACCATAAGACCTCCCGCCACACACACAATGCAAACGCAGAATTGGAGGAGATTTCTTCTTATGATAGTCAAACATGCTTACTACGCAAATCATCTTGATATTATTATTAGTGCATAGTGCAGAAAACATTTCGAAAGTATAATATTAATCTTAGCCAGCATAGACATTTCGAACTATGCCTACTATAGCTACCATTTAAACAGTGGGGCGCCACCATAAGTAAATGGCAGGTTCTACAACTAATACCGTACAAGTTCCGTATTGGGAAATGGATTTCCAACAAATGGTCAGGCTAAGGAACTTCCTTCCGCCGCATGGGATCGCCTCTAGCGGGACGTCCCGAGAGACAAACTGCTCTCTGCCAAACAAGGCCGGGTTACTCCTGTAACAAGTAACTCACGAATATGTCATCACCCGGTCCTTTGGGACCTTTATCCGAGCGCTCGATATCCAACATCACCATCATAAAGAAAGTGTATCCACATGAGTAAGTATCTGGGCTCCATACCATGATACCACCCCTTTCCAGAAGGAAATGACATACCCTAAAGGGCGCGACCCTCATAACCTTGCCGCAACATTCCTGTTTCGACCATTTCCGGGGTGTGAGGCTCGACGAAGTCTCGTCCACAAAGCTACGCTTTCTACAAAAAGCCCTGCTTCGGGTCAAACAAAATGATCAACCTATGATCACAAAGATATAAGATCAAACAAATGATCATATCACAAATGATCAAACACTGATCATTTCACAGCAACACTCAGTATGCCACGTTACCAAATTGGGATATATCGCTGATAAATTTCAACTACATAACCTCTGAGCTCGTACGTCTCAGAGAAGGGTGTTAAGCTAAGAGAATAAATTCTCCGCCACCAACAGATATGTATTTGAAAGAAATCAGCTTTATATCTCAAAGTGTAATGTCAGACACACAATCCATACAAGTCTGTTCCGGGATCGAACAGAACCGAAGGCACTTCTCACGAAGCCCTTGCATATCCGGATAATTTTCAATCACGTCGGGACTTCCCATCACTAAGGGTGATAAAACCTCTAAATCGGAGATCAACCGATGTAGAGTAACTCGACGGTAATCCTTCCGTTTTCAAAAATATCCGGTCTTCAACACCGGTCTTCGAATGCAATTCATAACGACGTATCACGTATTCGGAATGGGTTATACGACCCCATGGTCCTTTCCCGGCTAACCCGAATAGTGAGCGTTTATTCAAAAATAAGTGTGGCATTCAAATTCATCCAATTCACAACAAATACCTATCTAAAGGTAATTATTGATAGTCGGTTATTTAACTATCAATAAAGATGCGCAACATCATCAGATTCCAAATAATTTTCCCAAATTATTTCATCTTCAAAAATATCTTTACTAGATATAAAATTTCCACACTTAATCATTTGAAAACAATTTCAAATCAATTTCCACATTTCAATTTATCTTTAAAAGATAAAATCTCAAAACAGTTCATTTCATATTGGAAAAGCATTTCCATACTTATTTAAAAATAAGTAATTCACAAATCATTTATTTTCAACACTTAGAAAATAGTCGATATACTCAAATCAATATTAAGTATATATTCATTCTTTAAGGAAATCATTCTCTTTAAACACATTTATTTGAGTCAAAACGAATGTTACGTAAAACATCGTTACGACGACTCAAAATCACTAGTATAGGGATTCGAAATTAGATAGATATATAAATCCCAATACTACATAAAAAACATTTCCTTTCGGAAATCATTTACTATAACAACAGTGTTATAGTCCATCATTTCCTTATTTTTCGAAAACGTCTATTTCAACAATAAATGTTGAAATCTATGATTTCGGTAATTCACACGTTTTAAAACATCTTTTAAAACAACCACTTCATTTCAAATATCGCTTTCCCGAAACATATCCATTTTATTTAATAATATATTCACTGTCCAAAATCGTGAATATACTTCAATAATTGCATTTCAATCTTTTCTACACGTTTTATTCCAAGAATTATCCACTATCCAAAATCGTGGATAAAATTCCCTTAATAACTTCTATATTACATTCATCAAATTTGATTGATTTCAAATTCATAAAACAACGTTTATAAATTCACCTTTATATTTTCTAACAACTTCGATTTATAAAATTTTCCTTTTATTAACTTCTAAAATTACTTATCAAAATAAGTGATTTCAGATTTATAAACAACGTTTATAAATCACAATTATACTTCATAACAATTTCAACTTATGAAATCATTTCATTTAGCAATTTCTATTTATATCCCAATTAAGTGCAAAAATCTAATTTATAAGTAAATTACTTATAAATCGTTTATTCTACAACATCTATTCACTTTATAACTTCACGTTATAAATCTATTAATTTCATTCACTTATGAAATCCTTTTATACTTCTTTTTAACACTTATAAAGATTCGTTTTATAAGTCCAATATTTTGATTTACAACATATCAAGTTTATAAATCTTTCTATACAAATCGTTTATAGTTATTCAAAAATCCCAACTTAAACCATTTTATAAATAAATCAACTTTTATTTCAAAAACGACACTTCGGTTATATTTCACTAAAAATTATAACTTTTATAACTTTAAAATTTTAACGTTTATAAATCAATTCAAAAATTCCATAAAACGTATATTTTCAAAAATCACTTTAAAAATCTTTTTAAATTAAAAGTCGTTATTTTTTTTAAAACTTGAATCCGATGATGCAACAACACCAATTAGTCCATCACAACAGTCAATATCATATATCAATATGATAACAATATATCAAAATATCTGTAAATAATCAATACGGTGAGGAATCCAGTTGGATCCCTCCAACCTGTTTCCCTGCATCCACAGATGTTAGCACAATACCAACCCCGCTCCAGTACGGAATTATCGCGGTATATGGGTTTTTTATAAATCCGCTTACTAACGGTGCAATAGGGTCTCATCCGCTATACGAGGCGGGAAATCATCAATCCAATATATACATATGCCAATATGTATATATCGCTATATATAGATATATATCCTACTATATCTAATATCACATCCAATAGCAATCAAATCAATAACTGAAAATTCCACTTTTCATTTTTGAGTGAGAAAATCTCACCTTGATTTTAATTCTGATTCCAGCGTTTATTTCGGATAAAATTAAACGCGCGTTTAATTTTACCCAAAAATTTCCTTGACTCCAATCGACTCCAAATCAGTTGCATCGCGTAGTGCTCGACAAAACGATTGCAATGCAATTCGTTTCGTCCGATTCCGACCTCGCAGCAAACAGATATGCATTTTTAAACTTTACACGATATAAAATATAAAAATTTACAATTTCTTTTAAAATCTTAAACCTAAACTATTCTGGACCGTTGATCACGTTCAAATGCATCTGGCCGCACCCCACTTTATCTTCTCCCCCGTTCGCTCCTACCAGGTCACAAGAGAACCCAACCCGTTTGACTAGGGTTCCCTACCGCCACATCCACGCTCATCGAAATTCAATCATTCCAGCGCCATACGAAAGCCCGTCGCGAGCACTACCACTACCCCTAACCGCTTGAAGCTCGGCCCCCCACCCCTCTCAAAAAACGTACACCAATGTCGAACGTATGCGGCCAAAATCCCGCCTCTACATCACACCATTCCCCATCAACCCCGTATGGATTCGTAGAGCTCTCAATGCTCTTCAACTTTACTGTTGAACACTCTTTGAATTGATGAATGGATTAGAATAATTTAAGGGAGGAAGATTAATGAATTCTGGCCATTCGTTTAAAAAGTGGCGGCTGAGAAATATTTCTAGGGTTTTGTTTATTTTCTTCAAAGTGAATAAATGATGTGCTATATATAGAAGGCTGAACGAAAACACTATTCATTCCGGAATTTCCAAACTCCGATTTACGCGCAGTGACTAGCATTCCTGGGGTTTACCCCGCGTTCCGGACACAATGGAACAGGTTTCGGAAGCTAATTCGATCGTATGTGTGAGATATGACAATAAACGATCAATTTAATTTAAACCGATTTAAATCGATTTCGAGGCGTTTTGGCTTGCCCCGGACAAATGGTAAATCCAAAAATTATGAAATTTGAAATCTTATAATAATATCACATTACGGATCCGATGAAACTCGTTTCGTCGAAATCCGAGACCGTTTGAAAAATGACTATTTTAACTCGACGATTTAAAATTAAAATAATATCGATGCGTTTCGAGCTGCCACGGTCAAACGATAACTTCGATTGATACGAAAATTGAAATCCGATAATAACTAACTACTACGGATCCAATGGAACTGGTCTCGTTCAATTCTGAGACTGTTCGAAAATTGGCTATTTTTCAGTCGATAATTAAATATTAAAATATTCAATTTTCACAGTTTCACTTGAAATTCAATTTTAAAAGTTCGATAACCTTTCTATAACTCCAGTATGATTAAATAAAATTTCCCAAATCATTTTCAATCATTTTAAACTCGATTTTCAATTATCTCTGGAATTTCAATTATTAATTTATCGATTTAATTATCAAATTAAATCCAATATTTGAAAAATAAATCATTCGACTTCTAAATTCCATTTATTAATATTTAAAATTAATTAAATATTCAAATTTTAATTATCAAAAATTCTGGGTCGTTACAGACTTCCCCCCTTAAAAGAATTTCGTCCTCGAAATTACAAGTTAGGAAGAAGATACAAAATCCGTTAACTTTCCAAAACAAACCGTTCAGATTAGATTTTCAAATCTGTTAAGTGTTTAACTTCTCCAAAATTCATAGTTAACTTCTCACAAAATCTTTACTAAGTTTTCAAATCATAACTTAGTTTTCAAAATTTTCAAATTTCTCGAAAATATTCTAACGCCTTAAATTTTCAGAAAATTCTGCCAGCGTCTCCTTTGCGCGGCTCGATCCGAAAAAAAATGACAGTGTATATATATCACAAATATACATCCCATCAAGTGATGAGGCATCCCGTAGGGAAAAAAGTGTAAAAGTACGATATTTAATCCGAGATATGTACCTTATTATATTTTTAGCGAGCGTATACGGCTAATATAGCGCGAAAGCGAGCTCCAAACGCGAAGCAACGCCATCCGCACCTACTAAACACTCAACAAACCATATGAGAACATGTAGATATGAAAATATAGTCAATGTACATCATATAGCAACATAATACTACATATGTCAACATAGCAAATGCAACAAACAACAAATGCATTCAGAAGCAACAATGCAACCATCAAACCATCATCATCCAATAAACATCCAACAAATCCATCCCGAATCAATATTCATTCATTTCTCATTAATATTCATTGAATTGGTTTTCAATTTACTCACATTTGATTTGCTAATATTGGATTTAACTAACATTCATTCATTTGTTTCCAATTAGTTTACATTCACTAATTTACATTCATGTTGGTTCATTTTCAATTTGAATCAAATTCATTTCTATTCAAATTTACATATTATCAATTTGAATTTAATCACTTTGCTACCAATTTGTCGATTCAATTTCATTAACCCTTAATGAATTACACGAAATCAACTAACAATCAATCTAACAACCAATGTATAACCAATCATAACTTAATTTATTCAATTTACATTTCTTTACATTCAATTTGGTTCAACACTTTAAGTTTCAATTTGTTGATATTAAATTGATTTCCATTCAATTATTCAATTCCTTTAGCTTCTAATGAATTAACACTTATATTCATTGCTTCATATCAATTATTTATATTCAATTGATTGACATTCAATCCATTTATTAATTCAATTGCTAATTCATTTTAACAAATAAAATTGAATTTTATATAACTCAAGTTCACATTCATTTAATAAATTCACTTTATTAATTTCTTTGATATCAAAATCAACTTCGTTCAACATTACTTAAGTTATTTTCCATTTCAAACATCATTTGTTCAACTTAACTTAAGTTTCCACTTATAAATCCAATTCAGATTTTGTTTTTCTTAACAAAATTCATTTAACCTTTTACCAAAATCAAATTTCATCAATCATTCAAATTTATATCACATTTGACTTTCTTTTAGTTAAATTTCACATCATATTTCATTATGTTACTCAAATTCTTTAACTTTACCAAAGTTAAATCTATTATCTCATATCATAAGTATAAATCTTATTTCACTTATATTTACCATATTTAAGTTTGGACTTTAATTTTCAAATTTGTTTATCACAACAAAACCTCAATTTCCAATTTACTATGGTAGCAAATCAATCACACAGAAACTCGAAAATGATACTGATGATGCTGCAGTCATCACCGTACTATTTCCCAGCAACATAGTGAATTTAGTGCTTTAAATTCTTTTCAAAAATTTCCTTTTATTCATAAATCACATTTATAAATCTCTTTGCACATAATTTCACTTCTTACATATAAGATTATTTTACCATTGTAAATCATTTTAATTATAACTTCATACATTATAATTGTTGTTTTCATTTACTTATTCAAACAACTTTAATTAACTTGTATATATATACATTTTCAAACTATCAAATAATCAATTATATACACTTTAATACTGAAAAATTATTTCTTTATATATAAAATATAATCGAGGTAAAATTATTTCATTTACCCATTTTAAAACAATATCGTGCCGAATTGTTCTATATAAGTGTTTAGAGATCCCTATCGATAGAGTTGTACGGACAATACCGACCAGAATCCATATACCACTCAACAAACCAATCATCACAATATAAAACAATTTTATATTCACTAACAAATACGCGCTCATATCTATTATTACACTCAAACTCATTCTAGAGTACTACTGACTCTATCTCTAATGAGTAACACCCAACAGAGCAGGGTTGTCGCTTAACCATAGGCTCTGATACCAAATGTAACATCCCAAAAATTTTCGACTTTCGAAAATTCAACATCGATACTCACTTTATCGACTGCTGAGTCATCGAATGCTGGAAACCCGAAAAGTTATGGTTTTAAGAAAGAAGAAAAGGTAGAAGAAAAGAGAAAGAAGAAACAAAAGAACAACATCAGAAACAGAAACAATATCAGAATCTCACATATCGCAGCGGAACAAATATAATAGATAATCACTAGTCTTTTAAAACAAAGAACTATATCAGTTTATACATACATCAATCAGAGTCAATATACAACAATGGACAGTTATATAACTTGTCCTCATACAGAATACACAGCGGAATAAATATATCAGATACAAATACTACGTCTCGTCATCCAGCTTATCTCCAAAGCTCCAGAATATCCAGAATATCCTGATAACATAACTCTAGGCTGCCCGTGTGGAAATTGGTGGGCACCCAGAGTTTAGAAGGGAAACAATAAACTCCGAGTCAGTCATGGTGACTGGTGTGAGATCATAAAACAGTTATTCTTCTTTAAAATAAACAACAGAAGAATTTTAAAGTCAATTCGCAATGCTTTTGGAAAATGAAACTACCATAAGACCTCCCGCCACACACACAATGCAAACGCAGAATTGGAGGAGATTTCTTCTTATGATAGTCAAACATGCTTACTACGCAAATCATCTTGATATTATTATTAGTGCATAGTGCAGAAAACATTTCGAAAGTATAATATTAATCTTAGCCAGCATAGACATTTCGAACTATGCCTACTATAGCTACCATTTAAACAGTGGGGCGCCACCATAAGTAAATGGCAGGTTCTACAACTAATACCGTACAAGTTCCGTATTGGGAAATGGATTTCCAACAAATGGTCAGGCTAAGGAACTTCCTTCCGCCGCATGGGATCGCCTCTAGCGGGACGTCCCGAGAGACAAACTGCTCTCTGCCAAACAAGGCCGGGTTACTCCTGTAACAAGTAACTCACGAATATGTCATCACCCGGTCCTTTGGGACCTTTATCCGAGCGCTCGATATCCAACATCACCATCATAAAGAAAGTGTATCCACATGAGTAAGTATCTGGGCTCCATACCATGATACCACCCCTTTCCAGAAGGAAATGACATACCCTAAAGGGCGCGACCCTCATAACCTTGCCGCACCATTCCTGTTTCGACCATTTCCGGGGTGTGAGGCTCGACGAAGTCTCGTCCACAAAGCTACGCTTTCTACAAAAAGCCCTGCTTCGGGTCAAACAAAATGATCAACCTATGATCACAAAGATATAAGATCAAACAAATGATCATATCACAAATGATCAAACACTGATCATTTCACAACAACACTCAGTATGCCACGTTACCAAATTGGGATATATCGCTGATAAATTTCAACTACATAACCTCTGAGCTCGTACGTCTCAGAGAAGGGTGTTAAGCTAAGAGAATAAATTCTCCGCCACCAACAGATATGTATTTGAAAGAAATCAGCTTTATATCTCAAAGTGTAATGTCAGACACACAATCCATACAAGTCTGTTCCGGGATCGAACAGAACCGAAGGCACTTCTCACGAAGCCCTTGCATATCCGGATAATTTTCAATCACGTCGGGACTTCCCGTCACTAAGGGTGATAAAACCTCTAAATCGGAGATCAACCGATGTAGAGTAACTCGACGGTAATCCTTCCGTTTTCAAAAATATCCGGTCTTCAACACCGGTCTTCGAATGCAATTCATAACGACGTATCACGTATTCGGAATGGGTTATACGACCCCATGGTCCTTTCCCGGCTAACCCGAATAGTGAGCGTTTATTCAAAAATAAGTGTGGCATTCAAATTCATCCAATTCACAACAAATACCTATCTAAAGGTAATTATTGATAGTCGGTTATTTAACTATCAATAAAGATGCGCAACATCATCAGATTCCAAATAATTTTCCCAAATTATTTCATCTTCAAAAATATCTTTACTAGATATAAAATTTCCACACTTAATCATTTGAAAACAATTTCAAATCAATTTCCACATTTCAATTTATCTTTAAAAGATAAAATCTCAAAACAGTTCATTTCATATTGGAAAAGCATTTCCATACTTATTTAAAAATAAGTAATTCACAAATCATTTATTTTCAACACTTAGAAAATAGTCGATATACTCAAATCAATATTAAGTATATATTCATTCTTTAAGGAAATCATTCTCTTTAAACACATTTATTTGAGTCAAAACGAATGTTACGTAAAACATCGTTACGACGACTCAAAATCACTAGTATAGGGATTCGAAATTAGATAGATATATAAATCCCAATACTACATAAAAAACATTTCCTTTCGGAAATCATTTACTATAACAATAGTGTTATAGTCCATCATTTCCTTATTTTTCGAAAACGTCTATTTCAACAATAAATGTTGAAATCTATGATTTCGGTAATTCACACGTTTTAAAACATCTTTTAAAACAACCACTTCATTTCAAATATCGCTTTCCCGAAACATATCCATTTTATTTAATAATATATTCACTGTCCAAAATCGTGAATATACTTCAATAATTGCATTTCAATCTTTTCTACACGTTTTATTCCAAGAATTATCCACTATCCAAAATCGTGGATAAAATTCCCTTAATAACTTCTATATTACATTCATCAAATTTGATTGATTTCAAATTCATAAAACAACGTTTATAAATTCACCTTTATATTTTCTAACAACTTCGATTTATAAAATTTTCCTTTTATTAACTTCTAAAATTACTTATCAAAATAAGTGATTTCAGATTTATAAACAACGTTTATAAATCACAATTATACTTCATAACAATTTCAACTTATGAAATCATTTCATTTAGCAATTTCTATTTATATCCCAATTAAGTGCAAAAATCTAATTTATAAGTAAATTACTTATAAATCGTTTATTCTACAACATCTATTCACTTTATAACTTCACGTTATAAATCTATTAATTTCATTCACTTATGAAATCCTTTTATACTTCTTTTTAACACTTATAAAGATTCGTTTTATAAGTCCAATATTTTGATTTACAACATATCAAGTTTATAAATCTTTCTATACAAATCGTTTATAGTTATTCAAAAATCCCAACTTAAACCATTTTATAAATAAATCAACTTTTATTTCAAAAACGACACTTCGGTTATATTTCACTAAAAATTATAACTTTTATAACTTTAAAATTTTAACGTTTATAAATCAATTCAAAAATTCCATAAAACGTATATTTTCAAAAATCACTTTAAAAATCTTTTTAAATTAAAAGTCGTTATTTTTTTTAAAACTTGAATCCGATGATGCAACAACACCAATTAGTCCATCACAACAGTCAATATCATATATCAATATGATAACAGAATATATCAAAATATCTGTAAATAATCAATACGGTGAGGAATCCAGTTGGATCCCTCCAACCTGTTTCCCTGCATCCACAGATGTTAGCACAATACCAACCCCGCTCCAGTACGGAATTATCGCGGTATATGGGTTTTTTATAAATCCGCTTACTAACGGCGCAATAGGGTCTCATCCGCTATACGAGGCGGGAAATCATCAATCCAATATATACATATGCCAATATGTATATATCGCTATATATAGATATATATCCTACTATATCTAATATCACATCCAATAGCAATCAAATCAATAACTGAAAATTCCACTTTTCATTTTTGAGTGAGAAAATCTCACCTTGATTTTAATTCTGATTCCAGCGTTTATTTCGGATAAAATTAAACGCGCGTTTAATTTTATCCAAAAATTTCCTTGACTCCAATCGACTCCAAATCAGTTGCATCGCGTAGTGCGCGACAAAACGATTGCAATGCAATTTGTTTCGTCCGATTCCGACCTCGCAGCAAACAGATATGCATTTTTAAACTTTACACGATATAAAATATAAAAATTTACAATTTCTTTTAAAATCTTAAACCTAAACTATTCTGGACCGTTGATCACGTTCAAATGCATCTGGCCGCACCCCACTTTATCTTCTCCCCCGTTCGCTCCTACCAGGTCACGAGAGAACCCAACCCGTTTGACTAGGGTTCCCTACCGCCACATCCACGCTCATCGAAATTCAATCATTCCAGCGCCATACGAAAGCCCGTCGCGAGCACTACCACTACCCCTAACCGCTTGAAGCTCGGCCCCCCACCCCTCTCAAAAAACGTACACCAATGTCGAACGTATGCGGCCAAAATCCCGCCTCTACATCACACCATTCCCCATCAACCCCGTATGGATTCGTAGAGCTCTCAATGCTCTTCAACTTTACTGTTGAACACTCTTTGAATTGATGAATGGATTAGAATAATTTAAGGGAGGAAGATTAATGAATTCTGGCCATTCGTTTAAAAAGTGGCGGCTGAGAAATATTTCTAGGGTTTTGTTTATTTTCTTCAAAGTGAATAAATGATGTGCTATATATAGAAGGCTGAACGAAAACACTATTCATTCCGGAATTTCCAAACTCCGATTTACGCGCAGTGACTAGCATTCCTGGGGTTTACCCCGCGTTCCGGACACAATGGAACAGGTTTCGGAAGCTAATTCGATCGTATGTGTGAGATATGACAATAAACGATCAATTTAATTTAAACCGATTTAAATCGATTTCGAGGCGTTTTGGCTTGCCCCGGACAAATGGTAAATCCAAAAATTATGAAATTTGAAATCTTATAATAATATCACATTACGGATCCGATGAAACTCGTTTCGTCGAAATCCGAGACCGTTTGAAAAATGACTATTTTAACTCGACGATTTAAAATTAAAATAATATCGATGCGTTTCGAGCTGCCACGGTCAAACGATAACTTCGATTGATACGAAAATTGAAATCCGATAATAACTAACTACTACGGATCCAATGGAACTGGTCTCGTTCAATTCTGAGACTGTTCGAAAATTGGCTATTTTTCAGTCGATAATTAAATATTAAAATATTCAATTTTCACAGTTTCACTTGAAATTCAATTTTAAAAGTTCGATAACCTTTCTATAACTCCAGTATGATTAAATAAAATTTCCCAAATCATTTTCAATCATTTTAAACTCGATTTTCAATTATCTCTGGAATTTCAATTATTAATTTATCGATTTAATTATCAAATTAAATCCAATATTTGAAAAATAAATCATTCGACTTCTAAATTCCATTTATTAATATTTAAAATTAATTAAATATTCAAATTTTAATTATCAAAAATTCTGGGTCGTTACACGCTATCACACTCATGTTATGTGGTATGGATTTGACCCATATAAGAATATTTTAGTCCTGACTCGAGTGTTTTGTCTTTTCATTACGCTCGGGCCAGCCCTGAGTTTTTCAGCGCATTGAAGACCATTTTCTGGAGGACAAAGACAAAGACTTGGTATATTTTTACTATTATTATCCTTGCATCATGTTGTCTGCTGCATTGTTTTATTTATCTCTGTTGTATATATAACTCTGATAAATGTTGTATAAATCATAATCAAATGTGTAATATAAACAGCTTCATGAACTGTTTATTTGATTATTATATTTTGTCATTTCACTGCGATATTCTGTGTTTTTTTTCTTCTTCTTGTCTTATTTTTATTAATTAACCCTAATGATTATCTATGTTCCGGATTGTTTAAGTTGGACATGTGTGGATTATTGTCGATTTAAACCTTCCGAAATGTGGGTCGTCATAGTTGGTATCAGAACTTTGGTTTAGCGATAACCTTAGCTTTGTAGGGTTTGACTCATTAGAGATAGGGTAGTAATACCCTAGAATGAGCCGTTTGAGTGTGTATATATAAGAGAGAATACTTGTTAGTGTTATAAAATGTTTTATATTGTGTTTACTTGTCTGTTGAGTTGTTTATGAATTCTGATCGATGCATGGGACGCCATGTTATCGATAGGGGTTTCTAAACACTTAAACGAGACAAGTTGACATAATATTGTTTTAAAACCAGGTAAATGAAATAATTTTACTAATTATATATAAAATATCAATTTTTAATGAATGTTAGTTGTTAGGAGATGATAATATTTAGTTATCATCGATTATTAGTTGAATTAAAATAAAACGAATACTTTGTGAATTTTATTTTACGAAGCATCGATAATTAAATTGAATTGAAATCTAATTACAATAAAAATTGTTTGAAATAACAAAGATGTAAATTAATGAAAAATTTTTATAATAAAGAAATGGAATTGTATAAGCTATATTATAAATAGAAGGATTTAAAAATTGAGAATTTTAGAATTTAAATCCCTTTGTTTTCAGAAATTGTTTCATAGCCTTCAAAAAAAAGAAGGTTAATAATAATATTATTTGAAAGTGTTTTTATGAGGAATATATTTTGAAAAGATTTTTGAAAGAAATAAAATCATTGAACCCTCTTTGATCGCTGGGAAATAATTCTAGGGATGACTACAACATCGCCAGTATTCATTTTCAAGTTTCTGAGTGAGAATTGCTACTAAAAGAAATTTATTTTCGATTAAAATAAGTTTTGATTGTGAAAAATATTCTAAGTATGATCTGATAAATATATGACAATAGTTTTGAACTTATAATTGAAAATAGTATAGATAAAAATAAGTTTATAACTTATAGATTTGAACAGGAAAGTAAAATTAAATTTTAAAATGTTGAATATTATTGGTTAAGCAAACAAAAGAAGATTCGAATTTGAGATATGAAATAAAATAATTAACTTGAGAAATGTTAAACAAATTGAGTTAGTAAAATGGAGAAAATAAAATGAAGTTTAACTCAAGAAAGCTTAAATAAAAGTGAATTGTATTGAAATGAATTAGATAAAATAATAAAATGAAATCTTAAGTGAATCAAGTTGTATAACTTATAGATTTGAGTAATTGTAAGCTATTTTTTTTTAAATTTATTGAATATGAATGATAAGAAAAGAAATTTTTAAGTTGAATAACATTAAATAAAATGAGTAATGGATTAAATGAAATAAAACTTCACATAGTAAAGTTTAGATGACTTGAATTAGATTTGAATGAAACTAGATAAATTAGTAAAGTGAATTAATTCTACTTAAGCTATAAAATGAATTAACAGAATGAATACAACTTGAATTTAATTTAAATTGGTTGTAAATAAATTAAATGCAAATGGAGTGAGTTTTAATAAATTGAACGGTAACTAATTGAATATGAAATAAGTTAATGAAATGGATTTTAAGATGAAAATTAACTTAAGAGAAATTGAATGAAATTGATGTTGACAAAAGATTTATTAATACGAATTTGAGTTATAAAATAAAATTTACGTAAGCAAATTATTAATATGAACTTGAATGAATGAAATGAACTAATATGAAGTGGTAATAATAAACATGAGTTGTGTTATATAAAATGTTTATAATAAACTTAAATGGTTTATAAATAATATTAGTACTAAAATACTAAGTGGTGATGAAGTAAAAATTTAACTTAAACAAGGTTAAATGGAATAATTTTATAAAATGGTTCATAAATGAATTTATATGAAATATGCTAAACAAAAAGTGAAACAATTGAAATTTAACAAATTAAATTGAATAAGAATGTGAACGGAATAGATGTGAATAAATTTGAAACAAACCAATTAAATGTTAATAAAAATTGAATGTTAATAAGAAATGAACTGTATAAATTAAATATTGACATTGGATAATGTAAATTCACATGGTTATGAATTAATTGGGTTAATTGGATGAATATTAATAATTGTTGAGTGGTTTCCTTTGTTGTAAATCATTGTTTTAGCTGTTTTGATGGCATATGATTGGTTTGTTGTGTATTCATGCTCGTGTTTATGGTTTGGATTCACAATATATATTATATCGTTACATTAGACTCATATATGTTGCTATATCTTTTATAAGTTACTAATATTCAAAATCGAGTTGAGATGGGTATATACGAAGACCGTTTGGATGTATACACAGATTATATTATGCTTTTTCTTGCTTAATACGAGTGAACTCACTTGTATTATTAATAATAAGGTACACATCTCGGATTACCTACCGCATTTTTATATTTTTCCCTATGGGATGCCTCATCATTGAGATGAGATGAATATTTGATATATTTGATATATATCTGGATTATATATACTATTGTAAAAAATTTCCGATCGAGCCGCGTAAAGGAGACTCTGCCAAATTTTTTTGTAAGTCTGGAGTTAGAAATTTTTTGAAGTTTTAAATTTTTTATAATTTGTTTTATAAAATAAATTGTAATTTCCATAAAACCGATATCAAAGTGGCATAACGAGAGCATAGTAAAGGTCTTGTAAATAAGATTTAAAGTTTTATAAGTTGATTGTTTTGAATAAAATATATCAAATGTTAAATTCCTTACTTAACCCCTTTTCGAGGACGAAAACTTTTGAGTAGGGGAGAATGTAATGACCCGTATTTTTAACTATTTTAAATTATTAAATTTAATATGATTATTGGATAAAAATGGTTAGAATAAAAATTTAATGAATTATTAGTGTAGTTATTGAATATGAACTGTAATAAAATTTTGAAATAACTAGTTTCGAAGATTTTGGCCATAACAGTTATTGAAATGAAATTCTATATATTTAATGTGTTGTAATCAATAGCTTGAATTCAATAATAATGTTGAATTTCTATAAAATTGAAATAGTTGTTTTATTATTTGAACTTGTTTCAAAAGTAAGTTTTATAAGTAAAATGACTTTTATTTCAATTATAGTGATTTATTAGATAATTTAATTGTTTAAATTTAATATTGAAAATTATTTGAATAATTGAATTTTGAATTTTATATGAATGAAAATGATCTTAAAAGTTGATTTAAATTTACTTAAACAAGAATGAAGGTTAACTTTTAAAATTAAATTCAAAAGTGAATAAATAGAAATTGGGAATTCTATATTTTAATTAACATGTAAAAATAGCCATTCAGGCAACTGTCTCGGATTTTGACGAAACCAGTTTCATCGGATCCGTAATAGTGAGTTATTATAGGATTTCAAGTTTCGTAGCGATCGGACTTATTGTTTGGCCGTGCGAGCTTGATACGCGTAGAATTTATTTTAAGAATTTAATTAAAACTGATTGATTTTGAAAAGTTATCTTCTGAATACGATTGTAACGACCCGTAAATTTTAACCGTTTAATAATGTAATTGGATGAAATTTTGTGAAATTTTAAACAATAAATTTTGAAATATAAATTTAATATTTGAAATGCGTCTAGTTAAACATAGCAACTGGTAAATTTTCATCCGAAAATATGAAAGTTCATTTCGTGTGTAATTTTTATTTCAATTTAATCAGTTAGTAATTGATGAAAATAAAATGTTTTCAAAACCTGAATATTTTTACATAGAAAAATTCTAAATCTTCTTCTGAGCAAGACGTCATTTTTCGTTTTTCCAAATTCGGACTTCTTTGGCTCCATCGATCTTATTTTTCTACGTTTTTGCTGCATTTTTCGCTGGTAGAACATTTGAATTTTTATAATTCAATCGGACCACTGATATCCGTATGCCATTTTGATCGTCTCGTTGTGCTGATCTCCATGGTATATTTATTTCTGTATTTGGGATCCGACGCACGACGAAATGATTTAACAGTCGTTGTAACGGTACTGAAATTTTGACCTTTTATTTTTCCTTTACGTTTCGACACGACAAAAGGCCACTAGCAATAAATATTCTTGGATTCATCGTTATTGAATAGAATTGCTCTGGGAATATAAAATTTTCACCTATAACATAACAATTAACAAATATAAAGTTTGAATAGTATTGACTACATTGAATCCCTTCCTTGATCTCGTGACCTGCTTTCTCTTTTCAATATATATATATTGCAATCCTCTTCTACTCTTGCTTTGGAAATATAATATAGTATGAAATATAATAATATTTTAAATATATAAAGCATGCTTTTGTTTGCTGTAGCATTCATCATTTCGCCTGTAAACCCATTTGGTCGTTTACATTTGCTACACCTCACTGCAACTCCTCTCCACATTTTTCTTGCTCCGCCTCAACCTGGCCTCAAAATTTTCACCGCTGACCACCCAATGTGCCACGAATTCCTCCGCTTTGGCCAGTCATTGTCCCACTCTTGCCAGTGAATCTCACCACTTCGGCATCCCTGCTCATCGACGGCTACAGCTCAACACCTCCCTCTCCGATTGTTTTCTCACTCCACCAAGTCCGCCTTCAACCGAGATCGTCACCTGCGTAATCTTCCACTCACCATCACCTGAACCCGCTTCTTCTCAACGCAACCGGCCCCAGCCCAGTGCTCTCCTCCGAACCCGCCTGCATCTCCAGATCTCCGCACCTCCACGTGCAGCACCAACAAGATCACCTCTCTTCCCTGACCTTGGCAGTAGACCCCATCACCCACTGCTCGAGTGAAGCCACTCACCTCACAGCCTTCACTTGCCTTGCCTCCATACGGTGAACATCTCTCCTACCTCTTTTGTGTTTTGGTAAGAGTATATTATCGGTTGCTAACAGTTTGAATAGAGTATTATCCACACCCTCTCGGTTTCTTTCGTGTATATATACAAGCTATATATGATACATACATTTTGATTTTGATTTTTTTTTATAAAAGTTTATAGAAAAGAAAAATGATATATATATATGTATATATATATAGTTTCGATTTGTGATGATTTTATGAAAGTATGTTATATAAGTTAAATTAGTATCGGCCTGTCTTGTTTTAGAGGCTATAATATACTAGTGTCAGATATATACTTTATATAAACTTCTACTTGATATTTTGGTTATATGAGTTTGCTGTATATTTTACATAAAGCCACAGCATTATATTATAATAATTATATATATGGATTTTGAGTATATACGTATATAATTTAGGTCTGATTTTCTACGCATATAGTCTCCTAATACTATCCGAAATTTGAGTTTAAGTATATGTATTGTTATATATTACTATGAGATATGTACAACAACATTTACATTTTATATAGATTTCTAGTATGGTGCTTGTATAGCATATTATATTCTATAGTCAATAGGTATAAAATAATAGTATATATAGAGCAGTTCAGTTATACGTTAGTATTTCTATATTAGCTAATTATGTTTTATGAAAGATTTTTTTTATAGTTTATGTTTATAAAAGGCCTATTAGTATCCTATAATATATTTTGTTTTAACAGAGTTGAAGTATAGTTTATTTTGTTAAAGTAATATATTATATTAAGCTTTATATATATATTGGTTTACGTAGCTTCTATATATCTGCATATATGGTTATAGTATAAAGATTTCATTTTTTTTAAATTAATATCGGTTTAAGGAAATAATATGTAAAATAGTATATATATTTCGTTTCAGTTTATATCAAAACTGATTCTGATTTGTTCTCATCAATTTTCCATTTATCAGTTTGTCCATCGTGCCTGTTTTCTTCATCAATGCGTGCCTATGTCACTTTGCTTTGGAATTCGCGCTTGGATTCATAACTCACTTCGTTATCAAATTTCTCTAGCCTCGGAAGGTGAGCAATCACTCACGATTAATGTTTTTATTTATTAAATTTGATTTCAATTGAAACAACAATTGAAATATGCTGCAGTTAGTTATTTACACTGTTTTATATATGCTAGTACCTGTATCAGTTCACATATGACATCTGACACCATTATTTGTTATATATACAATGATAATCCAGTTTGATTGATAAATGATTGATTGTTTGATGTTTACATTGGACGTTAAATTGTTAATGTTGTAAGTGATATATAATTTGAAATTGAAATTGATGTAGGATAGTTAGATTTGATATATATGTTAAAATTGATTAGATGACATTTGCATAATATGACCTTATTTAAAGGATAGATTAATTGACATGTAGAAATTTTGTTATGTACATCTTGAACCATTGAATGTATGTTGTAAAATTGATGTAGTATGAAATTGGATAATGGATATCAAATGAAAAACCGTATTAACATTAGTGCAATAATCTTTAATCTACATGAAATGATAGTGTAAATTCTAGAAATAATTATATTAATTTGCACAAACAACAATGTGAATTAATACGATTATTTCGGGATTATTTGAATTGATTATTGGATTGATATTGATTGTTGTTATTGCTTGTTTATTTACTTTGACACCATCCCAGTTATCACACTGCAAGTTCCCTTTGCTATGCTTTGATTTTGAATTGAATTGGAATCAGGTTGAAATGATAAATACCCAAATTAAACTTTGACCTAGGATAGAGAATTAAATAAAACCCGATTGGTCAATAATTTGATTTAAAAATAAAATAAAGATTTTATTTGAATAAATAATAGGGTTTTAAAAGAAGTTGGAATTTGAATTTTTATGAAAGGAAAATGTTAATATGTAATAATCCAAAACAAAATATTAACATAGTAGTTGATGAAAGAATGTTGTTTAAAATTTAATTATTAAGTTTGAAATTATTTAATAATTAAGTTTTTTGAAATTATTTAATAATTAAATAAGATGGAATTATTTAATAATTAAACGAAATTGAATTCTTGATATGTGAAATTGAACTTTGTAATAAGTGAAACTGAACTTCTTTAATAAGTAAAGTTGAGTTATGAAATAATTAAGTTTTGGAATTTGTGACTAAGTAAATAAATAAGTGAAATCGAATTTCTTTAACGAGAAATTAAATGTGATTTATTGAAATTAATGTAAGACTTGTAATTTAAAGAATTGATTTGACAAATCTAATTTAATTCAATTTGAAGTTTTGATATAATGAAGTTGAACTTAAGTAATTGATTTAATGAATTGAAAATTTAATAGAAATTGTTTTGAATGACAAATTTACTTAACGAATATTGAACGAAATCGATTAATGAATTTAAAGTGATTTGAATGTTAAATTAAATTAATTTAAATGATTTCAGAATGAAACTTATATACGAACTTGAATCAATATTTGAATTGTTTACATAAAAATTGAATTTGAATTATAAGATTTTGAAATGGAAATTTGGAAGTTTGAAACGTAAATTATGGAAATTGTTTAGAAAGACAAATGAAATGTTGGTTTACAAATTCTAATTGAAATTGTATTTGATTTGATTTTGAAATTTATTTAACGACCAATCGGTGTAATAATTACGAAAGTTATTAAAGAGACCGGAATCGGTTAGGGACATACTCACTGTCTAAACCGAAAACCACTTTAATAACTACACGTGGAGTGTGATCCAGAATGAAGTGGTTGTAATGATGTACGTGATGACTGAAGAAAGAGAACAATAATGGATAGCCTTGACACTTGTGTCAAATTGGAAATGACTAAAACAGGAGCCGTGCCGGGCCAAATGGGGTTAGCTGCCTCGAGCGAACACACTTCTTCGAAAACTACTCATTACTTGTTATCGATTGGTGCACCCTCGAAATTTTGGAAGTGTTGTTTCGCGGTGTTGCGATCGTTGCGGCGATGCGTTCTCACCAGTCCGGATCAGGCGAATGGTAGTTTCACTACCTTGGGTATTGCCTCATGTGCCTTGTCATACTTGTATCCCTATATACGCGACCACTACGATTTGTTTTGTGTTATACCTATGGAGTACTCCCTGATATCCCACTAGTTTACGGTGGAGTTTACAGTGCTGTATAGACTATAACGCTTATATAAAATGTGTTAAGGGGAATAATGGTAACGCCTTAACACTATTTTGATATTTTATATTACTGATAGGCATTATCTACTTACCGTACACTACTACATAGTAGATAGTTTAACGGATCCTTAAAGGATGGTTATTCCAAACATCCTTTGAGTTACTTGTATTTCGGTTGTTATTTCACTTGAGTTGGATTTATTGATATAAGAATGTTAATCCTGAGTCGAGTGTTTTGTGTTTTGCTTTACGCTCGGGTCAGACTGAGTGTACTAGTATTCGAGACTCACCTTTGGAGTTGGAGCTTCGCTTGGAGATCCAGCTATCTATCCAGCTTTCAGATATCCAGTTGATTCCAGTGATTGTATTCTGATTCTTGTATTTGACTATTGTATTCGAGACTTCTGCTGTAACTTATTTAACTCTGATATGTATATAGTAGCTTCATGAACTACTATCTTTTATTTCCGCTGCACTTATTACTCTGTGTCTGTGATCTGTGATTATTTATTTACTGTATATGCTCAATTTTGCCAAATTTAAATTAACAATTCGGTATTTTGAATTATTCAAGTCCGACATGTGCAGATGCGAATGGTCCAAAATAGCGGGTCGTTACAGTTGGTATCAAAGCTTTGGTAGCTCTAGGCAAAACTTAGCATATAGGGTAAAATGTATTTATAGAATCACTCCCATTCGAGTTTCAATCTCTTCCTTTTGACTCGATTCCTTTGAATTTTGGAACGTTCCCTACGGTTCCAAATTTCACTCATGTCCCTCACTATTCGTCTTCTTTCAATTCTGAAGCATCCCATAACTCCACTTTGAATGATCTTTATAATGGATCGGCGGTCTCGCCAAACTTCGAATGATTTGAAAAGGGGTGAAACTCCTTTACGATGGACATCGATTTACCGAAGATTTTTGTATCCTCGGTTTACGGTGCTATCTATCTCCTGATATACCTGAATTCTATTTCTTGAGATCGAATGTAGATTTGCCTCGAAATTCTACATTGATCTTATTCTTGAAGCCACGGACGACCTGGTTAAGGTTGTCGTGATTTATATCCATCGCCCTATTTGTTATTTAATCATCTTATCTTTGTTTCGAACCTATCTTCGAAAAAAAAAAAATTCTCTTTGATTTGAGTCCCTCAAAATTTGAATCTCTATCCTTGCTTTGAAATCCATTCTTGTATCGTCGAGAAAGGAAGTGAATTTGTAATTAATATAAAATGTTTTATAGTGTTGTTTGAGTTGTTGATGTTGATTTGGATTTTCGATCGATTCGTTTGATCAACGCTATCGATAGGATTTCCAAAACACTTGAACAGAGCAAACTGACACAATATTATTTTCCAATTTGGTAAATGGAATAAATTTGTATGAATATATTATAAATATATATAAGTAAAATTTTCTGAAATTTAATAAGTTAATTAAATTGGTTATTGAAATGATAATAATTGATTATCACTTATTGTTCTATAAATGAATTTTTAAACATGGGTTATAAACTGATTTGAAATTTAAATGAATTTTTAAACATGGGTTATAAACTGATTTGAAATTTAAATGAATTTAAAATTTAGAATTTGAGAATTTAATTTTCAGTGATTTCAAGCTTTGGTTTTAAATTTTTAAAATGTATATTATTGAAGGTATTTTCAAATAGAAACCGTTTTCAAAGAATTTTAATGTTTAAATCAATACTCTTCTATTTTGTCGCTGGAAAATAATTTCGGTGATGGCGGCCGCATCATCGACATTCATTTTCGAGTTTCGAAGTGAAGAGACCATTCAGTAACTTTGCTACACTTTTGTTTGGAAATTTAATTTGATTTGAATTTTTGTGGTATGACCTGATTTATTATATATAAAAAATTTAATTTGATCTGATATATATTATATACATTTATCTCTAAATTGTTTAAAGTTAATCAGAAATCTAATTCTTAAATTTTGTTAAAGGATGTTTTTAATTATAAATAAATCCAAAATTTTGAATAAAATTTAAACTTGAATAATTGAATTGGAAATTTTACTTGTATAATATTCAATTACATTCTAATACAACTTACCTAAATTATTCAGAAGTTAAAAATGTAATTGGATAATATACAATAGAAAATGTTTTATAAATAAAATTTAAGTGTTATAATAAATGTTATACACTTAAATTTTATTATAAAGATGTTAATAGAGATAAATAGGACAATAAGTCAATTGAATAATAGATGAGGCAAATAAATTTGTTTTAAAGGAATTAATAAATTGAAATTAGATCAACTTATGGAAATACCTTGAATTTAAAATCAATTATTGAATATAAATTGATTTAAACTGAAATCTGTATGGTTTAAATTAATTTATATGGTGTAAATATATGTAATAAGATATTTAAGTGGAATAAAGTTAATAATAATTTGAAATAAAAGAATTAAATTTGTTGAATAAAATATGAGGATAATAAAAGATTATACAAATTGATTGATTTAGAATTGTTAATTGAGGATGACTAGATAATAAGATAATGAATGTAGAAATAGATAGATTGATTTAACTTAAGTGAACTCAAATGGATTAAAACAAAATGTTGAATATTAATTAATTTAAATTGAAAATTTATATGGTTTAAATTAATTGTTTTGTTTTCCAAATCTATTTTTATTTCTGGTTGTTTCTATTCTCATACCTCGTTCCTTTTCGAGGACGAAAAGTTTTGAGTGGGGGAGAGTGTAACGACCCGTAAATTTTAACCGTTAACGTAATTAGTTGAAATTTTGTGAAATTTTAAACAATAAAATTTTGAAATATAAATTTAATATTTGAAATGCGTCTAGTTAAACACAGCAACTGGTAAATTTTCATCCGAAAATATGAAAGTTCATTTCGTGTGTAATTTTTATTTCAATTTAATCAGTTAGTAATTGATGAAAATAAAATGTTTTCGAAACCTGAATATTTTTACGTAGAAAAATTCTAAATCTTCTTCTGAGCAAGACGTCATTTTTCGTTTTTCCAAATTCGGACTTCTTTGGCTCCGTCGATCTTATTTTTCTACGTTTTTGCTGCATTTTTCGCTGGTAGAAAATTCGAATTTTTCTAATTCAATCGGACCACTGATATCCGTATGCCATTTTGATCGTCTCGTTGTGCTGATCTCCATGGTATATTTATTTCTGTATTTGGGATCCGACGCACGACGAAATGATTTAACAGTCGTTGTAACAGTACCGAAATTTTGACCTTTTATTTTTCCTTTACGTTTCGACACGACAAAATTCCACTAGCAATAAATATTCTTGGATTCATCGTTATTGAATAGAATTGCTCTGGGAATATAAATTTTTCACCTATAACATAACAATTAACAAATATAAAGTTTGAATAGTATTGACTGCATTGAATCCCTTCCTTGATCTCGTGACATGCTTTCTCTTTTCAATATATATATTGCAATCCTCTTCTACTCTTGCTTTGGAAATATAATATAGTATGAAATATAATAATATTTTAAATATATAAAGCATGCTTTTGTTTGCTGTAGTATTCATCATTTCACCTGTAAACCCATTTGGTCGTTTACATTTGCTACACCTCACTGCAACTCCTCTCCACATTTTTCTTGCTCCGCCTCAACCTGGCCTCAAAATTTTCAAAGCTGACCACCCAACGTGCCACGAATTCCTCCGCTTTGGCCGGTCACTGTCCCACTCTTGCCAGTGAATCTCACCATTTCGGCCTCCCTGCTCATCGACGGCTACGGCTCAACACCTCCCTCTCCGATTGTTTTCCCACTCCACCAAGTCCGCCTTCAACCGAGATCGTCACCTGCGTAATCTTCCACTCACCATCACCTGAACCCGCTTCTTCTTAACGCAACCGGCCCCAGCCCAGTGCTCTCCTCCGAACCCGCCTGCATCTCCAGATCTCCGCACCTCCACGTGCAGCACCAACAAGATCACCTCTCTTCCCTGACCTTGGCAGTAGACCCCATCACCCACTACTCGAGTGAAGCCACTCACCTCACATCCTTCAGTTGCCTTGCCTCCATGCGGTGGACATCTCTCCTACCTCTTTTGTGTTTTGGTAAGAGTATATTATCGGTTGCTAATAGTTTGAATAGAGTATTATCTGCACCCTCTCGGTTTCTTTCGTGTATATATACAAGCTATATATGATACATACATTTTGATTTTGATTTTTTTGATAAAAGTTTATAGAAAAGAAAAAGGATATATATATATATAGTTTCGATTTGTGATGATTTTATGAAAGTATGTTATATAAGTTAAATTTGTATCGGCCTGTCTTGTTTTAGAGGCTATAATATACTAGTGTCAGATATATACTTTATATAAACTTCTACTTGATATTTTGGTTATATGAGTTTGCTGTATATTTTACATAAAGCTACAGCATTATATTATAATAATTATATATATGGATTTCGAGTATATACGTATATAATTTAGGTTTGATTTTCTATGCATATAGTCTCCTAAGTCTATACGAAATTTGAGTTTATGTATATGTATTGTTATATATTACTATGAGATATGTACATCAACATTTACATTTTATATAGATTTCTAGTATGGTGCTTGTATAGCATATTATATTCTATAGTCAATAGGTATAAAATAATAGTATATATAGAGCAGTTCAGTTATACGTTAGTATTTCTATATTAGCTAATTATGTTTTATGAAAGATTTTTTTTATAGTTTATGTTTATAAAAGGCCTGTTAGTATCCTGTAATTGTGACATCCCGGAATTTCTGGCAATATCAATTTAACAATCTGCATTAAAAATTAAATTGATTTAATGATTTTTGTTAATAAGATTTGGATTGATTTAATAATCTTCTTTTTAATAAATATTTAACTGATAATTTATCTTTTAAAAGCTAATAAATTGTTTTCTATTTATAATGTGTATATATTTGTATATATTATAAATAGGGATCTTTGGTTTGAATTTAATAAATAAATAAATCTTGTTTCCAAATTCTAATATATTTTGGTAATTTGGGAATTATGATTTAATTTAAATTATATAGTTTAAATTATCTAAGATAAATGATAAATTTATCTCTTAGCTTAAGTTTAAGGTTAATTAAAAGGCCTGTTTTAAAATATGGTTTAATAAATATGAGATATCTATTTTGAAAAAAAATTTCAATTTGAGCTACCGAGATAAATGCAGTTAATTATGTCTCTCCTAGAAGTTGGTTAGCTACCTCTCATTTTGTTCTAGGATTTTTTCTATTTGTTCTCCACATTGGATCAAGAACAGGGTCAGAGGGATCAAAAACCGAATTAATTCATTTAAATGATGATTGGGATTTATAATCTCTTTTATAAATTATTTAAATTTGACAAATTATTATTTTCAAATAACATTATTTATGTATTGTTATATATATAAATATAAATAGATTTAAAATAGAAGTGTTATTTTCAAATTAAATATGTTGTTATATATATATATGTATAAGCTTTTATTTGTATATATATATATATACATAGTTTTGTTTTATTTTCTCTAAAATGTAATTCATAAATATAAACAATAAATATATATAATAGGGAAAGAAAAGACAATAAATATTTAAGTTAGAATGGAACATAAAAAAAATAAAATAGGTAAATTCTAAACATCTTGTTAAGTATATACACTTATTTATATTACAAGGCTGTAAGACTAATGCAAGGCAAGAAATTGAGACACTTAGATAATTCTGGGATACATTTAGCTGCAAGGCAAAAGAGAAAGAAACAAATATATTCATGTTTGCTCAGGTAAAATATAGGATAAGTATAAAAGGGAAAATACATATTCACGTAGCAGGCAAGAATAAACAAAGTATAAAAGAAATCATGTTCATACTTGTACAGGAAGAATAAAATAAGTATGTACACTTGAAGGCAAGAAAATAAACTATAGATACACTTGTTTGTAGACATAAGGCTGTAGACATAAGGCTAAGAGAGGAAGCATGTTCATGTTGTATAGGTAAATGATTATGTACACTTGGAAGGGGTATAAAGAAAAATATATACAAGCTATCTAAGTACATACGAATAAAGGATAAGTGAGTAGAATTGTACATTGGCATTTAATGCTAGCAAAAGTAATATCATCTCTAGTACATAAATATGTATTATCAGCCACCAAAGGAAACTTGTATCAGGCACCAAGAAAAGATCTCTGAACATTTTTGTACAAAGAAAAATAATATCATACTATAAACATTTTTCTAATCAATCTATCACTTTCCATTTTCGTTTACCAAAGACTTAGCATACCATAAGTTTTATTTCAACTAAAGCTTCAGTTCAACTCAACTTAAACAACAATTCATCTTATGTCAAATATGAAGATCAAAGAGGTTCCAGTGCAACTTTTTAAAGCCTGTTTCAAAATAAAAGCTTTTCCAAAACAATAGTGTGCTCTGTTCATTTCTGAAACAAGGTGAGTAACTTTTAAAACTTAAATAAATTTGGTTGCTTGTTATTCTCTGTGATGAGTATGCATAAGTGAATATTTGTATATATATATATGTGAATATTGGTGTGTGCATGCTGTGTGTATCTGGGTTATCCCCTGTTTAGTTTTCAGGCTTTAGTTCCAAGTCAAAATCCCTTACCTCATTTTCTAATCTAAGTTAGGGTATTGTTTTCAAACAAAAATTGTTTGTTTAGTTATGAATCAAGGATTAAAAATTTAATCAAGTCAAAATAAACCCCAGTATCTCTGTAAAGCTAAAAGTAACTGTGAATGTCAAAATTAGTGAAAATATAAAGTGTGTAATCTATAAATTCAGGGTTATAATCTGAATACATAAATAAAAATATGATTTTTAACACTGGAACCATAATTTATAGTTTGGGATTAAGGGTGTAGTCCTGGTTTGAACAGAATTTGGTGATGAGATGATTTCTGGTGATCCAAGTATTAGGAGAGGTCGGGATTTTGGGAAATGGTGGAGGAGTGATATGAGATTCTAGGAAAAATACTAGGTGGTGTTGCACTTCATCCAGTAAGTCGTGGCAGAGGATTCATTTCTAGAACCCTAGTTTTTCTGGGTCAGGTAGTTCGATCAACCACGCCACTTAGAGATGATCGAGTGTAACGAATCTTTGGGGGATGGTAGCTTTGACGCAGACGAAGACGTGGCCGGAGGCATTGCCTCTCTGATGATCGGAGACGTGAGAACGTTGGTGGTTCCAGATTTCGCCTTTGTTTCAGTTTTGGGTTAGAACTCGATTTTTGATTCGAGCTACTACGGTGGATTTCGATGGTGGTAATCGATTTCGTGGATGATCGTTGATGTGGGGAAGGTCTGGAGGGTGGTCCGAGATGACCAGAGCCACGGTGCATGTGCACCGTGCATTTTTGAGTTCTGATGAACTTGGTTTGACAGAGGGGATTGCACTTGGGTTTTACTCGAGTTATCCTAGTAATTTACTCGAAGTAAATAGAGATTGGCTCGAAGCAAAGTGTTATGTCTTGAGTCAGTTATTTTGGTGACAGGTTTACAGACCTGTCAGTTTAAATTTTAAAAGTGATTTTAAATTATTAAGAAAGGATTTAAATTATGTTTTAAATCAAAGTTCGAATATAGATTCCAGTTAAATATAAATCTTAGCTGGAATGAATAAAGTTTTTCCCTTTAGTCAAATTGTTTTAATAAATTAAAAGTATTTAAGAAGTAAAGTATATTTATGAGAATCTAAATTTAAAATGGAATTTAAAAATATAAGGAAGAATTTAAAACCAAGTTTAAATTAGAATTTTAAATCTGAATTCAAATTGAATTTGAATCTTAGGTTTTGAAAATAGAATAAAGTTTATAACTTTAAATGATGTAAATAAGTTAAAGTTAAAATATACTCTAATGATTTGAATTTAAAAGGAATTTGGTTTAAAATCCTTAAATTAGAATTTAATGATTTGGATTCATTAAATTATTAAGATAATTAAAAATTGATAATTAACTAATTTAATTAGTTAATGATTTGGATTAATTAATTTAGTAATTAAGAGTTTAAAATTTATTAATTAAGTTTTAAGCCAATTAATTAGGAATAATTAATTTGGAGTTAAGATCATTAATTTGATAAGATTATATTTTGAATTAATGATTAAATGTTAATTAATCAGTAATTAAAGGTTAATTAAGTTATAGTTGAAAACTTAAATTAATTAAATAATTAGTGGTTAATTAATGGGTTGTTAATGATAAATTAAATTGTAATTAATATTGATTTATTAAGTTTAATTTCTTAAGAAAAGAAATTAAGAATTGTAATTAATAGTTAATGAAGGTCATTAACTTAAGACTATTTAATAATCAATATATTAATGTGATTAGTTTTAATAATTAATTAGATAATTAATTAAAGATAAACATTTGTGAAAATGTTTAAGTGTAATTACTTAATGGAAGTAATTAAGGAAGTAATTACTTAATGTAATTAATTGAGTTAAATATGATTTGTTTAAGTTAATTAATTAAGTTTAATTAATTTAAATAAATCATTGGATGATTTGATAAGTATAATTACTTAAATGTAATTAATGAAGTGAAATTACTTAATGAAGTAATTAATGGTAATTACTATATGTGATTGATTTAAGATGATTTAAATATGATAGTAATTTGGATTAAATTACTTTGTGAAATTAATCAAGGGATTAATTTAGAAAATTAATTAAGGAGTAATTAATTTATTAAGTGAAGTAATTAAGGGTAGTTAATTACCGAATGGGATTGATCAAGGATGATTAATAATTATGATTAAGTAAAGATTTATAACTAAATGTAATTGATTTAAATAAAATAGTTAATTAAAATGTAATTAGGGATCATTAATTAATATAATTAATGATAAAATTTAAAGTTTATTAATTTAGATAAAATTAATCAATAATAAGTGATTTGGGTAATTAATTAATATAATTAATTAAGGATAATGTAATTAATTTTAGTTAATTAATTAATGAAGTAATTAAAGATTAATTACTGTATTTGGTTATGGATAATTAATTTGTGAAATTAATTAAAGGATAATTACTTGAATGTAATTAAAGGTCAGTTAATCAAAGATGATTAATTAAGAAGGAAATTTGAGAATGACTAATTAATTGATTTGTAATTAATTAGTGGTTATGTAAGCAGGATTTATAATGATGAAATAATTAATTTAATTTACTTTAAATTAATTAGAGGTAAGTGATTAATTTAATTCATTTTAAATTAATTATAAATGGTGTGATTATTAATCCTTGTTTATATCTGAATTGGATGATATCTATTGGATGATATGTTGTGATATTCTGTGATGTGATATTTGATATATCTGTGATAAATGTGTGATATTTATCCGTGTTAAATGCTGTGTGAATTCAAAGTATTGAATTGAAATGAATTGTTTTAACTTTAAAACAACTTGGCCTTAAAAGATACGGTTTGGATTTCGATGAGACCGGGATCGGGTTTCCAGATTTGGATATTCGAAAACCACATCGATCCAAATTAACGACAGGTCGTGAATCTGAAGTGAAGATTCAGAATGCAAGGGTTATTGTCGTTAACTCTGAGGGTGATTCCAAAATGAGTGTAACGAGATAATGCCTTCGGTTTCATTCGAACCCGGAACAAACTTGTATGGATTGAATGCTTTCAGAACATCATCAGGTGGACGATGAGCATTCTAAGAGATGTGTTCTCTAAAGGTAATCGTAGCCTCAAGCCTCATCAACCGGGAATGGCTAAAAAAGGGGAGGTGCAGCAAGGTTAGTGGGTAGCACCCAAGTAGGATGAGATTTCCCCTGTCTAGAGTCCTTTTTTATTCGGCTTAGTGTGTGGTTGGTCGCGCCAACCGCGGGGTTTCTTGTCCGGGAATTATCCAGTAAGGGATGTTCCGGCCTTATGTTGCAGGGGACTTAGGGTGGGTCCTCGGTACGGTGATCTAGGCCACGTACTGTGACGGGCGGTACCCCAGTAGCCCTGCCATTGTATGGAATCCAAAATCCAATAAGAGCCATTGGATTTGATTGTATTACCCACTTGTTGGCTAGTATGCTGGAATTTAATCATGTAACAATTTCAGCTATTTCTTATTTACTTGAAAACCCTAGACCTATTATAATATCACTGAATTTCCTATCAAAGTTTTGGTTAGCGTAAGGGAAAAACTTTTCCATGTTTATGTGTGGGAAGTCTTACGTGATACCTTGTGTTTTCAAAGGATTTTCAAAGTTAAGCAACTTTAACCTGTTACTCATACCAGACCCATGTCTGAACCCGAAGTTTATTTCTGTTTTTCTTAAACTCTCGGGTACTCAAATTTTTATGAGTAGCCAAGGGATTCAGGTTAGCTTTGACGAATTGTGGAGGAGCAATGGAGCAGGAGGCTTCAGCGTTGTAGATATATATATATATATATATATATATAGTGTTCCGCTGTGTTGATATCTCTGTGTTGTATCTGTGTAGTATTTGAGTTGTATCGAGATGTATTAACTAGACAGGTGTTTATAATTGTCTAGTATGTGTTGTATTATCTGTGTAACTTTGATGTATATGATACTATGTAATCTCTTATGTGGTATATTATATTTCATTCATTCCGCTGTTGAGATTCTGATGTTGTTTTCTTCTTTCTTCACTATCTTTTCTATTTCTCACCTCTTTCTTTCTTAAAGATGATGCAACTTTCTGGTAGTAGAAAGTTGGGTTGTTTCAGTAATATATTTTGTTTTAACAGAGTTGAAGTATAGTTTATTTTGTTATAGTAATATATTATATTAAGCTTTATATATATTGGTTTACGTAGCTTCTATATATCTGCATATATGGTTATAATATAAAGATTTCATTTTTTTTAAAACTAATATCGGTTTAAGGAAATAATATGTAAAATATTATATATATTTCGTTTCAGTTTATATCAAAACTGATTCTGATTTGTTCTCATCAATTTTCCATTTATCAGTTTGTCCATCGTGCCTGTTTTCTTCATCAATGCGTGCCTATGTCACTTTGCTTTGGAATTCGCGCTTGGATTCATAACTCACTTCGTTATCAAATTTCTCTAGCCTCGGAAGGTGAGCAATCACTCACGATTAATGTTTTTATTTATTAAATTTGATTTCAATTGAAACAACAATTGAAATATGCTGCAGTTAGTTATTTACACTGTTTTATATATGCTAGTACCTGTATCAGTTCACATATGACATCTGACACCATTATTTGTTATATATACAATGATAATCTAGTTTGATTGATAAATGATTGATTGTTTGATGTTTACATTGGACGTTAAATTGTTAATGTTGTAAGTGATATATAATTTGAAATTGAAATTGATGTAGGATAGTTAGATTTGATATATGTGTTAAAATTGATTAGATGACATTTGCATAATATGACCTTATTTAAAGGATAGATTAATTGACACGTAGAAATTTTGTTATGTACATCTTGAACCATTGAATGTATGTTGTAAAATTGATGTAGTATGAAATTGGATAATGGATATCAAATGAAAAACCGTATTAACATTAGTGCAATAATCTTTAATCTACATGAAATGATAGTGTAAATTCTAGAAATAATTATATTAATTTGCACAAACAACAATGTGAATTAATACGATTATTTCGGGATTATTTGAATTGATTATTGGATTGATATTGATTGTTGTTATTGCTTGTTTATTACTTTGACACCATCCTAGTTATCACACTGCAAGTTCCCTTTGCTATGCTTTGATTTTGAATTGAATTGGAATCAGGTTGAAATGATAAATACCCAAATTAAACTTTGACCTAGGATAGAGAATTAAATAAAACCCGATTGGTCAATAATTTGATTTAAAAATAAAATAAAGATTTTATTTGAATAAATAATAGGGTTTTAAAAGAAGTTGGAATTTGAATTTTTATGAAAGGAAAATGTTAATATGTAATAATCCAAAACAAAATATTAACATAGTAGTTGATGAAAGAATGTTGTTTAAAATTTAATTATTAAGTTTGAAATTATTTAATAATTAAGTTTTTTGAAATTATTTAATAATTAAATAAGATGGAATTATTTAATAATTAAACGAAATTGAATTCTTGATATGTGAAATTGAACTTTGTAATAAGTGAAACTGAACTTCTTTAATAAGTAAAGTTGAGTTATGAAATAATTAAGTTTTGGAATTTGTGACTAAGTAAATAAATAAGTGAAATCGAATTTCTTTAACGAGAAATTAAATGTGATTTATTGAAATTAATGTAAGACTTGTAATTTAAAGAATTGATTTGACAAATCTAATTTAATTCAATTTGAAGTTTTGATATAATGAAGTTGAACTTAAGTAATTGATTTAATGAATTAAAAACTACTCATTACTTGTTATCGATTGGTGCACCCTCGAAATTTTGGAAGTGTTGTTTCGCGGTGTTGCGATCGTTGCGACGATGCGTTCTCACCAGTCCGGATCAGGCGAATGGTAGTTTCACTACCTTGGGTATTGCCTCATGTGCCTTGTCATACTTGTATCCCTATATACGCGACCACTACGATTTGTTTTGTGTTATACCTATGGAGTACTCCCTGATATCCCACTAGTTTACGGTGGAGTTTACAGTGCTGTATAGACTATAACGCTTATATAAAATGTGTTAAGGGGAATAATGGTAACGCCTTAACACTATTTTGATATTTTATATTACTGATAGGCATTATCTACTTACCGTACACTACTACATAGTAGATAGTTTAACGGATCCTTAAAGGATGGTTATTCCAAACATCCTTTGAGTTAATTGTATTTCGGTTGTTATTTCACTTGAGTTGGATTTATTGAAATAAGAATGTTAATCCTGACTCGAGTGTTTTGTGTTTTGCTTTACGCTCGGGTCAGACTGAGTGTACCAGTATTCGAGACTCACCTTTGGAGTTGGAGCTTTGCTTGAAGATCCAGCTATCTATCCAGCTTTCAGATATCTAGTTGATTCCAGTGATTGTATTCTGATTCTTGTGTTTGACTATTGTATTCGAGACTTCTGCTGTAACTTATTTAACTCTGATATGTATATAGTAGCTTCATGAACTACTATCTTTTATTTTCGCTGCACTTATTACTCTGTGTCTGTGATCTGTGATTATTTATTTACTGTATATGCTCAGTTTTGCCAAATTTAAATTAACAATTCGGTATTTTGAATTATTCAAGTCCGACATGTGTGGATGCGAATGGTCCAAAATAGCGGGTCGTTACAACGATCGAATTAGGCCTCGAAACTAGTTCCATTGTGTTTGAAATGGGGGTAAAATATTATAAATGCCAGGCGGCATGCTTCGTTTGGAGCTCGGAATTTCACAGGCCAATCGAGTTAGATATTTTCAAATTATAATAGTACATTTTTTCCTCCATTCGACCAATCGTACACTTCCACCCCTATTTTGTCGACCATTATCCCCATATTTCCATCTCGTTCAACTTGCTCAGGAAAAAAAAGAACAGCAGTTCGAACTAAAAATAAATAAATAAATAAAAAGAAAACGATCGCGAGTAGCACTCGGAGGCGCGAGCAAACGCGATTGGTCGTGGCTTGAAGGAGATGGCGGCTGCTCTAGGGAGGCCGTGTTTGATTGCGATTTAGGGTTTTGGGCTGCTCGTGTTCACGTGCGCGATGGAGCTCAGGTGGTGGCACGGCACGTGCACGTTGATGCGGGAGAGGGCGCGGTAGGCGACGATGTAGAGCGGCGATCGTTCGAGAAAAAAAAAAGATCGTTGTCGACCTGGTCTCGTGCATGACTAGGAGGAGAGGGAGAGAGGGTTTAGGTATTGTTTTAAGTTTATTTTTACTATTAATATGTCAATTAATTTTTAGTTAAATCGTAGGCTAATTTAATCGTATCTTGTTCGTGCGAGGTCCATTTCGAACGAAACGAATTGCATCGGACTCGTATCGACGTCGTCTACGAGATGAAATTGGATTGGCATTTATTTGAAGCTGAAAATGTTTTCAGTTTCAAATAAAAGGTGAGTGTTTTATAATGCTCACGGCGTACTGAAATAATTTTTATGCTAGTTAAATTGAAATCATGAAGTAATTTAATTTTATTGACCGCTGTTTGGAAAATTTAACTGACATTTAAATTGATATGAATTAAAATGATAGGAATTTGAATCGACGATCCAAATTTGAATTGGGAATTAAATTGCCTGTTAAATTCCTGATTATTGACCACTATTTAATTGATGTGATTTATTGACTGTTTGGATGATTGTTGTGATGAATGATAATTGGTTGAGATTTTGGATGATTTGGATGTTTATTTATTTTTATACCACCTGTTATCACCCTATAAATTACTTGATGGTATATAAAACTGTTATTGGAATTATTTCGAACAAATTAAGAAATAGGTTGAAATGATATATACCTATGACATTTATTTTGGATTGAAATGATATATATCCATTCCTAAAACTAAATTGAAATAACCGATCACTTGGCCATAGGATATAAAAGTATATACGGACACCGGATTGGTTAAATTAAATGATTTTAAAATTTTCATTTGAAATTATTTAAATGATTTTGATTTAAAGAAATAAAAATTGAATTTATGGAAATCGAATTATTTCCGAACTTGAGATTGAAATGTTAAGGTTGAAATTTGTTAATATGAATTGTTTAAAAAATCGAAGTTGAGATTTTGATGTTATAATCGAAATATTATTTGAATTTTGAAAATTGATTTGTTTCAAAAGATCGAATTTTTATTCGTACTTTGAATATTGCTACGTAAACGTAATTTAAATCGATATTTCAAAAGTTGAGCTCGGAATTGAATTATTTTGAAGATTTGAATCTTAAATTGGATATTGAAGTTAAATTTGATTTAAATGATTTAAATCGATATTTTGAAAATCGAGCTTGAAATTAATATAAATTGAAATGGTTTAAAATTAAGAATTGAGTTGAAATTATCCATTGAATCAAATAGTTGAAGTTGAAATCGATGTGGAGTTGAAATTTAAATCGATTTGGAATTGAAATTAATTTGAATCGAAATTGAAATTGATTTGAATTAAATTGAAATCGTAGTTAATTCGAATTGAAATCGAATCGATTTAAATGGAAATTGGAAGTAATTTGAATTGGAAGATTTGGAATTGAATCAATTTGACTTTGAAACCATTTTCAAATAAATTGTTTTAATATAAACTGTTTAAAACCTATCTTTTTAAATATTCAAATTATTTTGATTTTCCAAACTATTTATTTTATAAAACATTTTAAATACTTAAATCATTTTTTATCAAACTATTTTAACTATTTTTAAACAATTTAATTTTTTTTTTCAAACTATATTCTAAAAATTCAAACTGGTCAAGGCTGGAATGTTTATATTTAAATCATGGATTTAAATGCGAATGAGGTTAAAATGAAGTTATAGCCTAAATTGAATTTCGAAACAATTTTGGAAGCGAAATTGGGATATTGAGGCAAAATGATTTTGAAGTGAAATAGTATATTTTGAAGTAAATATGATGATTTTGAAATGAAATTGATTTTGAAGAAAATATGATATTTTTATATCAAGTATGAATCGTTTTGAAATGTAAAAGTATCAACCGGTGTGTAAAACGACGTTTGGTTGTTAAAGAGACCGGGCCTCTTATTGGCATACTCTCTGTCAATATTGGAATCACTTTAACAACTGTGTATGTGGAGGAGACTCCAGAATCATGAGGTTGGATTTGGTTTCGTTTGCTGGATTTGAAGAAAGAGAACGATGATGGATAGACCCCGACACTTGTGCCAATTTGAAATGACTAAAATAGGACGGCTTGACAGGGCCAAGCGGGCTAATTACCCCTAGCGGACATCCATTCTTTGATTTTCTTGGACTCGGTCCATATTATTAATCTTGTTGTTGGTTTCGATTGGTGCACCTTTATTTTGGGATAGCCTCCCTTTGACTCGATATGGGATGGATGTACGCGGTGGGCGGTCGTGGCTACGATACGTTACCACCAGCCCTACGACCCGAACTGGTAGTATCCTACCTTGGGCATTGCCTCATGTGCCTTGTCATACTATTATCCCTATACGAGACCCCTATGATTTTAGTTTAGTGTTGTCGTATCATGGCGCATCACTGACTACCGATGTGCTACTGGTTGTGCCAAATGCAAACTGTATGCCAATGCTTAAAAATGCGTTAAGGGTGATTAATGTAAAGCCTTAACGCTAAGAAAAATATTTATTTTACTGATTAGACATTATATATGAAGCCTATTCTACTATATATAAATATTTTGACGGATCCTTAAGAGATGGAAAATCCCGTAACATCTCTTGGGTTATTGCACGCATGTTATACATTGGATAAGCGATGTGAAATCCTGTAAACATCTCCGATGCTATCACACTCATGTTATGTGATATCGATTTGACTCATATAAGGATATTTTAGTCCTGACTCGAGTGTTTTATCTTTTTATTACGCTCAGGTCAGCCCTTTTCAGCGAATTGAAGACCATTTTCTGGAGGATGAAGACGAAGATTTGATATATTATTACTATTATTATCCCTGCATCATGTTTTCTGCTGCATTATTTTATTTACCCTATTGTATATATAACTCTGATTAATGTTGTATAAATCATAATCAAATGTGTAATATAAACAACTTCATGAACTGTTTATTTGATTATTACAGTTTTTTATTCCGTTGCAAGATTCTATGTTTGTTTTCTTCTTCTTTCCTTATTTTTCTTAATTAACCCCATTGATTATCTATGTTTAGGATTGTTTAAGTTGGATATGTGTGGATTATTGTTGATTTAAACCTTCCGAAATGTGGGTTGTCACATATCCTTAAAAGTTAAGGATGACCAAATGTATGTTTGTAAAGAGTTCGTTATGATATTGTTGTAAGAATCTCCTTTGAATGGTTTGATCGTTTATAAGGTAAATCAAATGTATAAGAGTGAATGAAATCTAAGCCACGGTTGGGATAAATAGAGTGAATGGTCACTTTTGCGTCAAAAATAAACGTCGGAAACTAGAATCGTAAAATAATAATTAATACTTAACATTGAAATAAGAAATATGATTTCAATTCCAAAATGTATTTTTAAATTGAAATTGTTTTCTAGGAGATTTATTTCCTTGAATTTAAGATATTTGATCTGAAATTTCTCGACTATAAAGCAGTTACAATAAATGAAATAAATAACATATATTAAATGGTAGAATGGAGTTTCATATACAATCGTAGTAATGACATAAATAGTGAGAGGATGCCATATAACACTTATTAGACATATCAAATTATGAAAATTGTTTTTGTAAAACATACCAAATATTATTTATGAAATAATTATTATTTTTCAGTGTTGGCTAAAAAATAGAGTTATATTTCAATATGAATATTCGTTATAAAATAAAAATATAATAGTGGTATTTGTGATGCATTGGAAAATACGGAAGTATCCAAATTTATTTACAATCATTTTGGGATTATAGAATAAGCCGTAGTTCTAAGAAATAAATATTGTATAATTATGAATCATATGGTACTAGAGAATTGTATCTCAGACAATTAAGGGCAAAGCACCTGTTCAGTGGGTGCGTCATAAGAGTTGATGAACTCTTCGGAAGACATATTGATGTATGCAATCGCAAGTCTATTAATACCAAAACAATTTTACATACTTTGTTATATTAGCCATGAGTTATCGCCGACATAGACATGTGTATTTGATGTACATATAGTATGTCAATGATAAGCTCATAGGTTATAAAATAGAAATAAATAAAATAACATGCAATAAAACATAAAATTGATTCGATTTGATCAAATAGGCGGTATATTAGAAAGAGTTCCAAAAGTACCTAAAATGAATAAGCTTCAATCTCAAAAGTCACTCCTTCCTATGATACATAATGATGTATTAATATGGAGTAATCAAACTTTGTTGAACAAAGAATGATTAATGGTGAGTGAGATTGAGTTAATTTCTTTCTATAAGGTTTTATACTTAAGATTAGTACACAAGGTTAAAATTATTTTGTCTAAAGAATAGTTTACAAAATCATACAAGATAAGGGTTTATAAGAAATCCCAACATATCCTAGGCCAAGGAGTGGGCAAGTTGTGTAAGTTGGAAGACGACATGTCATAATTGTACATGAGCGATCTTGTATGAATCACCCCAAAAGGAGTTTGGGAACGATTCTCATTAGATGACCTATTTATGTTTTGAATATAAGTTGTGTAAACTAAAACCAAATCGATTTTATATGCAAGGCAATTCATAAAGTATATATGAACGCCTATTACATTGCACCGAGAAATAATTATTGTTTCAAGAAATACTAACTTTGTAGTGAAGGAATTTATTTGAGAAAATATTGGTATTAAAATGGATCCGGATACGATCCAAAGATAAAACTTGATAACATGGGATGAAATGAAATTAACCTAACCTAAACGAACACATCGCATCAGAGTGTCTAATAAGTCTTCTCACACATTGAAGAGAAACAACAATTTTCTTATCACTGTTGAGAATAGATAATCCTTAATTGTCAAATTAAACCATTAAGAGTATTAACTCTACGATATGGTATGATACACAAATGCGTAAAGGATTCAAAGTACATTATCAAAATATGATTTTGGTAGTTGTACCCAAAGGGATATGATCCATCGGCCATGAATGAGTCTTCAAGAGCAAGATAATCAATTGGAATATAATGAGCAACGTTGATAAGAATAACATTGTAAATTTAAATTATTGAAATTACCATAATAGATTCATTATTCAACATGCTCAAGTTAATTTGGATTTACTCAAAAAGTTATCGCTTGGTATGACTATGTATTAGGTACATATCTGTTGAAATTGAAAATTCTAAATAATGATTTTGAATGGACTATTTCCACATAGCAACCAAAGTGTCTTGAATTTAGTGGGAGCGATGTTGAGTTTGTTGGTTTTTGGATATGATCTAAAAAGTGATATAAAAGTGTCATTCTATAAGCATCAAAATGTAGCATGTAATTTGATAGAAATATCAAATAGTTTGATTTTCAGTCAAAATGCAGAGGAAGTATGTGTCCATAAATAAGAACCATTAAAAAGTACATAGATATTTCTAGACTATAAGTAAATAACATACTGTTGATTATTAATGGTGTACTTGTTTTAAAAAATTTAATACTTTGGTTGTTTAATACTTGATATTGGATTTGTAAATTATATCTTTTACAGTAAGTATAAAGAATATTGGAATGTCCCAAATGATACGCAAAAACACCTTATTAAAATGTTCAATAAGGAACTGTAAGATGGATTCCTTAAGCTTTAGCAACATGAATTATCATACATGTTGTATTGTCTACATTCTTGTAACTTGCTTATGTATTTGATACATGAAGCAAATATCAAATCCAAATTAAGATTACTAAATGGTAGTTTAGAGTATTCTCGAGTATTTACGAAATACTAGAAAATTGTTTATAGAGACAATGAACTCCTTATGAAGGAGTATATAACTCATACTTCATGAGTGATATTGAGTATAATATGTCAATATTAAATTCGTGTTGAAACCTTAATTAAGAAGCTTTACATTGGAAATATTCCAAATAAAACATTGTGGCTAATTCAATGAAAAGGCTAAGTACATTACCTTGAATAGCGCCACGATAAAAGGAATGCTTAAAGGCACAAATTTATAACTGAGCTTGGGGTGATTCCAAGTATTAAGAATACTAATCATTATCATGATAACAATGAAATAATAAGAGCTCACTAGAAGTTGAGAAACATACTCCAAATAGTTTCACACAATAAAGGTAGTTTATCAACATCGGAGAGAGTTGATTGACACAGTAGACAATTAAGACCACAAAGCAGATCCATTCATGAAGGGTCTAACTCGATCTGTTCTTACCAAACAAATTGAAAGGATAGGATAAACATTCCATAATTGGCCTTAGGTGCAAGTGAGAGATTGATATAGTAAGAGGCATTCCCTAAAGGCAATTATGTAATTTGTAATATATATCTACCTCGATAACTAATCTTGTTGGAAATAAAAGGTGTTTTATTTCTATTATATACTTGATATAATGCATTATATTAGTTAATTTATTTAATTAAAATTATATTTAATAGAAAATCCATAAATGGTATGTTTTGTGATAATAGTTACAAGGTGTTGTAACTGTAAGTAATTTATCACAATGAATAAAACATACTGCTTTAAATATTCCTAGTCATGTTGTATTAAGACTGGATATCGATATATCCATTGAGACTAGAGTACATAATGCTATCCAAATATCAGGCAATGTATTACTCATGACTGCTGGGGGCACCAAGGGGTTACGTACTAATAGTCATTGAATAACTATTGAATGACTCACTCGATAGTTTTCTATTGATTAATATAACTAAGGTCAAATAAAAAATATCAATGTGACAAAATTACACAGTTCTCTCAATTTGAGAATATTGTTGGTCTTCAATGTTGAAGCTCCGCTTTAATTATAGTTATATCATGGCACATAATCCACCAGATGACTATAGTTGTGTGTCGAGTGTAAGCATTGGAAGCGAAACACTATTCAAGATAGGATTCGTCTCCTTAGTTATATGAAGTTAGTATCATGGTCAACTGATGTCAGCTTAAAATCAAAGTCTCCAGCTATAGAAGTTCGGTTAATAATATTTGTTATTATTGAACCAAGGACTTTGTGTTTGGACTATAGAGTTGAATATGGATGACGTTGTAATTTTGACCATTATAAAATTCCATAAGTCCAAAGCGATATATTTGCTACAAAAGGAATTGGCATAAACGATTGTCACCATCGGGTAACGCTTAAATAAGTAAAATTGGATTTTACCGAAAATATATGTTATTTAGATCTAAATTATTAAATTGTAATAGTCATGTATATGCAAATATGCATGTTTAGTTTAATTCAAATTTGTAAGAGGATTTTGTGTAATAAAGTAACATTTTGTTATCAGATCTTTTTTTAGTTGAAATCATTCCCATTAATGTTAATTTTGGATTTCAAATTATTTTAAACAATTAATAGTTTTCACTTATATGTATGTATGTATGTATGTGTGTGTATGTGTGTATGTATCTATAATTATTATGGATGTATGCATATATTTCATTAATAAAAAACTTGGACAACAAAGGCGTGTATGAATTTAGTTGATAAGTTACAAATGTCATTTAATACATTAATTATTACAATTAAATAGGAAGAGAAACGAAAGGTTTCTCTCTTTATATATTGGCATATCTTCTATTTATTAATTGTATAGGGTAAGAAAGGGAAACAAAATGTTTCCCTCTCTAAATTCATTTATACATGGATCATTTACACTTATATACACCACTTATACACTGCACTTAACACTTCACACAAATGAATGTATTTGATACATTTATTATAATACCTATAAGTTTAAGTTACAATTAAATCTTCATTTAAATCATCTAAACCAAATAAAATTTTATTTGATTGGATCTAATATACATTCAAACTTCATTGGCCTAATAAAGATCCAAAATAGTAAAAAAAATTAAAATTCACTCATTTCTTTCACTTTGGGCTGGCTCAGTTTGAATAAAACGACCCTGTAGGCTATGGGTGGTTCAGGGCATGGGTCCATTTAGGTAGCACGAGGTCAACAGGTGACCCTGTAGGTTTTGGATGCTCTAGGGAAGTGAGTCATATACATGATTGCATAATGGTGGACAATAGGCGATCCTTTAGGGCTTGAGGCAAGACCAGGGAAGTGAGTCTGCATGGATATGATATGATTTGGTTAGTATATAACAATTAGTTATGACTTGGCAACAAAATACGTGGTTTTCGAGTGATAAACTCATGTCATGTTATAGTATTATTTTTGTAGTATATGTAAAGTAGAGTATGGCTCACTCGCCAGACTTATGTCTAGCCCACTCCTATTTTTCCTCATATATATATATATATATATCCAGGTTTATGGAATCTAGAGATGAGATGGTACCAGGGATGGAGATTCATTTATATATTGTATTTATGGTGTAAATAAGTGTTATACCTGGAATTGACTATGTATGTGGTTTGGGTTGTATCAGTATTTATTTAGACATATGTATTTGACACTGTAGGTATGTTGTGCTAATGTGTCTATGGTATTTGTTTATGTGTTATATTTTATTTCCTTTCGATATGAGACTATGAAAGTAGTTATTAGATAGTATTAATTAGAACTGTATCTGATATCTAATATTTGACTTTGTTAGTAATTGTGTGTGTATGTATTTTCTCACCTCATTGACTTGTCCTTTCGGTTCTCGGGTTATTGGCGTTGTTTCAAGCACTGAACCAAGGGTCAAAGGGGTGGGTTATTGCATTTAGTATTAGAGCATAAGTTAGTAAGTAGGACAAGAATTAGGAATGAACTAAAGTGCATATTTGTATTTTCTATTAGATATATAAAATATATATGAATCAAGTACATCAGCATATACTCATTTACTATTCCAGTTTTGTTTACTATCTATTATAAAGTTGCTAATAAATCCATTTTTACAGATAGCATAAATGAGTAATTCAATCGAAATTGGAATAGAGACTAATATAGACAATGTTGGTAGGATAGAAACCAGGGCAGGGACTAGCACCCATGTGGATATACTGGATATTCTTGGAGTTGATATTCTAGTATGGTCTAGACGCTACCTTTAGGCGGCAAGCCAAGCTTGTACCAACACCTCTGAATCCATAGCCACCACTAGCACTTCCAGTCAAGGTATGTTTCTAGCCCCAACACCACTAACTGTTCACTTTCCTAAGTTGTATAAGGATTTCTCCAACCTTTATGGGAAGCCTTTTCTTGGGATGGAGTCATACATAATGACTTGAGCATAGCTGAATGATTGTGAAAAGAATTTCAACCTGTTAGGACCTGGTGATAGTATTAAGAGGTAGTTATCAACTTGGAATTTGAAAGGTGAAGCAACATGTTGGTGGGAAGTGGTAACACTTGAAGTGGATGAGAACACAATTACTTGAAGGATGTCCATGTCGATAATTGAAAAGAAGTTCCTTTCCGGTGCCAATGAGGATATATTATTGGAGGAGTTCATTCATTTGAAGCAGGGAGAAATGACAGTTGGGAAGTATGTCATTTAGTTTAATGAGTTAACCTGATTTGGATTTGAGTTAGTGAATAATCTAGCAATTAAGGCATTAAAGTTTGCAAAGAGATTAAATTGACCTCTAAGGGAGTTCGCATTAATAAGATACTGTTTGGAGCTACATTTGAAGGATTGTTAAAGGCAGCATTACTGAATTCTTTAAATGAAACTTTGGATAAGGATTATTCTATGGAGGGAGAGGGAAAAAAATAAGGCAAGCATAAAGGAAATGGACCATAAGGAGGGCTAATAAAAAAGCAGGTGGTTAGTTGTTATAGATGTCAAAAGAGGGGACACCTTGCAAAGAATTGTAGGATGAACCTCTCGAAGAGTAAATATTATAAATGTAACCAAGTGGGACATATAGCTAAGGATTGTAAGGCAGCCTAAGCTAAGAAGAAGTTAAAGTGCTATAATTGTGATCAATTCAGATATGTGAAAAGAGACTGTCCAACTTTGAGGAATAAGGGCCAGATTGTGAAGGCATATGCTTCAGATGTCATTCCAACTTCTAGTAAGGCACCACAGTTGACCTAGGAGAAGGGAAAGAAGATTGTGATGGAAGGTGTGTTGATTTACTTGATTCTCATATTCGTACTCTATTTGACACTGGTGCATCTCATTCATTCATAACAAGTGCATTAGTTGATAATTTAGCCCTTAAACCCGACATAGTGCATGAATCTGTTATAGTGTCGAATCCTACTGGAGGATCGGCCCATTTATTGATGTTATGTCATAATCTAAAGTTGGCCATCTTTGGTGTGGAGTTCCCTTGTGATGCATATGCACTAAAATTTTCGGGGATATGGATTGATTTTTAGAATGGATTGGATGTCTCGCTATGGAGTACTATTAGATTGCGATAGGAGGATGGTTTGATTAAGGAAGGGCGATGGACTTGATTTGATTTTGTGTTGTGAGCCCGATATTTCTATTATGGTGACATATTTGTATTCACTTAGCCTGTCATAAGAAGAGCTATCGTGTGCTCTTGTGGTGAAAGATTATGTCGATGTATTCAAAAAAGTTTCTAGTATCCCTCCCTTAAGTGAAATTGAATTCCATATTGATCTCGAGAAAGATGCAAGGTCGATTATGATGCCTTTTAGGCATATGGCTATGAATGTGAGAAGTGAATCTGATAAGAATGTTTTAGAATTGTTGCAGAAAGGCTTTATATGGAGAAGTATCACAGAATAGTAAGCACCTGTCATTTTCACTACTAAAGTAGACTATCTCTTAGGTTATGTGTCGACTATCAAGAATTGAATAAGCTAAGAAAGAAAAACCATTACCCATTTCCTTGCATTGATGACCTCTTCGATCAGTTAGTCGCCACAAAGGTTTTCTCGTAGCTTGATTTGGCGACTGAATTTCACCAATTGGGAGTGGTTGAAGATAGTATCTAGAAGAACGCTTTTCGTACACTGTATGGATTGTTTGAGTGGTTGGGCATGCCATTTGGGTTGACTAATGGTTCGGCTTATTTTGTGGATTTGATGAGTAGAGTATTCCAGAAGCAGTTGAATATGTATGTTGTGGTCTTCATGGATGATATTCTTATTTATTCCAAGAGTGAGGCAGAGCATGAGGTTCATTTGAGGGAAGTGACGGATGTCCTAAGGAGAAACATGTTGAAAGCTAAATTCTCTAAATGTTACTTTTGGAGGAAAGAAGTTCGTTTCCTTGGAGACATAATATCAATAGATGGATTGGCGGTAGACATAGGGAAAGTAGCTACAGTCAGGGATTGGAAGACACTGAAGAATGCTTTAGAGGTTCATAGCTTTTTTGGGTTTGGATGGATTCTATCAGTAGTTCATTAAGGATTTTGCGAAGATATCGGCACCACTGACTCGTTTGATGAAGTAGAACCTGATTTAGATGTAGATCTAGAGTGCGAAGTGACATTTATTTGATTAAAGGAGTGATGAACGAGTGCTTCGGTTATGGTTATCCCCAATAATACCAAATCATTTACGACAGATACTGATGCATGCGGTACAGGTCTTGGTGCTGTTCTTATGCAAGAAGGATGAGTAGTAGCATATGCGAGTAGATAGTTAAAGAACTATAAGAGGAATTATTCAGCATATGACTTAAAGTTGGTTGCTATAGTATTTGTGTTGAAGTTGTGGAGATTCTGTTGGATAAGATATTTGAGTTATTTACGGACCATAAATCTCTCAAGTACTTTTTCTCAGAAGGACCTGAATTTAAGATACCTATGGTGCATAGAGTTCTTATCATCATATGACTTTGGGATTTCTTATACTCTAGAGAAAGAAAATGAACTTTCATACACTTTGACTAGAAGACGTGCAGAGATGAATGCTATGTTGATAGAATGGAGAAATTTGGAGTTTGTATCAAAGTTTAATTTCCAACCTTGATCGATGTACACACCCAGTTTATCAGCAATAATGGAGGTTAGACTCGTGCTGATGGATCATGGTAGAGTAAATTAACTTCAAGATGCACCATTGGTTGATATTATGAAGCAGCTAGGATGGGGTGAACGATCGAGTTATTTAGATCGCTACTCCAAGGATCAGAAGGGTTATTTAAGTTAAGATGAAAGGCTTTGTGTACCACATGTTAAAGAGTTGATAGAAGAGGTTTTGGTGGAGTTACATCACTCTAGAAGGACTATTCATCTAGGAGGAGCATAAGATGTATCAGGATGTGAAGAGAATATTCTATTCACTAGGGATGAAGAGACGGGTAGCCGAGTATGGGGTGAAGTGTATAACGTGCTAAAGAGTGAAAGTAGAGAAAAAGAAGCGAAGTAGGTTACTACTTCTATCGAACATGCCAGAATGGAAGTGGGAGTGCGTATATATGCACTTTGTGGATGGATTATAATGGGGTAGAAGAGGAAATGAGGGCACATGGGTTATAATGGATCGTCTCAAAAAGAGCACACATTTTATTTTGCTTAAAAGCATGAGAACTGCAGTGACTTTAGCAATGCAGTATACTAAAGAAGTGGTCCAACTACATGGAGTTCCAACAGGTATAGTGAGCGATCAGGATTCACTTAAATTTTGGAGGAGTTTACAAGAGGCGTTGGGAATGAAATTGAATCTAAGCACCGAATATTACCCACATACTGATGGACAGACAAAGAGAGTGAATAAAGTGTTGGAGGATTTGCTAAGGGCTTGTATATTGGATTTTGGAGGTTCATGGTAGGATCATTTACCTCTTCTAGAGTTTGCATACAATAATAGCTACTAGGCTAGTATATGCATGACACCGTTTGATGCATTATATCGAAGGCCATGTAAGTCACTTTCATGTTAGTAGGAGTCTACGAATAAGGTTATTATGGGTTCGAAGATGGTTAGGGATACTGTAAAGCCAACAGAGCTTATAAGAGTGAGGATGAATGCTGCACAAGACCGACAGAAGTCATATATAGATAGAATAAGGAAAGATTTGGAGTTTAAAGTGGGAAATCTGGTTTTTGTTAAAGTTTCTCCGTTGAAGAAGGTAGTAAGATTCGAGAGTTCAGGGAAGTTAGCGCCTAGGTTTATTGACCCATTTCCAGTGTTGGAGTGGATATGAAGATTACCGTACAGAATGGAGCTTCCAAAGAGTTTGGCCGGAGTCCATAACGTGTTCCATGTGTCACATATGTGAAAATGCTTACACGACCCTATGACCATAGTTTCACCTACTCGATTGAAGGAGATAGAATTGGATTCTAAGCCAAGTTCATCCCGTGGTCCGACCTATATTATGGAACGTAGGATGAGATGACTTAGAAATAAGACGGTGAAGTTGGATAGAGTGTAAAAGGAATTGACTCAGTAGAGAGTACATAGGAGGTAAAAGAGAAGATGAGATCTACTCATCCACAACCCTTTTCTAGTATGTATAATGCAATTATAATGCTATGTACATAACATGTTAGCTATATTAGTGTAGTTTAACATTCATAAACACTAGAATTTGGATTTAAAGGGGATCCGGAGGGATTTGGCTAATAACAGTACTTAGAAACTAGGTTAAGTCAGAATATTGTAATTTGATGATTATAAGTTAAATTTGTTTAAATAAATGAGTAAACATGACATAAAAACCAAGGGTTAAGGTCTAGGTATGTTCTTAAGTGACTGGAGGTGGAGCGGAGGCGGCCAGAGGTAGAAAACGATAATGAAACAACAAATTTCCCAAGACCTGAAACTTCCAAAAAATGTGCACACCTATCCATTGGTGAGTAAAACTAGGGCACCGATGGTCGATTCTGGGCACAAGTTGAACCTAGACCCAAAACGGCCTATATAAATAAATAACGAACGATTCGACTCTTGTTTCTCTTTTATTCTGGAAGATGATCTAAGGCTAGTGACAAGACGAATTGTAGTGCTATGAAGTGAACAAATATGTGTTATGATGGATTGTTATTTAAAGTGAATATATACGTTGTTGTGACACAAAAATAAGATACGATGATGGACATGGATGCGAACGAGTCTGGGGTGCAAGTAAACTGCTCAAAATACACATACGGGTACGAATGTGGTCCGATGGCATAAGTAGGTGGTCCATGCATTATGTTGCTTGCCTGCAGTGCTACGACGAGCCAGGTGGAGGAAGTGAATGTTAAGCGACCCACTAGGCTATGGGAGGTCTAGGGTGTGCATCTAATTAGGTAGCACAAGCACAACAAGCGATCCTGTAGGCTTTGGATGGCAAAGGGAAGTGAGTCCTATAGGTGATTGTGTGACGGCGGACAATAGGAAATCTTATAGGGCATGAGGCCAAACCAAGGATGTGAGTCTGCACAGATATGATGCGATATAGTTAGAGGTATATGATAATTTGTTATAATGTGGCCAAGGAATATGTTATGGCCAAGAAATAGACTCATATCATGTTATAGTATTATTTTTGTAATATATTTAGTGCATATTATGGCTCACTTACCAGACTTATGTCTGACCCACTCCTATTTTTTCCTATATATATATATCCTGGTTGAAGGGGTCTAGGGATGAGATGGCATCGGGAATGGTGATTCATTTGTATATTGTATCTATGGTGTAAATAAGTGTTGTACTTGGATTTGATTATGTATGCGGTTTGTGTTGTATTTATATTTATTTAGACACATGTATCTAACATTATAGACATGTTGGGGTGATGTGACTATGATATTTGTTTATGTATTATATTTTATTTTCTTCTACTGTAAGACTCTGAAAGTAATTATTAGATAGTATTAGTCAGAACAATATCTGATATCTGTCTTTGTTGGTAATTATATATGTTATCTCACCTGCAACGACTCGTCCTTTGGTTCTTGGGTTATCAGAGTCGGTTCAGGCACAGTCTGCCAGTTCAATTTCTTAGAAATAACACTAACCATGGAAAGACTATTGGAATAATAAAGCATACTAAAGAGATTTGGCCAAAAAATGATCAAGGATATGATAGATATGGAAGGAAAAGGAATGATGGATTTTAAGGTCAATAACAACTTTATGGGAGCTTCATTCACTGAAGAGATTATAACGTATATCAAAATTATTTCGATTAAATATAATGGATCGACTGTGACTACCGTTGGCTTTTGAAAGCCATATGGACATTTACGATGCTTCTGGAGTAGTAAGATGTAAATTGTTCCCTACTATTTTCTTTGGTGCAGCTTTAAAATGGTAATGTCGCCATCAAAAGAAGACTACTTACTCATAGGAAAAAATTTCATATGGATATTTGGTATAATTTTTACCTCCAAGGGGCCAACTATAAATGCAAGCATCTTAGAAATTATAAAAGAAAGGCTAGGGGAGTTGATGAGAGATTATCTGAAATGATTTAATGTTGAGGCCAATAAGGCCGAGAGGGTGAGTAATAGGGGAAAATTAATGGCTGTAAAATTTGAGCTGATAGAAAACAACCCATTCTGGAAGGAACTCTGTATCTATAGGTGTAAGGATTTACAAAACATTTGTTTCCAAGCCGATAAATTTATCTGAATGGACGAAATCTTTCATGAGACTAAGAAGTCTCAACAAAGAGATATGGGATGTTTTTTGACCATTAATAAAAGAGAAAAGTGGAAGGAAGCATTACAAGCAAATTATGTTCACTTGAATCAACCTATTCCATTTATTTATCCTATGGCTAAGCATGAGATAGAATATCCTGCATCATTCAAATCTAAGATGAACCTAGAACCCAATAAAGGATGGGATTACTGCACTTTCCACAAAGTGAATAGTAATAAAACCAACGACTACCGTATTTTAGATGGAATTATTTAAAGCATTACAAGAAGGGAGCACCCAAAAGAATTTTTTAAGAGTGACCAGAAAATTTCCAAGATCCAATAATAATGGAAAGCCCCCAACTAATTATACAAACTTCTTGGAAAATAATCCCCATAAAAGTATACATCGTTAATCAACTATATTGACATTAGTCATAGAGGCATGCACAATGTAGGAATGAGCAAATGTGCAAGGAATAGGTACATATGAGAAGCAAAAGGAATCTATTCAGTAGGAGTAGAGAGCCCAACAAAACTATACCAAAGCATTATCCAGAATCCATATCTTATAACAACTCCAAAATAACTAAGAGGAGGATGGCATCCACATAACATTACGCTAATGATTATAGCTCAAATTGGAATTTTTTTACTGTCCAAAATACCAATGGACATTGGAAGCGTGGTGAATGTAATCATTAATAATGCCTTTTATCATATGGAAATCACTACAAACCTTGAGCATACTATGGGACCTTTAAGACTTTATTTGTAGTGATGGACAAACCTTCTTACAATAATGCTTTTTCGAAAGACTAGTCTTAGATTAGATAGACATATTAGTTTCTCCCAAATGCTTACTTGTGAAATTCCATTCTAAAGTCAGACGGGGAACCATGCGAGAGGAACAATTTAGCTTCTAGGAAATGTTTTTCATAGCTTATGAACAATGCAATAAAGAGGGTAATTCTTATTATGGACTTGTGCTAAACAAATTAAGCGAAACTAAAATTCCTAAGCCCTTGCATATTAGTTATCATGAAATAATATCTAAGGAAAATAAACAAAAGGTACCAATGGAAAAGCACATGAAGCTGGATAAAAAGATCAAATTATCAGATAGGAAAAGGAAATATACAGAGCTAAATCAGACAATTCAAGATGTGAATCTTGAAAATGTTCGAGAAGAAATAGTATCGAAAATTAATTCTAAAGACAATGAAGAGAATACAAATCACTAGAAGACTTGGAGGAGGTAATCTTAGATCCATAAGATTCCACTAAAACAGTGAAGATAGGGAAATGGTTAAACAAACATACAAGTGAAAATCTAATCTTATTCCTTCAATCAAGTAAGGATGTTTTCACCTGGATCCATGCTGATATGGTGGGGATTGACCTCGTAGTGACGTATCATGCACTCAACATAGACCCAAAGTTTACACTTATAAAGCAAAAGAAGAAACAGTTCAACAAAGTCCATACCATAGTGTTACAAGAAGAAGTTAAGAGATTATTAGAAAATGGTTTCATTAGAGAAGTGTTCTATCTGAAGTGGTTGACAAACCCAGTATTGGTTAAGAAGTCTAATGGGAAGTGGAGAACATGTGTTGATTATACATATCTAAATAAGTCATGCCTGAAAGACTATTATCTCCTCCCAAGGATTGATCAACTAGTTGATGCCACAAGTGGATATAAGTTGTTATCATTTATGGATGCACACTCAGGATATAACCATATTTCTATGTTCAAGCCTAATGAGGAATATACAAGCTTTGTGATTGATTGGAGAACATATTGTTATAAGGTAATGCCATTTGGTAAAAATGCTGAAGCCACATATCAATGATTAGTAAAAATAATTTTCAAGGATCAAATTGGAAAAAACATGGAAGCATATGTTGATGACATGTTAGTAACTTCCAAAGAAGAAATCAAGCACATAAATGAAATGTTTGGGGTTCTATGGAAGTATGAAATAAAGTTAAATCGACAAAAGTGTTCTTTCCGGAATCGATCTAGAAAGTTCTTAGGATATATCATAAGTTCTCGAGGAATAGAAGCTAATCCTAATCAAATAAGGGCATTCAAGATATGGCGGAGCCTAAAACATGGGAGGACGTAATAGGGTTAAATGGTCGAATTGATGTACTTGACCCATTTATATCAAAAGCAACAAATAAATATATTTCGTTCTTTAACGTAATCAAGAAGTAAAGAACTTTTGAATGGGTGGAAGAAATTCGAAGGGCCTTTTAAGAATTAAAAGTTCATCTAGGAAAGCCATTAATACTTTCTAGGCCATTGGAGGGGGAATTTTATTTGTATAACTAGCGGTATCGGAACATGCGATAATTTTCGTTCTAATAAGGGAAGAAAATGGAATCTAGTTACCAGTATATTATTCAAGAGGCTAAAGATGTAAAAACTAGATATCCGGTTATAGAAGGGCTAGCATATAACCTAATATTATCAGCATGAAAACTGAGATCTTATTCCAGGCACATCCAATCAATATGTTAACCAATTATCTGCTTAAGGAAGTCTTTAGTAAACCTGAGACATCTGGAAGGTTGATAAAATAAAGAATGGAATTTAGCCAATATGATATTGAGTATTTGCCTAAAATATCAATAAAGGACAAGCTTTAGCTGATTTTGTAACAAAATGCATAGGTTTACTAAAGAGCAAAAGGAAAAGGAAAGGAAACTTGAACCAAGGTGGCAGTTATTTGGTGATGGTGCTTTAAAAGAACAAGGAACCAAGATTGGATATGTGATAGTTACACCCAATGGATATAGATTGTATTACATGATCAAAGTGGGATTTTGTATGACCAATAATGTAGCTGAATATGAATCAATGAAAGCTAGGTTGTCTTTGGCCCAACAACTAAAAATCCTAAGAATAGAAGTATTTGGTGATTCACAGCTAATGTTAAATCTATTAAACAAGACTATCAAATAAAGGATGCCTGATTAATTCAATACATTAAAAAGATCCATAAGATGTTGGCCCAGTTTGAAGACTTTACCGTCCACTAAGTATTGAGGGAAAATAATGCACAAGCATACTCATTAGCAAAACTGGAAATTCGCAAGGATTAACAGAAGTAAAAATTATTCTTGTTGGATTTTAACAAAATCTTAGCGTTGAGTTCAAATTGGAAGTATCAAGTAATGGAGTTTAGTTTTAACTTGCTCGCAAGTCCAACAACCATAAGATAGTGAAGAAAATTCCCAAGAAGTTACTAATCACAAGAAAAACTATGAAGAAATAGGGATGCCTAATCGCGATAATCAATAGACAAATAGTTGGATGGAACTTATAACCAAGTAGTTAGAAAAATGAACATTTCCAACGTATAAAAATGAGTCAAAGAAACTGAGATACCAAGCTCCTTCCTATACTATGGTCGATGGGATATTATATAAAAAAGGCATTCAATCCCTTATTTGGTATGCATTACTCGTAAAAAGGTATAAAGCTACTAAAGGAAGCTCACATAGGATTCCATGGAGATTACTCCATTGGAGTGAAGTCAGTAAAGAAAATAACGAGACGATGTTATTATTGACGCCGTATTACTGAAGAAACTTTAACTTATGTGAAAAGGCACTATAAATGTCAACGATTCTTTAGAATTCCATGACTACCCCTGAGTGAGTTAACTTCCATCACATGTTCTTGGCCTTTTGACATATGAGGAATCAACTTGATAGGACCTCTTCCCATCTCAAAAGGAGGGTCGGAATTTGCAGTAGTAGCATCGACTATTTTACTAAGTGGGTGGAAGCTGGGCCACTGCCCAATATTACCTTGGGAAAAATCTTGAAGTTTTTTATCAAAACATAGTTACTCGATTTGGACTTCCAAAAAAATCATTTTCAATAATGAGATTCAATTTAAGAGTGAAGAGTTCACTCGCTTTTGTAATAAACATAGGATAGTAAAAAGTTTCTCATCAGTCGCACACCTAAAAGCCAGTGGGTTGGTAGAAGCACAAAATAAAACTATTAGGAATATTTTGAGGAAATGATTAGAAAAGGCAAAATGAAACAAGGTGGAAGAATTCCCACTTGTTTTATGGTCATATAGGACTTCCCCAAAGACAGTCATTGGGAACACCCTATATTCTCAGACATTTGATTTTGAGGCAATGCTAACGATAGAGGTTGAAGTCTCATCGCATTGAAGGATTGCGTATGCCTACAATCCAAACCAAGAATTAAAGAAGGAATCTCTAGACTTAATTAATGAGCTAAGAGATCAGGTTGCATTACGAACAATAGAATATTAGCAAAGAATTTCCAAATATTATAATTCAAAAAAGAGAAAGGGCATTCCAAAAAGGAGATCTAGTACTTAGAAGGTAATGGAAATTACTAAGAACCCAACGGAATGTTCATTAAGGCCAAATTAGGATGGGTATCTGGTCATCCATGAAGTAATACCTCTAGGAACTTATTAACTAATTAGACCAGACTAAAATGTAATAGCAAGAATGTGGAATGTTGAACATTTGAGACCGTATTTCACTATACTGGATGAATAAAATGAAATACTGAAGATTCTCTCCTTAACTAATATTTACAAAAATTTCCACGATATTTTCAAAAAGAAAATGGATTTCCAAAAAATGAAACAGTTTTACAGAAATTGAATTTCTAAAAGGTTTTCAAAAATGATTTGCGAAACGATTTTGCATAACTTTCAGCTTCTGAACTAAGCTGCATTATGTACAAAGAAAATCCTAACCCGATGAGGTCAGTGAGATTCATTGAGCAGAAGCACAATTAATACCTAGCAGAGGATAAAAGTTTTTAGTCTTGCCTCTAAGCCTAGCTAAAGCAGCCACCAAAAGAGTGATGTTTGAATTAAGCCTTTGGTCCTTCTTCTAGGCCTGTACAAAGCAAACATCTAAGGGAGATAGTCAATCAAGCCTTTAGTCCTACCTTTGATCCTAGCTAAATTAACCATCCCAAGAGTGGTGGTCAATTTAAGCCATTTGTCCTGCATATAGGCCTAGTCAGAGCAACCATCTAAAGGATATGGTCAATCAAGCCTTTAGTCCAACCTTTGAGTCTGGCTAAAGCAACTAGCCAAAGATCGATGGTCAAACTAAGCCTTTAGTCCCACATTCGAGCCTGGCCAAAGAAACCACCCAAGGGAGATGGTCGATAAGACTTTAGTCCTGCCTTTGAGGCTAGCTAAAGCAACCTCCTAAAGAATGGTGGTCAAACTAAGTCTGTAATCCCTCCTTCAACTTGCCAAAGCAACCATCCAAGGGAGATGGTCAATCTAGCCTTTAGTTTCACCTTGAAGCTTGGCTAAAGCAACAACCTAAATGGTGGTGGCTAAAACAAAGCCTTGTTGATCTCACCTCTGAGCCTATCTGAGGCAACCGTCCAAGAAACATAAGTTAAGAAAAGCAACCAAAGAGAAAAGAGATATTCAATAAAGAGCTTTCAGAGAGCTACACCCACTAAAGAAAGAACTTAAAAGACAGGCTAAAGATAGAAGCTTACTTAAGCTACAGCATAAGTAAACTGTAACCTAATTATTGTTAACATTATTTAAGATATTTAATTAGATAAATTAAATAGAATAATGAAGATAAGGGGATTGAGATTTGAATAAAACTATAAGAAGGCCATGCTTAATAGTTATGAATGGGCTTAAATGGACTAATATGTTATTAATTTACATAAAGCCCTATTAAGGAATAACATCCTTCATTTCTATAACCCACCTATTCACGTATCCCTTCATTTTCTCACGTTCATCTTATTTCTCTAAAACAAAACAAATGAAAACCTAAGAAAGCCGACCATTAACAAGGAGGAAAAGAGGAAAATTCAATCTAAAGCTAAGGATCAAAGATAGGAATAATGAAGCTAAGGACCATTAACAAGGTGTCAGAGAAGATTGAGTTGATCCGAGGAAGGATGAAGGAAGCTCAGTCTAGACAAAAGAGTTACGCAGATAAGAGGCGTAAAGACATGGAATTCTCAGTTGGAGATAAGGTTTTCATTAAGGTGTCACCGATGAAAGGCGTGGTGCAATTTGGAAAGTCAGGGAAACTAGCACCAAGATATGTAGGACCATTCCAGATTATAGAGAGGATTGGAAAGCTCGCATACAGAGTAGAGTTACCGAGGAGTATGGCAGGTGTCCATAATGTATTTCATGTGTCTCATCTTCGTAAGTATGTGCATGATCCTGAGACTAATATTCCTTTAACAGGGTTGGAAGACTTGATAGTAGAGCCTAATTTGACTTTTGTTAGACAGCCGGTTCGGGTTGTAGTGAGGGATGAGAAAAGATTGAGGAATAAGACAGTCAGATTGATAAAAGTTCAGTGGAGCGACAAAGAGAAGGACTGTACTTGGGAGACCGAGGATAGGATTAGAGATACTTATCCAAATCTGCTTTGAGGGTATGTCTATATTAGATTTATATAGATAGTTGCTAGTCAGATAGGCTAGTATGGTTGTTAGCAGCTGTTACAGATGATTACTGTGTTTAGTATTTAGTCCTTACTGAATTTTGAAGATGAAATTCCTTAAGGGGGAGAGCTTGTAACATCCCTAATTTTTGATAACATTATTTAAAATATTTAATTAGATAAATTAAATAGAATAATGATTATAAGGGGACTGAGATTTGAATAAAACTATAAACAGGTCGTGCTTATAGTTATGAATGGGCTTAAATGGACTAATATGTTATTAATTTACATAAAGGTCTATTAAAGAATAACCGACTTCATTTCTATAATCCACCTATTCACGTATCCCTTCATTTTCTCACGTTCATTTTATTTCTCTAAAACAAAACGAACTAAAACCTAAGAAAGCCGGCCATTAACAAGGAGGAAAAGAGGAAAATTCAATCTAAAGCTAAGGATCAAAGATAGGAAGGACTAATCAACAACAAATATCAAATTCCTTATTATATCTAAAGTGAATAATAATTCATTCCATCTCTATTTTGTTTTTATAATCATATGTTTTCGGATTTAAGATGAAATTCGTTTTTATGATACTTTCGATGATGATATGCTTGAATTATTATATGGTTGATTTAAACCAATTTATTTACATATGAATTTGCACGGTTTTAGGGCATAATCGATCGTTATCGAGTTTAGAATTCCAAGGAAAAAATTTATATTAGGTAAAACATGATTTTAGAGATGGGTTTAAATTTTCATTATATTCCAAGATATGGAAAATTTATTATGAATTTCTAAAGGAAAATTTGATATATTTGGGTTTAAAATTTATTTCGATAGTTTCAGGAATAAATTGGGTCTAGAATTTTAATATGTTAGATAACATGATGAAATTGAATTTCTATGATTTTTGGGGATATTTCCTAATCGATTTGCTATGGAAAATAAATTATTTTAAAAAAGGACTTATTTTCAAAATTGGTTTTGCTTAATGGAAGGGCTTAAATGCTAATTTTCATTTGATTTAGATCTGATAAATGTGGCAGTTATTTTGTAAAGTATTTGAAAAGTTTTAAGGCAACCAATTAAAAGATTACACATAGGCAGGTTAGTTAAAGCAATTACTAAAAATGAGCATGTTTCAGCCTTTAATTAGAAAAGAGTGTTCCACCTCCTTTAGTAGTACCTTTCGACTCCAATGCTTCCATCCCAACTCAGTTGAAACCAACCCAGCCGAAACCTACCCTAGTCAAAGTCAAAACACAAGGTATCACTTAGATGGTAAGCAGTGGATTGGAGGATAGGCGGAAGCTATGGTATCGAAAGCAATGCTTCCGATGGGGTCGAAACCTTAGTTCTGTTTTCAAATGTTAAGTGCCTGTTTTGTTTTACCTAAAGAATTCGACGTAGTCGAAACCAATGTTTTCGAAAGGAGTTTATAAATAGCTTTCGAAGAAGGTTGCGTATTATGTCTAAAGTATTAGCTTTCGAAAGAGTTCCTTTTGTTTTTGAATAAGTGCTTTCGAAAGTAATGGTTTCGACCAAGTCGAAACCCGGCCGCTATTTTCCCTTCCGAGTGTATTGAAGCCATAAATGCTTTCGAAGGGTTATCTCTATTTGAACCTAAGCTAAGCCACTTCCTAAATGCTTTCGAAAGGGGTTGAGGGTTCCGAAGGCAATGGGGTCGAAGGGGGGGTTTCGATGCTAACCTTCGAAGTTTTAACTTAAAGGTTTTAAGCTTTCGAAAAGGTGGTTCTGACACCCTCTACTTTTCTCCAAACAATTCTATAAGGGTTTCGAAAGAGATACTTTCGTATATAACCACTTTGATCCAAAAGATGGTTTTAAAAAGTAAAGCCTAATGTTTTCGAAAGGTGTACTTTCATTAGTTTCGAAGCTATTTTCCTAAAGATTATTGAGCAAGGTTTTGACACATTCGAAAGTTACGATTTTGTTTCGAAAGGATTGAGTTATAGAGCTTCGATGGTATATACTTAGAGTTTTGAAAAGAAGTTTTCTATGCTTTCAAAGGAGGTCATCCAGCGGTTTCGAAAGTGATGTTTTAAGGTTTCAAAACAAATAACCCATTCTCATTTAAAAGGAATTACCATGGCATAAATAAAAATTTTGGAGAGTGTTACTTTTTCATATATTTATTCACATTGTAATTAAACCTTAACGGTATTTTGGGAAAGGGAACAATAACTAGCTAGGTTGCCCTAGTAGTGAATATAACATATGAAATGTTAAAATCTTAATTGAAGATATTGGCAGGGGCCAATAGGTTCACAGTAACCCATGAAAACTGTGTAAAGAGAAAGATATTAGCAGGGGTTAATAGGTTCATTGTCAGCCCATGAAAACTATGATTTGATATTGGTAGGGGCCAATAGGTTTATAGTTAGCCCATGAAAACTATATCCGGATTAAGATATTGACAGTTAGTCAATTGGTTCCTAGTTAGCCCATGAAAACTAGGATAATGGAAAAGATTTGGAGTTACCAATAGGTTCTTAGTGGTACCATGAAAACTATGAAATTGGACAGATAGTCCATAAACATTTAACAGGTTAATAGTAACCCTAGAAACTGTAATTGAGATAGATAGTCAGAATTAATGGGGATGGGTAATCCATAATTAACTTACTTGTTTGCATATAATCATAATATTTTGAATTGTTTTAACCATTATGGATGCAGGAGCATAGCATATGGTTTTATAAAAATTTTAAGATACTGGTGAGGTAAAACTCCGTTCCGCTAAGCGACGTGGTCTCACTAAATATCAAAAAGATTTGAGATGGTAGATTATTATTCATACTAGGCTTTATGTCTGACTCGAAGTTTTTGTTTTCCCCTTAAACTTTCGGGTACTTAATTGATTTTGAGTAGTTTGAGGTTTAGGGTTTTCAGGTGTTCTTTTAGACGAATAAAGCTTCCGTGACATGCAGGAGGCATGTTAGCTACTTAGAGTTCTTTTATTTCCGCTATGTTTGGTTGTAAAGGCGAACTTGTTTTATTGCCATATTATATACTCTAATAATCCAAGGGGGCATCTTCATATGTCGCTCTTGGCGTATTTTGTAATAAGTATATTTTGTATGAATGTGGTTTACGCTCTGGGATTAGGTAACTGATATGAAATATTTTGAAATGGAATGTGGACTTTGTTTGCTGATTTAAAATTTTCCATATTCATGTGTTTCTGTGTATCAATGTATCTAACATTGCTGTATTTGGTCGTCGAGGATTAATAACTATGGGTGACTACACATCCATAGCCGTTAATTTTGGGCCGCCAAGTAGGGGGATGTTACAAGTTGGTATCAAAGAATTGGTTTATTAAACTTTAAAAGAAACTTAAACCTAAAAGATTTTTCAAACATAATCCAATGAATCAGACAACAAGATTGGGGTTTGGGTTAACGTTATTGTAACGTACTTGTATTAATATATAGTTATATATATATATAAGTACGTATTCCCCGCTCTCTTAGACCATTCTTTTGTATCTTACTAAGGCTCGTATGCAGATTTACGAGAAAAAAGATATGGAAGCAGGAAATGGAAGAGGAAATCTCGGTGGAGGAAGCACCACAACTAATGGAAATGCTCGACCCACTACTAGGAGGAACCCGGGTCGATCGGCTAATGCTAATAACCAAAATGCTGATGCCAATGTGGGTGCTGGAAATCCACCAGTAGATATGGGGGCGATGTATCAGTTCTTTGCCAATATGATACAAGCAGGAGCTGCTGCCAGAAATTGCTGGAAATTTTGGAGGAGCTAATCCTATAGCTCCAGGTGGGAATAATTATGCTTGGTTGAGTAGGGACTACACCAGTCTTGGTGGGAAGCCATTCCTGGGGACGGAGAATGCTATTGAGGTTGAGAATTGGTTGTTGCATTGTGAGTGGATATTTGCTGATTTGGGTTTAGATGATGCGTAAAAGAGAAGGTTGGCCTCTAGATAGTTGCAAGGGTCAGCGCTTCACTGGTGGAATAGTGTTACTGCCGGGGTTCCGGAAGAACAGTTGACTTGGGAAGATTTTAAAAGGAGATTTGAGCAAAAGTTTGTGTCTGAGCTTGCTAAGTCAGAACCGATGAGGAAGTTTATGGATCAGGGGCAGGGAGAGATGTCGGTTGTTGAGTATGTCACTAAGTTTGAGGAGCTGTCCTGATATGGACATAATATTATAGACACTGACATCAGAAGGAACAAGAGGTTCATTAGGGGACTGAGGCCCGAGATTGCTAGGGGGACCCTGCCACATCTTCGTGATCCTAGTAATTTAGTTGTGGAGATGGCCATTCGCCATGAGGAGATGCTTGCTAGTTGTGTTAGAGAGAAGCCAGTGGAAATTCAGGGTTCTCAGGGAAAGAAGAGAAAGTTCTTTAGAAAGAAAGGAGCCCAGAAGGGAGATACTTCCAAGAAGGCGAAGGCTGAGTTAGTTTGCGTTAAGTGTGACAAGAAGGGTCATTATGCGAATGAGTGCTGGTCAGGTAATGGCAGAAGGCTGCAAATAAGAAGAATGTGAAGTGCTTCAACTATGATCAAATTGGGCATTACAAGAATCGATGTCTGGAGCCAGTTAGGGAGGACAAAGGAATGGTTTTTGCTATTGGACCAGCTAGGCCTACTGGAGCTGATAAAGGGAAGACTGTGATGGAAGGTACGTTTTTGATATAGGGTATACCAGTTAGAATACTTTTTGATACTGGTGCATCACATTCATTTATATCTCAGTGTTTGGTTGATAGATTTTGCTTAGAACCTACCTACCTTATTACTTCCTTAAGGGTTGCGAGTCCAATAGGAGGGTATGCAACTCTAGGGTTGAGATGTGACCAGTTAGAACTGGATTTGTTAGGTCATAAGTTTGCATGTAGTTTGTATGTTTTCGATTTCATAGATTTTAGAATCATCTTGGATATGGATTGGTTGGGTAAGTATGAGGCTAGAATGTTTTGCTAGGATAAGGAGATATCATAGAGACATCCTATGGTCATAACCGAGTGATATTCTCAGTAGAGAATTTTGACCGAAGTATTAGTGCCTTGTTAAGTGCCATGGAAGAGGAAGAAGAGCTAAGTCAAGTTCAAGTAGCAAGAGAGTTTGCAGATGTCTTTGAGCCAGTCACAGGACTACCACCGAAACGAGCAGTTGAGTTTTGTATAGATCTTGTGCCTGAAGCTGAACCTGTTAGTAGATCACCTAGTAGAATGACACTGACAGAGATGAGGGAATTGAAGGTGCAGCCAGTGGATCTTGAAGGAAGGAATTTTATCAGGCCAAGCAGTTCGTCTTGGGGAGCGGTCGCGACTTTCGTGAAGAAACCAGATGGGTCGTTGAGGATGTGTATCGACTATCGTAAGCTGAACGAAAGGACAATAAAGAATAAGTATCCTTGCCAAGAATTGATGATCTGTTTGACCAGTTGAGTGGAGTCATGGTGTTTTCCCAGTTGGATTTGGCGACAGGATTCCATTAGTTAAGAGTGGCAGAGTATAGTATTCCTTTGACAGCATTTCAAACTAGGCATGGTTCTTATGAGTGGTTGGTGATGCCATTAGGATTAACAAAGGCACCTGCTTTCTTCATGGATTTGATGAACCGAGTTTTCCGAGAGTACTTGGATAGGTTTGTTCTGGTGTTTATAGATGACATTTTAGTATACTCTAAGGATGAAAGGGAGCACGAAGTTCATCTTAGAGTGGTGCTCGAGACGCTGAGGCAGAATCAGCTGAAGGCAAAGTTTACCAAGTGTCATTTTTGGAAGAGAGAGGTTAAGTTTCTTGGTCATATGGTTTCAAAGAAAGGCTTGTCAGTCAATCTAGATAAGATCGAAGCTGTGAATAATTGGAAGAGATTAGAGACGGTGACTGAGATTAGAAGTTTTCTTGGACTTGCTGGGTATTATCAGAGATTCATCAAGGACTTCTCGCGGATAGTAGCGCCTTTGACTAAGCTAACCAGGAAGGAGGTGAAGTTTGTTTGGTCCGAAAAATGTGAGGAAGCATTCCTTAAGTTAAAGCATTTGTTGACCAATGCACCAGTGTTATTAGTTACAGATGGAAACCAAAGGTTGGTGGTGTATACTGATGCATGTGGAACTGGATTGGGAGCTATGTTGATGCAAGAGGGTTAAGTGATTGCCTATGCTTCATGACAGATTAGACCACATGAAGTGAGATATCCCACTCATAATTTGGAATTGGCTGTGGTAATATTCGCATTGAAGGTTTGGAGGCATTATCGCTTAGGGGAGAGATTTGAGCTATACATCGACCATAAGTCTTTACAATATTTATTCTCCTAGAAGGAGTTGAATATAAGACAACAGAGGTGGCTGGAGTTTTTGGCTGCTTATGATTTTGGTATAGAGTATACACCAGGGAAAGGTAATAAGGTAGCTGATGATTTAAGCCGAAGACATCAGAATGTGGTGTTAGCTATGTTGGCGGAGTGGAAGGATTTAGAAGCTTTGGCCAGTTGTGTGGTGCAGTTAAGATCGACTACTAGTTTTAGTCAGAGTACTTCCATGTTGTCTTGTTTGGAAGTTAGACCAGTGCTGATCGAGAGGATTGCTTCTAAGTAGAAAGAGGATCCAGTGTTAGCCGAGAGGATTAAAAGGCTCAAGATTGGAGATGAGATCGATGATCTAAAGGACTTTAGTCTTAACTAAAGAGGATGGTTGAGAAAGAATGGAAGGTTGTCTGTTCCAAATGTGGAGGACTTAAGGAAAGAAGTTCTTGGAGAATGTCATCGATCCAAGTTTACGATTCATTTGGAGGGACCGAGATGTATCAAGATATGAAGAGGAGCTTCTATTGTGAAGGTATGAAGAAGCATGTTGGCTTGTGGGTTAGGCAGTGCGCGAACTGTCAACAAGGGAAAGCTGAACATCAGAGGCCGAGTGGGTTGCTTCAACCTTTAGAGATTCCAGTTTGGAAATGAGATTCGATATCCATGGATTTTATAGACGGGTTGCCAAGGTCAAATAGAGGTAATGAAAGTATATGGGTTATAGTGGATAGGTTGACCAAATGTGCCCATTTCATTCCCGTTAAGTCAACCAGGACAACACCTATTTTAGCTAAGTTGTTCCTGAAGAACATAGTTAGACTACAAGGAGTTCCTAGTAGTATAGTTAGTGACAGAGATGCCTTGTTCACTAGTGAATTTTGGAAGAGTCCACAGGAAGTATTGGGTACCGAGCTTAAAATGAGTACTGCATATCACCCTCAGACAGATGGACAGACAGAGAGAGTCAATACGGTACTCGAGGGTTTATTGAGAGCTTGTGTATTAGACTTTGGTGGATCTTGGAGAGATCACCTACATTTGGTTGAGTTTTCCTATAATAATAGTTACCAGACTAGTATAGGAATGATGCCTTCTGAAGCTTTGTATGGAAGGCCATGCATATCACCAGCATGTTGGTTGGAGACTGGAGACAGATTGGTCTTAGGTCTAGATTTGGTTAGGGAGGCGTCAGAGAAGATTGAGTTCAACCGAGGAAGGATGAAGGAAGCTCAGTCCAGACAAAAGAGTTATGCAGATAAGAGGTGTAAAGACCTGGAATTCTCAGTTGGAGATAAGGTTTTCATTAAGGTGTCATCGATCAAAGGCGTGGTGCGATTTGAAAAGTCAGGGAAACTAGCACCAAGATATGTAGGACCATTCCTATAGAGAGGATTGGAAAGCTTGCATACAGAGTAGAGTTACCGAGGAGTATGGCAGGTGTCCATAATGTATTTCATGTGTCTCATCTTCGTAAGTATGTGCATGATCCTGAGACTAATATTCCTCTAACAGGGTTGGAAGACTTGATAGTAGAGCCTAATTTTACTTTTGTTAGACAGCCGGTTCGGGTTGTAGCGAGGGATGAGAAAAGATTGAGGAATAAGACAGTCAGGTTGGTAAAAGTTCAGTGGAGCGACAACGAGAAGGACTGTACTTGGGAGACCATGGACATGATTAGAGATACTTATCCAAATCTGCTTTGAGGGTATGTCTATATTAGATTTATATAGATAGTTTCTAGTCAGATAGGCTAGTATGGTTGTTAGCAGCTGTTACATATGATTGCTATGTTTAGTATTTAGTCCTTACTGAATTTTGAAGACAAAATTCCTTAAGGGGGAGAGCTTGTAACATCCCTAATTTTTGATAACATTATTTAAAATATTTAATTAGATAAATTAAATAGAATAATGATTATAAGGGGACTGAGATTTGAATAAAACTATAAAAAGGCCGTTCTTATAGTTATGAATGGGCTTAAATGGACTAATATGTTATTAATTTACATAAAGGCCTATTAAGGAATAACTGCCTTCATTTCTATAACCCACCTATTCACGTATCCCTTCATTTTCTCACGTTCATTTTATTTCTCTAAAACAAAACGAACTAAAACCTAAGAAAGCCGGCCATTAACAAGGAGCAAAAGAGGAAAATTCAATCTAAAGCTAAGAATCAAAGATAGGAAGGACTAATCAACAACAAATATCAAATTCCTTATTATATCTAAGGTGAATAATAATTCATTCCATCTCTATTTTGTTTTTATAACCATATGTTTTCGGATTTAAGATGAAATTCGTTTTTATGATACTTTCGATGATGATATGCTTGAATTATTATATGGTTGATTTAAACCAATTTATTTACATATGAATTTGCACGGTTTTAGGGCACAATCGATCTTTATCGAGTTTAGAATTCCATGGAAAAAATTTATATTAGGTAAAACATGATTTTAGAGATGGCTTTAAATTTTCATTATATTCCAAGATATGGAAAATTTATTATGAATTTCTAAAGGAAAATTTGATATATTTGGGTTTAAAATTTATTTCGATTGTTTCAGGAATAAATTGGGTCTAAAATTTTAATATGTTAGATAACATGATGAAATTGAATTTCTGTGATTTTTGGGGACTTTACCTAATCGATTTGCTATGGAAAATAAATTATTTTAAAAAAGAAGGACTTATTTTCAATTTTGGTTTTGCTTAATGGAAGGGCTTAAACGTTAATTTTCCTTTGATTTAGATCTGATAAATGTGGCAGTTATTTTGTAAAGTATTTGAAAAGTTTTAAGGCAAACAATTAAAAGATTACACATAGGCAGGTTAGTTAAAGAAATTACTAAAAATGAGCATGTTTCAGCCTTTAATCAGAAAAGAGTGTTCCGCCTCCTTTAGTAGTACCTTTCGACTCCAATGCTTCCATCCCAACTCAGTCGAAACCAACCCAGCCGAAACCTACCCCAGTCAAAACTAATACACAAGGTATCACTTTGATGGTAAGTAGTGGATTGGAGGATAGGCGGAAGCTATGGTGTCTAAAGCAATGCTTCCGATGGGGTCGAAACCTTAGTTCTGTTTTCAAATGTTAAGTGCTTGTTTTGTTTTACCTAAAGAATTCGATGTAGTCGAAACCAATTTTTTCGAAAGTAGTTTATATATAGCTTTCGAAGAAGGTTACCATATTATGTCTAAAGTATTAGCTTTTGAAAGAGTTCCTTTTGTTTTTGAATAAGTGCTTTCGAAAGTAATGGTTTCAACCAAGTCGAAACCCGGCCGCTATTTTCCTTTCCAAGTGTATTGAAGCCATAAATGGGTTCGAAGGGTTATCTCTATTTTAACATAAGCTAAGCCACTTCCTAAATGCTTTCGAAATGGGTTGAGGGTTCCGAAGGCAATGAGGTCGAAGGGGGGGTTTCGACGCTACCCTTCGAAGTTTAAATTAAAGGTTTTAAGCTTTCGAATTGGTGGTTCCGACACCATCTACTTTTCCCTAAACAATTCTATAAGGGTTTCGAAAGAGATACTTTCGTATATAACCACTTTGACCCAAAAGTTATTTTTAAAGATTAAAACCGAATGTTTTCGAAAGGGGTACTTTCATTAGTTTCGAAGCTATTTTCCTACAGATTATTAAGGAAGGTTTTGACACATCAAAAGTTATGATTTGGTTTCGACAGGATATAGTTATAGAGCTTCGAAAGGTATATACTTAGAGTTTTGAAAAGAGGTTTTCTATGCTTTCGAAGGAGGTCATCCAGTGGTTTCGAAAGTGATGTTTTAAGGTTTCAAAAAAATAACCCATTCTCATTTTAAAAGGAATGACCATGGCATAAATAAAGATTTTTGAGAGTGTTACTTTTTCATATATTTATTCACATTGTAATTAACCCAAAGGGCAGAATAACCAGCTAGGTTGACCCAGTAGTGAATATAACAAGGGCCAATAGGTTCATAGTCAGCCCATGATAACTATGATTTGATATTGGGAGGGGCCAATAGGTTTATAGTTAGCCCATGAAAACTATACCCGGATTAAGATATTGACAGTTAGCAATAGGTTCCTAGTTAGCCCATGAAAACTAGGATAATGGAAAAGATATTGGAGTTACCAGTAGGTTCTTAGTGTTTCTATGAAAACTATGAAATTGGAAAGATAGTCCATAAACATTTAACAATTTAATAGTAACCCTAGAAACTGTAATTGAGACAGATAGTCAGAATTAATGGGGATGGGTAATCCATAATTAACTTGTTTGCATATCATCATAATATTTTGAATTGTTTTAACCATTGTGGATGCAGGAGCACAGTATATGGTTTTATAAAAAATTTAAGATACTAGTGAGGGGAAAACCAGTTCCGCTAAGCGGCGTGGTCTCACTAGATATCAAAAGGATTTGAGATGATAGATTATTATTCATACTAAGCTTTATGTCTGACTCGAAGTTTGTATTTTCCCCTTAAACTCTCGGGTACTCAATTGATTTTGAGTAGTTTGAGGTTTAGGGTTTTCAAGTGTTCTTTTAGACGAATAAAGCTTCCAATGAAGTATAGTAGGCATGTTAGCTACTTAGAGTTATTTTATTTCCGCTGTGTTTGGTTGTAAAGGCAAACTTGTTTTTATTACCATATTATATACTCTGATCATCCAAGGAGGCATCTTCATATGTCGCTCTTGGCATATTTTGTAATAAGTATATTTTTCTAAACGTGGTCTGCACTTTGGGATTATGTATTGATTTGAAATATTTTGAAATGGAATGTGGACTTTGTTTGCTGATTTAAAATTTTCCATATTCATGTGTTTCTGTGTATCACTGCATCTAACATTGCCATATTTGGTCGCCGAGGATTAATAACTATGGACGACTGCAACATCCGTAGCCGTTAATTTTGGGCCTCCAGGTAGGGGGATGTTACATAAACTTCAATGGGGGGCAAGAGTTATGCCCCAAAAAATTTCAAGATTTGAGTAGGAATTCCCATCAAGTACCAAAGAAAATAAGCTATCATATGAAACTATCGCAAGTTGAAAATGTTGGTGCTATCATAGGTTGAGATGTCAAAGCTGTTGGAAGTTGAAAATATGAAAGCTATTACAAGTTGAAGTTGATTAAACCATCGTGAGTTGAGAATGAGAAAGCAATCACAAGTTGAGGATGATTGAGCCATCGCAAGTTGATATATCAAAGCTATCACAAGATAAAAATATGCGAGTTTTTGCAAGTTGAAGTGGCGTAAACCATCGTAAGTTAAGAATATGAAGGTTACTGCAAGTTCAAATGTTAAAGCATCACAAGATAAGAAGCTACTGTAGGTTGAAAATGTGAAGGATATCGCCACGTCGATAACATTGAAGCTATTGCAACTTGGTAACATTGAAGTCGTCACATATGATAACATTGAAACTGTTATAAGTTGATAACTTTGAAGCCGTCAGATGTTGATGTAACGACCCTGAATTTTTGATATTGGAAATCAGGATATTTAATTGATTTTAAATATCTGGAAGTTGGTTTGATTTGAAATTCGAATATCAAAGTGAATTTGGTAATTTAGTTATTGAATTTAATTATTGAAATTGGGTAAAATATTGAATCTTCAGTTTTAAGCCGATTAAAAATATTTTCAAGGCTTAGAAAATTTATATTGATTATACTGAAAATAATATAAGCTTCAGAATTGAATTTGAAACTGTTTTGTTCAGTTTTGGAATTTTGTTGTTTAAATTGAATTTAAAAATAGCCTTCCGAGGCACAGTCTCGGAATTCGATGAAACCAGTTCCATTGGATCCATAATATTTTATTATTATCGGATTTCAATTTTTGTAATGTTTGGAGTGATCGTTTGGCCGTACGATAAGCAAACGCGCTGAAATTAAATCGAAAATTCAATATTATAACTGGTCCAAAAAGCTATTTTCTCCATACGATCGAATTTGGACTCAAAACCTTTTCCATTGTGTTCGGAATAGGCATATAACATTATAAACGCCTAGCGGCACGCCTCGATAGGAAGTCAAAAATTTTAGTTGACTTTATCGGAACGATTTGAATTTGAATTTGAATTGGATATTTACACTAGTCAACTGCAGTTAAAATTACTTCACATCAGCTGTTTTTATTTTCACATCGGGCTACTGTAGCAAGTTGAGGGAATCACGTAAACATCCCTTCTTGTTCCCCCTTTTCAGCTGATAGTACGCAATTCCCTCCTTTCTGCATTCGAACGAGATTAAGTGGGGATGAATAAAAAAAATCGATTCCCTCTTCAGTTCTTCTTTTCATAACAAAATATTGATTCGATTCAAAATGAATGGTTGCTCGTTTCTTTCCCAATCAAATTAAAATCGATTTCTGCTCGAAGAAAAAAAATCAAAGGGGCCAAACGAAATCATCAGACCGAAGTATAAATCCATGGCCGCATAACTCTTCCTCAGGCAATCATCTCGAAGTCGAGACTTTCTGGGAGGGTGCTGCAACATTAATCTTGAGATCGACATCAGGGCTTTGGAGATGGGGAGGCTCGAACAAGGGGTGGAAATGTAGTCGAGTCATGGTTGTTTGGATGGAAGAATAAACTCCGTTGTCGGCGCGATTAGGGTTTCGCGATGGGGGGTTGTGATATGGCTTGGAGGCGAAGTGCGGTTGTGAACTGGGTAGGGCTGTTAGGAAATCAATTCCTTGGTTTCGATGATCACAACTATGCAATGGAAAACAAATGTACATATACAAGAAGTTGATATAGTAACATCACCAAAGAGACAAGAACAAAACTCAAAAGAAGTATCAAGAGGCTACAAGTCGAGAGAATCGGAAAAGAAATGATAAAGGCACAAGAAAAGCAACATACACTAATCCAGACATCTAAGTGCACTTACCAGACGTCTGGTTAAGTTCTCTGGTTCACAAACTCAGAAGAAACCAGACGTCTGATCCTAAACTCAGACGTCTGAAATACATCCAGACATAAAAAAGAAATAAAGACCAGACGTCTGGTTTATAAACTCAGACGTCTGAAATGCTACCAGACACAAAAAAATATATGAAGGCCAGACGTCTGAAGTCACTTTCCAGACGTCTGATTATTGGCTCGACTGTGTATTTTCAAACTCCAACTGTCACATCCGAAAAGACACATCCGCTCCTCTTCACTGCAACTCTTCATCACCAACAGGAGCAACTATACAACGATTGTTAATGAAGGCAACTACACATAGAAACTCTTCACCACTATAAATAGCATCAGGAATTCAAGAGAAAGATTTACCTTACTCACTTACGCTCTTATCTCTTATACTCTGACTTATACCTGATCTCTAAGCAATCAACTACCTGTATTTAACTCTTCCATATATACAGAACTCCTCATTCAAATATTCTCTAGATAGATATATATATTGGAAGCATTTGTACTCAATAGTCAACATCCATGTTATAGAACACATTCTTGACAAAGAAACTCTGCTATTGTAAACCTGTTCCTCCGGGTCAAGTGAGGGTTAGTTGAAAGGAAATTCTGAAGAGGAGCTTCGGGACTGGACGTAGGACGGGAGGTCCGAACCAATATAAAATCCTGGTGTGATTATTTTCATTTACTTTGCTACTATCATTTATCAAGTTATATTATATAGTTAGCTGTTTATACTTGCATATATATATCCTATACGATCCACTCATATAGACTTTCAATTGGTATCAGAGAAAGGTTTGTTTAAAAGAACAGTAACACGTTTTTTAATCATTCTAATATGGCAAGTATTTTTCAAGAAGGACAATCCACAGCACGACCCCCACTTTTTAATGGCTCTAATTATTCATATTGGTCAACACGTATGAGAATTTTTATGGAAGCTAATGGTTTAGAAATTTGGTTAGCCACTCAAGATAAATATGAAGCTCCAACTACTGCTATGAACACATGGACCGATGCACAAAAGACCTTAGCATCAAATAATGCTAAAGCTATGAATGTTTTGTTTTGCTCACTAGACAAAAATGAATTTTCACGTGTCATGTTATGTACAACTGCATTTGATATTTGGCATACCTTACAAATTACACATGAAGGTACAACAAAGGTCAAACAAACTAAAATTTCAATTTTGCAAAACTAAGTTTCATCATTTAAAATGAAACAAAATGAAACTATAGTAGACATGTATTCTAGATTTCAAACTATTCAACATGATCTTATGGCATTAGGAGTTAAGTTTACTGATTTTGATTTAGTTTCTCGAATACTCAACTCTTTAACACCTGATTGGGAAAGAAAGGTATTAGCTATTGAAGAAGCTAATGATCTCTCTACTCTCAAAGTTGAAGAGTTGATAGGAAATTTGATGTCCTATGAAGCTAATTTGCAGGCACGTAAAGAATTAAATTCAGAGAAGAAGAACATAGCATTTCCATCAATAAAGAATGATGACTCAGATTTAGATGAAGATGAGATAGTATTTATGGCCAAAAACTATAATAGATTCAAGAAATTTAGAAAGATGACCAAGTTTCAAAAAGAAGGAAAGACCAACTCAACAAATCTATCTCTATTTAAGTGTTATGAATGTGATCAATACGGACACATGAAAAAGGATTGCCCAAAACTTAACAATGATAAAAAGAAGAGCAAGTTTGAAAAACTCAAAAAGAAGAAAGCTTTCAAAGTAACATGGGATGACTCCGACTCTTCATCTTCAGAAAGTGATAGCGATAGTGACGGAGAACAAGCTAATGTATGTTTTATGGCACAAAGATGAGGTATGTCCAGAACTTAGCTATGAAGAATTATTTGAACTTAGCATGGAATTAGATGATAAATTTAGACAAATTAAAAAATTGAACAAAGAATATATAGTAAAAATAAATAGATTAGAACTTGAAGTAGGAATGTTGAAAGATGAAAAAACTATTTTAGAAGAAGAACTTGAAATATCTCAAGAAAAAATAAGAAATAATGTGATAGAAAGTGAGAACATTACTCTAGAAAAAGAAAATTTGCTAAAAGAAAATGTTGATTTTAAAAATAGTATTGAATTATTGAAAACAGAAAATAGAGAATTAAAAGAAAAATTAGATAAAATTACCAATAATGTATCAAAATTCAACAAAGGAAAACAAGATTTGGAAAATCTTATCAAAACATCAAAACCATCAGGTAATAGAAATGGAATAGGATTTAAAAAATGTTCTAAACAAAAAGAAAATAATGCTAAAAATATTAATTATATAAAAACTAGAAGTTTATCTAAACAAAAATTGAATACCAAAAATATGAAAATTTGGATTCCTAAAATAAATAATATTTTGACTAGACAAAAGCATATCAGTAATTACTTAGAAAATGTAGTCTATAATAAAAACTATATTTATAAAGGTACCAAACCATCTTGGGTGTGGTTACCTTCTTCTAACAATTAGGACCCTAATCAAATATATGGGTACCAATTAAAACATTTTTTTATCTTGCAGGTACCCAAAATAAAAAATAAGGAGAAATGGATACTAGATAGCGGTTGTTCCAAACATATGACCGGAAATTCAAAAATGTTATCAAATATAACATACATCGATGGTGGAACGGTAACATTTGGAGACAATTCAAAGGGATTTGTCATAGGCATTGGAGAAGTCATCAACTCTGGTATATCTAACTCTCCTATTATTACAAATGTTTTATTAGTAGAAAATTTAAAACACAACTTGTTAAGCATTAGTCAATTATGTGATAAAGGTTTTCGAATAAATTTTGAAAAAGATAGATGTAATATTTTAGATAATAACAAACAACTCATTTTTGAAGGTTTAAAAACAAAAATATTTATGTATTAAACATGAATATTAATAAAAATTCAAACTTATGCTTAACCGCCAAACATGATGATCCATGGTTATGGCATAAATGATTTTGTCATATTAATTTTAAGAATATTAATAAGTTAGCTAAATATGAGTTAGTAAGAGGGTTACCTAAAATAAGTTACAAAGTAGAAAATTTATGTGACGATTGTCAAATTGGTAAACTAAAGAAAAGCTCGTTTAAATCTAAAAATAATATTTCTACGAAACAACCATTAGAATTATTACATTTAGATTTATTTGGTCCAACACAAATAAGATCTATTAATCACAACAAATATGTTTTTGTAATAGTCGATGATTTTTCGAGATATACATGGACTTTATTTCTAAAACATAAAAGCGATACTTTTGGTATGTTTAAAATATTTGCAAAACGAATTAAAACTCAAATGAATTTGAAAATTAAAAATATTAGAAGTGATCATGGAGGAGAATTCGAAAATGATCTTTTTTCAAATTTTTGCAATAAAAAAGGAATAACACATAATTTTTCTTTTCCTCGTACACCCCAACAAAATGGTGTCGTAGAAAGAAAAAATCGTACATTACAAGAATGCGCACGAACATTATTAAATAGTAGCGAATTACCAAAACACTTTTGGGCCGAAGCTATTGCTACATCTTGTTATGTATTAAATCGAGTAACTATTCGCCCAATGACTAAACAAACTTGTTTTGAAATATTTTTTGGTAAAAAACCTAAAGTATCATACTTTAAAACTTTTGGCTCAAAATGTTTTATATTAAATACAAAAGATAAATTAGGAAAATTTGATCCAAAAGCCGACGAGGGTATCTTTGTTGGATATTCGGATCGTAGCAAGGCATATAGAATTTTTAATAAAAGGAATAATACTATAGAAGAGAGCTTACATGTCTCATTCGACGAAAAACCTTTCAAACATCAGACTAGTGATAAAGAAGAAATTATTCCACTAATAAATTCAACAAATTCTATTAATAATGAAGCCAATATACAAAATAACACTATTGTATCATCTCCTAGAATTCTTAAGAATCATCCAATAGATAATATTATTGGAGATCTTAATTCAAGAGTTACTAGAAATCAACTCAATCAAAAAAGTCATATAGCATTTGTATCAAACTTTGAACCAAAGAATTATAAAGAAGCCTCAAATGATAATTTTTGGATAATAGCTACGCAAGAAGAATTACATCAATTTGAACGTAATAACGTATGGGAATTAGTACCAAGACCTGAAGATCAATTGGTAATAGGAACAAAATGGGTATTTATAAACAAGGCGGACGAAAATGGAAATATTGTTAGAAATAAAGCACGATTAGTTGCTCAGGGCTACAATCAAGAAGAAGGCATAGATTACGATGAAACTTTTGCTCCGGTAGCAAGATTAGAAGCCATTCGTACTTTACTCTCCTTTGCAACTCATAACAATTTCAAACTATTTCAAATGGATGTCAAAAGTGCCTTTTTGAATGGTTTTATTAAAGAAAATGTATACGTCGAACAGCCACCACTTTTTGTTCATGAAAAATATCCCGATCATGTTTTTAAATTACATAAAGCACTATATGGATTAAAACAAGCACCTCGTGCATGGTACGAACGCCTTAAAAATCACCTAATAACATCCGGTTTTCATATAGGAAAAATAGATACAACTTTATTTATTAAAAGAGAAAATAATGATATTTTGGTTGTACAAATTTATGTAGATGATATCTGTTTGTACCAAAAATGGGCACAACACTCTTCGGGAGTTATTTGAAGAGATAAAATGAAGAACGTAGATGTAAAACAGAGATTATCTAACAAAAACTCCAATAAACAGAATTGTAAATACGCAGACAAGCAATTTAGAGTGGTTCGGCGTATCGCCTACGTCCACTATGAAGTTTTGATGATTTTATTGATTCTCTTTCAATGATTACAAGTGATTACAGCGAACAACAACGAATTATAGCTTGGAATTCAGATTCAACAGTAAGAATAAGATGCAAATCTCGATCCGGTAGAGTCTGGACGCTTCGGAATCCAGATCCCCTTTTCTGAATGACCAGGGGTCCTATTTATAGGTGAAGGAGGCTGATATTTCGCCTAAATTTTGGGAGACCTCTTCTGGCCCGTGAGGGGGCCCACGCGCCCGCCTTCAGGATATCTGGGCCCACTTTGGGATCGATTCGAAAACCATTCGAATCGATCAAGAAAACGTCCAATCGAGCTGAAATTTGGCAGAGACGTTCCTTAGTGTGTATGCAAGCTTCTGTGAAAATTTCATTGAATTTGGATCAGTGGATTGCGAGAAATAGTCGATACGAAATGGACTATTTCGGTGGCTGTTTGGTTCGACTCCATAGCTTCGAATCGATGCCCTTGCATCGATGGTTGCACGTGTTTCTGAGATGATGTGGCGCGCACACTTCGCCTCGATCCGGTCTTTACTCCGAGTTGACCGTATCGACTCCATAAATCTCGCCTTGTTTGTATTGGGGGATGACACGTCACCCAGGTTCGCTGGCTTGACGGATTCGAATAAAACCTCACTCATGGATTCGAACAGCAGTCATTGATGGACACGAACTACTGATGGTCGATGGTTACGAAGTAAGGCTTCTATGATGGATGCGAAGTAGACACTGGCCAATTGTTACGAGGCACAAAACCTGTTGATGGACACGAAGTCCATCGATACGAATTCGATAGATTCGAACACTGCCAACCTGATCGATACGAGCTGCTATTAACTGGTCGATGCGAACATGATCGATGCGAACCGAGTGTACCTTTGGTGGATACGAAATCAACCATAGTGATGGATACGAAGGCTGGGCCGTTTCCTCTAGATTGAATCGATCATAACTTGAGCATATGAACTCGGATTTACTTGAAACTTGGAATGTTGGCTCTCTTGACTTTGCCTACCGTGCCTTACCAATTATAGCTCAACCTGGACTCGAACAAAATTCGTCGATATCCATAGTGAACCTGCGTATAGCTGATTTTCTAGACGAACTGTCTTTGGTTTCTAGTCAAGTGCTTGGTGTCACGGCCTTGCCAAAAGGCGGGATAACATTTGCCCCCCAAAGTACGTCTTGTGGAAACATGATGTGCTTTGAAATGCTGCAATCTACATTCTGAAAAGTTACGGTCTTTTCGATGAAAGCTGTAATCTTTGACCACTCTTCTTGATAATGTAAACTGTTGACGGTCAACTGCTGTAACCTGTACTGTTGCAACTGATTGCTGTATGCTAGTGATTAGCCGTTTGTTGTTGTAATCGTTATCGAATGAGCTTCCAACTCCTGTAAATTTGGAATATTGAAGATTAGTCCGACATATATGCATATATGCTAATCTGACTCTCGCTGACGTTCACGAGTCGTTGTCAGTTCATCTTATATTGAATTCTGTATCGATCCTCTCCTGAACCGATGTGAAATTCATTGTAACAATGTTTGATGGTTGTTTTTGAATGCTCCTTCGTAACGATCCTCTCCTGAATCGATGCGAAGGGTTGGAATGTATGCGTCGTATCGGTGAATACGTAATATTGGGTCTCGGATCGATGGATACAAAAGTAATGTTCTGTATCGATGGAGTCAAACGATCCAGACATAATCATGCAGTGATGCTTCATGGAGGATATGCCATTTCTTATTCGTTTATTCAATGAGAATCCCCGATTATGGATAATCTTCGATAGGAGTCATCCATGACTCCTCTCCTAGATCTATCTCTAAGATCTAGTTGATCTTCATATGTTAATGCTTGGAATAATAAGAATTTCAACTGGGACAAATTCTTTTTGCCGCGTATCCCCAGAACTGGCTAGCTTGGCCAGTGACTTAGCTTTTTCAATCTGTTCTCCGAGGATGTGTGTAATGGTGTAATAGTCGAAGTCGACTAGTAGCTTTTGGACCCAGCTAGGATAAGGAGCAAGATGTTGCCCCCTAGTTGAATAATCTTCCCTGACTCGGTATACTACTAACCAATGATCACATAATATATGCAAAGTTTCCACCCCTAGTTTTCTTGCAAGTTTGAGCGCCAAGGCTTCATACTTAGCTTCGTTATTTGTTGCAGGGAAGTTGAGTTTGAGGGCGTGGTAGATTGATCGTTCCTCAGTAGTCATCAACACAACTTCGATGTTAAAAAGCCGATTATTGGAAGTTACATCCGTGTACGTTCTTCATCGGTTGGACGGTTCTCTACTGTTCTTCGGATAGTCGTCTGATGTGGTGGATTCAGATATGAAGTATGATAATGTTTGACCATGGAGAGCTCTTCGAGGGAGATAAGTGATATCAAATTGGCTTAGCTTGATACTCCATTTGAATAAATTTTTAGACATCTAAGGTTTGCATTGGACCTATCGTAACGGCTGGTCGACATAGACGTTAACGGGGTGAGCTTGTCAATAGCCAGCCTTCATCATATACTAGTCTTTGGATTCATTTATCTTCACATAGCATTGCGACGCTTATAGCGTGTGTTGACATGGCCCAATTGATGTATAAATCTTCGCGATACAAAGGTTTGGGTAAAATGGAAGGTCTCTTCAAGCGGTCTATCAGAGCTGCTTGATTGTCCTCGGTACATGGGTGTCTCTAACCATCGGAATTTTATAGAAATTAGTCTTGATTCCATGAGAATTGATGATGAAAATAACGAATCTCTTTGATGTAATGGTGAAAGAGTATTTCGAAGGATTGAGTTTGATCTTGCATTTTTGAAGAGCGCTGAATACCTCTGTCAAGTCATCGATATGGTCGTTTGATAGACGTGATCTCACGAGCATATTAACCACATCTACTTTCATCGATCGAAATATATGATTTTTAATGATCTGCTAATCGTCCTTTGGTAAGCAGCATAAGCGTTCTCAAGTTCGAACTTAGGGATTTCAGCATAGCACTATAGGCCCAGGTCAATAATGAGACAGTTGTATTCCTGGTCTAGGACATGCTTTAGTATCCGATTCTCTCTGGAGTTTGCATTCATGGATGTGAGTAATTCATGTCTGATGGTCAGGTCCATCAGTTGGTCGATCATTGGAAGTGGAAAGCCGTGCTTTGTCATACCTTTGGTTAGAGGGCATCATGGATAAACCCACTGGTTTTGAGCAGATTCGCCTCCTCTTTAAGCGCAACAGATCTCTCCGGATCCATGTCGCATAGTTTTTGTTCACCGAGACATGCCTCGGGTTGGCATTCAATGCAGGGTTCTTCATGGCTGGCGAGAGTCCATATATATATATATCTATATATATATATATGAGATCGAGTCCAAGCGAACACATCAAGGTCCACCTGAAGTAAAATAGTTGACCCTTTCTTCATCATTGCGTAGAGTTGTGATCTGATCTACAATACTCGTGATGGGTTGTAGGCGCCTCATGTGTTTATTTGCAATGGTAAATGATCAGGCTTATAAGGACGTTGAATCAAAGGATTGGTAGAACTTAGCCTTGTACTGCACGCTGCTACATAGCTGGCTCCAGCTTTGAGATTGAATTCACTTGTGTTTCTGAATGATGTGCTTTTCATTCAATGTACTCTATCTCTAGGTATCCTTTCGGTCGCAACCTAGAGTTGTTATGAATATCAGGCATGGGTCATAGGTTCAAGTTGTCATAGTCAACTTCTCGGATAATTACTCTTTTGCCCCCCGTCTCGGGTTGGCGGATGCATTATGTGGACGGTCTAGTCTTGTCCTAGCTGTGTCTATGCTGTAGTTCAAGTTTTAAGAACCAGGTTTGACTGATGAATGGTTGAATCACATTAATCTTATCTTCTTGTTCGTGCCCCCAAGTCTGGGGAATATCTCGATAAGTGGTAAGGTAGATAAGGTCTGCTTCAATTTTGTATTCTATCCCATTGAACCATGGGATCGAGTTAACCGATGGAAGGCTGAGTCGTGCCTATCCTGTATTATGTTCTAGTTCTTTCCTCTTAGCGGAATACATTGTTATTTTGCCAACATTCGGACATAAGCTAGATTCTGGACGGTGAATGACATTCACTTCACTGCTTAGGTCACCGTACTTTGGGCAAAAACTGAAGAGTGAATCGTCCAATTAGATCCAATGCAGGATTGATGCTTCCCTTGTCGAATTCAGAGTAAGAATCAGTGTGCAGATGTTTAGTTTGCACTTGTTTTGAATTGCTCTTTTAGTCGGATCATGGTAAGAGTCAATGAATGAATGGTCACATTGCATTCATTTGGAGTTGGGTGATCAACCATGTCCATTTCGATTTACGTTCTCCCGTCAGATCTAGGGATAAAGTCAGCTCAAATGAAGTCATGTCATGCTCATTTGTGGTTTATTCTTCTATCCGCGCTCTGTTGGTCAAAGGTATTCGATGGACGTTCGGGTCACATCGATTTGTAGTCGAATAGGACTGATATTGACCGTCGATTCAATGGTACGATGTGAAAGGTGTAGATCGATATTGCCCGTCGATCCGGCGGTACGATATAAGTGATTGCCCAGAACTTCGGGCATCATTCTGATTGGTTAGCATTAAGGTCTCCTTATAGTCATTTCCTTAAGTTGTAAAGGATGCTAAGCTGGATATGTAGCGAGTCACCTTTCTCTTCTTTTGGTGATTTGCACTTCTGCCCCCAGTCTTGGGTTAGCAGAGTTAGTTCGTGGATGGTCTAACTGCACCTGCAGTGAGTTTACACTCCTTACGTCGAGTTCAGGTCAGAGTTGGTGAATGAATGGTCAAATCTCATTCATTCGTTTGTCTATTCTCATAGCCACAATTTGGGGATCAGAGTCAGTTGAAGGGCCATTCATCGCACCTATTTGATGTTTATACCCCTGTCCACACTCTGGGGACTAAGAGTTTTAGTAGAAAATGGTCGGACCGCATCTTCCTTAATCAATCCCTCTAGCACTAGTCAATGGCGAAAGTCGAAGTGTGGTCGATCACATTACAACAACTTTAATTTGATGCTTCTCCTACTGAACTGTAGGAAGGAATCGATTGGCAGATGGTTAGGTCACATCCGTCCATGTTGCAGGAATAGTCCGTTGGATCATAGGGGAGAGTTAGCGGATGAACGGTCATGCCACGTTCGTTTGCAGTAGAACGGGTAGTCACATCCATTTAGAATTGGACATTCAGCTAGGTTCGTTTTGCGAATCTGTGCCTCCCTGTCGAATCAAGGAAGAAATTTTGTCTTGTGGGGTTGGAGTGCATCCCTATAAAATTATGTTATGGGTCCCGTGCAGGGGACAGGAGGTTACGCATGGACGGTTGTATCACGCCCGCTTAGTGCTGGGTGGTCGGATCGCATCCAATTTTGTGTGTCAAGTGTGCTCCCATGTTAGGGGAAGATTAGAAAGCAGGCGGTCGAACCACATCCTCTTTTTATATTATAGAACTTGATGAGGAACCATAGCTGATAGATGGACAGTCGAATCACATCCCTTTTGGTATTCATATTTCAAACCATGCTTTGAGGACTGGAGTTGGTTGATGGGTGGCCATTCGCACCCAGTTGGTGTTTATACTCCGATCTGCGCTCTCGGTACCAGAGTTAGTTGATGTTTATACTCCAGTTCGCACTCTGGGAGTCTGGAGTTCGTTGACCAGACGGTCTATCACGTCTATTATGAGTTTCCTTTTTTGTGTTCGCACTCCGGGAACAAGTGATGTATCTTGGCTGAGATATGGTCGAAGTCGTTAGGCGGACGGATCCACCCTCCTCGAAGCCGCATTTGTTTGATGCTTATACTCCGGCTCGCACTCTGGGACTTTGGAGTTAGTTGTTGTTTATGCTCCGGTTCACACTCTGGGATTTCGGAGTTAGTTAATATTTATACTCCAGCTCGCGCTCTCGGTGTCTGGAGTTTGTTGATGTTTATACTCCGGTTCGCACTTTGGGAACTCGGAGTTGGATGTTTGTACTCCGCTTCGCACTCTGGGAATACGGAGTTGATGTTTATACTCCGGTTCGCGCTCTGGGAACTCGGAGTTGAATGTTTATACTCCGCTTCGCACTCTGGGAATACGGAGTTGATGAATGTTTATACTCCGCCTCGCACTCTGGGAGTACGGAGTTGGTTAATGTTTATACTCCAGTTTGCGCTCTCAGAGTCTGGAGTTTGAATGTTTATACTCCGCTTCGCACTCTGGGAATACGGAGTTGATGAATGTTTATACTCCGCCTCGTACTCTGGGAGTACGGAGTTGGTTAATGTTTATACTCCAGCTCGCGCTCTCGGAGTCTGGAGTTTGAATGTTTATACTCCGCTTCGCACTCTGGGAATACGGAGTTGATGAATGTTTATACTCCGCCTCGCACTCTGGGAGTACGGAGTTGGTTAATGTTTATACTCTAGCTCGCGCTCTCGGAGTCTGGAGTTTGAATGTTTATACTCCGCTTCGCACTCTGGGAATACAGAGTTGATGAATGTTTATACTCCGCCTCGCACTCTGGGAGTACGGAGTTGGTTAATGTTTATACTCCAGCTCGCGCTCTCGGAGTCTGGAGTTTGAATGTTTATACTCCGCTTCGCACTCTGGGAATACAGAGTTGATGAATGTTTATACTCCGCCTCGCACTCTGGGAGTATGGAGTTGGTTAATGTTTATACTCCAGCTCGCGCTCTCGGAGTCTGGAGTTTGAATGTTTATACTCCGCTTCGCACTCTGGGAATACGGAGTTGATGAATGTTTATACTCCGCCTTGCACTCTGGGAGTACGGAGTTATTTGAGGGATTGTCGTGTATCTCCCCATTTTTGGCCTTGATGTGATGGCTTGCCCCGAGCTCGGGGTTTCACTTATCGAGTGATCGGTGGGTTCCCGACCACTTTCCATTTATCTGTCCTTAATGTAGGATGAGATTTAGTTTATGGACGATTGGATCGCGTCCATGTTCATTTGGATTCCACTTTAGCCAATCCTAAGGAGTAAGATTAGTGTTCTGGCGAACTTTGTGCTCGAGCTTATGAAAGGATGGTTGAACTATATACACTTTCAGTTGTGTAATTTCCCTTAAGTCTGGTGCAAGAATTGGAGAGCGGACAGTCGAGTCATGTCCAATTTATACTTTGCATTCTTTCGATCGAGCGAGCTAAGGAAGAGAGTTAAAATGACAGCTCGTGATGGTTAACGAGTAGGCAGTCAGTCGTTGATGACTTTAAACTGAGGGTTGGACCTTTATACATGTGTTCCCTCAAATAATCCCAAATGTTTAATGTAGGATTGGATGCATGGATGGTGACATCATGTCCACCCTAGTGTGATTCCGATTTTATCGGGAATCAGAAGAAGCGTAAGTATTTTGGCGGGCCCCAAGTACGAGATGGAGAGTACATTGTTGGGATATATCCCTCCAAGTCTTTCCCAGATCTCCAATTAAATTGCATAGGTGGATGAGTGGATGGTCGGTTGCATCCACTTTGTACTAGAGTCCTGACCTTGTCGGTCTCTTCAGCTTTGACGGCTTGTCCCTAGTCAGGGGCGTACCGTAGCTGATGAGTGATTGAATCATGATCGTCACGATGATATCTCAATGATTTTGATCACAGTCCGCGGAGGTTGTTTTGCACCCAATCTTGAGTACTCGGTTACCTGCATCATTTGCAAGTAGTTTAATTCAAGTAGGTCATATTTTGCAATGTGAATGAAATTAAATTGGAAATAATTCAAAAGAGATCAAATCAAATCTCGTTGATAAGTGAGGCAGCGTCGTATGCCCGTTATTGCACTTCAGTCTAGCCCTTCTCAGTTGGAAGTCTAACGCAAATGGTTCAATTTGATCAAAGTCCTTGATCGATAGGGGTCGGATGTTCCCGGTCCTTTGTTTTATAGGGCTTGCACATTTGTCGAAGCTATCCATTCCGGAGCAGCCTTATGTCGTTGGCGTTCAAGGTAGCCATCTAGAGAAGAGGAGTTTTCTGATCCAAAGTATGGAGTAAGTTCCATCTTTATCTCGCCAAGTTGATCCTTCATCTGGTTCATCAACTCAATATTGGCCTGGATATGTTGGTGTAGTCGTCGGCGGCTATACACCAATTCTCTTATCAAAGTCGTGATTGACGATCTTCTCTGAGGAATGGGGGAAGACATCTGCGTTTGATGGCATTCATCGCCCTTGGAGAAATCCACGTGCCATTCCTACTTCATAAGGTAGTGTCGAGGGTTGTATTTCCATGGTACACCGACATAGTTAACATGTTGAATTTTCACTGGAAGTTCGGCATGCAGGTTGGTTCCAAGGAATAGGTCCTGACTAGGAAAAATTCTCCAATCGACATTATGATCAGGTCCATTTTATCGGCAAGGGGTCTTGTAACACCGGTGAATGATGTATGCACGATTGTCCAATGTTTGAGTGGATGGTAATGCCGATTGGATGACGAGTTGGTTAAAATGGGCTAATAGATTGTTGTTTATCCCAAACTTTCATCCAGATAGGAGACCTATATAATGTATTAAGGAAGTCTTCTTGAGGTGGTATGCCATGCTTTTAGTCACGTGGACGTGGAATGATTCAGATGCGGGCATTTGAAGATGGTTCTGTGGTGACCAGCTATGTTTTGAGTTGGAAGAGTAGACAATGTCGGGGAGTCGTCATATTAGCCATTGGACCATAGTTGTCAATTCGGGAGTTTAAAAGCTGATCAATTGGAGGGAGCTGCATTCTATCTTAAAAGCATGATATATTAATCAACTCCAGTTCTTGGCATACTAGCTAGGTTCTCCAGCCTCCGGGAGTACGGTTGAGTAGTATTTCTTTATCCATTCCTTGATTGCAACTCAACATTTGTTTGTTGTGATCTCCTATGTCTTATTCAGTCATGGAACAATTAGAAGCATGGATGGAATGTTCCTTCATTAAATTGGTGATTGAATTGACAATGCGGGTGCCCTGCGCTGCGGCTAGGGTTCGGGGTAATAGAAATGGAATAGGATTTAAAAAATGTTCTAAACAAAAAGAAAATAATGCTAAAAATATTAATTATATAAAAACTAGAAGTTTATCTAAATAAAAATTGAATACCAAAAATATGAAAATTTGGATTCCTAAAATAAATAATATTTTGATTAGACAAAAGCATATCAGTAATTACTTAGAAAATGTAGTCTATAATAAAAACTATATTTATAAAGGTACCAAACCATCTTGGGTGTGGTTACCTTCTTCTAACAATTAGGACCCTAATCAAATATATGGGTACCAATTAAAACATTTTTTATCTTGCAGGTACCCAAAATAAAAAATAAGGAGAAATGGATACTAGATAGCGGTTGTTCCAAACATATGACCGGAAATTCAAAAATGTTATCAAATATAACATACATCGATGGTGGAACGGTAACATTTGGAGACAATTCAAAGGGATTTGTCATAGGCATTGGAGAAGTCATCAACTCTAGTATATCTAACTCTCCTATTATTACAAATGTTTTATTAGTAGAAAATTTAAAACACAACTTGTTAAGCATTAGTCAATTATGTGATAAAGGTTTTCGAATAAATTTTGAAAAAGATAGATGTAATATTTTAGATAATAACAAACAACTCATTTTTGAAGGTTTAAAAACAAAAATATTTATGTATTAAACATGAATATTAATAAAAATTCAAACTTATGCTTAACCGCCAAACATGATGATCCATGGTTATGGCATAAATGATTTTGTCATATTAATTTTAAGAATATTAATAAGTTAGCTAAATATGAGTTAGTAAGAGGGTTACCTAAAATAAGTTACAAAGTAGAAAATTTATGTGACGATTGTCAAATTGGTAAACTAAAGAAAAGCTCGTTCAAATCTAAAAATAATATTTCTACGAAACAACCATTAGAATTATTACATTTAGATTTATTTGGTCCAACACAAATAAGATCTATTAATCACAACAAATATGTTTTTGTAATAGTCGATGATTTTTCGAGATATACATGGACTTTATTTCTAAAACATAAAAGCGATACTTTTGGTATGTTTAAAATATTTGCAAAACGAATTAAAACTCAAATGAATTTGAAAATTAAAAATATTAGAAGTGATCATGGAGGAGAATTCGAAAATGATCTTTTTTCAAATTTTTGCAATAAAAAAGGAATAACACATAATTTTTCTTTTCCTCGTACACCCCAACAAAATGGTGTCGTAGAAAGAAAAAATCGTACATTACAAGAATGCGCACGAACATTATTAAATAGTAGCGAATTACCAAAACACTTTTGGGCCGAAGCTATTGCTACATCTTGTTATGTATTAAATCGAGTAACTATTCGCCCAATGACTAAACAAACTTGTTTTGAAATATTTTTTGGTAAAAAACCTAAAGTATCATACTTTAAAACTTTTGGCTCAAAATGTTTTATATTAAATACAAAAGATAAATTAGGAAAATTTGATCCAAAAGCCGACGAGGGTATCTTTGTTGGATATTCGGATCGTAGCAAGGCATATAGAATTTTTAATAAAAGGAATAATACTATAGAAGAGAGCTTACATGTCTCATTCGACGAAAAACCTTTCAAACATCAGACTAATGATAAAGAAGAAATTATTCCACTAATAAATTCAACAAATTCTATTAATAATGAAGCCAATATACAAAATAACACTATTGTATCATCTCCTAGAATTCTTAAGAATCATCCAATAGATAATATTATTGGAGATCTTAATTCAAGAGTTACTAGAAATCAACTCAATCAAAAAAGTCATATAGCATTTGTATCAAACTTTGAACCAAAGAATTATAAAGAAGCCTCAAATGATAATTTTTGGATAATAGCTATGCAAGAAGAATTACATCAATTTGAACGTAATAACGTATGGGAATTAGTACCAAGACCCGAAGATCAATCGGTAATAGGAACAAAATGGGTATTTATAAACAAGGCGGACGAAAATGGAAATATTGTTAGAAATAAAGCACGATTAGTTGCTCAGGGCTACAATCAAGAAGAAGGCATAGATTACGATGAAACTTTTGCTCCGGTAGCAAGATTAGAAGCCATTCGTACTTTACTCTCCTTTGCAACTCATAACAATTTCAAACTATTTCAAATGGATGTCAAAAGTGCCTTTTTGAATGGTTTTATTAAAGAAAATGTATACGTCGAACAGCCACCACTTTTTGTTCATGAAAAATATCCCGATCATGTTTTTAAATTACATAAAGCACTATATGGATTAAAACAAGCACCTCGTGCATGGTACGAACGCCTTAAAAATCACCTAATAACATCCGGTTTTCATATAGGAAAAATAGATACAACTTTATTTATTAAAAGAGAAAATAATGATATTTTGGTTGTACAAATTTATGTAGATGATATCTATTTGTACCAAAAATGGGCACAACACTCTTCGGGAGTTATTTGAAGAGATAAAATGAAGAACGTAGATGTAAAACAGAGATTATCTAACAAAAACTCCAATAAACAGAATTGTAAATACGCAGACAAGCAATTTAGAGTGGTTCGGCGTATCGCCTACGTCCACTATGAAGTTTTGATGATTTTATTGATTCTCTTTCAATGATTACAAGTGATTACAGCGAACAACAGCGAATTATAGCTTGGAATTCAGATTCAACAGTAAAAATAAGATGCAAATCTCGATCCGGCAGAGTCTGGACGCTTCGGAATCCAGATCCCCTTTTCTGAATGACCAGGGGTCCTATTTATAGGTGAAGGAGGCTGATATTTCGCCTAAATTTTGGGAGACCTCTTCTGGCCCGTGAGGGGGCCCACGCGCCCGCCTTCAGGAAATCTGGGCCCACTTTGGGATCGATTCGAAAACCATTCGAATCGATCAAGAAAACGTCCAATCGAGCTGAAATTTGGCAGAGACGTTTCTTAGTGTGTATGCAAGCTTCTGTGAAAATTTCATTTAATTTGGATCAGTGGATTGCGAGAAATAGTCGATACGAAATGGACTATTTCGGTGGCTGTTTGGTTCGACTCCATAGCTTTGAATCGATGCCCTTGCATCGATGGTTGCACGTGTTTCTGAGATGATGTGGCGCGCACACTTCGCCTCGATCCGGTCTTTACTCCGAGTTGACCGTATCGACTCCATAAATCTCGCCTTGTTTGTATTGGGGGATGACACGTCACCCAGGTTCGCTGGCTTGACGGATTCGAATAAAACCTCACTGATGGATTCGAACAGCAGTCATTGATGGACACGAACTACTGATGGTCGATGGTTACGAAGTAAGGCTTCTATGATGGATGCGAAGTAGACACTGGCCAATCGTTACGAGGCACAAAACCTGTTGATGGACACGAAGTCCATCGATACGAATTCGATAGATTCGAACACTGCCAACCTGATCGATACGAGCTGCTATTAACTGGTCGATGCGAACATGATCGATGCGAACCGAGTGTACCTTTGGTGGATACGAAATCAACCATAGTGATGGATACGAAGGCTGGGCCGTTTCCTCTAGATTGAATCGATCATAACTTGAGCATATGAACTCGGATTTACTTGAAACTTGGAACGTTGGCTCTCTTGACTTTGCCTACCGTGCCTTACCAATTATAGCTCAACCTGGACTCGAACAAAATTCGTCGATATCCATAGTGAACCTGCGTATAGCTGATTTTCTAGACGAACTGTCTTTGGTTTCTAGTCAAGTGCTTGGTGTCACGGCCTTGCCAAAAGGCGGGATAACAATATCATCTTTGGTTCAACCAATGAAAATCTCTGTAATAATTTTTCAAATATTATGAAAAATGAATTTGAAATGTCACACATGGGAGAATTAAATTTCTTCTTAGGATTACAAATAAAATAGCTCGAAAATGGACTTTTTATTCACCAACAAAAATATTGTAACGATTTATTACATCGATTTAAAATGGATAAAACTTCAAGCAAACCAACACCAATGAGTACTATTATTCACTTAGAAAAAGATGAAAATGGGAATGATTTTGATGAAAAGTTATATCGAAGCATGATTGGTTCTTTACAATATTTAACAGCTAGTCGTTCGGATATTATGATGAGTGTATGTCTTTGTGCTCGATTTCAAGCAAAACCAAAAGAATCACATTTACGAACTTTTAAGCGCAATTTACGTTATTTATCTAGTACTACAGATTATGGTTTGTTCTATCCTAAAGGATCATCTTTTGAACTTGTCTCATATAGCGATGCGGATTTTGGTGGTTGTAGAACAGACCGTAAGAGTACTAGTGGAACATGTCATTTTATCGGACAATCTTTAGTTTCATGGTTTAGTAAAAAACAAAATCGTGTTTCTTTATCTACTTGTGAAGCCGAATACATCTCCGCAGCTCGAGCATGTGCGCAAGTAATTTACATGCAACAAACACTAATGGACTTTGGAAAAATTATCAAAAAATCTCCAATATATTGTGATAACACTAGTGCTATAAATTTATCAAAAAATCCTGTTAATCACTCACGAACCAAACATATAGATATACGACATCATTTTTTGCGAGACAATGTTGAAAAAGGAACTATCTCTTTAGAATACGTAAGTACCGAAAATCAAGTAGCCGACATATTTACAAAACCATTAAACGAACAAACTTTCATTAAACTCAGACGAAGTTTGGGAATTTGTTCACTTCAAGATCTTAACTAAAATTGAATTAAAGACTAAATTTAGTTCACCTCTTCATTACCACAAATTGATAAATTTCTAAACCATTCAAATTTTAGAAAATTAGTTTGTCTATAAATAACGTTTTCATCATATATATACACATGTTTACATAACAAATATATATAAAATATCAAAGTCTTAAAATTTAGAAAAACAATGTCTTCTGGGAGTTCCTATATATCTATCTCCGTCTCCACACCAACGACGGACAGCTCAGTAGACACACCACAATGCCTTCCGACACCTACACCAAATCAAGAACCAACAAATAGGTGGTCCTCGTATCATACGGGTTTTACTCCAGAAAATAAGAAAACTAAAAGATCCTTGTTTATTTCTCCTAATACAAAGGAAAAAATTGATGAAATTCATCATTACCAAAAGCAACAGATGGATCTTCAACGAGAGATTTATTTCGAACAAAAAGTTACGGCACGGAGGCTAAATTTTCTAGAACAAGTAGCGATGAAGTTTTGCTCGTCACGAAAGAAAGATGTACATGAACCGCTACCAAAACCTTGTAGTTCATTAGATCCATCTTCTTCGTATCGCACTCCTTCAGATCCTTCCCCAAGACGATATTCTGGCTCCCCACGTGTAACGACCCGTAAATTTTAACCGTTTTAATAACGTAATTAGTTGAAATTTTGTGAAATTTTAAACGATAAAATTTTGAAATAAAAATTTGATATTTGGAATGCGTCTAATTAAACATAGCAACTGGTAAATTTTCATACGAAAATATGAAAGTTTATTTTCGTGTGTAATTTTATTTCAATTTAATCGGTTAGTAATTGATGAAAATAAAACGTTTTCGAAACTTGAATATTTTTACATAGAAAAATTCTAAACCGTCTTCTGAGCAAGACGTCATTTTTCATTTTTTCAAATTCGGACTTCTTTAGCTCCGTCGATCTTATTTTTCTACGTTTTTGCTGCATTTTCCGCTAGTAGAAAATTCGAATTTTTATAATTCAATCATAGCACTGATATCTGTATACCGTTTTGACCGTCTCGTCGTGCTGATCTCTATAGTATACTCGTTTGCGTGTTTCGAACTTCGGTACTCGACGAAATCGATAAAATGATTAATCGTTCCGGTACCCAAATTTTAACTTTTGATTTTCTAGGTCTCTTTCGTATTCCACCGTTTAATTATCAATAACATGCAGCCTTTTTCAATTCTCAAAAATCAACTTTATGACTGTCACTATTCCCTGTGAGAATTATTACTTTGATGGTCCGTTCCATTGTTTTTTGGATTCCACTTCAATGTATTATCATTTCATTTTCCTCATGCTCTGACATACCTTTGAAAGCAAGTATTATATTTCAAGTGCCATTGGAGCCTGCTCATGCTCTTTGATACTTTTCTTTCAGCCAAGATCCGATCCTTATTCTCAAAAAGAAAAAAAATATAACAACATAATATATCAAGTTATGTGTTGTTGCTTAAAATGTTCAGTAGCCTGCTCTCATAACCTTCACGCATGAATCACGCCACATCGCCTCGTCATTTCCTCCACTCCATCGCACCCACACAACCATCTTTACTCCTCTCCTCGCCCACGCATAGCACCCCACTCCTCGGCCTTGCCATGACAGCCCTTTCCCCTTCCCGTATCACAACATCAAACAACGACCCCAACGTTCACTGCCTCGTCAGCCCTCTCTCTCTCCTCCACCGACTGGCCGAAATCCATCAAATCAAGTGCACAGCCCCTATAGTCGAGCCACCACCTTCCCATCGGCATCCTCAGCCAAGCAACCGCTTGCATGTTCTGTTAATAGGTATAAGTTACATATGGGTTAGCTATATAATAGTGTAAATTATAAATAGGTACTGTTGGTTTCAAAGTGTAGTTATATATCATATTATATGTATTTATGTTAGTGGCATGCATATAAAGTTGCGACAGTTTTTTTCCATATAGGTTAATATATGTTTTAACATGTACGTGTTAGTTTATATGTTTATGGTAGTAGTATGTAGACATTACAAAAGCTATAAGTATATTTGTTTTATTAGTATTATCTTATTAATATAAATGTGTAGACATATTTCAGCAATCCAAATTCATATTATATTAATGTAACTTACATGCAACTGCTGTCTTTATATATATGTATGTACTTTTATATAGTAGCTTTAATAAAATAAACATCATATGCTTGAATATCAATTTCAAATTACATGATGTGAGTTTGTATATGCTTGTATAAAAATTTATATTAGTAAGTAGAGATGGGTATGGGGTTTAAGGATAATTATATATTGTTTATATAGTGGTATATGTATTTTAGTTGCAACCAAACCGATTTTGCACTTGCTTGCATGTTTATATTTTTTTCTGAACAACAATTAGACTTCATGTTCACGATATCATATCTCACTCATGTTTTATCGGAATGGGTTGATTCTATTTTTAAAAAAGAGTCGAAGTTACCAAGTTTATGCCTGTCAAATTTCAGCAAAATCCGACATCGTTTGATTAGTGGTCGAGGATCTGGAAGTTAGACCCAGGCAGCTGTTCTTTTGTACTTGAAATTATTTTACACTGCTGCAAACACGACCTGAGTTCATGTTTGACGCATCGTATCTCTTCTGTCTTAGGTCGGAATACAGTGATTCCCTTTTTGTTAAAAGATAAAGTTTTCTACTTTCTGTATATAAAATTTTAGCTTCATACGAGGTGGTTCAGTCCTCTGTTTCTTACCTGAAAGTCAGACCCAGAGGGGTTTTCAGACCTGAACATTTGACAGTCGCAACATGGCCTGAGTCTATGTTCGTGACATCATAACTTTTCTCGCCTCTTGTCCAAATCAAGTGATTCTTTTGCAGTTTGAAATACAAGTTTTGATCTTTATTCATACCAAATTTTAGACCATTTCGATCTCGGTAGCACATAGAATTATATTGTTAAACTTTGACGCAGGACATGTTTTTTTTTATTTGTTGCTATGTTGAATGTTTTGATTTGATTTCGGCAATTCCTATTTAACAGCTTTGCTCGTCGATTCGTGCCAATCGAGTTTATTTCGGAAGTAGTGCTTGCAATTCGTAACTCCTTTCATTGTCAAACCGCTCTAGCCTCGAAAGGTGAGCAATCACTCACGATTAACGTTCTTTTATTTATTAAATTTGATTTCAATTGAAACGACAATTGAAATATGCTGTTGTTAGTTATTTACATTGTTATATCTATGCTATCTGTTCACCCCTGGCATCTGACACATTATCTGTTTTTTATACAAGTTTGGTTGATGAATGATTGTTATGTGATGTTGAAATTGGATGTTAATTGTTATTGTTAAAGTGATAAATAATATGAAATTGAACTTGATATAGGATAGTTAAATGTTGAATTTAATTAGTTAAGTTGTATAATATGACCCCCTTTAATGTTAAATGAACTGACACGTAGAATAGTGATAACTACACCTTGAACCATTGAATGTATGTTGTATAATTGTTGTAGTATAAAATTTAAATTGAATGACAAGTGAAGAACCATATGAATATTAGTGTAATAATCTTTAATCTACATGAAATGATAGTGTAGATTCTAAAAATAATTATATTAATTTGCACAAACAACAATGTGAATTAATATGATTATTTTAGGATTATTTGAATTGATTATTGGATTGATATTGATTGTTGTTATTGCTTGTTTATTTACTTTGACACCATCCCAGTTATCACACTGCAAGTTCCCTTTGCTATGCTTTGATTTTGAATTGAATTGGAATCGGGTTGAAATGATAAATACCCAAATTAAACTTTGACTTAGGATAGAGAATTTAAATAAAACCCGATTGGTCAATGATTTGTTTTAAAAATAAAATAAAGATTTTATTTGAATAAGTGATAAGGTTTTGAACTGAAGTTGGAGTTTGAATTTTTATGAAAGGAAAATGTTAATATTTAATAATATGAAACAAAATATTAACAATGTAATTGATGAAAGAACGTTGTTAAATTTGAGAAACGATTGAATTAAGTTTTGAATTTTTAATAATTAAGTTTGAAATTATTAATAATTAAGTTTGAAATTATTTAATAATTAAGTTTTGAAATTATTTAATAATTAAATAAATTGAATTCTTCAATAAGTAGAATTGAACTTCTTGAATAAGTGAAATTTAGTTTCTTTATTAATTAAGCTTTGAAATGGTAACTAAGTGAATAAATAAGTAAAATTGAATTTCTTTAACAAGAAATAAAATGTGATTTATTGAAATTAATGTAAGACTTGAAATGTAAAGAATTTGATTTGATGAATCTAATTTAATTCAATTTGAAGTTTTGATATATGGAAGTTGAACTTAAGTAATTGATTTAATGAATTGGAAATTAAATAGAAATTTGTTTGAATGATAAATTTACTTAAGGAATATTGAATGAAATCGATAAATGAAGTTAAATTGATTTGAATGTTAAATTAAATTAATTTAAATGATTTCGGAATGAAACTTATATACGAATTTAAATCAATATTTGAATTGTTTTAAATAAAGATTGAAATTGAATTATAAGATTTTGAAATTATGAATTTGGAAGTTTTGAAACGTAAATTATGGAAATTGATTTAGAAAGAGAAAGAATGTTGGTTTACAAATTCTATTTGAAATTTGAATTTGATTTGGTTTTGAAATATATATTAAACAACCAATCGGTGTAATAATTACGAAAGTTATTAAAGAGACCGAAATCGGTTAGGGACATACTCTCTGTCTAAACCGAAAACCACTTTAATAACTATATGCGGAGTATGATCCAAAATGAAGTGGTTGGAATGATGTACGTGATGACTGAAGAAAGAGAACGATAATGGATAGCCTTGACACTTGTGTCAAATTGGAAATGACTAAAACAGGAGCCGTGCCGGGCCAAATGGGGGTTAGCTACCTCAAGCGAACACACTTCTTCGAAAACTACTCATTTCTTGTTGTCGATTGGTGCACCCTTGATTTTGGGAGTGTTGTTTCGCGGTGTTGCGATCGCTGCAGCGATGCGTTCTCACCAGTCCGGATCAGGCAAACGGTAGTTTCACTACCTTGGGTATTGCCTCATGTGCCTTGTCATACTTGTATCCCTATACGCGACCAGTACGATTTGTTTTGTGTTATACCTATGGAGTACTCCCTGATATCCCACTAGTTTACGGTGGAGTTTACAGTGCTGTATAGACTATAACGCTTATATAAAATGTGTTAAGGGGGATAATGGTAATGCCTTAACACTATTTTGATATTTTATATTACTGATAGGCATTATCTACTTATCGTACAATACTGCATAGTAGATAGTTTAACGGATCCTTAAAGGATGGTTATTCCAAACATCCTTTGAGTTACTTGTATTTTAATTGCTATTTCACTTGAGTTGGATTTATTGATATAAGAATATTAATCCTGACTCGAGTGTTTTGTGTTTTGCTTTACGCTCGGGTCAGACTGAGTGTACCAGTATTCGAGACTCACCTTTGGAGTTGGAGCTTCGCTTGGAGATCCAGCTATCTATCTAGCTTTCAGATATCCAGTTGATTCCTGTGATTGTATTCTGATTCTTTTATTTGACTATTGTATTCGAGACATCTGTTGTACCTTATTTAACTCTGATATGTATATAGTAGCTTCATGAACTATTATTTTTTATTTCCGCTGCACTTATTACTCTGTGTCTATGATCTGTGATTATTTATTTACTGTATATTCTCAGTTTTGCCAATTTAAATTAACAATTCGGTATTTTGAATTATTCAAGTCCGACATGTGCGGATGCGAATAGTCCAAAATATCGGGTCGTTACACCACGGACCCACGAACGTAGGAATATATGGTCTCCACTTAAACCATGGAAGGATAACGACTCAGGAAATCCTAAAACTCCGTCGCCTTTTAAATAAATAAAATTAAAATTAAAATTAATTATTGTATGTATTTATATGTTGTTATATTTTCCAATAATAAAGATCTCTATTATCAACATTTGATAAATAAATATAACCATCAATTTTAGACTATTTTTAGCAAAACTGCTTCTTTCAGACGTCTGACTATGGTCTTCAGACGTCTGAACCACTGATATATGTCGCAATTTTACGCAATGTGCATATGTCAGACGTCTGATATAACCCTCAGACGTCTGGATTGAAGCTCTCCCTTCTCCAAAATTACATTCAGAATATTTCAGACGTCTGAACTAATTTCCAGACGTCTGACTTACTTATCTGTTTCACAATTAAACCAAAACAGACGTCTGTGTTCAAATCCAGACGTCTGAGTAATCTCTCTGCCTCTACATTTTTAAAACTATGTCAAATCAGACGTCTAACTCATAACAAACAGACGTCTGTTTGAGTCTTCTGTATAATTTTTAGGGCAAACCAGACGTCTGCCTTCAAATTCAGACGTCTGAAATTCAATCGACCTTTATTATAACCCCAAAATAACGTCATTTTTTTTCTTTTCAAACTCAAATCAAATTTCCTCTCTGCCGATTTGCAATTCAATTTCAAATTCCGCATTATTTCACGCCGAAATCACAATGCCTCCGCGTACAAAGAACATCAACGCTCCAAAACGCAAACAAGATCAACCTACGTCATCTTCAAACCCTCAGGTGTGTTCAGATGATCAAATCGAACGATGGATGTACAAGGCACCTCATTCGATTAAAAGGTATCAAGATATTCAAAAGAAAAAACTTCATATAGGACCTTTCTATAATCTACTTAAGTTTCCTATGTATGATCTCGATGAACTTTGTGAGAATGCTGGATTGGACACTTTAATTTCTTTTACATACAATGATGTTCAAATAGATCAATTGGCTATATTCTTATTCTACGCCAATCTAGATAGTACTGCAGTTTGGAATACCGAAAACGAAGACAACTGGCTATGGTCAAGTGTTTATGGAAATACTATTCGTTTAACTCTGAGAATAATAGGAAGAACTTTGGGATGCACCGACACCGGCAAGGATCTACACAACATCCCTGATATGCGCTTTAAACCCAGGAATAATATCACTCATCAAATATGGGAGGACGAAATGCCAAAATTTGCTTCAAAACACTTACGTCCAAAAGCTCGACTCTTGACAAGAATGATAATCAATACAATTGTTCTGCGCATGGGTAGTCACGAACAAATCACTGAATTGGAACACAAAGCTCTCTATGCCCTTTTTAGTGGAACTCGAGTTAATTGGGCCAAATTCATATTCGATGAACTCAAGCAATTTTGGAATCGATCGCGGCCATCGATCATTTACCCAACTTATATTATGAAACTTCTTCGTGCAAACAATATTCCGTCCTATCTATCAACCTTCGAAGAAATTTCACCTAAGTATGCCTCCACCAAATTCTTCTCCTTGATGCACTTACCCGAAATTCCACTGGAATTCATGTCCTTCGACGATTGGACCCATCATCAACAATCTAGAAGGGTTGAGCCTCCTCCTCAAACCCATATTGGTCCATCTCAAGAAGAAGAACAAAATCGGGAAATCACTCCTCCACCTCCCGCTTCATTTGACTACCCGGGACAAGATGACATTTTGGAAACTCGAACGGAAACAAATCAAAATGAAAGCATTCGCGATCTAACCCTTCGAAATCAACAAATCTTGTCTCAGAATTAAAAAATTCTAGAAAAACGAATCGACAGCTTCGAGATGTCTTTAGCTACAAGACTAGCGACAGTCGAAGAATCTCTTTCGACTGTTCTATCAGTTCTCAAGGAGGTACTTCAAAAAGTACGTGGTCCATTTCCACCCTCAGAAGATTGGACAACTCCTGTGCCTTCTTCTCCTGCAAAACATTCCAAACTATTTGACGACGAATCTTCCAAAGAAGCTTTGACATCTCCTTCAAAGGCTAGCACTTCTGAGAAAATAGAACCAAAGGAAGATGATCCAAAACAAGCTTCTCCTAAGCAACTCTAGAATTTAGGTTTTATTGTCTTTCTGTTAAAATCTATGAATGTAACTCCTTCGTGTTATTAATGCAAATCCCTTTTTGGCTTGAACTTTTATATATTCTTTTTGATAATGTCAAAGGGGGAGAAATATAGAAATTAACTTAAAACAAAACTAAGCACATATTCAGGGGGAGATTTAGAATATATATATAAGTACATTGAATAGTTGTCATCATAAAAAAGGGGGAGATTGTTAGGAAATCAATTCCTTGGTTTCGATGATCACAACTATGCAATGGAAAACAAATGTACATATACAGGAATTTGATATAGTAACATCACCAAAGAGACAAGAAAAAGACTCAAAAGAAGTATCAAGGGGCTACAAGTCGAGAGAATCGGAAAAGAAATGATGAAGGCACAAGAAAAGCAACATACACTAATCCAGACGTCTAAGTGCACTTACCAGACGTCTGGTTAAGTTCTCTGGTTCACAAACTCAGAAGAAACCAGACGTCTGATCCTAAACTCAGACGTCTGAAATACGTCCAGACATAAAACAGAAATAAAGACCAGATGTCTGGTTTATAAACTCAGACGTCTGAAATGCTACCAGACACAAAAAAATATATGAAGGCCAGACGTCTGAAGTCACTTACCAGATGTCTGATTATTGGCTCGACTGTGTATTTTCAAACTCCAACTGTCACATCCGAAAAGACACATCCGCTCCTCTTCACTACAACTCTTCATCACCAACAGGAGCAACTATACAACGATTGTTAATGAAGGCAACTACACATAGAAACTCTTCACCACTATAAATAGCATCAGGAATTCAAGAGAAAGATTTACCTTACTCACTTACGCTCTTATCTCTTATACTCTGACTTATACCTGATCTCTAAGCAATCAACTACCTGTATTTAACTCTTCCATATATACAGAACTCCTCATTCAAATATTCTCTAGATAGATATATATATTGGAAGCATTTGTACTCAATAGTCAACATCCGTGTTATAGAACACATTCTTGACAAAGAAACTCTGCTATTGTAAACCTGTTCCTACGGGTCAAGTGAGGGTTAGTTGAAAGGAAATTCCGAAGAGGAGCTTCGGGATTGGACGTAGGACGGGAGGTCCGAACCAGTATAAAATCCTGGTGTGATTATTTTCATTTACTTTGCTACTATCATTTATCAAGTTATATTATATAGTTAGATGTTTATACTTGCATATATATATATATATATCCTATACGATCCACTCATATAGACTTTCAAGGGCGAAGCCCGGTTTTCGAAGGTGGCGTTGATCTCGAGCTCGAGCACGAGATGCTTTGCCAGTCGTAGGCTCCGCTAGGGCGGCGATACTTTGGGTTGGAGCACGACATCGCCGGTTCGCGTGGTGATGCTTAGATCGAAAAGGGGTTTGGCATCGCCAGCCTTCATTTGGATGGACTGCGGCATTGGCAGGTCCAAGCTGTAGTGGCAGGCCGTGGTCGACTTTTGGTTGCTTTTCGATTTTTTGTCTGGAGCAAGCAAGGAGGTATAATCTGTAGTTAGGTCTAATTACACATTTAATTATTTACTTAAAAGGTTTAAAAGTTGTGATGTTGTTTAAAGTTAATGGTCTAAACTAATTTAGGTTATAAAATTTAAACTGTTAGGAAAATATATATATATATATAAAATAAAATAGGCAGAACACACTCCTCTTAGGAAAATTAGTTTAAAATTTAAATTTATTAAAATGGAAATTAATTGTTCGGTTATCTCAAATATTAATAAACCGTATAAATTGTTTATACAAGGTTTAAAATCGTGGAGAAAACAATCCGAAATGGAATAGATTGCAAATTAAAGCAAAGGTGAGATCTTCTAACTCAAACAAAGGGTTTGTTTAATTTTAAATAGTTATATTTAAAATTATTGATTGTGTTGATTGTGTGCTTGAATGATAGTATATATAGTAGTATATATAGCAATATATATATTAGAATATATATATATATATATTGGGTTTGTTGATTTCCCGCATTATATAGCGAATGAGACCCTATGCGCCACATAATAGCGGAATGATATTTTATAAATCCCATATACCGCGATATTCCACCTCGAAGTGGAATTGGTATTGTGCTAACATCTGTGGATGCAGGGAAACAGGTTGGAGGGATCCAACTGGATTCCTCAAATTGTATGAATTTGTTTCATATATATTGTATGAATTTGTTTCATATGCTGTGTGATTATTTATTTATAATCTGTGAATGATTATATTTGTGATTGAATATGTGAAGGCTAAAATTTAGCCGAATTTATTTTTGGTATCGTTGGATACCAGAAATAAGTGAAATTGGATTTTTGAAATTAAAGTTGGAAATTTTAAGTAAATTCTTTTGGAAAGAATTTGGTGAATTTAAAAGAAGGAAATTAAAAGAAGAAAGTTGAGTTTTGAAATCTTATCGAATTATTTCCAAATTATGGGAAAAGATTTTTATAAATGGATTTTGAATAGTATTATTCAATTGAAATTTTATTTAAAATGGAATTTTAAATGGTTTGGAAGAGATAAAGGAATTTATTTTTAAAAAGTGATAAATTTGTTTAAAATCAAATTGATATTTGATTTGGTATTTGAAATTAAATCTTTAGGAAATCGATATGAAAATTTATTTGGTGTTGAATTAAAATGGATTTTTGTGTTGAAATAAAATTGGAAATTATAAAATATGGATTTTGTGTTGAAATGAATTTAGAAATCGATTTGCAAATGATTTGATATTTGGGAAATAAACTTAGAAATCAATTTGTAATTGATTTGGAATTTGAAATAAATGTGGAAATCAATTTGAGAGTTGATTTGGAGTTGAAAGTGAATATTTGAGAAAAACAATTTGAAAATCGTGTATAAGTGAATATTTGGAAATTTAAATTCACAGTGGGAATTTATTAAGAAAAAGGGAAATTTGTTTTCAAAGTGATGAAGTGTGAAAATGTGATTTGAAATTGGTTTTCAAATGTTGAAGTGTGGGAAAATATATATCTTATGAAGATATTTTGAAATTTAATAATTTGTGGAAAATTATTTAAATTGGTTGTTTGTTGTGAGTGTTGTTTGATAGTTAAATAACCGACTATCAATATTTTCCTTTGAAATGGCACTTGGATTTGTTTTTAAAACAAACGCTCACTATTCGGGTTAGCCGGGAAAAGACCTTTGTGTCATATAACCCATTCCAAATTAGTGATACGACGATATGGATCGTATTGATGTTGAAGACCGGATATTTTCGAAAATAAAAGGACAACCTGTCGAATGTCTCTGCACCGAGTTGCTCCGGTATAGAGATTTATATCACTCTTCTTGTGATGGGAAGTCCGGACGTGATTAGTGAATACTTGGATTGCAAGGGCTTCTTTGGAAGTGCCTTCGGTTCCGTTCGATCCCGGAACGGACTTGTATGGATGTGTGTCTGACGTTACACTTTGAGATGTAAAGCTGGTTTCTATCAAATACATTTTTGTTGGTTGCAGAGAATTTATTCTTTTAGCTTAACACCCTTCTCTGAGACGTACGAGCTCAGAGGTTATGTAGTTGATGGTTACTAGTGATACATTCCCAATTTGGTAATGTGGCATACGAAGTGCTGTTGTCATTTGTTGATCAAAGCGTGGCTTTGTGAAAAAGCGTGGCTTTGTGAAAAAGCGTGGCTTTGTGAAAAAGCGTGGCTTTATGAAAAAGCGTGGCTTTGTGGACGAGACTTCGTCGAGCCTCACAACCCGGTAATGGTCGAAACAGGAATGTTGCGGCAAGGTTGTTTGGGGTCGCTCCCCTAGGGTATGTCATTTCCTTCTGGATAAAAGGTGATATCATGGTATGGAGCCCAGATATTTTACCTATGTTGATGCTGCAAAATTTATTATACTTTGTGGTTGTTGCTTGTGATTGAGGATCCTCGGATAAAGGTCGGTAGCGACTGGGGATGGCATAGCTTGTGTGTTAGCTACCTAGTTACAGCTGTACAGCGTGAGGTAGTGTCGGCCTTGTGTTTGCAGAGAGCAGGTTAACTCTCGAGGCGTCTCTCCAGAGGCGTTTCCATTTCGGTGTAAGGAAGTTCCTTTGCCTGACCATTTGTTGGAAATCCAAAGAAACAATACGAACCTTGTACGGTTTTAGTTGTAGAACCTGCCATTTACTTATGGTGGTCACCACTGTTTAGATGGTAGCTATAGTAGGCATACAATAATGGTTGTATGCTGGCTAAGATTAATATTATACTTTCGAAATGGTTTCGACACTATGCACTAATGATAATATTAAAAAGAATTTGCGTATTAAGCATATTTGACTATCATAAGGAGAAATCTCCTCCAATTCTGCATTTGCATTGTGTGTGTGGCGGGAGGCCTTATGGTAGTTTCATTTTCCAAAAGCATTGCGAATCTGTTTTATTTTCTTTGTGAAAATAACTATTTTACAATCTCACACCAGTCACCATGACTGACTCGGAGTTTATTGTTCCCTTTCTAAACTCCGGGTGCCCATAATTTTCCACACGGGCAGCCTAGAGTTATGTTATCAGGATATTCTGGATATTCTGAAGCTTTGGAGATGAGCTGGATGGCGATACGTACTCCCGTACCTGTTTATTTATTCCACTATGTATTCTGTATGCGGACAAGTTTATATAACTGTCCGTTGTTGTATTGAGTTGTATATTGACTTTGATTGATGTATGTATAAACTGATATAGTCTTTTGTTTTAAAGATTAGTCATTCATCTATTGTAAATTCAGGATGAATTTAATATGGAAATGTGAAATTTAAAATGAATAAGTGAATATACTAATTGAATTGAATTAGTAAATGGAATGGATTTGATAAATGAAAAATCAAATCAAAGATTTAAATTGGAAATTGTTTACAAGGAAAATATAACTTGAGTTTGAGTTGAAATAACTTAAGCGATATTTGGATAAATGCTCGACTTAAGTAAAGAAATTGTGAAAGCGTTGTCGCATTTTATTAAATGGTTTTCAATGAAATTTGTTTGGTTAATGAAATAAACCGAATGTGAATATGTAATGCAAATTGAATTGAATGTAAATAAGATGAAAGTGATTTAAATTTGTATTGAAACCTTATGAATTGCTAATGGAATTTATTTTGAATGTATTGCTTATGAAATCTATGTATTTGCTATTGAAAATAAGTGAAATGTTAATAGATTTCCTATATATGTCACTTACGTGTTTAAACTGAGTAAGTGTAGGTTTTTGGAAGCCGTTCGGCTGCATTTGGTTGCATAAATAGCTAAATAAATAAACCGCTTTGCTTAAAATGCTAATAAAGGTACGCCTACGCAATACAAAATAGGAAATATGAACTGTTTTTGCTTTTCCGACCGAGTGGGTCAATGTATACATATTTATATCTTTTGTCAAATTGTAAAAGCTCCTCCGTACAAAGGAGACTCCGCCAAAATTTTCTAAAAATTTTGAGAGTTAAAAATTTTTTGAAAAATTTGGAAAATTTTTGTTAACGGAAAATTGATTTTCAAAATTGTAATGGAAACGTAGAAATTGAACTAGAAAAGGGATTTTGGTTTCTGAAGATAAAATGGACTCAAATAGAATTGAAATTGTAAATTGAATTCAAATGGAATTGAAAATACAAAGTTGAATGGAAATGAATATATGACTTTGTTAGTGAGGTGAAAATAAATATAAGAAGTATGTAATACTTATATTGAACTTAAGAAATAAAGAATGAAATTCTTAAGTAAAATGGGTATTTGGAATCCAATAAGTAAATTTGAACATTATTGTGAAGTAAAGTATACAGGGATTGTAAAGGCTAAGGAAAATGGAATTGGATTTTGATTTCGAAGATGAATTTGAATTTCTCAACAAAAGGTATGTGTTTGAATTTCAGTATGAAATTTGATGGGATTTTGATTTTGCCACTTGGCATATTGTTTTCTTTTGGAATTTGGGAGTCCGTAGGGACATTTTGTAGTCGTACCGAGCTAGCCGCGCAAAGGAGTCGTTGGCGAAATTTTTGGAAAATTTAGAGAGTTAGAAAATTTTTGAGAAATTTTGGATAATTTAAAATTCAAATTTAAATTTAAATTTGAATTGTGAAGTAAAATAAAGTTGTTTGAACTTATGAATAAGTTTGGGAAGTTAGAAAAAGATTAGTGTGTCTTAATAAAAGATTATTCTGGAAAGTTGTTTAAAACTATTTGGATTTGAGAAAATAGTTAACGGGGATTGGATCATTCTTCTTGACTTGTAATTTCGGGACGAAATTCTTTTAAGGGGGGAAGATTGTAACGACCCTGAATTTTTGATATTGTAAATCAGGATATTTAATTGATTTTAAATATCTGGAAGTTGGTTTGATTTGAAATTCGAATATCAAAGTGAATTTGGTAATTTAATTATTGAAATTGGGTAAAATATTGATTCTTCAGTTTTAAGCTGATTAAAAATATTTTCAAGGCTTAGAAAATTTATATCGATTATACTGAAAATATAGAAGCTTCAGAATTGAATTTGAAACTGTTTTGTTCAGTTCTGGAATTTTGTTGTTTAAATTGAATTTAAAAATTGCCTTCCGAGGCACAGTCTCGGAATTCGACGAAACTAGTTCCATTGGATCCGTAATATTGTATTATTATCGGATTTCAATTTTTGTAATGTTTGGAGTGATCGTTTGGCTGTACGATAAGCAAACGCGCTGAAATTAAATCGAAAATTCAATATTATAACTGGTCCAAAAAGCTATTTTCTCCATACGATCGAATTTGGACTCGAAACCTTTTCCATTGTGTTCGGAATAGGCGTATAACATTATAAACGCCTAGCGGCACACCTTGATAGGAAGTCAAAATTTTTAGTTGACTTTATCGGAACGATTCGAATTTGAATTTGAATTGGATATTTACACTAGTCAACTGCAGTTAAAATTACTTCACATCAGCTGTTTTTATTTTCACATCGGGCTATTGTAGCAAGTTGAGGGAATCACGTAAACATCCCTTCTTGTTCCCCCTTTTCAGCTGATAGTACGCAATTCCCTCCTTTCTGCATTCGAACGAGATTAAGTGGGGATGAATAAAAAAAATCGATTCCCTCTTCAGTTCTTCTTTTCATAACAAAATATTGATTCGATTCAAAATGAATGGCCGCTCATTTCTTTCCCAATCAAATTAAAATCGATTTCTGCTCGAAGAAAAAAATTCAAAGGGGCCAAATGAAATCATCAGACCGAAGTATAAATCCATGGCCGCATATCTCTTCCTCAGGCAATCATCTCGAAGTCGAGACTTTCTGGGAGGGTGCTGTAACATTAATCTTGAGATTGACATCAGGGCTTTGGAGATGGGGAGGCTCGAACAAGGGGCGGAAATGTAGTCAAGTCACGGTTGTTTGGATGGAAGAATAAACTCCGTTGTCGGCGCGATTAGGGTTTCGCGATGGGGGGTTGCGATATGGCTTGGAGGCGAAGTGCGGTTGTGAACTGGGTAGGGCGAAGCCCGGTTTTCGAAGGTGGCGTTGATCTCGAGCTCGAGCATGAGATGCTTGGCCAGTCGTAGGCTCAGCTAGGGCGGCGATACTTTGGGTTGGAGCGCGACATCACCGGTTCGCGTGGTGATGCTTAGATCACAAAGGGGTTTGGCATCGCCAGCCTTCATCTGGGTGGACTGCGGCATTGGCAGGTCCGAGCTGTAGTGGCAGGCCATGGTCGACTTTTGGTTGCTTTTCGATTTTTTGTCTGGAGCAAGCAAGGAGGTATAATCTGTAGTTAGGTCTAATTACACATTTAATTATTTACTTAAAAGCTTTAAAAGTTGTGATGTTGTTTAAAGTTAATGGTTTAAACTAATTTAGGTTATAAAATTTAAACTGTTAGGAAATATATATATATATATATATATATTTAAAATAAAATGGGCAGAACACACTCCTTTTAGGAAAATTAGTTTAAAATTTAAATTTATTAAAAAGGAAATTAATTGTTCGGTTATCTCAAATATTAATAAACCGTATAAATTGTTTATACAAGGTTTAAAATCATGGAGAAAACAATCCGGAATGGAACGGATTGCAAATTAAAGCAAAGGTGAGATCTTCTCACTTAAACAAAGGGTTTGTTTAATTTTAAATAGTTATATTTAAAATTATTGATTGTGTGCTTGAATGATAGTATATATAGTAGTATATATATATAGCAATATATATATTGGAATATATATATATATATTGGAGTTGTTGATTTCCCGCATTATATAGCGGATGAGACCCTATGCGCCGCATAATAGCGGAATGATATTTTATAAATCCCATATACCGCGATATTCCACCTCGAAGTGGAATTGGTATTGTGCTAACATCTGTGGATGCAGGTAAACAGGTTGGAGGGATCCAATTGGATTCCTCAAATTGTATGAATTTGTTTCATATATATTGTATGAATTTGTTTCATATGTTGTGTGATTATTTATTTATAATCTGTGAATGATTATATTTGTGATTGAATGTGTGAAGGCTAAAATTTAGCCGAATGTATTTTTGGTATCGTTGGATACCAGAAATAAGTGAAATTGGATTTTTGAAATTAAAGTTGGAAATTTTAAGTAAATTCTTTTGGAAAAAATTTGGTGAATTTAAAAGAAGGAATTTAAAAGCAGAAAGTTGATTTTTGAAATCTTATCGAATTATTTCCAAAATATGGGAAAAGATTTTTATAAATGGATTTTGAATAGTATTATTCGAAAGTTGAAAAATTTATTTAAAATGGAATTTTAAATTGTTTGGAAGAGATAAAGGAATTTATTTTTAAAAAGTGATAAATTTGTTTAAAATCAAATTGATATTTGATTCGGTATTTGAAATTAAATCTTTGGGAAATCGATATGAAAATTTATTTGGTGTTGAATTAAAATGGAATTTTGTGTTGAAATAAAATTGGAAATTATAAAAAATGGATTTTGTGTTGAAATGAATTTAGAAATCGATTTGCAAATGATTTGATATTTGGGAAATAAACTTAGAAATCAATTTGTAATTGATTTGGAATTTGAAATAAATGTGGAAATCAATTTGAGAGTTGATTTGGAGTTGAAAGTGAATATTTGAGAAAAACGATTTGAAAATCGTGTATAAGTCAATATTTGGAAATTTAAATTCACAGTTGGAATTTACTAAGAAAAAGGGAAATTTGTTTTCAAAGTGATGAAGTGTGAAAATGTGATTTGAAATTGGTTTTCAAATGTTGAAGTGTGGGAAAATATATATCTTATGAAGATATTTTGAAATTTAATAATTTGGGGAAAATTATTTAAATTGGTTGTTTGTTGTGAGTGTTGTTTGATAGTTAAATAACCGACTATCAATATTTGCCTTTGAAATTCCACTTGGATTTGTTTTTAAAACAAACGCTCACTATTCGGGTTAGCCGGGAAAAGACCTTTGTGTCATATAACCCATTCCGAATTAGTGATACGCCGATATGGATCATATTGAAGACCAACGTTGAAGACCGGATATTTTCGAAAATGAAAGGACAACCTGTCGAATGTCTCTGCACCGAGTTGCTCCGGTATAGAGATTTATATCACTCTTCTTGTGATGGGAAGTCCGGACGTGATTAGTGAATACCCGAATTGCAAAGGCTTCTTTGGAAGTGCCTTCGGTTCCGTTCGATCCCGGAACGGACTTGTATGGATGTGTGGCTGACGTTACACTTTGAGATGTAAAGATGGTTTCTATCAAATACATTTCTGTTGGTTGCAGAGAATTTATTCTCTTAGCTTAACACCCTTCTCTAAGACGTACGAGCTCAGAGGTTATGTAGTTGATGGTTACTAGTGATACATTCCCAATTTGGTAATGTGGCATACGAAGTGCTGTTGATCATTTGTTGATCAAAGCTTGGCTTTGTGAAAAAGCGTGGCTTTGTGAAAAAGCGTGGCTTTGTGAAAAAGCGTGGCTTTGTGAAAAAGCGTGGCTTTGTGAAAAAGCGTGGCTTTGTGAAAAAGCGTAGCTTTGTGGACGAGACTTCGTCGAGCCTCACAACCCGGTAATGGTCGAAACAGGAATGTTGCGGCAAGGTTGTTAGGGGTCGCGCCCTTAGGGTATGTCATTTCCTTCTGGATAAAAGGTGATATCATGGTATCGAGCCCAGATATTTTACTTATGTTGATGCTGCAATATTTATTATACTTTGTGGTTGAGGATCCTCGGATAAAGGTCGGTAACGACCGGGGGATGGCATAGCTTGTGTGTTAGCTACCTAGTTACAGCTGTACAGCGTGAGGTAGTGTCGGCCTTGTGTTTGCAGAGAGCAGGTTGACTCTCGGGGCGTCTCTCCAGAGGCGTTTCCATTTCGGTGTAAGGAAGTTCCTTTGCCTGACCATTTATTGGAAATCCAAAGAAACAATACGAACCTTGTACAGTTTTAGTTCTAGAACCTGCCATTTACTTATGGTGGTCACCACTGTTTAGATGGTAGCTATAGTAGGCATACAATAATGGTTGTATGCTGGCTAAGATTAATATTATACTTTCGAAATGGTTTCGACACTATGCACTAATGATAATATTAAAAAGAATTTGCGTATTAAGCATATTTGACTATCATAAGGAGAAATCTCCTCCAATTCTGCATTTGCATTGTGTGTGTGGCGGGAGGCCTTATGGTAGTTTCATTTTCCAAAAGCATTGCGAATCTGTTTTATTTTCTTTGTGAAAATAACTGTTTTACGATCTCACACCAGTCACCATGACTGACTCGAAGTTTATTGTTCCCTTTCTAAACTCTGGGTGCCCGTAATTTTCCACACGGGCAGCCTAGAGTTATGTTATCAGGATATTCTGGAGCTTTGGAGATGAGCTGGATGGCGAGACGTACTCCCGTACTTGTTTATTTATTCCGCTGTGTATTCTGTATGTGGACAAGTTTATATAACTGTCCGTTGTTGTATTGAGTTGTATATTGACTCTGATTGATGTATGTATAAACTGATATAGTCTTTTGTTTTAAAGACTAGTGATTATCTATTGTATATTGTTCCACTGCGAATGTGAGATTCTAATATTGTTTCTGTTTTTCTGTTTTCTTTTCTTCTTCTTCTACCTCTTCTTTTAACCCTAATGGTTCGGTTTTCCGACATTCGATTGCGCGGCATTTGATACAGTGGACGTATTAATGTCGACTTTCGAGCGTCGAAAAATCACGACCGTTACAGTTGATAACATTGAAGTCATTGCAAGTTAATAACACTAAGGACATCACAAGTTGATAACAATAAAGCCATCACAAGTTGATTGAATTATAGCCATCATAAGTAGATAATATTAAAGCCATTGCTAGTTGATAAGAATGAGTTATCACATATTGAGGACATCAGAGTTATTGCATGTTGTAGAAAGAACTATTGCATATTGAATAAATTACCAAAAAACAACCCTCAATAAGCCATGTGGCATTCTCTGATTCCCATTCATGCTATGTCATAATGGAGAGATTAAAAGTGAGTTATGCCACATGTCAAATCGACAACATGCCATGTCAGCAAGAATCTTAACCATTCATCTTCTACGGATGCTATGTATCAAAAATCTAAAGGTGCAGTTCCTCTACAAATAGGCATGTACTTCTATTAAGAAGGGCGAATTATGAACAAGTCTTCTTCCTCATTTTCAGTTTGCAACTTCCAAATTATAAAACTTTATTTTGGGACATTAATGGCTGCCTAGGTCAGAAGACTTTATAATTGAGGACCTAGGTATATGAATATTTGCATATTATTTTAGTTGACTATTGACTATGGATATGCTTCCCCAAGGACTTATTCCCTTGCCTAAGTACTATTGAACTCCTTATTCCTGCATAAGACTTGACTATAGGTTAGCTCCAATTTCTTGACTAATAGCTACCAAGCTTAAATCTCTGTTCCGCCGCCAAAAACAAGACCTTGGTTTGGAGTTCCTCTAAGATATCTGAAAACATACTTCCATTCCTCCTAATACGTCTTTTTTTGGATTTACAATATATTTACTAATCAAAACAATAGCCTATGCAATATCAAGCTAGTGCAAACCATAGCATACATCAAGCTACTAGCTACACTCGCATATGGCACCTTCTCCATGTAAGCCTTTTAGTAGCTTCATGTAAATGGTCTCCTCCAAGTCACCTTGCTGGAAAGAGGTCTTCACATCAAGTTGCTCCAAATCCAATTTATGAGTAGCAACTATGGGAGGTAAAATTCGAATGGAGGTATATCTGACTATAGGATCAAATATCTCATCATACACCATTCCTTTTCTTTGTTGAAACCATTTAGCGACTAATCTAATCTTGTATCTACCACCATTCTTCACCTTGAACAACCACTTGCAACCTATGGCTCGACCTTCTTGAGGTAATGGTACCAAATCCCAATCCTTTTTTTCTTTAAAGACTGCAACTCCTCCATAATGCAAATCCACTTCGAGCTATCACTCAACTTCATGGCTTATTTGTCACGATCCAAATTTCAGCGTTCGAAAATCGACACCCGTACTTCACTTGTACTCGTATGCCGCATATTCAATCGTTGAAATTCGACTCGTGCCGGAGCTTATAACACATTAAGTATAACAACACAGCGGAAGAAAGAAATAAATGATATCATATACATCACAAATGATACAATATCCAGAATATGATATACAACAATGATATCTATATGATACAAGAATATCAGAGACAAATAATGATGTTACAGCGAAAACAACAGAAGTGATAACTCCAAACGATCTTTAAAAGAGAATGAGTCCAACAACTCCAACATCAAGCTCGAACCACCATCACGTTGCACCAAGATAAGCAAGTGTAGTCCATGAAATCCAAAAACTGAACTAGCTCCAACTAATCTACTAAACCGGACTATTTGAAAACCCCAACTCTAGACTGCCCGTGTGAGAAATTGTGGGCACCCAGAGTTTAGGAAGGGAACAATAAACTCCAGGTCAGTCATGGGACTGGTATGAGTAACAAAACAGTTGTTTAAAATAAAAACAGTTCATAAGAGAAATCCAATATGCTTTTTGGAAAATGAAACTACAATAAGGCCTCCCGGCACACACACAATGCAATCGCACACATGGGGGAGATTTCTCCTTATGATAGTCAGATATGCTTAATACGAGAAACTCTTTGATATTATTACTAGTGCATAGTGTGAAAACATTTCGAAAATATAATATTAATCTTATCCAGCATAGGTACCATGATACTATGCCTACTATAGCTGCCATGTTAAATAGCAGGTTCTACAACTAAAACCGTACTGGGTTCGTATTGGGAATTGGATTTCCAACAAATGGTCAGGCTAAGGAACTTCCTATTTCCACATGGGTACGCCTCTGGAGGGACGTCCTGAGAACTAACTAGCTCTCTGCCAACACAAGGCCGGGTTACCTCTGTAACTAGGTAACTACTACTCGAGTATGCCACCCCTCGGTCGTTTGCGACCTTTATCCGAGGGCCCTCAATCACAAAGCAACAACCACACAGTAAATGAGATTGCAACAACCACATAGGTAAAGTATTTGGGCTCCATACCATGATACCACCTTTTTCCAAAAGGAAATGACATACCCTAAAGGGTGCGACCCTCATTACCTTGCCGCATCTTTCCTGTTTCGACCATTTCCGAGGTGTGAGGTCCGATGAGGTCTCTTCCACAAAGCTACGCTTTACACGAAAGCCATGCTTTGATCAACAAATGATCAGCAATACACAGCGGCACTTAGCATGCCACACTACCAAATTGGGAGTATATCACTGATAACCTTCAACTACATAACCTCCGAGCTCGTACGTCTCAGAGAAGGGTGTTAAGCTAAGAGAATAAATTCTCCGCCACCAAACAGAAATGTATTTGAAAGAAATCTACTTTATATCTCAAAGTGTAGTGTCAAATATACGACCATATAAATCTGTTCCGGGTTCAAACAGAATCGAAGGCACTTCGTCCAATAAAGGAAGAAGCCCTTGCAAATCCGGGTATCCACAATCCCGATCGGACTTCCCATCACTTAGGTAATCCCTATACTGTAGCTACTCGGTGCAGAGACAATCGGTAGGTTATCTTATCGTTCTCACAAATATCCGGTCTTCAACACCGGTCTTCAAATGCTATCCATTTCGTCGTATCACTATCCGGAATGGGTTATGTGACACAAAGGTCCTCTCCCGGCTAAACCGAATGGTGAGCGCTTAATTTTAAAAACATATGGATATTGGGATTTCAATTTAAGTCACAACTTATTACCCAAAACCTTTCTTTCAAATGGTTTAAACAAATTACCATTTCCAATCTTTTAAACAAAAAGATTTAATTCACAAAGTTCACCTATCTTTCATAAAGATTCATTCATATTCTTTCAAACAATTTCCCTTTCAAATTGGATTAACTCATCCAATTTTTTTAAATCAAAGATTTTATTGATAGCTTTCAAAAAAATTCATTTCAAATCTTGAAATCCTTTTAATCACAATTTGGAAATCCTTTCTTTCAAATGAAAGCTAAAATTATTTAAAAACAAATAGTTTTTATTTCGAAAAAATCTGATTCATTTATACAAGTTAAAGTCCTTGGGTTAAATTTAAATTTTCAAAATTATACTTTTAGAATGGTTTAAACACATTTATAACTTGTATAACATCTTTAAACCATAATTTTCAAACATGGAATTCGATTCCAAATTTTGAATTCAAATTCAAATTAAATTATTTAAATTGGAAGCCTTACCAAGTTATTCAAAGTAACTTTTCTCTTTAAAACTTATTTCCAAAGCTTTTCATTCCATTTTCAAAATTGAAATTAAAATTTCAATTTCAAAAACATTTTATTAAATTCAAATTATCTATGGCCTAACCGATTTCCACGTGAAATCCATATTTGTGTGTGTATGGTGTGGTCCAGGGGTTTCACACACAATAGTGCAACATCATTCAATCATCACAGATTCAAACACAGAAATACAGTTGATAAGCGGTATAAACTATAACGCTTATCGTTCATTCACAGATTCACAGATAATATACAAATGTATCACAAATAAATGAATAAATTATACACAGCTCAATCCACAGAACAAAATATCACAGATCAGATAGGACAATCAATTCAAGGCATCTCATACAATACAATCATTCATAAGTAAGGTCAAGCATTCAATAATCATTTATAAGCAGGATTAATTAATTGTTTTATCCTAATTAATTCAATTTATTTCCAATTAAATTAATTACTTATGAATTAATTATCCAATCCTGATTTATTAATTACAAATCATTTGATATAAATTAATTTATCAAACACCTTAATTAATTATTCTTAATTAATTACAATAACTAATTGATTAGTCCTTAATTAATAATTATTTCTTAATCACTTTCATTAATTAATTGACCTTTAATAAATTAATTATTCTCAAATTAATTACCTTAATTAATTTATCACATTATCCTTAAATCAATTATTGCTTAATCACATGATTAATCAACTTTAATCATTAATTAATATTTAATTAATAATCCTTAATTTACAAATTAATTATTCCTTACTTAATTAATCTTTAAACCTTAATTAATTAATTTAAACCTCTAATTACTTATTTAATTAATCCAAATCATTAATTAATTAAATAAATAAATTATCCATTTTAATTAACTTAATAATTAATGAATTACAAATTATCATTGTATCTTCATTAACATAAACAAATCTTTTTCTTATTAATGATTTTGTTATCACTTATAAATAGGTTGAAACATTTATATTCAATTCACCTTTAAATTCATTTTTAATTTCAAGATTTAAAATGAATACCAATTTATAAATTAATACATTTTAAAACCTTTTAAATTTACATGTTAAAAGAATACTTTTAGCCTTTAAACTTATTTAAACATTTAAATTTATAAACTTGATTAAATTTCAAAATCTGGAATTCAGAGTTAGATTTAAACTCAGGTTTCAAATTTAATATCTTGTTTAAATCCTTTCTTTCCATTTCAAGTTCTTTTTAAATCCACTTACATGCTTAAACAACTTTAAGTTTTTAAAACAATTTGAATTTAAAAACTTATCTCCAAACTAAGTTCCAAAATTGAACTTGAATTTATATTTTAACTTTGATTTAAAACTTAGTTAAAACTTTGTTTTATAATTTAAGATTTAGTTTAAAAATTTCAAAACAGAAAAGCCTTTAAAATCCTGTACAAAACATTTACCCGAGCCCTTCCACATTTGCTTCGAGACCAACACCTAAACGCTTCGAGTCGAGTACTCGAATTACTCGAGACAAACTCGAGAACAATCCCAGCTCCAATCCTTCGCCGTGCACGGTGCACGTACACGACGCCGACGAACTCCTCCGGTCAATGCCACTACATCGAGCAAGTCGACCAACAGCCACAATCCAATCCCCGACCACCAGAACGTCGCCACCTTCTCGAATTCAAAATCGAGACAAAAAAAAGTCGACACCTGGAACAACAAGACCCACCACAACCAAAACCTGTCATCGCCTCGTTCTCGCAGCTCCGACCACCAGAATTCATATGACTCCGGCCATGACCTCGTCTATGACCAAGCTACCATCACCCAAAACCTAGTAGCACTCGATCCATCTTAGAACCCGTGGTCGATCGAACATCTTAGCCCAGTATAACTAGGGTTCCAGAAGAAATTCCCCTGCTGCAACTTCCTTGGTGAATTGCATCACCATCAACCATTTTTCCCAGTATCTCTGATCACCCCTCCATCACCAGGAAAAACCCCGATGCGTCCAAACCTTTGGATCACCAGAAAATCCCAAATAACCAATTTCTGGTTAAACCAGAAATGCACACTCAAACCATTACTAAAATTTATGATTTTAGTTTTAAAAAGCTAGTTTTCGTTTAGGGATTTGAGTTATAACCCTGAATTACTAAATTATCAAATTTGAATTTTGACTTAGCTTAAGCATCTTTGTTCTTATAGTTTTCCATAGCCATATACAACTTGTTTTTGCTTACATAAATTATTAATCTTTAATATATGCTATAACAACAACTTTTATTTTAACCCTAAGTTCAAATGGCAAGTTGATCCATAGGAAATGATTTTTGAATCAAAATCTTGTGCTTATGATTTAAGAACAGAGAACATTTATTAACAACAGTCTGCACACAATACCATCCATCATTCACAAAGAATTCACATGTATAGATACAAACATACTTATTCACAGATATATAAGCAACAGGTTATACTTTTAAATTGTTTTAAAGTGATGTTACTCACCTTGATATTAGATTGAACAGAGAACAATTCTATGTTGAACGCTGCAGTTTGATTTTCCTATAAATCCTTTCTTTTTTTGATCTTAAATGATATTTGGGTTTGTAAGATAATGATGTTTATTTTTAGGCTTGCTAAGTTTTGTTTGTGAACGAGCAGGAATAAAAAGATGATATATAAAAGATTGTTGTACAGGCTGAAGGATGATGTTGATGCCAGATTTTTTTTGTACTGAAAATATTTTTGTTTAAAGTTTTGGCCAGAGATTTTTTATCCAAATGGCGGCTGATATGATAAAATTTGTGCTTGCATTAATTAGGCTTGTCCTATTTTACCAGCTTATACTTATCATTATTTTTTTCTTTTCTATATACTTTGAAATATGAATGAAGTTCTATAGTTAAGATGGTGTTAGATTTTTTTTAGCTAATGTATTGTCTTTATATTTTATATACATGAGTGTATTTCTAACTTAAATATTTATTATCTTATATGTCTATATATATATATATATTTATTTTTATTTGTATTTGGAGAAACTCAAATCGATTTACCAATTAATTTCACAATTTTTATTCAAAAATTAAATTAATTATCAATTTAAACTTAGTTAAAATTCGGGATCGTTACAGATTCCCCCCCTTAAGAAATTTCATTCTCGAAATTTGAAAGTAGGGAGACAACAAAAGAATAGATGAAGAATGTTTCATCAAATCAAATTGAGCATCTATTCTGCATTTGGCTTACCAAATCAGAATATCAATAATAGATACGAGAACGTATCTTTTTAATTTTTCACAAGGTACTCGGGTTATCCAGATCTACGAAGTATGCAGAGGCATTAGTTAATTCAAAGGGATAACTAACCATTCGTAGAACATATCCGGACCCAAAAATAGACAGATATATGGATACAATTCCAAAACTTTTTAACTTAGAAACCAAATTATACCTATCAACCATAGCAACCAAAGCAACCAATTCATCCAAACAAACAATTCTGACCTATTTGGAGTTTATGTCCTATGCAAATATATCAAATCTTCTTCTTGGATCTACCAGGAACTATCAAAGAATTGAAAAAAGATGACGAACAAAAGAGATTGATAGAGAAAAGATTGTTTCCTTGTTTCCTTGTTGTTACAGGGTATTGACCATTTATAGTCGTATTCCCTTGTCCCATATCTCATCCTCTTCTTGCACTCATACTTACTATCAGTGGATAGTAAGAGAATTTACTGAGGTATACAGACAGATATCTTAGGGATTACTCATTCTAGGGTATACTTCACCCTATCTCTAATGAGCTACTTAATGTTTTATACTCCTGAGCTAAAGTTCAACTTTAGCTCTGATACCAAAAAGTCACGATCCAAATTTCAGCGTCCGAAAATCGACACCCGTACTTCACTTGTACTCGTATGCCGCAGATTCAATCGTTGAAATTCGACTCGTGCCGGAGCTTATAACACATTAAATATAACAACACAGCGGAAGAAAGAAATGAATGATATCATATACATCGCAAATGATACAATATCCATAATATGATATACAACAATGATATCTATATGATACAAGAATATTAGAGACAAATAATGATGTTACAGCGGAAACAACATAAGTGATAACTCCAAACGATCTTTAAAAGAGAATGAGTCCAACAACTCCAACATCAAGCTCGAACCACCATCACGTTGCACCAAGATAAGCAAGTGTAGTCCATGAACTCCAAAAACTGAACTAGCTCCAACTAATCTACTAAACCTGACTATCTGAAAACCCCAACTCTAGACTGCCCGTGTGGGAAATTGTGGGCACCCAGAGTTTAGAAAGGGAACAATAAACTCCAGGTTAGTCATGGGACTAGTATGAGTAACAAAACGGCTGTTTAAAATAAAAACAGTTCATAAGAGAAATCCGATATGCTTTTTGGAAAATGAAACTACCATAAGGCCTCTCGGCACACACACAATGCAATCGCACACATTGGGGTGATTTCTCCTTATGATAGTCAGATATGCTTAATACGAGAAACTCTTTGATATTATTACTAGTGCATAGTGTGAAAACATTTCGAAAATATAATATTAATCTTAGCCAGCATAGGTACCATGATACTATGCCTACTATAGCTGCCATGTTAAATAGCAGGTTCTACAACTAAAACCGTACCGGGTTCGTATTGGGAATTGGATTTCCAACAAATGGTTAGGCTAAGGAACTTCCTATTGCCACATGGGTACGCCTCTGGAGGGACGTCCCGAGAACTAACTAGCTCTCTGCCAACACAAGGCCGGGTTACCTCTGTAACTAGGTAACTACTACTCGAGTATGCCACCCCCGGTCGTTTGCGTCCTTTATCCGAGGGCCCTCAATCACAAAGCAACAACCACACAGTAAATGAGATTGCAACAACCACATAGGTAAAGTATCTGGGCTCCATACCATGATACCACCTTTTTCCATAAGGAAATGACATACCCTAAAGGGTGCGACCCTCATAACCTTGCCGCATCTTTCCTGTTTCGACCATTTCCGGGGTGTGAGGTCTGATGAGGTCTCATCCATAAAGCTACGCTTTACACGAAAGCCATGCTTTGATCAACAAATGGTCAGAAATACACAGCAGCACTTAGCATGCCACACTACCAAATTAGGAGTATATCACTGATAACCTTCAACTACATAACCTCCGAGCTCGTACGTCTCAGAGAAGGGTGTTAAGCTAAGAGAATAAATTCTCCACCACCAAACAGAAATGTATTTGAAAGAAATCTGCTTTATATCTCAAAGTGTAGTGTCAAACATACGACCATATAAATCTATTCCGGGTTCAAACAGAATCGAAGGCACTTCGTCCAATAAAGGAAGAAGCCCTTGCAAATCCGGGTATCCACAATCCCGATCGGACTTCCCATCACTTAAGGAATCTCTATACCATAGCTACTCGGTGCAGAGACAATCGATAGGTTATCTTATCGTTCTCATAAATACCCGGTCTTCAACGCCGGTCTTTAAATGCTATCCATTTCGTCGTATCACTATTCGGAATGGGTTATGTGACACAAAGGTCCTCTCCCGGCTAAACCGAATGGTGAGTGCTTAATTTTAAAAACATATTGATATTGGGATTTCAATTTAAGTCACAACTTATTACCCAAAACCTTTCTTTCAAATGGTTTAAACAAATTACCATTTCCAATCTTTTAAACAAAAAGATTTAATTCACAAAGTTCACCAATCTTTCACAAAGATTCATTCATATTCTTTCAAACAATTTCCCTTTCAAATTGGATTAACTCATCCAATTTTTTTAAATCAAATATTTTATTGATAGCTTTCAAAACAATTCATTTCAAATCTTGAAATCCTTTTAATCACAATTTGGAAATCCTTTCTTTCAAATGAAAGCTAAAATTATTTAAAAAAAATAGTTTTTATTTCGAAAAAATCCGATTCATTTATACAAGTTAAAGTCCTTGGGTTAAATTCAAATTTTCAAAATTATACTTTTAGAATGGTTTAAACACATTTATAACTTGTATAACATCTTTAAACCAGAATTTTCAAACATGGAATTCAATTCAAAATTTTGAATTCAAATTCAAATTAAATTATTTAAATTGGAAGCCTTACCAAGTTATTCAAAGTAACTTTTCTCTTTAAAACTTCTTTCCAAAGATTTTTATTCCATTTTCAAAATTGAAATTAAAATTTCAATTTCAAAAATATTTTATTAAATTCAAATTATCTGTGGCCTAACCGATTTCCACGTGAAATCCATATTTGTGTGTGTATGGTGTGGTCCAGGGGTTTCACACACAATAGTGCAACATCATTCAATCATCACAGATTCAAACACAGAAATACAGTTGATAAGCGGTATAAACTATAACGCTTATCGTTCATTCACAGATTCACAGATAATATACAAATGTATCACAAATAAATGAATAAATTATACACAGCTCAATCCACAGAACAAAATATCACAGATCAGATAGGACAATCAATTCAAGGCATCTCATACAATAAAATCATTCATAAGTAAGGTCAAGCATTCAATAATCATTTATAAGCAGGATTAATTAATTGTTTAATCCTAATTAATTCAATTTATTTCCAATTAAATTAATTACTTATGTATTAATTATCCAATCTTGATTTATTAATTACAAATCATTTGATATAAATCAATTTATCAAACACCTTAATTAATTATTCTTAATTAATTACAATAACTAATTGATTACTCCTTAATTAATAATTATTTCTTAATCACTTTCATTAATTAATTGACCTTTAATAAATTAATTATTCTCAAATTAATTACCTTAATTAATTTATCACATTATCCTTAAATCAATTATTGCTTAATCACTTGATTAATCAACTTTAATCATTAATTAATATTTAATTAATAATCCTTAATTTTCAAATTAATTATTCCTTACTTAATTAATCTTTAAACCTTAATTAATTAATTTAAACCTCTAATTACTTATTTAATTAATGTAAATCATTAATTAATTTAATAAATAAATTATCCATTTTAATTAACTTAATAATTAATGAATTACAAATTATCATTGTATCTTCATTAACCTAAACAAATCTTTTTCTTACTAATGATTTTGTTATCACTTATAAATAGGTTGAAACATTTATATTCAATTCACCTTTAAATTCATTTTTAATTTCAAGATTTAAAATGAATACCAATTTATAAATTAATAAAGTTTAAAACCTTTTAAATTTACATGTTAAAAGAATACTTTAGCCTTTAAACTTATTTAAACATTTAAATTTATAAACTTGATTAAATTTCAAAATATGGAATTCAGAGTTAGATTTAAACTCAGGTTTCAAATTTAATTTCTTGTTTAAATCCTTTCTTTCCATTTCAAGTTCTTTTTAAATCCACTTACATGCTTAAACAACTTTAAGTTTTTAAAACAATTTGAATTTGAAAACTTATCTCCAAACTAAGTTTCAAAATTGCACTTGAATTTATATTTTAACTTTGATTTAAAACTTAGTTAAAACTTTGTTTTATAATTTAAGATTTAGTTTAAAAATTTCAAAACAGAACAGCCTTTAAAATCTTGTACAAAACATTTACCCGAGCCCTTCCACATTTGCTTCGAGACCAACACCTAAACGCTTCGAGTCGAGTACTCGAATTACTCGAGAACAATCCCAGCTCCAATCCTTCGCCGTGCACGGTGCACGTACACGACGCCGACGAACTCCTCCGGTCAACGCCACTACATCGAGCAAGTCGACCAACAGCCATAATCCAATCCCCGACCACCAGAACGTCGCCACCTTCTCGAATTCAAAATCGAAACAAAAAAAAGTCGACACCTGGAACAACAAGACCCACCACAACCAAAACCTGTCATCGCCTCGTTCTCGCAGCTCCGACCACCAGAATTCATACGACTCCGGCCATGACCTTGTCTACGACCAAGCTACCATCACCCAAAACCTAGTAGCACTCGATCCATCTTAGAACCCGTGGTTGATCGAACATCTTAGCCCAGTTTAACTAGGGTTCCAGAAGAAATTCCACTGCTGCAACTTCCTTGGTGAATTGCATCACCATCAACCATTTTTCCTAGTATCTCTAATCACCCCCCCATCACCAGGAAAAACCCTGATGCCTCCAAACCTTTGGATCACCAGAAAATCCCAAATAACCAATTTCTGGTTAAACCAGAAATGCACACTCAAACCATTACTAAAATTTATGATTTTAGTTTTAAAAATCTAGTTTTTGTTTAGGGATTTGAGTTATAACCCTGAATTACTAAATTATCAAATTTGAATTTTGACTTAGCTTAAGCATCTTTGTTCTTATAGTTTTCCATAGCCATATACAACTTGTTTTTGCTTACATAAATTATTAATCTTTAATATATGCTATAACAACAACTTTTGTTTTAACCTTAAGTTCAAACGACAAGTTGATCCATAGGAAATGATTTTTGAATCAAAATCTTGTGCTTATGATTTAAGAACAGAGAATATTTATGAACAACAGTCTGCACACAATACCATCCATCATTCACAAAGAATGCACATATATAAATACAAACATACTTATTCATAGATATATAAGCAACAGGTTATACTTTTAAATTGTTTTAAAGTGATGTTACTCACCTTGATATTAGATTGAACAGAGAACAATTCTGTGTTGAAGGCTGCAGTTTGATTTTCCTGTAAATCCTTTCTGTTTTGATCTTGAATGATATTTGGGTTTGTAAGATACTGATGTTTATTTTCAGGCTTGCTAAGTTTTGGTTGTGAACGAGCAGGAATAAAAAGATGATATATAAAAGATTGTTGTACAGGCTGAAGGATGATGTTGATGCCAGATTTTTTTTGTACTGAAAATAATTTTGTTTAAAGTTTTGGCCAGAGATTTTTTTATCCAAATAGTGGCTGATATGATAAAATTTGTGATATCATTAATTAGGCTTGTCCTATTTTACAAGCTTATACTTATCATTATTTTTTTCTTTTCTATATACTTTGAAATATGAATGAAGGTCTATAGTTAAGATGGTGTTAGATTTTTTTAGCTAATGTATTGTCTTTATATTTTACATACATGAGTGTATTTCTAACTTAAATATTTATTATCTTGTATGTCTATATATATATTTATTTTTATTTGTATTTGGAGAAACTCAAATTGATTTACTAATTAATTTCACAATTTTTATTCAAAAATTAAATTAATTATCAATTTAAACTTAGTTAAAGTTCAGGATCGTTACATTATTCAAGGTCAAATGACTCATCATGAACCATGTGTAGGCATAGTTAAACTGATCATCAAGGCTAATGTATGCATATTGCCAATCCCCATACCTTCCATCTGGTCTAATAGTCCTATAATTGGCTCGAGTAGGTATAACATCACCTAAACTTCTTTCGACTTCACCTTGAACTAAACTTCCACTAGCTTCATGCATATAACCAACTACTAGAAGGCACAGATGGACTACTCAAGTCTCATCAACTACATATTCACCCTATCAACAACAACTACAACTCTACTATTGGGCTGAAATGTGGGAAATTCTTCCGTCTTCGTAGGGTAATCAAAATGAAATGATGTGGTAGGTAAACCTTCCTTAGACTTGAACATTGCAAATTCAATGAATGTAAAATATCTAGAATGTACAATCTTCCCATAAACCGAGTTCCAAATATGATACCCTTTGACTCCATTCATGTATCCTATAAATACGTCTTTGTATACTATAGCCTCTAAATTATCATCACCCTTACGGTGTATATACACATGACAAACAAAATATGAAAATAAATATCATACACTACCTTACCTCTCAATTTTTTCTTTTGGAATCTTTCCCTTTATGGCTAAACATGGAATTTGATTTATGATGTGTGCTGCAGTCAATAAAGGCTCAACCCAAAAACCTCTGGATAAGCCTGTAGTCAATCTCAAGCAATGGGCCTTCTTAAGTAGAGTAGTATTTATCCTCTTAGTAACCAATGGATTGAGGATTACCAGGTGTAGTGAAATGTCTCTGAATACCATGATGCTCATAGAAATTGAAGAACTCCACATAGACAATTTTGTCCCTTTTATCAGACCTAAGCACCTTCAACATACAACCAGATTGGTTCTCAACTAATGCATTTTTCTCTTCATCTACCTTCAAATTAACATTTTTCATCTTCATTAGATCATTAAAGGGACAAAAATGGGCTTTAATTGTAAATACCCTTTGACATTTTCATAGTGAAAAGTTTCTTCAGTAAAATCATATAACTTGTGAGCATCTTCTTCAAGTGGAGATTTCTAGCTTGATCCAAATTCCTTTAATTGTGGTTTCACTACTAAACTTTAAGATAACATTCTCTTCCATGGCCAACCATAGAGTATTAAAAGACCATTCTTTCATCTCCTTCTCCGTAACTGAAATATCTGCTATCGACTTCTCGGTGTCAAACACTTCCAGATCGACCCTATTCCTCCTTAAAAAACCATCATCCTCCATTGCCACTTCTTGAAGTTATTATCTCCATTAACCTTCTCTATTTTGAACTGAGATTCTGATGCAATATAAGGTCCTCTAACATAGGGTCTAACTTTAATTAGTGTACATTCATCTCCTGTCGTACTTCCTAACACTTTCTACAACCCACTAAATAGCTATGATACCCGACTGTATCCAGAGTAACACAATAAACATAGTGGAAATAATATGATTTTGTTGATGGTGAGGTATGATAAATAAAAATAATAATATCCTAAAATAAGTAATAATAGATCATTGATGCAAAAACACAAAAGAAATTTCACATGGGATTTATAGTGGTTCCACTATAGCTAGATAATGTGCATCCACTTTGGGGTGAGGTGATTTTATTACTTTTCAAGAAAAGAAAATTACAAGATTGATAATGGAAGATAAGTAGAAGAATATAAAGAAATACAATTTGAGAGGATGATTTCATCTCTAAAGAACAACTATCTTTATAAATAGAGATTATTACTTGGGTTGAAGTAATTGATTTATGTCAATAAATCAATGTCTCATCAATTCATCTATTCCTATAAGAAACATGTATCTATTTGATTTTTCTAGTTTCTTCCAATATGTCCATGCCTCATAAAATACCTTCTTTATAGGAACTAATTAATCGCTTCCATCTCCTAAAATAATTCCTTTTCACATGGATAATTCCTTGCCTTCTTTAATGCATTAAAAAAGGCAATACATTTGATTCACAATTCCACATTGACTCAAAATATCTTCAAAATCTACTTTAAATTGAAAATATCATATCACCAAAATCTAACACATGTTTTACCAATGGTGATAATTGCAAGTTAATCAAAGAGGCCACTGTAGGTTATAATTCAAAAGTTCACCCCATGTTACATGTCTATTGCAAGTTATATGTTACGTAACTATAGCAAGTCATATCTTGAGTTTGAAAAGCTATCGCAATTCATGCATCGAGCAATCAACAATAGTTGTACATCTAAAGGTTGCCGCGAATACAGTTTAGCTACCGACATTGTAATTTAAGAACCAATACATACAAAGTTATCACAAGTTAATAGTTTATAATCTTTTGAAGATCAACAATGAAGGGATATTACATATAAGGCAAGTGCAAGCTATGGTAGGTTACGATCTAAAAGGCTACCGCATGTAGCAATATAAAAGAAAGTATTCTCACCCCTTTGATCTTCACTTGTCAAATATTGAATGGTTATTGATCGAAATTGTTAGATGAATGACACATGTCCATAACACATGTCATTGATCTAATGGGAGTCGCTCTTCATCTTCTTTATGTATCTCGGAAGTTTCTAAGAGCTTGAGAGCTATTTTAGTGGTAGAATAAAAACAATTATATTTTTATAATTGTAAAAGAACATGCATCAAAATATTATGTGCAAAGTGGATGTAGGAGAAGTAAAATTTCAAACTACTCTAAAATTCATGGTTCTTGATTTACACATTTGCTTTTCAGTTTCTCCATGCTTTCTTACAAATAACATTCAAATTCACCTTTAAGTGGTAAATTTCTAGTGTCCAATAGAAAAGTTTAATGAAAAATTCATTAAAATTAGTGCATTCATGGAAAAAGCTTCTTTCTCACTCATATAAGAGGGAAACTGTTAGAATCACGAAGGCTGGAATGGGAGCAAGCTCAAAGAAAAATAAAAAATCAAGATAAATAATGTTAGTATAAGATTTATTGCCAACTTTCAACCGAGCTAATGTTGAAGTGGGTCAAAATTCGTTCTCCACCACAAAATTAGTGAATATGAAGCTATAAAATAAATGCAATAGAGATTGAATACTATACCACCAATGATATGAAAATTAATGCTCCAAAAATCACAAAGATCTCAATATAAAACTAATCAAGGAGATGAGGTAGAGTAATTTCCCATTGAGACCAATACTTCTAATGCTCGTGGTTTACAATATATGGATATTGATGAAGATTATGATTAATCAAAATTGATTCAAGATTTAAAGGGAAAGAATAAAAGCTCATCCTACAAAGTGGACATAAAATTTGAAGCTCCCCATGACTAAAATGTGGGAATCGCTCTAAAAAATAGTTTTGAACTTAGAATCATGGAAATAAAAGGACCACTCATAACAAACACTACCTGAAGATATAACATGTGTATTTTGATACATTATTAAGATGTCTATGACAAGTTTGTAGATAAAAGTAGAGAATATAACATGCAAAAGGCATGAAAACACTTTGATTCAATCTAAGAGATGACCATCTTGGATATGAGTTACAAAAGTACCTAAAAGAGAATATGGTTCACTTTCAAAGTCAATACTCATTATGCTACATAATGATGTATCAATAAAGAAAAATTGAATTCTGTTGGACATAGTACGATTAATAATGAGTGAAGTTGAGTTAACATTCTTTTAATGGTTATGCACATGTAAGCATATATTTTGAATTCATTACATCTAAAAGCTAAGTATTTCTGCGTAAATCTATGTGAACTTATTGAATCTTTAAAAAGTATATCCCACCTCACTTAGGAACAAAATTTCATTTCGGTACACTTCATCTCCTTTTCGAAGGAATGTAGAGGAATGGAAACTCGTTAAAATAATGGAAGTGCGATGGACTTGGATGTGGTCCATGATTTAAACATGGAAACATATAATGTGAATGATACAGATTTAACTAATCCCAACAGGTCACAACTTATTAGAATGTCTAATAGAAAATCTTACATAATGAAGATAAACTACAATTTTCTTATTAGAGAGAAGCTACAACTCCAATGCCTAAATTCAGCCCTTTACACCTATAAATACAAGTGTACATTAAACAGAAAAGGTATTGAGCTACTTTTCATTTTAGGGAAGGAGCTACAATTTTTAGTCTCCGTTGTGACATTGAATCCAAGATTATTATTATATTTACCTTCAGAATGTATTGTAAAACAATAATAAAATCAGTAAATGTGGAAGTATGCATAGTCGAACCACTATAAATTTGGTGCTCTTACTTTTCCTTACTTTTTCTAGATAATATTGTATATCATTATTGTTTTTCTCTAGATTTGGTATGAGATTCAATGTTTAAACTCATAGTTTTTATAGGTTAAAGTATAAACCCTTATATAACCAAAATTAACAACTACATGCCTAGTTGTTTGTTGTTCATAACCTCTTTGAGGGTGTTTGACCAATTTTTTGCAAATATTTTTTGGTTCTTTCACTAAGAAGGTGAATATCATGATAAATCTCTTAAGTTATTTGGATTCTATTTACATCTAACGTGACATCAGATTTAATGGGCCCTAAGAAGAAATTGGAAAAGAAACCTAGAGGGGTAGAATAGAAGCTGGCATTGAAGATCAAAGTGGAAGTGGTGGATCTACCCAGCACCATAGGATTTGGTCAGTAGAAAGGAGTTAGAAGAAATTGCAGCTAAAGTCAATCAACAAATGGAAATAATGCATCAAGCCTGGTAGAAGAGAAGATTAGGAAATTCAAATAATGAAACAATCCCCTTAAGGAAAGGTACCTCATGATACAAATTGCAGGGGAAGATGGAATTTACAGCTTGGATCTGATGAAAGGAGTATTATAGCAAGGTGTGGAACATGTCAAAAGTGTCTCAAAAGAACAAATGATAGAAGGAATAATGCAACTTGAGCAAACACTCTAGGAGCAGATTGTATTGATCCATCATTGAATGATATATCTATCATGATGGGTATTGATCCATCCAATAATGGAGTTGGGCATCGTAGAGTCCCTAGAAGGAATATTCCTGAATGAAATGCTCTGAAGGAAGGAAGAGCTAGGGAAAATGCTAAGGGAAACGTTCGTAGACAAGGGCAACCCCAAGGACAAAGTCGTGATAGACATCGTGATAGGGATGAAAGGCCACAATGAATGGTACCCTCAAAGATAGTGAGACACAGGCATCATTCTGCTAGCTATGAGCACTCGGGCAAGGACCATCAAGGTAGTTCATGTTGGATCAAATGCATTGGCGGTTGCGTAAAAGGGGGAAAGTCGGATTTTGGTTAAAATTCAGAGGAAGCTCATTTCTATATAAAAGAAAATAAAAGGTAATAAAATATTTCACTACCGTAATTAAACAGCTTGGTATTTATTGGTAATAATGTACCTAAGTTAAAATTATTTAAAGCTTGATTTTCCAAGTATTAATAAAGGATTTGAAAGAGGCGTCCTATATACTCAGTATATAGGATGTTGGGATTGACCTACTTGATGTACGTTGACACCATGTTAAAATGTTTAATATGGAGAATATGATATGGATTCCTTATGCATGTGTAATAGGAACCATCAGGTATACTATGTCATGTACTAGCTTAGAAAAGTCATGTACTTGATGCAATGTGTGTGTACAGATCTAAACCAAGTGATAATGACTGAATGGTGGTGAAGAGTATTTTTGAGTATTTACTAAATATTATTATAGAATTATTTATGAAAACAATGAAGTTCTTATGAATTAGTGTTCAAACTCGAACTTCTTAAGTGACATCAAAAATAGTTGGTTAATCCCATACTCATATTTACCTATAACATGGGCTTTAAGTTGGAAATGTTCCTAATATGAGATTATGACAGATTCAACTAAGAAGGTTAAAAACATCGCCTTGAATAATGTCGCTATAAAAGTAGAGTGAGTGTGTGTGTATGTGTATGTGCAAATTTATAAGAAAATAAGAGATGGTTCCCAACGTTTAGAATCCAATATATGTATTGTGATAATAACTATGCAATATAGATTGAAAAAGGAATGTACAACTCAATAAGAGGTTGAGATATGTTTTTCATAATTACTGCATGATAAAACAGTTTACCAATGACTAATATGTATAATCGAAGAGTAGATACAAAATAGTAATAGTAAATTTCCACTCAAAAAGCATCACTCTCAGTTTAATCTAGGATAACCGATAAAGAGTATGATCAAGAGACACCATATTAACCCCTAACTATAAGGGGATTGGTAGAGTTAAGGATGTTCCTTAGGGGAAATTATGTAGTTTGATTATATAACTTATAGAAAATCTTATTTGATATAAACTAAGCTTTTGTTTTTTTTCGTTTAATATATTGTTATGTTGGAATATAATTAATTTTTTCAATAGATTTAATATATACAGGTAGAAATTTTTTAGAAAATGTATTTAGTCGATTGAAATTATATGTGTTTGTAACCATGGCTGAAATTTTCCTAATCAAGATGTTTCAAAAACGAGATTTTGATACATCTGTTGATACTAGCATATGTAATGTCCTTCATACATTGGATGCTAAATTACTCATGACCGTTGGGTGCACGAAGGAGTTACGTACATGTAGTTGTTTGAAATAATTATAGACCACTCATCGAGAGTCTTATAGAGATTAGTTATAACGTCAAGTAAATGATCTCGTGTAATGGTGTGTAGTAGTCTTTTGACTTAAGAATACCGTGAATCTTAAATGCCCAAACTATATTTTGATTATGCTCAGCCACATGACAAGGATGATCATTTTTAAGGCCATATTTTGATATAACTTGAATTACTTAAAATCAAACACTATCTAAGAGGGGCTTTGTTTCCTTCGAATAGAAGATTAGTACCGTGATGACCTGCCATTTTGACACTCAACAGCCTAAATGACATATTATCATGAGTTTTATTCTAAAGAAATAAGATACAGAAGAAAAAAAATACTGAATCTCGTAGTGGAAATAAAAGATATAATAAAATAGCAGTTCATAAAGTTGCTAATTAATATTATTACATTGGAGTTTTAAAAATAAATAACATGGTGGAATTAACAAATGTTCACTAATCAAGACAACATAATATAGGGAAAATAACTAAAATGTTGAAATCCTCACATCATTCTTCAGCTCCAAAACAAACAGTCTCCAATTCACTGAAATACTTAAGCTGACCCGAGCATAACGAAAAAACATATACTTGAGTCAGAACTAAAAAATCTTATGCAAGTGAACTCAATATCATGTGAAATATGCATGCAAATAACTAAAGAGATGTTACGTGTAACGTTCTGCCTTTCTTAAACCTAAAGACGACACTTAATACATACTCGATATTCATGTGCCAATCATTTAAGAGTCTGAAACACGGAGCATTCGGGGGTGAAGAAAGAAGAAGACAGAACAGAATCTCACATTATGACGAGCAATATATAATATATACAAAATATTTACAAAAACAAATCATCATTATTTATACACAACATCAGAGTACACTATCCTATTATCAGTTTGGACAGTTATAATAGCCTATCCTTACAACTGCTGATAAAGACAGACAAAAAAAACAAATAAAAACAGCGGAAGATAGAAGATACATAAATACGTCTTGGAGAATCCAGCTCATCACCTGAAAGCTCTAAAGCATCCAGCTAAATCTAGAAAATATGCTCGGGCTGACCCGAGAATTATAAGAAAATAACGCCCGGATGAGTCTGATAAACCAACATGTGAAAGCTCAATCAAATCATACTGATTTCTACATTTGAAAACCCTTTTAAAATAAATGGTATCTCGTAAGACAACGCCACATATAAACACGGTTAGGTTTTTACCTTACGATAATCAAACAATTTTATTATAAAAATCCAGCAATATTATAATAATGTCTAGGGTTTAAAATAAATATTGAATATAGTTAGAATGCATGCATCTCACGTTCCAGCATAGTTGAGCACAACTAAGTTCGTAAAGCATGTATTGGAGAATGGATTCCAACGATGGCAAGGTAAGGGACGACCTTCCGTATAGTACATCTCTAGATAAAATGTACCGAGGGCTACAAACGCATTTTCCCCTCTACCAGCATAGGACCAACCTACCCCTTGCTAGATAGTACCGAATATGTCATCACCTCTGTTGTTCCCAACCTTTGTAGAGAGTTCTCATGAACAACCAAATCCATAACATAATAATCTAGAAAGGTGGTGACATACCCTTACGGGAGCAACATACATAGAGCTACCGCATCTACCCTGCTTCAGCCATTACCGGGGTGTGAGACTTGAGGCAACAATTTACCTTCTTTTAGAAATTCCCACTTGGAATGCTAACACCGCCCTCCAGGCAGAAATGCAATGCCAGCATTCGTCCATACAAGTTCATTCTGGGTCTGAACGAAACCAATGGCATTACCTCTACTACATCCATTTTGGAATCACCCTCAGGATAAGTTGCAAGTAGCCTTTGCACTTCAAAGAGTACCGTCTTCAATCATCTTCAAGATGTCTTCCATTTGAACGCTCATATTGGTTTGAAGTGGTTTTTGGATGACATACCTGATCCTGGTCTCTCCGAATCAACAATAGATAATTTCTAGTTGAGTCATTCCCGGTTCTTTCGGAAGTAAGCGGACTATACCAGATTCCAAAGGGGTCTCTAATATATCCCTCAAAGCTAGAGAAGTTTCGCTAGGATGAGTTCTCATGAGGAAACTCAAACTGTATGAACACGTGAAGCCCTTATTTACTTCCTAAGTCAGAACCGACCAAGATTTGATAGTCGGTTATTTAACCATCAAATAAATAAACACAATAATCCATAGATTTAATTACCCATAGCAATCACTAAGCCTCAAAATAAATCTTTCATTTATTTAAATCTCATTCCAAAATATTTATCATAATATTCATATACTTATCTTACTGGCGTAAGCATGTTCATAAAATATCGTGAAAGATTTCTTTCTTTAAAATCATATTAAAAGGACCACAACAAAAGTTATTTAAATTGGAGACAAGGATAACTTCGAACACTATTCCTTCGGTGTTGAGTGTGGAACGAATGTCCATACCACCAAAATTAAGAAGGTCGGCTAAAGTAAATCCAATCTCAAATTCTTTTATAAATTGCTTAAATAAATCCTTTTAATAGAACTCTTTTATTTAAGAAAATCTCCTTTACCAAAATTACAAATCCATTTATAAAACTCTTATAAATCTCCAAGTTTATTTATAAAACTCTTTTATAAATATCCAAAATCATTTATAAAACTTCTTTTACAAATATCCAAAATCATTTATAAAACTTCTTCCAAAATTTCAAGATCTCTTTTCAACTTTTAAAACTCCCTTTTTTAAACTTTCCTATTTAAACAAAACATCTTTAATAAACTTTAATCAATAAAGTTCCTTTGATAAACAAATCAATTATTTAAAACACCTTTAAATAAACAAGTTATTATTTAAACATTTTTCATTTAATTATCTTTAAACCACATTAACAAAATAACGATTTTAAACAATCATTATAAAAAATTAAATTTACTTCAAACATTTTTAATAAAGTAGTTGCTTAATTATCCTTTAAATATCATATTTAAAATGATAATAACTTTAAAGCATTTTCAAAAAGGATAAATGTTTGACTTTACAAGTTCGGAAAGAGGCTTAGCGACCACAATTGTTCATATTTAATTAAGTTAACTTTCCATGTTATAACCTGCGTATTTACATCACAAGCAAATATGCAAAGGGAATCGGCCAATAACAATCAATCAACATATAGGTAAATGTCCTAGTTACCATAATAGCAGAACTGGGTTTTTATTCCATAACCTACTTGGTGAATTATGGTAAAACTATGATTTATTGTGCCAAACAAATGTCAAATATAATTTAATCAGTAGAACAGTGATTTATCCTGCTAAACAGATGTCACAATTTCATATTCATTTGACATTACTTAAGAGTAATCGATAAAGAAATCCCTTGGCTTAAAAATATCCTTTAAAATGGAGTTGCTTAAAGAAGTCGACCTTTAGAATTAAATGAATGAATCAAAATCTTTTATTCCAAAATTAAATAACATTTAATTCTTTATTTAAATAATAATTTAATCTTTAAATAAATAATTAAATCCCAAATTAACTTTTAAATAAATAATTGAGTAATTAATCTTTAAATAAATAATTAAATAATAGTTAATCTTTAAACAAGTAATTAAACTATAATTAATCTTTAGTTAATAATTAATAATAGTTTAAACCTTTATTAAATAATTTAAATCTTAATCGAGTCATAATTAAATATTAATTTAATTTAGTTTAACTTAACTAGTAATTAATAAATAATTAAATCCTTTTATAATAAATAATTAATTAAAAATGAAATATTAATTAAATAATAATTAATCCTTAAATAATTAATTAAACCACATATGTTTGAACCAAAAATGGCATAAACACCGAAAAGAGTAAAAGAGTGGAGATTAAATGAAGAATGTAAGAGAAAAAAAGGGAAAAGCAATCACCTATAGATTTTATAGTGGTTCGAAAATCTGGGCCTATGTAATAACCCGCATATTTTACGATTGTATATTTAAATGTTTTATTTAAATATAACATCGTTAGTCGGATTTAAGTCCGAAATGTCACTTTTTGCAAACAGTCGAATTAGGACTCGGGACCACTTCCATTGAGTCCAAAATGGTGTTTGCGACCTTTTTGAGTATAAACATCGATATGTTTGGAGTTGAGTGAAATTTTGATGTTTTCATTTAGGGCTTTGGGTTTGGGTTTCAGCCCAATAACCTAACACCCAACCCATCTAATACCCTAACTCCCACTCCACTCCTCTTCATTCCTTCATAACATTTCCTAACACTCTAGCTCAAGAGAAAAATGGTGGAAGAGAAAAGAAATCAAAATTCCTATGCCCTAGTTTCTATTAGGAATTCAAATTCAAGTCCAAAATCAAAGAGAAGATAAGGTAATCATCCTCTTCTTCTTCTCCATCTCAATCCCTTTTCAAATTTCAGAAATTCCTAAACCCTAACTTAGGAAATATTCTTCTTATGAGCTTAGATTGAAGCTTCTTGAGTTGTTGTTGAAGAGGAATTGATCTTAGCTTGTTTTAGAGCTTCCCACTTGAGTTTTTGAGTTAAAGGTGAGTTTTTGAACTCAAATCTATATCTATATCTTTGATAGTTGTTTGGTAGCAATTCCTAACATCTATTCTTTGTCCATTTTCCTTTGAATTGAATTGGTTTGATGAATATTCCAATTTTTGGTGTTTTGAAGTCAAATCTTTAAAAATCCTATCTTTGATGTTTGAAGAAGTTGTTGGGGTGTATCGAAGAGCCTATAAGGCTGGGTTGTCGCTTGGCATAAATCCCTAGTCTCCGATGCTCGTCCAATCGCTCCCGTTTGGATTTTTGCCCCTTTTGGCGGCTAGGCTTAGAGTATTGGAAACCACAATTCAGTCCATGAACTACAGAGTCAGTCGACTGAATCTAGGACCAGAAAACTCTTTGGCCCTGTGTCAGTCGACTGACCATACAGTTCAGTCGACTGAACTGGGGACAGAAATGCTTCTGTCCCTGTATCAGTCGACTGAACTGCAGAGTCAGTCGACTGAACCTAAAACCCGAGACTTTCTAGGCTTGTTTCAGTCGGCTGACCCTATAGAACAGTCGACTGAATCTGTGAAGTTTTCTTTTTGCCTATTTTAGGCTGTTTGTGTGTATTTTCCGGTTTTTAATCGATTTTTGATGATCCGAATTGTTGTTATCATTTATCGACTTTGATGACTTCTTTTTTTGGATTTTTGGGAATATCCATTTTGATGGATTTGGTATCGATTTTTATGATTTTAATTCACGTCGTCGAATGTGGATTCTGGTGATTGATTGTTTCTACAATCATTTCTGTGATTTGTCACTTTAAAATACAAAGGTTTTTATACTAGTAGTAAATATTCAAACTCTTTCACAAAGATGATTCCAACCCTATTTTTAATACAAATCTCGTTTATAAAAAAAACGTTTTCCAACTATTAGTATATACAAACCTTTACCTCATTCGTATGAGAAATCTAATTAAACGGCTTAGCAAAACAAGTGGTATGAAACGCTTGCATTTACTTTGTCGGTTAATTCTTTGACTTGTTCGATTGAAATCTTGTGACAATTTTCGGGTGGAAATCTACAATTTGTTCGTAAATATTTAAGTTAAGCAAGTGGTTATGGGACATGAAACTAAACTCATTTATTTACTAGCTCAGTGTAATTTACACTTATCGATCAATGATGATCTGTTGGTGATTTAGACTAGCGATGTGCGATGTCTCTTTGTCCGCGTGGGGGACTATATCCCGATTTATGGAGCTTCGACTCATAGTTCGCAAAGGGGGACTATACCCTATTTGGAGGAGTTTCGGCTCATAGAAGGAGGTTTGGCTCATAGTCCGCAAGGGAGGACTATACCCTGTTTGGACGAGTTTCGTCTCATAGTCCGCAAAGGGGGACTATACCCTGTTTGGAAGAGCTTCGGCTCATAGGAGGAGCTTTGGCTCATTTTCCGCAAGGGGGGACTATACCATGTTTAGAGGAGCTCCGGCTCATTTGTGATACACGTGTTGGTGAGTTTTCATGCTCTCGTTTGTGATAGGCCTTCCCCCCTTTTGTGATTTCTGGATTTCTAGTTGATGATTTCTAGAATTTGTGTTTCATCAATTTTTATGTGATTGGCATTGATATGTTTTGTCAATATTTGTGTTTTGGTGAATAATTTAAAGAATGCGATTCTTTTTTGGGTGTTTGAGAATATTTGAGATATTGTATGATTTTTGTTGTTATCTGATGTATACTTGCCACAGTATGGCATTATTGTTATCATACGTTTTTGTGATACCTCTTATCCTATCTCATTTTATCTGATATTTATAGCTAGACCGATCTGTTTATTATTTTCTTCTTAAATAATACTCGGGTCAGACAGAGGTATTTCAGGTGCTCCTGCTTGACTTCTTATTAGGGTCCTTCACCTGACTTTAGGCTCACTACTTTAGCATAGTAGTTTTTGTTAGTATACATTTGAGTTAGAGACTCCTTCTTGTATACTTATTCTTTCGTCTATCACTTGTATCTATTCTTTTGTGACGTAGTGGATCTAGTTTGACCACTATTTTGATGTACACTTCTATGTGATATATTCATATATGTTTCCGCCTTTGTGATATGAATATTTGTGACTGATTTGTGTTATGTTTATTTCTATATTTGTTTCCGAAGTCCACATAGCCACTGTGTGGTAGCTTTGAGTTTGTATTTGATATGTCGGATTTCCCTTTTGAAGTGAAATGTAAGTTATATTATCTGACATATCGGTACTCGCACAAAGCAATTACACAGATGGTCGCTCCTTAACAGCCTTATTCTTCGCGCTAGTCGACGGCATTACCCCGTGGTGTTCTTGGCTAGCGTGAGTATAGAGGTGGGGCGTCACAGCTTGGTATCAGAGCCAAACTTTGGAACAATGAAGAATAATCTAGCAAGGATCATTGTCCTAAGTCTTTCTTAGGAATCGTGCCATAGGATTTAATTCGAGTCTTCGTACCGTTCTATCCTATTTCTTTTTACGATGCCTTGTTTTATCAATCAAGTTTGTTTGATATTCATTCTGAGAATAACCATTTTCCTCTTCTTTCTTTCTTAAAGAAGAGAAATGGTTAGACCTGGCCATCCCAGCGTTGACGAATCCAGTGCTACTCCTCAAGATGGAGTATTTATGTCTGCTTAGCAACTTTTAGATCTTGTGAACAATGCCCAAGTTGCCGGACCCGTTCCAGCGCCTACTCACCCTAAATCCGGGTTTGCACGCTTGTGCAGAGATTATACCGCTTTGGGTGGAAGGCCATTCAAGGGATCTGAAAATGTTATAGAAATCCAAGCTTGGCTTAGATCGTGCGATCGCATCTTTTCCCGCATGAATCTTGTGGATCTACATCGAGTCCAAATGGCTTCTAGCATGCTACAAGAAACATCATTAGATTGGTATGAGCTTTTGATTTTGGAAATTATTGAAGCGGATCTTACTTGGGAGCAATTCCGGGAAAGGTTCGAATTGAAGTTTGTGCCGGAGGCTGAAAAGTAACTTTAGCCCGACGCTTTATTGACCTTGTTCAAGGTGAATCTTCTGTGATGGATTACGTCGCAACTTTTGAATCTCTTTCTAAATATGGAGTCGAGTATATTAATACCCCATTGAAGAAAAATCAGAGGTTTGTTTATGGGTTGAATAAGAACCTCAAAAAGCCTTTACTTCTGAAACTGGAAGTTTCTTTCGATCAGCTTGTAGATATCGCTTTTCGACTTAAAGAGGCCGATAGAGAAAGTGATGTTGAAGTTGTGAGTGCCAAAAAGAACTTCAACATCATTAAGAAGAGGCATCCCTTTATTAAGTTCGAAAGTCCTAATCCCAACAAGAATGTGAAGCAAGTAACTTCGGTAGCAAAGACTCCAATCCCTAATCATGGAGAATGCTACAATTGTGGCTCTAAGGACCACTATATAAATAGGTGTCCAAGGCCTATTTCTTGCCGCTATTGCAAAGGTTCGGATCATTATATATCTTCATGTCCCAAATTTCAAAGCAAGAGAGAGGGAGAGCTGAATGTCATGCAAGCACCTAGTAACACTTCTCGTGGTTAAGGTAATTCTCCTTCTATCCTTGATTACATTAATTTGTTTTGTGATTATCCTATTCGAGTTCTTTTTGATACGGGTTCATTATTTTATATCAAAAGAACTTGTTGATTCTTTCTCTTTAAATATTATAGGCTTGATGACTTCATTGAGAATTGCGAATCTGATTGGTGGATCCGCAACACTCAGTTTACTTTGTGAAAATGTCGAGATTATTTTATGTGATTATTCTTTTCGAGCCGATTAGCATGTTATGCGTTACTTAGGCTTCGAAATTGATTTTTGGGAAAGGATTGGCTTGATCATTATGAAGCCCACATCCTATGTCCTGAGCGGACTATATATCTTTGACATTCTCAATCTGTTAAGAAGATTTCTATGGTTCTTAATGATTTCGATTTCCAATTCGGTGACATCATTTTATTCTTTAAACCTACACGATGAGGAGAATGTTATTTCTCTCATTCAAGTAGTTTGTGGATTTTCCGGTATATTTGAGCTTGTCTTAGGATTACCACCTAAGCATTCTGTTGAGTGGTGCTAAGGTCATTTTAACTCGACCTTGTCACCGGTTTTCATCAGCTACGAGTTGCGGAGGGTAGCACCACTTACCGCATTCCACACTCGTTATGATTCTTATGAGTGGTTCATTATGTCATTCGGTTTGACGAACCTTCTACCTTATTTCATCCATCTTATGAATCGAGTATTCTACGAATATCTTGATGAGTTTATCCTTGTATTCATTGATTATGGATGAAAACAACAATTTAAAATTTGCAAATCTTTTTAATAAGGTATTTATAAGTAAGATTGGATTTTGTTCTTAAAACGAGCAAAGAATATTTGTAAATTTTATAAGAGGCATGTTTATCATATAGAAGATGATTTTGTGTTATTTTGCCCATTAAGTGCTTTAAGAATTCTAATCGGTGCACTTGATCAACGTTATCGATAGGAATCTCCTAAACGCTATGATGAGACAATCAAACACAGTACATTCTTGTAATAAGTTAATTTTTCTAAAAAGATGAATATATAAAGTTAATTGTAATTTTGAATGTCTTAGCTTTTCGGGAAAGAGGATCATTTAAAAGAACTTCTTTCCGATACTTCTATTCTTGTGATTCCCGAAGGGAACCAAGACTTTATTGTTTATACCGATGCTAGTCGTATTGGTTTGGGTGTCGTTCTCTTGCAAAAGGGAACGTGCTATCACTTATGCTTCTATACAATTAAAGCCTATCGAGACTAGGTATGCCACCCATGATCTAGTGCTCGCAGCCACTATCTTCGCTCTTAGAATTTGGCGTCATTATCTTTTGGGAGAGAAATTTGTTCTCTACACTGATCATAAATCTTTGAAGTATTTATTTTCTCAAAAGGACTTAATTTGCGTCAACAACGTTGGCTCGAGTAACTTGCATCTTACGATCTTGATATTCTTTATACTCCCGAAAAGGGAAATCGGGTTGTCGATGCCCTTAGCCGAGAGCAACAAGCGGTTGTTTCTTTGATGATATCCGAATGGAATGATCTCGAGACTTTATCCACTTGTGAGATTCGAGATCGTGAATCCGATTCATGTTCATCTCTTGTTTTATGTAGCCTTGAGGCTCATCTTTCTCTTTTAGACCGCATTCTTGAAGATCTTCTTCATGCATGTGTTTTTGATTTTGGTAGAAGTTGGGAAGATCATATTTCTCTTGTTGAGTCTTCTTATAATAATAGCTTCCAATCTAGTATTGGTATGGCACCTTCCAAGGCACTCTACGGAAGGCCGTGCCGATTTCCTTCGTGTTGGCTTGAAGCCGGTGAGAAGTTGGTTTTAGGTCCATACTTTATTGGGGTTCATTTGTGTTTCACCTATGAAGGGTGTTGTGCGTTTCAGTTGATCGGGAAAATTAGCACCTCGATATATTGGTCCATTTCCCATCACCGAACGTATTGGTTCTGTGGCTTATCGCCTTTTATTACCGGCTCAATTTTCTGCTATTCATGACGTGTTCTACGTTTCTCAACTACGCAAATGCCTTAGGGATTCCGATTCTATTCTTGAGTCCGGTGTTATTGAAGAAATTGAGGTTTCACCTAATTTGACTTTTAAGTAACATCCTATTCGTATCATTGCTTCGGAGGTTAAACGCCTTCGAAATAAAGATGTTCCGCTTATGAAAGTTCAACGGTCCACAAATCCTAAGGATTGTTCTTGGGAATCCAGAGAATTCATCGAGCGAACACATCCGGACTTACTCTCTTGTGCTCTTTAAGGTGAACTTCTTATTTCAAATTTTCTTTTGTGTTGATATGCTTTTACGGTTGTTACTTTTTATTCTCCTCTTAATTACTACGAGGACACAATTTCTTTAAGGAGGGGAGTCTGTAACAACCCGCATATTTTACGATTGTATATTTAAATGTTTTATTTAAATATAGCATCGTTAGTCGGATTTAAGTTCGAAATGTCACTTTTTGCAAACAGTCGAATTAGGACTCGGGACCACTTCCTTTGAGTCCAAAATGGTGTTTGCGACCTTTTTGAGTATAAACATCGATATGTTTGGAGTTGAGTGAAATTTTGATATTTTCATTTAGGGCTTTGGGTTTGGGTTTCAGCCCAATAACCTAACACCCAACCCATCTAATACCCTAACTCCGACTCCACTCCTCTTCATTCCTTCATAACATTTCCTAACACTCTAGCTCAAGAGAAATATGGGGGAAGAGAAAAGAAATCAAAATTCCTAAGCCCTAGTTTCTATTAGGAATTCAAATTCAAGTCCAAAATCAAAGAGAAGCTAAGGTAAGCATCCTCTTCTTCTTCTCCATCTCAATCCCTTTTCAAATTTCAGAAATTCCTAAACCCTAACTTAGGAAATATTCTTCTTATGAGCTTAGATTGAAGCTTCTTGAGTTGTTGTTGAAGAGGAATTGATCTTAGCTTGTTTTAGAGCTTCTCACTTGAGTTTTTGAGTTAAAGGTGAGTTTTTGAACTCACATCTATGTCTATATCTTTGATAGTTGTTTGGTAGTAATTCCTAACATCTATTCCTTGTCCATTTGCCTTTGAATTGAATTGGTTTGATGAATATTCCAATTTTTGGTGTTTTGAAGTCAAATCTTTAAAAATCCTATCTTTGATTTTTGAACATGTTGTTGGGGTGTATCGAAGAGCCTATAAGGCTGGGTTGTTGCTTGGCATAAATCCGTAGTTTCCGATGCTCATCCGATCGCTCCCGTTTGGATTTTTGCCCCTTTTGGGGGCTAGGCTGAGAGTACTGGAAACCACAATTCAGTCGACTGAACTGCAGAGTTAGTCGACTGAATCTGGGACCAGAAAACTCTCTGGCCCTGTGTCAGTCGACTGACCATACAGTTCAGTCGACTGAATTGGGGAAAGAAATGCTTCTGTCCCTGTATCAGTCGATTGAACTGCAGAGTCAGTCGACTGAACCTGAAACCCGAGAGTTTCTAGGCTTGTTTCAGTCGACTGACCCTACAGAATAGTCAACTGAATCTGTGAAGTTTGCTTTTTTCCTATTTTAGGCCGTTTGTGTGGGTTTTCCGGTTAATCGATTTTTGATGATCCGAATTGTTGTTATCATTTATCGACTTTGATGACTTCTTTTTCGGGATTTTTGGGAATATCCATTTTGATGGATTTGGTATCAATTTTTATGATATTAATTCACGTCGTCGAATGTGGATTTTGGTGATTGATTGTTTCTACAATCATTTCTGTGACTTGTCACTTTAAAATACAAAGGTTTCTATACTAGTAGTAAATATTCAAACTCTTTCACAAAGATGATTCCAACTCTATTTTTAATACAAATCTCGTTCATAAAAAAACGTTTTCCAATCTATTAGTATATACAAACCTTTACCTCATTCATATGAGAAATCTAATTAAACGGCTTAGCAAAACAAGTGGTATGAAACGCTTGCATTTACTTTGTCGGTTAATTCTAACTTGTTCGATTGAAATCTTGTGACAATTTTTGAGTGGAAATCTACAATTTGTTCGTAAATATTTAAGTTAAGCAAGTGGTTATGGGACATGAAACTAAACTCATTTATTTACTAGCTCAGTGTAATTTACACTTATCGATCAATGATGATCCGTTGGTGATTTAGACTAGCGATGTGCGATGTCTCTTTGTCCGCGTGTGGGACTGTACCCCGATTTATGGAGCTTCGAGTCATAGTCCGCAAGGGGGGACTATACCCTGTTTGGAGGAGTTTCGGCTCATAGGAGGAGCTTTGGCTCATAGTCCGCAAGGGGGGACTATACCCTGTTTGGACGAGTTTCGTCTCATAGTCCGCAAAGGGGGACTATACCCTATTTGGAGAAGCTTCGGCTCATAGGAGGAGATTTGGCTCATTGTCCGCAAGGGGGGACTATACCCTGTTTGGAGGAGCTCCGGCTCATTTGTGATACATGTGTTGGTGAGTTTTCATGGTCCCGTTTGTGATAGGCCTTCCCCTTTTTGTGATTTCTGGATTTCTAGTTGATGATTTCTAGAATTTTGTTTCATCGATTTTTATGCAATTGGCATTGATATGTTTTGTCAATATTTGTGTTTTGCTGAATAATTTAAAGAATGCGATTCTTTTTGCATGTTTGAGAATATTTGAGATATTGTATGATTTTTGTTGTTATCTGATGTATACTTGCCACAGTATGGCATTATTGTTATCATACGTTTTTGTGATATCTCTTATCCTATCTCATTTTATCTGATATTTATAGCTAGACTGATCCGTTTATTATTTTCTTCTTAAATAATACTCGGGTCAGACCAAGGTATTTCAAGTGCTCCTGCTTGGCTTCTTATCAGGGTCCTTCACCTGACTTTGGGCTAACACTTTAGCATAGTAGTTTTTGTTAGTATACATTTGAGTTAGAGACTCCTTCTTGTATACTTATTCTTTTGTCTAACACTTGTATCTATTCTTTTGTGACGTAGTGGATCTAGTTTGACCACTATTTTGATGTACACTTCTATGTGATATATTCATATCTGTTTTCGCCTTTGTGATATGAATATATGTGACTGATTTGTGTTATGTTTATTTCTATATTTGTTTTCGAAGTCCACATAGCCACTGTGTGGTAGCTTTGAGTTTGTATTTGATATGTCAGATTTCCCTTTTGAAATGAAATGTAAGTTATATTATCTGACATATCGGTACTCACACAAAGCAATTACACAAATTGTCGCTCCTTAACAGCCTTATTCTTCGCGCTAGTCGATGGCATTACCCCGTAGTGTTCTTGGCTAGCGTGAGTATAGAGGTGGGGTGTCACAGCCTACGTCCACTTGAAGGTTCTCTGTTAGTTTTCCACTAATTTATGATTATAAGTGATTGGGATCTGTTTTGATCCTTGATTACAATGAATTTTAATGGCTGTCTAGGGAGGAGTTAGCCAAAAAAGAGAAGATGCTCGGGTCCAAAAAAGAAGAAGATCCCTGTAATAAAAATTGCCTGATGTATGAACGACGAAATATCTTCCTCAAATCTCGCCCACAGAAGTTCCTTGTCAAGATGAAGTCCTATAGAAAATAACCGACCCCATACATTCTAAGTATGGGGATCGGTACCGATCCCTATAGGGGGATCGATACCGATCCTAAAAGAAAGGGAGTGGGGCCCTACGACTCCTCGTTGTGGTTCCTCTCGATATTCATTTTATGAATCTAAGCTTTGTTTGCATGGTCTCCTAGGTGTTTTTTGAGATATTGATAGAATTGTAGAAGAACAGAGTAGCTGATTCCGGAATACGTGAAGATTGGTAGAGAATCGTATTGAATCAACTGCATATCATTGGAAATGGGCTCTTGGCATCAAGATAGGTATGCAAGAAGAAGACGGGAGTCCATCAAAGCTATATTTAGGAGTCAGCACCGATCCCCAACTTGGGAATCCCACTGTTGTGTTGTCTTGGGTTGTTTTGGCTTTAGTTGAACTTTCTTGGAGTCCGACCCAAGAAATTTGAGTGTTTGCTTCGGGCTTGACCCGAAGATTCTTTGAGATTTTTGTGTTATGAGTTTCCCTTCGCCAACTTGGAGTCAAATCCAAGATTTCTATGTGTTTGACCCAAGTCCGACCCAAGTTCGCTTGCTTGGGCCAATCCTGAGTTTTCCATGTGTCTAACTTGAGTTTTCAGGAGTCAGTACCTAGTCAAGTCTAGAGGTCGGTACTGAATCTACTCAGGGTCATGCTTGAGGTTTATTGTGGATTTCATCGGGTCGGGCTTGGAGTTTTTCCTTAAACCATCCTGCTTCGGATCTGACTTGAGGATTCAAGTCAACCCTTCCAAAAACTTGAACTTCCAAATTTTCAACTTTTTTTGCTCCTTTTTAATATTTGATATTACCGAAGTCCTTAGGTAATTTCTCAATCGTTTACTCGTCTGATCCGATTGTTTAAGTCAGTTCGAATGCTGCCTTGTCAAAAGGCTCGATAACATTTGCTGTTTGAAGTACATCTTGTTGCAAACATGATGTGCTTTGAATTGAGACAAGTTAGGATTGGTGGAACGGATTTCACTTAGTATCTCAAATTGTCGTTATCCTTTCATCGAGTGGATTTCAAAAAGAGTCGTATCTCTAATTGTCCATTGTGATGCTTGGTCGATATCTGACATTTTAAAATTGGAATGTATTCTATCAGTAATTGTCTGTGCTTGATTCTTTTGAGCTAGTTAATCGAACTAGTAGACCTCAGTTATTTGAACTGGTTTCTTTTTCAAAAGTTCCAGGTAAGAATTCAATTCTCGTCACTTCAGAAAATTGCATATCGAGTATGCACACGTGCTCGTACGCTCATGCACATACTTTTGCCATTAGCTCCCAAGCATATTTATATGCTTATAGGTCGTTGCTAAGTTCGATGGAATTATAATCACAAGTTGTTTTGTTTTTTATCCTAAGGCATCTTTTCAGTTGTAGTCATAAGTTGTATCGAAACTATTATTAAGCTATCATATGTAGCTTTTGGGTGATTGTGCTCCTATCCCCAGTCTAGGGTTAACGAAGTTAGTGTATGGACAGTTGACTCTCGTCCTTATGAAGTTATACTTTTCCAGTCGGGTCTAAGGTCTGAATTAACGAATGGTTGGTTAAGTTACACCCATCCTCCGCTGGTACTCCCACTGTTGGATCAAAGGTAAGAGTTGGCAAATGTCCAGTTCATAGGTGGTGTCAGCTGATGGATGGTTGGATTACATCCATCTCAGGTTGTGTTTCTGGTCCCATGTCAAGGGTAGAAGCTGGTGAGTGAATGGTCAAGTCACCTTCGCCTTTGTTTTTGATGGTCAAAGTTGGCGAATGGACAATCATGTCACATCCATTCTAATTTCATAATCCACCTATCAGATCAAGGGTGAGAGTAGGCTGATGGATGGTTATCACATCCATTTTGGTTTGAACTCCTGCTGTCGGGTTAAGGGATAGAGTTAAGTTGATGGATGGTCAGTCACATCCATTTTGGTTTGAACTCCCCCAATCGGGTCAAGGAAAAGAGTTAGGAGATAGACGGTCAGTCACATCCATCTTGTACCATGTTTCATGCCCCCTACTCCCTGTCAAGTCAAGGGAAGGGGTAGGAGATGGACGGTCAGTCACATCCACTCGGATTATGTTTCGTGCCCCCAACTAGGAGATGGACAGTCAGTCACATCCATCTCGGGTTATGTATTGTGCCCCTCTGTCAGGTTAAGGGAAAGGGCTAGGAGATGGATGGTCAAGAACAGCCATCTCTGATTATGTTTTATGCCCCTCTGTCAGGTCAAGGGAAAGGGCTAGGATATGAACGGTTAGTCACATCCATCTTGGATTATGTTTTTGGGCCCTACATGGAGGACAAGAGGTAATGTGTGGATGGTCTTGTTAGATCCACGTTGAATTGGATTTAGAGCTTGCTGAGCCTCAAGCAGGGCATAAGTGTTTTGGCCAAAATTCTGGTAATGAATTTTAGATTGGATGGTCGAGTCACATCTAGTTTGAATCATGGTCTTGCCCCCGAGTTAGAGGTAAGAGTTGGCTAAGAAGCGATCGAATCACGCTTATCTTAGTAAAGCTCCGAAGATCGGGCCATGGGCTGTGAAGATTTGTTGGGCACCTTGCTCTGGGTACCTACATTTTTCATATAAAGTTTCATTCGAGTCGGTTGCATTTAACGAATCATATGGCATGCACAGACAAGGATGCGTGATTGAAAAGGAAATTCATTGAAAATAGAAAATAATAGAGTCTGTCTTATGAAATAGTTCAAAAAATAGAAATAAGTCTTATTCTCAAGTGAAGTAGCGTCGTAGATGCTTGCTAATCCATTCTGCTCCAGCCCTTCTTAGCTGGAAGATGACCGTCAGCGGTCTAGTTTATAACCAATCTACTTTCAAGCCGCCTAAGTTCGTCAGCACTAGGAGCGGTCTGTCCTTGTAGGGGATTGGATGTTCTCTGCCCACCATCCAGTAGGGCTTTTACAAATTGTTGGGGCCTTTTATTCCAGATCAAATCTTCGATCATATCTCGGAGGTGTCTGCATTCATTTGTGTCATGACCATGGGTCTCGTGAAATCTACAGAACTTTTTAGACTTCCTCTGCCTTTCAGTCGATTCTCTCGGGGCTGGCTTTCTGTATTGCTCTGAGTTGAGAGTGGCTAAGTAGATGTTTTCAGTCGAATCATTTAAGGGATATATGTGTCAAATCTCAAGAATCTCATTCATCTCCTAGAATTCGAATTTTCATCTGGGGCCCTGCTGCAGCTTTTGCTCCGATTCCCATTCTTGTTCCATCCATTCACGTCAATGTTCCCAGGACTCACTATGAATTATTTCACAGCAATGTTGTTTTAGATTCCTTCGGCCAGATGGCCTGTTCTATCTCCTTGTTTGGTCTATAGAGCCTCCTCCTTGCATAGGTACTAGACCGCCTTATTGAAAAATGATCTAGAGTAGCAGTTGCTTTCTCGATAACCATTCACCAAAGTCTGTATCGGGATGGATCACCCTGGTCAAAGCCATCAAGATTATGTTGTCCTGAGGGTTGCATACCTCAGTCATAGTGGTATTAAATCTTTGCAAAAAGTCCTTAAGTGATTCCCTCGATCCTGGGAATTAGCTAGACAATGACATTACATCCCTAGTGCGAGTCGTGTGCATTCTCAACTGCTCAATGAATTTCCTTGCCAGCTGATCAAAAGAAGAGATGGACCTAGGTGGTAGTTGAGTAAACCACATAGTTGCCACTCCTTCTAGGAATATTGGGAAGCACCTGCACTTGATTGCATCTGACACTCCATCGGAGTCCATATGCCACTCGTACTTCATGAGATGTTTTCAAGGATCAGTCTTTCCTAAATATGCCCACATGGTTGGCATATTGGATCTCCGTGGATACTCTTCACACAGAATGGCTTAAGTGAAGGAATTTTGACTAGGGAAAGTGCCCCAGTCGTCGTTAGTTTGACCTCGAATTTCTCTCACAAGTTGCCTTAACACTCAGCCAAGTTTGGCTCTTGAAAACCTATCGGGTTGTGGTAATCGTAATCTATTCCTTGTGCTTGGCCCGGTAAACGATCTTGGTTCATGCCTCGTCTCCTAAGTTCTCCTAAATATGGAAGAACCGTATGCCCCGCAGCTCCGCGTTCATTCCTTGGCACCAATTCAGCAGTCAACTCTCGACATCCCTGCCCTAGTCAATCACAGTACACCCATGCTGCACGCTGTCACCAAATCAAAAACCCGAACCTAGATTTGTGTGTTCGGCATTGACCTCCTAGTGGGTTCGGTACCGACCCCTATGTTAGGATTGGTGTTGACCTGCGTGCTTTGGTTAGGGTCGGTTCTCAGTTCCCACCTTGACTTCCAAGCTTCATATGCATCTGTCCTTTGCCTTCTGTTCCTCCAAAGGTGGTCAAATGATGAGGAACTTCCTGATTCGGAGTATGGAGGAGATGGCTCTCTCCTGGTCCTCCCACAATGGGTATTAAATTGGGTCAGCAAGTTTTTATTCTCTTAGATTTGCCTGTTTAACTTTGCACGGCTATCCTGTAGCTCTTTCATCATATGCTCAAAACCAATTTGGATGATAGCATCTGAAGGATTCTAGACATTAACAGCTTCCGCTACGCATTTTCATCCTGGATGTGAAGTTTAGCGTTCTCTATTTCATCAGTAGCTCTTGATGAGGCAACAGCTTTGTCTTTCCTAAGGGCCATTGAAGATAGCTTCCTATAAACTTTGTTCAAATCTAAGTAGTAGGGAAATTAGTTGAAAAGAAATTGGATTTCTTCCTTGGATTTTAGGCAATCCGATAATAGACAATGATCTAAATAGCCCAAGAGTCAGTTTCTCAATGAAAGCGCCGAAATGTTTAAACCAAAAATGGCACAAACATCGAAAAGAGTAAAAGAGTAGAGATTAAATGAAGAATTTAAAAGAAAAAATAAGACAAAAGCAATCACACAAAGATTTTATAGTGGTTTGGCAATTTGGACCTATGTCCACTTGAAGGTTCTTTATTAGTTTTCCACTAATTTGTGATTACAAGTGATTGGGATTCATTTTGATCCTTGATTACAATGAATTTTAGTGGCTGTTTATGGAGGATTTAGCCAAAAAAGAGAAGATCCTTGGGTCCATAAAAGAAGAAGATCCCTTTAATGAAGGTTGCCTGGTGTATTTATATGGGTGAACGACGAAATATCTTCCTCAAATCTCTCTTACAGAAGCTCCTCGCCAAGTCCTCCAGAAATACCGACCCCATACATGCTAAGTATGGGAATCAGTACCGATCCCTGAAGTAGGGGAGTGGGGCACTGCGACTCCTCGTGGTGGTCCCACTCGATGTTCGTGTTATAAATCAAAGCTTTGTTTGCATGGTCTCCTAAGTATATTTTGAAAATATCGATGGAGTTGTAGAAGAATAGAGTTGCTGATTTAGAAGTACGTGGAGATCGGTAGAGAATCGCATTGAATCAACATGATACATTGGAAATGGGCTCTTGGCATCAAGATAGGCATGCAGGAAGAAGATGGGATCCACTCACGCTATATTTGGGAGTCGATACTGATCCCCAAGTAGGAGTCGGTACTGATCCCCAACTTGGTGGATTCCACTGTTGTGTTGTCTTGGGTTATTTTGGCTTTGGTTGAACTTGCTTGGAGTCCGACCCAAAAATTTTGAGTGTTTGCTTAGGGCTCAACCTAAAGATTCACTGGGATTTTCGTGTTTTGAGTTTTCCTTCGCCTCTTTGGAGTCAGACCCAAGTTTTTTTTGTGTCTGACCCGAGTCCAAGCCGAGTTCGCTTGCTTGGAGTCAGGCCCTAGTTTTCCATGTGTCCGACTCGAGTTTTCAGGAGTCAGTACCGAGTCAAGTCCAGGGGTTGGTACCGAGTCAAGTCTAGGGGTCGGTATCGAGTCTACTTTGGGTGACGTTTGGGGTTTTTTATGGATTACTTCGGGTCGCGCTTGGATTTTTTCCAAGGCCATCCTGCTTAGAGTCTGACCTAAGGATTTTGTGGGTTTGCTTCTAGTCGATTATTCCAAAAACTTTAACTTCCAAAGTTTCAACTTTTTTACTTCTTTTTTGTTATTTCCTTTTCTTTCCTTTTTATGATATTCCCAAAGTCCTTGGGTCATTTCTCCATCGTTCGCTCATTCAATTTGATTGTTTAAGTTTGTTCGAATACTGCTTGGTCAAAAGGCTAGATGATACCGTAATTAATCATTTATTTATAATTAAATAATAAATAACTTACTTGATTAGCACTTAAGTACTAATTACCTTATTTAATTAGTTAATTAATCATTAAGTAAATAAATAATTCTTTAGTTAGTTACTTTTTATTACGTATAAATTGTTTTGAAAACACTTTGCCAAAAGATACTTAAGTGAAAACACTTTTAAATTCAATAGAGTTCATTTTCACGAACTGCATCCTTTGCGACTATTGCTATATGACCCATAATTTTAAATCTTGTTTTATATTCCAAATCACTTTCAAAACTTATATTATGTGTTGACTTACTTTAAAAGCATAAGTAGAAGGTTTTTAAAACTAAACAAAGTTAGAAACTTAAAATATTTTAGTAAATAAAAATTAGTAAAACATGATTTTGATTTTCCAAAGGATCCCAAGTCGCTTAACAAGTTAAAGAGCTAACTTTTTAGCATATACAACACAATGTACATCATCACAACATAACTTATAAGCTATAGTTCATATACATAAGCAAGGGTTTAGCTTACTAACTAACCAACTAAAATTTTCCATTTTCAAGTCTGTACCACAAAACATCCAAACACGTATATTCACATATAAGTCAATATCAATTTCATTCAACAATTATCATATTTAGCAACCAAATAACATCAAAAATAAAGTTAAACTTCATTTAAAAATGTGAGCTTTAACTCACCAAAAGCTTACTTACTCAACCCCTAAAACTTGAAAATGACATGGATCTTTACTTTTCTTAAGCAAAAATGTGTTTTTGGAGGTCCTAAGTGGCTACATGGTTTAATGGTTACATGGTTCGACCATGGTGGAGTATGGGTTGGTCATAGGTTGAATCGGGTAGGTGAGGACTTGTTTTGGCAAGGAGGAGTTGTAGAAAAGAAAATGAAGTATTTTAACTAGCTTTTAAGAATTTAAAAGTGGAAGAAGATGAAAAGTTCAAAACTTTAAACTATGGAAGCCATGAGAAATGGAGTTTTGAAATGAGAATAAGTTTTTGAAATGGAGAAAAATGAAAACAAGAAAGAGAAAGAAATAGGAATTTGTTTTTATATAAATTGAAATAATCAAATTACCGAAAAGCCCTTAAAGTACCTAACTTCCTGTCATTATATGCCACATCATCTCCATGTCCCCCTCTCCCTTCATGCTCATGAAAATACAATGTCCCCCGCTTTTCAATGCTCCAACATGCATTAATTGCTATGCTTACTTTTGTTTTCCTAAGGGTCACTTCATGTTTAAACATGTTTCCTTATTTTAATATGTTTATATTTCTGTTATCCCACCTTTTGTGAATAGCGACTCAACTGCTGAAAGAAGAAGCCACGACTTAGCAAGTTAGCAAAACAACAAGTTAATTGCCTTGAAACTCCAAGCGAATTAACTGTTCAAGGCTCCTAACGACCTAAGACCTAAGACCTAAGACCTAAGACCTAACGACCTAAGACCTAAGACCTAAGACCTAACGACCTAAGACCTAAGACCTAACACCTAACACCTAACACCTAAGACCTAACGACCTAAGACCTAAGACCTAACGACCTAACGACCTAAGACCTAACGACCTAACGACCTAAGACCTAACGACCTAAGCCCTAAGACCTAACGACCTAAGACCTAACGACCTATGACTTACCTCCAGATTTTCCCTATAAATAGCCACCTGCTCCACATTGAAAAGGGACTTTTTTTCGGGACTTTTTCCAGACTTCGAAGCGCCGAAACTCTGCTGCATTCACGACCTCTACAACACCTCTACTACCAAAAACACTTCAAACTACCTAAAGAGAAGATCAGCTACATTCAAGATGGACTCCAGAATCTCTTTGGCATTGTAGTGCTGATTACTTGTATCGATTGCTGAACAATCGGAGGAATTCTTGTAAAACTTGTAATTGAACTTGTGATAAAGAAGATAAAGTGGACGTAGGCTTGACTTTGAGCCGAACCACTATAAAAATTGCTGTCTCTTTACTTTTACTGCAATTATCTGCTTGTTTTAGTTCCCGTACTAACGGGTGGTTCTTTCACTTTATTACTACTTACATCGGGGTGTTAGCGTTCAATTTTAGCGTTAACATTTTTGGTGCTTTCACTGAGAACTGAACTCAGGGATTCTACTACTTGGAAGTTGAGTTTGAAGGTTTAAGAGTTTAGATCTGGAAAACTATGACAAGGCAATCAAATAGACGACAAAGACCGGAAAGAAGTCAACACGAGGGGAGTCAAGAGGCTTCCTCAGGAGCGAACCGAACTTCAGTCTTCATCACCAGGGATGAGATAGAGACAATGATGAGAAGAGAAGAAGAAATGATCCAGAATCTGTTTCAACAGATCGGGCAACTTGGAGCCTAAAATCATAAACCAGATAGAGCGGGACCATCAGGGGCAGTCCCTGGGCTAGGGGGCATCCCCCAGGGGTGTGTTAATCCAACCATAGGCAGGACACCAACTGACACTAGGCCACTGAGAGCTAACAGAGGAACGAAAGCCCAGCCAGAAGAACAGATTCCGGAATTCCCTCGTGAGCTCGGGGGGCAGGTCGAAGGCAATGGATGAGAACTACAACTCGGAGACAATGACAAGTTAGTAGAGATGGTCAGGCGGGTTATGAGAGGCGGATTGGTAAACAAAGACCTGGAGGATGTGAACAGGAGTCCATTTACTATAGCAATCAGGCGAGCTAGGAACCCACCGGATTTCAAGTTACCATCATTGGATATGTATAATGGGAGGACGGACCCTACAGTCCATCTGACAAAATATATGAGGCATATGGAAGTGCTGGGGGCATCAGAGGAGGTCATGGCCCGGTGCTTTCCATTATACCTGGCAGATATTGCAGCATTATGGTTTAGACAACTTGAGAGTGAGTCTATTGGAACATGGAATGATTTGACTGAAAGGTTTATGAGACAATTCAGGGTCCACATTTCGAGGCCGAAGAATGTGATTAGTTTGGCGGCACTGAAGCAAAGAACTGGAGAATCTTTGAGAAGCTTTTTGACACAATTCAACGCAGCTGCAGCATCGGTGGATCGACCAGATCCATCCATGGTTTTGATGGCAGCTATATCGGGCATAGCTGATGGCACAGAATTCAAAAATTCACTGACAAGAGATCCCCCTATGGATCTAGGGGATTTTTATCATGAGGCTGAAGGATTCTTACGATTAGAAGACGCAAATGCTGAAAGAGAAGAAGGAGAAGGGATAGAAGTTTATGCACTCAAAGGGGGAAAACCTCTTGAAAAGGATTTTGACAAAGATAAAGGAAAGCGGAAAGCGGAAGATAATGATGATAGGTCTAAGCGGGCTCGAAGGGAGCCACGTTTCACCACTTATTCGGAATTGAATGAGAGCTTGGAACGAATTTACCAAGATACTAGAGAGCAAGTTTCTTATCGCAAGCCAATGAGGAGAGATCCGACCGGCAATGAAAGAAAGTCAGACAAGTACTGCTTATTCCACGAGTTGAATGGTCATAACACAAATGATTGCAGGCACTTGAAGAATGAAATTGAAGGGCATATCTGTAATGGTCTACTATCGCAATATGTGAAAAGGGGAGCAACGATGGTGGAACGGGAACGGCCACCACCTGCACCTGTTGGGGACGGCTCAGGATCGAGACGTCAACTTGTCATCAATTGATTTGTGTAATGACGAATAAGTAGCAAACTCCACACCAACGCGATTAAGTCTATTTACACATGTACAGGACCGCGAACGATCCTCAGGCATGCTCTGATATGACTACTAATCGCATCAGTGTAGGTGTTTGCACTTTGACGTCTCTATTTTGCTTTTGTTTTCCATGCTTAGACTTGATTCTGTTTGACATTTCTGCTAAAAACTTATTTTCAGTAAAAAATGCTACTTGTGATTCCATAACGGCTAAGCCACTTACACATGTACGGGATCGCGAACGGTCCCTAGGCATGCTCTGAGTTGGTGATAAACCGTCGCAACAACAATCCAGAAACTCACTCGAACGTGAAATCTGGTATTGATGATGCTAAGCCCCCCCGGGCACACATAAACTCGCCTCGAACGGCACCCGACCGCGAACGGTCAAAACTCGCCTCGAACGGCACCCGACCGCGAACGGTCAAAACTCGCCTCGAACGGCACCCGACCGCGAACGGTCAAAACTCGCCTCGAACGGCACCCGACCGCGAACGGTCAAAACTCGCCTCGAACGGCACTCGACCGCGAACGGTCACAATTCGCCTCGAACGGCACCCGACCGCGAACGGTCAAAACTCGCCTCGAACGGCACCCGACTGCGAACGGTCAAAACTCGCCTCGAACGGCACCCGACCGCGAACGGTCAAAACTCGTCTCGAACGGCACTCGACCGCGAACGGTCACAATTCGCCTTGAACGGCACTCGACCGCGAACGGTCACCATTCGCCGCGAACGGCATCCGACCGCAAACGGTCACAGATTGCCTCGAATGACATATGATCCCGAATGGTCGTCATTCGTGGTCAGATAAAACTATCAATTTTTCTTTGCAGGTCATCAACAGGACATGAACATCCGGCTTATAGCATTACAAAACACACCTTCCTCTTGCAAGGCATGTTTTGGGGGGCAAGTGTTATCCCACCTTTTGTGAATAGCGACTCAACTACTGAAAGAAGAAGCCACGACTTAGCAAGTTAGCAAAACAACAAGTTAATTGCCTTGAAACTCCAAGCGACTTAACTGTTCAAGGCTCCTAATGACCTAAGACCTAAGACCTAACGACCTAAGACCTAAGACCTAACGACCTAAGACCTAAGACCTAACGACCTAACGACCTAACGACCTAAGACCTAACGACCTAAGACCTAAGACCTAACGACCTAAGACCTAAGACCTAACGACCTAAGACCTAAGACCTACGACCTAAGACCTAACGACCTAAGACCTAACGACCTAAGACCTAAGACCTAACGACCTAAGACCTAACGACCTACGACTTACCTCTAGATTTTCCCTATAAATAGCCACCTGCTCCACATTGAAAATGGACTTTTTTTCGGGACTTTTTCCAGACTTCGAAGCGTCGAAACTCTGTTGCATTCACGACCTCTACAACACCTCTACTACCAAAAACACTTCAAACTACCTAAAGAGAAGATCAGCTACATTCAAGATGGACTCCAGAATCTCTTTGGCATTGTAGTGCTGATTACTTGTATCGATTGCTGAACAATCGGAGGAATTCTTGTAAAACTTGTAATTGAACTTGTGATAAAGAAGATAAAGTGGACGTAGGCTTGACTTTGAGCCGAACCGCTATAAAAATTGCTGTCTCTTTACTTTTACTGCAATTATCTACTTGTTTTAGTTCCCGTACTAACGGGTGGTGCTTTCACTTTATTACTACTTACACCGGGGTGTTAGCGTTCAATTTTAGCGTTAACAATTTCCATTTATTATATCTTTCTTAATATATACTTAAGTATATATACATACACACACACACACACACACACACACTATAGCTCTAACTAATTTACGTGGTATGTCTATATTTATAAAAAGAGTTTACAATGTTTCCGATGACTTTTAGACGACGAAAAGTCGAAAATTCGGAAAGCAAATTCTAGTCACATTTTCAATTTCTCTTTAAACTAATTTTTTTTTAAATTTTTTGAAAACTATTTCACCATCATTATTTATTATTTAAAAGAGTTTTATTTTAATTATGAAACCTATTATTTGAATTTTAAAATTAATTAAATGTTTGCAAATCAAAACGGTGAATTTTAAGTCGTTACACTATAGGATTTTCCATCTCCTAAGGATCCATTAAACTGTCTATATGTAGTAGATACGATACATATGTAATGTCTATCAGTAATGTAAATATTAAAATAGCGTTAAGGCTTTATATTAATCCCCCTTAACACATTTTTAAGCATGCAGTCTATGCAAGTCCCCTAACACAACCAGTAACGTCGATAGCCAGTGAGTCCGCTATAGGTACGATACTAAAACAAAATTGTAGCGGCCACATATAGGGATAATTGTATGACAAGGCACATGAGGCAATGCCTAATGTAGGATTCTACCAGTTTACCCTTTCTAGCTGGTCATAACCCTTAACGGCCGACCGCGTCCATTAATCCAAAATCAAGGCGCACCAGTCAAGTTCAAAATTAAGATAGTAATACAAGGGAGAGATGTCCGCTAAAGGTAGCTAACCAATTAGCCAGACATAGGCTCCTATTTTAGTCATTTCAAATTGACACAAGTGTCGGGGTCATCCATCATCGTTCTCTTACTTTATTGAAGCAAACGTTCGCCAATTCAACCTCTACATTATGAAAACATCCTCTGTGTACATAGTTATTAAAGTGGTTCTGGTAAATGACAGAGAGTATGCCATTATCCACCCCCGGTCTCTTTAATAACCAATCGTTCATTTTATAAAAGTAGGTCGTTTTGTCCATTTTAAATTTTAGTAAAATCCATATAGAATTTCAAAAAGTGTTCAACATAAAAAGTTCTTCATTTTACCTCAGAAATATATAGAAAACTTTTCAGAAATATTTATTATTTTTCATAGTAGAAATACATCAAATTTTACACTAATTAAATTATCAAAAGCCATAAATTTGCAGAAAAATTCCAAATTAAATTTCATAGTTCTTAAAACACCTTTTAAGAATTTCCAGTAAAATATCAAAATTTTCCAAATCAATTAATAATTTTCCCAAATTTCCAAATGGCTATTTTCAAAGATAAAATTATTAAAATTATTCGACGACCAAAATAAATATAGGTCCCCTTATTGAATATTCTCTAAATAATATGAAGGAGCTACAAAAAAAGTTTCAGGTTAAGTTAAAGTTTTTACAAATTTTCAAAATGACTATAATCACATTTTCAAAGAATAAAATATAGAAATTATTAGATGACAGAATTCTATATGGGTTTCTTTACAAATCTTTTTATGAGTGAATTAGGAAAAAGAACAAACTTTGAAAAGAAATTAGGTTGAAGGACATGAAGTTTTATTTTTAGACTGAAGGACAAATGCTAGTTATATTTAGTATTATATTCAACTTTTACACCATGCAAAATTCTAGTTATAACTAGCATTATATTTAGTTTTACACTATACAAAATGCTAGTTATAACTAGCATTGTCCTTCGGCCTAAAAAATAAACTTGTTGTCTTTCAACCTAAAAAAGTTTCTAAGTTTGTTCTTGTGCCTATTTTGCTGTAATGGAGTTATAGAAAGTGGAAAATAGGCACAAGGACAAACTTTGAAAAAAATTTAGGCTGAAGGACAACAAGTTTCATTATTGGCTCGAAGGACAAACTTTGAAAAAAATTAGGCTGAAGGACAATGCTAATTATAGTTAGCATTTTGTACAGGGTAAAACTGAATATAATGCTAGTTATAACTAGCATTTTGTATAATGTAAAAACTGAATACAATGCTAGTTATAACTAGCATTTTGTATAATGTAAAAACTGAATACAATGCTAGTTATAACTAACATTGTCCTTCAGTCTAATTTTTTTTCAAAGTTTGTCCTTCAGCCCAAAAATGAAACTTGTTGCCATTCAGCCTAATTTATTTTCAAAGTTTGTCCTTCTCCCTAATTCCCTCTTATAGAAAAGTTTTCAAGTTAAAATGACACATTTTACAAATTACCTATTTATTTGTGTTTAATTGCATAATTTATTCTGGAAAATCTACACATAAAATTTCTATCCAATTTTAGACCATCCTATTCAAAATATCATTTGTTATAAATATCAAAAATTTAGAATTAAACACATTCATTTATGAAAATTTCTCAAATAAGCTGAAAAAGTAGCGTTTAATTAAGATTTTCTATTCTAAGGCCAAAAATGTAAAATTTCAATTCTTTTTATTTCAATACTAAATGTCAATGCAGTTTAAATTATAGTTTTAACAATACAATTAATCAACATATTCATAAACAATAAATGATGATAGGGTAATAAAATGTCAACTGGGTGTCATAATAATTAATAAATTTGAATGGCACAAAGTAGTAAATCACAAACATCACAATACAATCATATCACTCATTCAATAATATAGTTAATCAACATAACATCTATTAACAACTAATGTAAATTTCGCATCTAAACTCCAAACAATCATATCAACCATTCTACTAATTTCTGAAATTTCCATAAAAGCTAGTTTTGGAAAATAAATCATAAAAATACTTTAAATGCCAAATTAAATATAGCTTCCATCATTAAATATTTTTCTTATAATGTAAATAAGCTACAGAAAAATTTAAAGTCAAAATAATTAGTTTTATAAAAACACACTTTCCAATAGAGCTATTTTCTAAAATAACTTATATAAATATCTCGATGACTGAATTTTATATAAGTTTATTTATGAAATATTTTTCATTTTATATAATGAAGTCATATAAAATTTCTTAAGTCATTTTAATACAATTCTTAGAAATATATATTTTCCTTAATTTCTAATTCAAAACTTTATGAACAAATTTCAAAAAATTATTTAAAAAAAATAATTTAATCCAAAATTTCCAGAATTTTATCTTTCATAACATATAATTTTTCCAGAGGTCAAAAATTCATTTTGTGAAAAAATTCAAATAAAGACAAAACAACTATTGTCGTCAAAAATCATATTTTTTTGGCTAAAATTATAAAACTGTTTATTCTAACATTTTCCACGTATCAATATAAGATGTCCGATGGTTTTATAATACTATTCAATGTTCAAATATCCATATGACAATAAATATAACTTCAATAATTCAATAGGATTGTAATGGGTGTATATCACAATCAATGGTCTAACACAATTTCATCCATTATTAACATCTTATAGGCCTACACATGCAACAAGAATTTATTAATTTAACCATACATATATCACAATAATTATCGACTATCACATATCAGGGTGTTCAACTAGCAATGATATTCAATATTAATATTAATTTAAATTCACCACAACATAGAAATATAATTTATCACATCACACCATTGGTTTAACTTGCAATAGAATTTATAGTACTTCGTGATTTTAAACACTCACAGTCGTACGCAAAACTGAATTCCGCATGACACAAACTGTGATTCGCATATAGATCTCACCATGTGTTAATGCTTTAAATCGGATTCAACACAAACATTTCATACACGAATACTATACACTAGCTGTTGTTGTGGCTTCGAGTAGGTACTAACTAGTTTATGTTGCGAGTGTAGATGGTGACTGGCTGTCGGACAGAGGAACTTTGGCTAGGAGGTGACTTGGTAGATCTAGGTTTGCGGTTGGAGGTGGCTTGGCATATCTGGGTTGCGGATTGGACGCTGCAGGGGTGTAGCTGTGCTAAGCGGCTGGTTGTGTGGTGTTTGGAGAATGGGATAGTGGCTCTTGCGGGGTAAGGCAGGGAAGGTGAGGCCAAAGGCTGACAAGGTCGGGACATCAAGATGGTGAGGGAGTCTCGGCTGATGGGCTATGGAAGGAGGCGGGTGTGAAGGGTATGAAGCGTGAGAGAGGGAGGTGCATGCGAAGTGTTTTACTAGGCACTTGAGGCTACAGGTAGACGTAACGTGGAGTGTGAGATGAAGGTTGAAGCCTTGGAGGCAAGAATGTGTAAAGGAAGCATGAGCAGGCTTTGGGTGATGGATGAAGTTCAGAATAGGCGGAGGGAAGTTTTGACGCCTGAGATTAAAATATAAATGAGAGCAGAGAGAACGTGAGAGATGAAAATATGATAATGAAAGTTACTGTGAAGTGAGAACAAAAAATAAGACAGAGAATAGTTATGGCCCAAAAAAATGGATCAAGCACAAAAAACAAATCTCAACAATCCTGTACATACAAAAAAAATCTATGTCAGCACTTCAAATTTTAAGGGTTTAGATTCAACACACAAGGACCCAAATAATAATATTTAAACAAACATATGCGACTACCTAATGCATGCACGCATGATCAAATCCAAGATGCAAAATAAAGAAATGAAAGTATTTACCAGTGGTTCACACCAAGATTCGAACCCCGACGTACGTCCGCTGAGCGTCCAAACATAGATACAAAAATATTGTTGCGGTCAGTTAGGGAAGACGAAAAATATGACCAGTTTAAGTCTATGTTACAACACATGGGTCAAAAATCCAATGTTGTCGACAAATTCACTACCATAAAATGTGTATACATCTTCAAATCAGAATAAACGGAGCTAGAAAAATCAGAATTTGACGAAACGAACTTTGGTATTTTACTCGAATTATTTTTAGAATACTTTTATGTAAAAATATTTACATTTCAAAAAATAATAATTTTCACTAAAATATTAAGCGGTTTTGAAATAAAATCGAAACAGAATAGATTTTTCGAAATAAACAAACTAAATTCTTTTATTCTTCTTTCTTTTCAAATTAACTTATAAAAACACATTTTTATTCATAAAATTTTAATTTTTAAATAATTTTAAAAAAAATCATTCTTTAGTTTAATAATTTAAAATGGTTAAGAATATGGGCCGTTACAATCTCCCCCACTCAAAACTTTTCATCCTTGAAAAGGAACGAAGCAAAGAATCTAGCATTTTGATGTATTTCACCAAATAATTAACTTATAAAAAATTTAAACTTCTTACGTAGTTTTACTATAAATTTGGAAATAATCAAAACCTTTTACTTTAACCACCTTTCAAAATAATTATATATATGATTGATATGTTAACAGGTTTAGTATACATTTCTCATTTTCAAAACCCGAAAATGAACACCGGTCATGCTGTAGTCATCACCAGAATTATTTTCAGATGACAAAAGTGAGATCCTTCAATATTAACGGTCCCTTGAGGAACTGTTACATCTATCCTTGTTCTTATAGAATTTAGTCCATATGTTAGCTAGATGCATGCCTAAGAATCTCTAAGTACTTGGTAGACTAGTTTTTATACCAAGTAAAATACTTCGAAAACCTTTTCTTTCAAAAATAAATATTCAAATTTTTTTCAAATATATCATACTATAAATAACAACTTTCCAAATCATTTCTTCCATACCACAAAATTTAAAATGGGAAAATTTATATATACCCCTTTTATATAATGTCTCTAAATTTTATAGTTGAAGAAAACTTATATAAATCTCATTTATGCCAAAATCAATAATCTTCAAAATTAGAATACTTCACAAAATTCATTTATATAATTCATTACTTCATGTAAGGCAAAGCTCACTTATAAATACTATTTAAATATTCACCGTAGACATCAACTTTGCATGCCACTAAAATTTGATACAAAATATTTTGCTTTACTATAAGAATACTTTCATTTTTATATAAATTATTAATTTAAAAACCATTTCAATGTGTTTAACGCAATAATTTAAAGTGCGTATAAAAGGCTAAATTTACTTATTTATGCAACCTACCATTTCCATCTAATACTATATCTTAATCCTACCATATTTTCATGTAATGAATTCAAATATAAAAGTTCAATTATCACTCTTTAAAAGGTTAAAACACATGCAACAATAAAAATGCACAAATAATGCCTTTTTATTTACTTACTTTATAACTATAATTATAACTAGCATGCAAATCAAATAATCATGTAAACACCAAGGCATGACCACTATAGATATTTATAAGCATGGTAAGTGTGAAAATATATTATTTAAGTTATCATTATAAATTAACGTTCAAATCAACATCCTTAATTAATTAATATTCAATTTAACTAACATCATTAATTAATATTTAAATCAATTTCATCCTTAATGACAATTAATGTTATCAAAGTCTAAATTATTTATCTTTAATTATCATTTACTTACAAATCTTTCAATGCTATTTTCAAAATTTCCGGGACCTAAGTAAAATAAATAATAACTTAACAATTATTTTATTTATTTTACAAACCATGTTTCATAACCATACTTATATAGATCATATGTACAAAAATTATTTCACTTTCATAAATGAAATTACTATATATATATTTCTTAAAATCATTTATATTTTATAAACAAATAACTTTATATCCTTAATAAAATGGAATTAATACTTTCATAAATATTAAACTAGAACAAAATTGATGTTTTCATAAATATTATATCTATGAAATGAAGTTATTATTTTCACAAGATATTTTCATATTTCAAATTCTTGAGAAGACCCGTTAATTTAGGAATAATTTCTTTCTAAAAACATAAAAAAATAGTCTTTAAAATTTTTATCCCAGGATAAATATCTGATATTTATCTTAAAATTTTAAAAAACTTCCTTTATTTATAATCTTCATTATATAAATTTCATACAAAACAAAGTTTTTAAATCTTTGTTCAAAATATCATTCTCCTTTAAAATAAATTTTAATTTTATAAATCATATTTATATAAATTTCCTTTATTTAACATCCTTAAATTTCATAGATAAATACTTTACAAATCCTCTGTAAAATGGTTTATAAACACCATAAAATATCCTTTATGAAAACTATTTCATAAATATTCATTTATTTAACAGTCTTTTGCCAAATTTACTCTATACTCTTAAACGTCTTTTAAAAATATCACTTTTTTATAGATATAAGTATATATCCATATATTTCTTTTAGAATCAATAGTCAATAAAAGATAAGTTATATTAACAAATGTTAATAAAAACGTTCTTACTTCAAAATTTCTTCTTCATTTATTCTCAATTACTTTTATACTTATTTTTAACTTCTAAATACTTTTTATTAAAGTCATAAGTATATTCATAAATTATAAAGCAAAGATTATTTACTTAATGATATATTTAAAAAGGATAATAAATAGATGTATATTAAAACATATGTTACAATAAAACCCATCTTCCTTTTCTCATATTTCTATTGCATGCTACAAATTCAATTGGAAATTACTCCAAATCAAGATATAAGTATTTTGAAACTAAGTTTAACAAATTCGAAATATGAGGATTTTCAAAAATAAATGCTATATACGGCATTTACTATAACAAACTCTTTAAATTTTTTTTTAAATTTATATCATTTTATATTCAAATTTATTTTCAAAATAAACTTGTATATAGTTTAAATATTTTTACAATATTATGCAAAATTTGTCAACTTGGAATTATTTTCAAGAAGTTTAAATATAATACCTTATAATAGCGATATTAGAAAAAGTGTTATCAAAAACATTATTAGACAAACTTTATAATAAAATTTCTTTAAAATCCAAGGATTTATTAAATTCATTATTTTAAATAGGTCTAAACTCAAAGATGTTGAAAACATGTTTAATTGGTTTTAATAAAAAAATTAAGACTGATAATATACCTGTTTGTACCAAAATTGGGCACAACACTCTTCGGAAGTTTTTGAAGAAATAAAGTGAAGAAATTAAATGTTAAAAGAGGATTATCTAACAAAAACTCCAAATTTCAGAAATGAGAATAATTTAAATGCACAGTGACACAAGGATTTAGAGTGGTTCGGCGTATCGCCTACGTCCACTATGAAGTTGATACCTTTATTGATCTTTCTTTGAAGATTACAAGTGAATTCAATGAATTACAGTAGGTAAATATGATTTGCAGCTGTGAATTTTGTTATTGGCAGCAGCAAGGGAGTTCAGATCTGGATCCGGCAGAGTCTGGGCGTTGGAGCATTCAAAGAAGAAGAAGCCCCTTTTCTGTATGCCCTAGGGCTCTATTTATAGGTGTAGGAGGCTGGTATTTCGCTCAGATCTCGGGAGACCCTCTCTGGCACGTGACCAGGCCCGCGCGCCCAAGCATGTGAAGTTTCGGTCCGATCCGTGATCGATACGAACGAATTTCGACTCAATCAAGACTTGCTCCGATCGAGTCGAAATTTGGCAGGAACATTCTACATGTTGTACTTAAGCTGCTGTGAAAATTTCATAGCATTTGGACTTGTAGATCAAGAGATATGATCGACGCAATTTTGGATTTCTCAACCGTGATCGATCAATATCTTGAGCATACGAACTCCGACTGACTTGAAATTTGGAACGTTGGCTCTCACAGCTTTGCTTGTCATGTCATATAAATTTTAGCTCGATCCAGGCTCGAAAAAAATTCGTCGACATCCATAGTGAGCCTGCGTACAACCGATCTCCAGGATGAACTACCCTTGGTTTTTTGTCAAGTTCTTGGTGTCACGGCCTTGCCAAAAGGCGGGATAACAATACTCAACTTTTTATAATAATTACTCACTTCAAATCAAGAGTATAAATTTTCATATCTTTGCTATATAATTTATAAAATACCACTTAAATATTTATTTTCAAATCATTTGAAAAACTTTTTCTTAGGATTATTATTAGAGGATACATTTATAAAAATAAAAATATGCTCTCTCATAATATACTCTCAACTCTTAATAGGGCACTCTATTACCCTATCTCCTAATGAGTTTACCCCAACAGGCTTAGGTGCTCGCTTAACCAAAGCTCTGACACCAACCGTGATGACCCACCATTTTGACACTCAACAGTCTAAATGACAAATTATCAATAGGGTTTATTATAAAGAAATGAGATATAGAAAACAAAAATACAGAAACTCATAGCGGAAATAAAAGATATAATAAAATAGCAGTTCATGAAGTTGCTAATTAATATTATTACATCAGAGTTTTAAAAATAAATAACACGGTCGAATTAACAAAAGTTCACTAATGAAGACAAAAAATATAGGGAAAACAACTAAAGTGCCGAAATCCTCACATCCTTCTCAAGCTCTAACAAACAATCTCTAAATTACTGAAATACTCAGGCTGACCCGAGCATAATGAAAAAGAACATATACTTGAGTCAGAACTAAAAAATTCTAATGTAAGTTAACTCAATATCATGTGAAATACGGGTGCTGTTATGCGGCATTTTGACCCATCTATATTCGAATTGATTAGACAAGTTAGATTCGACTGTCATCAAGGCTAGTAAGTCCAAAGTGATGATCGTGAGGTCCAGAAGTCAAGTACAGATAGTAATATGAAGCCATGATCGAATGGAATTGAGAGATATGCAATGTAAAATGTTCAAAGTATGGAATATAGTTCAACATGGAGGAGGGATCGGCTATAACCATTCTCTAACATAGGGATCGACATGTTTCAGGAAGCAAGTGCAATTCAATAGAAAACAATCAATATCTCAAGATCCATAAGTCTAATGCATTTAAAATTTTATAAGCAAGATATAGGGAGCCTACCTTGGGGATCGTACCTCAAAAGGATGGAATAAGAGGGATCAACCCTCTTCCCTCAATAGGGATCGGCTATAATTAGAGAACAATTCACATTGAAGTAAAGATCGAGCAATAACTCAAGTTCTTCTAATCCAATTGGCATGAAACTTGGAGGCTAAGAACATTACAACATGGAAAAGCTGCCACTCCCAAATTCTTTCAAAATAGGTATCGACACCGATCCTATTCCTTGGGATTTAGGCCATGCGATCCCTTTGATGGGTCCATATGGTTTTTAAGATCCTTCTGCCGAATTTCAGGGAGATATTTCACCATCTTCGTCTATAAATACAGGCTTGGTTATTCATTTTCAGGACTTTCACGTTGCTGGTTACTTTGTACTCTATTATAACTAAGGATTTTCATTCGATCCCTATTGTACTCAGTTTACAAAGTGATTAATAAAGCAATCTATTCAAAGTGAACGTAGGCAAACAACGCCGAACCACTATAATCACTGTGTTCGTGTTATTGCTTTGATTTACTACTATTTCATTACTATTTTCCTCTGTTTACATTTTAGATTCTTCAATTATTTCTCTACAGACCCTATATTAGGTGTTTGTACCAACTTTTGGTGCAAAAAATTTGGTGCTTTCATTGAGAGTTGAACTCAACCCTATTTGGATCCCTTTATTGCTACTACATTGCAAAAATCCCATGAAGAGATCCGAAATTATCTTCAAGAAGCTTGTTTGTTATATTCAAATTTGCAAAAGTCTAAGGAAAACTATCAACAGTGGTTAGGAATATAAGATCTGCATCTCAAAACATAAAAGGAAACGAGAACGCTAGTATCCATCAAGGATGCACAAGCAATTTGCCAGTAGATGTGAATGCTACCAATCCAGTTGATGTCTAGAATCCAGCTGATTCCATCGTAAGAGCTGAATTCCAGAATCAGACAAGAGAGCTACTGGATAGTCACCGGTAGTTGAATCAACAAATTGAAGCTAATATAGATCTAATGAACCAACTCAGTCAGCAATAGTGTAGAAAAGCCAGGAGGGACCCTACCCTTTATTCTGCATTAGAGATTTTTAGTTCATCGAACGAGTATCATAGGCGTAGGCGTCGCAGAATAGATGGATATCATACAAAAATTTCAGGACATCAACTGGCAAATCAACATGGTCTTCCAAGACCGGTCAGTGTCCATTCATCCATAAGGATCGGTACGGATCCCTCCTCCAAAGGAGGGAGCCTACCTTTCCATGCTGGAGCCTAAGCTAGAGCTGCTACGATTGATTTGGATGTTGGAGTTCAGGCGGATGCAAATCAGTTACCTTCTAGGGATGACGATGAAGTGAATGTACGTGATATACATTGAGAGGATGTTGAGCCAAGAAGGTGTGGAACGGCGTGTAGACATCGACCAGACCATTCACATGAGGTGGAGCATGACCACCTCTTGGCTCTAACTATCCAAACGCCGAACTTGTCTACTATGGTTAGGCAGCTAGTGAGAGAGAGCCAAGGCTTGACCGATGATGATTGGGGGATCTCAAGAAGCCATACTCCGTTTATAGACAATAACTTACATGCAGAGTATCTAAGGAGGTCTAGTATGCCATCGATGCCTGCCTATGAGGAAAAAACCGACCCCAGGTAGCATATCATTAGATATGAATGGCTGATGGATTCCGCACGAGCTAATGATGCAATAAAATGTAGACGTTTCCCTATCACTCTCTCTGGCATAGCAACGATGTGGTTTACAAGATTACCCCACGGTCAATCTCTAGATTTGATGACTTAACAAAGAATTTTGTGGAGCAATTCTGTATGCACGCAACTCGCCCTAAAGATGTAATGTCCCTATCCAACGTGATCCAGGATCTGGGAGAATCGCTGAAAGATTATTTGGAGTGATTTTATACAAGTGTCACAGAAGTCAGTAATCTGAATTACCATTCAATATTGATGGCGGTAATGAGAGAGATTAATCCAGAATCCGGCTTTGGCGATTGGTTAGCTGGCAAACCACCCGCAATATTGGAACATTTCTATGCAAAAGCAGCTCAGTATTTGAGGAACGAAGAAGTTAGATGCTCTAAGAAGAAGAATGTTGTGAGACTAAGTAGAGAGGGAGTGCAGATTAACATTGAAGTGAAGCAGTTTGGTGATAGTTCTGGAAAAGTTCAAGTAAATGTCCAAAATAAACCGAATCAGCAGAAGAAAGGCGGTGATCGGAGCCACGAACGAAAAGGGATTTTGGAAGTGGAAAGCTTAGGATTCCAATGTATTATACCTACACACCACTAAATACATCTCTAGAGAACATCTATTTGTCTACCTGCAATATCATGTAGTACAGGAAGCCACCTCCGAAAGAATCGATGGAAGAAATAGAAGCAGACTGGAAAATATTGCTGGTTCCATGAATGTTATGGTCATAACATGAATGAATTTAGGCATCTCTAGGATATTATCGAGAACCTGATTCGGGAAAGAAAGTTACAGTAGTTTGTAAAAGCCCCGCAGGATGGCGGGCAGGGGACATCTGACCCCAACCGAGGACATGCTCCGCATAGGAACGAGGATCCTACATGGACTGGTGGAAGATTAGTGATTAATACGATAGTCGGAGGACCGCATCCAGCTAATAAGAGTTGGCATGAGATGGAGCGCTATGCTAGCACGATCAAGCATATGAATTTTGAATGTTGTTCGAATATAAAAGATTGAGCTCCAGCAAAACTACAGCGTACAATGGCAGATGACATTGTGTTCAGAAATAGTGATGTAGATAAGGTGGAGCTACCAACGATCGATCCAATGGTCGTTTCGACCATGATCAGCCCCGCCTTAGTAAGAAGGATTTTGGTTGATTGTGGAAGTTCCACTAAATAATTTTCAAAAAGGCTTATGATCATATGAGGATGGAAGTAAAAGACTTAAAACCGTCTAAAGCCCGTATTCATAGCTTTAATGGTGCTACGACCGAAGCTGTTGGATATGTCGAATTGCCCATGGAGTTGGGAGAAGGTAACCGCAGGAGAGTGCGAATTTTGCCATTTGTTGTCTTGGGTGTTGACTCTTCATACAATGCTTTTATGGACTGACTAGCCCTAGCTGAATTCTGGCAGCTCTTGCCCTGTGGTGTTTGACTTTGTAGTTCCCAACTAATAACGGTGTTGGAGTTATGCATGGTGATAGGGCAACCAGACGTGCCTGCTATGTAGGTGAATTGAGAGACGCTCAAAGAAAGGAGAAAGGTAAGGGTGTGGACAAGACTCTTCGCATCCAAACTGCCAAAGATTGACAATCAGCGCCTGGGCCTTGGCTCGGGCACCATATTTGGTTCTATAAAGATATAGATCCGAGAGAAGACGAGGAGGAGCCCAAAGAGACCAACTTTGCATCGGCTGAGCTAATGATCGACATAACAGTCAACCATGGCGACCTGTCATGTTTCCTAAAGATCGAATCACAGCTCAGCCCCCCGATGATGAAAGAACTTGCTTGGTTTCTCCGAGTGAACCTTGATGTGTTTGCATGGACTCAGTCTGACATGTGTGGGATCTCACCTTCCATTTCGAGCCATACATTAAATATCAACCCGAGGCATGTCCTAGTGAAATAAAAAAGGCGTGGCATGTATCCGGAGAGATCTGCTGCCCTTAAAGAGAAGGTGGATAGACTCAAATGTAATGGGTTTATTCGCGATGCCCTCTACCATAAATGGGCAACTAATCATGTGCTTGTGAGAAAAGCAAATGGAAAGTGGCAAACGTGCATTGATTACTCGGACTTGAACAAGGCGTGCCCAAAAGAAAGTGTTCCCCTTCCAAGGATCGACCAACTGGTAGACTCAACCGCAGGACATGAATTGTTATCTTTTATGGATGCGTACTCTGGATATAACCAAATCCTGATGCACATTCTCGATTAGGAGCACACTAGCTTCAATACTGATGTCACATTGTATTGCTATGTGGTAATGCTATTTGGATTGAAGAATGCTGAAGTGACCTATCAACGCCTAGTCAATAGAATGTTTAAAGATCAGATTGGAAAGACGATGGAGGTATATGTGGATGATATGCCTGTGAAGTCACGACGATCAAGCGACTACACTAGAGACTTAGCAGAGATGTTTGATATCCTCCGGTATTACAGAATGAAAATTAATCCTCTGAAGTGTTCTTTTGGTGTTGCATCAGGAAAGTTCTTGGGTTTCATCGTCAATGCTCGCGGAATCGAAGCTAATTCAGAGAATATTCAAATAATTTGCAACATCTAAGTGTCGAAGACCATCAAGCAAGTACAAAGTCTAAATGGGAAGGTTGCTGCCCTAATTCGATTTATTTCCAGAGCTATCGATAAATGCATTACGTTCTTCAACTTGATTAGAAAAGGGAAAAAGAAATTTAAAGGGACGTAGGATTGTGAAGACGCACTCTGAGCTTTAGTGAACCACTTAGAGAAGCCTCCCATCTTGTCAAAGCTGGTGGATCACAAAGACTTGTATATCTACTTAGCCATGTCGGTACATGCTATAAGTGCCGCACTGCTTCGCAAAAAGAATCGGATCCAGAGACCGGTATATTATGTTAGCAAACGATTAACAGTAGCCGAAAGGAACTATCTGAAGATAGAGAAATTCCTGTATTGCTTGTTGATTGCTTCATGAAAGCTCCACCTCTATTTTCAAGCCCATCCTATCAACGTTTACAGCGATCGGCCGCTACGATAGGTCCTACAGCGACTTGAGACATCTGGAAGGTTACTCAAGTGGAACATCGAACTAAGCCAATTCAACATTACTTATCTTCCTTGGAGATCCATCCAGGGATGGGCACTGGCGAACTTTGTAGCAGAATTCACTGCACAAGACGATCTCCAAAAGTGCAGTGGAGCCCCTACCATTTGGTGGAAAATGTATGCAGATGTAGCATCTAATGATCGATGTTCTAGAGGTAGAATCGTGCTAGTAACTCCAGAGGATCAATCAATTTGCTATACTTTGAAGCATAACTTCCCTATAATGAAGTTGAGTATGAAGCTCTGATCGACGGACTCAAACTTACCAGAGAACTGGGGATAAAATCTCTTGAAATATTTTGTGATTCACAGTTGATTGCATACCAAGTAAGAGGGAATTACCAACCTGAAGGACAATGACTCGCTCCGTACCTTATCCAAGTCCAAGAGCTATTGACTGGCTTTGAGTATTATGACATCACGCACATTCCCCCAGATCTAAACAAAGAGGCCGACTCATTTGGAAAAGTTCGCTAGCAGTAGGGATGCATAGTAGATAGGCTTGGTTCCAGTTGAAGTACTAGACGCTCCGAGCATAAATCAGATGAAAATCGACTGGGTACTAGAGACGGAGCCTAAGAATGAGTCATGGATGACTCTGATTAAAAACTATTAGCTATAGGGAGTCCTTCCCGAACTAAGGAATGAAAGGCAACAAATCCTTCGCAAAGCATCGCGATATATCATTCAGAAAAGTGTCATGCGTAGAAAGGGTTTTTCCATTTCCCTGCTCCGGCATATCGCTCACGATGAAATAAAACGATTTTTAAAGGAAGTTCATGAAGGGGAATGTGGCGATCACACTGGGGGCAAACCCTAGCAAAGGAAATATTCTATTATAGGTATTATTGGTCGACTGTCAACCGAGATGCTGCTGATTACACTAGGCGGTGTGACAAGTTCCTGATGTATGACAAAGTTCTGAGAGCTCTACCGACTGAAATCACACAAATAGTCAGCCCATTGCCGTTTGCCATATGGGGCATAGATATTGTTGCTTCCTTATCAACCTTTTAATCTGGTGCGAAGTACGCCATTGTCGCAGTTGATTACTTCACCAAATGGGTCAAAGCGGAACCTTTAGCCACGACCACGAAAAAGGAAGTAATCAACTTCATAGTCCGAAACATCATCTGTCATTTTGGCCTTCCACGAACCATTGTGATTGACAATGGAACCCAATTCGACAACGTTGAATTCAAAGATTTCTATCGATGGCATTATATTGAGAAGATATTTGTGGCAGTTTCTCAACCTCAAGCAAACAGACAAGTTGAAGCTGTGAACAAAATCATAAAGTCCATTCTGATGAAGCATTTGAAAAGACTAAAGGCAAGTGGGTGGATGAACTCCCAACAACATTATAGGCTTACAGAACCACCAACATGTCCGCGACTGGCCATACTCTATTCGCCCTTGCTTACGGCTCTGATGTCATCATTCCTGTTGAACTCGAAGTCCCTTCTCATCAAGTAATCTACTACGATCCCAGAACGGAGAGAGATCTCCTTTTAGAATATCTAGACTTTGTAGATGAGAAGCGCGAAGAAGCTGATTTGAGGACAGCTGCACATCGACACCGAGTCGCCCGATACTGCAACACTAAAGTCCAACCTAGAACCTTTGAAAACGGCGATCTCGTCTTGAAACGGGTCTTTCCTGCCCCGGCACATATGAATGCTACTTGGGAAGGACCATATGTCATTGAACAGAGGCTTGGAGAGGGAACTTTCAAGCTAGCGACTGTTGATGGCGTCACACTCACAAGAGTGTGGAATAGCGAGCATTTATGTTGCTATTTCATTTATTTTATTCTTTTTCATTCAGTTGTATTCAAGTTCGGAATTTTCTTTAGCATTTGATTTTCCAAATATGTAATAGGATAGATTAAGTCATTTCTTTCCATTTGGCAAATAAAGTTTTAAATTTCCTTTATATCTGTGATTGCTATAGCATTACATATTAGTTACGATACCCGAATAACTAATATTGACATGTCCGAGCTGGTTCCCAGAGTTTGGAGCTAGCCGATTACATTAGTTCATGATAGAACTAAACAAAATGAATGTGGTCCGACCGTTCATCTGGCGATTCTCGCTCACAACTCGATGGATAAAATACCTTACGAGGAATGGATGTGACTCAACCATCCGATAACCATGTTAATCCCAACGAGCGATAAGACAAATGTGAATCAAAAGCGATCGTGATATGACCGATCATGATATGACCGATCACTCTCTAAGTTAAATCCCAGACTTGAGGGAAACTCAATAAATGAAGGAAAATACGATCCGGCTATTTTCCAAAAAAATCTAAGCCCGTAGAGTGTGGATTGGAGTATAGACACAAGTTTGGTGCGATTCCAACACCTGCCAACTAACTCTTATCCCCAGAGTGTGGATATGAGTATAAATAAATGGTTGGGTGTGATTCAACCACCCATCGACTAACTCTTAGGCCAAAGTGTGGATATGAGTATAAATAAATAGATGAGTGTGGTTCGACCACTCACTATTTGTAACGACCCTAATTTTAATTAATATTATTTAGGACATTTAATTAGTTAAATTAAATGAAATAATGTGAATGGTTAATTGATTAAGATTTGTGTTAAAAGAGGGTAGCCGTGCCAATTTAAACTAATGAACTAAGGGGATTAAAATGAAATAAGTAAGGGAGATAGATAAGGGAAAAATAGGAATGAGTTACAATCTTATACCTTAAACCATTAAGCCATATTCATTTTATACGTTCACAAACTAAAACAAACCCAAGAAGAGGCCGACCACTATTAAAAAGAAGTAAGGAGAAGATAAGCAAGAACCAAGAGGAAAATCTTAATCAAATTCATTCAAGATCAAATCTCAAATCCTTAACAACAAAGCTAAAGGTGAATAATAAATTACATCTCATATTTATGATTTTCGGTTTCTAGTTAAGTTCCGAACTTAGTTTGCAAATAGTTTGCAATGCTTTGATTGTTTAAATGAATATATATGCTTGGTGATGATTATGTTATTTCATATAGATTTTTATGATAAGTTATGATTGAAAAACCTATCAAATGACATCCAGTGCCTTACGATTTTGATATAAGGTCAGAAATAATATTTTATAGATGGGTTTCAAGTTTCATAATTTTCTGAATTAATGTGGATTTATTATGAATTTTCTAGTGAAGAAATGGTTAATTTGGATTAAAATTAATTATGGCTATTATATATTATCTTTGGATCAAAAATTTAAATATGTTAGAAAATGTATTAAAAGTGATTTATTGGAATTTTAGGAGAATTTTCCTAAGTGTTTTAATAAGTATATACAATTATTTAAGGTATGAGACTTAACTGTTTTATATGTTTATAAAAGGAGAAGAGGCAATTTGCAAATGTTTTAAATTGTTATTTTCGAAATTCGGCAGCACTTTTAGAAAAGGGTTTGGAAAAGAAATTGGCAACCAATTATATGTTAACAAACAAAGCAAGTTAGTTGAAAAGAAATTACATTTTTAAGTTAAAAATCAATTTTTAGAAGATTTTGCTGTTTCGCCACTTTCGGCAGCACCTTTCGACTACATACTTCTGCCTCCATTTAGGTTGAAACCAATACACATGGTATCAAAGACTTAGTACGTAGTGGATTAGACATAGACGAAAGGTATAGAGTCAAAACAGGGCTTTCGAAGGGGTCGAGACCTTGTTTTACTTTCAAAAGAAAATGTGCTTGCTTTGCTTTAGAAAAGAATGCTTTCGAATAAGGTAGATTTTGACTTCGTCAAATGGTTTTAAAGGAAAGAGCTTTCGAAAGAGGTTGCGCCTTTGTTTTAAGAAATTGATTTTGAAGGGGTCGAAATCCCACCCTGCCGCCTTTTACCTTTCGAAGCAGTGCCTTCGAAAGAGTTCCTTTGTTTTAAAATTTAAGCCGCTTCTTCAGTGCTTTCGAAGGGATTGGTTTCGACACCATCCACTTCTTTTACTTAGGAAATTATTTTTGAAAGAGTGCTTTCGACTTAGTTATTTTTAGATCATTTGTTCTATTGAAAGATAAACCCATAGGTTTCGAATGGAATGGTTTATAATGGTTTCGAAACTATGTTCCACAAACTTTTACTTGAACCCAATGCTTTCAAAAGGTTTGTTTCAAGTAGAAGACTTTAATGCTTTCAAAAAGTATATGATAAAGGTTTCGAAGGGGTAGTTCCCCAATGTTTTCGAAAGGTTTACATTAGTGTTAAATGGAGGTTTTCCAATGTTTTCGAAAGGCATGTTTAAAGTGTTTTGAAAAGAGGATGTCTAAGGTTTTATAAAGCTTTCAAAAGGATACTTTCAAAGTTTTCGAAAGGTTTATTGCAAATGGTTTCGATAGGTATGTTTTGGCCTTTTAGCCTAAGATTATAAAGTAAAGTAGTTTACTTATATCGAAAGGGGTACTTTCAAAGGTTACCGAAGAGATTGTTTAAAGGTTTAAACAAAGGTTTCGAATGTTTTCATCAACATTGTTTTGAGTAAAGTATATATAACATGGGAAATAGCTTTGAGTAAAGTAAAAGTACACTTTCCTTGTTTAAGTATAATTTAAAGGGTTAAATCAATTTGAAAAGGTTTTCAAGGAAAATTTAAAGGGTAGTTAACCGTAAGTAAATGACTCGGATATTAGAATACCAGATGAGACTGGTATAGGGTCGCACACTATACATTAGCTACAGCCCCTAGCTAATTTAGTCCAAAATTACAGTGTGTAGGGCTTAGTCACATGTAAGACTTAAATGATGGTTACATACAGAAAGGAATATATATACAGAGAAGGACGATATGTTATTGGTTAGCCTGCAAAACCATTAGGATCTGGTGACCCTTGGAGAAGTAAGTTAAGGACAGATCGTCCAGAAGTTTGTCTAACAGATGTTAGATTATTTATTATTTCTGGTAGGTCCGAGTTAGCCATTGGTTAGTAATTAGCCAAACAAAACTATATTGTCCGGACAGATGATCCATTTATTACCTGATTTTGAGTATAAATGATATTGCTATTATTGTTATAATCAGTTTGACTAACCAGTTTGGTTGCAGGATTTTGATTTGCAAAAAGATATGTTTTAAAGGAATATTAGTGAGGGGAACCCCATTCCGCTAAGCAGCGTTGTCTCACTTAATTTCAATAAACCGAGATGTAATAGTAATATTCACACTAGGCTTTAAGTCTAACTCGAATTTTATGTTTTTCCCCTTAAACTCTCGAGTGCTTAAAATTAATTTGAGTAGACTGAGAGTTGAGGATTTACAGGTTTTAGTAGGTGGACGAATAAAGCTTCTGGAGACGAGCAGGAAGCTGATGTTAGCTATTTAGGAGCTGTTATGTTTTTATTTCCGCTTTGATGTATTAAGATAGTTTTTGTCTATTTAGTACTCTGATCATCCAAGGGGCATCTTCATATGTCGCTCTTGGCATGTAATTATATTTGTTCAATGCTTGGGAAATGTTCGAGATTATTTAATTGGATATGAAACATGATTTTGTGAAATGTAATCAGAAAAGTTTTTTTTTGAAATCTGTGATTTTGTTTCATATTCATGTGCTTCTGATATTATGGATATCATTAACATTACCGTATTTTGTCGCCGGAAGTTAATACTATTGAGGACTGCAGCATCTGTAGCGCTTAGCTTTGGGCCTCAAGATAGAGGATGTTACAACTTGGTATCAGAGCGTAAGTTTATGAAAAACTTTAAACTTAAAATGATTTTGAAAACATAATCCTAAGGAATTAGAGAAAAGATCGGGGTATGGGATAACGCTATAGTAACGTACTAGTATTTGCTATATATAAGTATACGCTTTATCTTTATTCTTCCATCTCTATTAGGCTATTCTTCTGTATCTTATGAAGACTCGAATGCAGATATAATTGTTAGGGGTGGAATAGTTAACCTTGGTGGGGGAAGCACCACAACTAATTGGAAATACCAGACGAAATACCAGACGAAATACCAGGAGGAATCAAAGTTCGGCACAGGATGCAAATGTGGGTGCTGGAGTCCCGCAAGTAGACATGGGAGCAATGTATCAGTTCTTCATGAACATGATGCAAGCGGGAATTACTGTTGGAGTAGTTGGAGGAAATGCTGAAGGAGGAAATAAGGAAGCTCCAGTGGTCAATAACTATGCTATTTTGAGTAGAGATTATGCTCGGCTGGGAGGAAAGCCGTTTATTGGTACTCAAGATGCAATTGAAGTGGAGAATTGGTTACTTCATTGCGGGAGGATTTTCGCTGAATTGGGGCTCAACGATGAGCAGAAAAGGAGACTCGCTTCTAGACAACTACAAGGAGAAGCACTGTATTGGTGGAACAGTGTGACTGCTGGAGTCAACGAGGAGACCATGACTTGGGCTGGGTTCAGGAGAAGGTTTGAAGAAAGGTTTATGTCACAGATTGCTAAGTCCAATGTAACGACCTGCTACTTCGAACCATTCAAATCGACAATCATCCACTCATGTCCGACTTGAATTGCTCAAAACAACAGATAGTTAAATTATATTTGGCAAAACTTAGCATATACAGTAAATAAATAAATCACAGAATAACAGACACAGAGTAATATAACAATGAGCAGTGGAATAGATAAATAGTAGTTCATGAAGCTACTATAGAACAACAGAGTTAAACAAATACAATAGTACTCCCAAATACAAAGTAGTCACAATTACATAAGTAGATAACAAGTCTGAATATAAACAACTGGAATAGCTGAGATATCTAAGGCTGAATAGACGAAGACAAATCTTCAAACAAAGCTCCAAGCTCCAAAGGTGATTCTTAAATGCTATGACACTCAGTCTGACCCGAGCATAAAGCAAAACACAAAACACTTGAGTCAGGATTAACATTCTTATATCCGTAAATCAACTCAAGTGAAATGTCCAAGTGAAATACAAATAACTTAAAAGATTTTTGGGATTCCCATCCTTTAAGGATCCCTTAAACTATCTACATACATAGTACAATACGCTACATATATAATGTCTACAGTAAAGTAAAATATTAAAATAGCGTTAAGGCGTTACCCATATCCTCATTAACACATTTTATTTATTCCCGTAGTCTATACAGATACTGTAAGCTCCACCAAACCGGTGGTTTACTCAGGGAGCACTCCTTAGGTACGGTACAAAACAAACTCGTAGAGGGCGCGATAAGGCATGTGACAAGGCACGCGAGGCAATGCCACGGTAGGATTCTACCGTTTGCACTCCCGGACTGGTGGGAATGCATAACAGCTACTACCGCCCACCTCGAGACACACTCCCAAATCAAAGGTGCACCCAATCGAATCACAAAGTAATATAATGGTATCGAAGAAGCATGCTCGATCGGAGGTTCGACCTCACTTGGCCTGGTATAGCTCCTGTTTTAGCCACATCAAGCTGACTCGCAGGAGCCAGGGTTAAGTTATACCTCATATAGAATCATCGCCAGCCATCCTACTACATTTTGGAACCTCCACCACGTGCACAGTTGTTAAAGTGGTTTTCGATATTGGCAGAGAGTATGACAATATCCGATCTCGGTCTCCTTAACAACCAAACGCTTATTTCACACCGTGGTCATTTTATAAAATCACTTTTATAATCATTTCAAACAGTTCATACTTCATATCAAAATATCATATTCATTTCAAAATAATATCACTTTCGAAATCATATTCACTTTTTAAATCATATCACTTTCGAAATCATAACCACAAAATAGTTTAAACCATCATATCAAAATATTCGCATTTAAATCCATTAAATCTAAATTATAACAGTTCCAACTTTAACAGTTTAAATAGTAAAAATAGTTTATATATTGAAATAGTTGTAAACTAAAAATAATTTATATTTAAAATTAGGTTATAGATTAAAATAGTTTATATATATTAAAGAGAGTTTATGTCCAAAATAGTTTCAAATTAGAATTGTTTCTTCTAATTTCACAAGTCAATTCAAATCAACTTTAGTTCTAAATATTCAATTTAAATCAATCTCAGTTTGACAATTTCAATTTCAATTCAAATTCTCATTAAAACCATTTTTATCTATATCGATTTCAATTCCAGGTTTGAACTACAATCTAAACCACTTCCAATTCAATAGGTTTCAAACTTTATATATTCAAACAATTCACAATAATCCTATTTGATAAATTTCATTTATATTCCGTAATTCAACTTTAATTTTATTTAAATTTGAAATATTCACTTAATCATTTTTAATAACATTTGAATAAAATCTCAAATTACAAATTTAGATAAAATCAATAATTAAATATATAAGCATTTAAATAGAATTTCAAATTACAAATTTAAATCAAAATTAAATATTCAATTTTATTTAAATTTGATAATATTCATTTAATTACCTTTAATTAAATCAAGTTATAAAATCATACCTTCAATATCTCAAAATCAATAAGTTCCCAAATTAATTCTTATTCTTGTTTAATCCTCAAACAAATTAAATTACAAATTAACTTAATTTATCTTCCCAACCTTGATTTTAAAAAAAAATCTGTTTTTAAAATATTAATATAATTTTATATAAATTCTTAAACATAATATATATATACACTAATTAAATTAAATTTTATTGAATTAAATCTTATTATTTTATATTAAATTTTATTTTATATATTTAAAAATAAAAAAATTATAAGTAAAATCTTAAAATTTATATTTTCAAAACTAACTTATAAATTTAACATTTTCAAATATATAATATTAAAAATCTAAATTTTACACATATATAAAAATAAATTTATATATTATATTTTTAAAAATGAATATTTATTAAAACCCATATATTTTCTTTTAAAACCCTTGGAAATCATTTTCAAAAATAGACCAACGGTGTCCGTATATAATTTTTCTACCCTATGGTCAAGTGATACAGATATTTATTATTTCAATCCCTAATTTATATTTACGGGTATATATCATTTCAACCCGCCCTTCCAAAATTTCAAAATCAATGGAATCGCTTGGGTTTATCATTTCAACCCATAACGATTTCCCCTAATCTACAATATCGTTTGGGTATGTATCATTTCAACCCATAGGGAATTTTTTAACTAACAGGGAACTTGCAGAGTGAGAACATATATGATAATAATATAACGTATCAACAACAGGCATATATCATAAGTAACAAATTTAAATATAATATATACAATAGGTTATAGTGTCATATGTCATAGGTAAACAATTTCAGATAATGGCATATCATATTTAATAATTAAATAACTTAACAATTCAAATTTAATAGCATATTTCAATCGTCATTTCATGTGAATTAAATTTTCTAAGTATAAGAATGTTAATCGTGAGTGATTTCTCACCTTTCGAGGCTATGGAAACAATAATGGCGACGAAAGTGACACGGACACACACATGGATACGGACACGACACTCGGATGCGGATCCGGACAGCGGCGAAGCTAGAACTCTCTCTCTCTGTTTTTTTATAAAGAAGGTGGAGAAAAGCCACTCGGCTTTGCAAATAGAAACGTACATATATTGTTCAAGCCACAAACTCTTTTTTTAATATATATATATATATATAAAGAAGGGGAGAGAAGTCTGCTTGGTACTCAGGTCTGCTGCTTGATCAGTGGAGGAGAGGGAAAAGGTAGCGGGACGTGTAGGTGGCTGCTGATCTGTTCGGAGGAAGGGAAGTGCGGTAGCGTGTCTACTGGTTGGTAGCTAGGTGGATCGACAAGAGCAAGTTCAAAATAAGAGATGCAGATAATATATATATGCTTCTCAAACAAAATATAAGCTATATATACTATGGGTTTCATAAATGAAAATATAAAAGAGGACGAGAAGATTTCACTTTTTCATATATATATATATATAAAGAGGAGTTTCGGCTGTGGTGAGGATATTGAAGTGGAAGCGGGCAAGGCTTGGTCTGGTCGAGCCAGTGAGAGGCTATAGGGTTTTGGCGTGAGCTGAATCGGGTTTCAACGGCGTTGCGTGCTCAGGTAGGCTAGGGGTGAGGAAGAGGTGGTTGCTCGGAGGGGCGGTGCTGAGTTGCGGGGTGATGTGGCTGTAAATGGCGGAGTTTCGGTGGCAGGTTGGACCGGGTGCAGGCGAACGGTGATAGGCTTGAAGACGATGAGGAAAGGACTCGAGGTTGATGGAACGAGCAGTGAAATGAAAAATATATGAATTGAAAGCTTTGGATTTTCAAATATGATCCATAGGCTATCTCAACCCATATATATATTTATGCTTTATAAAATAGTGGGGTGGCAGTGTTGTTATGCTCGGGTTGTTGCTCACGTGAGGTTTGCAGGCAATGCTTGAGGGGAACTTCGGCTGAGCAAGTGGTGGAAGGTGGAGTAAAGGACGGAAGGTGAGAAACAAAATGGGTAAACTTCAGGAGGGAAGAAATGAACAGGCTATTTAAACTTTTATATAAATTATACTCATTTTTTTTGAAAGAACAGATTTTAGAGAAAGGGAGAAGAAAGTGGCGGTCGGCATAAAAGAAGGAGCAGGTTGATTTTCAAAGATATAAATAGGCACAATATAGAACCTTTCCACTCTTTTATATACATTTTTATATTTCTTCAGAAAAAAGTCTGAACGAATCCAACCGAAGAGAATGAAAGAAGGGGAGAGAAAAGACTGGGGAAAAGCAAAAGTCAATTGCTGAATTTATGGAAATATTAATAGCAAATGGCCAATGGTTTCTCACGGAACATACGAATGGACATAGGGAAATAAAAGGACTGGAACGGGTACTGATATGGCTAACCGTTTCGCAGATTTCACCACGAACCGGACGCCAAATTGACAAATGAATATACTGCAGAGAATAGCACGATGAGACGAACAGAATGGTACACAGATATGAGCAATACGACCATCCTATCAAAACTCGATATTCGCTGCCAAACTGCTGCTAATTTGCCGAAAATAAGATAAACGGGGCTAGAGCAGTACAAATTTGGCCAAACGAAATATGACGTCTCACTTAGAAAATGATTTACATTTTTATTATATAAAAATATTCAAATTTCGAAAATATTTTATTTTCATCAATTTAACTGATTTAAATTGAAATTGAAAATTACACAATAGAACTAACTTCCATATTCTCTGATGAAAATCTGACATTTGCTATGCTTAAATAGACGCATTCCAAATATCAAATTTTAATTGTTAAATTTAATTGTTTTATTTTCAAGAAAAATTTAGTTAATTACGTTATTTAAACCGTTAAAATTTACGGGTCGTTACATCCACTCTACTAAGGAAGTTTGCTGAGTTGGAGCAGGGGGATATGACTATACTTGAGTATGCAACAAGGTTTGAGGAGCTAGCAAGGTATGGCTATGCTATGGTTGATACTGTTATCAAGAAGAATGAAAAGTTCATTCGGGGGTTGAAGCCTGAGCTGACAAAGGCCATGTTATCACCCATTAAAGATCCATCTGATGTTGTTGTTGAGATGGCCTTGAGGCATGAGGAGATGCTTGCTTATCTTAAAGGAAATAAGGAAAATGAAGCTCAAGCAGGGCAGAGCCAAAAAAGGAAAATTTTCCATAAGAAAGGAGCTCAAAAGGGTGGAGCTGCTAAGAAAGGGAAGGCAGAGGTTGTTTGTTATAAGTGTGACAAGAAAGGACACTATGCTCATGAATGCCAGACAGGAAAAGGGAAGAAAGCTGGTGAGAAGAAAGGGGTGAGGTGTTTCAATTATGATCAGATTGGGCACTATAAGAACCAGTGCAAGGAGCCAGCCAAGGATGGAAAAGGCAAAGTGTTTGCATTGGAACCAGCTACCTTGAGACTAACAGTAGAGGAGAGGGGAAAAGTTGTGTTGGGAAGTACGCTTTTTATTTATGGTGTATCAGTTAGAATTCTATTTGATACGGGTGCATCGCATTCTTTTATATCTCATTGTTTGGTAGATAAGCTTGACCTAGAACCCTCATACCTAGTTACTTCCTTAAGGGTTGCAAATCCGATAGGAGGTTATGCGACTCTTGGGATGAGATGTGACCACTTAGAGTTTGAATTGTTAGGTCATGTATTTGCTTGAAGTTTGCATGTGTTTAATTTCATAGCGTTCGGATTTTGAGTATGGATTGGTTAAGTAAATACAATGCTATGATTTTTTGGCATGATAGGAAAATATCACTAGACACCCTGACCATAGAGATCGGATCATATACTTCGTAGAAAACCCTAGATTTAAGGTCAACGCTTTATGGGGTGTTGTGGAGGTAGAGGACGAATTGAATCGAGTTTTCATTGTTAGAGAATTCACAGATGTCTTTGAACCCGTAGTGGGATTGCCGCCGAAACGGGCTATGGAGTTTCGGATAGATTTGATACAGGAACAGAACCGGTAAGTAAACCGCCAAGCAGAATGACACCTACCGAGATGAGGGAGTTAAAGGTGCAGTTGGTGGTTTTGGAAAGTACGAATTTTTTCAGACCAAGCAGTTCGCCTTGGGGGCAGCCGTAGTGTTTGCAAAGAAACTGGACAAATCATTAAGGTTATGTATCGATTATCTTAAGTTGAATGAGAAGAGGATAAATAATCAATATATAATACCTAGAATTGATGATTTGTTCGACCAGTTGAGTGGATCCAAAGTATTTTCCCAGTTGGATTTGGCAACAGGTTTCCAACAGCTTAGAGTGGTAGAGGATAGTATTCCTTTGACGGCGTTTAGAACAAGATATGGATCGTACGATTGGTTAGTAGTGCCGTTCAGACTAATTAATGCGCTAGCATTCTTTCTAGATTTGATGAACCAAATTTTCCGAGAGCACTTGGATAGGTTCGTATTGATATTCATAGATGATATCTTGATATACTCTAAGGATGAGAGAGAGCATGAAGTTCATCTTAGAGTGGTGCTTGAGACGTTGAGGCGGCATCAACTAAAGGCAAAGTTTTCAAAGTGTCATTTCTGGAAGAAAGAAGTGAAGTTTCTTGGTCATATAGTCTCAGAGAAAGGGTTGTCTGTAGATCCAACTAAGATCGAGGCGGTATATAATTGGAAGAGACCCGAGACGGTGACTGAGATAAAAAAAATTCTCGGATTAGCTGGGTACTATGTGAGGTTCATTAAGGATTTCTCACGGATAGCGGCACCGATGACTAAGCTAACGCGAATGGATGTGAAGTTCTTCTGGACCGATATGTGTGAGGAGGCATTCCAAAACCTGAGACACTTATTGGCTAGCGCGTTTGTGTTGGTTGTTCCAGAAAGAAATTTTAGTAGTGTACACAAATGCATGTGGAACAGGGTTAGGAGCTGTGTTAATGCAAAGAGGCAAATTGATTGCCTATGCATCTTGACAGCTTAGACTACATGAAGTCAGGTATCCAACGCATGATTTGGAGTTAGCTGTGGTAATTTTTGCGCTGAAGGTGTGGAGACATTACCTTATGGGAGAGAGATTTGAGCTGTATACAGATCATAAGTCACTGAAGTATTTATTCTCTCAAAAGGAGTTGAATATGAGACAGCAGAGGTGGTTAGAGTTTTTAGCCGCTTATGACTTTGGTATTGAGTACAAACCAGGAAAAGGCAACAAGATTGCGGATGCACTTAGCAGAAAACATCAGAATGTAGTGTTGGCAATGGTAGTTGAGTGGAAAGATTTAGAAGCATTGACTACATGCAGGGTATAGTGGAGATCTGAGGCTAGGTCTAGTAAGGAAACTGCTATCTTGGCATGTTTAAAAGTTCGACCGGTGATGATTGAAAAGATTGTAGCTAAGTAGAAAGGGGATCCAGTATTAGCCGAGAGGATTAGAAGGCTTGAGATTGGAGCTGAGATCGATGATCTAAAGGATTTTAGTCTTGACTAGAAGGGATGGTTAAGAATGAAGGGACGGTTGTGTGTTCCAAATGTTGAGGACTTAAGGAAAGAAGTTCTTAGGGAATGTCATTGATCTAAGTCTACGATTTATCCTGGAGGGACCAAGATGTATCAAGATATGAAGAAAAGCTTCTATTGGGAAGGTATGAAGAGAGATGTAGGCTTATGCGTGAAACGGTGTTTGAACTGTCAACAAATAAAAGCCGAACATCAGAAACCAAGTGGGTTACTTCAGCCTGTAGATGTTCCAATATGAAAATGAGATTCTATCTCAATGGATTTTATAGACGGGTTGCCAAGGTGAAATAGAGGAAATGAAAGTATATGGGTCATAGTGGACAGATTGACCAAGAGTGCCCATTTCATTCCAGTTAAGTCAACCAGAACGACACCTGTATTAGCTAAGTTATTTATGAAGAATATAGTTACACTTCATGGAATTCCTAGTATTGTAGTAAGTGATAGAGATTTCTTATTCACTAGCAAGTTCTAGAAGAGTCTACAGGAGATTTTAGGCACTAAGCTTAAGATGAGTACCGCTTACCATCCATAGACCGATGGGCAAACGGAAAGAGTTAACAAAGTCTAAGAAGATTTGTTACAAGCTTGTGTACTAGATTTTGGAGGATCATGGGAAGACCATCTACACTTAGCTGAGTTTTCGTATAACAACAGTTATCAGGCTAGTATAGGGATGGCACCATTTGAAGCTTTGTATGGAAGGCCATGCAAATCTCCAGTTTGTTGGTTAGAGACCGGAGATAGGTTAGTTCTTGGCTTCGGATTTGGTTAGAGAAGCTGCAGAAAAGATTGAGTTAATTAAAGATAGAATGAAAGAAGCTCGGTCTTGGCATAAGAGTTATGCTGATAAGAGACGGAATGACTTAGAATTCTCTGTTGGAGACCATGATTTCGTCAAGGTATCACCAATGAAGGGTGTGATCAGATTCGGGAAATCGGGAAAGTTGGCACCGAGATTCATTGGACCATTTCCTATTATAGAAAGGATCGGGAAACTCGCATATAGAGTGGAGTTACCGAACAATTTGGCAGGATTCCACGATGTTTTTCACATTTCTCATCTAAGGAAGTGTATTCGAGATCCAGAGACTACTATAGCACCGACCGTGTTAGATGACTTAGTGGTGGAACCGAATTTAACTATAGCTAGAATTCCAGTTTGTATAGTTGCGAGAGATGAGAAGAGGCTATGGAACAAGACAGTTAGATTAGTTAAAGTCCAGTGGAGCGATGAGACGGGAGACTATACTTGGGAAACTGAGAGCAGGATTAGAGACGCTTATCCTGACTTGTTTCGTGATATGTTTTACCTTTGTGATTGACTTTGATGAGTACCTTATTGTAATTTCGAGTACGAAATTCTTTAAGGAGGGGAGTTTGTAACGACCCAAATTTTAATTAACATTATTTAGGACATTTAATTAGTTAAATTAAAAGAAATAATGTGAATGGTTAAAGGATTGGGATTTGTGTTAAAAGAGGGTAGCCATGCCAATTTAAACTAATGAACTAAGGGGAATAAAATGAAATAAGTAAGGGAGATAGATAAGGGCAAAATAGGAATGAGTTTCATTCTTATACCCTTAACCATTAAGCCATATTCATTTTCCACAAACTAAAACAAACCCAAGAAGGGGCCGGCCACCATTAAGAAGAAGTAAGGGGAAGATAAGCAAGAACCAAGAGGAAAAGCTTAATAATATTCGTTCAAGATCAAATCTCAAATCCTTAACAACAAAGCTAAAGGTGAATAATAGATTACATCTCATATTTATGATTTACGGTTTCTAGTTAAGTTCTGAACTTAGTTTGCAAATAGTTTTCCATGCTTTGATTGTTTAAATGAATATATATGCTTGTTGATGATTATGTTATTTCATAAAGATTTTTATGACAAGTTATGATTGAAAAACCTATCAAATGATATCCAAATGCCTTGCGATTTTGATATGAGGTCAGAAATAATATTTTAGAGATGGGTTTTAAGTTTCATAATTTTCTGAATTAATGTGGATTTATTATGAATTTTCTAGTGAAGAAAATGGTTAATTTGGGTTTAAAATTAATTACGGCAATTATATATTAGCTTTGGGTCAGAAATTTAAATATGTTAGAAAACGTATTAAAAGTGATTTATTGGAATTTTAGGATAATTTTCCTAATTTTTTTAATAAGTATATAAACTTATTTAAGGTATGGGACTTAAATGTTTTATATGTTTATAAAAGGAGAAGGGGCAATTTGCAAATAGTTTAAATTATTATTTCTAAAATTCGGTAGCACTTTTAGAAAAGAATTTGGAAAAGAAATTGGCAACCAATCTTATGTTGACAAACAAAGCATGTTAGTTGAAAAGAAATTACCTTTTTAAGTTAAAAATCAGTTTTTAGAAGGTTTTGTTGTTTCGCCACTTTCGGCAGCATCTTTCGACTACATACTTATGCCTCTATCTAGGTCGAAACCAATACACATGGTATCAAAAGACTTGGTACGCAGTGGATTGGACATAAACGAAAGGTATAAAGTCGAAACAGGGCTTTCGAAGGGGTCGAGACCTTATTTTACTTTCAAAAGAAAATGTGCTTGCTTTGCTATAGAAAAGAATGCTTTCGAATAAGGTAGCTTTCGACTTGGCCAAATGGTTTTAAAGGAAAGAGCTTTCAAAACCATCCACTTCTTTTACTTAGTCAAATGCTTTTGAAGGGATTGGTTTCGACACCATCCACTTCTTTACTTAGGAAATTGTTTTCGAAAGAGTGCTTTGGACTTAGTTATTTTTAGACCCTTTGTTCTGTTGAAAGATAAACCCATAGGTTTTGAATGGAATGGTTTATAATGGTTTCGAAACTATGTTCCAAAAGCTTTCACTTGAACCCAATGCTTTCGAAAGGTTTGTTTGAAGTAGAAGACTTTAATGCTTTCGAAAAGTATATGATAAAGGTTTCGAAGGGGTGGTTCCCCAATGTTTTCGAAAAGTCTGCCTTGGTGTTAAATGGAGGGTTTCCAATGTTTTCGAAAGGCATGTTTAAAGTGTTTTGAAAAAAGGATGGCTAAGGTTTTATAAAGCTTTTGAAAGGATACTTTCAATGTTTTCGAAAGGTCTATTGCAAATGGTTTCGAAAGGTATGTTTTGGCCTTTTAGCCTAAGGTAATAAAGTAAAGTAGTTTACTTGTATAGAAAGGGAAACTTTCAATGGTTTTGAAAGGGGTACTTTCAAAGGTTTCAAAAGAGATTGTTTAAAGGTTTAAACAAAGGTTTCGAATGTTTTCATCAACATTGTTTTAAGTAAAGCATATATAACATGGCAAATAGCTTTGGGTAAAGCAAAAGTATATTTTCCTTGTTTAAGTATGATTTAAAGGGTTAAATCAATTTGAAAAGATTTTCAATGAAAATTTAAAGGGTAGTTAACCCTAAGTAAATGACTCGGATATTAATACCCGATGAGACTGGTATAGGGTCGCATCATATACATTAGCTATAGCCCCTAGCTAATTTAGTCCAAAATTCTAGTGTGTAAGGTTTAGTCACATGTAAGACTTAAATAATGGTTACACACAGAAATGAATATATACAGAGAAGGATGATATGTTATTGGTGAGCCCGCAAAACCATTAGGATCAGGTGACCCTTGGAGAAGTAAGTTAAGGACAGACCGTCCAGAAGTTTGTCTAACAGATGTTAGATTATTTATTTTTTCTGGTAGGTCCGAGTTAGCCAATGGTTAGTAGTTAGCCAAACAAAACTATATTTTCTGGATAGATGGTCCATTTATTACTTGATTTTGAGTATAAATGATCTTGCTATTATTGTTATAATCAGTTTGATTAACCAGTTTGGTTGCAGAATTTTGATTTGCAAAAAGATACGTTTTAAAGGAATATTAGTGAGGGAAAACCTGTTCCGCTAAGCGGCGTGGTCTCACTTAATATCAGTAAACTGAGATGTAATAGTAATATTCACACCAGGCTTTATGTCCGACTCGAAGTTTATGTTTTTCCCCTTAAACTCTCGGGTGCTCAAAATTGATTTGAGTACATGGAGAGTTGAGGATTCACAGGTTTTAGTAGATGGATGAATAAAGCTTTCGGAGACGAGCAGGAGGCTGATGTTAGCTATTTAGGAGTTATTATGTTTTTATTTCTGTTGTGGTGTATTAAGACAGTTTTTGTCTATTTAGTACTCTGAACATCCAATGGGGCATCTTCATATGTCGCTCTTGGCGTATTTTGTAATAATTGTATTTGTTCAATGCTTGGGAAACGTTTGGGATTATGTAATTGGATATGAAACATGATTTTGTGAAATGTAATCAGAAAAGTTATTTTTTTGAAATCTTTTATTTTGTTTCATATACATGTGCTTCTGGTATTATGGATACCAATAACATTACCATATTTTGTCGCCAGAAGTTAATACTATAGAGGAATGCAGCATCTGTAGCGCTTAGCTTTGGGCCCTAAGATATGTGATGTTATACTATTCCATAAACTCCGACCTGAAACCAATAGGAGGATTATAAACTCTCTAAGGATGGAGTTGGACCATCCGTTACCTAGCTCCGCTAACCCGAGACTGAAGGCAGGAGTATAATCACTCAAACCGCTGAATCCGACAGCGTAACACTAGGGCTTGAGCCTCGTGTTTGGTATGACTCAGGGCCACGACCACATGGAGGTCTTGGGATAGAATTAACGGTTTAGCTTTTGAATTAACGAGCAACGAATTACAAGTACATTGAATGGGAAAGAAATAGCTCGACTACTTAGACAAAATTCACATAAGTGTTCGAAACAAAACAAATTATTTGCATAATAAACTTCAAAATTGTGATATAATTTTATTCAAAAGCGGGGGCCGTACCCGCATTGTCACGACCAACAAAAAAAAGAAAAGTAGATATAGAAGTTATATACAAACTAAGTCGGAGTCACGGCTATTTCCTCTGCCCTTTTTCTCTTTTGGATTTTTTGGGAGTGCCACCACCCGAACTTCCATCTGTCCTTTTCCTCAATCCTTTGCCGTCCTTGGCAGGAGAGCTCTCAGTGGTTGGAGGGAGTTTTTGGGGAACCGACCCACCCGGTGGATAGACTTGAAGTGGGACGTGATTTGGATGATCGATGTCCATGTCAATGGGTTAAACCTTAGCTTTCTTCTTCAGCAACTCCTTTCCCTCGATGCACTCTTTTAAGCTGAGCTCATCGGTATGTTCGATGGCGCTAGTGATCACAACGTCATCTGATTCATCTGGCTATTGCGGGTCATTAGTTTTTTCATCATTAAGTGCTCCGATAATTTGTGCGTGGGGCGCTGGAATGTCGGTGGCCGTCGAAATTTCAATGGATGTTGATTGTTGCTCCACGTTAGCACCACTTCCAGGAATCTGGTTAGGACCCAGAAGACCTGCAGATTTGCATAAATAAGCCCATAACTATTGGGTATGAGGAACAAAATCTATCGAATAATGGAGAACAAAATGGGATACCTGTATTTTGCTGACTTTCAGTTGTTGCCGGAGTGCTCCCCTTTAGAATAGAAGTCGGAATCTTTGATTGATAGCCAGGTCTATCTCGATCATAGCTCAGATCTTGTCCCGGGCCAAGAGAAACTGACGCTCTGGATGTTTGTAACAGAGGGGGACCTTTAGGATCGGACTTCGAAGACTCAGCAATGTTTTTTTCTTTGCCGGAGGGTGCTAGAATATCAAAGTATTGGAGTCTCGCAGCATCAAGTTCTAAAGTTTCATACCCACGAAGAATCTCACATGCTAGCTTCTCTTCGTCTAATCAGCTTCACTGAGGGCATTCTTCTTCATTTCAATAATGTATTCTTAGGCCTCGATGAGCAACTCAAGGTAGCCCTCTCCAAGGAAACTCATATCACAATGAATTAAGACTTTAGCATTATATTCCACGATTAGAAGATCCGAACATGTCCTTAATTTCATTTCGATCGGCTTCTGTGGCATCTTCTAACCAAGCCTCGATTTGCTCTCTAGTCTCATTATGACCTGCTTCTCTTTCCTCTTCTTTGAGTACTTCAATTTGAACTAGTTATTCATCAAGCTTAATTTTCAGTCCCGGGGCTTCGATGGCCTCTTCGCAATATCTTTGCGACTCCTCCCTAGTTTCGAGCTTCTCTTTCTTCTCTTTTTTAAGGAGTTCTTCAAGTTCCTTAATGTGGCAGACCATAATATTTTTCTCCTTTTACAATGTATCTTTTTCAAAGCAAGCACGCCACTGCGGTTGAGGGCAGCATTCAGTTCCTTTTTGTGAGCCGCTTATAGACGACTAACCGCCTTGGATGTTTCTTTGGCACTTTTTTTGTCGCGGTTAGCTTCGTCATCAACTTCAAAATCTCATTTGTCTTGACATTTAATTATGTCTTTGTCATGGATCGCCTCTAGCTTAAGACATTCGATTTCATATTGTTTATCGAAAGACACCTCAGAGATTTTTTTCGGCTGGATGTTGAAATGCTTCATGTTGCACAAAAACATCATTGAAATATGCGAGAGAACTTGCTTTAGCTCCCTGGAATTATTTGAATGGAAGGAAGGAACTTAAGCCCGTCGAAGCAAATTTTTGGGAAATTGACCTTAAGTTCGACCAATTTTTCTATCATGGAAGCCTCAACAGCTGTAGTAGGCAAAGCAGGATCAGAAGCGACAAAGTGGGCATTTATTCGACCTATGATCGCGGGATCATTCAAAACCAAATGAACCAAAGTACGGCTCAGGTGGTACAGCAATTTGAGGAGCATGAAAAGAAGTCCGATTGTCGCTATATATAGGAAAATCAGGCCGAACTTCCTGATGAGATGATTGAGAGTGGGACTTATGTTTGGAAGATGAAGACTCCCTTGAGCGATGACTTCTTTTCTGGCCGTCATTTTTCTCTCTACACCTACCCAATTCTGAACCGCGACCAGATCCATATTAAGTTGAAGAGTCCCTTAAGCAATCGAAGGCATGCGATTTAGACATAGCACCTACAAACCAAATAAAACCGTATAAGTGACCATTGAATAAAAGGTAGGCGAAAATCGTGCAGTGAAGTGCGCGAAATTGTGAGTGTCCTAGTGTCCCCCTAATGGACCAGTTGCTGCAGCCTTGCTCATAGGAGTTTTCTCCCCTTTGCTAGTGGGAGGAATGTCATCTCCACTCCTGGTGGGAGAATTGAGCCCCCCGATGCTGATGTTGGGGAAGTCTTAAGTCATGATATCATCAGGGATCGGGAGATTCGAGAACCCTTCAATTGAGCTTTCTAAATGTTGAGAAGAAGACTATTTATTTATAGAAGTGATTATAAACTTAAGATCTTTAGCAGTTTTTCTCTTGCGGAGTTTATATGTGAGCTTCTTTCCTCTCCTTGTTGGCATGTGGGATTGTGTGCCTTGTGATTGTTCGCCAATGGGTGTATTGCTCTGACCTGCATCAACGTTGCTAGGCTTGTTAGCTAAGTCACCTCTAACTTCACCATCTTTGGCGTTGTCCTGAGCCCCCTCGACTGGGGCCACGACAGGGCTATTAGCGCTGCCTTTTATTCCACCATATTTCTTGGTGGTGCATCACTTCCTGAAAGATCGATGCTGTGGCCTTCATTTAATTGCCCAAAAAGAGAAAACCATTCAACAATCACTACGAATCCGATGTCCCTATCCTCGACTAGGGTAGCACGAATTGCAGAAACCACCCTTGAGAAACTATCGCCTTTTGGATGTGGATGGACACTTGTAAATTTTCTAGGTGTTAGTTAGTTCAGGATATGACTTGAACTAAAGAATTTGAGAATAAAGTTAATACAATACTTACATCCTTTCAACCATCGCCTCGCGAAGCCAGGCGGACAACGAATGTAAAAGCATTCGTGTTTAAATAAGCTAAGTTTGTTCCAAGCACCAGTCAGAACTTGATAGTTAGGGGAAGGCTTGAAAAACATATAGAAAAGCTTCTTGTTCGTTGTTTGAAATTGTAAATGAACCTGATGTCCTTAGGAGATGGCAGGCGGAACAGAACATTCATAAATAGTAGGAAAGTGCCATAAAGGAAAGCATAGCTATTCGGATGTAGCCGTGGGGGAGCTATTCCTAAATAATTTAGCATTTCTCGGACGAAAGAATTGAAAGGCGGCACGTATTCGGCCCAGCACATGAATTTATTGCACGCCGTATATCCTTCCAAGGAAAATGAGCCCTATCATTCATTGAAGGAACTAAGACATCTTCAAACGGAATCCCGTGTTTAGACCATAGTCTGGGAAGAGTAGCCTTGCAAATTATGGAGGCTTAGGAATCCGTCGGGTTATCTAGAAATATGGCACCTTCTACTACGTCGAGGAGAGGACTTATATCTTCCCCCGGAAGGACATGAACATCAGAGAAAAGGCCAGCCAACGGGCTAGAAACCTACGTTTTCTCAATTTAACGATCAGGGGAGAGTCTATCGGAAATAGTTGCAGAACTTGACTTAGCTTTGGGATTGTTGTGTCGTGAAGATTGTTCAGAAGGCATTGCAACTAGACGCTCTGAACGTTTGGAGCCCATATCAACTAAACTCGGTAGATAATCGAGATTAGAAAATTTTACCTATCCTCCCCATGCTAAGTGTAGGCTAGTGTGGTGCTGTTTTGTGTAGTGTAGAGATAAATAGTTCAAAATTAAAAGCAAAAGTAAATGACGAGACTTTAGATTCCGACCAAAGTGACCGTCATCGCCGACCATCTTAATAGGCATTTAAATTGATCGGTTGTGTAAGCTTTGGGATCGACCACCGGCATGTCAAAGTGTGAAGTCCTTTATTTAAGTCCATATGTTAAGTTTTAGTTCATGTTCTAAGTCCAAGGAGTTTGGTCCTTCGATTTTGAGTTCGAAATTGGATATGCAAGTCCTGTTGTTCATTATCGTCATATGTTCAAGTTCATTGGGATGGGATTGGTTCTAATTGTTCAAACGAGTGAATATGGATTGGTTTTCAAGTTCAATTCAAAGCTTAGAACTGGCTAAGTACAAATAGCCAATCCATATTTATGCCGACCCCTATGTTTGCCAACCCCTATTTACGCCAATCCCTATCCCTTATAACAACCGATCCCTCTTCACTTTACAAAGCAACAGATCCCTCCATCCATAACACACCACTGTAGATCCCTCTACTTAGCCACATTCATAACCCTCCAACATTCCAACCAATCCCTCCTTTAAATAATGAAACGACCGACCCCTCTCTAAAAAGAAACCTATAACTGATCCCTCCTCATACGCTCAACATCACCGATCCCTCTCCACCATACTTCACCACGACCGATCCCTACATTTCCTTCATCCTACGCTCTTTCTTCTTCCTCCTTTAATACTTGTCACACTCTACACCATTATCATCCATCTCGTCTCCCCACGAATTAATGCAATCGAACCCAATTCTCATCACAAGCTAAAAACAAGAAAACCTACCTGTATGTATAAATATTTGTATATGTATATATATGTATATATGTATATATATGTATATGTATATATGTATATATATATATATGTATATGCGTATATATATATATGTTAGCGGTGATGTTGACTGGCTTGGAGATGACCAAGGTTGAAGGTAAGAAGGATTAGATTTGTAGAGGTAGGTTGAATTGTAGTGGATTTTGTTGCTAAACTGAAGAAATAAGAAAAGGGGGATGGTTCGGCTGTAATGATAAAATGAGAAGGGTTTGGTGTTGGAAAGGATAAAAGAAAATGAAAGTGAAATGAAGTGAACTGTGGAATGGAAAGTATTGGCTTATATATGGAGATAGAGGGGTAGGCCTGCCTTGTTTTCTTCATGAAGCCAGAAGAAAGGAAGAAGGGATCGGCTAGGAAAATACCGACCTATGAACATATAAAAAAGGAAAGGGGATCGACCAAAATAATGTTGATCCCTACGTACATAAAAAAGGATCGACCATGAGCCTATGTGCATGCAAGCATGGACATGAAGATTATGTAAAGTATATATATACAAAATGCAATGAAATTGCATCGAACACCACAGCGACGACCCATGAGTGTCCAAACGCATCCGGGAGCCAAAGACAAGAACTGGTACCTAAACGTGCACGTGTATAGTCTAAAAGTTCAATTTTTGAAATCGATAGAAATTAAATCCAAACTTGAAGCTTTCATGGTCGAGAGTTTCATAGAACCAGACATAAATATCAGTTGATGGAATATAATCATGAATTTATATTATTGGAAATCGACCAAGCGTCATGACAATCAAAAAGCGATACAACACTTTGGGAAAATAATTCAACAGAAGGATAGTGACTATTCAGAAATCTGGATGGATTTCTTTCCGACGACTGTAACCTGCTTCGATTCAAAGCACGTTATGTTCAGCACAAGATGTACTATGGGGGGCAAGTGTTATTTGGCATTTTGACCTGGCTTTATTCGAACTAATTGAATAAGTTAGATTCGACTATCATCAAGGCCAGTAAGTCTAGAGCGATGATCGTGGGGTCCTGAAGTAAGGTACATATGGTAATATGAATTCATGATCATATGGAATTGAGAGATATGCAATGCAAAATGTTCATAGTATGGAATATAGTTCAACACGGAGGAAGGATCGGCTATAACCATTCAACAACATAGGGATCAGCATGTTTTAGGAAGCAAGTGCAATTCAATATAAAACAATCGATATCTCAAGATCTATAAGTCCAATGCATATAAAATTTTGTGAGCAAGATGTGGGGACTCTAGAGACCCTACCCTAAGGATCGCATCTTAAAAGGATGGAATAAGAGGGATTGGCCATCTTCCCTCAATAGGGATTGGCTAAAATAAAAGAACAATTCACATTGAAGCAAAAATCGAGCAACAACTCAAGTTCTACAAATCCAATTAACATGAAACTTGAAGGCTAAGCACATCACAACATGGGGAAAGCTACCATAAGGATCGCACCCCAAAATTTCTCCAAAATAAGGATCGACACCAATCCCTAATCCTTAGGATTTGGGCCATGCGATCCTTCTGATGGGTCCATATGGTTTTGAAGATCCTTCTGCCGAATTTTCAGGGAGATATTTTACCATCTTCGACTATAAATACATGCTTGGTTGTTCATTTTCAGAACTTTTACGCTGCCAGTTGCTTTGTACTCTATTGTAACTAAGGATTTTTATCCGATGCCTATTGTACTTAGTTTAAAAAGTGATTAATAAAGCTATCTATTCAAAGTGGACGTAGACAAATAATGCTGAACCACCATAAATCGCTGTGTTCGTGTTATTGCTTTGATTTACTTCTATTTCATTGCTATTTTCCTTTGTTTACATTTTAGATTCTTCATTTATTTCACTACAAACTCTATATTGGGTGTTTGTACCAACTTTTGGTGCATACAGGTACAAATAACTTAAGAGATGTTATGGGATTTTCCATCTTCTAAGGATCCATTAAACTATCTATGTTAGTAGAAACAATACTTATGTAATGTCTATCAGTAATGTAAATATTAAATAGCGTTAAGAGTTTACATTAATCTCCCTTAACACATTTTTAAGCATGTAGTTTATGCAGGTCCTGTAACTCAACCAGTAACGTTGGTAGCCAGTGAGTCCCCTATAGGTACAATACTAAAATAAATGGTAGTGGCCGCACATAGGGATAATCATATGACAAGGCACATGAGGCAATGCCCAAGGTAGGATTCTACCAGTTTACCCTTTCTGGCTGGTTGTAACCCCTAACGGCCGACCATGTCCATCAATCCAAGATCAAGGTGCACCAATCAAGTTCAAAATCAAGATAGTAATACAAGGGAAAGATGTTCGCTAAAGGTAGCTAACCAATTAGCCAGACATAGGCTCTTGTTTTAGTCATTTTAAATTGACATAAGTGTCGGGATCATCAATCATCGTTCTATTACTTCATTCTTGCAAATGTTCGCCAATTCAACCTCTACATACTTGAAACATCCTCCACGTACATAATTATTAAAGTGGTTTTGGTAAATGACAGAAAGTATGCAATTATCCAGCCTCTGTCTCTTTAACAACCAATCGTTCATTTTATAAAAGTAAGTCATTTAATCGATTTGAATTTTTACAGTGAAATCCGTATAGAATTTCGGAAAGTGTTCAACATAAAAGTTCTTCATTTTACCTTAGAAATTTATGAATTTTTTTTTAAAGATTTCAGAAATATTTATTATTTTTCATAGTCGAAATACATCAGATTTTGCACTAGCTAAATTATAAAAAGCCATAAAATTTGCAGAAAAATTCCAAATTAAATTTCAGAGTTCTTAAAATACCTTTTAAAATTTCCATTAAATATTAATTTTTTCCATATAAATTTAATAATTTTCCCAAATTTCAAAATGCCTATTTTCGAAGATTAAATTATTAAAATTATTAGATACCAAAATAAATATAGGTCCCTTTATTAAATATTCTCCAAATAATACGAAGGAGCTACAGAAAAAGTTTCAAGTTAATTTAACGTTTTTACAAATTTTCAAAATTCCAATAATCACATTTTCAAAGAATAAAATAAAAATTATTGGATGACGGAATTCGGTACAGGTTTCTTTACAAATATTTTTATTTTTTGCTGCAATGGAGTTACAGAAAAACTTTCAAGTTAAAATGACACATTTTACAAATCACCTATTTATTCGTGTTTAATTAAATAATTTATTCTAAAAAATCTACAAGTAAATTTTCTATCCAATTTTTGGCTATCCCATTCAAAATATCATTTGTTACAACATATAAAAAATTTAGAATTAAATACATTCGTTTATGAAAATTTCTCAAATGAGGACAAAACATCGTTTAATTTAGATTTTCTATTCTGAGGCCAAAGCAGTAAAATTTCAGTTCTTTTTACTTCAATACTAAATGTCAATGTTGTTTAAATTATACTTTTAACAATACTAATAATAAACATACTATCCATAAACAATAAATGATGAAAGGGTGTAATATAATGTCGATACGGTGTCATAATAAGCAATAAATTTGAATGGCACAGACTAGTAAATCATAAACATTACAATACACTCCTATCAATCATTCAACAATACAGTTAATCAACATAACATCTATCAACAATTAATGTAAATTTCGTATCTAAACTCCAAACAATCATATCAACCATTCTACTAATTTCGAAAATTTCCATAAAAGCTAGTTTTGGAAAATAAATCATGAAAATACTTCAAATGACGAATTAAATATAGGTTCCTTCATTAAATATTTTTATAAAAATACATTTTCCAATAGAGCTAGTTTCTAAAATAAATTATAAAAATATCTAGATGATCGAATTTTATATAACTTTATTTACGAAATATTTTTCATTTTATATAATGAAGACACATAAAATTTTTCGAGTCATTTTAATACAATTTTTAGAAATATTTTTTTTTCAATTCGAATTTAGAAATTTACAAAAAAATTCAAACAACTATTTAAAAAACAATTTAATAAAAAATTTCTAGAATTTTATCTTTTATAGCATATAATTTTTCTAGAGGTCAAAAATTCATTTTGTGAATTTTTTTTAAATAAAGACAAAACGACTATTTTCGTCAAAAATCACATTTTTTTGCCAAAACTATAAAATTGTATATTCTAACATGTTCCACATATCAATATAAGATGTCCAAGGGTTTTATCATACTATTCAATGTTCAAATATCCATATGACAATAAATATAACTTCAACAATTTAACGAGGTTGTAACTGGTTCATGTCAAACACAATTTCATCCATTATTAACATCTTATAGGCCTACACATGCAATATAAATTTATTAACTTAACTATACATATATCACAATAATTCTCGACTATCACATCAAATAACAATGATATTCAATTTTAATATTAATTTAAATTCACCACAACATAACAATATAATTTATCACATCACGACATTGGTTTAACTTGCAATAGAATTTATGGTATTTCGTGAGTTTAAACACTCACCTTCATACGCAAAACTGAATTTCGCACGACACGAACTGCAATTCGCCTACGGATCTCACCATGCACTAATGCTTTAAATTAGATTCAACATAGACACTTCGAACATGGAAACTATATACCAGCGGTTGTCTAGTTAATGTTGTGAGCGTAGATGGTGACTGGCTGTTGGACAGAGGAACTTCGGGTAGGAGGTGATTAGGTAAATCTGGATTGCAGTTGGATGTGGCTTGGCACACCTAGGCCGCTGGTTGGAGGCCGCATGAGTGTAACAGTGCTAGGCGGCTATTGGCGTGGTGGCAAAACATAGGATGATGACTCTAGCGAGGTAAAGTAGGAAAGGCGAGGCTGAAGGCTGATAAGGTGGGGATAATGATGTGCACGAAAATATGCATATTTTTACCATCATATTTAATCTAATTAAATTAAATAAATGATCATATTGGGTGTTTTAACATGTTTAAACCAAAATTCAAATTATATTCAAATCGTCACATATTCATCTTCATATAGGGGCAAAATGGTCATTTTTGTGCATATATTATTTTGAGAAAATTTAATTGGAAATTTCTATATTATTTTATAGGAATTTGGCTTCATATACAAGTGGTTTCATGAAGATATATGCATGCACAAAGAAGATACAAAGGAATGGAGATTGAAATAATTCAAAGTGATGATCATGAAGGACCCCACTTACCCACCTACCTTAATGTACACTTAGGAGCTAATGCACATGCTAAAAGGCCATTAAATCTTCATGCACACTTAATGGATGATTATATGATGCTAATGATTACTTGGCCACCACACTTCCTAAGGGGGTATTTTGGGCATTCCCCAAAAAAGTGGATTAGGGTTTCATACATGTATAAATACCCCTTATGCTTCATGTAATCCTCTCTTCTTTAGTCTCTCTTAGGCCCTCTTCTCTTTAGTTTAGTTTAGGATCAAATAAAAGAAAGCTCTCTTTCTCTTTTCCATGGCTACTTAGCCATTTTTATTTTCATTTAACTTTCATTTTTTTATGCAAATGTTAATTAGTGCTCTCTTTTATTTACATGCTTTTTTTTACCTTTCATGTTAGTAGTTAGTTTATTTTTCATGCAAGTAGAATAGCTTTTCCTTTACTTTGCTTTCAATTTTTTTGTTTCATGTTGCATGATACTTGTGTTGATATGATAACACAAATGAGAGGCTAATCCCTTCAATTTAGAGGTAATGAAGCCTCTAATCATGTAGCTTCAACATTTTGATAATTATTGCTCTCTTTTTGTCCTTAATGAGAATGATTGAAGTGGTTTAACTTGTTGTTTTTGCTTTGAATTTGATAGCCTATATTGTTGACACCAAATAGGCTATGCTTAAACAATCACAAAACACAAATTGCCTCTTCATCTAAATATGATTATGGCAAAGAAGTGAATTTTGGAATTAAAATTTGATGGCCTATATTTCTAATTAATAGTTAATAGGTCATGCTTAAAATAGATTTTGCCTTCAACTTTGTTGTCATATTTTATGAGATTTAAAAGTGTATTAGTGGTTGTGTTATAGTTTGATGGTTTATATTGGGCTAATTAATAGCACAAATATGCCATACTTATGATAAAAACTACAATTAATTTCACTAATGACCAAAAGAGAGATCATAATTTCATATTTTGTTGAACTATATGATCTAGATAGTGGAATTATCTCTAAACTGTCAATTTATTCTCATATTTTTCATTCACTTTTGTAGTTGTTAGTTTTGCAATTTTTAGTAGTTAGCTTAAACATCTCAAATCTTGGTTAATTTGATTAAATAGATTTTAAAATCTAACAATTCCCCACGGATCGACCCGTATTCGCCACGTACTAACATTGTACGCCGTGCGCTTGCGGTTAAAATTTAATTCAAAAATTTTCGACGATTTTCTAACTCGATAGAAAAATTTTCGTTAAACAAGTTTTTGGCGCCATTGGCAGGGAATTTTGATTTTAATTTTCTATTCTTCGAATTATTTTCGTCTGATTTTTTGTGTGTGTTTGCATTTTAAAAAAAAATTGTGTTTGTTTGTTGTTTTTTTTTTCTTGTGCATTTTTTGTTTTCAATTAGCATTTGCATTTCTAGTTTCTGTTTGAAAAAAAAAATCATACACAATTCCATTTAATAAAAAAAGAATTTTTTTATTTCATTCCATCTACATTTCATTTTACATTTACATATTTTTGCATTTTCAGTTTCAATTTACATTGCTTCTTTCCTTGCAATTCTTTGCTACCCTACTGTTTACTGCCAACATTTCCAAACAAATCAGTGCTTAGTACCATCACCAATCTGTTGCAACATCATTTTTCACTGACCATCCACTGCACAACCACTTACTTCCACCTCTCTCGACACTCCTAAAACAACGGCGCCAAAAACTTGTTTAATGACGAATTTTCTATCGGTTTAGAAAATCGTCGATAAATTTCAAATTAAATTTAACCGCAAGCGCACGGCGTACAAAAGTTAGAACGTGGCGAGTACGGGTCGATCCACAGGGAATTGTTAGATTTTAAAAATCAATTCAATCAAATTATACCAAATGGAGGGGAAATTGTTAACTACAAGCAAAATGAAGCTAAAACTAGGATTAAAATGAGTTTAAAAACTATGAGATTATAGAACAATTTAGAGGCAAATCCACTCTCATATTTTTTGTAAATCGACAAACAAATAATTAATGATCTCTAGTTTTGATATTAAGTGAAATAATTGTTGCATTTATCATAAGTATGGTTTATTTATGTTATTAATTAACATAACTTAAACCATCAAACTATAATACAACAAATAAACCACTTATAAATTCTCATGAAAATGAAGCCAAAGAAAAAGCTATTTTAAGTATGATCTATTTACTATTGTAATTAGTAATATAGATCATCAAATTTTGTTTTTACTTCCATTTCAAAATCAAAAATCAATTAGCAAATGATGATGTAAATTGTTTTTATGTTGAATAAGAATAGCTCATTTGTAAATGCAACATAAGCTATCAAACCCACTTGTATAAACTTACATCAAAATCTACTCTCATGAAGCACAAATAAAAGAGATCATAAACCATAGAAATGTTGATATTACATAAAGTTAGAGAGCTTCATTACCCCTAAATTGAAAGGGGTTTAGCTACTCATTTGTGTTATCAAATCAACACTTGTAAATTTCAACATTAAAAATTAAAGAAATGAAACTAAGCAAAGAAAGAAAAGAGATTAGCTACTAATTACTTGCATAAAAATTAAAGCTACACTACTTGCAAGAATGTAAATCTAAGCTATAAACATGAAATAAGAAAAAGCATAGAAATAAACATCAACATAAAGTAAAGAAAAACAAGTAGAAAAGAGAAGAGAAAGAGGCTAGGAAGCCATTTTTATTTCATGAAACATAGAGCTTACAACTTGCATTTTAATTTCCTAACTAATTTAAGAGAGTAGAAGATATTTACATGTACATAAGAGGGCTATTTATACATGCATAAAACCCTAATTCAATTTTTATGGTGCTTCCCAAAATGCCTTTAGGAAGTGTGGCCACTAAGTAACCATTAGCCACTAATTAATCCATGATAAAAAGTGCATGGAGCTTTAACCTCCACTTAGTTGTCCATTAGCTTCTAATTGTAGATTTAGGTAAGTGGGTGGGGTCCTCCATGATCATGATCTTGAATTATTTCCTCTTCATTCCTTTGTATTCTCTTGTGCATGCATATATCTACATGAAAGCCTCTTCCATACGCATCCAAATTCCTATAAAAATCATTAAAAAAATGTCCAAGTAAAAATTCTCAAATTGATACATGCACAAAAATGACCATTTTGTCCCTGAATGAAGATGAATATATGATGATTTGAAAATAATTGAATTTTGGTTTTAAACATGTCAAAATGCCCAAATATGACATTTATTTAAATAAAAATAGATAAAATATGGATGTAAATATATGCACATTTACGTGCACATCAGATAACAAGATGGTAAGGGAGTCTCGGCTGATGGGTGGTGGAAGGAGGTGGGTGTGAAGGGTATGAAGCATGAAAGCGGGAGGTGCATGCGAAGTGTTTTTCTGGGCACGTAAGGCTGTAGGTGGAGGTAACATGGAGTGTGAGAGGAAGGTGGAAGCCTTGGAGACAGGAATGGTAAAGGAAGCATGAGCAGGCTTTGGGTGGTAGCCAAAGTTCGGAATAGGTGGAGGGAAGTTTAGATGTGTGAGATTAAAATATAAATGAGAGGAGAGAGAACGTGAGAGATGGAAATATGATAATGAAAGTGACTGTGAAGTGAGAATAAAAAGTAGGAGCGAGAATTGTTATGGCCCAAAAAAATGGATCATGCATAAATAACAAGTCCCAATAATTCTATACGTACAAAAAAAAAAATCTATGCCAACACTTCAAAATTTAAGGGTTCATATTCAACACACAAGGACCCAAATAATAATATTTAAACAAACATATGCGGTCACCTAATGCATGCGCACATGATCAAATCCAAGATGCAAAATAAAGAAATGAAAGTATTCACCATTTGTTTACATCGAGATTCAAACTCCGACGTACGTCCCGCGGTTGTCCAAACACAGATATAAAAATATCGTTGCGATCAACTAGGGAAGACGAAAAATATGACAAGCTTAAATCTGTGCTACAACACACGCATCAAAAATCCATCGTTGCCACTAAGTACACTACCACAAAACATATAAACAATCTTTAAATCGCAATAAACGGAGCTAGAAAAATCAGAATTTTACGAAATGAGCTTTGATGTTTTACTTGGAAACGTTTTTAGAATACTTCTATGTAAAAATATTTACATTTCGAAAAATAATAATTTTCACTAAAATATTAACCGGTTTGGAAATAAAATCGAAACAGAATAGATTTTCTGAAATAAACAAACTAAATTCTTTTTTCTTCTTTCTTTTCAAATTAACTTATTCAAACACATTTTTGTTCATAAAATTTTAATTTTTAAATACTTTTATTTAAGATTATTCTTTAATTTAATAAATTAAAATGGTTAAAGAATATGGGTCGTTAGAAGTGTCATCATTATCAGTAGTCAACTTATAGTTAATATCTTTGGCCAAAGCACATCATTTAATCACTATCTTATCCTATTGAACCATGGACTTTAAAATCAGACTTTGCAATTAATTATGAATATCATCAGAGTTTTAACCATTTACATGGCTCTATATGTCTAAGTGATACGATGACGACTAAGAGAAAATGTATACAATATATCATTGCTAAAGGGTGTGACTTAATGATTAAATATAGTACGTTATCTAGATGATCTATAAGTAACTAAACTCGTGTCCACTACTGTGCATACTAACACTTGTATAGGCTTTGTTATGCTAATTGTTTAAATATTACTAAGGGCTGAGCTCACATCTGGGATTCTCACAATCGTAACCTTCAATGTGCATTCAAATTAACTTAAATAGAATAATTTGTAAATTTTGTAAATTATAGAAAAGTTAATATATTTGTTGTATTGATTAGTTATTATTTTATTCTTATTACTAGAGGTTTGAAGAAGTCACTAATAAAATATAGAATTGCTAAATACTTATTTAATTATTTGTATAGGTCAAAAGTGTATTTATAGTAAATAGTAAATATTGTAAGATAATCGAAATTATTGCTATTAATTAATAATTGGAGGACCAGTGGTATTGACAACAGCTAAATGGTTAATTACTTAATTAGGTGGATATGCCTAATTAATAAATTTAATTATCCTACGCAAGTATATTAAGAAGATAATTTTATAGCTCCTAATGCTATATATACCCTTTGTGTTTCCATTTAAAGTGACAGAATTACTCCACTATGAAAGTTATTTTTGATTAATGGCTTTGCACACCAATAGTCAAACTGGAGGTGGATTTCTTTAAGAGGCAATATTGAGAGTTTAACGTGTAATCGACCAACAAAATCCATTAAATATCCAATTATTGAAAAATGTGAAGTATGTGTAAAATTTTGTCAAAACTAGTGAAAAAGGTGCCAAATTCTTTTTCTTAATGAGTCGAATAACATGTAATTGGTAGTTGGTCGATTCGATGATCGATTCATCAAAAAATCATTGTCAAAGTAGCATTAGATCTTGTTTGACTAATGACCAACGACCACCGAAGAGAACATGGCTAGCATGGGGATGCTCATCGTAGCCAACAAATAATGAATGTGGTAATACAAGGCTCAATTTAATCTGAGGAGATAGTTGTAAGTAAATTAGGATTTCAATTATAAAAAAATAGCAATGGCAGTGGTGCATCGATGATGGTATGGCGACCATAGGCGAAATTTACGTGGCATGCTGGATTTAATGGTGAAGGCGGTAGGACCTCACACAACCAAAGACAACTAGATTCTTGGCTGAAGATGATACAAACAACAACAAATTTGAGTTATTGAACTTTATAAAAAATCCCTTGCAAATCAAATATTTGCATTAGGTATGTTGGTATTAATTGTTTAATACTTATATATTAGACCTACAAATTGTATGTAATGACTCGACTTTTTGACCCCTAAATATCGACACTAATACATCCACGGTATTTATGTGCTGAACACTTAAGTGCCGGAAAGACGAATTGTTAGGGTGAAATAAAAGAAAAGAAAATATAATAAGGAAGAGCAAATACAACATCGGAATGTCATAACAGAACAATAACATATAATATCAAAAGATAGTATAAACTATCATTTTAAGAAACAAAGTATTTCAGAGTTACAGTAATCAGCCTGGATAGTTATAACTATCCGTCCTTACAAACGTTGATAAATACAAAATAAGTAATGTAGCATAAAATATATACAATAGGAAATCATCTAGCTCCTATCCGAGAGCTCCAATGAACCACAACTAAATCTGGAAACATACACGGACTGACCCAAGAATTATAAGAAAATAACACCCGAATCAGTCTGTTAAACTAGCGTGAGAAACTCAAATCATGGACTTTTATATATATAAACCTTAAAAATAAAGGTATATCGTATGACCACACCACAAATAAACATGGACATATTTTCATCTTACGATAACCAAAACATTTTTATTAGAAAGTCCAGTGATACTATAATAATGTCTAGGGTATAATATATAAATAATCAAGTAGTTGTTATGCATGTGAGTATACATCACAACAATAGTAGGTATACAATCACAACCGCTGCGGTGGGTTCACTAATTGTCTGGATTCCACGTAAATCTCCTTAGATCAAAGCCGACACTCATCTATTGCACAAGGATCAAAGATATCCTTCTGAAGCAACATACATCCCCAGTGAATGTACCATAGGAAATACATAGCTGGCCAAACTAGCCGAGTGCATTTCTCCCGCATTAATATCTGTATGTAACCCTAAGATGGAATTGCATGCACCCTCATAGGTTGCTACCCTTTGGCTATGCATCCTATCTCTGGTTTAGTCATATTCGCTGGTGAGGCTACATTCGACAGTCCAGCACATGAGTCACCACTCAAACAGATCTTCCACACGAGCTCTAAGTCGAATAGATCTCGAGAGAGACTCGTGGATTTCCATATCTCAATAGGTCTCGAAATCACACATGGATTCCCACATCTCAAAATAGATGACGAACAACTACATGTGTTCGAGCGTCTCAAATAAATCTCGAATCTCCACATAGATTCCCATATCTTGAACCAATCATGAATCTCTTCCAAAGTATTAAACACTTATATGGTTTTGGAATGGTTACGGTTTCAAGTCATCTCATATAAGTACACTCCCTTGCTTACCAAGAACTCCAAAACCGATCGATCGAATTTCGATAAACTCAACTTCGGTGCTGTAGGAAATAAATAAACAATACATAAGAGTGAAGATTACCTCCTAACCATTTAAGGAGATGGATTTACTTATCATTTGTCCTAGAAGAGCAAACGAGTTTATACGTACAGTATAGCATCACTGAAGATAACCGTACCATATAATTCTCATGTTTCCTTTAGATATTTCCAGAGATATATTTTGGTCAATTTCAATAACAATGAGAACAATCACATATGGAAAAATAATTCCCATATACTATCTATAAGCAAGTAACACACAAAGCACGATCGAAAAACACAAGCACGATCAAGTCATATAAACGACTTTTAATCCCTTTTTTAATTAATCTTCCTTTACTAATTAAGAAATTCTTTCATTAGTAAAACTCTTTTTTTCTCAATAAACTTCTATATGAACGAAACTTTACTTGCTAATTAAACATCACCATTCAATTAAAACTTCCATATCCATTCCTACAAATTTCAATACTCTCAAAAGCATTCATATACTTATCTCAACGGTATAAGTATATTCACAAATCTATTTCAAAGGTCATAAGAAAATGTTACTCAAACATTGTCACTACAACCCAAAACCATTTCACTTATGATTATCTTTAAAACATTCTTTTCAAAGATCTATTCACATGTATAAGTATAATCAAAACAACTTAAAGACGAACACATTGTCACAACAAACCCAAAACCAATTTATACTTGTTATTCTATTTAAAATTCCATTATTAAAGATCTAAGTATTTTCCAAAATCATTTTATAATATTTTACCACTATAAAATATTATTCAAGGGTTTAAAAAATAAATGTTACTAAAACATTGTTTACAGCAAACTCAAAGCACTTTACTTAATCATTATTTAAAACTCTCTTTTAAAGATCTATTTACAATCATAAGTATAATAAAAAAGGGTTAAAGAGGAATGTTATTAAAACATTGCCACAACAAAGCCAAAACTATTCTATACTTATATTATCTTTTAAAACATCCTTTTAAAGATCTATGATAATAATAGCTTAAGTTCGATAATTGCTTAATCAATTATCTAGTTAAAATAGTTGCTTATACAAATCAACGTTCGTATATTTAACTCATTTTCGACATTTCAACTTAACTATTCCTCGTCCAAGAGTAAAGACAGATAAGTTAGAGCATTAGTTGCATTAAAGCCTTGCCTAGACACTTCATTCTTGAATCTCACAAATAGACGAGCATACTTGTCGACTTTTAGTGTTAAGTATAGTACTACTGATTTCTATAAACAAGTTAGAGAACACTATGATTAACCTGTTTTTGACATTCTCGACTTAACTATTCCTCTGTCAAAAGGGAAACTAGTAGGTTAATGCTCTATTGCTCCATCCCTACTCAACATCAATCTTAACTCTCACAAATTGATAAGTTTACTTCGTCGGTTTTAGTATTAAGCCTAGTCAATTACATTTTTAAAAACTTATATACAATTATTAAAAATGTATTTAAACTTCAAACCAATTTTAGAATACTCAATAATAGGTTAGAAAACATCTCTAACAAGATTATAGAAAAATACCAAATTTAAATATCATTTTTGAACACTTAAAACTATAAATAACTTACTACAACACTTATAAATGCTGTTAAAAGTCCTTGCTAAAAACAAGATTGAAAAGCACGATCTTTATGACTAGTTTTAACCACTTTAACAAATGATTTAAGATTTGAAATTTTTATAGTAAGTAATACCCTTAGAGTAATTAAAACTTATGAAAATAAATCCTTAAGAATATCTTCCAATTTATTTATAAAAATTCCCAAAAACAAGAGATTTCGAAGTGCGCTTATAACGACTATTATTGTTTCAAACACTTTCAAACTTACTTCAATTCAACACACAAGTTAAACAACCATTTAAACTTTAAGTGAAGGTGATGCCACAAGTTTAGGGGGATAATAGAAGTGATATTATACAATATAAAGTTGTCATTTGCTTTCATAAGTAAGAGGGGTCCAAAGTTTATAACTTCAATTAGTTAATGTTATTTTAACTTTATGCTTTGCACACAACATATATACACACAATATATACTTATAAGATAGTGATATAACTCACTTAGATCCATGCCAAACCCAAGCACAGTTCCATAAGAACAAAGAACCACTTCCTTCCATCACAAAAAGCATAAATGAACTTTAAAACCATTATTATTATAAATAAATATATTATATATTAAAATATTCCAAATATCCTTCATAAAAAAAATATTTATATTTAAAATGAGTTGGGAAAACGGTATGAACTAAAAGTCATCCTTTTTGGAAATTCTAGTTGAAATAGTGCAATAAAACTTGTGTGCAATCTCATATATCCATAGAACATCTCTACGGAATAGAAACTCCAAGATGAATTAACAAATTCATAATTAAAACTCCAAAATTTGCATTGAAACCAATATGAATTGGAGCATCAAAATCAATCAAACATCGAAAAGGAGTCGAATGGACGAACGAACGGAAACATACACAAACAGGAGGTCACACGGCATAACTTGGGAGTCAGCCCAGGTCACGATCGATGCACCTATCTGGTGGGACCGGTCCACCAGTTGTATCACCTGGGCTGAGTCCCAGGCAATGCCGGTGGCTCCCCGCTTATCCGTTGTCACTTGTTTCTTTGTCGATGACCTCTTTGATTCCTAGAACATTGATTTAGTAGTCATGCAAGCATAAAAAAATCGATAATTAAATGCAATTCATGACCATATGAAGTGGGTTCAACAGATTAAAAATAGTATATTAATTAGTACAAACAACGCAAGAGATTGGAATCGATTCAACATCAAAATCATATAAAACAACAAACATCGACAAGTATTCGTCTGTAGGCTAGAAGTGTGAGATTAACTCACCTAATTAAGCTTGAATTGATGGTTAGAACCCAAATTTCACTTAGCTAAAAACTTTCAGCTACAACCTAGGTTTGATTTTTAACAATTGCAAAGAATGAATTACAATCATGATTAAAGCTGAGATTAAAGACCCAATAGATGCAAGATATGATGGTAGAGGTTAACTTAGCTTTACATCTTCTATTAATAATCAAAAGCCCTTTGATTTAAAATTGATTTAAGGATTTAATCTAGTTTCTAGGATTTTCATACAAGGTTAGTTTATTTTCAGATTTTTGATCTTGGCTGAAATGAGAAGGTGATGAAGGAAAACAAGAGTATGTGGTTATTATTCACCCTCCACATGGTTCTAAAGGCTAAACCCAATAAGAAAACGTTTACTAACTGCTAATTTTCTCTCTCTTTATAATACACTACTACATGTAAACAATGTTTTTACAAATTATAATTTGGTCTCTCAAATTTAATCAAACACTAACACGCCAAATTAAAAAAATCAAACCTGGAATTCTAGTCCAAAGACATAGCCTAATCGCTGCCCGAATACCCTAGACGAAACCCAGACCAAACCCCCTTCAATTTGTCCTTGTTTGATTAGAAAACCTTATCAAAATATGGCCCATCAGTGCATCGGTAGTGACCACCGGTGCACCTGTGGTGGCCGGCTGAAACAGATTTCCTTTTGTTATATACTTCGGATTTTTTATGCTTGTTTCTTGCTTGTTTTTAATCGAATTCTCGATTCGTTTTCTTCTAAATTTAGATTCAATTCTCTACTACCTTTCTACATTCATTTCATTAAAATATTTAAATAGAAATATTTTCAAAATTATTGTACAAATCATTTTTTTCAAACTAGTTTCCATAAAGTAGAAATATAGCCTTTTCATATATAGATCTTTAAAATACCTTTAAAAAACATTATAAATTAAAAATAAAATCATAGGAAGACCTGATATATCAAATTGCAATTTATAAATACTTTTACATTATTTATATTCATATTTTATATATTTATTTCAATGTAATTCATTACATAGCTCAAAAAATTGTTTATTTCCATTTCTCACTAAATAAATCATATCTCTTAGGATATATATATCAATAAATCCATGATCAAATTTATAAATTCATATATATATATATATAACTTTAGAAATCATTTATATACCATGTTGATGTATTTTATATCCCAAATCATTTTTACACAAAACCAGACTGATTTTCATATATTATGGAATCGCTTCTTTATAAATTTATATAAATTAAATAAAATTCCACAAAATTACTTTTTAGACCTGTAAATTTGATATTTCATCTCATAAATTTATTCATAATTTTTTTAACCATTTTACCATAAATTTCACGATTATATTTATCTCACTTAGAAAACCCATTTTATAAATTACTTATTTATTTTATTCAAACTATTTCAAATTGGAAACAAAACCAAATAAAATTTCCCAATTTCATCTTAAATTTAATTATGATAAATTAAATCTTACTTTATGTTTAATTTCAGGTAATCTCGACCAGGGTTGTTACATATAGGCTTGTGCAAGTGGTTAATATCACCTTCTACCTACCATGGAAGGTCACAAAGGATCCTCTCTCTCACATGCACCTTTACACCTTTCTTCTTTTACTTAAAAGTTAAGTATTACTATCAAAGCTCATTTCCTAAATATCTTTGATGACATTATCCATGACATCATCTAAAAGTTTATTTCCATAAAAGGAAAATAGTTTATATCTCATTTTATTAATTTCCTAAGCAAATAAGTGTATGTGAAAAAAATCTAAACAACTACTAACGGTTAAAAAACTTTTTACCGATAAAACGATTTTTGGTCACATTATCGATAATTTTTCAAAGTATTTATTTCTGTAAACAATTTTCCAAAACTAGTTTACCATCATTACTTATGATTTAAAAGGGGGTTAAAAATCTTATTAAATCATTTTAGTTACTTTTAATCCAAGGTTCAAATATTTAAATACGAAGTATCCAAAATTCCGGGTCGTTACATTGTAACCTTTTACAATTTACACATAAGAACTCTATTTTGTATGCAACTTGCACAATGAAGTTCATATTAAATTTTGGACATATTTATATCATTCAAATATATTTGATACACTTGTATCTGTTGTAGAATTAAACATTAGTACATCAAATTGTTAATCAAATAAAGTTATATTAAATTGTTAATCTATAATTGATGTGTGTGTGTACTGTTGTGGAAATCTCAGAAGACAAGACAAGGCATGGGTGAAGCCGAGCAAGAACCAAGGTATGCCAGGGTCGAGTGGAAGGAAGTGAGAAGAGGAAGCCAAGGAGTAAAAAGACAAGCCTCAAATCCCTTTGTTCGGTACCTTAAGGTACCAAACAGAAGATCCTGTTCGGTACCCCTTTGGGTACCGATATGAAATCTTGTTTGGTACCCAGGGTACCGAACGGGGAATCTTTTTCAGTGCCGAGGTTACCGAACAAGTTCTCTTGTTTAGATAGATAAGTAGCACCATTCAGAGGTCGAACCCAAGGAAGGCATGGCGGATTGAACCAACAAGGAAGAAACATGAACTTCCCCAACAACCTGTCCACACAAGATTTCCAACCAAACCAAACAGCCCATATATGGAATGAAATCTATATATATCGATAAATTAGTAATTACATTTGGCATATTCAGGAATATTCTCTCTGGGCAGGTTATACGTGGAAACATACTAATTTTGCAGATTAATGACACCACCTCTTCACCCTTATAACTATTGAAGCATTTGGCATTCAAATGACAGGTTTTTCTAGGATCTACAAGCCTCCAAGCTATAACATCAATTGTATGGAGCATTTGGATTAACTTTTTCTATTATCAATTCATTGTACTCAGCATCAAGCCTTTGTAATCGCTAAATTATAAGTAAGGGATTGAATATGAACAACGGACATACACCCATTACAACTAAATCACTATAAAATCTGGTGTACTTTACTTTTTTGCATTATACTTTCTATTAAATCTGCCATTGTTAACTTGATTGGAGGCGTTTGCCCTTTTTTTACAAACATATATATTGACATCATTTGTTTTTTTTTAATATTTGATATTCAGATTAAAACAAATGATAATTATTCATATGTAAAATATTATTGGTTACAATTAGAATAAGAATTAAAAAATTATAGTCAATAATATAATATTATTTAACTATTATGTTTGAATAACACTGAACTAATTTAAAACATATATTATTAAAATTTAAAATATTCTAAAATTTAAATCTAAGTCTAGTCTCAACATATTCAGTAATAAACTTTAGATATGATTTAATGTCAATCATATTATTTATAATAACATATTAAAAGATATAGTGCATAACGAAAAATAGGAACTATCAGAGGACAATATTTTACGGGGACAATAATTTGTTGAGCACCATCATGTTTGTAGTAACATGATAAATGGATCCTAACACTTATCAGAGGAATTCATAAATTTTTTATGGCTTTTCTAAGGTTATTAGGCAATGTAAAATCCAGTGAGTGCCTTACTAAAAAGTAGAATAAACCATTCTAGCAAGGATAAAAACAAATGTAATATTATAATAATCAAGTTTAATAAATTTGCATAGCTATTTTAATTGATAAAACCATTTACCGATTCAAACATACTAAGCGAACTCAATTAAAAATTGACGAAGAAATGTATAGACTTACCTACCAATAAATCAATCTTTTGGAATGTTGTCACTTTAAGGTCCATGTAAGAGTTGAATAATTTAACCATTTATAGTCTTGGTGACTTGAGTGTAAATTCGCCTAATGTTGTTTATACTTTTCTGTTATTTTTGTACTTGTAAATAATAAATGAGTATAGTCGTTTCACGGTCGATCATATACAAATGTTGTATAGTGGACAGTCATATAACGCAAGATATTATATTTTGATAAAATTATTTTCATTCGAAATAAGCAAGTAAAACATAGTGTGAGATCTTGTATTCAGTACGATTGAATATAATGAAGATCTTGTTGTATTTGAACAACACTAGATCAAGGACTATGGACAGACCTAGGATTAGATCATTAAAGTGTTATTTTGATATGTTTATTTAAATGCAACTTATTTGATCTCCTTTGACATGTTAAGGATGTGAAAGTGCATTTTTATAAATAAAAAGATCCAGTGCAATCTTATAGTAATGGTTTCCCTTTTGAATGGTTTGACTATTTAAAAAAGAAAGAAAATGTCACAGATGGAAGTAACATAGCATGGTTGGGATGTAGAGAGGGTAAATGGTCACCCTTGCTTCATGAAGAGACATAGAAAATGAAATTGTATAAAATATTTGTATATGTTTAATAAGGGATAAGAAATTTGATTTTTATTCCAAATGTGTTTCTTATAGAAATTATTCTCTATAAAATCTATTTATTTGAGTTTTGGATTCTTCATCTGAATCTCTCGATTGTAAATTAGTTGCAGCAGAAGAAATAAACAGCCCATGGTAAGTGATTGAATATAGCTTCGTATTACAATTGTTGTTACTGAAGTAGTTGAAATGGTGGGAGCATACCATATAACACTTTCTAATGGATGCATCAAATTTACTATTACTTTCATGTGTACCAAATACTGTTTATGAAATAATAACCATTTTTTGTTTTGATTGAAAATAGGTGCAACATTGTTTAATATGCACATTATGAATATTTGTTATAAAATAAATCTATTTTTATGGTATTTTGATGATAACATTTGTTTTCATAACACTATTGATGCGTTAGTTGTATAAAAGGCAAAACCATCTTAAATATTTAACAATTATTTTTGAGCTCATAGACTAAGCTGTATCTTCGAGAAACTTTTCTTTAATCATATATTATGAATCATATGGAAATTATGACTTATATCTCAAAGGATTAACTTCAAAGCACCTATTTAGTGGAAGCAAAAAAATAGTTAATGAATTCTTAAAATTGATGCATATTGACGTATGAAGTTAATGATCTAAAGTACTGAAAGTGGATCCACTTATTTCATTAATTTCACAATCCCGTTGTCTAAGATGAGCACATGTGCATTTTGATACATAATTATGATGTCTAAGACAAGTTTGTAGACATAAGTAGAGAATATAATATGCAAAAGGCATAAAAACACTCCAATTCGATCGAAGAGATGAGTATCTTGGATATGAGTTCCAAAAGTACCTAAAATAAAACACCATCCACTTTCAAAGTCACACCTCCTTATGCTAACTAATGATGTAACTCTGTTGGACAGAGTACGATTATTAATGAGTGAAGTTGATTAACTTTATTAATGGTTATGTATGTAATCACATATTTTAAATTGGTTTCGTCTAAAATCTAAGTCTTTTTTATGTATATCTATAGGCAATTCATTGAATCTTCTGAAACTATATCTCATTTCACTTAGGAAAAAAAAATCATTTTGGCATATGTCATCTTCTTTCCAAAAGAATGTAGAGAAATTAGTGGAAGTGTAATGGACTCATATGTGGTCCAAGATTCGAACATGGAAACATCTCATGTGAATGATACAAATTTAACTAATTGTAAAAAAGACACAACTTATTAGAATGTCTAATAAGAAACCTCACACAAGGTAGAGAAACTATGATTTTCTTATTAGATAAAAACAATGACTCCAAGGCCCAAGTTCAGCCCTCTACACCTATAAATACAAGTGTACATTAAATAGAAAAAGGAATCAAGGTATTTTTCATTTTAGGGGAGGAGCTACACTATATAATCTCCCTTGTTACTTTGATTCCAATATTATAATTAATTTTGGAATTTAGTGTAAAACAATAATAAAATCATTAAATGTGGAAGTATGTATTGTCGAACACTATAATTTTGGTGTTCTTGCTTTTCCTTGCCTTTTCATGATAATGTTGCATATTATTATTATTTTTCCCCTAGATCTATTCTGAGATTCAACATTTAAATTCATAGTTTTTATGAATAAAAGGCTAAACCCTTATATAACCAAAATTAACAACTACATACTAAGTTTTTTGTTCTTCAAAACCTCTTTGGGGTTGTTTTGACAAATTTTTGATAAATATTTTTTGGTGCTTCCACTAAGAAGGTGAAGATCATGATGATCTCTTAAGTTACTTGGATTATATTTACATCTAATGGGACATTAGAACTAATGGGCATTAAGAAGAATTTGGGAAAGAAACCTAGAAGGATAGGATGGAAGCTGGCACTGAAAATCAAAGTGCAAGTGGTGGATATACATAAACACCATAGGATCCTGTCACTAGAAAGGAGTTGAAGGAATTGTACCTAAAGTCAATCAACAAAAGGACATAATTCATCAAGTGTTGATAGAAGAGACCATTAGGCAATTCAGCATAATGAGATAAGCCCCTTAAGGAGAGGGATATCATGTTTGAAATTGTGGGGGAAGATGGAATTTACTGACTAGATCCGATGAGTGCAGTTTTGTAGCAAGGCATGGGACATGTCAAAAGTGTCCCAAAGAACAAATGATAGATGGAATGATGCAATTGGAGCAAACACTTAAGGGGCATATTGTATCGTTCCATCACTGAATGATACTTGTCCATCATCGATCAATATTGATCCATCCAATTGTGGAATTGGGCATTATAGAGTCATTTGAAGGAAATGCTTAAAAGGAAGGAAGAGCTAGGGAAAAGCTCTTAGGCAAGACCAACCTCAAGGATACAGTTGTGACATACATCACTATAGGGATGAAATGCTACGATAAATGGTATTCCCGAAGATAGTGAGACCTAGGCGTTGCCCGCTAGCTCTGAGTACTCGAGCATGGACTATTAAGGTCATTCATGTTGGATCGGTGCATTGGCCATCGCATAAAAGGAGGAAATTTCAAAAAAAATCTTTTTATTAATTTGCACAATATTTTATTTTTTCATACATGAATAATATCTTTGCACTAAATCATATTTAGTTATTGTTAATAAAGAAATTTAATGTTTTAATTTAATTTACTTAATTTATATTAAGACTTAATGTCTCTGCATTATGATCTATCTTTATTAAATGTAGTATGTATTGTTATTTTAGTTTAGCTTAATTTCACCTTATATTTCAATTATATTACGTTCCCATTCATAATGCAAACTTTATTACTATGATAAATGTCGTAAATTAACCTAGGATGTACATGAATAAACATGTGTCAAATTTATGTAAATAACCATTAGGATTTATGGTTATTTTATAAAGTATAATGTATAGGTATGGCAACTTTAATCACATATCTACATACATTCATATATATATATATATATATCCGTATAAATATTATCATTAGCATTATTATTTCAGTCGTTAAATATTTTATTGATCTATGTACGTTTATATATATATATATGTATGATTTTATTTTCAATAAATATTTTTCAATTTAAGATATATATATATATATGTATGTTTGTATATATGTGTGTATATATATTAAGGGCCAAACTCATATGTAATTAATTATACTTAAATAAGCATATATATGTTGCTAGATATCTATATCTATTTAAAATTCAAATTTTTAATTTTGTTTGACCGGTGTTATCCTGCCTTTTAGCAAGGCCGTGATACCATGGATTTAGCTAAATGGATTTCCTGGTCATCGAGGCAGGAAGCCGAGAGAGATGATTATCAAGTTCGGAGATCAGTTATAAGCAAGGCTATGGATGGTAGTCAAGCAGATTCAAGCAAATGGCATCCTAGAATTGGCTAAGTATGGATTGGAACTTCCCTTAAGCAGGGGATCGGATCGGATCACTATGGTTATGGATCACTTGGATTAGATGTTCAACTCAACGATGATCGCTCAATAACTCAACAAATACCAGGGCAAGCAAGTAAACAACTATGGAAGCATGAAGAGGAAGTGGAGGGAAACCACCACAACTGATCGCATGACACCACGTGGCCCCCACCGTCGATCGACATCGATCGATCATATGGCCCTAAATGGGCCCCATTTTTTTTAGATCGGTCCATCTTAGCTTCGGTCTTCTGCACGTGGATTTTCAGCTGGACATTTGAACGTCTTCTCCTATAAATAGAGGATCATAAGCTCATTGTAGGGGATCCTCTTTTGGCTCTTCTTCCTTGTTTCTCTTTCCTTCCTCCATTAATTTTCTAAGGCTAAAACAAACTGTATTTGTAATCCTACATTATAATTAAAAGATTATTGGAGTGGACATAGGCCAGAGTTTGCCAAACCATTATAAAATTCATGTGTTCATTTACTTTTTTGCTATTGAATCTGTGATTTGCGCATTTAATTCTCTGTTTGGAAATTGTGGCTGGATTTGTGGTGCTTTCATACTATCTGGGTGTTGGCGTCCATTTTTGACATGAACAACTGGTACAAATAATTAATGTTTAAAAGGTTTTTTAGACTGGGAGGAAAAAAATCAAATTTATCAAACCATGGTTAGATATAAATAAAATATGCATACACATATAAACTATTTTTTTATTTAAAACTGTAAGTAAATATAAACTTTTAAAAATTTGAAAGTGAAAGTTTTTATTTGATATTTAAAAACCCAAAACAATATTGGGTATTATGCATACATACATACATATATATATATGTGTGTGTCATGGGAATAAAAGGATTTTTCTATCATGTACTACATATATAGTTTATATATATATACACACACACACGGTTGATACTTCAGTGGTTTGGTACTTACTGTCCAAATTCCTGGTTATTTTTCTTGACTATTGTATGCAAATTGAGTCTTTTAGGCTTTACTGGTTTTTTATATTGTGGCTAGGGTTTTCCTATAAATCGAGAACAAGAGAGATTGGGGACCATTTATAGCCAACTAGATATCAAAATATCATATACCTTTTTGTAACTCCCTACCTCTATACCCATACTACCAAAGAGTATTATTAGGTAATACTGACCTATATTATGCAAGAATGAGGCAATATTGGGTTGTCACACATGAATATTCCCTTGGGCCTAAACTAGTACTATTTGAAAATCATATACTGCTCATCTATACGTACTTGGTATTGGCACAAAGCAACAAATACATGTATTTTTAGGATAGAACAATACACATTATAGCACAATAGTTAGAGAATATGGAGTCATCAACACAACAATAATATATACAAGTCCCAATGTGTCAATATAAAAGAGTCAACACCTACTATCATTCAAAATAACATAAGTCCAATGCATACATCTCAACAACATTAACATACATGAGGCAACATTAATACATAATGGCATAGGAATCTACAAATAACTGCCCCCTCCATATCCAAGCCCAAAAACAATAAGCTGGTCTCATCGTCCCTGAACTTGAAATGTCTCGAGCAGACCCAAGTATTATATAAATAACACACTAGTTAGACTATGTCAATATATCGTAGAAACTAGTATGGTACAACACACACACATCTCAAAATGGCACAAAACATAACTAATCTCGCAACATATCCCAAAACCATGCCCAAGTATAATCAACCATATAAAAGTAAAGTCAATTTCTAAATCAAGTAGTATAATATCAAAAAGGGTAAAACATCCATAAATCCAACTATCACCAATACATAATAAACCATTGAGTGCCATAGGTTAGCACACTACAATATCCAAGATTATCTCTTAGATAATCATAAGTAGACATATCTTGGGTTTTTCATACTCATATAAATGAAACTGTTCTGGGTAATTTCACCCACGAGATTATGGTGTTGGTGGGCTTGGAAGGTAACACAGGCATGATTAGGAAAAGGCAATTTGGTAGGCAGAGCAAAGAAGTAGTAAGTGAGGTAGGCCCCCTGTTCAATATTTAAGTTACCAAACAAGAGGCCCTGTTCGGTACCCTAAGGTACCGAACATAATATTTTGCTCGGTACCCAAAGCATTGAATACGAAATCCTATTCGGTACCTAAGGTACCGAAAAGGATCATCTATTCAGTAAGGAGAGGGGTCAAACCAAGTGGGAACATCATATGATGACCGAACCATGGCCTAGCATGGGAGGCCAAACCAGGGAAATAGAAGTAGGAACTTCCCCAACAAAGCATCCACATGCATTACACTAAGCCAACCGAGCTTTTGGCCGAACCAAGCAAGCTATATGGAATAAAATCTGAATATATTTCAAAATTGGCAATCATATTGCTTATAAATGGAATTAACTTATTTGGGTGAGTTATATATGGAAATTTATTGATCTATCGGATTAACCACATCACCTCTTCACCCCTATAAATATCCAGGCATTTGGCATTTATGGGGCCATTTTTGAAGCTTGGGAGCTCTATGTTGTAGAAATAACCGAATTAAGCTTCAGGTCTCTATTTTTATTGTATTTCATCTCACACTCTTGTAAAAGCTAAATTATAAGAAAAGGAATAAAAATAAATAGTGGATGTAGGCCCGATCAAGTTGAACCACTACAAAACCACATGTTATTTACTTTCTTCGTATTTAGTTTCCATTAAATCTGCTATTGATAATTTGATTGGAGGTTTTTGTCCATATTTTGTGCAAACAATTTTGGTGCTTTCATTGAGATAGAATTTTTAGCAGGCCTCCTAAATCTAAGAACAAGACTGGTAGTGCCAATAGGAACGTCGGTCCAGTTATTGCTAATCAAGAAAATCAAACATCCAGTACACCAAAGCCAGACGCCATCACCAAGGGTGACTTGGACAGGGTTGTAGTGGATCTCGACACCTGCTTCGCTGCCTAGCTGCAAGCCATTGTGGATCAAATCATGGCATGCTTGGGGAATATGCAGCCAACCGTGCATAATACTACAACTGTAGAGAGGACCCAGTTCTAGGGTTCTAAGAGATGAAGGAGGTTACACTCTAGTGGCGAACCCGATCAAAAAAATCAAGGAGTACAATGAGTGAACATGAGGAAACAGATCGAGTAAGGGCTCAGCCGGGCCCTACAACAAAGGATCGATTTAGAACTGAACAAAACGTGGGAGGTAACAAACCAGGGATGATTACGACTGAGCCTCCCCGACCTAGGCAATGCTCCCCAATTTTTACTGATGTAGCAAATGGTGGAAGACGAATTTATCACTGTGAACGATCCTGGAGAAAAGAACGAAGCTAGGAATGTAGGACGATTCATCACAGAAGGCATGAAAGAAGCCTCTTTCCTAGATGGGAGAGGTCGACCTAGCTCTACTCATCCTTGAACCAGAAGATCGCATGGCGAAACTTATAAGAGAGTGTGTCCGTTGTGAGCAAATTGAATGTGGAATAGGCGCGAGAGTTGGCATGCCATTTTCGGTAAAGATAGACACTGCTCGAAATCCAAGGAGTTTTGGATGCCTACTATGGATTCTTACTAAGGCTTGACTGATCCTATAGTGCATCTACAATGATACACGCAACATATGCTATTGGGCAGAGCAACAGAGGAAGTTTTGTGCAAGTTCTTTCTCCTCTTCACATTGGGTTTGGCGACTATATGGTTCTGCCATCTTCCCCCCGGCTTGATCCACTCATGGGAAATGTTGAAGGAAATAATTATCAGTCAATTTGGGTTACATATAGAGCAACTTAAGGACCCGCACTCTTTATCGAATGTGAAGCAATGATACAATGAGACTCTACGACAATATTTGACTCGTTTCAACATTGCAACCACCAGTGTATAGAACACCGATGAACGGTTGACTCTTATGGCATTGTCCAGTGGTGTCCATCTTGAAACGAAATGGCTTGGAGATTTACTAAGGAGAAACTAGCTACTCTGCAAGGTTTCTTCTATGAAACCTCAAAGCACGTGCAACTGAAGGAATCTACAGCGATATGATAGACTAGAACAAGTATTACACCATCGGAGGCTTCTAACAGCATGAACGCCATGGTTAAAAATGTTAAAGGCGGTGGTGCAGAAAAAATAAAATAATAACTTTGGTAATTCTGGTGGAAAGAAAATTAAGCGAAGGAGGTACAAGCCTGGTACAAAGTTTAACACTTGCAAAAACTTGAAAGATACTGTAGAAAACGTCTACCTCACCATGCAAGGGGAGCTCAAATATAACAGGCATGCACTAAAGAAGGAAACTGAAGAAGAAATGAACAAGGGAAAGTGTTACAGGTTCCATGAATCCTATGAGCATGACACTAATGAATATTGTCATTTGCGGCATGTAATCGAGGAGCAAATTAGGAGAAGGAAATTAGATAGATATGTTAAGACTATGAATGCTCCTCCAGCTCTTGAGAAGCAGGCCCCAAGGCAGGTTCTTCTTGGGAATGGAGGTGAGGGGTCCATCACCAACTATGAGAAGGATGAGAGATTGGTAATCAACACCATAGCAGTAGGGCCACACATAGCCGATAGGAGCTGTGCAGAGATGGAAAGATATTGAAAGTCATTAAAGAATGGAGAACCTTACGTGTATGCTGTAGGCGAGGAATAAAAGAATAGGACCCAATGCCAAGAGCAAGATGTGATTACCTTCAACAACATCGATTTGGAAGATAAGTAGTTCTCGCACATTGACCCTATGGTTATTATAGCTATGCTCGACCCAATAGAGGAGCATTTGATTCTAGCGGATAATGGAAGCACAATAAATATTCTGTTTAAAGACACGTTCGATGAGATGGGATTGTCTTTGGAGGATGTTGCACCATGCAACTAGCAGTTACATGGCTTTACAGGAGAGGGCACAATGCCTTTGGGGAGGTTGGATTTATTTGTCGAGATGGGAACCTGTTTCCGATTAGCCAAACAAAATAAACTTCCTTTTGGTGGATGGATTCTCGGCATAAAACGCTTTCCTGGGGCGACCGACTTTTTGGACTTCCATGCAGTCATGGCCCTTTGGTGCTTAATAATGAAGTTCCTAATGACTAATGGGATAGGAGTAGTAGAAGGAAATCAAGATGCTGCCAGGAAATTCTATGTGTAGAACTTAAAGAAAACAAACGAAGTGAAAAAGGGATGGGCATATAGATTGCTTTCTATGCAAAGAACTCCCTCGCATAGCTACTAAAGGAGGGCCCCCTCTCGGGTCCATAAGAGGTCCTCACAATGAGCTTGACCCGAGGGATAGAGGAGAGGGGGCCACAATAGACTTGGAGAGATGATGGATTTTGTGGAAGTTGATGGCAGTGACCTTACAAGAATTATGAAAATTGGATCCGATCTGGAATGGTGTCTGAAGAAACAAATAATTGGATTCTTATAGGACAACCATCACCTGGTCTCATGCGGATATCTATGGGATTTCTCCCTCACTTACTTGTCATGCTTTAAATGTCGACCTAAGAAAGCTTCCAGCGAAACAAAAGAAGAGGAGTATGGGTCCGGGGCAGTCAACGGCGTTAAATGAGGAAGTGAAGACCTTGTTGGTATACAGCTTCATCAGAGAATCTCTGTACCCAGAATGGATCGCAAACCCGGTCCTAGTCAAGTAGTCGAATGGAAATTGAAGGACCTGTATCAATTTCTCCAACTTAAATGATGCATGTCCTAAGGATTGCTTCTTGCACCCGAGGACTGAGTAGCTATTAGACGGAACTACTAGGCACGAGCTCATATCTTTATGGATACATACTCTAGATATAACCAAATAATGATGCACGTCCCCGATTAGGAGCACACTGGCTTTGTTACCGACTTAGGGCTCTATTGCTTCAAAGTCATGTCATTTGGGCTTAAGAATGTAGGAGCGAGATACCAACACTTGGTTAATAAGATTTTCGCTAGTCAAATAGGAAAGACTATCGAGATATACGTTATCGACATGCTCATGAAATCCAAGAGGGCTGAAGATCACATCCTACACTTGGAGGAAACATTTCAAATTCTATGAACATATGGGATGAAGTTGAATCCTCTAAAATGTTCCTTTGGGGTATCTTTGGGAAAGTTCTTAGGATTCATTGTGCATGCAAGGGGAATCGAGACTAACCTGGAATAGGTTCAGGCTACGAAAGACATCAAAATTCCCAAAATGTGGAAGGAGATACATAGTCTAAATGGAAAGGTAGCAGTGCAAAGAAAGTTCATATCTAGGGTAATGGATAAGTGTGTTCCGTTCTTCGAAGCACTTAAGAAAAAAAAGGCAAGTTCACATGGATAAACAGGTGTTTAGCTGCTTTCTTATACTTGTTGGAACACTTGCAGAAGCCACCAGTTCTTTCTACACCAGTAGGGAGATAAGACCTTTACCTATACTTGGCAGTATCATTCTATGCCCTATGTGCAACATTAGTTAAGGAGAAAGATTAAGGGAAAAGATCGGTATACTACGTGAGTAAACATTTCACCAAGCCAGATTCGAGGTATCCTAAGCTGGAGAAACTGGCATACTATCTGTTAATAGCAACACGGAAGTCAAGGCACTATTTCCAGTCTCACCCCATCTGAGTGCTTACAGATCAGCCATTGAGTCAAGTTCTGCATAGACTTGATACTTCGGGGAGACTTACTAAATGGATTGTTGAGTTAAGCCAGCAAGAGATAACCTATTATACACGAACTGCGATCAAGGGACTAGCGCTGGCAAACTTTATCGCTTACCATGCGAGACGATGAAGTAAAACCCTAAGAGGAAAGGGCTCTTAAGTGGACGATGTATATAAATGGAGCATCAAATGATCATGACTCTGATGTGAGAGTGATATTGTTAACGCCTGAAGGAAAGAAGCTAAGTTATGCAATAGACTTGGATTCAAGGTGACAAACAATGAGGCGGAATATGAAGCTTCGATAGCAGTTTTAGAGATAGCAAAGGAGCTGGGAATTAGGTCGCTGTGCATGCATAGTGACTCGTAGTGGACAGTAAACCAGGTACTCAAAGAATTCCAGCTAAGTGAGAGCGCTTAAAATCCTATCTAGAGAAGGTGAAGGTCTTACTTAATGAAATATAGCACTACGTGATCAAGCACATTCCCCGGGAGGAGAATTGGTATGTGGATGAGTTGGGAAAGTTGGCAAGTTCAGAAGTTGGGCCTCTATTGGGATCCGTACGCATTATGACCCTGCATAATCCCAGCTTCAAGGACGTGAATGTTGTTGCAACTATCAATGGTAAGGAGACCTTGGTGACACCATTAATAAGGTAACCGAATGAAGGAGAATTACTAGGTAATAGGAATGAAGCTAGAAAGTTCCTATGAAAAGTGCCTTGCTTTGTCATTCGGGATGGAGTGCTGTATTGGAGAGGATTTTCTAATCCATTATTAAGGTGCATCGCCGGAATGGAAGTTGAGGCGGTTTTGGAACACATTCATCAAAGGAGCTATGGAGACCACACTGGGAGCAGACCTTTGTGAAGAAAGTGTTGTGGTATGGATACTTCTTGCCAACATTGAACCATGACGCAATGGAGTACGCAAGGAGGTGTGATAAGTGCCAGCTGTTCGCGAAGATTCATAGGTTGCCCCGAACGAGCTGACTCACATGGTTAGCACTTGGCTCTTTGTGGTTTGGAGAATCAATCTAATCGACAAACTTCCAATAGTGTAAGGTAGAGCTAAGTATACTATAGTGGCGGTTGACTACTTTACTAAGTGGATGGAGCCTCACCCCTTACTATGGTGTCAATAGCCAAGGTCATAAACTTTTGATTTGGAATGTGATATGCAGGTATGGAGTTCCCCTTCAGATCTTCTTGGACAACCGATTGCAGTTTGACAGTGCCGAGTTCGTTGATTTCTTCCAGCAACATGGAATAAAGAAAAGCTTCTCCATCGTAGCATTCACATAGGCTAACGGGCAGGTAGAGGCAGTGAACAAAGTTTTGAAAACACTCACAGAAGAAGTGGGTGGAAAAGGCGAAGGGAGCATGGGTGGACGAACTTCCTTTAGCATTATGGGCCCATCGCACTTCCTTCAAGATGACTACAGGACACATACTCCTTTCTCAGTGGCATATGGATCAGAGGCAATCTTACCGATGGAGACAATAGTGCTATCACATTGGAGGATTCACTATGACCCTAATGAAAACAAGGAGCTACTGAAAAAGTCATTGGATTTAATTGACGAAAGGTATGAGGAAGCCGCCTTGAAGGCTGGAGCACACAAGTGAAGGGTGGATGCACAGTACAACTCTAAAGTCAAACATCCCCTGCTTAAGGAAGGGGACTTGGTGCTGAAGCGAATATTCCCTAGACTGAGGGCACTCGACCTAGTTTGGGAAGGGTCGTACGTTATCCATAAAGTCTTGGGCAATAGAGCTTTCTTCCTAGCACTATAGATGGAGCCATATTTAGAAAGGCTTGGAATGCACACCATATCCGTTATTATTTCACCTAGATTTCTACTATTTCTATAATTTTAATGTAATTTTGCAATCGAAACGATTATGAAATGGATTCTAATAAAGTGTGCTTTCCTTAAAATCTTATCATGACAGGTAATAATTAGGAAATATAGCTTTGAATTACCACTTGAACGCATTGGACTAACATTAGCACTATGGATAAAACATCGCATTGGCCCAAAGAGCCGACTTCTCATCTTGGAAACAAAACTGCGTTGTCGCGATGTCTTCTCTCAAGCTTTTTGTAGGCAACGATGGACCAAAGTGATCCTTTAACCAGGTGTCCATAATTGACGATCGGCCCAAACTTCTTGCTGGTAGTGGTGGACGAGAGTAATCCTTTAACCGAGTGTCCATCATTGACAATTGGAAAAAACTTCTTGCAGACAGTGGTGGACCAGAGTTATCCCGTAGCCGAATGTCCATCATTGATGATCGACCCAAACTTCTTGCTGACAGTGGTGGACCAGAGTGATCCCTTAGCCGGGTGCTCATCACCGACGATCGGCTCAAACCCTTGTCGATAGTAGTGGACCAGATGATCCCTTAATCCGGTGTTGATTACTGACGATTAGCTCAAACCCCTCACCAGCAGTAGTGGACTAGAGTGATCCCTCAATCGAGTGTTCATCACTGACGATTGGCTCAAACCTCTTGCCGAAAGTAGTGGACTAGAGTGATCCCTTAACCGGGTGTCCATCACTGTAGTCGATAACTTCAAACCCACGAGGGGACATAAAGAACGCGACTTACCAGTAGTCATGACATGACGGCCACCTAGTTGTTTCCCTTAGTGGGCAAGTAATAATTTGGCCAACGGTGGATAGCAAAGTCTGATGGTGGCAGATAGCGACTATTAAGACAAACTTACATGAGGCATGCATGAATTGGATAATAATTAATAAGCAAGAAAGGAAAAAAATGAAGCATGCAAGGATGTTTATAGGCCAAAAATCGTGAGTATTAGGAAGTAACATACGCTTGATCTCACAGATGCGTCAAAATTGGTCAAGCATAGACATCAGAGTTTAATATAAACAAAGAAAGGATACACATAATAGTATGTCTCAAACAAAAGAAAACACAAAAGGGATGCAAGCACAGCTTTCACTTGGACTTGCACTTGGAGATGGTCTTCTTGTTGCGGCGCTTGGATTCCTTCTTCTCACCATATTTCTACTCCTCCACTCGCTTGGCCGCGATAGCTGCATCGATCTCTGCTTATTGTTTCTTCATGTTCTTCAGCCCCTCGTGGTCCTCGATCTTGACCGTTTCCATCTCCATAGGGAATCTTAATAGGACTTGCTGCTTTAAGGCTTTATCCCTGTCGAAGCTCTTAGTAGGATCAGTGGCACCAAAAATCTCGATGTGGGTGTCATCCTTGAGAGTAGCAATCATTTCATTATGGGCTTCACCTGTAAGAGGACCAAGAGGGCTTGGGGGCACATTACCTGATGGCGGAATGTTGAGTAATTACATCTCCAGCAGGAAGTGTCGTAAGTGAACCACCTACAAGGAAATGAGGAGAGCTTTTAGATATGTTTTTCCCCAAGTAAGCTTCAACATACTAAGCAATGGCCCATGGGCTATATAGCAGAATCCTAACTTGTGGCATTATGGAAGGACGAGTGTGATCCGAAGGGGGAGGAATTTACTAAGGCTGGCTTGCAGTGGATGGATCTGAGGAAAAGTGGAAAGTAGTTAGAGGGATGTCATGCATGGGAGTATAAATAACCGATTTCAAAACTTGAACTTGCATTGTCTCCCCAGAAGTCAAGCCATCATTCTTCCTCTGCACTTCCTCCTCTTTCCGAGCCTTTTCTGCCACAACCAACTTAAGGGAGCTAAGATGAATGGCTTCTTTCTCCTTTGCCAAAAAGCGAGCGTCGATGACTTCAAGACTAAAGGATGGACCACTCTGCTCACTTGTTGTGACACCCTTCAAAATGGGAATAATACTCCCACAGCACGGAAAAACACTATGAAGTCGGTGCTTATATACCAAAGCCTTCATCATATAACAACATCGAGGCCTTTTGAAGAACAAAACCCCATACCTTGGTTTAACCCATGAGGCGGAGGTGACTAAGTTGGGGACAATATCTTCGCTGATTAAGGAGTGGGTTGTTACAGTGGCATCACAGCCTATACCCAGTCGGAATTGTGGATTGTAGATGTTACAAGCGATAACGCCTGGGTGGAGTCATGTTCACGAGCCAACGAGGGCATTGGACTCTAGAGTGGGGAAAATTGTAACACCCCTCGAAATGGGAATAGCATTCCCACATCGCAGAAAAACACTATGAAGTGGGTGCTTACGTACCAAAGCCTTCACCTTATAACAATGTCGAGGCCTTTGAGGAACAAAATCCCACACCTTAGCTTGGCCCATGAGGTGGAGATGACTAAGTTGGGGACAATATCTTCACTGAGTAAGGAGTGGGCTGTCGTACCTACGGTTTTCGCCTCTTTAATGAGGCACTTATGGATTGAGGCCATAACCTCATGGTAGTCATCCATCCATGACAGACTCTTCTCTGTTAACATTCTGTAATAGATCTCATCTAGGAGAGATTCCAACTAGTTGAGCTGACTATTCATCTCATCGCACTTCACTTGTATCTTCTCTGCTCTGGAAGTCTCATTAGCCTTTCCGATTGATAGAGCTTTGACCTTTACCTTTAGCTTGAAGAGCTGCCCGACTTGGTTATTATAATCCTTCTTAGCTGCCTTAATACTGGCAGAGTGATCCCTCTTCAATTGCTCGAGCTCTTCAGCATGTGTAGCCTTTAGTCTCTCAATAACTTCAGTTTGAGATCATTGCAGAGCGTCGACCACCTTCTTGTGATCCATATCATTCTAGTGCAGTTTCTTCCTTAAATTAAAGATCGTAATGTTTTTCTCAATATTTTCCTTGTTGATCTCCTCTCCATCCTTGATGAGTTTAGCATGAAACTCAGATAAGGCCTTCACGCCATCGAATCCATCATCAAGGAGACCGATTTACCCTATAAAGGAGAGGGGAAGTACCTCGGCATGTAAGGGGGTCTGGGGATCTCTTGGTTGATAAGGTTGTTGAAATTCATCAAAGTTTAGATCCAAAGGGCCAACGATGATGCTCACTCCCTCATGCTCCTTCCCCTTGACTTTTTACCCGAGGGCAAGGACAATCGTTAATACTTATCTGTCTTCTCCTATTGTTTGAAGTCCTCCAAATCGAATAAAGGAAAAGGTGAAAACAAGGAGATTTAGAGAGGAAAATGGGGGTTTTGGAACTTAATTTACTATCGCAGGAGTGGTATCTTTTCCATGAGACATTCTTAGGGTCATGGCCGCCTTCGTCCTCGACTAAATGGTAGTGAACGGTCTCTCTAGTCTTCAACTCTGTAGCCAATTGCCCTACATCCTCACTGGTTCTAAATGATGATGCCGACTTTTTGACATCCTTAGGAGATGCCAACTGTTTCATCTTAGAGAGCAACTTCTCTTTTTGAGCTCACGCTTCCTGCAATTATAAGAACAATGAGTTAGGATCAAAACAAACACTTAAACAATGCATAACCATGACTTAAGCATGCAACTATGCAAATGTGTGCATGGCATCTGGATAAACCTTTAGGATCTTCGTGGGCCTCCAACCGATGTTGGATTTCTGCTATTAACTCAAAATTTCTATAGTCGACCTTAAGCTCTAGATCCTGAAGATAGCTAGAAATAATATTCCTAGGAAAGAAAGTTCCCTCTCCTTGGGGCCAAAAATATAGTGTAAGGCTTTATCTATCTCTAAATTAGGTGGGTTATCTAAACCAACATGTCCATAAAAATGTGCTTCGCTACAATCCAAAGTGGTACGATCACTATTATTAGAATAGGAGCCTGCTTCTCCAACTATCTTTGTGTGGATACTGTCATCATCCCATTCCCTTACAGTCTTGAGCCGACCGCTTTTGCAAGGTTCCATCTTGAAGGAATCTAACTCCGGCTCCTCTGAACCTTTAAGGGCAATAGGAGTGAGTCCATGTGGATCTATAGTCAAGACGGCATCGGAAATAAAAGGTTGAGAGGATGGAAATTCGCTTGTCTTGATGGTAGGTGAGTCTTTTCCTTTCCATTTCTTGACAGGCTTGTGAGTGGAAGGTTGCTTGTCTCCACCGATTGAGCGATCGATGACCAATAGCCTAAGATGCCTTAGATTCTCATTAGTAACAAGAAAAGGAGCCTCACAAAATTCCTTCGGGACTTGCTGGAGTCTCCATAACATATCCTCCAAATCATTTCTAATTGGTGCTCTCAACACACCTAAAAGAAGATCCGAAGAAAGAAAAATTAGCATTTAATTCAAGATTTCACAAAGCTACAGGAAGAAGCCAGTGGAAGAAAGAGACTCACATCCAAAATGCCACTGACGAAAGCAGGGAGTGCTATCTCGGACAGAAAAATATTCGCGTTTGAACATACTATACTTAGTGCATAGGTTCTCAACCAGCTTAAACTTGCTCCCCGCCTTGAGAAAGATAAAGGGAGAACCCTCTAGTTTGCTTTTTATAACATTAGGGAATCTACTTTGATGCTTGGTAGGGGCATCTGGAACTCCATCGTGAAAATGGCGTATAGGTTAGTAAGGATAGCGTAACCTTGGGTTCAACTGGGACAGAAGGATCTTTATGTACACAAGGAAGCCAGCGATCCATTAAGGAAGAGGAGGTGGGGCTTTAGCCATAAAGCGATAGCAAGAGTAGGCCATGTAACCTTCTAGCGGAGCATGTGCCCATTGTCCTGAAGTAAGCAGAAAGAGATCCTCTCTGAGAATTCCATGAGTGGCCATGATCAAATCCAGGTTCTTAGAAGCCAAGGTGGAGGCCTCGGAGTCGATAGGAATCACCAAAAGTTTAGATGGCCCATATCCATATACCAAAGAGCGAGATGAACTGGGCTTGTTGGAGCGACCTCCCAACGACGTAGGCTCCAAAGGTGTGGAAAAAGAGGGGTCCTGATCTCCAAAAATAGTCCACAAATGAATCTTTCGACGGCCTAACATACCTATCTAATATGAAAAGTTATCTTATGGATTATCGCAAAGAGTTGAAGTGTCTGTGCGTGTGCATAAGTGTGTTTATGTACATTGGAAAAGAACAAAGACAATGTCAGCTTAAACATCTCGACGTTATTAGAAAACTATGCCAATACTATGTTCTTCCCAGAAGTGCATATTCAAGGTCCAACTCAATGATAAAAAGTCAAAGTAACAAGTAAAATATTAGATAGCACGCAACTTTTGACTTCTTATTCGGTGGCGAAGCGCTCAAGTAGTCAAGCCCTCGATAGGAATCAAATTCGAAGAGTATATAATAATTATGTTTTTGCAAACTCCGAGTTACCTTCAATGTCAACACACCCTAACCTATGTATGTAACCCACCGAACCCTAAACCTTAGGCCAACTGCCGGACAGAGCATGAATTATTACGTATAAATCGATAGTATGATGCAAAGGTGGGTAGAGATTCTTACTAAGTCGAGTGATGGGTTTGAGTGGGAACCATTTTGCATTGGAGAGATAAGAGCAGAAGTCATGCTTGTAGATTAAGGAGGCGAGCGGTCGTGAAAGGCTGAAGGTAACAGAAAAGTAAAGTAGCGTGCTCTATAGGAGGAGGCACTGGAGCTTATATAGGGGTGAGGTCACATCCAGAGCCAAACTGGTAGCATGCCGAACCATGGCCTTGCCATCAAACAAGTAGCATGCCAAACCAAAAGCGTGGTGGACCAAACTGAAATTTGAAGGACGATGTATGCTTACTAAGGAATTCAACGAGACATTCAACAAAGCCTACCTCATAGTTTATGAGATGATCTTTGGGCGGGTAAGTGTTATGTGCAATTTTTCCCACGAGATCAAGGTGTTGGTGGGCTTGGAAGGTAACACATACACAATTAAGAAAAGGTGATTCGGTAGGTAGAGTAAAGAAGTAAAGAGTGAGGCAGGGCCCCTCCATTTGGTACTCAAGGTACCAAACAGAATATCTTGTTCGATACCCAAGGCACCGCATAGGATCACTTGGGTCGGTTATTTTTGGGAATCAAATATGATCACTCAGTTTGGTTATTTCTTAACATAGAGCTCCCAAGCTTAAAAAATATCCCCATGAATGCCATATTCCGGGATATTTATTGGGGTGAAGAGGTAATGTAGTTAATCTGGCAGGTTAGTAAATTACTGTGCGTAACTCTCCCAAGTCATATACTTCGTCTTATAAGAGATATAATTGCTAATTTCCAAATATATGCAGATTTTATTCGATATACTACTTACTTAGTTCGGCTGGATGCTCGCTTTGGGGTCGGTTGGCTTGGTGTAATGCACGTGGATGCTTTGTTAGTGAAGTTCCTACCTCTACCTCCATATTTCATCCTCCCATGCTAGTCTGTGGTCCGGTCTTCATACGAAGTTCCCACTTTGTTCGGGCGCCTTCCTTACTGAATAGATGATCCTGTTCGGTACCATAGGGTGCTGAACAGGAACTCACTAAACAAAATATCATGTTTGTGACCCAGGGTACAGAACATGATCAACTATTCAGTAAGGAGGGGGTAGAACCAAGTAGGAACATGATATGAAGACTGGACCATGGCCTAGCATGGGAGGCCAAACGAAGGAGATAGAGGCAGGAACTTCCCTAGCAAAGTGCCCATGTGCATTATACTGAGCCATCCGACCCCGAAATGAGCTTCCAACCGGACCAAGCAAGCTGTATATGGAATAAAATCTGCATATATTTGGAAATTACCAAAAATATCTTTTGTAAGTGGAAGTATATGATTTGGGCGAGTTATACATGGAAATTTATCGACCTACCGGATTAACCAAAACACCTCTTCACCCCTATAAATATCCAGAATTTCGCATTCATGAGGATATTTTTGAAGCTTGGGAGCTCTATGCTGTAGAAATAACCGAACCGAGCTTTAGATCTCTTTCAATCATAATTTGTTGTATCTCATCTCACATCTCTTGTAAAAGCTAAATAATAAGAAAATGAATAAAATGAACAATAGAAGTGGACCCGTTACAGTCGAACCACTATAAATATGCGTGTCTTTTACTTTCTTCATATTTACTTTCTACTGAATCCCTTATTGATAATTTGATTGGAGTCGTTTGTCCATTTTTTTGTGCATACAGAAACAAAAAACAAGCATCGATACAACTAGACATACATTAGCAACACACATCGACAAAGAATAGGCTAACAGCTTAGCATAATCTTAATTGGCCTCCTTGATAATATTGTGTATAAGGATTGATCATACATTGGACACACAGTCTCAAGTATAGTGATTAACTAATTGTCATACTACAACGAACTCAAAGAGGTGTACTAATGTCATATATCAATTTATAAAACATCAAAACCAGACAGTGGATTAACTACCACTCGCTTGCTCTAGGATACTACATACGTTCCCATCTGGCACTACTCCTATAGTTCTTGGTTACCTCGACGGCCATTATAACCCAATATTCATCGGTGTGCATGTAACACCCCTAGTTTTAGTTTAACATTATTTAGGAAATTTTATTGAATATATTAAATAGAATAATGTAGTAGGACAGGGAGATGAGATTTGAAAATTTATAAGGTCGATCCATCATTAATCAGTTAAGCAAGATTGTTTAAACTTGATCTAAGGAGGAATAAATGAGAAGGGTATATTAGGAATGGATCCACCTTTTATCTCTAAAACACTCACCCTCTCATTGATTCTCATTTTACAACAGCAAAACAATCTAAAAACCTAAAGGCAGAGGCGGGCCGTTACAAGGGAAACTAGAAGAGGAAAACTAAGGCAAATCAAAGGGGAAACCAAGGGAATTAAAGGCTTTATCAAACCTCAACTCCTACTTCAAATCTAAGGTGAATAATAAGTATATCATCTCTATTTCTTGTTCTTGAATTCACCTATGGGTAGTATCTGAATTGTTTTGATAGTTTTTGCTGAGTTATGGATGTATAATCATTATTTGGATAGAATAATGATTTATGGAATTTTTCTGAAATTATTTGAATGGGTTTTAAGGGTAAAACCAAAGTTTTTAAACTCCAATTTCTTTGATTTTCCGATATGTTATGTAAAACGATATTTTGAAAATGGGTTTTAATTCCATAATTTTCCAAGTTAAAATAAATATTTTATGAATTTTAGAAGGTGAAAATTGGATTTATTTCGGGTTTAAATATTAAAAATAATTAAATTATTTTTTTAGACCTGAAATTTTTATATGGTAAAGAATGTGAAAATTCTAAATTTTTGTGATTCCTTGGGATTTTTCCCAAATGTTTATGAATTACTATGGATTTATTAAGCTAGAAAGGGCATTTTTAATTAATAATTAATTAAGAAAATTAATTAATTATATTGATGAATGATTTAGGAAAGTAAATTTTGTCTCAGGAAATCTGAAAAGAAAATGTAAAGTTTTGTTGTTGACTAATCATATTTTGAAAAGAAATTGGAGTAGGTAAAAAGAATTAACTTCGAAAGGGAAGAAAACAGTTTTTATGATAACTACCACTATATCACCAATATACGACATTCCCATGTTGTTCGGCGTTAGTAATAAAAAGCACCATCAATGTGGAATAACACATGGGATACAAATATCATAAGTATGGGATGGCATGCCTGCGGCATCGTCGTTATGTTAATAGCGCATCCTAGGGTTCCCCGGAATCTTTGATGGCATAAGTCATCAATGTCGACATTATATGTTTTGCGGCATAATAGCCAAAGTACCATGCTTTCCCTATTACTTTAACAATGCCATAAGTAACTATTTTGACTTAAAGTAATAATGTCGCAATTTATCAACGTCGGCATCCTATAATCCTTTGTTTCGATGACCTTGCCAGGCAGTATTGGTGCCGCATTTCTTTTATACCACCACTGTGGCTTAATAGGCCATATTGCCTTGTTTTTATGATATTAAAAGTTTTGCTTTAAAAGGTGCATAACCTATATCGTACCTATATTGACAACATCATTATCGAGACAAGGTTTTATGCTTAAAAGAATACAATTTGGTCTTTTAAACTTGGATACAGGTTCATCATGGGGTATGTGTGGTATTGGTGGCGTCTCTCTTCATTTTATATGTCGAACAATGCTTGATTTTATGCTATGTTTTAAAAGGCGACATAGCCCATGTTAAGAAGGTCGTTAGCCTTATGATTTCGGCAGTTAGCCATATGATTTATAAAAATCTAAAAATTTATTTTCTAACCTTGGATAGAGGTTCTGTATTGTATAGTGCGGCATGAATTCCGCAAATCTTCTATATAGACGGCAGCAAGCCATAGGTCTTTATTTCGAAATTAATTGGGGATACGAATATAGGTTATTTGATTTGCCAATTGTTTCATAAATTCGACATTAATCATTGGGGATGCCAATGCAAATCATTTTGAGATGTTATAAGTTTAAGGGGTATATAACCTAATTAGGGACACCAATGACATAGGTTGAACATTTGGGTTAAACTTGAATTAAATTAATAAGTGAAGGGTTCATAGTCATCTAGGGAAGACTATGGGATGTGTGATGGATAATCCACATCACGATGGAGATGGATAGTTTCTATATGATTATTGAAGGGTTCATAGTCATCCTAGTAAAACTATGAGATGTGTGATGGATAGTTCACATCATTTTAAATAAAAGAAATCAAATGTGATGGGCAGTCCATATAGGAAGGGATAGATAATCCATAAAAATGTTTATATATGAGATGGATATTCCATATAACTTTAATGATGAAACCATGTGAGATGGGTAGTCCATATGGTAGGGGATGGGTAATCCAAATAATTAGATGTGAGATGGGTAGTCCATATAAATATAAGATGGAGACTCAATTATAATTAAGATAGATACTCAAATGAGAATTAAGACGGCTAATCCAATAACAGTAGAATGGGTAGTCCAATATATGTTGCATGACTGCAAATACTTAATTTCTATGTTCTAACCATTGTGGATGCAGAAGCACAGTATATGGTTAATGTGTTTTGATTAAAATACCAGTGAGGGAAAACCTAATCCCGCTTAGTGGCGTGGTCTTATTAGATATCTATTTTTGGTTCAAGTTGGTAGGTTACTATTCACACCAGACTATTTGTATGACCCGAAGTTTTTGTTTTTTCCCTTAAACTCTCGGGTACTCATTTAAGTAGGTCGGGAGTAAGGGTTTCTAGGTTTCCATTAAGACGAATAAGCTTACAAAGACATGCAGGAAGTAATCTAGCTATTTAGGAGTTATTATCTAATCCGCCGTGTATTTTTATTTTGTTTGTATGGATGTAATGGCAAGGTATATAATTTCCAAGTGTTAGACTCTGATCAACGAAAGGGGCATCTTCATATGTCGCTCTTGGAGTATTTTGTAATAATTATATTTTCTCTGAATGTGGATTGCGAATGAGATCATGTAATGAATAAGAAATGTTATTTATGAAATGAAATGTGAAAGTTTGCTATTAACTTATGTTCAAAAAAATTCATATTCATGTGCTTCTGATTATTGATATGATAAACTTAGCTGCATTTTGTCACCGGAAATTAATACTATGGATGACTGCAGCATCCGTAGCACTTAGTTTTGAGCCTTAAAGTGGGGGATGTTCCAAGTTGGTATCAAAGCATAGTTTTGTAAAATTTGAAAGATTAAAAGATTTTTTAAAAACATAATCCTAATGAATCAGAAAGATTGGGGTATGTGATAACGCTATAGTAACGTACTTGTATTTGCTATATATAAGTATGTATTCACCCCTCTCACTTAGACCATTTTTCCGTATCTTATTAAGACTCATATGTAGATAACGAGAAAGCAAGATATGGAAGTAGGAATCAGAAGAGTGAATCTTGGTGGAGGAAGCACTACTACCAATGGAAATGTTTGACCTAATACCAGATGGAACCAAGGTCGACATGAAAATGCTAATCAAAATGCAAATGCAAACCGAGATGCTGGAATCCTACTAGTAGATATGGGGACTATGTATCAGTTCTTCATCAATCTGATGCAAGCTGAGCAGTTGCAGGAGTAGTTGGGGGAAATGCTGCAACTTCGAGAGAAGTTAATCACGTGGTGTCGGTTGGTAATAACTATGCTAAGCTGAACCAGGATTATACTAGTCCTAGAGGAAAGCCTTTTCTTGGAGCCGAGGATGCCATTGAAGTAGAGAATTGACTATTACACTATGAAAGAATCTTTGCTGACCTAGGATTGAATGATGATCAAAAGAGGAGTTTGGCATCGAGGTAGTTGCAAGGAGCTGCTTTGTACTAGTGGAACAAAGTGACCGTTTGAGTGCCAAAAGAAGAATTGACTTCGATTGAATCTCGAAGGAGATTCGAGGAGAGGTTCTTATTTGAAGTAGCCAAGTCAACCTTGCTTAGGAAATTTATGGAATTGGAGTAAGGGGAATTATTGGTGTTAGAATATTCTACTAAGTTTGATGAGCTATCTGGGTATGGATACGCTACCATCGACATCATGATCAAGAGGAAAGAGAAGTTCATTCGGGGGTTGAGGCTAGAGATCACTAGGGCAACTATGCCACGTCTCAGTGATCCATCAAATGTATTGGTGGAAATGGCTACCAGGAATAAGGAAATGCTTTCTACTTTTAGGAAGGAGAAATCAATGAAGACTTAAGGTTCCTAGAGTAAGAAGAGGAAATTCTTTAAGAAGAATGGAGCTCGAAAGGGTGGAGCTGCCAAAAAGAGGAAAGCAGATATCGTTTTTTATAAGTGTGAGAAGAAGGGGCACTATACTAATGAGTGTCAATCTGGTGATGGCAAGGTGGCTGTGGAAAGGTAGAATGTGAAGTGCTTTAATAGTGACTAAGTAGGGCATTACAAGAACAAATGTCTAGAAGCAGCCAAGGAAGGAAAGGGAAAGATGTTTGCTTTGGAGCTGTCTACATCAAGACCGACTACAGTTGAGAAAGGAAAGTTTGTGGTGGAAGGTACGCTTTTGATTCATCGCATGTCAGTTAGAGTATTGTCTGATACTGGAGCATCACATTCATTTATCTCATAGTGTTTAGTAGGTAAGTTAAATTTAGAACCATCATACCTTATTACTTCCTTAAGTGTAGCTAATCTAATAGGAGGGTATTCGACTCTGAGGATGAGATGTGACCATTTAAAATTTGAGTTGCTAGGTTATACTTTTTCCTGCAGTTTGTTTGTGTTTGATTTTGCAGGTTTGGGGGTTATATTGGGTATGGATTGGTTGAGCAGATACGATGCTAGGATATTTTGCCAAGATAGGAAAATATCAGTGAGACACCCTTATAGTAATGACTGAATCATATACTTAGTTGGAAATTCGAGTCCAAAAGTTTGTGCTTTATTGGGTGCCATAGAAGTGGAAGATGAGTTAATTCGGGTTTATGTCATCAAAGAATTTACAGATGTTTATGAGCCTGTTATAGGGCTACCATCGAAATGAGCTCTTGAGTTTCGAATAGATCTTGCACTTGGAGCGAACCCATTAGTAGACCACCTAATAGGATGATACCTACTAAGATGAAAGAGTTAAAAGTGCAGTTAGTGGATTTAGAAGGAAAGAGTTTTATTAGACCAAGCACTTTGCCTTAAGGAGCGGCCGCGGTGTTCGTAAAGAAACTGGACGGGTCATTGAGATTATGTTTGATTATCGTAAGCTGAATGAAAAGATGATAAAGAAAAGATATCCCTTGCCGATAATCGATGATTTGTTCAATCAATTGAGTGGAGACAAAGTATTTTCTCAGATGGATTTGGCGATAGGGTTTCATCAATTGAGGGTGGCAGAGGACAGTTTTTTTTAACGGCATTTCGAATGTGATATAGTTTGTACGAATGGTTAGTAATGCCATTCAGATTGACTAATGTTCCTGCTTTCTTTGTGGACTTAATGAACCAAATTTTCCAAGAGCACTTGGATAGGTTCGTGTTGGTGTTCATTGATGACATTTTGATATTTTCTAAGGATGGTAGAGATAATGAGATCCATCTTAGAATAGTGCTTGAAAGGTTGAGGCATCATCAACTAAAAGAAAGGTTTTCAAAGTGTCACTTTTGGAAGAAAGAAGTGAAGTTTCTTGATCATGTAGTTTCAGAGAAAAGGGTTGTTAGTGGATCCAACTAAGATCGAAGTTGTAAATGGTTGGAAGAGACCGGAGATAGTGACCAAGATAAGGAGTTTTCTTGGATTAGCTAGCTATTACTATATATTTATCAAGGATTTCTCGCGGATAGCAGCACCTCTGACAAACTTACCACGAAGGACATAAATTTTGTTTGGTTTGATAAATGTGAGGAAACATTCGTTAAGTTAAAACATTTGTTGACCAATGCGCCCGTGTTAGTTGTGCCATATGTAATCAGGATTTAATGGTGTATACAAATGTATATGGAATATGTTGGTAGCTATGTTAATGCAAAGGGGTAAAGTAATTGCCAATGCTTCTCGACAGTTCAGACCACATGAAGTTAGATGTCCGACTCATGATTTGAAGTTGGCAGCAGCGATTTTCACATTGAAACTGTGGAGACACTACCTCTTATGAGAAAGATTCGACTTATATACAGATCATAAGTCTTTGAGGTATTTATTCATTCAAAAAGAGTTGAATATGAGATAGCAAAGGTAGCTAGAGTTTTTAGTGGCTTATATTTTGGAACTGAGTATACGCCAGGGAAAGGAAACAAACTGGCAGATGCACTTTGTAGGAAACATAAGAATGCGTTGTTAGCTATGTTGGCAAAATGGAAGGATTTAGAGGCATTGACTACTTGTAGTGTGCAGTTAAGATTGACTACTAGTTCTAGTCAAAGTACTGTCAAATTGTCTTGCTTGGAAATTCGACCAATATTGATCGAGAGGATTGCTTCTAGGCAGAGAGATGATCCATTGTTAGCCGAAAGGATTAGAAGACTGGAAAGTGGAACTGAGATTGATGATTTGAAAGATATTAGTTTTGACCAGAGAGTATGGTTAAGGAAGAGGAGACATTTGTGTGTTTCAGATGTTGAAGACCTAAGGAGGGAAGTTCTTTGGGAAATGTCATCGATCGAAGTTTACAATTCATCCTAGTGGAACTAAGATGTATCAGGATATGAAGAGAAGTTTCTTCTGGGAAGGTGCAAAAAAGGATGTAGGCTTATGGGTAAGGCAATATTTGAATTTCCAGCAAGTGAAAGCCGAACATCAGAAGCCGAGTGGGTTGCTGCAGCCCTTAGATATACCAGTTTGGAAATGGGATCCGATATCCATGGATTTTGTTGACGGGTTGCCAAGATCAAACATGGGAAATGAAAATATTTGGGTCATAGTGGATCGACTGACCACGAGTGCACATTTTGTTCTCATTAAGTTTACCAGGACAACACCTATATTGGCTAAGTTGTTTATGAAGAATATTGTTAGACTGCATGGGATTCTAAATAGTATAGTCGGTGACAGAGATGCTTTGTTCACTAGTGAATTATGGAAGATTCTGTAGGAGGTATTAAGTATCAAGCTTAAGATGAGTACCGCTTATCACCCACAGACGTATGGGCAGACAGAGAGAGTCAATAAGGTACTTGAAGATTTGTTGAGAGCTTGTCTACTAGATTTTGGTGGGTTGTGGGAAGACCATTTGCACTTACCTGAGTTTTCCTATAATAATAGTTATCAAACTATTATAGGAATAATGCCTTTTGAAGCTTTTTATGGAAGGCCATGCTAACCACTAGCATGTTGGTTAGAGATCGGAGACAGATTGGTCCTTGGTCCAGATACGGTGAGAGAAGCCACCGAAAAGATTGAGTTAATCCGAGCTAGGATGAGAGAAGCTCAGTCTTGGCAGAAAAGTTATGTAAGAGGCGTAAAGATTTAGAGTTCTCAGTTATAGATCATGTTTCCATTAAGGTATCATCGATGAAGTGTGTGGTATGATTTGGAAAGTCAGGGAAACCGGTACCAGGATTTATTGGACCATTCCCTATTATAGAGAGGATCGAGAAACTCACGTACCAAGTAGAGTTATCGAGTAGTTTGGTAGGAGTCCATAATGTGTTTCATGTTTCTCGTCTTAAAAAGTATATGCATGATTCCGACTGCATTCGAAGACTTAGTAGTGGAACCGGATTTGACTTTTGTGAGACAACCTGTTCGTGTTGTGGTACGTAATGAGAAGATGTTAAGGAACAAGACTGTCAAATTAGTGAAAGTCCAATGGAGTGACAACGAGAAAGACTGTACTTGAGAGACAGAGGACTGGATTAGGGATACTTATCCTGAGCTTTTATGATGGTATGTTCTATATTTGTTGTATATAGACTTAGTGGCTGGTAGGATATACTAGCATCGTTTACAAGTTTGATATGCTTGTTATGTAGTCCTTACTAAATTTCGAGGACGAATTCTTTAGTGGGGAGCTTATAACACCCCTAATTTTAGTTCAATATTCAAGAAATTAAATTGGATAGACTAAAAAGAATAATGTAGTAGGACATGGAGATGAGATTTGAAAATTTATAAGGTCGAGCCATCATTAATCAATTAAGCAAGATTATTTAAACTTGATATAAAGAGGAATAAATGAGAAGGGTATATTAGGAATGGACCCACCTTTTATCTCTAAAACCCTCACCCTCTCATTCATTCTCATTTTACAACATCAAAACTATCTAAAAACCTAATGGAAGAGGCCAGCCATTACTACGGAAACTAGAGGAGGAAAACTACGGCAAATCAAAGGGAAACTAAGGGAATTAAAGGCTTTATCAAATCTCAACTTCAATATCAAATCCAAGGTGAATAATAAGTAGACCATCTCTATTTCTTGTTCTTAAATTCGCCTATAAGTAGTATCCGAATTTTTTTGATAGTTTTTTCCAAGTTATGGATGTATAATCATTGTTTGGAAAAAATAATGATTTATGGAATTTTTTTGAAATTATTTGAATGAGTTTTAAGGGTAAAATCTAGTTTTCAATCTTCAATTTCTTTGATTTTCTGATATGTCATGTAACACGATATTTTGGAGATGGGTTTTTAATTTCATAATTTTCCTAGTTAGATAAATATTTTATTATTTTTTTAAGGTGGAAATTGGGTTTATTTCAGGTTAGTTATTTAAAATAATTAAATTATGTTTTCAATCACGAAATTTTTATATACTGAATAATACAAAAATTCTGAATTTTTGTAATTTATGGGGATTTTTCCCAAGTGTTTATGAATTACTATGGATTTATTAAGCTAGAAGGGCATTTTAAAGTTAATAATTAATTAAGGATATTAATTAATTAAGTTAATGAATGATTTGGGAAAGTAAATTTTGTTTCAGCAAATCTGAAAAGAAAATGTAAAGTTTTGTTGTTGACTAATCATATTTTGACAAGAATTGGGAGTAGGTAGAAAGAATTTACTTTAAAAGTGAAGAAAATAGTTTCTATGATAACTACCACTATGCCATTGATATGCAGCATACCCATGTTGATCGGCCTCAGTAATGAAAAGCAGCATCGATATGGAATAACGCATGGGATACCTATATCATGACTATGGGATGCATTAAGCCATGCGTACAACATCGTCGTTATGGGAATAGCACATCTCAGGGTTATGGAAATCATTGATGGCGTAAGTCATGAATGTCGACATTATATGTTTTGGGGCATAATAGCTGAAGTACCATGCCTTCCCTATTACTTTAACAATGTCGTAAGTAACTATTTTGACTTAAAGTAATAATGCCATTGTTCATCAGCGTCGGCATCCAATAATCCTTTTTTATGACATTACCATGCAGTATCGGTGCCGCATTTCTTCTATACCACCACTGAGGCTTTATAGGCCGTAATGCCATGTTTTTATGATAACAAAAGTTTTGCTTTGAAAGGTGGATAACCTATATCATACGTCTGTCGACAAATTCGTTATCGACATAAGTTTTATGCTTAAAAGAATAGAAATTTTATCTTTTAAATTGGATAGAGGTTCGTGATGTGGTATGTGTAGTATTGATTCCACCTCTCTTCATTTTATATGCTAGCAATGCTTAGTTTTATGAAAACTTAAACTATGTTTTAAAGGGCGAGATAACCAATGTTAAGAAGGTCAATAACCTTATGATTTTGGCAGTTAGCCATATGATTTATAAAAATCTAAAATTATGTTTTCTAACCTTGGATAGAGGTTCTGCATTGCATAGTGCGGCATGAATGCCGCAAATCTTCTATATAAACTGCGGCGAGCTATAGGTCTTCATTTCGACATTAATTGGGGATACCAATGTAGGTTATTTGATTTATCAATTGTCTCATAAATTCGACATTAATCATTGGGGATACCAATGCATATCATTTTTAGATGCTATAATTTAAGGGGTATTCAACCTAATATGGGACACCAATAGACATATGTTGAACATTTGGGTTAAACATGAATAATTGATAAGTGAAGGGTTCATAGTCATCATAGGAAAACTAAGAGATGTGTGCTGGATAGTTTACATCATGCCGGAGATGGATAGTCTCCATATGGTTATTGAAGGGTTCATAGTCATCCTAGGAAACCTATGGGATGTGATGGATAATCCACATCATTTTAAATAAATGAAACCATATGTGATGGGCAGTCCATATGGGAGGGGATAAATGATCCATAAAAATGGTTATATGTAAGATGGATAGTCCACATAACTTTGATGATGAAACCATGTGGGATTGGTGGTCCATATGGTAGGGGATGCTTAATCCAAATAATTACGTGTGAGATGGGTAGTCCATATAAATATAAGATGGATAGTCAGTTGTAATTAAGACAAATAATCAGATGAGAATTATGATGGCTAGTCTAATAACATTAGCATGGGTAGTCCAATATATGTTGCATGACTGCAAATACTTATATTGTTCTAACCATTGTGGATGCAATAGCAAAATATATAGTTAATGTGTTTCTATTAAGATACTAGTGAGGGTAAAACCCATTATGCTTAGTGGCGTGGTCTAGCTAGATACCTATTTTTGGTTCAAGATGGTAGGTTATTATTCACATCAGACTGTTTGTATGACCCGAAGTATTTGTATTTTCCCTTGAACTCTCGGGTACTCATTTGAGTAGGTCGGGAGTAAGGGTTTCTAGGTTTCTAGTAAGATGAATAAGCTTCCTAAGACGTGTAGGAGACAATCTAGCTATTTATGAGATCTTATCTAATCTGCTGTGTTGTTTGATTTTATCTATATAGATGTAATGGTAAGATATATAATTGCCAAGTGCTAGACTCTGATCAACCAAAGGGACATCTTTATATGTTTCTCTTGGAGTATTTTGTAATAATTATATTTTCTTTAAATGTGGGATTGCCAGTGGGATTATGTAATTGATATGAAATGTTATTTATGAAGTGAAATGTGAAATTTTCTATTAAATTATGTTTAAAAATTTTCATATTCATGTGTTTCTAATTATTGATATGATAAAAATACTTGTGTTTTGTCATCAAAAATTAATACCATGGTTAACTGTAGCATCGGTAGCACTTAGTTTCAGACCTCAAAGTGGGGGATGTTATAGTGTAAGTCTTGCCATGCAATGATCATGATGCTACAAGTGCCCCCAAATAGTAACAGACTGCTGGCCTCTGTGACCGGGGGCAGCAGCATTCAACAATAACACATAGCAATAACACACGGCAATATAACACAAGTTGTGTCAAGAATCTGAGGCATGATCCCACAGTCAAGCCGCTAGGATGGATATGCAGCGACCCATAATTTTGATCGCTTCGTCTTTGAATATCAGAACATTTTAAATATAGTTAAGTTTTATAAAAATGATTTTATAACCTTGTTTAATTCCTTTTAATTAATAACTATTGATCGAAAACTTGTTTTGAAATTTTTAACAAAAATAAATACTTTGAATAAATATCGATAATGTGACCGAATATCATTTTATCGGTAAATAGATTTTCATTCAATATAAGTCATTCAAACTTTGTGTACATGTCTAAATTACATACGAAGTCATTAATCGCTAATAAAAATAATTTGACTAAATATGGTTAACTAATTCTACTTTAGAAAGCTTCTAGAAGGTCATTAGGTGGAGATATTTGGTGTAGATATTTTCTATAGCTCATGAGGTGAAAAGTAGTTCACACTGGATGGAGTGGGCTTTGGCCAGCTAAAGGTGACGAGGGGAGGTTATGGTAACCTCTTTAATTCCTAAAACTAAGCTCTTCATTCTCTCATTCTCTTCAAAATAACTTTCTAAAACTAAGAGCAAATAAACCCAAACTTGCACCAACTCTTGCTATACGCCTTAAACAACATAACAACTAATATTATCAACTTGAAGCTAAAAGGAGTGGAGCACACAAGCCCAAGGCCGTAAGCAATTTAGGAAAATTCTTGCCTAGGCCATGAGAAAATGTGAAGGGTATAAGGAATTTTGGAGTTGCTTTAGTTTAGGTAGGAAGTGGTCGCAAGGTTAAGGCTTATGCTTAGTTGTGTACATTTTTAAGGGTGAGAGAACTCACTATTTGAATGTATATGAAGTGTGTTATATGCGTGTTTAAACTATAGTAAAGTGCTTAACTATGTATTATGATAATTTTTGATATTCTTGCTTTGGAAAGAAAGTGGCATATGTATATTGTGTATATGGACTTCTATGACTTTCTATGTCTTGTTCCATGGGCTTGGCATGGTGCACGTAGGTTTGGTTGGATTGTGACTAAATGGGCTTGAATATAAAATGGATTCTATAGCGAATAGTCGCTGTAGAAGCACTTCAAAATGCCTTACTTTGTTAAATTACTATAATATTTTGTAAAGAGATCCCTAGGAGTTTATTGGCATGATTATGATGTATATTGAGCATATTATTTACTACAAAATATAGGATCATAAAAAAATGGTGATCATATCGAAAAGTGGTAAACTTTCTAATATATAATGCTGCCTAGTTCATTGTTTGTACAGCACTCAACGATAGCACTTTCTGGCCGCTTTAGTTTCTCTGAACCCTTTTGACAGAATTCTAGAAATGCTATAGACTTTTGTCCGAACATTAAATTGCTTTAAAATGACTTTTGATTAAGTATTTTTCTATAATATTTTTACAAGTATTTATAACTTATATTAGAATCTTTTAAAAGTAGTTTGGAATTTAAATATATTTTTAATAATTAATTACAAATTATTAAAGTTAAAGGTTTATTTTAATAAATAAAACACGCTTTTTGAAGTTTTGAAATAAATTATAAAATAGTTATTTTGCAGTAATATTTAAATAAATGTTTAAACCATAATTATAAGTATTTTAAAGTATTTATATATATTTTGGAAAATTAGTTAATTATTTTATTAAAGTACTAAAAAGCTTATCTAATATAATATCTTTTAAATTGTTTTTAGAATTTTATTATATATACCTTAGCTTATTAATAAATTAGCATACGTACATCTATATCATTTTTAAAAGGATTTTAAATTATAAATAGATGTTTTAAAAAGGGGATTAGGAGTTGCTTAAGTAGCTTAATCATGCTATAATGATCCGCCTTTTCGATCCTTAGAAGTCGACACTAATACATCCATGGTATTCATGTGTCGGGTACTCAAGTGCCAAATAGAAAGATTATTAGGGTGAAAAGAAAGAAAAAAGAAAAGAAAAACGAAATCAGAAAAGTTATCATAATGTTGAAGCTTATCTAAGGGATGTGGCGGAGAAGGCTCTTAAAAACATGCTAAACGCTAAAAGGAAAAGAACTCTAGATGAGCAAGTGAACGATAATGAATGGGCAGCTCCGTTTACATATGAAATCATGCCAATAGTAATTCCATCTCACGTCAAGATTCCAACTATGAAATGTCACTGTACTACCGATCCTGATGACCATACGATGGCTTTCGACCGCCAAATGGATCTATATAATGCTTCTGGGGCAGTGCGGTGCAGGCTATTCCCAGTAACACTTCAAGGGGCTACTGCAAAATTGTACCGCCAATATCGAGAGAAAACTATTTACTCATGGAAACAATTTTCCTATGAATTCTCTGCTTGGTTCTTCATATGAAAAGATCCCACAGTTGATTATATTTTTTTAGCAAACATCAAACAAAGGCAGGGAAAATCACTGGGTGACTACCTCAAAAGGTTCAATACCGAGGCACTGAAGCCAAAGACATGAACGATAGGGATAAGCTAATTATAGTGCATTCAGGCTTAATAGAAAATACACCTTTTTGAAAAGAGCTCTTCGTTCATAGATGTAAAGATTTACAAGACTTTCACTTCCAAGTTAATAAATTCATTCGAATGGATGAATTACACTATGCCAAAAAGAAAGCTAACCCTAAAGAGGAGAGTGGAAGATTTGGATTTGATCGAGGACACAAAAGGCCAAGGTGGGAAGACTCCAATACTAATTCAATTGCTTTGAACAAGCCATTGTCTTGTATCTATGCCACAAGTAAAGAAAAAGTTAACTTCCTAACTTCATTCAAGGCCAGAAACTACCTTGAGCAAAGAAAGGGGATGATTATTGTGCTTATCATAAAGAGAATGGCCATAAAACTGATGAGTATCGAGTGCTAGCTGGAATTATTCAAAAGCTAACTGTGAAGGACACCTGAAAAAATTCTTCCAAGAAAAATAGAAAGAACCCTGGTGTTTAACGACGAATTTTCTATCAGATTAGAAAATCGCCGATAAATTTCAAATTAAATTAACCGCAAACGCACAACGTACAATTCTAGTACGTGGTGAGTACGGGTCGATCCGTAGGGAATTGTTACATTTTAAATCTTTATTCAATCAAATTAACCAAGAGTTTGAGAATATTTAAGCTAGAAAATGAGAAAAATGACAAAAAGAAAGTGATAAAAATATGAGAGTGTGAAGGCAATTTAGAGGCAATTTCCATTCTCTATGTAACAACCTGCATATTTTACGATTATATATTAAATGTTTTATTTAAATATAGCATCGTTTGTTGAATTTTAAGTCCGAAATGTGACTTTTTGTAAACTGTCGAATCCGGACTCGAGACCACTTCCACTGAGTTCAAACGACATTTACAACTTTTTTGAGTATAAACATTGATATGTTTGGAGTTGATTAGGATTTTGGTATTTTGTTTGGGCTTTGGTTTGTGTTCTAGCCCACTAACCCAACAAGACAACCCAAACTCCTCTACAAAATACCCTAACTCGTCTCCTCTTCATTCATTCCACACATAATTTCCTAACACTCAAGCAAAAGGAAAAATAGGGGAAAAGAGGGGAAATCAAAATTCCTAAGCCTAGATTCTTAGGAAATTCAAACTCAAGTTCTAAAATCAAAGAGAAGCTTAGGTAAGCATCCTCTTCATCTTCTCCAACTCAATTCCTCTTCAATTTTTGATTTTTCCTATAACCTAACTTAGAAAAATCTTTGCATGAAGTAATAGGTTGAAGATCTTTGAGGTGTAGTTGAAGAGAAATCAATCCTAGCTTGTTTTAGAGCTTGTCTTTTCTATTTTGGGTTTAAAGGTGAGTTCTTGAACTCACATCTATGTCTATAGCTTTCATTGTTGTTAGATATGAATTCCGAACATCTATTTCATGTTTAATTGCTTTTGAATTGAATTGGTATGGTGAATTTTCCAATTTTGGTATTTTGAAGTCAAAATCTATGAAAATCCTACTATGGATGTTTGGACATTTTGTTTGGAGTGTATTGAAGAGCCTATAGGGCTGGGTTATCGCTTGGCATAAATCTCTAGCAACCATCGCTCATCCAATCATTTCCGTGTTGATTTGGCCATTAATGGTCTAGGAAAATTTTGCCCTAAGCTTCAGCTCAGATGTCTGGGAAAACACTCAGACGTCTGAGGCAAAGGAATAAAAATTCCAAACCTACGGCTCAGACATCTAAGGTTATTCCCAGACATCTGAGCGATCTGGAAGAAATTTCCAGACCTTCAGCTCAGACGTCTGGGAAAACCACCAAACGTCTAGCGCTGTTAAATTCAGCCAATTTGCCTATTTCTATGTGGGTTTCCGTTTTATCGGTTTTTGTTGATCCGGTTAGTTCTTATCATTTATTATTGACTTTGAAGACTTCTTTTCTGGATTTTTGGGAATATCCATTTGATGGATTTGATATCGATTTTCATGGTTTTAATTCACATCGTCGAATGTGAATTTTTGGTGATTGAATTTTTTTACAATCGTTTCTATGATTTGTCACTTCAAAATACAAAGGTTTTTATAGTAGTAGTAAATACTAAAACTCTTTCACAAAAACGATTTCAACACTATTTTAATACAAAGCTCATTTTTAAAACCGTTTTCCAATCTATTAATATAAACAAACCTTTACCTCATTCGTATGAGAAATCCAATTAAACGACTTAGCAAAACAAGTGGTATGAAACACTTGCATTTACTTCGTCGATTAATTCTTGGACTTGTTCGATTGAAATCTCATGACAATTTTTGAGTGAAAGTCTACAGTTTGTTCATAAATATTTAAGTTAAGCCAGCAATTATGGGACATGAAGCCTAACTCATTTATTTACTAGCTTAGGGTAATTACACTTATTGATCTATGACGATCATTTTGAGGTTTAAACTAGTGATATGCGATGTCTCATTGTCCGCGTGGGGGACTGTACCCCGTTCTGTTGAGCTTCGTCTCATTTTTTATAGGCTAGCGACCTATGGGTTTTATGGAGTTCGGTTCATCGGGCGTATCGTTGTACTACGTTGTTGTTCCGGCTTATTTTAGTTTCAGGTTCCTCGGGCGTATCATTGTACTACGTCGTTGCACCGGCTTTATGGGTTAGCGACCCATGGGATAGCGTCCCATTTGTGATACACGTGTTGGTGAGTTTTCATGCTCCCGTTTATGATAGGCCTCCCCCTTTTTATGTTTTCTGGATTACTAATTATTGATTTTTAGAATTTGTGTTTCACTAATTTTTGTGATTTGCATTGATAAGCTCTATCAATATTTTTGATTTGGTGAATAAGCTAAAGAATATGACATTCTTTTTGGTGTTTGAGAAAACTTGAGATATTGTATGATTTTTGTTGTTATCATATATATTTGTCATATCCCTTATCCTATCTCTTGTTACATGATAATTATAGCTAGACTGATCCATTTATTATTTTTCTTATCAAATAATACTCGGGTCAGACCGAGGTGTTTCAGGTGCTTCCACTTGACTTCTTAACAGGGACTAGCTTTTGGCTAACTACTTTAGCTTAGTAGTTTTTGTTTTTATACATTCGAGATAGGGACTCCTTGATGTATACATATTCTTTTGTCTAGCACTTGTACCTATTCTTTTGTGATGTAGTGGATCTTGTATGACCACTACTTTGATGTACACTTCTATGTGATTACATTCATATCTATTTCCGCCTTAGTGATGTGAATATTTGTGACTGATTTATGTTATGCTTATTTTATATTTGTTTCCGAAGGCCATATAGCCACTGTGTAGTAGCTTTTAGTTTGTATTTTATATGTCAGATTTTCTCTTGAAATGAAATACATGACATACTATCTGACATATCGGTACTCGCACAAAGCAATTACACAGATGGTCGCTCCTCAACAGCCTTATTCTTTGTTCTAGTTGACGACATTACCTAGTAGTGTCCTTGGTTATTTTTAGTATAGAGGTGGGGCATCACAGCTTGGTATCAGAGCCAAACTTCGGAACAATATAGAATATTATGACAAGGATCATTGTCCTAAGTCTCCTTTAGGAATCGTGCCATAGGATTTAATTCGAGTCTTCGTACCATTCTATCCTATTTTCTTTTATGATGCCTTGTTTTATGAATCAAGTTTGTTTGATATTCATTCCAAGAATAACTTTTTTCCTCTTCTTTCTTTCTTTATTAAAGAAGAGAAATGGTTAGACCTGGCCGTCCAGCGCCGGTCAATCCAGTGCTACTCCTCAGGATGTTTTCCCAACAGCTTTTGGATCTTGAAAAGAATGCTCAAGCTACCGGACCCATTCCTGAGCCTACTCATCCTAAATCCGGGTTTGCACGCTTGTGCAGTGATTATACCACTTTGGGTGGAAGGCCATTCAAGGGTTTCGAAAGTATTATAAAAGTCCAAGCTTGACTTAGAACATGCGATCGCATCTTTTCTCGCATGAACCTTGTGGATCTATATCGAGTCCAAGTGGCTTCTAGCATGCTCCAGGAGAGAGCATTAGATTGGTATGTGCTTTTGATTTTGGAAATTGTAGAAGCGGATCTTACTTAGGAGCAATTCCTGGAAAGGTTCACGTTGAATTTTGTGCCAGAAGCTGAAAAAGTAACTTTAGCTCGATGCTTTATTGACCTTATTCAAGGTGAATCTTCTGTGACAGATTATGTCGCATCATTTGAATCCCTCTCTTAATATGGGGTCGAGTATATCAATACCCCATTGAAGAAAAATCAGAGGTTTATCTATGGGTTTAATAAGAATATCAAAAAGGCTTTACTTTTGAAACTAGAAGTGCATTTCGATCAGCTTGTAGATATCGCTCTTCGACTTGAAGGGGCCGATAAAGAAAGTGATGGTGATGTTGGGGGTGCCAAACATAACTTCAATAACAACAAGAAGAGGCAACCCAACAGTAAGTTCAAAGGCCCTAATCCTAACAAGAAAGGGAAGCAAGCAACTTCGGTAGCAAAAACTCCTACCTCTAGTCGTGGACAATGCAACAATTGTGATTCTAGAGACCATTAGGCGAATAGGTGTCCGAAACCCCTTTATTTTCGCTATTGCAAATGTTCGGGTCAACTTATATCTTTTTGTCCCAAACTTCAAAGTATGAAAGAGGGAAAGCTGAATGTTGTGCAAGCCCCTAATAACACTCCTCTTGGTCAAGGTATTTCTCATTTTGTCCTTGATGGCATTATTATGTTTCGTGATCATCCTATTCGAGTTCCTTTTGATACGAGTGCATCTCACTTTGTTATATCAAAAGAACTTGTTGATACTTTTTCTTTAAATGTTATGGGCTTGATGACTTCATTAAAAATTGGAAATCCGATTGGTGGATCCGCAACACTCAGTTTATTTTGTAAGGATGTTGAAATTATTCTATGTGATTATGCTTTCCGTGCCGACTTGCTTGTTATGCGTTACTTAGGTTTCGGAATGATTTTGGGAATGGATTGGCTTAATCATTATGAAGCCCACATCCTATGTCCCGAGAGGACTATCAATCTACGACATCCCCAATCTGTTAGGCAGATTTCTATTATTCTTAAAGATTCAAATTCTAATTCGGTAGCATCCTTATATTCTCCAAGTCCGCATGACGACGATAATGATGATGAGGAAGATGTCATTTCCCTCATTCACGTTGTTTGTGAATTTCCCGACATCTTTGAGCCCGTTTTAGGATTACCACCTGAGCGAGCAATCGAGTTCAGAATTAATCAAATCTTTGGAGCTCTACCTATCACTCATCCTCCTTATCGTATATCTAATAAGGAAAATGAGGAGATGCGTAAACAATTATCCGAATTAGAAGCAAAACAGTTTATTCGATCTAGTTCCTCTCCTTGGGGTGCTTTAGCTATCTTTGTGAAGAAATTCGATGGTACACTTAGGCTTTGTGTTGACTACCGCAAGCTTAATGATCTCACCATCAAGAATAAATATCCATTACCTCAGATTGATGATCTATTCGATCAACTTAGCGGTGCTAGAGTCTTTTCATAGTTAGACTTTAGCAACCGGTTTTCATCAGCTTCGCATTGCAGAGGATAGCATTCCTTTGACATCGTTCCGTACTCGTTATGGATCTTATGAATGGCTTGTTATGCCAGTTGGTTTAACGAATGCTCCATCTTATTTCGTTGACCTTATGAATCGAGTTTTCAAAGACTTCCTCGATAGATTTGTTCTCATATTTATCGATAATATTCTTGTTTATTCTAAAACCAAAGAATAGCATGAAAAACATCTTCGAATTGTGTTGAAAACCCTTAGGAGCAATCAATTGAAAGCAAAATTTTCTAAGTGCCACTTTTGGCAATCCCATGTGAAATTTTTTGGACATATTATTTCTGAATCCGGAATTTCCATGGATCCTTCAAAGATTGAGGCAATTCAAAATTAGGAGAGACCGGAGAGTGTGACGGAAATCCGTAGCTTTCTTGGATTGGCGGGCTATTACCGTTGGTTCATAAAAGACTTTTCTAAAATTTCCGTACCTCTTACTAGTTTGACAAAGAAGGGAGTTACGTACATTTGGTCAGACAAATGTGAAGCTGCTTTTCAGAAATTAAAAGAACTCCTTTCCGATGCTCCTATTCTTGTGATTCCCGAAGGGAACCAAGACTTGATTGTTTATACCGGTGCTAGTCGTGTTGGTTTGGGAGCCGTTCTCATGCAAAGGGAACGTGTTATCGCTTATGATTCTAGGCAATTAAAGCCTGCCGAGACTAGATATGCCACTCATGATTTAGAGCTCGCGGCTATTATTTTCGCTCTTAGAATTTGGCATCATTATCTTTTGGGAGAGAAATTTGTTCTCTACACCGATCATAAATATTTGAAGTATTTATTTTATCAAAAGGAACTTAATTTGCATCAACAACGTTGGTTCGAATTCCTTGCATCTTATGATCCTGATATTCTCTATACTCCCAGAAAGGGAAATCGTGTTGATGATGCCCTTAGCCGAAAGCAACAAGCAGTTGTTTCCATGATGTTATCCGAATGGAATGGTCTCTAGACTTTGTCCACTTGTGAGATTCAAGATCGTGAATCCAATTCATGTTCACCTCTTGTTTTATGTAGCCTTGAGGCTCATCCTTTTCTTTTAGACTGCATCCTTGAAGCTCAAAAGCGAGATCTCGAATTGGCTCTTCTTAGCCAAAGTTTTAAGGATAAAAATAAGGTTGATGGTTTGAAAGACTTTGATATTGATGCTCGCGGAGGCATTCGAAAATTTGGTAGACTTATTGTGCCAAATATCGGTGATCTTCGTAAAGACATTTTAGAAGATTCTCATCGTTCTAAATTTACCATTCATCCCGGTAGTAGTAAAATGTACGCGGACATGAAGCGACTTTATTATTGGGATGGAATGAAATATGATATTGCTAACTTCATTAAGCATTGCATGACTGGCTAACTCATGAAGGCCGAGCATCAAAGGCCCGGTGGGTTATTGCAACCTTTAGACATTCCTATTTGGAAGTGGGATCAAATTTCCATGGACATTATTGATGGTCTTCCCCATTCTCTTTGGGTCATGACAGTCTATGGGTGATTGTTTATAGACTTACAAAATCCGCCCATTTTATTCACGTTCGGTCCAATCAGATCGTACATCTTTTGGCCAAATTCTATGTTAAAGAAAAATTTCAATTGCATGGAGTTCCTACTTCTATTGTTAGCGATCGTGATCCATTTTACTAGTGGATTTTGGAAGGGTCTTCCAAAAGCTTTAGGAACGAAGCTTAATTTTAGCAACGCTTATCATCCTCAGTCCGATGGACAAACAGTGCTTGTGAAGCAAACTCTTGAAGATCTTTTTCGTGCATGTGTTCTTGATTTTGGTGAAAGTTAGGAAGATCATATTTCTCTTGTTGAATTTTCTTATAATAATAGCTTCCAGTCTAGTATTGGTATGGAACCTTTCGAGGCCCTCTACGGAAGGCCATGCCGATTTCCTTCGTGTTGGCTTGAAGCCAATGAGAAGCTGGTTTTAGGTCCAGATTTTATTCGTTATGCCACAGAAAAGATTGACCTTATTCGTCATAGGAACGAAGCTCAAAGTAGACAAAAATCCTATGCCAATAACCGAAGAAGGAATTTAGAATTTTCTGTGGGAGATTTGGTATTTATTCGTGTTTCACCTATGAAGGGTGTTGTGCGTTTCAGTCGATCGGGAAAATTAGCACCTCGTTATATTGGCCCATTTCCCATCACCGAACGAATTGGTTTCGTGGCTTATCGCCTTTCATTACCGGCTCAATTTTCTACTATTCATGATGTATTCCACATTTCTCAACTACGGAAATGCCTTAGAGATTCCGATTCTATTCTTGAGTCCGGTGTTATTGAATAAATTGAAGTTTCACCTAATTTGACTTATGAGCAACATCCTATTCGTATCATTGCTACGGAGGTTAAACGCCTTCGTAATAAAGATGTTTCGCTTGTGAAAGTTCAATGGTCCGCAAATCCTAAAGATTGTTCTTGGGAATCCAGAGAGTTCATCGAGCGAACACATCCGGACTTACTCTCTCATGCTCCTTAAGGTGAACTTCTCACTTCAAATTTTACTTTTATGTTGTTATGTCTTAGAGTGGTTGTTACTCTTTATTTTCTTCTTAAGTATGGCGAGGACGCAATTTCTTTAAGGAGGGGAGTCTGTAACAACCAGCATATTTTACGATTATATATTTAAATGTTTTATTTAAATATAGCATCGTTTGTTGAATTTAAAGTCCGAAATGTAATTTTTTGTAAACGGTCGAATCCAGACTCGAGACCACTTCCATTGATTTCAAAATGACGTTTACAACTTTTTTAAGTATAAACATTGATATGTTTGGAATTGATTTGGATTTTGGTATTTTGTCTGGGCTTTGGTTTGTGTTCTAGCCCACTGACCCAACAAGATAACCCAAACTCCTCTACCAAATACCCTAACTCATCTCCTCTTCATTCATTCCACTCATAATTTCCTAACACTCAAGCGAAAGGAAAAATGGGGGAAAATAGGGAAAATCAAAATTCCTAAGCCCTAGATTCTTAGGAAATTCAAACTCAAGTTCTAAAATCAAAGAGAAGCTTAGGTAAGCATCCTCTTCATCTTCTCCATCTCAATTCCTCTTCAATTTTTGATTTTTCCTATAATCTAACTTAGTAAAGTCTTTGCATGAAGTAATAGGTCGAAGATCTTTGAGGTGTAGTTGAAGAGAAATCAATCCTAGCTTGTTTTAGAGCTTGTCTTTTCTATTTTGGGTATAAAGGTGAGTTCTTGAACTCACAACTATGTCTATAGCTTTCATTGTTGTTAGGTATGAATTCCTAACATTTATTTCATGTTTAATTGCTTTTCAATTGAATTGGTTTGGTGAATTTTCCATTTTGGTATTTTGAAGACAAAATCTATAAAAATCCTACTATGGATGTTTGGACATGTTGTTTGGAGTGTATTGAACAGCCTATAGGGCTAGGTTGTCGCTTGGCATAAATCCCTAGCTATCATCGCTCATTCGATCGCTTTCGACTTGATTTGGTCATCAATGGTCCAGGCAAATTTTGCCCTGAGCTTCAGCTCAGACGTCTGGGAAAACACTCAGACGTCTGAGGCAAAGGAATAAAAATTCCAGACCTACGGCTCAGACATCTGAGGTTATTCCCATACTTCTAAGCGATCTGGAAGAAATTTCCAGACCTTCAGCTCAGACGTCTGGGAAAATCACCAGACATCTGGTGCTGTTAAATTCAGCCAATTTGCCTATTTTTATGTGGGTTTTCGTTTTATCGGTTTTTGTTGATCCGGTAAGTTCTTATCATTTATTATCGACTTTGACAACTTCTTTTCTGGATTTTTGGGAATATCCATTTGATGGATTTGATATAGATTTTCATGGTTTTAATTCACGTCGTCGAATGTGAATTTTTGGTGATAGAATTGTTTTACAATCGTTTCTATGATTTGTCACTTCAAAATACAAAGGTTTTTATAGTAGTAGTAAATACTAAAACTCTTTCACAAAAACGATTTCAACACTATTTTTAATACAAAGCTCGTTTTTAAAACCGTTTTCCAATCTATTAGTATAAACAAACCTTTACCTCATTCGTATGAGAAATCTAATTAAACAACTTAGCAAAACAAGTGGTATGAAACACTTGCGTTTACTTCGTCGGTTAATTCTTAGACTTGTTCGATTGAAATCTCGTGACAATTTTCGAGTTAAAGTCTACAATTTGTTCGTAAATATTTAAATTTAGCCAGTGGTTATGGGACCTGAAGCCTAACTCATTTATTTACTAGCTTAGTGTAATTACACTTATTGATCTATAACAATCATTTTGAGGTTTAGACTAGCGATATGCGATGTCTCATTGTCCGCGTGGGGGACTGTACCCCGTTCTGTTGAGCTTCATCTCATTTTTTATAGGCTAGCGACCTATGGGTTTTATGGAGTTCGGTTCATCGGGCGTATCGTTGTACTACGTCGTTGTTCCGGCTTATTTGAGTTTTAGGTTCCTCGGGCGTATCGTTGTACTACGTCGTTGCACCGGCTTTATGGGTTAGCGACCCATGGGATAGCATACCATTTGTGATACACGTGTTGGTGAGTTTTCATGCTCCCGTTTATGATAGGCCTCCCCTTTTTTTATGTTTTCTAGATTATTAATTATTGATTTCTAGAATTTGTGTTTCACCAATTTTTGTGATTTGCATTGATAAGCTCTACCAATATTTTTGATTTGGTGAATAAGCTAAAGAATATGACATTCTTTTTGGTGTTTGAGAAAACTTGAAATATTGTATGATTTTTGTTGTTATCATATATATTTGTCATATCTCTTATCCTATCTCATCTTACATGATAATTATAGCTAGACTGATCCATTTATTATTTTTCTCATTAAATAATACTCGGGTCAGACCGAGGTGTTTCAGGTGCTTCCACTTGACTTCTTAGCAGGGACTAGCTTTTGACTTTTGGCTAACTACTTTAGCTTAGTAGTTTTTGTTTTTATACATTCGAGATAGGGACTCCTTGATGTATTCATATTCTTTTGTCTAGCACTTGTACCTATTCTTTTGTGATGTAGTGGATCTTGTATGACCGCTACTTTGATGTACACTTCTATGTGATTACATTCATATATGTTTCCGCCTTAGTGATATGAATATCTGTGACTGATTTATGTTATGCTTATTTTATATTTGTTTCCGAAGGCCACATAGCCACTATGTAGTAGCTTTTAGTTTGTATTTTATATGTCAGATTTCTTCTTGAAATGAAATGCATGACATACTATCTGACATATCGGTACTCGCACAAAGCAATTACACAGATGGTCGCTCCTCAACAGCCTTATTTTTCATACTAATTGATGGCATTACCCAGTAGTTTCCTTAGTTAGTGTGAGTATAGAGGTGGGGCGTCACAGCTTGGTATCAGAGCCAAACTTCGGAACAATATAGAATATTTTGACAAGGATCATTGTCCTAAGTCTCCCTTAGGAATCGTGCCTTAGGATTTAATTCGAGTCTTCGTACCGTTCTATCCTATTTTCTTTTATGATGCCTTGTTTTATGAATCAAGTTTGTTTGATATTCATTCCCAGAATAACTTTTTTCCTCTTCTTTCTTTCTTAAAGAAGAGAAATGGTTAGACCTGGCCGTCCCAGCGCCGGTCAATCCAGTGCTACTCCTCATGATGGCTGTAATAGCCCGCTATTTTCAACTATTCGCATCCGCACAAGTCGGACTTGAATTGTTCAAAATATCAGATTGTTAATTTAAAATTTGGCAAACTCAGCATACATAGTAAATAAATCAATCACAAAATCACAGACACAGAGTAATAAAATAAAATGCAGCGGAATAGATAAATAGTAGTTCATGAAGCTACTATATAGCATCAGAGTCAGAATAAAATACAACAGAATATCTCAAATACAGTGAAGTCTCCAATACGAACATATGGCTTCTCAGAACCAATCAACTGGAAAAGCTGGAAGCTAAATCGATAGCTGGATCTCCAAACGAAGCTCCAAACTCCAAAGATGAGTCTCAAATGCTGTATCACTCAGTCTGACACGAGCGTAAAGCAAACACAAAACACTCGAGTCAGGATTAACATTCTTATATCAATAAATCCAACTCAAGTGAAATATCAATTGAAATACAAGTAACTCAGAGGATGTTTGGGATAACCATCCTCTAAGGATCCGTAGAACTATCTACAATGTAGAAGTGTACTTTATTAACCACCAAACGTCATTATAACACCGTGGTCCTTTCAAAATAATTTATACTTCAAACCCAAAATATCATTTCCATTAAATATATATATATATATATATATATATTACCTCAATTTCACAAATTGATTCCAATCAATTCGAGTTTCAAATTCAAATTTAATTCAATCAAGATCTATCCATTTTAATTCAATTCAGTTTCTAAATAACAAATTCAAATTTTATTGATTTCAAATACAAATCTGAATAAACCATTTAAATTCCAGTATATTTCAAAGCTTTAATATTCAACATTTTCAAAGTTCAATTTAACAGTTTCATATAGATCTCGATTTAACCTCATTATTATTTAGTCTTGAAATATTCACTTAATAAATTTAGTATTATTTAAATAACCTTAAAGTACCTTTAAACTAAATATTCCTTTCGATTTATTTAAACTTGAAATATCCATTTAAGCACTTTAAATCAAAAATCAAGTTATAAAAAAAATCAAATCTTAAACTTCAAATTCAATAGTTCAAATCGATTTAATTTAGTAGAATTCTTAATTAAATACAATTTCAATTTATTCAACTTTATCTTCTCAACCTTAACTTATTCAAATTATTACAACAATCTATTTGAAATATAAATTTAAATAAATACTTAAACATATTATATGTATTAAATCAATCTCAATAATATTATTATTAACTCTATATATAAAATTACCATTTATATATAATATTTTAAGAACCAATATTTATTAAAACCCATATATTTCTTTTCAAAACCATAGAAATTATTTTCAAACATTTATATATATATGGACCAACGGTGTCTGTATATATTTTCCTATCCTATGGTCAAGTGATACGGATATTTATCATTTCAATCCGTAATTTAAATATATACGGGTAGATATCATTTCGACCCGCAATCCCACATTCAATTCAAATGAAAATCGCTTGGTTTTATCATTTCAACCTATATGAAATTCTCCTGTTCTAAAGTCCATTTGGGTATGTATCATTTCAACCCATAGTGAATTCTAAACTACAGGGAACTTGCAGAATGATAAAAGATAATATAATAATATAACATGCATATATCATCAATAACAGTATAATATAAACAATAAGATATGGTGTCATATCCCACAGGTGAACAGTTACAGATAATAGCATATATATAACAATTTAAATAACAACAGCGGCATATTTCAATTGTCGTTTCAATTGAAATCAAATTTAATAAATATAAGAACGTTAATCGTGAGTGATTGCTCACCTTTCGAGGCTAGAGAAAGACGAGACAAGATGGAAATGGGCACGAACAAACAAGCATAATTGACAAATCATCGAACTGATGTGGATAAGCACGAAGTGACAACAGGATAGCGCGCCTGTTATCCCGCCTTTTGGCAAGGACGTAACACCAAGGAATTGACTAGTAACCAGTGACGGCCCGTCCCAGAGATCAGTTATGTACGGGCCCACTACGGATATCGATGAATTTTGTCCGAGTCCGGATCGAGCCAAAATTGGTAGGACATAACGAGCTAAGCCATGAGAGCCAACGTTTCAAATCTCAAGTCAATCCGAGTTTGTATGCTCGAGTTATGAGCGATACAAGATTGGATGAAAATCAATTGTCGATCGACTCGCTCCTTCGACTCGCTTCGCAACACTCAGGAGAAGCCAACTTCGACTCGCTCCATGTCCCTCAGAGCTTCTCTCTTCGACTGGCTACCTTCGACTCGCTCCGTATCCCTCAGATGCCAACTTCGACTCGTTCCTGTTCGACTCGCTTCACAGCCATCTGAAGTACCTGCTTCCACTCTCTTCGCTCAAAGGCCTTCTTCGACTCGCTCCCCTCGAACCACTGAGCGACTCCATCAACTTCGACTCCACTGCTCAAACCCCCCAGAACTGTTCTCTTCGACTCGCTCTAGTTTGGAACCATCCAAAGTGCACGCTTTGACTCGCTCCGCTCAAACAGCTATCTTCGACTCGCTCAATCATGGCTCACTTCAACTCGCTCAATCAATGCGCGCTTTGACTCGCTCAAAACAGCGTCAAAGGCAGAGCGATCCAGAAAGCGCCACGTCACCGAGTCGAAGCAGAAGCGAGTCGAAACGGAAGCGAGTCGAAGGAAACAGCCTACCGAAAACTCCATTTCGTACCGATCATATCTCCCAATCTACAAGTCCAAATGCTATGAAATTTTCACAGAAGACTACATGCATGCTGAAGAATGTCCACGCCAAATTTCGACTCCATTGGATGAAATCTTGATCGAGTCGAAATATGTCCGTATCGATCACGGATCGGACCGAAACTTCATGGGCTTGGGCATGCAAGCCTGGTCACGTGCCAGAGAGGGTCTCCCGAGATCTGAGCGAAATATCAGCCTCCTACACCTATAAATAGACCCCCAAAGCCAACAGAAAAGGGGTTCTTCTTCCTCTTTGAGATCTCCAACGCCCGGACTCCGCCAGATCCAGATCTGAACTCAATTGCTGCTGCCATAAACAAAATTCACTGCTGCAAATCACAATTGACTATTGTAAATCATTGAATTCACTTGTAAACGCAAAAGAAAGATCAATAAAGCAAACTATTTCATTGTGGACGTAGGCTATACACCGAACCACTCTAAATTCTTGTGTCTCCCTGCACTTTAATTATTCTCATTTCTGAAATTTGGAGTTTTTGTTAGATAATTCTTCTTTTTCCATTTACTTTCTTCACTTTATCTCTTCAAAGACTTCCGAAGAGTGTTGTGCCCAATTTTGGTACAAACACTTTGGTGCTTTCACTGAGAAAAACCCAAATTTTCTCCTGCTCTTTGGATCTCCTATCTATATTGGATTGCAAAAATCTAGGAAGAAGATCTAGATCTAGAACTTTGAAGCCCTTTCCTTCTATTCAGATTTGCAATCAGATCTAGGAAAGGACTTCATCAATTCATTATGGTGAGCACACGTACCACCTCTACAGCTGCTGATCAAGGAGCACAGGATCGACAAAATCCCGTGCAATCACCTCCATCCAACCAAAATGCTGCGGGACCTCCAGATCCATCAGGTCCAATCACTAGACAAGAATTCCAGACATTGCTTCAAGAGTTGACGTAAAGTCGACAGCAACTAGCGGAACAACTACGCGCCAACACGGAGTTGACTAATTAGCTAAATTGCCAAAGGCGAAGAAGATCCGGAAGAGACCAAGGTTCTCACTCTTCCACAGAAAGTTCAGCCTCCTCCGATGGCCAAACTAGATCCACACGTCCACGGCTAGGTGCAAGCTACACCCAAGCCACGGGACTCCAACCTACTTTGAACCTTGGGCAACCTAGAGCTGGACCATCCGCTAGTCTCCACACAGAACCTTCAACTCGAGGAGGAGCTGCTCCTTATCATGTTACCGGTAACATTGCCACTACCACCACTGTCGGACGGGGAGGTGACGCTAGAAACCAAGCTGATCCTCAACGTAGCCAACGAGAGCAGACTCCTGAGCCTTATGTCCCTGAGGATGTTGAACTAAGGAGGCGAAACACAGACCGTCGACCACGTCCGGTCCAGACTCGCGCTGTGGAACCCGACCATACCTTGGCACAACATGCTCCAAGTGTCCGAACACCAGATATACCGGCGATGATCCGCCAAATGATCCGTGAAAGTCAGGGTCTCTCTAATGACGACTGGGGAATCTCCCGAAGTCATACCCCTTTCACCGATGATGTTTTATATGCTGAACCACCTCGTCACTTCAGGATGCCAGCTTTGCCAGTTTATGAAGGAAGTTCTGATCCTAATCAACATGTCCTGAAATACGAATGGCTGTTGAATGCTGCTAGAGCTGATGACATGGTAAAGTGCCATAGTTTCCCCATTTCCTTAGGGGGCATCGCTACCATGTGGTTCACTCGTTTGCCACCACGATCCATCTCTAACTTTGACCAGATGGCCACCAAGTTTGTCGAACAATTCTGTATGCATGTGGCGAGGCCAAAGGACGTTAACACTCTATCTAGTGTTACGCAAGCTCCTGGAGAAACACTTAGACGTTACTTGGAGCAATTCCACGCTACGTGTGTAGAAATAAGCAATCCCAACGATAACTCTATCCTGATGGCTCTGACTAAGGGGATTGATGCTGATTCCGAGTTCGGAAGTTGGTTAGCTGGGAAACCACCTGCGTCATTGGACCGTTTCTATTCCAAGGCAGCCTAATTCCTGAGAAGGGAGGATGCGAAACAGTCTAGGAAGCAGGATGACGCAGGGCCCAACATTGAAGGTATCCAGAGTAACGTCGCTGTTAAACAGTCTGGGGATAGTTCTGGAAAAATTCAGTTGAACGTCCAAAATAAACAGAATCAGCCGAGGGACAATAGAAACCAAAACAAAAAACGCGATCAGGATCGTGGACCACGGCGTAGAGCTTCCATGTACGATAATTACACTCCATTGAACACATCATTGGAGAATGTATATTTGCAAACCTGCAATACCATGCAGTATAAGAAGCCTGCCCCAAAACCACCAACGGAAAGACAAATCCAAACAGGAAAGTTCTGTAGATTCCATGAGAGTTATGGTCACAACACCAATGAGTGTCGTCACTTACAAGACCTCATTGAAAAACTGATACGAGAGCGGAAGTTGGATCAGTATGTACGGGCGCCGCAATCCGGTGGTGCGGGCCCATCAAATCAGAGTCATGCACCGAACCAGGAAAGACAGGATGAACCCGCTCGTGCAAACGGGAGGTTGGTCATCAATACAATAAGTGGTGGTCCTCACCCAGCAGATCGAAGCTGGAAGGAAATGGAGTCGTATGCCAGTTCTATCAGGCATGCGGACTTCGAGTGTTGCATTAGTTTTGATGAGGGGGCTCCGGCCAAGCAACAGAAAACGATGACGGATGACATTGTGTTCAGGAGCAGAGGCGCAGATAAAATCGAAGCTCCCACTATCGATCCACTGGTCATCTCAGCACAAGTAGGTCCCGCTTGGATAAAAGGATCTTAGTTGACAGTGGAAGCTCTGTGAATATTTTGTTCAAGCGAGCTTATGATCAAATGAAGATGGAAGCCGCAGACTTGAAGCCCTGTCAATCTCGAGTCCATGGTTTCAATGGAAGTGCCACAATCCCCACTGGTATGGTGGAACTGCCAGTAGAGTTTGGAGTTGGAGAACGTCGGAGAGTACGGATGTTGCAGTTCATCGTTTTGGACATAGACTCCCCTTACAATGCTTTCTTGGGCCGACCGACCCTCGCTGAATTCTGAATAGCCATTGCCCCATGGTGTTTGACCTTAAAATTTCCCACTGATCATGGAATAGGAATCGTTCAGGGAGATCAGGCCACTACCAGAGCCTGTTATGTTGCTGAGCTGCGGGAGGCGCAGTGAAAGGAGAAGGGAAAGGGCGTAGAGGAATCTCTCTGCATCCGTTTCGCCGATAATTGACAATCAACGCCCGGGCCCAGGCCCGGGCACCCGAGCCAATTCCTCAAGGATCTTGACCCGAGAGAAACTGAAGACGAAGGAGAATCTAAAGAAAGTCAAGCATCCCCGGCTGAGCTAACGATTGATGTCCCAATTGACAATAACGATGATTCAAAAATGATAAAGATTGGATCTCAGCTAAGCCAGAAAACTCAAGAGGAATTGGTTGAATTTACGCGGGCAAATCTTGACGTATTTGCCTGGACACATTCTGATATGTGTGGGATCTCGCCGGACATCGCGAGCCACACTCTGAACATTGACCCGCGGCATGTCCCGGTCAAACAAAAAAGGCGCGGTATGGATCCAGAGAGATCTGCCACCCTTAAAGTGGAAGTAGAAAAGCTTGAAGCGAATGGATTCATTCGGGATGCGCTATATCCTGAATGGGTGTCAAACCCCGTGCTCGTCTAAAAGCCAAACGGGAAGTGGAGAACATGTGTCGACTATTCCGATCTGAATAAAGCGTGCCCCAAAGACAGTTTCCCGCTTCCTAGAATTGATCAGCTAGTGGATTCGACGACTGGACATGAACTCTTATCCTTCATGGACGCGTATTCAGGCTACAATCAGATACCGATGCATTTACCCGATCAAGAACATACCAGCTTCGTGACCAATCTGGGACTTTACTGTTACAAGGTTATGCCATTCGGACTCAAGAATGCCGGGGCTACTTACCAACGGTTGGTCAATCGGATGTTCGCTAATCAAATCGGGAAGACAATGGAAGTATATGTAGACGACATGCTTGTGAAGTCACGACTCTCCACCGACCATGTAAAAGACCTGGAAACTATGTTCAACATACTTCGGGAGTACAAGATGAAGCTCAACCCACTGAAATGTCACTTTGGAGTTGCATCCGGAAAGTTCCTTGGGTTCATCGTTAACGCCCGGGGAATCGAAGCCAATCCCGAAAAGATTTGGGCAATCAGAAATCTTGAAACTCCCAAAACTATAAAGTAAGTCCAAAGTCTCAATGGAAAGGTAGCAGCATTGAGAAGGTTCATTTCAAAGTCCACTGACAAATGCATTCCCTTCTTCGATCTGATTCGAAAAGGGAAACAAAACTTTGAATGGACCATGGAATGCGAGGGCGCTTTCCAAGCACTAGTTCAACATCTGTCCACACCACCAATACTGTCAAACCCTATCGATCATGAAAAGTTGTTCATATATTTGGCGATATCAGAAAACGCTATCAGCGCTGCATTAATCCCAAGAAGAAGACAAGATACAGAGGCCGGTATACTATGTCAGCAAACGATTGACTGGGGCTGAAAGAAATTATCCGAAGCTGGAAAAGTTGGCTTACTACCTTGTCCTTGCATCAAGAAAACTCCGACCATACTTCCAGGCACATTCCATTATTGTTTACACCGACCAGCCGTTACGACAGGTCCTTTCGCAGCCTGAGACGTTTGGTAGGTTACTCAAATGGAACATCGAACTGAGCCAGTTTGACCTTACTTACGCTCCGAGACGGGCCATACAAGGACAAGTCCTAGCCGATTTCATAGCTGAATTTACCATCCCAGAGGACTTGCCCGAAGCCAGTGGGTCCGCCGAATACGTCTGGAAACTTTATACCGACGGAGCATCAAACGACCGGTGCTTAGGCGCTGGTATTGTGCTTGAAACTCCCGAGGGTCGATCCATATGTTATGCCTTAAAGTTCAATTTCCATGCGACTAATAATGAAGCTGAATATGAAGCCCTCCTAGCCGGCTTGAAACTTGCTAGAGATTTGAGAATTATCGTGGTGGAAGTTTATTGTGATTCACAATTAGTTGTGTGTCAGGTACGAGGAGAGTATCAAGCAAGAGATCGAAGGTTGGTTGCTTACTTAGCTCGAGTTAAGGAAGTACTAGACCATTTCGATTACTACGCCATCTACAGTATACCTCGAGAACGCAACCAAAAGGCCGATTTGTTGGCAAAGCTAGCCAGCACAGGCGAAGCTCAACAAATGGGACTCGTTCCCATAGAAATGCTATCTTCCCCAAGTATCGACCGGGCGGAAACAAACCGGGTATGCGAAACCGTCCCCGAAAAAGATTCATGGATGACTCCACTCAGAAATTACATTGAGCACGGAACCCTACCGGAGCACAGGAGTGAAAGAGGACAGGTCCTTCGAAAGGCCTCAAGATTTACCATCCAGAATGGACTCATGTACAGAAGGGGGTACTCAGTTCCCCTACTCCGATGTATCGCTCACGATGAAATTAAACAAGTGTTGCGCGATGTGCACGAGGGAGAATGTGGCGATCACACCAGGGGGCAAGCACTTACCAAGAAAATACTTCGCTATGGATATTACTCGCCTACCGTGAATCGCGATGCGTTGGACTATGCAAATAAATGTGATAGGTGCCAGAAATATGCTCGAATCCCTAGGGCTCCTCCTACTGAGATAACGCAAATGGTCAACCCATGGCCATTCGCAATGTGGGGCATCGACATCATCGGTGCTCTACCTCTGGCAAAAGGTGGTGCGAAGTATGCCATCGTCGCGGTTGATTACTTTACAAAGTGGGCTGAAGCCGAAGCTCTCGCTACCATTACAACGAAGAAAGTAATCAACTTTGTGGTTCGTAACATCATCTGTCGATTCGGTCTCCCACACACCATTATTACGGACAATGAAACCCAATTCGACAGTGCTGAATTCAAAGATTTCTGCAAACGATTTCACATCCAAAAGAAATTCTCCACAGTTGCACAACCTCAAGCAAACGGACAGGTCGAAGCAGTTAATAAGGTCATAAAGTCTATCCTGAAGAAACAACTGGAAAAGGTCGGGGGCAAGTGGGTCGATGAACTTCCTATGGCTCTATGGGCTTACCGAACAACCCACAAGACCACGACCGGCCACACTCTGTTCTCTCTTTCTTACGGTTCAGAGGCCGTTATTCCAGTCGAGCTAGAAGTACCTTCTCATCGTGTGACATACTATGATCCAAAGATGAATGCTATATTACTTGCTGAATCTCTTGATCTACTGGATGAGAAGCGTGAAGAGGCTGATTTGAAGGCAGCTGCGCATCGAAGTCGAGTCACCCGATTGTACAACGCCAAGGTCCGTCTGCGAACCTTCGAACTAGGCGATCTCATCTTAAAAAGAATCTATCTGGTTCCTTCACATATGAAACCGACATGGAAAGGACCGTATGTTATTGAACGAAGGCTCGGAGATGGCACATTCAAGTTATCGACCGTCGACGGTCTTACCCTGCCAAGAGCTTGGAATAGCAAGAGCCTTCACCGCTATTACACCTGACAGACTATCTTTATCCATTTAGTTTACTTTCCTTTTTCTGCAATTTGTTTATGCATTTCGAAATTAGAACTTGTAATAAGGCAACTGACTTTGCCATACTTTCTTATTTCAGCAATAAAATGCAACCTCTTCGAGCCAGAGCTGTGATTTACTTGAAATACTTCATATGACCATCACTATGCACGGAGAGCTAAGTCTCATCATACGGTGGGATTTATTCAAATAGAGAGTGGCTTCAATACAACCAATCACTCCCTAAGTGAAACCCGAGCTCGGGGGCAAGCCATCACATCAAAGTCAAAAAAGGGATTGATACACGACAATCCTTCTCCAACTCCGAACTCCCAGAGTGCGAGTCGGAGTATAAACATCCAACTCCGAACTCCCAGAGCGCGAGTCGGAGTATAAACATCCAACTCCGTATTCCCAGAGTGCGAAGCGGAGTATAAACATTCAACTCCGAACTCCCAGAGCGCGAGTCGGAGTATAAACATCCAACTCCGTATTCCCAGAGTGCGAAGCGGAGTATAAACATTCAACCCCGTATTCCCAGAGTGCGAAGCGGAGTATAAACATTCAACTCCGAACTCCCAGAGCGCGAGTCGGAGTATAAACATCCAACTCCGAACTCCTAGAGCGCGAGTCGGAGTATAAACATTCAACTCCGAACTCCCAGAGCGCGAGTCAGAGTATAAACATCCAACTCTGTATTCCCAGAGTGCGAAGCGGAGTATAAACATTCAACTTCGAACTCCTAGAGCGCGGGTCGGAGTATAAACATCCAACTCCGTATTCCCAGAGTGCGAAGCAGAGTATAAACATTCAACTCCGTATTCCCAGAGTGCGAAGCGGAGTATAAACATCCAACTCTGTATTCCCAAAGTGTGAAGCGGAGTATAAACATCAACTCCTAGCTCCCGGAGCGCGAGCCGGAGTATAAACATCAGCTCCGAATTTCCAGGGTGCAAGTCAGAGCATAGACGTCGACTCCGGATTCCCAGAATGCAGAACGGAGCCTAAACACCAGCTTCAAGTTCCCGAAGCATGGATCGAAATATAATTATCAACTCCAAACTCCCGGAGCGCGAGTCGGAGTACGAATGCCAATTCCAAGTCCCCAGACAGTGGGCATATGATTGAAACTCAAGCCAGCGTGACCAACCTCCAGTAAACAAATAAGGATCCCCGGAGTGCGGATTGATTGTCAACGATTGGACAAGCGCGAATAAACCGCTCAATCCCTGTCTGCCTTAAAACGCCCATCCAACGACACTAGACTCGGCATGCTGGGAGAAAAGGGAAATCGCTGACTAATGCTTTACAACATGCCACCAAGACTGGGGGGCAAGACTTAAGCATCAACCATCAACCGAAGCAATGCGACGTCAAAATTCGACTCGTTTCCCGGTCGAAAACCATGTCCACAGTACCCGAACTCGACGAACAGAAACAAACTTCATTCGAAAACTGGGACTTCACAAGTACAGTCCAGACACTGACGCACTTAGACAAATACGCAATGACAGAAAAGAAGTCAAAAAAGAAAAGTTTCATTTCTATTGATTATAGAAGAAGTTCGTGTACAAGTTTCCAAAAAATTCCTACTAGCAGGGGCCGAACCCGCATCTATACACGGCTAACAAAATGCAAATCAAAATACACCGGGAGAGCATGCCTAATCTTCCTTTCTCCTTAGCTTCCTCCTCGATGTGGACCCGCTGGAGCCATCGCCAGTCTTCCTCTTCGAGCCATTGCTTTTCGGCGGTTGGTCTTCAAGCAAGGGCATTATGTCGACGTCCTCCTCCGAACTCGTGTGAATAAGAATGCTCCCTACGGGCGGAGTCGGAGGAACGGGATCAATTACAGAAGGTGGAATGGGCAGGCTGGTGAGAAAGACAGAACCACCAGGAGACATCATTCCGAGCAGGGTAGGTCCTGATGCTGCCATCCCACCTCTATAGCTGCCGCCATAACCCGCTGCTGCCAGTTCAGCATCAATCTAAGCAAATATCTCCTCTTCGGTTACTGCTTGAGCCCCGCTGAGGGCATCAGCAGTCGGCATTGAAGAGCTTGCAGCAAGATCAGTTCCACTCATAACAGATGACAAGTTAGCACGAGGATCGTCGTGGCGGTGGAAGAGTTCATCCATCAGCTGCACGTCGAACGCGATCGTACCTCCCTGCAGATCGTCAAGCGGGGCAGCTGTACTCATGGTGGTTGCCTCGGTCACGATAGCCTCCTGTATTTGATATGATTCTTGAGTGGCAGGAGGCATGGCCGGTGTGGCATCGACCACTGGACAAAGAATAAAAGAACTGTTAGAACTTAACTCGATGGAAGATTCCGATTTAAGAGAAGTGGAATGTTCAGAATACCTTCCTCAGTTCGACTTGTAGGCAGTAGGGCGACATCAGTAACTTGCGTAGCAGCCGAAGACATCTGCGGCTGATCCGGATTGTAAGCAAGAACAGCCTGGGGATCGACCGTAGACGAAGATTCGGGCTGGGTTGACACAGGAACTTCGAGATTTGCTTTGTGATGGTCAACTCCAGAACCCTCTCCCACTTCAAAGTGCTGGGCGCCAAGTTTTTCCTTCTCACGTAGAATCATCGACTCATGGAGAACCTTCTTTTAATCATCAGTCAGAATGTGATTCTCGAGTTCGAATTCATCTACGGACTCTCCCTGATGCGCCTCTTTCTCTTCCTCAACCAGTCTGCTCCAAGCATTGTGGAGATGCGTCGAAAAGTCGTCGAGCCAGGCTAAGCCCCTGTGCCTCAGCATATTAGCATTATAAACAACAAGGAGATATTCGATGTCGGCCTCTAGCCTGGACTCGGCCAGCTTCACCCTCTCCTCGACCTCGGTCTCCACCTTCTGGACCTTAGCCACAGCAGCATCCCGTTCACCCCTGAGCAGGACAGCTTGTTCGCACGCCTCCTGGGCTGCGTTGTTTCGTCATCTTTCTCCTTAGCCATATCAGAAAATTTGGCCTTAAGTTCATTAAGCTCCTTGACCGCCACGTCCCGCTCAGCAATGACTTTGGTGTTCCGGTGGCCCATCTCCTCCACCAGGGCAACGTGAGTCTATCCCAACCTCTCCATCTCTGCCTTCGCTTCGTCAGCCCTTTTAACGGCCTCAATCTCAGATTTCCGAGAAGACTCGGACTCAGCAGAGAGTACCTGAATAATCCGATCCCTTTTTGCGAGCTCGGTCTCCATCTTCTCGAGCGCTTTGGCTCGCTCAGCAGCCACCTTAGAAGCCTTCTCCACGGCCTTTACCCACTCTTTGTACTGAGTGTAGATGTCATGAATGTACTCATGCATTGTGTTATCCACTCCAGACGGAATCCCTTTCAAGTGTGGTGGGAAGACATAACCGTCGAAACAGATGTTCGGAAAGTCCTTCTTCATCTGAGCTAATTTTAGGGCCCCTTCTCCTGTGGGCTCCGTAGGGACTTGCTCTGTAACCATGGAAGTCGTAGTCTCGATTCTCTGAAGATGAATTTCGGACCAAGAAGCGTGAGAGGACGGCCTGTGACGAGGAAGCTTTGGTGGATATGAAGTTTGAACAGGAGGAGGAGACGGAAGTCTAGGAGGAGGGGAGCGTGATCTAGATCGATGTCTATACTCCCTATCACGCCCGTACCTGTCCTGATTAGCATATTCACGATCGCGATCTCTATCTGAGTCCCTCCTGCGGGAATCATAGTAACCCGAAGCCTTTCGGGCTGAGCGAAGGTTACCGAGCATAGATCCTCTGCCAGACATAGTACCTAAAAATGAAGAACAAGGAAAGAGTTAGTAACTTCTCAAGTTGGTCGAGTTACAGTCGTGAATTGTGCAGTGTAGTGAAGTGTATGCATGTGCAACCCCCCGACCAACCGGAAATGTCGGCCGCACTCGTAGCAAGCGACCCGCTCGGCTCAAAAGCACTATCAAGTCCCTCCGTCCCGGCGTCGTGTGGAGACGACACGAAATCCGGGATCGGAATATCAACAATCCCTGCAAAGGGACTCTCCACTTGCGGGGGAGGAGCCTCTGAAATTCTGATCCCCTGGAAAGGTAAATACACGACCACGGATTTAAATCTCTTAGATTTAGGGCGTTTGTGAGCAACAGCCTTGCCTTTTCTCTTTCCTCCAGAATCCTGAACATCGGAAGGAGACCCGGCCGGGAGCTCAGTATCGGTGGGCGTTCTTTCTGGATCAACTTCTTCGGTGATCACGACTGCGGGCGCTTTGCGCCTCACCCGTTTCTTCGAGACCACTCTATGTATCACTTCCAGATGTATGCTCTGTCTCCGTTCTATCAGCCCGACAGCCCTCAAATTCCTGTCGGTCAGGACTAAGTCTATGTGCCTCTCTTCGCCCGGAAACGCTTTAAGAATTAAAACAAGCTCTCTGAAGTATGCGCCATCGGGGCGAGAGATTTCGGCTATAAGAAAGGAAAAGTATGTCAGTTTTTGAAGTCGGTGACTAACATCTCAGTAGTTCAAGAGGGGATGGAGACACTTACGTCTATCTAACCACCGCCTAGCAAATCCAGGGGGCATCGAATGTAGAACCATTCCGATTTGTAATAACTTAGCCTCCCCCAGGAACCTAGCACAATGTGGCAGTTTCTGACTGCCTCCAGGAAGGTGAAAGAAGGGCTATCTCCGCGGCTCTTGACGTTGAATAAATATCTGATTTCGATCGGCTTCGGCGGTCGAAAGAGGATCTCCATAAATAGGATGAAGGTGCTGTTTAACAAGGCATACCCGTTGGGGTGTAGCTGAGATGGAGCTATGCCAAGAAACGATAATGTCTCCCTTATATAGTCATTGAAGGGAGGAAGTGTCCCCGCCGTGCAAGCATGACGGTTAAAAGCAGTAAACCCTTCCGGGGGATAATGTGACCCGTCCTTCGGCCCAGGAAGTAGCACGTCGTCAAGCGACAAACCGTGCCTTAAGCAGATCCGGCCTAACATGTCTTCAGAAATACCCGACGGCACCGAATCGGGTGGACTACAAATAAATCAAGCCCCTAGACGCTCCTCCGGAGCTTGCTCAATAACTTCGGCTTCTATAACCGGTATCTCTATAGTCGGAGGAACGGAACTTGGAAATTCCGACTGCTGAGAACTTGAAGGGTCCATGGCTAGCTAGCTTATAAAAAATCATTGTTAAACTGACAATAACACCCGTGCATCCCCCAGTGTAAAGTGTGTGAGTGTGTTGTGTAGTGCAGTACTGTATATTATTGGAGAAGATCAACCAGATTAAGGAAAACATGTAAACGACGAGACTTCAGGATTCAGTCGGAAGGACCGTCATCGCTGACCGTCACAACTGCGCCATCCAGTTATTAGGCTGACCGTCATAACCGCGCCATCCAGTTATTAGCTTTCTGTCCAAGTTAAAATGTGTTATTATTTTAGTAAGTTCCAGTTTCATCGACGAACTTCAATAGGCAATTAGGTGTGCGGTGAAACAATTAAGTCCAGTTAAGTAGATTTGAAGCTCGTCGGAGTTAAGTGGTCGAAGGCACTAGGATTTTCGATATCGTCAAAATTAAATCAGTGGTCAATCATCAAAGGTTCAAGTTCAAGACAATCACTCATGGTTCGAGTTCGAATCAGGCTCGAGTTTGAATCGATATTGTTCAGGGTTGTGCAGTTCGACTCGGTCCAAGGCCACGTCCTTCGACTCGGTCTGAAGCTACGCGCTTCGAGTCGCTTCGAAGCCTCGACTTCGACTCGCTCCCAAGGCCACGCGCTTCGACTCAATCCAAAGCAGCCACTTTGACGTGATCCAAGACAGCTGCTTCGACTCGACCTAAGGCCATCCACTTCGACTCGATCGAAAGCCACCATTTCGAATCGATCAGACACAGCCCCTTCGTATCGATCCACAGATTCAAAGCGTTTGACTCAATGCAAAGCTCCACCATCGATCGATACGAAGGCCTCCGCCTCATCCTCTCGAAACCCCCCACTCCAGATCGACACGAAGATAAGGCCAAGGACTTTTCAATCGATCGCGACACTAATGGATTTGGTGTTAAGAATCGAGTCTCCTCGTTTACGTATAGATTCACTTATTGGATTACCTAAATTTGTTAATTGGTTCGAGTAATTGAGGACGCAAATCAGTTCTAAGGCGAGAAGGTTTTTTCTTCTTTGTTTTCTCCAAGTCCCAGAGCGATACGAAGGCAAGGTAGAAAAGTTGAAAGGTAAAAAGTGAAAAAATGGCTAAGTGCGAAGTATTTATATAGATACGAAAGCAAGGGGAATAAACGATTCGAATCCCAGTGGAGTCGAACGCGTGCTTCGACTCCCTCTTCAGTGCGTGGATACGGAGCTCCCCTTCGAATTGCTTCCCTTCTGCTCCATCTCCGATGCAGCGTTACAAGCCATCACTTCGACTCGCTCCTTCGACTCGCTCCCTTCGACTCGCTCCCCTTCGACTCCGTCTCCTATGCGTTTTGACTCCGGCTCCTATGCAGTTCGAATCCAAAACCAAGTCGAATGAAGCAGTTCGAACCAAAACCAAGTCGAACGACCGGTTTGAATCCATAGAACCATGACTTCCAGAGGCCGACTCCATCAACTCGACGTACTTACTTTGCATCCATAAAACCAATAAAAATCACCTTTTGATGTTTCAACCTTTCACAACGATTCAGGAGAGGATCGTTACGAGGGAACATCCAAAAGCAACCATCGGGCATTATTGCAGCGAATTTCACATCGGTTCAGGAGAGGGTCGATACGAAATTAAAAAACAATAAACTGACAACGACTCGAGAACGTACAAACGTCAACGGGAGTCAGATTAACATATATGCGCGAATGTCGGACTAATATTCAATATTCCAGATTTTCAGGAATCGAAAATTCATCTAATGACGATTACAACAGCAAACGGGTAACCACTAGCATACAGCAATCGGTTGCAACAAAACATGGTACAGCAGTCGACAGTCAATAGTTTACATTATCAAGAAGAACGGTAAAAGGTTACAACTTTCATCGAAAAGACGATAACTATTCAGAATAAAAACTGCAGCACTTCAAAGCACATCATGTTTTCAAAAGACGTACTTTGGGGGCAAATGTTATCCTGCCTTTTGGCAAGGTCGTAACACCAAGGAATTGACTAGTAACCAGTGACGACCCGTCCCAGAGATCAGTTATGTACGGGCCCACTACAGATATCGATGAATTTTGTCCGAGTTCGGATCGAGCCAAAATTGGTAGGACATGACGAGCTAAGCCATGAGAGCCAACGTTTCAAATCTCAAGTCAATCCGAGTTCGTATGCTCGAGTTATGAGCGATACAAGATTGGATGAAAATCAATTGCCGGTCGACTCGCTCCTTTGACTCGCTTCGCAACACTCAGGAGAAGCCAACTCTGACTCGCTCCACGTCCCTCATAGCTGCTCTCTTTGACTTGCTCCCTTCAACTCGCTCCGTATCCCTCAGATGCCAACTTCGACTCGTTCCTGTTCGACTCGCTTCACAGCCATCTGAAGTACCTGCTTCGACTCGCTTTGCTCAAAGGCCTTCTTCGACTCGCTCCCCTCGAACCACTGAGCAACTCCATCAACTTCGACTCCACTGCTCAAACCTCCTAGAACTGCTCTTTTCGACTCGCTCCAGTTTGGAACCATCCAAAGTGCATTCTTCGACTCGCTCCGCTCAAACAGCTATCTTCGACTCGCTCAATCATGGCTCACTTCGACTCGCTCAATCAATGCGCGCTTCGACTCGCTCAAAACAGCGTCAAAGGCAGAGCGATCCAGAAAGCACCACGTCACCGAGTCGAAGCAGAAGCGAGTCGAAATGGAAGCGAGTCGAAGGAAATAACCTACCGAAAACTCCATTTTGTATCGATCATATCTCCCAATCTACAAGTCCAAATGCTATGAAATTTTCACAGAAGACTACGTGCATGCTGAAGAATGTCCACGCCAAATTTCGACTCCATTGGATGAAATCTTGATCGAGTCAAAATCTGTCCGTATTGATCACGGATCGGACCGAAACTTCACGGGCTTGGGCATGCGGGCCTGGTCACGTGCCAGAGAGGCTCTCCCGAGATCTGAGCGAAATATCGGACTCCTACACCTATAAATAGACCCCCAAAGCCAACAGAAAAGGGGTTCTTCTTCCTCTTTGAGATCTCCAATGCCCGGACTCCGCCAGATCCAGATCTGAACTCAATTGCTGCTGCCATAAACGAAATTCACTCCTGCAAATCACAATTGACTGCTGTAAATCATTGAATTCACTTGTAAACGCAAAAGAAAGATCAATAAAGCAAACTATTTCATAGTGGACGTAGGCTATACGATGAACCACTCTAAATTCTTGTGTCTCCCTGCACTTTAATTATTCTCATTTCTGAAATTTGGAGTTTTTGTTAGATAATTCTTTTTTTTCCATTTAATTTCTTCACTTTATCTCTTCAAAGACTTCTGAAGAGTGTTGTGCCCAATTTTGGTACAAACAGCGCCCAACAAAGCAAGTCTATTCAAATTCGAAGCACAAATCAGAACAACCCGATATAAAGGAATAACTACATATATATATATATATATTAAAAGTTTGACATTTCATTTTTAGACTCCATATAAAAATAAAATCGTTATATATATATATTATTCTAAAATCGTTTCTTTCTTACAACCCACCAAATAAAACAAATATCTATATGTATATAAAACATTTTAAAACGATAACATCTGTACTTATCCTATTATAATAAAATATATTTTAAAACTTTATATATTTCTAAAGCAAATCTAAATATCAATACATCTATGTCATGTATATAAATGGCAAGTCGATATGTAGATATAAACTAAATAAGACCCTTTTAAAATATACTTCGAAATCAATATATGAACAAATGGACTCATATACATACACAACTAACAGATGGTAACTTATTTTATAAAACTATAAAAATATATATACGGCATACAGATGCAGATCATAAACAAACGAAATAAGTAAACAAATTAAACAAATTGTATGCAGACATTTTATGTATGACAAAATACAAACCTCGATATTGCGAACACTTAACAATATATATAAATACACTTACATAAACTGTAATACTGCCTCTAACCGATCTACTAAAGCAATGACTATATAAACTATATATATCTAAACTTATACAAAATAAAATATACAAACAAACAGGTTACCTTACCAAATATATTAAACTTCTAACATATAATATATATCTATAACATACGAAACTTACCTGGATTTGGAAAAATAAGTTTGTGAAACCAAACATTACAGAAAAGTATATAATATTATATATATATATATATATATATATATATAAATCTAGATACTCCATATATTTATATAAACTTAGGTTTTGTCCAAAACATAAATGTACCAAATATATTTATATCTAAAATTTTGAAATAAATGTATATATAATAGTTTATACACCTACACGTATAACCCATACCATCCAACTTATGTAAACTGATGTAAATGCATACATTTTTAAATTATATATATACATAAACTTATATATATACACTTATAGAAAGCAAGATACTTATATATATATATGTATGCATATTGAAAATCATATATAGACACATTCAGACACTTTAAAACAGTGTATAATGATTTTATAACCAAAATATAGCTATAATGTCTTTATATAAAATATATATATTAACCAAAATATGCAAAATCTCGACTATACCCTGTGAAGGCTGCACGTGGCGGGTTGAGGCCATAGGTGGCTCGGATGAAGAAGAGGTGCGGCCGATGTGGCCAGATCCAGTTGTGGGTGCTGCATACGGTGGCTAAGGGGAAGGCTAATGGAGATGGTCAGGGTTCAGGCGGAGGATTGGTCACGTGAGAGGATGAGTGAGGCCGGGTAAAGGAGAAAGGAGTGAAGGGAAGATCACGGCAAAAAGAGGAAGAGGTGGAAATTTGTAAAATATGGGCAAAGGCAACAAAGACATTATATCATGCGAAAAATATAGAACTGTAAATAAAAAGGATATAAGCTTCAGGAATGAAAGAAAGAAAAAGGGTTAATGGATATAAAGTGAATGGGAAATAAAAGAGGAATGAATAGTGTGCTTATATAAACCTATTAAATTTCTAAACTGATGGAAATAAATGCAACGAACATTAATGCATTGAAAAGGTGGAACGGTAGAAAGGGAAACGTTAGAAAATAGTATAAGACAGAGTTGGATTTCGGTAAAGCTATGAAAGCAATTGTAACAGTGGAGTCTCTTGAGTTTGTGCAAATGAAATTATTAAAGCAATTAATGGGTTGATGGGACAGTACATTTAAAACTTTGAAACCGAAGGAAGAAATAAAGTCACAATTTATGGTATCGTTACAACGAACAGTTTATTGTTTCTATCGCGTACCAGACCTTAAATACAGAAATAAATATACCACAGAGATCAGCATGACGAGACAATCAAAACAGTATACAGATATCAGTGATAGGATCATCTTATCAAAAGTCGATAATCGGTACCGATATACGTTGCTATTCCGTACGGAAAAATCCAAACGGAGCTAGAAACATCTGAATTTCGCGAAACCAATTTCGAAGTCTAATTCAGAGTGTTCTAAATAAATTTCTCATGTTGCGAATTTAGGTTTCGGAATACTTTTAAATTCAACTATTATTAACTGATTTAAATTGAAATAGAATCACACAATAAAATAAACTTCCATATTATCTAATGAAAATTTACCATTTGCTATGTCTAAATAGACATATTACAAATATTAAATTTTCAAATCAAAATTTTATTATTTAAAATTTCACAAAATTCAGGTAATTACGTTATTAAAACCATTAAAAATTTTGGGTCGTTACAATGGCGTATTCATGTCTGCCCAACAGATTTTGGATCTTGTAAAGAATGCCCAAGCTGCCGGACCCATTCCTAAGCCTACTCATCCTAAATCAGGGTTTGAACGCTTGTGCAGTGATTATACCAATTTGGGTGGAAGGCCATTCAAGGGTTCCGAAAGTATTATAAAAGTCCAAGCTTGGCTTAGAACATGCGATCGCATCTTTTCTCGCATGAATCTTGTGGATCTATATCGAGTCCAAGTGTCTTCTAGCATGCTCCAGGAGAGAGCATTAGATTGGTATGAGCTTTTGATTTCAGAAATTATTAAAGCGGATCTTACTTGGGAGCAATTCCGGGAAAGGTTCGAGTTGAAGTTTGTGCCGGAAGCTGAAAAAGTAACTTTAGCTCGACGTTTTGTTGACCATATTCAAGGTGAATCTTCTGTGACGGATTATGTCGCATCATTTGAATCCCTCTCTAAATATGCGGTCGAGTATATTAATACCTCATTGAAGAAAAATCAAAGGTTTATCTATGGGTTGAATAAGAATCTCAAAAAGGCTTTACTTTTGAAACTAGAAGTGCCTTTCGATCAGCTTGTAGATATCGCTCTTTGACTTGAAGAGGCCGATAAAGAAAGTGATGGTGATGTGGGGGTGCCAAACAGAACTTTAATAACAACAAGAAGAGTCAACCCGACAGTAAGCTCAAAGGCCCTAATCCTAACAAGAAAGAGTAGCAAGCAACTTCGGTAGCAAAGACTCCTACCTCTAGTCGTGGACAATGTACAATTGTGATTCTAGAGACCATTATGCGAATAGGTGTTCGGAACCCCTTTATTTTCGTTATTGCAAAGGTTCGGGTCATCTTATATCTTTTTGTCCCAAACTTCAAAGTAAGAAAGAGGGAAAGCTGAATGTAGTGTAAGCCCCTAATAACACTCCTCTTGGTCAAGGTATTTCTCATTTTGTCCTTGATGGCATTATTATGTTTCGTGATCATCCTATTCGAGTTCTTTTTGATACGGGTGCATCTCACTCTTTTATATCAAAAAACTTGTTGATACTTTTTCTTTAAATGTTATGGGCTTGATGACTTCATTAAAAATTGCAAATCCTGTTGGTGGATCCGCAACACTCAGTTTATTTTGTAAGGATGTTGAAATTATTCTATGTGATTATGCTTTCCGTGCCGACTTGCTTGTTATGCGTTACTTAGGTTTCGGAATGATTTTGGGAATGGATTGGCTTAATCATTATGAAACCCACATCCTATGTCCCGAGAGGACTATCAATCTACGACATCCCCAATCTGTTAGGCAGATTTCTATTATTCTTAAAGATTCAGATTCTAATTCGGTAGCATCCTTATATTCTCTAAGTCCACATGACGACGATAATGATGATGAGGAAGATGTCATTTCCCTCATTCACGTTGTTTGTGAATTTCCCGACATCTTTGAGCCCGTTTTAGGATTACCACCTGAGCGAGCAATCAAGTTCAGAATTAATCAAATCTTTGGAGCTCTACCTATCACTCATCCTCCTTATCGTATATCCAATAAGGAAAATGAGGAGATGCGTAAACAATTATCCGAATTAGAAGCAAAACAGTTTATTCGATCTAGTTCCTCTCCTTGGGGAGCTTCAGCTATCTTTGTGAAGAAATTCGATGGTACACTTAGGCTTTGTGTTGACTACCGCAAGCTTAATGATCTCACCATCAAGAATAAATATCCATTACCTCGGATTGATGATCTATTCGATCAACTTAGCGGTGCTAGAGTCTTTTCATAGTTAGACTTAGCAACCGGTTTTCATCAGCTTCGCATTGCAGAGGATAGCATTCCTTTGACATCGTTCCGTACTCGTTATGGATCTTATGAATGGCTTGTTATGCCATTTGGTTTAACGAATGCTCCATCTTATTTCGTTGACCTTATGAATCGAGTTTTCAAAGACTTCCTCGATAGATTTGTTCTCATATTTATCGATAATATTCTTGTTTATTCTAAAACCAAAGAATAGCATGAAAAATATCTTCGAATTGTGTTGAAAACCCTTAGGAGCAATCAATTGAAAGCAAAATTTTCTAAGTGCCACTTTTGGCAATCCCATGTGAAATTTTTTGGACATATTATTTCTGAATTCGGAATCCTTCAAAGATTGAGGCGATTCAAAATTGGGAGAGACCGGAGAGTGTGACGGAAATTCGTAGCTTTCTTGGATTGGTGGGCAATTACCGTCGGTTCATAAAAGACTTTTCTAAAATTTCCGTACCTCTTACTAGTTTGACAAAGAAGCGAGTTAAGTACATTTGGTCAGAAAAATGTGAAGCTGCATTTCAGAAATTAAAAGAACTCCTTTCTGATGCTTCTATTCTTGTGATTCCCGAAGGGAACCAAGACTTGATTGTTTATACCGGTGCTAGTCGTGTTGGTTTGGGAGCCGTTCTCATGCAACGGGAACGTGTTATCGCTTATGCTTCTAGGCAATTAAAGCCTGCCGAGACTAGATATGCCACTCATGATTTAGAGCTCGCGGCTATTATTTTCTCTCTTAGAATTTGGCGTCATTATCTTTGGGGAGAGAAATTTGTTCTCTACACCGATCATAAATATTTGAAGTATTTATTTTCTCAAAAGGAACTTAATTTGCGTCAACAACGTTGGTTCGAATTCCTTGCATCTTATGATCCTGATATTCTCTATACTCCCAGAAAGGGAAATCGGGTTGATGATGCCCTTAGCCGAAAGCAACAAGCAGTTGTTTCCATGATGTTATCAAAATGAATGGTCTCGAGACTTTGTCCACTTGTGAGATTCGAGATCGTGAATCCAATTCATGTTCACCTCTTGTTTTATGTAGCCTTGAGGCTCATCCTTCTCTTTTAAACTGCATCCTTGAAGCTCAAAAGCGAGATCTCGAATTGGCTCTTCTTAGCCAAAGTTGTAAGGATAAAAATAAGGTTGATGGTTTGAAATACTTTAATATTGATGCTCGCGGAGGCATTCGAAAATTTGGTAGACTTATTGTGCCAAATATTGGTGATCTTTGTAAAGACATTTTAGAAGATTCTCATCGTTCTAAATTTACCATTCATCCCGGTAGTAGTAAAATGTACGCAGACATGAAGCAACTTTATTATTGGCATGGAATGAAATCTGATATTGCTAACTTCATTAAGCATTGCATGACTTGCCAACTCGTGAAGGCCGAGCATCAAAGGCTCGGTGGGTTATTGCAACCTTTAGACATTCCCATTTGGAAGTGGGATCAAATTTCCATGGACTTTATTGATGGTCTTCCCCGTTCTCTTTTGGGTCATGACAGTCTATGGGTGATTGTTGATAGACTTATAGAATCCGCCCATTTTATTCCCGTTCGGTCCAATCGGATCGTACCTCTTTTAGCCAAACTCTATGTTAAAGAAATTGTTAAATTGCATGGAGTTCCTACTTCTATTGTTAGTGATCGTGATCCATTATTTACTAGTGGATTTTGGAAGGGTCTTCAAAAATCTTTAGGAACGAAGCTTAATTTTAGCAACGCTTATCATCCTTAGTCCGATGGACAAACAGAGCGTGTGAATCAAACTCTTGAAGATCTTTTTCGTGCATGTGTTCTTGATTTTAGTGGAAGTTAGGAAGATCATATTTTTCTTGTTGAATTTTCTTATAATAATAGCCTCCAATCTAGTATTGGTATGGCACCTTTCAAGGCCCTCTACGGAAGTCCATGCCGATCTTCTTCGTGTTGGCTTGAAGCCGGTGAGAAGCTGGTTTTAGGTCCAGATTTTATTCGTTATGCCACAGAAAAGGTTGACCTTATTCGTCATTGGATGAACGAAGCTCAAAGTAGATAAAAATCCTATGCCGATAACCGAAGAAGAAATTTAGAATTTTATGTGGGAGAGATTTGGTATTTATTCGTGTTTCACCTATGAAGGGTGTTGTGCGTTTCAGTCGATCGGTAAAATTATAACCTCGTTATATTGGCCCATTTCCCATCACCGAACGCATTGGTTCTGTGGCTTATCGCCTTTCATTACCGGCTCAATTTTCTGTTATTCATGATGTATTCCACGTTTCTCAACTACGGAAATGCCTTAGAGATTCTGATTCTATTCTTGAGTCCGGTGTTATTGAATAAATTGAAATTTCACCTAATTTGACTTATGAGCAACATCCTATTCGTATCATTGCTACGGAGGTTAAACGCCTTCGTAATAATGATGTTCCGCTTATGAAAGTTCAATGGTCCGCAAATCCTAAAGATTGTTCTTGGGAATCCAGAGAGTTCATCGAGCGAACACATCCGGACTTACTCTCTCGTGCTCCTTAAGGTGAACTTCTCACTTCAAATCTTTCTTTTGTGTTGTTATGCCTTAGAGTGGTTGTTACTCTTTATTTTCTTCTTAAGTATTGCGAGGACGCAATTTCTTTAAGGAGAGGAGTCTGTAACAACACGCATATTTTACGATTATATATTTAAATGTTTTATTTAAATATAGTATCGTTTGTTGAATTTGAAGTCCGAAATGTGAATTTTTGTAAACAGTCGAATCCGGACTCGAGATCAGTTCCATTGAGTTCAAAACGACGTTTACAACTTTTTTGAGTATAAACATTGATATGTTTGGAATTGATTAGGATTTTGGTATTTTGTTTGGGCTTTGATTTGTGTTCTAGCCCACTAACCCAACAAGATAACCCAAACTCCTCTACCAAATACCCTAACGCATCTCCTTCTCATTCATTCCACTCATAATTTCCTAACACTCAAGTGAAAGGAAAATTGGGGGAAAATAGGGAAAATCAAAATTCCTAAGCCTTAGATTCTTAGAAAATTCAAACTCAAGTTCTAAAATCAAAGAGAAGCTTAGGTAAGCATCCTCTTCATCTTCTCCATCTCAATTCCTCTTCAATTCTTTATTTTTCTTATAACCTAACTTAGGAAAATCTTTGCATGAAGTAATAGGTTGAAGATCTTTAAGGTGTAGGTTAAGAGAAATCAATCCTAGCTTGTTTTAGAGCTTGTCTTTTCTATTTTGGGTTTAAAGGTGAGTTCTTGAACTCACATCTATGTCTATAGATTTCATTATTGTTAGGTATGAATTCCTAACATCTATTTCATGTTTAATTGCTTTTGAATTGAATTGGTTTGGTGAATTTTCCATTTTGGTATTTTGAAGTCAAAATCTATGAAAATCATACTATGGATGTTTGAACATGTCTTTTGGAGTGTATTGAAGAGCCTATAGGGCTGGGTTGTCGCTTGGCATAAATCCCTAGCCACCATCGCTCATTCGATCGCTTTCGAGTTGATTTGACCATCAATGGTCAAGGCAAATTTCGCCCTGAGCTTCAGCTTAGAAGTCTGGGAAAACACTCAGACGTTTGAGGCAAAAGGATAAAAATTCTAGACCTACGGCTCAGACATCTGCGGTTATTCCCAGACATCTGAACGATCTGGAAGAAATTTCCAGACCTTCAGCTTTGACGTCTGGGAAAACAACTAGACGTCTGGCACTGTTATATTCAGCCAATTTTCCTATTTTTATGTGGGTTTCTGTTTTATCGGTTTTTGTTGATCCGGTTAGTTCTTGTCATTTATTATCGACTTTGGCGACTTCTTTTCTGGATTTTTGGGACTATCCATTTGATGGATTTGATATCGATTTTCATGGTTTTAATTCACGTTGTCAAATGTGAATTTTTGGTGATAGATTATTTTTACAATCGTTTCTATGATTTGTCACTTCAAAATACAAAGGTTTTTATACTAGTAGTAAATACTAAAACTCTTTCACAAAAATGATTTCAACACTATTTTTAATACAAATCTTGTTTTTAAAACCGTTTTCCAATCTATTAGTATAAACAAACCTTTACCTCATTCGTATTAGAAATCCAATTAAACGACTTAGCAAAACAAGTGGTATGAAACACTTGCTTTTACTTCGTCGGTTAATTCTCAGACTTATTCGATTGAAATCTCATGATAATTTTCTAGTGGAAGTCTACAATTTATTCGTAAATATTTAAGTTAAGCCAGTGGTTATGGGACATGGAACCTAACACATTTATTTACTAGCTTAGTGTAATTACACTTGTTGATCTATGACGATCATTTTGAGGTTTAGACTAGCGATATGCAATGTCTCATTGTCCGCGTGGGGGATTGTACCCCATTCTGTTGAGCTTCGTCTCATTTTTTATAGGCTAGTGACCTATAGGTTTTATGGAGTTCGGTTCATCGGGCATATCATTGTACTACATCGTTGTGCCGGTGTTTGCGCCAAAAATGGTCACAAACTCCAAGTGTTGTGAAAGCACCAGTGTATGAATATAAATCAGCAATATTCAAACACAAATATCAAATCTAAGTAAACAACAAACAGCAATCCAGGAATAATGAACAGTGACACATGATTTATAGTGGTTCGGCTATCTCCGGCCTACGTCCACTCCAAGATTTTTATGGTTTTATTGCTTGATGTTTGAAGATTACAATTTCCTACTGTGTAGTACAACAGACTTTATGATTATAATCTGAATCTAAGGCAGCAATGGTGATCTGGAGTAAATCTGGCAGAGTCTGGGCGCTCTTTAGTTCTCCAAATTATCCGACCTCTTTTCTGAATGATCTGGGGGTCTATTTATAGGTGCAGGAGGCTGATATTTCGCCTAAATTGAAGGGAGACCAGTTCCAGTACGTCAGGGGTCCACATGCCCGCTTTCTGGAAATCTGGGCCCACTTTGGGATCGATTCGACCCTTGCTTCGAATCAATCAAGTTTTGCTCCGATTGAGATGAAATTTGGCATGAACATTCCTTAGGTTGCCAGTAAGCTACTGTGAAAATTTCATAGCATTTGGACTTATAGATCTTGGGTTATGATCGATTCAAGGTTACGTTTCCGGTTAACATAAGTGGTTCGAATTGACCCCTTCGAATCAATAGGGTCGACTCGATGGTTGGTGCGTGCAAACGGTGATGTGGCGCGCGCACTTCTTGGGTTGATCCAGCTTTTCCTCCGGGTTTTACTGGGTCGACTATCATTTTCGCTGCCTGGACTTAGTGGATTCGAAGATAGTTTCCAAATGGAGTCGAAGCTTCTACAACTTATATCGATTCGAAGGATCTCTCCTCGATGGATTCAAAGTAAGTACTGGCTTCGATGGATTCGAAGTGTGATCCGTTCTAATCGATTCGAGGCAGAGGCATGCGTTAGATGGATACGAACCATGGCCTCGTCCCTATCGATTCGAAGCGAGGCTTAGGACCAATTCGAAGTATAGTGACATCTATGGATTCGAACTAAAGCTTGTTCCATTGGGTCCGCTCTGATGGGTACAAAGCAGATGGAGTCGAACTTGTTGGAGTCGAATGTGATGGATTCGAAGTGAGGTGTGGGTATGGAGATGATGGATTCGAACAGTACCTTCTTCCTACCTGGTATCGATCGTATCTCCTGCGTACAAACTCCGATTAACCTGAAACTTGAAACGTAGCCTTTCCTAGTCCTCATCATCATCTCCAATCGATTCCGTCCTGATCGGAGCTCGGCCAAATTTTGACGATATCCATTGCAGCCTTGTTTCCAAGTGAACTCCGACCCTGATATCCATCCTTTCTTGTCGATTTGTTTGGTATTCCGGCTTTGACCAAAATGCGGGATAACATTTGCCCCCCAAAACATGCCTTGTGATAAGAAGGCGTGTTTTGAATAGTTCCGTATCCAATATCCAAAGTACATAGCCACATCATCCAAGTGCATCATCCTTGACTGCTCGGAGTCGATGCCCAACTCCAAACCCAATAACCAAAGCCTTAGCCAAATCCATATCCGTTTGAACCCGACGACCGAATCCTAATCCATCCTTATCCAATAGCCAATAACCGAATCCAGGACCTCTCTGGGTCGATATCCAAATCCATAACCTCTTTGGGCTCTTGCCAAGCGCAATCCACACCTGACGACCGTGGTCCAGTGTCCCTGGACGTTAAGCTGACCTCTCCGGGTTCTTACCAAGCGCAATCCATACCTGACGACCGTGGCCCAGTGTCCCTGGGCGTAAAGTAATGCCGTGGCTTAAGTCCTAGGCTGAATCCTGGTCACTCCGGACCCTTGCCGAGCATAGTCCATACTCGACGACCGTGGTCCAGTGTCCCTGGACGTAAGTAATGCCATGGCTTAAGTCCTAAGCCAAATCGTGGTCGCTCCATACCCTTGTTGAGCATAGTCCATACTCGACGACCGTGGTCCAGTGTCCCTGGACGTAAGTAATGCCATGGCTTAAGTCCTAAGCCGAATCTTGGTCGCTCCGGACCCTTGTTGAGCATAGTCCATACTCAACGACCTGAAACAATAAACGATAATAGGGGGCCTAAGTTTTAGGCCGAATCCTGGTCACTCCGGACCCTTGCCGAGCATAGTCCATACTCGACGACCTGAATGAGTCACTTTAGCGCATTCGGGCAGAACGACTCTCCCCTTGCCAGGCATAATCCATACCTGACGACTGTTTATCAAAAACCAAAAAGAATCCAATCAAGATCCAATCCAAAATCCAAATCAAATCGGAAAACCAGAAATCCATATCAAAAATCGAAACCATCATCCAAAACGAAGAACAATCATCCGAATGAATGCCAAAACCAGAAAAACAAGCAAAATCAGGAGTTCAATCCAAACTCCAAAAACCAAACCAGAAAACTAAGTGTCCAATCCAAAAACAAAAGATAGATTTCACAAACCATGGCTTTGCGGTTTATCATCACTCAGAGCATGCCTAGGGGCTATCTCCGTCCCCATACATGTGTAAATGACTCGGTTGCTCGCCAATGGTTTGTTACTTATTTCATATTATCCTGATCAATTGATGACCAATCGACCATTATTCCTGTGCCTCATATCCTCATGGTTTGAGGTAGACGGTGGTTGCTCCTGCTCCACCGCTGCATTCCGAGCCCCAACATACTGCCTCAACTGTCCATTCCTCACATGCTCCTCAATTATGTCCTTTAGGTGCCTGCAGCTATTGGTATCATGCCCGTCCAAATCGTGGAAGAGACAATGCTTTCCTGATGCCCTCTCCTGCTCGGATGGTTCTCTCCTAGCCGGCCTCCGGTAAGGAAGGCGATTCCGAGTTTCCATGTATATCCGCTCTAGTGTCTCGTTTAATTCTGTGTATGTGGAAAACCTTGGATCCTTCCATCGCTTCCTATCTTTTTCAGAGTTTTCGTCCAGCTTCCTTTTTCCTTTATCTTTATCCGAGCTTCCGTCGGATGGTCCTCCACCCCCGGTCACATTCACCTCCTTTAGCTTTAAATCCATACATGCGTCTTCTTGCCGAAGAAATCTTTCAGCTTCGTGAAAGAATTCCCCGAGATCCAGTGGTGGGTCTCGTACTAAAGATACCTTAAAATCTGAATCCTCTCTGACTCCCGACACTGCCGCCATCAAAACCATCGATGGATCCGGCCGATTCACCGAAGAAACCGCCGCATTAAATCGAGTTAAAAATGCTCTAAGCGATTCATCCGTTCTTTGCTTTACCGATGTTAACATCATCACGTTCTTAGGTCTTTTGATATGAACCCGAAACTGTCCCAAAAACCTGTCCACCAATTCCCTCCAATTCGTGATAGATCCTTCCTCCAGCTGCCTAAACCACATTGCCGCTAGGTCTGTCAAGTATAAAGGGAAACATCTGGCCATCACTTCCTCCGATGCCCCCAGCACTTCCATGTGTCTAGTGTATCTCATCAAGTGATCAGTCGGGTCAGCCTTTCCATTATATACTTCCACGCTAGGTAACTTGAACTTAGGTGGATTCTGAGCCATCCTGATTTCCTGAGCGAACGAACTCCTGTTCACTCCTTCCAAGTCTTTATTGGTCGAACCTCCACGCATAGTCTTCCTAATGATTTCCATTAATCCAGCATTGTCCATCAGAGGTTGCCCCCCATGCTCTCGAGGGAATTCCGGCACATATTCTTCGTGTGGCTCATTAGCAGCAACGTTTGCCCTAGCCTGTTGAACTCCTTCCAAAGGTCCTCCTGCATTGGATCCCGCGGGCCTGCCCCCAAGTCCTTGTTGATTGCCTTCCGGTTCTGTATTCTGTCCTCCATTGGGTTCCGCAACCCTAGTTCCTTGTTCCACATTTGCAGTCGCTATAGTTGGTCCAAGGTTCTGTGTTCCTGCAGCTCTCATCTGCTCGAAGAAAGTCTGCATCATATCCTGTTGACTCTTCAGCAACCTCTCATGCAATGAATTTGCCATAGCTTCTATTTCATCTCTGGTAATGTAAATCGGAGCTTTTCCTTCTCCAGCTCCGGAGGATGCCTCTTGACTTCCTCTTTGTTGGCTTCTCTCAGCTCTTTGTCTTCTACTTGTTTGTCGAGTCATTGTAGAGTCAATCTGAATCCTTCAAACTTTCGAATCTAAACTTTGAATCTGGTGTAGCGGGTGCTAGTTGCTCTCAATGAAAGCACCAAAGTGTTTGCACCAAAAATGGTCACAAACCCCAAGTGTTGTGAAAGCACCAGTGTATGAATATAAATCAGCAATATTCAAACACAAATATCAAATCTAAGTAAACAACAAACAACAATCTAGGAATAATGAACAGTGACACACGATTTATAGTGGTTCGGCTATCTCCGGCCTACGTCCACTCCAAGATTTTTATGGTTTTATTGCTTGATGTTTGAAGATTACAATTTCCTACTGCGTAGTACAACAGACTTTATGATTATAATCTGAATCTAAGGCAGCAATGGTGATCTGGAGTAAATCTGGCAGAGTCTGGGCGCTCTTTAGTTCTCCAAATTATCCGACCTCTTTTCTGAATGATCTGGGGGTCTATTTATAGGTGCAGGAGGCTGATATTTCGCCTAAATTGAAGGGAGACCAGTTCCAGTACGTCAGGGGGCCCACATGCCCGCTTTCTGGAAATCCGGGCCCTTGCTTCGAATCGATCAAGTTTTGCTCCGATTGAGATGAAAATGGCATGAACATTCCTTATGTTGCCACTAAGCTACTGTGAAAATTTCATAGCATTTGGACTTATAGATCTTGGGTTATGATCGATTCAAGGTTACGTTTCCGGTGAACATAAGTGGTTCGAATCGACCCCTTCGAATCGATAGGGTCAACTCGATGGTTGGTGCGTGCAAACGGTGATGTGGCGCGCGCACTTCTTGGGTTGATCCAGCTTTTCCTCCAGGTTTTACTGGGTTGACTCCATCATTTTCGCTGCCTGGACTTAGTGGATTCGAAGATAGTTTCCAAATGGAGTCGAAGCTTCTACAACTTATATCGATTCGAAGGATCTCTCCTCGATGGATTTGAAGTAAGTACTGGCTTCGATGGATTCGAAGTGTGATCCGTTCTAATCGATTCGAGGCAGAGGCTTGCGTTAGATGGATACGAACCATGGCCTCGTCCCTATCGATTCGAAGCGAGGCTTAGGACCAATTCGAAGTATAGTGACATCTATGGATTCAAACTAAAGCTTGTTCCATTGGGTCCGCTCTGATGGGTACGAAGCAGATGGAGTCGAACTTGTTGGAGTCGAATGTGATGGATTCGAAGTGAGGTGTGGGTATGGAGATGATGGATTCGAACAGTACCTTCTTCCTACCTGGTATCGATCTTATCTCCTCCGTACAAACTCCGATTAACCTGAAACTTGAAACGTAGCCTCTCCTAGTCCTCATCATCATCTCCAATCGATTCCGTCCTGATCGGAGCTCGGCCAAATTTTGACGATATCCATTGCAGCCTTGTTTCCAAGTGAACTCCGACCCTGATATCCATCCTTTCTTGTCGATTTGTTTGGTATTCCGGCTTTGACCAAAATGCGGGATAACAGCCGGCTTATTTGAGTTTCAGGTTCTTCGGGCATATCGTTGTACTACGTCGTTGCACCGGCTTTATGGGTTAGCGACCCATGGGATAGCGTCTTGTTTGTGATACACGTGTCGGTGAGTTTTCATGCTCCCGTTTATGATAGGCCTCCCCCTTTTTATGTTTTCTGGATTACTAATTATTGATTTCTAGAATTTATGTTTCACCAATTTTTGTGATTTGCATTGTTAAGATCTATCAATATTTTTGATTTGGTGAATAAGCTAAAGAATATGACATTCTTTTTGGTGTTTGAGAAAACTTGAGATATTGTATGATTTTTGTTGTTATCCTATATATTTGTCATATCTCTTATCTTATCTCATCTTACATGATAATTATAGCTAGACTGGTCCTTTTATTATTTTTCTTCTTAAATAATACTCGGGTCAGACCGATGTGTTTCAGGTGCTTCCACTTGACTTCTTAGCAGGGACTAGCTTTTGAATTTTGGCTAACTACTTTAGCTTAGTAGTTTTTGTTTTTATACATTCGAGATAGGGACTCCTTGATGTATACATATTCTTTTGTCTAGCACTTGTACCTATTATTTTGTGATGTAGTGGATCATGTATGACCACTACTTTGATGTACACTTCTATGTGATTACATTCATATCTATTTCCGCCTTAGTGATGTGAATATCTGTGACTGATTTATGTTATGCTTATTTTATATTTGTTTCTGAAGGCCACATAGCCACTGTGTAGTAGCTTTTAGTTTGTATTTGATATGTCAGATGTTCTCTTGAAATCAAATGCATGACATACTATTTGACATATCGGTACTCGCACAAAGCAATTACACAGATGGTCGCTCTTCAACAGCCTTATTCTTCGTACTAATTGATGGAATTACCTAGTAGTGTCCTTGGTTAGTGTGAGTATAGAGGTGGTGCGACACACTCTAGATCACATAAATCAACAAAATGAAGTTATGATCTCTCTTTTCTTGTCATTAGTGTAATTATTTGATGTGCATATCATAAGTATGGCATATTTGTGCTATTAATTAGCCCAACATAAGCCATGAAACTATAACACAACCACTAATACAATTTTATCTTTCATGAAATATGACAACAAAGTTGAAAGAAAAATCTATTTTAAGCATGACCTATTAACTATTGTTTAGAAATATAGGCCATCAAATTTCAATTTCAAAATTCACTTCTTTGCCATAATCATATTTAGATGAAGTGGCAATTTATTTGTGATTGTTTAAGCATAGCCTATTTGGTGTCAACAACATAGACTATCAAATTCAAATCTAAACAACAAAATTTAACCACTTCCAAACGTTTCATTTAAGCATAAAAGAGAGCATAAACATCAAAATGTTGGATCTACGTACTAGAGAGCTTCATTACCCCTAAATTGAAGGGATTAGCCTCTCATATTTGTTATCAAATCAACAAATGTAGAAAGCAACATTAAACAAACAAGAGGAAAAAGAGAGCAAAAAGAAAGGAAAAAACTAATCTACTTGCATAAAATGTAAATCTACACGACTAACATGAAAGTAAATAAGGATGTAAAAGAAGAGAGCATGTATTAAATTGCATAAAAAGAAAACAACATAAAAAGAAAATGGCTAAGTAGCCATGAAAAGAGAAAGAGAACTTTCTTTTATTTTCCTAAACTAAGAGGCTAAAGAAGAGAGAGCCTAAAGAAGAGACTAATTACATGAACCCAAGGGGTATTTATTCATGTATGAAACCCTAATCCAAATTTTTGGGAACTACCCAAACTACCCTTGAGGTAGTGTGGCCACCAAGCAATCATTAGCATCAAATAATCATCATTTAAGTGTGCATGAAGCTTTAATGGTTGTTTGCATGTGTATTATCTTCTAATTTGTACATGAAGGTTGGTGGGTAGGTGGTGTCCTCCATGATCCTTGGCTTTGAATTATTTCCATCTTCATTCCTTTGTATCTTCTTTATGCATGCATATATCTTCATGAAACCACTTGTATTTGAGTTCAAATTCCTATGAAATAATATAAAAATTTCCAATTAAATTTTCTCAAATTAGTATATGCACAAAAATGACCATTTTTCCCTTAGATAAAGATGAATATGTGAAGATTTGAAAATAATTTGAATTTTGGTTTAAACATGTTAAAACACCCAATATGATTATTTAATTAATTTAATTCGACAAAATATGGTAGTAAAAATATGCACATTTACGTGCACATCAAATATCCCCACACTTATCTTTTTATTCGTCATCGAATAAACTAAAAACTAAGATAAATCCATTTTCGTAGGGAGCACGATTGCACTAAGCGTATGCAACAAGCCGTTAAACCTCTAGGTGTCCCCAGTAGGACGAGTGTTGTCTTGTGCGGGTTTTCAGCGGATACTATCCATAAAATCCAAATGCATGATGAAAATATTTACAAAATGCAAGGTTTATTTACAAAGAGATGAATGTGAGTTTTTGAAAATATTTACAACGAATGATTCACTTTTAAATCGACACAAATAAGTTAAATATATGTTTCGTTCATTATCTTGAAAATTTAAGCCATTTACTCATCAAAATTTCCAATAAAAACGAATTTATCAAAGCAAATATACTAGTTTAACTCGTTGTTATGGTTGATAACACAGTGTAACTATGAAATAGATCCTTAGTCGATTATCGAAGTTTATCAAAGTGGTATTTTCATTTCTTTTTAATAACAAGTCAAATCAAATAAGTTAAAATAGTGCTTGGATTTCATTTGCTTACTCTCTCCATTTTTTCTTTTGAAAATTTTATTGATATTAACAATATTTACATATGCCCAACTCAGATAAACCGAGGCCAGATATATTATACGTGCACTGCCTTGCAGACTTATGTGAGGGGAATACCGAGCGTGACGATTGAACACACAAGTGTGAACACTTATCGACTGTATGCATTATTTTGAATGAATTTTTATATACATACACCTAACTCAGATAAACTGAGGCCAGATATTCCGATCGTGCACTGCCTTTCGGGCTTATGTGACAAGGGTACAGAGCATGGCAAAAAAACACACGAGTGTGAACACATGACTGTAGGTGTTTATTAAGAAAAATACATACATATATATAAGAATTTTTTTTTGAAGAGAGAGTTTTGCAAAATCATCTTAGCACCATTTAACTTAGAAGACAAAAAAATGTTATATCCTTCTATTTCAATTCACCACTTTTTAAAACAAAGATTTTCAATTAGGATATTTCATAATTAACACGTATGAAACTTCCTATATACTAGATAAACCATCGTTATTTGTAATCAAACTTCATTTTTATTTTTGTTGAGATAAATAAATTTTTCAAAAATTTCAATTTATTTAACCATAACCATATATTTATCCTATAGCGTTTCTTTAAAAATAGATCAAAATGCTTAAAAAAATATTTTTTGTTTTTTTATTGAGATTTTCTTTGAGAAAAAAAAGTTTGGAAAGAAAATGTAAAAATAAACCATGAAAAATCGAAAATGATGATGAGTCTGCCCCCACACTTGATTTTGACTGTGTCCCCACAGTCAATCCAAGTGGAAGGAGAAAAATAAAAAGATGACCTATATTTACATGAAATGAACGGTATTTACATGAGATCAGAAAGTATATCGTCAAAAAGTAAATGAAACGGTCTTCCAAAGACCGATTCGTTTGTCTTGTCAAGTATGCGAGACACGGCTTAAGCTCGAAAAACCAAACCATAAATGATTTCAAAGTTGAATGTTGATCTGGGAAAACGAATGTCGTTTTATTAAAAATCTTACGAGTTGTTTCCTTTTCGATTATTTTCGGGGTTGATAAAATGATTGATTAAAGTTCAAATTTATTTTCACCAATTTGAAATTCAAATTTATCATTGAAAACTTCTTCAAAATTGTTGATTTCAAAATCAAAATAGTCATTTAAATCTTCCCCTTCGGAATTTAACAACTCATCTTCAAAAATTCCATAGAATTCATATTCATTAAATTCATCTTCCTTTGTTGGATTCTCAACAACTTCACTACATGTATCGTGTTCCAAATCCAAAGTTGTTGTATTCAAATTTTCGAAATCGGAAAAAGGAAGATCGAAATTTAAATAGAGTTTCTTACCCTCAAAAGAATTGAAATCCAACTCAATTACCGTATTTTCAACAACTTCATTAAGATCGTCATTTTCAATTTCAAAAGTTGTTATTTGAAAATCGTCGATTTGGGTAAAAGGTGGATTATCACTTGACTCGTCACACATTGGGATTTGATTTTGTTTATCACATAATGTTTTGTATGTTTCAATCAACAAATCAGTGTGATCATCGTAAATTTCGTTCATTTGCTCAACAAGTCAAATTTATAATTATTAACTTGAGGATTTTCGATTTGGACTTGTTGAGAACAAAAATTGTCAATTTCAAGAGACAATGGATTATTATTTGATTCTTTACAAGTTGGGATTTGATTTTGTTTCTCACGAAATTTTTTGTAGGTTTCACGCAACAAATTCTCGTAATCCTTTTCATTACTTGATTCTGTTGTGTTAAAATTTCAAGGAAAGATTTCGTTCTCTTTTCAAAAGTTGAGGATTGTTCATCATTTTGAAAATTTTGTGGTTCAAAATTCGAATTGTTTATACAATAGTTGTTGTTGAAATATCCATAAGAATTTGAAGTGAAATTATATGGATTATATTGATTTTCACAACTATCGTAAAATTCATGTGAGTAAGGAAATTTGGACATTTTCAAGAATGTTGTTGGTTTTTTTTTATAAAGGAAAATATTTACAAATAGAATTTATTTTTCAAAATGGAAAATTGATTTTTGTTTTGTATTTTGGTTTTCCAATTTTTTTTGTTTTAGAAAAGATTTTATATTTTTGATTTTTATTAAAAAAAATTCGAAAGGATTTAAAAACAAAGTTAAGGAATATTTACAATTTTTTTTAGTTTTTTTATTTTTGAATTTTTTTTTAAATACGCATGAACTAATGCAACTAAATGAATGCAAGCGTTTAATTACGAATTATTTATCCTAAATAGCTCCTAACCCAAAATTGTATAATCACACATTGTCTTAAATCAATAAGATAGTTCTCAGCCAGGTAACAGACATGATTTATCGGTGCACCACGAATCACCGTAGCAATTCAACCGAAGGTTTAAGTACCTTCTGAGAAACAATTCAGTATAATATTTACAAATCACCGTAATATTTATAACTGATTATTGTTCTGCCGTAGCCTAGACACCAAGAAATTAAATTATCGAAAAAGGAAAAATTGTCAATATACAATTAAGCGTTATCGATTTCTAACCGTTATTATTAATCAAAAGTCTAGGATGAAATGCAAAACTAAAATTAAACGTGTATTAACAATGCAACTACGAATAGATTTTTGTTTTTGATTTTTTTTTTCTAAAATGCAAGCAAACAACAACGCAAGAAAAAATAAAAACAAGGGATGAAAACACAATACTAGAGCGTATAGAATTATTGAGCAATTATTTTAAAGCAGCAATTTTTTTTATTTTATCAGCAAGCAAGCAGTTATTTTTTGGCAAGTAGAGCGAAGCAAGCAATTTTTCCTATCTTCTTTGGCAACCTGATATGATTTAGGAGGCTACAAGTAGGTTGTAGTGATCAATAGGAGGATAATGGCAGCCCAAGATCGATAGAAGAGTTATGCAGATCAAAGGTGGGAGATTTTGAATTTGTAGTTGGAGATTTTGTGTTTGTGAAGATTCGCCAATAAAGGGAGTTGTTCAATTTAGGGGAGCTAGGCAGTTGACGTCAAGGTATTATAACGACCCGAATTTTTAAACAGTTTATAGTTAAATATTGGAATTATTTAAATATTTAAATCTCAGATTTAATGTGAATAAAAATGATTTCGAAAGCTTATTTAAATTTTGTTTAAATAAGAATGATGATGGAAAGCTTTCTATTTAGAATTAAAAGTGATTAAAATTGTTTTAATAATAATTGATTTTAATTAATGCATGAAATTATCACTCCAGGGCATTGTCTTAGATTTTGAAGAAACTAGTATTATTAGATCTGGGATATTGAATTGTTATATGCCATCGAGTTTCATGGCAATCAGACGTACTGTGTGGTCATACGAGTTCGAAATGCATAACAATTAATTTCAGGAATTATAATATAATATAATTTGATTTTACTCATTAACTCCTATATATGATGGAATTAAGCCCCGATGCTAGTTCCGTTGTGTTCGAAATGGGGGTAATTAGCTAGGAATGCTAGTGAGCACGCCGTGTTTGGAGTTCAAGATTTTAGAAGATGAATAGTATCGGAAAATCTGCTCTATAAGGACCTCACCTTTCTTTCTTTCCTAAAACCCTAGCCATCTTCATCCAATGGCCCAAATTTCACCAACTGCTAAAGGATAAATTAAGGAAAGTGTCCAACATCAAAATGGAGTGGCAGGCCAAGAGGAGTCCATCGGTGGTGATGGATCGACGTACGGTGGAGCTCGGCAATGACGGAGGCGATTTAAATGCGGCTAATATTTATGGCCAGATCTTGAGCTAGGGCGATGGAGGCGATTTGAATGTGGCTGATATTTATGGCCAGATCTCGAGCTTGGGCGACATGGGGAGGAGAGGTCAGTGGTGTTGGAGGCATCGTGGTCGGGGCGTTCGACTGGAACGGTGCGACGACGGTTGGAGGTCCGTAGTGGCGGCGACATGTAAGAAATCATGATGGCTAGGGTTTGAAAATGGGCGGCATGGGTTTGTATATGAGAGAGGAAGGTGATTTAGTTGATTAGTTTATTAATTATGCTAATTATTAATTAGTTAATCTCGTGATGTTCTAACATTCATATCTTGTTTATACGAGGTCCGATCGAGGAGCCATTTCACCATTGTGTTTGTATCATGATTATCCACACAATGTAGTTAGATTCGTCGAGTTTGGAGCCAGTGGAAATTTTAGTCAAAATCGAATGGCGTTCGATTTTGGACTATTTAGAAACGCGAAAGCGTTAACTGGAGTTTGGGTGAGTTTTACTCACTAGGTTATTGTACAATTATTATATTATAATTATTGTTGTATTAAAAATGTAAATTGTATAACGGACTATAATTTTTTACTTTTGGACCCCGCCTTGTTTTGTAAAACAAGTGAAACATTAAATTATAGTATAATCTCCCTTTTGATTATGTAAACATGTATCATAGCCCAGATTCACTATTTACATGTTTGATACTGCTTTATGAAAAGTGATAGTGCATTATTTATGTAACAACCCACATATTTATCGATTGTATATTTAAATATTTTATTTAAATATTTCATCGTTAGTCGGATTTTAGTCCGAAAAGCTACTTTTTGCAAATAGTCGAATTAGGACTCGAGACTACTTCCATTGAGTTCAAAATGTTGTTTGCGACCTTTTTGAGTATAAACTTCGGTATGTTTGGAGTTAGTGGAATTTTGCTACTTTTTCACTTAGGGCTTTGGGTTTGGGTTTGGGTTTGGGTTCAGCCCACTTGCCCAAATCTAGTTATATCATTACTCCACCCCCTCTCCTCTTCATTATTTCATAATTTCCTAATACATTCAAGCTTCATCAACAATGGTAGGAGAGATTGGAAATTAGAAACTCCAAGCCCTAGTTCATTTGCAAATCCTTCTTCTAGCTCCAAATTCAAAGAGAAACTATTGGTAAGCATCCTCTTCATCTTCTCCAACTCATTCTCCTTTCAATTTCAGAAATTTCCTAAACCTAACTTAGGAAATGTTACTCTTTTAAGCTTAGATTCAAGCTTGTTGAGTTGGAATTGGAGAGTGATTGTCCTTGCCATTGCTCTATAGCTTCTTCTTCATTTGTTTTGGGTTTAAAGGTGAGATTTTTATCTCACATCTATGTCTATAACTATCATTGATTGTTGGGTATAAATTCCTAACATATTTACATGTTCATGTGCTTTTGATTTGGATTTGATTTGGTGAATATTCCAATTTTTGGTTTTTAAGTTCAATTTTGTGAAAATCCTTTTACGGATGTTTGAACATGTTTTCGGTGAAGCATCGATAAGCCTATAGGGCTGGGTTGCCGATTGGCGTAAACCCTTAGTGCCCGTTGCTCGTCCGATCGCCGTTTGTAGAATTTTTGCCCCACTTAGGGGCTAGACTGAATGTGCTTCTGAAGCAGGTTCAGTCGACTGAACCAGTGGTTCGGTCGACTGAACCAGAAGGCAGGGAATGCCTTAGAAGCAGGTTCGGTCGACCGAACCAGTGGTTCAGTCGACCGAACCAGACCCAGAAAATTGCCTGGGTCTGTATCAGTCGACTGACCACCTGGTCCAGTCGACTGACCTGCTTGCTTCAACACCATTTGTTTATTTTGCTCGAGATTCCAATGTTAATCGATTCGTGATTTATCCGATTTGTTGTTATCATTTATTATCGATTTTGGTGACTTCTATTTCGGGATTTTTGGTATATCCATTTTGATGGATTCGGCATCGATATCTATGGATTTGATTCACGTCTTCGTATGTGAATTTTTGATGATTGATTGTTTCTACAATCATTTTTATGACTTGTCACTTTAAAAATAAAAAGGTTTCTATACTAATAGTAAATATTCAAATTCTTTACAAAGATGATTTCAACTCTATTTTTAATACAAAGCTCGTTTATAAAACCGTTTTCTAATCTATTAGTATATACAAACCTTTACCTCATTCGTATGAGAAAATCTAATTAAACGGCTTAGCAAAACAAGTGGTATGAAACGCTTGCGTTTACTTCGTCGGTTAATTTATGGACTTGTTCGATTGAAACTCTTGTGACAATTTTCGAGTGGAAATTTACAATCTGGTCGTAAATATTTTAGTTAAGCTAGTGGTTATGGGATATGAAGCTAAACTCTTATATTTACAAGCTTAGTGTAATCGACACTTCTTGATGACCAATGATGATCATTTTTTGGTTTAGACTAGCAATGTGCGATGTCTCTTTGTTTTGGTTCATCAGACGTTTCGTTGTACTATGTCGTTGTTCCATATTATTGGATTTTTGGTTCATCGGGCGTTTCGCTGTACTACGTCGTTGTTCAATATTATTGGATTTTTGGTTCATCGAGCGTTTCGCTGTACTACATCGTTGTTCCATATTATTGGATTTTTGGTTCATCGGGCGTTTCGCTGTACTACGTCGTTGTTCCATATTATTGGATTTTTGGTTCATCGGGCGTTTCGCTGTACTACGTCGTTGTTCCATGTTATTGGATTTTTGGTTCATCGGACGTTTCGCTGTACTACGTCGTTGTTCCATGTTATTGGATTTTTGGTTCATGGGCGTTTCGCTGTACAACGTCGTTGTTCCGGTTTATTGTGTTTTGGTTCATCGGACGTTACGTTGTACGACGTCGTTGATCCATTTTATTGTGTTTTGGTTCATCGGACGTTACGCTGTACGACGTCGTTGTTCCGATTTATTATGATTCTGGAGCACCGGACGTTTCGCTGTACGACGTCGTTGCTTCGAATTATTTGATTTCTGGATTTCTAATGGATGATTTCTGGAATTTATGCTTCACCAACTTTTACAAATTGGCATTGAAATGTATGTCGTTATTTGTGGCTTGGTGAATTAAATTAAGAATATGACATTCTTTTTAATCTTTGAGAAGATTCTTGTGATATTAATTAATCTCTGGATTGATTTTCGATTAGATACTTATCACAGTATGGCTTTATGGTTATCATACGTTTTTGTCATATCTCTTATTCTATATCACTTTATCTGATATTTATAGCTAGACTGATCCGTTTATTATTTTCTTCTTAAATAATACTCGGGTCAGACTGAGATTTTACAGGTGCTTCCTCATGACTTCCTATCTGGAACCATCATCTGACTTTTGGTTAACTACTTAGCTTGTAGTTTTTTTGTATACATTTGAGATTTAGACTCCTTGATGTATACATATTCTTTTGTCTAGCACTTGTATCTATTCTTTTGTGATATTGTGGATCTTGTTAGACCACTACTCTGATGTACACTTTCATGTGTTATATTCATATATATTTCCGCCTTTGTGATATGAATTGTCTGTGACTGATTTGTGTTATGTTTATTTCTATATTTGTTTCCGAAGTATATATACATAGCCACCGTGTAGTAGCTTTGAGTTTGTATCGGAATGTCGGATTTCCTCCAAAGATGAAATGTAAGTTATATTTTTATCTGGCATACCGGTGGTCGCACAAAGCAATTACATGGATGGTCGCTCCTCAACAGCCTTATTCTCCGCGCTAGTCGACGTCATTACCACATAGTGTCCTTGGCGAGCGTGGGTATAGAGGTGGGGCGTCACAGCTTGGTATCGGAGCCAAACTTCGGAACAATGTAGAATAATCTAGCAAATATCATTGTCCTAAGTCTTTCTTAGGAATCGTGCCATAGGATTTGATTCGAGTCTTCGTACCGTTCTATCCTATTTTCTTTTGTGATGCCTTGTTTTATCAATCAAGATTGTTTGATATTCATTCTAAGAATAACCTTTTCTTCTTCTTTTCTTTCTTTCTTAAAGAAAAGAAATGGTTGGTTCTGGCAGTCCTAGCGCTGACATGAATACGCCACCCAGAGAAGTAGTCCTTCTCTGGATGGCGTATTCATGTCGGCCCAACAACTTTTGGATCTTGTAAAGAATCAAAGGTTTATCTGTGCTTTGGGTAAGAACCCCAAAAAGATTTTACCTTTGAAACTTGAAGTTCCTTTCAATCAGCTTGTGGATATCACTCTTCGACATGAATAGGTTGGTAAAGGAAGTGTTTGTGATATTGGGACTTCCAAAAAGAGGCATATTAAGTTCAAGAGCCTTAATCCCAATAAGAGAGTGAAGCAAACTACTTCTGTAGCAAAGACTCCTACCACTAGTCGTGGACGATGCTACAATTGTGATTCTATGGACCACTATGCAAAGGAGTGTCCGCAACCCCTCTATTGTCGCTATTGCAAAAGTTTGAGTCATCATATATCTGCGTATCCCATACTTCAAGCAAGAAGGAGGGAAAGCTAAAGGTTGTGCAAGCCTCTACTAGCACTTCTTTTGGTCAAGGTATTTTCTATCCTTGACGATATTTGTTTGTGATTATCTTATTCGAGTTCTTTTTGATTTGGGTTCATTTCATTATTTTATATCAAAAGAACTTGATGATTCTTTCTCTTTTTTAATTTTTATGGGCTTGAGGATTTCATTGAGAATTGCGGATTCGATTGGTGGATCCGCAACATTCAATTTGCTTTTTATTGATGTCGAAATTATTTTATGTGATTTTTCTTTCCGAGCCGATTTTTACTTATGCTTCGGAATTGACTTTTGTAAGGATTGGCTTAATTATTATGAAGCCATATCCTTTGTCCCGTGTGGACTATTCATCTTCGACATTTTCAATCTGTTAAGCAGATTTCTATTTTTCTTTGTGAATTCGATTTCAAATTTTTGGTGGCATCATTTTTATCCTTTAAGCCCTCATGATGAGGAAAGTGTTATTTCTCTCATCTAAATAGTTGTGAAATTTTCCGGTATTTTTGAGCTTGTCTTAGGATTATCACCTAAGTAATCTTTTGAGCGGTGTTAAGGTCTTTTTAGCTCGACCTTGCCACCAGTTTCCATTAGCTACGAGTTGCGGAAGTTAGCATTCCACTTTCCGCATTCTGCACTCGTTATGGTTCATATGAATGACTTATTATGTCATTCAGTTTGTCCGGCTTATTTCATCCATTTTATGAATCGAGTATTCTAAGAATATCTCGATGACTCCATTTTTGTATTTATTGATTTTGGATGAAAATAGCAATTTAAAATTTTGCAAATCTTTTTCATAAGATTTATTTATAAGTATAATTGGATTTTTTGTTCTTAAAACGAACAAAGAATATTCTTAGGAATTTTTTTAGAGACATTTTTATCATAAAGAAGATGATTTTGTGATTGTATTGCCTGTTGAGTGCTTTAAGAATTCTGGTCGGTGCGCTTGATCAACGTTATAGATAGGAATTTGCTAAACGCTTTGATGAGACAATCAGACACATTAAATTGACTTATAAAATGTAATTTTTTCTGAAAAGATAATTTCATAAAGATAATTTAATTTTGAAAGTTTTAACTTTTCGGGAAAGAAGATTAGCTAAAAGAAATTTTTTCCGATACTTCTATTCTTGTGATTCCCGAGAGGAACCAAGACTTTATCTTTTGTACCGATGCTAATAGTATTGATTTGGATGCCGATCTCTTGCAAAAGAGAACGTGCTATCATTTGTGCTTCTAAATCATTAAAGCCGATCGAGACTAGGTATGCCACTCATGATCTAGTGCATGCGGCTATTGATTTCATTTTTAGAGTTTTGCATCATTGTTTTTGGTGGAGAAATTTGTTCTCCACCTCGATCATAAATCTTTGAAATGTTTATTTTCTCAAAAGGAACATAATTTGCGTCAACGGTGTTGGCTCGAGTTCCTTGCATCTTATGATCTTGATCTTCTTTGTACCCCGGAAAAGGGTAATCGAGTTGCCGATGCCCTTAGTTGTAAGCAACAAGCGGTTGTTTCTTCGATGATATCTGAATGGAATGATCTCGAGACTTTATCCACTTGTGAGATTCGAGATCGCGAATCCAATTCATGTTCATCTCTTGTTTTGTGTAGCCTTGAGGCTCGTCCTTCTCTTTTGGACTATACCTCTTTTAGCTGAACTCTATGTCCCATTATATTGCATGGAGTTCCTACTTCTATTATTAGCAATCGTGATCCATTGTTTTTCTAGTGGATTTTTGTAGAGTCTTCAAGAGCTTTAGGAACAAAGATTAAAATTTTAGCATCGCTTATCATCTTTGTCCGATGGACAAACCGAGCATGTGAATCAACTCTTGAAGATCTCTTTCGTTCATGTGTTCTCGATTTTTGTGGAAGTTGGGAAGATCATATTTCTCTTGTTGAGTTTTCTTCCTATAATAGCTTCCAATCTTGTATTGTTACGGTACCTTTCGAGCCACTCTACGGAAGGCCATGATGATTCTCTTTGTGTTGGCTTGAAGCCGGTGAGAGGCTGGTTTCAGGTCTAGATCTTATTGGTGTTCATTCATGTTTCACCTATGATGGGTGTTGTGCATTTCAGTTGATCGGGAAAGTTAGCACCACGATATTTTGGTCCATTTCCCATCACCGAACGTATTTGTTCCGTGGCTTATCGCCTTTTCATTACCGGCTCAATCTTTTGCTATTTATGACGTTTTCCACGTCTCTCTACTACGGAAATACCTTAGGGATTCCGATTTTATTCTTGAGCCCGGTGTTGTTGAAGAAATTGAAGTTTCACCAGATTTGACTTTTGAGCAACATCCTATTCGCATCATTGCTTCGGAAGTTGAGCGCCTTCGAAATAAAGATGTTCTTCTTGTGAGAGTTCAATGGTTCTCGAATCATAAGGATTTCTCTTGGGAATCCAGAGAATTCATCGAGCAAACACGTTCGGACTTACACTTTCGTGCTCTTTATGGTGAACTTCTTATTTCAAATTGTCTTTTGTGTAGATATGCTTTTATGGTTGTTACTTTTTATTTTTCCTCTTAATTATTGCGTGGACGCAATTTCATTAAGGAGGGGAGTCTGTAACAACCCACATATTTATCGATTGTATATTTAAATATTTTATTTAAATATTTCATCATTAGTCGGATTTTAGTCCGAAAAGCTACTTTTTGCAAACAGTCGAATTAGGACTCGAGACCACTTCCATTGAGTTCAAAATATTGTTTGCGACCTTTTTGAGTATAAACTTCGATATGTTTGGAGTTAGTGGAATTTTGCTACTTTTTCACTTAGGGCATTGGGTTTGGGTTTGGGTTCGGCCCACTTGCCCAAATCTGGTTATATCATTACTCCACCCCCTCTCCTCTTCATTATTTCATAATTTCCTAATACATTCAAACTTCATCAACAATGGTGGGAGAGATTGGAAATTAGAAACTCCAAGCCCTAGTTCATTTGCAAATCCTTCTTCTAGCTCCAAATTCAAAGAGAAACTATTGGTAAGCATCCTCTTCATCTTCTCCAACTCATTCTCCTTTCAATTTCAAAAATTTCCTAAACCTAACTTAGGAAATGTTACTCTTTTAAGCTTAGATTCAAGCTTGTTGAGTTGGAATTGGAGAGTGATTGTCCTTGCCATTGCTCTATAGCTTCTTCTTCATTTGTTTTGGGTTTAAAGGTGAGATTTTTATCTCACATCTATGTCTATAACTATCATTGATTGTTGGGTATAAATTCCTAACATATTTACATGTTCATGTGCTTTTGATTTGGATTTGATTTGGTGAATATTCCAATTTTTGGTTTTTAAGTTCAATTTTGTGAAAATCCTTTTACGGATGTTTGAACATGTTTTCGGTGAAGCATCGATGAGCCTATAGGGCTGGGTTGCCGATTGGCATAAACCCTTAGCGCCCGTTGCTCGTCCGATCGTCGTTTGTAGAAATTTTGCCCCACTTAGAGGCTAGACTAAATGTGCTTATGAAGCAGGTTCAGTCGACTGAACCAGAAGGCAAGGAATGCCTTAGAAGCAGGTTCAGTCGACCGAACCAGTGGTTCAGTCGACCGAACCAGACCCAGGAAATTGCCTGGGTCTGTATTAGTCGACTGACCACCTGGTCCAGTCGACTGACCTGCTTGCTTCAGCACCATTTGATTATTTTGCTCGAGATTCCAATGTTAATCGATTCGTGATTTATCCGATTTGTTGTTATCATTTATTATCGATTTTGGTGACTTCTATTTCGGGATTTTTGGTATATCCATTTTGATGGATTCGGCACCGATTTGTATGGATTTGATTCACGTCTTCGTATGTGAAGTTTTGATGATTGATTGTTTCTACAATCATTTTTATGACTTGTCACTTTAAAAATACAAAGGTTTCTATACTAATAGTAAGTATTCAAATTCTTTACAAAGATGATTTCAACTCTATTTTTAATACAAAGCTCGTTTATAAAACCGTTTTCTAATCTATTAGTATATACAAACCTTTACCTCGTTCGTATGAGAAAACCTAATTAAACGGATTAGCAAAACAAGTGGTATGAAATGCTTGCGTTTACTTCGTCGGTTAATTTATGGACTTGTTCGATTGAAACTCTTGTGACAATTTTCGAGTGGAAATTTACAATCTGTTCGTAAATATTTTAGTTAAGCTAGTGGTTATGGGACATGAATCTAAACCCTTATATTTACTAGCTAAGTGTAATCGACACTTCTTGATGATTGATGATGATCAGTTTTTGGTTTAGACTAGCAATGTGCGATGTTTCTTTGTTTTGGTTCATCGGGCGTTTCGCTGTACTACGTCGTTGTTCCATATTATTGGATTTTTGGTTCATCGGACGTTTCACTGTACTACGTCGTTGTTCCATATTATTGGATTTTTGGTTCATCGGGCGTTTTTTTGTACTACGTCGTTGTTCCATAATATTGGATTTTTGGTTCATCGGGCGTTTCGCTGTACTACGTCGTTGTTCCATATTATTGGATTTTTGGTTCATCGGGCGTTTCGCTGTACTACGTCGTTGTTCCATATTATTGGATTTTTGGTTCATCGGACGTTTCGCTGTACTACGTCGTTGTTCCATATTATTGGATTTTTGGTTCATCGGGGGTTTCGCTGTACTACGTCGTTGTTCCATATTATTGGATTTTTGGTTTTTGGTTCATCGGGCGTTTCGCTATACTACGTCGTTGTTCCATATTATTGGATTTTTGGTTCATCGGGCGTTTCGCTGTACTACGTCGTTGTTCCATGTTATTGGATTTTTGGTTCATCGGGCGTTTCGCTGTACGACATCGTTTTTCCGGTTTATTGTGTTTTGGTTCATCAGACGTTATGTTGTACGACGTCGTTGATCCGGTTTATTGTGTTTTGGTTCATCAGATGTTACGCTGTACGACGTCGTTGTTCCGATTTATTGTGATTCTGGAGCACCGGACGTTTCGCTGTACGACGTCGTTGCTTCGAATTATTTGATTTTTGGATTTCTAATGGTTGATTTCTAGAATTTATGCTTCACCAACTTTTACAAATTGGCATTGAAATGTATGTCGTTATTTGTGGCTTGGTGAATTAAATTAAGAATATGACATTCTTTTTAATCTTTGAGAAGATTCTTGTGATATTGATTAATCTCTGGATTGATTTTTGATTAGATACTTATCACAGTATGGCTTTATGGTTATCATATGTTTTTGTCATATCTCTTATTCTATATCACTTTATCTGATATTTATAGCTAAACAGATCCGTTTATTATTTTCTTCTTAAATAATACTCGGGTCAGACTGAGATTTTACAGGTGCTTCCTCATGACTTCCTATCTGGAACCATCATCTGACTTTTGGTTAACTACTTAGCTTGTAGTTTTTTTTGTTGTAAACATTGGAGATTTAGACTCCTTGATGTATACATATTCTTTTGTCTAGCACTTGTATCTATTCTTTTGTGATATTGTGGATCTTGTTAGACCACTACTCTGATGTACACTTTCATGTGTTATATTCATATCTATTTCCGCCTTTGTGATATGAATTGTCTGTGACTGATTTGTGTTATGTTTATTTCTATATTTGTTTCCGAAGTATATATACATAGCCACCATGTAGTAGCTTTGAGTTTGTATCGGAATGTCGGATTTCCTCCAGAGATAAAATGTAAGTTATATTTTTATCTGGCATACCGGTGCTCGCACAAAGCAATTACATGGATGGTCGCTCCTCAACAGCCTTATTCTTCGCGCTAGTCGACGTCATTACCACTTAGTGTCCTTGGCTAGCGTGGGTATAGAGGTGGGGCGTCACAATATATGTTAGCAACGATATAATCGTTATAAACGTTCTTTGAAATCTCTGATATTCGACATATGTTAAATTGGATAAAATGTAATATATTATGGAAATATATATGTGTGTGTATGTGTATGCATGTATTGGGTTGTTCTATACACATTTTGGTGTGTTAGGCATAAATGAAATTTGTTTGGACATTTGTGGAATTTGGGAATGGAAGTTATAAAAACGCTAGAAGCAAAAAGATCACAATGGATGCACTTTGAAATCGCTGTGGTATGCGATTTTAAAGTTAACTTTGAGAGACATCTTAGAGCTACTTTGTATTGTTAATAAGTACTGTAAGCGTACTTATTATCGAGAAATAATAAGGTTTGAATATATTCCTAAAATCATTTATGGATTTATAAAGAGATGATTTTAATTTATGAAACAGGATTGTTATCCGGCCTTTTGGTTAGGCTGGGATACCATTAATTCAGCTAAAACGGATGGTTACCGGGATTAGAGATTGGTTGTATTTGAAACTACAAATGATAGTTGAATGGATTCAGATGAACAACACTCAAAACATGGCTAAATATGGAATTAGCACTTCACCTAGGCAACAGATCATATCAGATCCCCAATTCCTAATCCAATCAAGGAGAAATTTGTATGGAGTGACAAGGAAGGTCCCATAAGGCTACATTTTAAATTTTAAGTCGATCGGAGTTAGTATGCTCGGTGTTGACGGATCTGTGGTAATTTGCTTGGAGTCGGACCCGAAAATATTTGCTACTTTCTTGGAGTTGTAGAAATTTGAAGTGATGGATTGTGCTAGGAGTTGGATGCATGTTTGCTTGGATATTGCTTGGGGAAAAATGATCGGCATCGATCATTTTTCGTGCTTAGAGTCGGATATGTTTTTGCTTGGAGGTTGCCAGGAGAAAAACGATCGGCACCGATCATTTTTCGTGCTTAGAGTTAGAAGCACGTTTGCTTGGAGAAAATTTGGATTTTACAAGAATCTAACCTGGGGCCAGAATCTAAGGTTCCTGCTCTGAGCCAGAAAGGGTCTCGCTTCGGGTCAACCTTTGTCCATTTTCGACGATGATTGATCTTTAACTCAAAATCTACAAAGGCAGTCGACATGAAATTTTGAGGACAACTACACTACACTATGAGAGACTCACACCATCGATTGCTAGGCCCTGCAATGAAGTTGGATCGATCGGGTATGATCCATAAAACAATTCAACTCAATGATGATCGATCAATATCTCACAAACGGTAAGCTGGAATGACATGAAACTTTGGGAATAATAATATATTATGTAGAGGAACCTACCTTATTGATCGGACATCATTTGGAGAAACTTGAACGATTAGCCTACATCGTTCTTGAACAATCGTACCGTTTCAGCCCAAACGATCCAACTCAATGATGATCGATCAATATCTCACAAACAGTAAGTCAGAATGGCACTAAATTTGGAGTGCAGGTAGGTAACGTCATAAGAGACCCATAAGAATGATCGCATCTCAATTGGACCAACTTTAACCATCGACATCGATCATTCCGAACAACAAAGTGGGACACACGATCTTTCGTACAACCTTGTCTGGATCTGGAGATTATTCTAGTGAAATTTCAGTCTGATCCATGCACGACTTCCCTTATAAATACAACGGACACGGTTAGTTGCAAAGGAATTTTCTTTTGGTCTTCTTCATCGTTTTTTATCTCTTCCTCCATTATTTTTCTAAGGCAAAAAAGAACTGTATTTGTAATCTTGCTGTATAATAAAAAGATTACTGGAATGGTCGCTGGCCAGAGTTTGCCGAACCACTATAAAACTTGTGTTCTTTTACTTTATCTCCATTATATTCTCTGAACTATAGATTTGTTATTCTCTATTTGTATCTAAATGTTGAATATTGGTGCTTTCACATACAACAGGGTGTTTGTGCCCATATTTGGCACAAATATTTTGGTGCTTTCACCGAGAAAGCAAACCCCCGCAGATTTGAAGTTTGGATTCAAAGTTTGGAAAAGATATAAAGCTTAGATTTAGAGCAATGGTGAGACAATCAACAAGAAGAGTACTACCGAAAAGGAGCCACCATGGAGGGAGTCAGCTCCGGAGCTAATCGAGCATCTATCTACATCACCATGGATGAAATGGAAACGACGATAGATGCTATAAAGGAAAGGATGCTGAAGAGATAGGAGGAGATGGTGCAGAACCTAATCCGACGTATTAGACAAGCTAGAGCACAAAATCAAGGGAATAGAGTAGCAAGAAATGTTGAAGATATAAATAATGAAGTTGGAGCAGCAGGAGCTATGGAAAACCAAAATCAGTATCATGAAAATGAAGCGGCTAGACTAAGGAACAAAGTATAGGAGCAGGGAGCACCTCCTGGTCAACGAGGAATGATCGACCCCGATCCATCCATAAAAATCGATGCCGATCGATCAAGACTCCGGGGCATGCTCCCGGGGTCAGACTGGATCAATCTTAGGCACGGTGTTGGACACTGCTTAGCAGTTTGGTGTCAATTGGAATGCAGATGTGTGTAATGAGGAGCATATGCTAGGATTCCCTCGTGGACACGGAGGGCAATTTGGAAATGATGATCGGAGACAACCTTTGGAAGACAATGATAGGTTTTCGGAAATGATTAGATGGGTTATTAGTGGAGGATTAGTGAACATAGATCTGGAAGACGTAAACAGAAGTCCCTTTGCTCCTAATATCAAGGATGTTGCGAATCCACCAGAATTCACACTACCAACACTGGAAGTTTTTAACGGAAAGTCAGATCCAACTATGCATATGATAAGGTATATACGACACATGGAAGTACTAGGGGCATTAGAAGAAGTCCTGGAATAATGCTTCCCCCTGTACTTAACGGATGTAATTGCACTATGGTTCATACAGTTCGAAAGCGGTTCTATTAGCACCTGGACAAAATTGGTCGAATGATTTATGAAGAAGTTTCGGGTTCACATTACGGACCCAAGAATGTGATGACATTAACATCAGTAAAGCAGTGGGTAGAAGAATCACTCAAGAATTTCTTAACCAGGTTCAATGTGGCAGTTGTTTCAGTGGGTCGACCAGACCCATCGATGGTTTTGATAGCAGCAGTGTTAGGACTTGTAGATAATTCAAATTTTAACATATCACTGATACGAGATCCACCGATGGATCTCAGGAAATTCTATCATGAAGCAGAATGGTTTATGTGATAAGAAGATGTGAAAGCTAACAGAGAGGCAACAGAAGTTAATGCGGTACGGGTGGAGAACCGCCCGATGAAAGCTCAGGAAAGGACAAGGGTAAACAGAACATGGACAATAGCTTCGATGGATCGAAACGGCAGAGGGGAGAACCCAAATTCACTTCTTACTCGGAATAGAATGAAACCCTAGAACGGATACTTTTGGATACTCGAGGACGCCTTCTGTATCGAAGGTTGGCAATGAGGAAACCCTTCGAACGCGAACAGACATTAGGAAAGCGTTGCCTATTCCATGAGCTAGATGGGCACAATACAAATGACTACAGATATTTGAAGGATATCATTGAGGAACACGTGAGGAATGGTCAATTACAACAATACGTAAGGACTCGGGCTACGGTGGTGGAACAGGAGCAGCCACCGTCCACCTCGAATGAAAATGGCACTGGATCAAGGCATCATCATCAACTTGTCATAAATTGATCGGGATGGCATGGAATAAGTAATAAACTCTGTAGTAGGAAAGCTAAATCACTTACACATGTACGGGATCGAGGACAGACCCTAGGCATGCTATGAGTGATGATAAAGCATAGTGCTCGGGTTTGTGAAATTTGGTTTTTTTTCTTGTTTTCTTCGAACTCTTATTTTTCTAGTTTTACTTGAACTCTGGTTTATTGGTTGTGTGGACTCTTATTTTATATTTTGGCAAATGGACTCAGGAATGATTAAATTTGGACCAATGTAATAGATAATACAGGTCATGGTTGTGGTCCTGACTGGAGAGATGGGATAATAATCGCAAGATACGGGTCTTTTCGTCGGGCAAACACGACGAAATGGACTCATGCATCATAAACTAAGACCTAGATTGGGTATCGAGATCGAAGAATAAAACCCAACAGGTCATCAGGTATGGACTATGCCTGGTAAGGGGTAGGTTGCTTTGCTCGAACGCGATGGATCGACCTACTCAAGTCGTCGAGTATGGACTGTTCTTGGCAAGTATCTGGAGAGATCAAGGTTGTCAGGTATGGACTATGCCTGGCAAGGGGTAGGTCACTTCGATCGAACGTGATGGATCGACATACTCAGGTCGCCGAGTATGGATTATGTTCGGCAAGGATCCGGAGAGATCAAGGTAGTCAGGTATGGACTATGCCTGGCATGTGGTAGGTCTCTTCGCTCGAACACGATGGACCGACCTACTCAAGGTGTCGAGTACGAATTCTGGTTGCCAAGGATTCGGTGAAATCGAGGATTTGGATTTGGATTAGGATAACAACCCAGAGAGGTCATGGATTTGGATATCAGCTTCGAACAACAATGGATTTGGCTTTGGGTGGACGTGGATTCAGATAAAATGATTCGGAGAGAGTGGATTTGGATTGGATTATGGATTAAAGAGTACGACTATCAGTGGATCATGGATTTAGGATTTATATCAATACAAAACACGCACTCCTACTGCAAGGTATGTTTTGGGGGGTAAATGTTTTCTTGCCTTTTGGGCAGGCCGGGATACCACGAATTCGGCTAAAACGGATGGTTATCAGGATTGGATATCGGTTTTATTCGAAACTATGGATGATAGTTGAATGGATTCAGATGAACAACACTTAAAAAATAGCTAAGTATGGAATTGGCAGTTCACCTAGGCAACGGATCAGATCGGATCCCCAATTTCTGACCCAACGATTAGTAACTGACAAGAAGGTCCCATAAGGCAGCATTTCAAATTTCAAGTCGATCGGAATTCGTATGCTTGAGTTATGGGAAAAAGAAGATGGATCGGTGGCAATTTGCTTGGAGTCGGACCTGGAAAAAATTTCTACTTGCTTGGAGCCGTAGAAATTTGAAGTGCTAGATTGTGCTTGGAGTCGGCTGCATGTTTGCTTGGAGATGCTTGACAAAAACGATCGGCACCGATCATTTTCGTGCTTGGAGTCGGATGTATGTTTTCTTAGAGTTTGCTTGGAGAAAAACGATCGGCACCGATCTTTTTTCGTGCTTGGAGTCGGATACGTGTTTACTTGGAGGTTGCTTGTAGAAAAACGATCGGCTCCGATCGTTTTTCATGCTTGAAGTCAGAATCACGTTTGCTTGGAGAAAATTTGGATTTTACCCGAGTCTAACCCTGGACCAGAATTTACAGTACTTGCTTCGAGTCAGAAAGGTGGTTACTTCAGGTACCGCTTCGGGTCAACCCTGAAGTGGGTTTTTCGATGATTGTTTTGGTGATTTTTGACAATGATCGATCTTTAACTCAAAATATACAAAGGTAATTAACATGAAATTTGGTGTACAACTAAACTACACCATGAGGGACCTACTCCATCGATCGCTGGGCCTCACAATGAATTTGGATCGATCGGTCATGATCCATACGGATCAATCGTGTATGATCCACAAAACAATTCAACTCAATGATGATCGATCAATATCTCACAAACGGTAAGTTGGAATGACATGAAATTTTGGGAATAGTAAAATATTATGTAGAGGAACCTACCTTATCGTTCGCATGTCATTTGGAGAAATCTGAAAGATCGACCTACATCGTTCTTGAACAATCATATCAATTCAGCCCAAACGATCCAACTCAACGATGGTCGATCAATATCTCATAAACGATAAGTTGCAATGACATTAAATTTGAAGTCCGGGTAGCTAACATCATGAGGAACCCACAAGAACAATCGCACCCCAATTGGACTAAGTTGAACGATCGGCACCGATCATTCCAAACAACAAAGTGGGACCCGCGACCGTTCATACAACCCCATCTAGATCTGGAGATTCTTCTGGCGAAATTTTAGCCCGATCCATGCACGTCTTCCTCTATAAATACAGCTGACATGGCTCATTGCAAAGGACTTTTCTTTTGGCTATTTTTCATCATTTCTTATCTCTTCCTCCATTATTTTTCTAAGGCAAAAAAGAACTTTATTTGTAATCATACAATATAATAAAAAGATTATTTGAGTGGACGTAGGCCAGAGTTTGCTGAACCACAATAAAACTTGTGTTCTTTTACTTTATGTCCATTATATTATCTAAACTGTGGATTTTTTATTCTTTGTTTGGATCTAAATATTGAAAATTGGTGTTTTCACATACAACAGTACGTTTGTGCCCATTTTTAGTGCAAATAAGGGTTTTTATGGTTTTTAAATAAAAGGTTTTAAAATATAGTATATATATTTAAAAGCATATTTTTAGCATATATACATGGTTTTAGAAATTGTTAAAGATTTTATTAAATAAATAAAAGGCTTTTATATTATAATGTTTTACAAATGGTTTATAGTATTTTACACATTTCTTAGTTTTACATAAAAATTAGCACATGTATAATATATCTTTTTAAAGGTATTTTAGTATATTTAGAAATTTAAAAAGGAAGTTTAATATTTCATAAAAGGATATAAAGGAGTTTTCATATTATAACACTTACGTTTTAATGGATTGTTTTATAAATTGATTAAAAATGATATGTTACCTTGTTTAATAAGGGAAGTTATACTTAGGACTTTAAATGGATGTTTGAAAGTAAGTGACAAGTATAAAAGTGATTTTGGGTTTATAGTAATAATGTTTGTGCAACATTTGTTTTAACCATTTAACTATACTTTTGAAAAGTAATTGGAGTTTTAAAGATAACAAGTTAGTAAAGTGATTTTGGATTTATCCTAAACAATGTTTTGATAATATTTGTTTTTAAACCCTTGGATAATATTTTAAAATGGTAAAATATTATTAAATGAGTTAGAAATTACTTATATCTTTAATAATGGGATTTTAAAGAGAATAAAAAATATAAATTGGTTTTGGGTTAGTTGTGGTAATGTGTTAATACATTTGCCTTTAACCCTTTCTAGTTATACTTATGAACGCAAATGAATGTTTGAAAAGAAATGTTTAAACATAATCAAAAGTGAAATGGTTTTGTGTTATTAGTGACATTATTTGAGTAACATTTGTTTTAAGCCCTTTGAAATTGATTTGTGAATATACTTATACGGTTGAGAAAAGTATATGAATACTTTTGAGAAGCGTTGAAATGTGTTGGAATGAATATTGATGTTTCAATTAAATAGTGGAGTTCAATTAATAAATGGAGTTTCATATATAAAGAAGTTTATTGAGTAAAAATGAGTTTTAATAATAAAAGAGGTTTCCAATTAATAAAGGAAAATTAATAAAAAAAGGGATTAGAAGTCGTTTATATGACTTGATCGTTCTTGTATATTACTTGCTTATGGATAGTATATGGGACTAAGTTTCCCTTGTGCGATTGTTCTTATTATTATTGAATGACCAAATTAGTCAGTTCGGTCTTGAAGAGACCGGGATCGATACGTGTTCTAGTTATCGAAAAACACTTTAAGGCTGAGATACGTGTTCTATCTCTTGGAAGTAGATATGTTCGAGATGTTGGGATCTATATAGAGATTCAAGATTCGTTTTAAGGAGCTCGAACACATGTAGTTGTTGGCGATCTATTCAGGATGTGGGAATCCATGTGTGATTCCGAGACCTTTTGAGGTATAAGAATCCATGCGTTGTTTCGAGATCTATTGTGGAATCCATGTATGGTTCACGGATCTGTTGAGATATGGGAATTTATGCGTGGTTCCAAGTTCTATTCGAGTCACTCATGTGAAAGATGCCGAACGTGACCTTGACATCAAAAATGGCTAAGGACAGAGTAGGAAGTGCATCCTAGGGGTTTGCAAACCCACGAAGGGGTATATCAACTCAATTATCTAAAGTATACTTATTGATATGTTACGTGCGGGAGTTGATGGTAGTTGGTTCTAGTTGTGTGGGTTCACTTGTTCGGACATGGGCCAGCTATGTTTACTATATGGTATATTTTATCTAGAGATATACGATGCTCGAAAGATGTTTTCTAATCTTTGTGCATGGATTTTGGATTCGGCTTCCCCAAAGAGGTCTCCACGGAAATCCATTATGTAAACGTTCCTTATCGTTTTTAATTGTACTCCTATTATGTTGGAATGTAATCAATGTAACCATTTCGGTTATGATTAATATTTATATTCTACACCCTAGACATTATTATAGTATCACTGGATTTTATAATAGAAATGGTTTGGTTATTGTAAGGTAAAAACTTGTCTATGTTTATTGGCGCGTGGTCTTACGAGATACCCTTATTTTTAAGTGTTTTAAGATATAGTAAACCTATATGATTTGAGTTTCTCATGCTGGTCTATCAGACTGATCCAGGTGTTATTTTCTTATTGCTCGGGTCAGCTCGTGTATGTTTCCTGATTTAGATATGGTTCATTGGAGCTCTTGGAGAGGAGCTGGATGATTTCCTATTGCACTTTATTTCCACTACATTACTTGATTTGTATCTATCAGCAATTGTGAGGACAAGATGTTATAATTGTCCAGGCTGGTGGTAGGTTAGTTTTCTCCGATGATGTAAGTATATAAAGGTTTTCTTTTTGGTAAAGAAATTTTGAGATATTATATATTATCGTCCCGCATGTGAGATTCTGATATTGTGTTCTCTTCTTTCTTGTTATATTTCCTTTTCTCTTAATTTTACCCCAACAATTCGTCTATTCGGCACTTGGGTGCTTGGCACGTGAATACCGTGGATATGTTAGTGTCGACTTTCGGAGATCCAAAAGGCAAGTCATTACACTTGGTATTAGAGCCGAAGTTTAAGCTAGAACCATAGCCTTGATGGGTATAACTCATTGAAAGATAGGGTAATGGAATGCCTTATTATAAGTTGCGTGTATATATATGAGAGTGCGTATATGTTATTGTTACAAAATTAATTTGTATTGTGTTGATTGGTATGTAGAGTGGCTTATGGATTCTGATCAATACATGTTGCTAGCGTTATTGACAGGGATTTCTAAACACTTGGACAGCGCAAACCAACAAGTGTTGTTTTCAAAATTGGTAAATGAAATAATATTACATAGTGTTATATTTTATATAAAAGGAAAATTTCATAAATTAATATAGTTATTAATGATGTGTTTTTTTGTTTGAAAATGATAATATTCTATTATTTTCATTTGTTGTTTGATTGTTGTGCTCAACTAATTTTTGATCAGTGTTATCCGGGTTTTTAACCCAACAGAATTCAAAGGAAGTCAAAACAGCTACATCATGTCAGAGCAACTCAAGAGCCAACCAAAAGGACTAGAAGAATAAATCAAGAAAGGTTAGAGAAAAATATGGAAAAAATATGCTAAGGTGATGGATCGCCAGCGATCCATCCCCTATGAATCGCCAGCGATCCATCCCCTATGGATCGCTAGCGACCCATAAGGATTGCTCGTAGGTCCTCCACTCCTTTTGTATCATGATCCAATTGGTATTCTAGGAATGATTGCTAAGTTTGATGGAATTCGAAGCTAGTTAGATTGAGAAGTGAGCATTCGTTTGATTCCATCAACCATTCAATGCGACCAGTGTATGAATCATCATCAAAATAAGGCGATTAGCTATGAAATTACATGGAGTGCACCTACATAAGACAACAAGTGCAATCTAAAAGGCAAAGTCCAAATATCCACAAAGTATCGCTAACGATCCATAGGATCATGTTAAATTGACATAAAATTTAAGGAGAGCGTGAAGGAGAGTATCCCAAGTAATTGGATCGTTAACAACCCAGAAAATATGGATCGCTGCCGATTCATCACCTATGGATCACTAGCGATCCATCAGGTTAGCTCGAGTCATCATGAAATTCTCTGAACTTATTTGTGGAATCATGTGGAGGCTTTTGGTAAAACGGCCTAGCCCAATAATTCTTCAACCCATATAAATACAATCCTACCTACAACATAAACAGGGTCTTCTGGACTGGCTGTTGAAACTCTGCAAAAACTACTCTTCACTCTTCTCCTTCCATACAACAGTCATCTAAAGGGTTCACTGTGATTCTCCAGCGAACTCTAACACTAGTGACTTGATCTAACCTACAAGATTCAATTGCATTGTAACCAGATTTAATTTGTAATTGCAGTCAGTCAATAATAAAACACATAAAGTGGACGTAGGCTTCATTAACAGTCGAACCACTATAAAAATCTCTTGTTGATTTACTTTCTCTGCGATTTACTATTACTTTTTCTACTTTATTTGCCTTAATAAGCAAGGCTGGTGCTTCATACACAATCCAAGGTGTGGATCCATTTTTTGGGTTAACATTTTGGTGCTTTCACTGAGAAGGCCAACTTAGGTAAAGATCTAGCTATATACTTTGGATTAGATAGGTTCAGAAGTTAGATCCTTAATCTCTATTTGAAAGATCCGATGCTAAAAATCAATGGCTCCAGGAAGAAAGAGAACAACTTCCGGAAGATCCATAGGAGCTATCATTGCTGAAGAAGAAACAAACTCCTAGAAAATTGAAGTCAATAATCCATAGTAGGAGCTAACTCCAGTGATCAGATTCTAGGATCCTCCATTCAGCGTGAAGTTGTCACTAGAGACGAATTGTATAAGATGGTTAATGAAATCAATGAGAAAATGGAAAATAGTCAAAGGACTCTAATGGACAAACTGAATGCCCTATTGACTTTACAGAGTCATGCTGCTCCAAGAACTATGAAAGAGCCCGCGGCTACCATGGAACATGATAATTCTTCCGTTTCTGGCCTAAACAGAAGGAACGGGAAGCCGCCGAAAAGGAGTAATAGGTGGAACCATAAGAATCAATATAGAAGGAAACACAAGCACCCTACCAACCGCGAGGCAACAACTACAAACTTAAATCTAGCGGCAAAGAGCCAATAGAAGGATATAATCATGGACTTCTCCGATTCAATAGATGGTGAGCAACTAGACGATGACAAGTTGGAAGGAAATATCAATGCATTTGATAACGCCAGGGGGATTCAAATTGCCCCAATCAGGCCATCCGCAAGCCAACGGAATCCCGAGGGAGTGGCTCTCCCGAAGACAGGAGAACCCAGGCTTCATCTCACACACCGAGATCGTTTGCAAAGCCAAACACTCAGCGTAGTTTCCGACAGCTGACCCCCGGATTACCAAATATCCGAGGCGTATATCGACATGATCAAGCGATAGATAAGTAAGAGCAAGAATAAAAGGGATGATGATTGGGGATCCGTTCCAAGTCGGACTCCTTTCATTGATGAGAATTTAAATGAGCGGTATCCCGAAAAGTTCACTATGCCAACTATTCTGTCTTATGATGGAACGAGAGACCTGAAACCCCACCTATATAATTAAAGTTGGTACATGGACGGAGCAAATGCTTTGGATGCCATTTGGTGTAGACGTTTCCCCATTTTTCTGGAGGGAATTGCTTCCATGTGGTTCACTAGGCTTCGCTGAGATCCATCTGCATATTCGATTAACTAGCAACAAGATTCCTCGATCAATTCAGACTTCACACGGTACAACCGAAAGACATGATGTCCTTATCTGGCCTATTCCAGGGGCTGAACGAATACCTAAAATCTTTTATGACCCGATTCAACACTACAGTAAGTGAAGCAAGCAATCCAAATGATGATATGGTTTTCATGGCTCTGGTCCACGCCATCCATCCCGACACTGAATTTGGAAAGTGGATCAAAATGAAACATCCCACACTAGGAAGAATTCCAACCTAAAGGCGAGCTAGTACTTAAGACAGGAAGGGCACAAGAACTAGAAAGGAAATCTGCTAACTTACAACCGGCCAACGTTAGATAGAGTGGTATGGTGGCAAACCAAGATATAAGCACCTCCAAGACCACTGAAGGAAACATGGGAAAAGGTAAAATTTAGGAAAGGAAAAATCAAAACTCCAATAAGCGGAACAGAAATAATAAGTGGCTTAAAGGCTTCAGGCCCGAAGATTACACCGCGCTCAATGATACTACGGAAAACATCTATCTCGCAACACAGGGATAGAGGAGTACAAGAAACCTCCTAAAAAGGAAGCAACTGAACAACAAAAGCATTCTGGAAAGTACTATCGCTTCCATGAAATACATGGACACAACACGAATGAGTGCGGTCACCTAAATAACTTGATTGAGGAGCTGAATCGAGAAAAGAAGCTTCAGCAATACGTGAGAAAATCACAAAATCCTGACAAACCCATGGCTCCCCAAGCTCCTAAAGATTTAGGAAACCAAGCTGGAACCAGCGAAGAAGGATCTAGACGAACTGACCAGAGACTCATCATTGGAACAATATCCGAAGGACCCTATCCCGTGTAGAAGAGTCGGGCAGAAATGGAGCACTATGCAAGCTTATTAAGGCATGCTTCGAAAGATGCATGCCTTGCAATCGAAGACGAAACCCACTCTAAGTAGCAGAGAACTCTAAACGATGACATAGTATTTAGAAATCGAGACACTGAAGGAGTAGAAGCTCCAACTCAAAATCCCATGGTCATGACCGTAGGAATTGGACTCGTCGTAGTCCGACGAGTATTGGTAGACAACGGTAGTTCTATGAATATCCTTTTAAAATGCACCTTTGATCAGATGAAGATCAGCATGAAAGACGTATCCGCCTACCAAACCAAAATTCAAGGATTCACCTACGAACCTAAACAGGATGATTGACTTGCTTGTAGAATTTAGGGAAGGCGACCGAAGAGTCACCCTCATCCAAACTTTCGTGATCATAGACGAAGCTTTCGCATAAAATACCTTCTTAGGACGACCCGCACTGGCAGATTTCAGAATTGCTTTTGCCCAGTGGTGCCTTACCATGAAATTCCCAATGGAGAACGGTGTTGGGGTGATCAAAGGAGACCGAAGTGCCGCCAAAGAATGTTATATCGCAAAACTGCGTGAATCTAAAAGAAAGGAAAAGGGGAAGAATGTGGGGATAACTCCACATTCATGAACCTGTCAAATAGCAACTATAGAGCCGCCCATGGCTTTAGGACCATAGTTGATATGACAAGGCTCTGGACCCTTGAAAGAAGAGTTCAGGGGAGGAACAGGTAGCACCGGCATAATTGACGGTGTCTGTACCAGTTGACATGGATGACCCAACATGCATCTTGAAAATTGGATCACACCTTGGAAACAAGATGTGATTGGAACTCACTAAATTTCTTCACGCCAAATTGGATGTGTTCGCTTGGACACATTCCGATATGTGTGGGGTAGCACCGGAAATTGCATATCACGCACTCAACATTGATCCCAAGTATACATCGGTAAAGCCGAAGAGGCGCAGCCTGGGCCTCGAGCGGTCCAAGATGTTAAGAGAAGAAGTAAACAAGCTGATGGCCAATGGTTTTATCCATGATGTGACCTACCCCGAATGGGTATTGAATCCAGTTTTGGTCAAGAAGTCCAATGAGAAGTGGCGAACTTGTATCGATTACCCGGACTTAAACAAAGCCTGCATGAAAGACAGCTTTCCTTTACCCAGAATAGACCAGCTTGTGGACGGGACGGTTGGACATAAACTGCTATCATTTATGGATGCGTACTCGGGGTACAACCAGATCATGATGCACGAACCGGACTAAGAAAATACCAGTTTTTTACCAACCTAGGACTGTATTTATACAAAGTAATGTCGTTTGGTTAAAGAATGCTGGGGCAACTTACCGTCGACTGGTAAACGCCATGTTTAAGCATCATATTGAAAAAACCATGGAAGTCTATGTGGATGACATGTTGGTTAAATCGCGAATAGCTGCCAATCACATGGATAATCTCGTCGAAATGTTTGAAATACTCTGAAAATATGGGATGAAGCCCAATCTACTCAAATTTCACTTTAGGGTGGCCTTCGGAAGTTCTTAGGATTCATAATGAGCGCTAGAGGCATCGAAGCAAATCCAGAGAAAATTATTGCCCTATAAGAAGTCGAACCCAAAGAACAAGAAGGAATTACAAAGTCTGAATGAGAAAGTCGCAATGTTAAGCTAGTTCATCTCAAAAGCCACCAACAAATGTATATCGTTCTTTGATGCACTAAAGAATGGAAAGAAGAACTTCGAATGGAATGAGGCTTGACAAACTGCGTTTGAAGAGTTGCTACCACATATGGAAACCCCATCAATCCTATCAAAGCCAGTAGAAAGAGAGGACTTATTCATCTACATAGCAGTGTCACATTACACGTTAAGTGCTGCTCTTGTACGTTAAGAAGCTAAGATCCAGCGACCTGTATACTACATTAGTAAACTGTTCACTTGAGCCGAGAAAAATTATCCGAAATTGGAAAAGCTAGCATATTGTCTCTTGATCACATCCAGGAAGTTACAACCGTATTTCCAAGCGCACCCGATCAAAGTATTGACCGACCAACTCTTAAAGCAAATATTGTACTGCCCTAAGACTTCCGAGTGGCTCATCAAATGGAATATCAAATTGAGTCAATATAAAATCACATACCATCCTAGAAGGGCAATCGGCGGGCAAGCATTTGCAGATTTCATTGCTTAATTTAACATACGAGATGATGAAGAGGAAATTACACTGGAAGTGGAAACACAATGGAAGCCCTTCGTCGATGGCGCATCTAATAACTTCTGCTCGGGGGTAGAGGTAGTGCTTGAGACTCTCGAAGGACGAGTCATTTACTATGCCTTACGATTAGAATTCCCAGCGACAAATAATGAAGCAGAATATGAGGCATTGATAGCTGGGCTAAAAATTGTGAAAGAGCTGGAGATAAAATCCATACACATCTATAGCGACTCTCAGTTAGTCATTTGTCAGGTGAAAGGCGAATACCAGGCTCGAGGGGAGAATCTTGCACCATATATATCTAAAGTGCAAGAGTTGCTGAATGACATCGAACATTACACTATAACTCACATCTCGAGGGAGCAGAACATGAAGGCTGATTACTTAGCCAAACTGGCCAGTTCAGGAGAAGATCAATCGTTGGGACTAGTCCTGGTTGAAGCCCTGACCACTCCAAGCATAAGCGAAATGGATATCAACTGGATTTTTGAAACTACCATTGAACCGGAAACGTGGATGACGCCAATCAAAGATTACTTACTTGTAGGAACTCTTCCCACGGATAGGAACCAGCGAAAAAAGCTTCTTTGGAAGGCACCGCGATTCATAATACAGGATGGGATACTATACCGAAGGGGGTTCTCTACCCCTACTCAGATGTGTGACCGATGATGAAGCTCAAAGGATCCTAAGAGAAGTTTACGAAGGCAACTACGGAGACCATACCGGGGTGCAAACCCTTGCAAAGAAAATCCTCCGATACGGGTATTTCTAGCCAACAGTAAACCGTGATGCAGCGGATTACACTAGATGGTGTGACCGATGCGAATGATTTGGCAAGATCAAAAGAACTCCCTCAACATAACTAACGCAAATGGTTAGCCCATGGCCGTTTACAATATAGGGAATTGATCTGATTGGCATATTGCCAATAGCTAAAGGAGAGGCTAAGTATGTTATAGTTGCCATTGACTATTTCACCAAATGGGCCGAAATGGAATCGCTAGCCCCCATTACTACAAAGAAAGTCATTAACTTTGTTACTAAAACGTTATTTCCAGGTTTTGTTTGCCATAAAAAATCATCACCGATAAAGAGACCTAATTCGAAAGCACCGAGTTTAAAGACTTTTGCACACGTTTCCAAATTGAGAAGAGCGTTTTCGCATTCGCTCATCAACGAGCAAATGGGTAAGTGGAAGCAATAAACAAGATCATTAAGTCCGCCATCAAAAAGTGGCTAACTAAAGTTAAAGGGAGTTGGGTTGATGAACTTCCACTCGCACTATGGGCTTATAGAACAACACACAAAGTAGCAACCGGGCATGCCCTGTTCGCCTTGGCATATGGTTCAGAAGCAATGATCCCCGTCAAACTAGAATTTCCCTCTCATCGAAGAAAAAACGTTAACCAAAGGAAAAATGAGCAGCTCCTGCTCGAGTCGCTCGACATGGTTGATGAAAAGAGAGAAAAAGACGAACTGAGAACCGCTACCCACCAAAAGAGGGTCGCATGGTACTTCAACTCTAGAGTTCACAACTGAACCTTCAAAGTGGGAGACCTCATCCTCAAATGGGTCTGTCCCGTACCGAGAACATTTGGACTAAACTGGGAAGGGCCGTTTGTGATCGGTCAAAAGCTAGGGGATGGAACATTCAAACTGACAACTGTTGATGGAATCCAAATTCCCCGAGCATGGAACATCGTATCGCTGCGTCGTTACTATATAAAACTACCTTATGTACTTCTTATTTTTTAGCAAATAACCCATCCCGGAATGCCAGAGGCATTATAAATAGGCAGAACTTGCCCAACTTTTCTTAATAAAATTGCTTTGCTTTCTGAACCAATAAAACCATGTTCATAAAAGTAACCTGCTGAGTCGACAGGGTCAAATCGGCTCAAAACCATCCAATCACTACTTGAGATAGTGGAACCACGCTCAAGTATGCCCCACTTACTTGTTGGGTCGACGGAAGAAAATCGACTCAAACCATTGCATCGGCGGAACACGATCCCCACCATCTAAGAACCGGGTTGCTCCAGCAATGCCAGGAAAGCCCAAATCGAAGTTGCGCACTCCCATAAGCCGGTGTTACTTTTTGAGCCGTAGAATCATGCTTTTGAAGCATGAACTCCTCGCGTTGCTCGAAGATTGGTAATGTCGAGGAGTTCCAAACCGTTCCGGATCAACGGGCCGTATCGATCTCAAAAGCCACGCACTCCCATAAGTCACGCATTACCTTTGAGCCGTGAAATCATGCTCTCGAAGCATAAACTCCTCACGTTGCCTGAAGATTGGTAACGTCGGGAAGTTACAAACTGTTCCGGATCGACGGGTCATATCGATCCTAAAAGCCGCGCATCCCATAAGTCGTGAACACTCTCCAAAGTCGCGCATTTCATAAGCCACGCACATTTTTAATTACCGGTATTGTCCCGATAATGCCGGGAAACTCGTCTATTGTAGGACTAACAAAAATCAATCCACTCCCACTATCAGGAGTAATGGGTATGAATCTGGCAATGTCAAATGGCTACGAATCGGCAAAAAATTCCAATTCACACAATATCTCTAGAATCGAGGCATAAAAATCATAAGTTCCCAAAGGTAGAAACGGCAAAACAAGTCCAATTATAGACATCCGAAAAAGTCACTCGAATCAACCGGTCATTCATCTAGTGTTTGGAGTAACCAGCCCCATGAACTGGGGGGCACACCAATACTCAAAAAAATAAAAAATAAAAAAACTCAAAAAATAGATAAAACAAAAACCAAGTACTTCACAGTTCTGTTACTCCAAACAAATAATTTTGACGGTGACTAAAGGACTAGATAAAATAAAATAACAGTAAATAAAGTTAACATAACAGCATGAAACGCAGATAAGTAGACAGATAATTTACAATCAAAATGTCAACAATGTATTACTTATAGCATTTTCTATACAAAGTCAAAAATGTGGGGGCCGTACCCACACAATATCGACCAACAAAGGAAAAATACAGGTGCTATAACAATAAATGCAGTAAGTACAGACTCTGCACTTGAATAAAACGAGTATCAAATAAAACAAAATATTCCAAAAAAATGGCTCCACTGCTGCCCGAGCCTGTCAATGCCTCTTTCCACCGCTCCCCTTCCTACCTGTAGTTGGAAGTTTCTACTTCCCCTTAGAATCCCGGCCAGGGGTAGTATCGCTGCCTATAATATCAACTATCTCCTCGGTGCCGGCATCTCCTCCTTGCTTTCTGACCTTCTCGGAAGACTCCCCTTCGGCCTTGCGTTTTCGGGATTTGTGGGAGCTCCTCGAAGATTTTATCGCTTCAACCTTTTCCTTCTTAACGACAACCATTTGCTGTTCAGATTTATGATGTTGGCCAGTCTGGTCCCTCTGCTCTCGATTTTCAGCTGCCATGAAGTCGCCCTCCAATGATACAGAAGGGTCGTCTAGACCATGCAATGTAGCAATCTTCTCGGATTCCAACCCTAGTTGCAAGCCAGACGCAGACGTAGCAATCAGAGCTGTTATAGAGATAAGTGTTGAGGCGGTTGAAATAGCAACAAGCCCATGCATCGAGGAAACCGGCGGATCCATAGGTAAAGAGGACGGACCTATAAGATAAAAAATGAAAGCATTAAGTTCGTCTTGTTCGTGCGGCATGAGCTGAAAATTCTCAAACTCGAGGGAAATAAGAAGGTTACCTGCATCAGAGGAATGGTCGAGAATGTCAATCTTGTATTCCCTGCCTTCTCCTTCTTTCGAGGCTGCACGATCTTCGAAGAAGTTCCGGGGCAACCTGAAGTTTCATAGATAACTGTCGGAGGAACAGATGACAAAGCAGCACTGGCAGAACTCGCCAACTGATCGAGAGGCTGTCTTGATGATACGCTTGCCTAGAAATAAAGGCTCCGACAAAGTTTTAGCACTTGCAGTCATAGCAGCATCGCTACCACCTATTCCTTTTCAATTCGAAGGACCTCACGACCCTTTATCAGTGCTTTCTTTGATTCCTCATTTAGTATGTATCCTCCAAATCTTGCTCGGTATATGCACCCCCGTTTTCTTGGAAACAGTCCAAGATTTCTTCCCAAACCACGACAAGAGTATGCGAAAATTTGGGGCCCAAATAACCGAGGTTCCCCTGATGCAGCAAGGAATTAGCATAGAAATTTAAGATGGTATCGTCCATCTTCTCCATCTTTTTTTCGAAAGTGGCTTGTAGCTCCAAGTAATCCATTGTTATGGCGGCCTTCTCAACTTCAACTTGAGTCTTCTCGGTGTTAAGCTACGCAACTCTTTCTTGGAGAGAAGCAATCGTATGGGCTTGATAGGAAACATTCTTGTCACGGGATTCCACAATTCCCGCTTATTCAACAATTGTCTTGTTGTGCCCTTCAACAACTTTTTCATGATCAGCAATGGTCTTCTATTAGGCTTTGATAATCATGTCACGGGCATCGAGTTCCTCTTTCAACTTAACTTCGTCCGCGTGGGCCTTCCTGATTTCATCTTGAAATTCGATCTCTATTTTTTCATGGGTCTCTTTCAGCTCCTTCAGCAAGCTGGCACTGTTCTTACTCTCCCGGAGTGCCGCGTCCCACTTTTGTATTAGTCGCTCAATTCTGGCGTCATGTTCTGCTAACGCCCTCTTGAAATCGCCTTTCTCCGATTCAAAAAAGAGGATCTCTTGATAATTATTGTGGTTTGTGTCGGCCAATTGCTTGCATAACTTTTCCCATCCCTCAGCTTGATCTAAATCACTTTGAATAGCCTGAAGGTGGGGCATACAGGAATCTTTGCGGACTGGGCAAGGTCACGGTCAAACTTAACTCCCTTTAGAAACCACCCGGAGCTCAGCTTTGAGTCTAGAGGGACCGGATGGAAGAATGTAAGCCGGCCTCCTATGAGGACGCGAGGAACCAGAAGCGGGCACCACGTGAGCCGATGGGGCTTGAGATGAAAATGGAGCTTGAACAGAAGAAACTGAAACTTCAAGACCGACAAAAACTAAGGCCAAGGCAAAAGCTTGATGCTTAGAGGGATGAGAACCACGATCAGTCTTCGACTTCTTAGATAGTTCCTTTTGGTCGTCATTGGTTTTTCTCTTCTTGTAATGACTCTTATACGTCCGACCCTGTTCTCTATTATCCAAGTGACAAGCTTCGGCTTTCAAGTCTTTCCGCCTTCTCCACTCTTCCCCGGTTTCATGGAGCTGGCGGCGGCTTGAAGATCATCTTGACCAATGGTGCGAATCAGTGAATTATTCAAAATTATCGTAAAGTCCACGCTTTCTCATGGTACCTAATATGAAGAATAAATAAAGAGCTTTAGCAATGAGAAATAGGCGTAAATAATGCAAGTGTAAGTGAATGTGACCCTAGTGAAATGTGTAACGTTCCTTAGGAGGGCTAAAAGGACGTTACAAACCAGTTCGGGAAGCCACCATGGTAGGAATCAGGCTGACTCATACACAATATACCAAGGTGAGGAGATGTTCCCTCGAATTCAAAATCTTCCCCCATAAGTTCATCGATATCCACGTTAACGTTGCTCAAATCCCCAAAGTCCATGCCGGGATCTTTGATCGGGGAACCCTGACGTTGCTCAACTGTTGGGGGAGCATCTTTGTTCTGAATCTCTCGGGAAGGCTAATCCAAGAGAATAGGACTCATTTCCGGAGTCTCATCACACGATACGGAGTCTTCGTCGTTGGAGCTTGCATCGAAATCATCATCACTAGAGGAGGAATCATAACAACTGCTACCCTCAACTTCACCCTCCTCCTTTTCTATTGCCACTACAGCCTTGCCCTCATGCTGCTTGAATTCTTCTTCCCCTTCCTTCGAAATCGGGGGCATTCTCGTCGGACAAATGGCTTCAGTCGTGACGCCCCTTCCTTTATGATTTTCTTCGGTAAACTCACCAGACGGGCCATCTTTTTCTGGGAAACCACTTTCTTCAGAGCCATGTGATGAAGAAGTGGAGCATGTTCATACTCTGGAATAGGAAGGAGACGGGACTTCAATGGCCATCGTGGATCCCCCAGAATGCAACAGCCCATACCGGAGCAAATTCTCGTCCGTTAGCAAAAATTTAACCAATCTCTCCTTGGCATCTACGACCTTCACGGCATGGAAAATCTGATCGAGTGTTGGGTCTTTATTCGGCCTTGGAATAACTACAAGAAGTATTTGATCTATCAAAAATTCCATAGTGACGTATCGAAACTCAATAAGTAAAGGAGAGAACTTACCCTCCGTTGTCCAAAGGCGGTTAAATCCTTCGGTGCACCTAACAAACAAGTACCGAGTCTTAAATTGAGACAGATTGCTTTGAAGCTACAACACGATCTTGCGATTCCTTTAGGCCTCGATGATGGCAATAGATGGGCACTCATCTCTCTTCTTAAAAGTGAGAAAATCTCTCAACTCATCGAACGTGGGGCACGTTTAAATGTCCGCATAAATAGGACATGGTGGCAAGTCAAGATTGCATATCCACTGGGATGAATTTGAAATGGAGTGATTTCCAAGTTCAGAAGAGTTTCTTTCAAGAAGTTATTGAATGGGGGCACCGCTCCATTTAAGCACATATATCGATGGCACGTGGTGCATCTCGAAGGTGGCATATGGGTAAACTCATTCGTCTCCGGATGGCGCACATCATTCTCTGGAATGTCGTGTTGTAAGCAAATGTTATGTAGAACCTTAGCAAAGATTACGGAGGAAGCTCTCTCCAGGAGATTAAGTAGAACTCTAAAATTTGGAGGAGTCCGGTCTACAACTGAGCCAACCGGAACCAGTTGACCATATTCAGCTTGCAGAACTAAATAGGAAGGCGCAACGGATGACGATTCAGCTTCTGAAAGTGCCGGACTTCCTCCACTGGACTTAGGTGAGAGGACGAATGCTTCATTCTATACAACAAAACTTACATCTAATGCGGTCAGGTAATTCTATATTTAACTAAAAATTCCCCTACGACCCTTGAATTCCAATGGAATGTCGATCTACACCGACACATTGGATTCCAAGTATAGATTGGGGAAAGTGCAGTGTGTTATCTATATGGGGTGAGCTTAGTGTCCTGAACACCACAAACGCCCTATCATGTGTAGATAGTTCGTTCGCAATGAAGAATGAAAAGGGCTTCTCGTATCATTTATTGAAGTTATTTCTCATACACTTACCTTTTATCGATCAACAGTCGATAATGGATTCGTTTTCCAAAGCGACGCGACAAGCCCTTCCCATTTCAGGTACACTGAGTGTGCAATAACGGGACCAATTCGAACTCTTCGGAAGGCGATAACAACATAAGATGCACGCGAGACGCTATCCTATGCTGTTATTCCTCTCTGGAAGGACTAAAACCAATTCGCGAGACATCATGTTGTATCGACATTGTAACTTAGTGCAAGTCAATTCTGATTCCGTGGACGAAGATAGCAAAACTTGTCAAGAACCAATACAACCTTAACACCAAGACTCGATTTACTCTCTTCTTTCATGAAATTACAATCAACTCGAATTCTCCATAGCGACCATCACCAATACAACCTTATCACCAAATTGCTAAACGAATGCCAAATTTCAAACCGCCCACCTCAAGTCAAAAATCAAAGGGCAAGAATGGTTGAAGTTTGCGACAGCAGCGATCCAAGGTAGGCAAGTCGATGGCGATCCAAATCGACGAAGTCTTAGGTTCTAATGGCTGGCCTAAGGCAACGTCGAACTTCAGAACGGTCAATGGCAAGAGGATTCGGTGGTGGATGGTCGACAACGGTAAAGGAATGAACAAATTTAGGGTTCAGATGAATTTGGATCGGGTCGTGAGGCAGAAAGTTCGAGTCGCTCGAGACGTAATAGAAATGTAGAAGGGAAAAAAGGATCAGCTCGATTGAATTAAATAGGAAAACTGAACAAAAAGTACACTAAGTCTTTAGGATGCTAGCGATCCAGGGACTATGGATCGCTAGCGATTTATCAAATGGGAACCAATCTCCTCTAAATTTGCTCAGCATGATCCATGTGTTATCTGCAAGTATCTTGAAAGTTATGGGATTGAAATTGATTTGTTATAATGAGCAATGATTACCTACGTCAAAGTTCAACAAACAGCCAAAGCCAAATTTGCATGATGGCCTCAACACGACCCAATGAACCTAGAACTCAAAAGCCGTTACTTTCAGAGCACGCCTTATTTTCAATGAAGGCATACTATGGGGGACAAATGTTATCAGGATTTTTAACCCAACAGAATTCAAACGAAGCAGAACAGCTACATCGAGTCAGAGCAACTCAAGAGCCAACCAAAAGGACTAGAAGAATCAACCAAGAAAGGTTAGAGAAAAATAAGGCCAAAATATGCTAAGGTGATGGATCGCCAGCGATCCATAAGGATCGCTCATAGATCCTCCAATCCTTTTGTATCATGATCCAATAGGTATTCTAGGAATGATTGCTAAGTTTGATGGAATTCCAAGATAGTTAGATTGAGAAGTGAGCATTCGTCTGACTCCATCAGCAGTTCAATGCGACTAGTGTATGAATTATCATCAAAACAAGGCGACTAGCTATGAAATTACATGGAGAGCACCTACATAAGACAACAAGTGCAATCCACCATAAGATTATGTTAAATTGCCATGAAATTTAAGGAAAGGACGAAGGAGAGTATCCCAAGTAATTGGATCGTTAGCAACCTAGAAAATATGGATCACTAGCAATCCTACAAATTAGCTCGGGTCATCATGAAATTTTCTGAACTTCTTCATGACATCATGTGGAGGCTTCTGGAAAAGTGGCCTAGCCCAATAATTCTTCAACCCCTATTAATACAATCCTACCTGTAACATAAACAAGATCTTCTGTACTGGCTGCTGAAACTCTACAGAAACTACTCTTCACTCTTCTCCTCCTACACAATAGTCATCTAAGGGTTCACTGTGATTAACCGGTGAACTCTAACACTAGTGACTTTATCTAACCTACAAGATTCAATCGCATTGTAATTAGGTTCAACTTGTAATTGTAGTCAGTCAATAATAAAAGTTATAAAGTGGACGTAGGCTTCGTTAACAGCTGAACCACTATAAAAATCTCTTGTTGTTTTAATTTATCTGTGATTTACTATTGCTTTTTCTATTTATTTTCCTTGATAAGCAAAGCTGGTGCTTTCATACTCAACTCAGGGTGTTGATCCATTTTTTGGGTTAACAATCAGTTTTACCTCTTCACTGCATGGCTTGCGTAGATAATAAATTGTGGGAACATTGAATTGTACACCTTGTGAATTAAGTTTCACAGTTTGACTATAAGGTGTTCGGCGATAATGTTGGGTTAAATTCTGAATTTTATAAAAGTTGTTTATTATAGTCTTAATGGAAGAAAGATATTTTGGATTAAACAATCATGTGATGATTTTATAAAAGAAAACTACTAATATAAATATGATTTATAAATATGGGAAAATGATTTAAACTGAGAATTTGAGAACTTAAATCCCGATGTTTTAGAAATTGGTTTTCTGAGGTTTTGGAAAATAATAGTTGTATTATTTGGAAGTAAATATTTGGGAATTTATATCTTGGTACTTAGTAATATTTACAGATTATTTGATACCTTTTTGGGAAATGATTTTGGTTAAGTCCGAAAAGCATGATTTTGATGTACTAAACTCACTTCTATCGCTGAAAAATGATTCTAGTGATGACTACAGCATCGTCGGTGTTTATTTTCGAGTTCCAAAGTGGGGGAGACTACAGTAGCAGTTTGCAACAAATTTTTTTTGATAAAAAATATTTGATTTTAATCCCGGAAGTATGATTTGGTATAAAAAAGCTATAAGTATATATTGTTTCAAATGGAAACCCGACGTTTAGTTCTTAAGATTTCGGTTAAGTTATATTATGGACACATATAGCTTATGCATTAGGGTAAGTTTGGTTGTGAATCTTGTTTGATCTGTTAATTGGTAGTTTTTCATTTGTTAAAATGAAATGGAATTTCCGATGATTTTGGACAATTGAAACTTCGAAATTTGTATAAAAAATTGAAGCTAAGTGTTTTGTGAAAATATAAAGATGAGTTTATATAACACTTGGACTTAGAGATAATAGAAATTGGAGCTAAGTGTTTATCAAAGTTAAGTTTTATATAACGCTTGATTTGAAAAGATAGTAGAATTTAAACAAGTTTTAGATTGATTGAATGTTCATGCTAAGTAAAATGAATTGGATACTTTTGTATATACTCTAAGGATATTGTGGGGTATTATATGAATAAGAACTTAAGTTATAAAATGCTTAATAACTTGAAGTAAAATTTTATGAAATGGTTCACAAATGATTTTAGTACTAATTGAGAAATACTATAAGTGATAATTTAATGTGGATTATAATGGAAAGCAATTGGTGTAATTAAAGAAAACAATTGAATAGAGTATGTAGTTGTACATAGGTCATCTTATTTGCTTGGTAATTCTTGATCTAGGATTCGAGTACATGGATTTCGAGGTGATTCACACTGGTCCGAAATAGGATTTTTCACTCGATTCTTGACGGTGAACACTTGATTTGGATTTTTGATATGATCCTGAAGTTTTCTATCATAAAACATGGCTATGTAAGAGGAACGGAGGATTCTAATCAAGGAATCAGATCGGAGTCTGCATTACAGAGGTCAAGTGATCTATACTAGCTCTAAAGTGAAATTTATGTGATCGAGCTTGCGATCAGATTTATTATTGCATACAGATGATATATGTATATCGTACGGGCTTTAAAAATATTTGGCGCTATATGTGTTGGCTTGTAGAGAGTTTGGGGAATGACCTTTCGAACAGTTTAGGGTAGCATGAGTAATCGACTAAGTAATACCTAAGGCTGTTGAGCATAAGGTACGCTTAGTAGATTGGTTGTCATCGTGGTGCGATGAGAAGGTTTCTGAACCTGGGCAAACCGAGAGCTTGTTTGCTAGTGATTGGAGTACTGTATAGTATTGTTATGTGATTGTTTCTATTGGTTGCTAGTGATTACAATACCGTTAGGTATTGATGTGTGATTGTTGCTTTGCTACTTGTGTTGGAATTTCGGAGGAGAAATTCTTTTAAGGGTGAAGAATGTAACAGCTCGGATTTTTGAACGGTTTATAATTAAATATTAGAATTTTTAAATATTTAAAACTTGGATTTAATGTGAATAAAAATGATTTCGAAAGCTTGCTTAAATTCTGTTTAAATAAGAATGATAATGGAAAGATTTTGATTTAGAATTAAAAGTGATTAATTGTTTTAAGAATAATGTGTTTTAATTTACGGGTGAAATTATCATTCCGAGGCATTGTCTCGGATTTTGAAAAACCTAGCGCCATTGGATCTGAGATAATGAATTGTTATACGCCGTCCAGTTTTGCGGTGATCGGACATACTGTGTGGTCGTGTGAGCTCGAAACGCGTAGTAATTAATTTCAAGAATTATAATATAATATAATTTGATTTTAAAAGCTAACTTCGGTATATGATGGAATGAGGCCCCAATACTAGTTGCATTGTGTTCGGAACGAGGGTAATTAGCTAGGAACATTAGTGAGCACACATCGTTTGTAGTTCGAGATTTTAGGAGATGAATAGCATTGGAAAATCCTCTATATAAGGACCTCGCCACTCTCTCTCTTTCCTAAAACCCTAACCCTACCCATCTTCATCCAACGGCCAAAATTTCACCGGCTGCTAGAAGCCAAATTAAGGGAAGTGTCCAACATCAAAGTGGAGCGACGGGCCAAGGGGAGTCCATCGGTGGTGATGGATCGGCGTATGGTGGAGCGAGGCGGCGGCGGGCGAGTTGAACATGGTCGGTATTTATGGCCAGATCTCGAGCTAAGGGGACATATGGAGGAGTGGTCGGTGGAATTGGAGGCATCGTGGTTTGGAGTTTGACTGGAATGGTGCGGCGGTGGCTGGAGGTCTGTGGTGGTGGCGGCGTGCAAGAGATTGCGGTGGCTAGGGTTTGAAAATGGGTGGCCTGGGTTGTATATGAGAGAGAGGAAGGTGATTTAGCGAATTACTTTATTAATTATGTTAGTTATTAATTAATTAATATTGTGATGTTCTAATGATCGTATGTTGTTCATACGAGGTCCGATCAAGGGGCTGTTTTCGCCATTGCGTTCGTATAAGGATTATCTACCCAATGGAGTTAGATTCACCAAATTTGGAGCTAGTGGAAATTATAGTTATCTGGAAACACGAAAGCATTAACTGGAGTTTGGGTGAATTTCACTCACCAGATGATTGTACAATTATTGTATATATAATTGTTGTTGTATTAAAAATATAAACTGTATAACGGACTACAAGTTGTTACTTTTGGACCCTGCCTTATTTTGTAAAACAAGTGAAACATTAAATTGTAGTATATCTCCCTTTTGATTATGTAAACATGTATCGTGACCCAGACTCACTATTTACATGTTTGATAATGATTTGTGAAAAGTGATAGTGCATTATATATGTTAGAAACGATATAATCGTTATAAACGTGCTTTGAAATCCCTGATATTTGACAGTTGTTAAATTAGATAAAATGTGATATATTGTGGAAATATATTTGTATATACATAGGGTTGTTCTATACACATTTTGGTGTGTTAGGCATAAATGAAATTGGTTTGGACATTTGTGGAATTTAGGAATGGAAGTTACAAAAACATTAGAAGCGAAATGGTCGCGATTGATGCACTTTGAAATCGTTGTAATCTGCGATTTTAAAGTTAACTTTGGAAGACATCCTAAGGCTTCTTCATATTGTTGATAAGTATTGTAAGCATATGTATTATCGAGAAATAACAAGATTTGAATATACTTCTGAAAATCATTTATGGATTTATAAAGAGATGATTTTAAATTATAAAACATGGTTATGGTTTTTAAATAAAAGGTTTTAAAATATAGTATCGATATTTTAAAAGCATATTAGTAGTATATATACATGGTTTTAGAAATATTAAAAGATTCCGTTAAATCAATAAAAGTTTTTTATTTTATAATGTTCTACAAATGGTTTATTGTATTTTATACATATCTTAAATTTACACATAAATTAGTATATGTATAAATATATCTTTTTAAAGCTATTTTAGTATATTTAGAAGTTTAAAAAGGAAGTTTAATATTTTGTAAAACGATATATACGAGTTTTCAGATAATAACACTTACGTTATAATGGATTGTTTTATAAATTGATTAAAAAGGATATGTTACCTTGTTTAATAAGGGAAGTTATACTTAGGACTTTAAATGGATGTTTCATAGTAAATGACAAGTATAAAAGTGATTTTGGGTTTATAGTAACGATGTTTTTGCAACAATTGTTTTAATCCATTTAACTATACTTTTGTAAAGTAATTGGATCTTTAAAATGGAGTTTTAAACATAACGGGATAGTAAAGTTATTTTGGGCTTGTCGTAAACAATGTTTTAGTAACATTTGTTTTTAAACCCTTGGATAATATTTTTAAAGTGGTAAAATATTGTTAAATGAGTTTGGAAAATACTTATATCTTTGATGCTAAGATTTTAAGAGAATAACAATATAAATTGGTTTTGGGTTCGTTGTGGCAATGTGTTAATAACATTTTCCTTTAACCCTTTTTTGTTATGAATGTAAATGAATCTTTGAAAAGAAATGTTCAAAGATAATCATAAGTGAAATGTTTTTGGATTTGTAGTGACCGTGTTTGAGTAACATTTGTCTTAAGCCCTTTGAAATCGATTTATGAATATACTTATACGGTTGAGATAAGTATATGAATACTTTTGGGAAGTGTTGAAATGTGTTGGAATAAATAGTTATGTTTTAAATAAATAGTGGAGCTTAATTAACAAATGGAGTTTCATTTATAAAGAAGTTTATTGAGTAAAAGTAATTTTTACTAATAAAAGTGGTTTCTAATTAATAATGGAAGATTAATAAAAAAGAGATTAAAGGTCATTTATATGACTTGATCATGCTTGTGTGTTACTTGCTTATAGGTAGTATACGGGACTTAGTTTCCCATATGTGATTGTACTCATTATTATTGAATGGCCAAATTAGTCGGTTCAGTCTTGAAGAGAACGGGATTGATAAGTGTTCTACTTATCGAAAATAATGTCAAGGTTGAGATATGTGTTCTATCTCCTAGAAGTGGATATTCTCGAGATGCTGGGATCTATGTTGAGATTCGAGATCTATTTTAAGATGCTCGAACACATGTAGTTGTTCGTGATCTATTCAGGATGTGGGAATTCATGTGTGATTTTAAGAGCTATTAAGGTATGAGAATGCATGTGTGATTTCGTGATCTGTTGAAGAATCCATGTATGGTTCCAAGAGCTGTTGAGATATGGGAATCCATGTGTGGTTCCAAGTTCTATTCGAGTGATGAAGACTTGTGTGAAAGATGTCGAATGTGACCTCGACATCGAAAATGGCTAAAGACAGAGTAGGATGCGTAGCATGGGGTTTTGCAAACCCGCAAAGAGGTATATCAATTCCATTATCTAGAATATGCTTATCGATATGTTGCGCATGAAAGTTGATGATACTTGGTTCTAGTTGTGTAGGTTCACTCGTTCGAACATAGGCTTACTATGTTTACCTTGTGGTATATTTGATCTAGAGATATACGATGCTCGGAAGGTGTTTTCTGATCCTTGTGCATGGAGTTTGGATTCGGCTTCCCCGAAGAGGTCTCCGCAAAAGCCCATTATGCGAACATTCCTTATTGGTTTTGATTGTATTCCTATTATGCTGGAATGTAATCAAGGTAACCATTTCGGCTATGATTAATATTTATATTCTATACCCTAGACATTATTATGGTATCACTAGATTATATAATAGAAATGGTTTGGTTATTGTAAGGTAAAAACTTGTCTGTGTTTATCGGCGCGTGGTCTTACGAGATACCCTTATTTTTAAGGGTTTTAAGATGTAGTAAATCTATATGATTTGAGTTTCTCACGCTGGTTTACCAGACTGATCCGGGTGTTATTTTCTTAATGCTCGGGTCAGCTCATGTATGTTTCCAGATTTAACTATGGTTCGTTGAAGCTCTTGGAGAGGAGCTAGATGATTTCCTACCATACTTTATTTCCACTGCATTACTTGATTTGTATCTCTCAGCAATTGTGAGGACATGATGTTATAATTGTCCAGGCTGGTTATAGGTTAGTTTTCTCCAATTGATGTAAGTATATAAAGGTTTTCTTTTTTGGTAAAGACCTTTTGAGATATTATATATTATCGTCTCACATGTAAGATTATGATATTATGTTCTCTTCTTTCTTATTCTATTTTCTTTTCTTTTTATATTTCCCTAACTATTTATCTTTACAGCACTTGGGTGCTCGACATATGAATATCGTAGAAGTATTAGTGACGACATTTGGGGGTCGAAAAGGTGGGTTATTAAACGTATGTTGGACATTTTCGAATTCTTAAGAGTATTGGACCACTTGCCTACAAAGTTGAGTTGCCAAAGAGGTTGTCGGGGGTCCATAATGTTTTCCATGTGTCCCGTTTGAAGAAGTATGTTTCCATTACAGGTATGTTGGACCCATCACTGATAGTGGAGCCGTTTATTCAAGAGGATTTGGAGGTGGAACCAAACTTAACAGTGATAGAACATCCAGTTTCCATTGTGGATTGGGATGAATAGAGGCTGCATAATAAGGTAGTGAGATTGATTAAGATTTAGCGGAGTGAAGATCCCAGAGATTGTACTTGGGAGACGGAGTGTAACGACCCGCTATTTTGGACCATTCAAATCGACAATAAAACCACACATGTATGACTTGAATAATTCAAAATACCGAATTGTCAATTTATATTCGGCAAAACTCAGAATATACAGTAAATAAATAATCACAGATCATGAACACAGAGAAATATAATGCAGCGGAAACAAAGAAATAGTAGTTCATGAAGCTACTATATAAATACATCAGAGTTAAGTAAGATACAACAGGAATACCAAGATACAACAGGAGTAACAGTATGAAAATCAGGTACAACTCAGAATATATCTGGAATCAATTGGATAACAAAATGAATAGATATCTGGTTCTTCAAAGAAAAACTCCAGCTCCAAAGGTGAGTCTCTAATGCTGTATCACTCAGTTTGACCCGAGCGTAAAGAAAAACACAAAACACTCGAGTCAGGACATACATACTTATACAATGTAAACCAACTCAAGTGAACTGTAATAAAGGTACAAGTAACTTAAAGAATGCTTGGGTCACCCATTCTTTAAGGATCCGTTCTATGTAGTAATATTTGTTATTATAATAATGTCTAATATAAAATAAACATACTTTTTAATAGCTTCAAGGGGTTACCCATATAGCCCTTAACACGTAATAGTCCCAGTAGTCTATCCAGTATTAGCATACTCCCAAAATGGGGGCTACCCTCAATACTCCACAGGCTACGGGAGAAATCACAACTCGTAGTATACCAATTACGCATCTGGACTGGTGGTGTCACATAGCAGCCACTACCCTCAATACTCCACAGGCTACGGGAGAAATCACAACTAGGCAATGCCAGGGTAGATATACCAATTACGCATCCGGACTGGTGGTGTCACATAGCAGCCACTACCGCCTACCTCGAACAACACTCCCAAATCAAGGGGTGCACCCAATCAATCACAAAGTAATAGAATGGTATCGAAGAAGTGTCTCCGATCAGAGGTGCTACCACATTGGCCCGTCAATCGCTCATGTTTTAGCCACTTTATGCCAACTCACGAGAGTTGGGTCCACGTATATACCTTTAGGATCGTCGCCACCATCCTACTTCATTCTGGAAACTCCACCGTGTACACAGTTGTTAAAGTGGTTTTCGGTATCGATAAAGAGTATGCCCATATCCGATCCCGGTCTCTTTAACAACCAATCGTTATTATAACCCATGGTTATAAATTTTATAACAGTTTATATTTCAAATCAAAATACATCCTTTAAACCATTTCAAAATCATATCATTTATTTCAAATTAATACATACTTTCAAACCCAAAACATATCCATTTCAAAACCAATTCAAAAATATATCATTTCCACTTCAAAACCAATTCAGTAATATATCATTTCCATTTCAAAAATCAAAGCAAATATATATCATTTAAATTCCAAACTAAATCAAATTATTTCTTTCAAAAATCAAAGCAATAATATATCATTTAAATTCTAGTACCAAATCAATATATCATTTATATTTCAACCCAAATTTCCAAATCACTGAAAATTTCTTTCAATTTATTAAACTTGAAATATTCTTTTAAATCATCTTAAGTCAAACCACCTTATAAAGTCATATCCTTAAATCTTTAATTTCAACAAGTTTCAAATTAATATATATTTAAAGACAATTCTTAATTAAATACAATTCCAATTAATTTCATTTCCAAACCATAGTACTTTCAAAGTCATAACAATTCTGAAACCAAACTTTTTGAAACCAAAATACTTGGAAATCATAACACTTGAAATATTGTCATTAGGACCTCATAATACTTAGAAAAATCATAATACCTCTAAATTAATATTCATTACCAAAGTTATAACATTTTAAGTTCATTCATTCAATTATACCAATTTCAAACATTGTATTAACTCATAAATTCCAAAGTGGTATATATTCAAATCAAAATAATTCATTTACACCATTTAAATATGAAGTCATTTTACTTACAAATCAAATATTCAATTCCCAAAAATTTAGCCTTTTTCGAGCTAATTTATTCACTTAAATACTTCAAACAATTTAAATTTCAGCTTTCGCAGCACTTAGAAAATGCTACGGTAAGTTACATTTGAAACAATTCAATTCAGCAAAGATAGCATTTTAAAAACTGCTGAAATAGTTCAGTTTTAGTTGAAAAATAGTTCAATTCAGAAAAGACAGCATTTACAAAACTGTTGTATAGTTCAGGGTTCTATTTAAAGATTTTAGTTCAATTCAACAAAGACAACACTTGCAAAGTGCTGTGATAGCCCTTAGTTAAATTTCCTTTTAGTTTACTTCTGTAACTACAGCACTTACAAAGTGCTGCAGATTCTATTTAGTTCAGATTTTAGTTCATTTCCAGAAACGATAGCATTTCTGAAGTGCTACTAAATGAATTTCCAAATTTTAAATAGAATTCCAGCCATAAATAAATTTCAATTTAAATCATTTAAACTTATAAAAATCATATTTTCCCATATCAAAATGTTCATTTAAATACCTTTAACTAATGATTTTTATGAAGTGAATTTTTACACTAAAATCCAATTTTGCAAAAGAAAAATTAATTCAAGTGCACCATTTCCTTATTTCTTTCATTTTTAACAATTTCTCTTTACACTTAAATTTTAAAATTTCATTTCATAAACAAAACTTAATTTCAATTTTATTTCCTTTACTTAAAATTTCATTTAAACCAAATCACAAATTTCCAAATTAAGTTATATTTCAAATCACAAATTTCCATTCATTTATTTAACATTTTTAATACATAGAAAAAAAATCATTTTTCACTTTATTAAATCATTTTAAAAATCAAATTAAATCAAAACATCAAAATTTACATTTTCAAAATACTTAAAACTTCCAGAAAAAATATATAAAATAACCACGGGTCTGTATAATATTTTCTAACCTAGGTCAAATGATACGGATAATATATCATTTCAATCTGTAATTTACAAAGAAAAATCCGGGTTCTATCATTTCAAACCCGCAATCCCAAGTTAATTAAAAATAAATAAAAATCGCTCAGGCTTATCATTTCAGCCCATAACGATTTTTCCTTATTCTAAAGTCCGTTCGGGTATGTATCATTTCAACCCATAGTGATTCTATTCTACAGGGAACTTGAAGTGTGATAAACAGAATAGAATAAACAGTAAAATAAAATAAAATAACAGATGATATGACAGGGTTATAAACAGGGTTAACATCTTGTAATTTATAACATAGGCAGGTATAACATAATATAATTATTTCTACACTTTCACTTGCTATCAATTTACAGTTATATAAGTATGAATGTCAGGTGTGATTACTCACCTCTATACAGCTGGAGTTCGCAAACAAAACACTCAAACAGAAAACCGGAAAGCACGACTAGATTTGGATGGAGAAGAGAGCCAAGCTATTGATCTTGTAACAACCAAATAAAATAAAACAAATATAACTATATAGATTCAACACAAAACATACTATGAAACAATTTGAATTTAAGAGCAACAATGAACAAAATGCTTTGGCCATGCTTTCATCAACCAAGTGCTCGACCTAGGGGTCTTGTAGGCTCGGCCATAACATGGTTTTGGTTCAGGTTTGGACTTAAAAAAGCATGGCTACAAGGAATAGGAAGTGGTAGAGGTTACATAACATGAATGCAAAGGGGCAAGCATAAGAGGAAGGTTTTGGTTCATCACTTTGGCTCGGCTACATGGGTCTATGGGCTTGGCCATTCATGCTACAGATCTGGACAGAGGTAAGGCTGAGAGCAAATGGTCATTCATGGTGGTGGTGGAGCATGGGGAGGTGGCCAAGGCAATCTAAGGTGATGGTGATGAAGACTAGGCTCAGTTAGGCATGTTTTAAGGAGTGTTTGTACCAAAATTGGGCACAACACTCTTCGGAAGTTTTTGAAGAGATAAAATGAAGAAATTAAATGGAAAAAGAGGATTATCTAACAAAAACTCCAAAAACAGATAATGAATGTAATAAGAACGCACAGAAACACAAGAATTTAGAGTGGTTCGGCGTGTTGCCTACGTCCACTATGAAGTTGATTGCTTTATTGAATGTTCTTTGATGATTACAATTGATTTCAGCGGGTTACAGCAGATAATAATGATTTACAACAGTGAAATTCGTTAGCAGCAGCAGCAATGGAGTTTAAAACTGGATCCGGCAGTGTTTGGGCGTTGGAGAATTCAAAGAAGAAGAAGATCCTCTTTCTGTTGGCTCTGGGGGTCTATTTATAGGTGTAGGAGGCTGACATTCCGCTCAAATCTCGGGAGACTCCTTCTGGCACGTGAGTAGGCCCGCGCGACCAAGCCCGTGAAGTTTTGGCCTGATTCGTGATCGATACGAATGGATTTCATATCGATCAAGATTGCGTCCGATGGAGTCGAAATTTGGCGTGGACATTCTTTAGCATGCACGTAATCTTCTGTGAAAATTTCATAGCATTTGGACTTGTGGATCTCGAGTTATGATCGATACGAAATGGATACTTTCGGAAGGCTGTTTGGTTCGTATCGATCGGAACTACGCTCTTCGTATCGATAACCTTGCCCTGTTCGTATCGATAGAGGCAGTCCAATTCGTACTGACAGAAGTAGCTCAGTTCTGTTCGTATTGATGAAGGTGGTGTAGTTCGAATCGATGAAGGTTGGCATATTCGTATCGATGAGAGCACTTCAACTCGATGGATATGAACAGTGGTGCACTAATGGATGCGAAGTAGACTCTGGTGATCGATGCGGAGCTGATCGATTCGAAGTAGGCTTTTGTGATGGATGCGGAGCTGATCGATTTGAATTAGGCTTTCCCTGATGGATTCGAACTCGATCGATTCGAAGTAGGCTTTTCCTGATGGATTCAAATGAGATCGAGTCGAACAGAGGCTTCCTGATGGATGTGAACAGCGATCCACTGATGGATTCGAACAGTGGCTCGTTGATGGATGCGGAGCTGATCGATACGAAGTGGGACTGGCCGATCGATGTGAAGCTAATGGATTCGAACAGAGGCCTTCTGATCGATACGAAGTGCAGCCTACTGATGGATACGAAATTGGGGCTATTCCATCCAACTTGCATTGATCGTAACTTGAGCATACGAACTCGGATTGACTTGAGATTTGGAATGTTGACTTTCATAGCTTCGCTTGTCGTGTCATATCGATTTTAGCTTGATCCGGACTTAGACAAAATTCGTCGATATCCATAGTGAGACTGCGTATAACCGATCTCCAAGACGAACTGTCATTGGTTTCTAGTCAAGTTCTTGGTATCACGGCCTTGCCAAAAGGCGGGATAACATTTGCCCCCCAAAGTACGTCTTGTGGAAACATGATGTGCTTTGAAGTGCTGCAACCTTCATTCTGAATAGTTATCGTCTTTTCGATGAAAGGTGTAATCTTTGACCGATTCTTTTAGTAATGTAAACCGTTAACTGTCAACTGCTGTACCCTGTATTGTTGCAACTGATTGTTATATGCTAGTGATTAGTCGTTTGTTGTTGTAATCGTTATCAGGTAAGTTTCCAATTCCTGTAAATTTGGAAAACTGAATATTAGTCCGACATATATGCATATATGTTAATCTGACTCTCGTCGACGTTTGCACGTTCTCGAGTCGTTGTCAGTTTATCTCGTATCAAATTCCGTATCGATCCTCTCCTGAACCGATGTGAAATTCAAAGTGTAACAACGCTCGATGGTTGTTTTTGAATGTTCCTTCGGAACGATCCTCTTCTGAATTGATGTGAAAGGTTGAAATATTGTCTTTGCATCGGCATTCATTGTGTTGATGGATACGAAATGAGCATTTCGTATCGATGGAGGTGAAGTTTGATGGATACGAAGCGTTCGTTCGTATCGATGGAGTTCGATGCCTTCAGAACAGCCCTTGTTGTGTATTTCGAATCGATGGATCTGGTGTTATTGGATATGAATAAACAATTCGTATCGATGGGTATTGGCTTCTGTGAGCTGCGATTCGATGGATTCGAACTGTATAGTTCATATCGCTGCACTGGAGATGGAGTCGAAGATGATCGATACGAACAGTGGTTTCGTATCGATGGATTTGGGTGACTCAGAAAAGCCTTTGTTGGCAACTTTGCTTCGATAAAGGCTCGTGTTGATGGATTCGAATGGCTTGTTCGAATCGATCCCATGGTGATGTTTTGCAACCGGTCGAATCTACTGGGATGCGAATCGTTTTTTGCCTTCACGCTTGAGTCCATATAAATACTGTGGACTTAGCCACTTTTCACTTTTTACTCTTTACTCTTCTGCCTTGTCTTCGTATCGATAAAGAATTTGAGAAAGGAACATTGCCTTTGAACCAAACAATCCACCGATCCTTCGAATCGATCCAACTTATTCCTTAATTTAGCACGACAACATCTGACTTTAGGAAAAAAACAACGAATCCATTCTGAAAATGACGAGACTCGAATCTTAGTGCTAGTTCGTTCGATGTCGTCGCCGATTCCGTCACTGTTGATGCCGGGACTTGGTCGACGTTGAATCGAGAAGGAGTAACGACACGTTAATTGCTTGGGGAAGAAGGAGTAAGGAGGGATACGAAGGAAATGGTCGTTCCGAATTTCGTATCGATCGATTAGGGAAGAAGGTGTTTTGCATCGTATCGTTGTCTTGCTTCGGGCTTCGTATCGATCATGGAACAGTCACTTAGCAGGGAATCGATACGAAATTGAACCTGAACGATCGATACGAACTTGAACCTGAACAATCGATACGAACTTGAACCTGAACGATCGATACGAACTTGAACCTGCATCCCTGATGGATATGAACAACTTCATGGATCGGTGTGAACTTGAACTTTTGATGATTGACAATGAACCTAACTTCGATGATATCGAAAACTCTTGTGCATTTGAACATCTAACTCCGACGAGCTTCATTTTGGCATAATTAGACTTGACCGTTGGACTGCATATTTGATTTCCCTTCGAAGCTCGTCGATGGAACTGCAACTTTAACAAAATTTTAACAAACTTTAACTTGGATTGATTGCTAATTTCTGGATGGCACGGTTGTGACGGTCAGCGATGATGGTCATTCCGACTGAATTTCGAAGTCTCGTTGTTTACATGTTTTCTCCAATTCAGTAGAACTTCTCAAGTGATATACAGTACTGCACTGCACAACACACTCACACACTTTACACTGGGGGATGCACGAGCGTTATTGTCTGTTTAACAATGATTTTTCATAAGCTAGTTAGTCATGGAACCTTCAAGTTCACAGCAGCAGGAACTCCCGAGTTCAATTCCTTCAACCATCGAGATACCGATCATTGAAGCCGAAGTTATAGACCCAGCTCCGGACGAGTTTCCAAACGCCCGGTTCATCTGCAATCCACAAGATTCTGTGCCGTCCGACATCTCCGAAGATATGCTGGGACGGATTTGTTTAAGGCATGGCTTGTCGCTTGATGACGTATTACTACCAGGGCCAAATGATAGACCACATGCTCCCCCGGAGGGGCTTACTACTTTCAACCGTCACGCTTGCACAGCGGGGACGCTTCCTCCTTTCAATCAATATATAAGGGAGATGTTATCATTCCTTGGAATAGCTCCATCCCAGCTACACCCCAATGGATACGCCTTGTTGAATAGCACCTTCATTCTGTTTATGGAGATTCTCTTTCGACCACCAAAGCCGATCGAGATTAGATATCTATTTAACATTAAGAGTCATGGAGACAACACTTCTTTCACCTTCTTGGAAGCGGTCAGGAACTGTGAAATAGTAACTGGGTCCTGGGGAAGGCCGAGTTACTTTAAAACTGAATGGTTCTACGTTCGGTGCCCCCTGGATTCGCTAGGCGATGGTTGGACAGACGTAAGCGTTGCAATCTTTCTCTTGAATTATCGAGATAATAATAACTGTTCTCAAATACTGGCGTACTTCTCTTCTCTCACAGCCGCAATCTCACGAACTGATGGTGGTTACTTCAGAGAGCTGGTTCGGATCCTCCAAGCGGTTCCGGGTGAAGAGAGGCACATTGACTTGGTTCTTACCGACAGAAACTTAAGGAATGTCGGGCTAATTGAACGGAGGCAAAGCATAAGGCTGGAAGGGACACTTAGAGCGGTCTCGAAGAAGCGGTTGAAACGCAAGGCGCCCAGAGTCGTAATAGCTGAAGAAGTTGACCCGGAGAGAACGCCTACCGATAATGAGCTCCAAGCTGGGCCTTCTTCCAATGTCCAGGATTCAGGAGGAAGGAGAAAAGGCAAGGCAGTTGCTCACAAGCATTCTAAATCCATGAGATTGAAATCCATGGTTATGTCTTTGCCTGTTCAGGGGATTAGAATTTCGGAGGCTCCTCCCCGCAAGTAGAGAATCCTTTCGAAGGGCTTGCTGATATTCTGATTCCGGATTATGTGTCATTTCAACACGACACTGGGATGGAGGGGCTTGATAATGCTCTTGAACTGAGCAGGTCGCTTGCTATGAGTGCGGCCGACATTTCCGGTTGGTCGGGGGGTTGCACATGCATACACTTCACTGCACTACATGATTCATAACTGTAAATCGTCCAACCTAAGAAATCACTAAATTTTCCTTCGTCTCTCATTTTCAGGTAAGATGTTCGGAAGAGGATCAATGCTCGGAAGTCTTCGCTCGGCCCGAAAGTCTTCTACCTATTATGATTCCCGCAGGAGAGACTCTGATAGAGACCGCGATCGCGGGTACTCTAATCAAGAGAGGTACGAGCGGGACAGGGACAGAGAATACAGACATCATCTAGGTCTCGCTCTCCACCTCTTAGACTTCCATCTCCACCTCCTGTTCTTGTTCCTCATCCACCAGAGCCTCTACGTCACAGGCCATCTTCTCACACTTCTAGATTAGAGACTCATCTCCAGAGAGTCGAAACCACGGCCTCCATAATTGCAGAGAAGGTCCCAACTGAGCCCACAGGAGAAGGGGCCATTAAATTGGCTCAGATGAGGAAGGAGTTCCCGAACATATGCTTCGATGGCTATGTCTTTCCACCTCGCTTAAAGAGAATACCATCTGGAGTGGAAAACATGATGCATGATTACATTCATGACGTCTACACCCAGTATAGAGAGTGGGTAAAGCCCATAGAGAAGGCTTCCAAGGTGGCTTTTGATCGAGCCAAAGCAATCGAGAAGATGGAATCCGAGCTCGCTCAAAGGGACCAGATCATTCAAGTGCTCACTGTAGAGGCCGAGTCTTCTCGGAAATCTGAAATTGAGGCCACCAAAAAAGCTGATGAAGCGAACATGGCAATGGAGAGGTTGAGGCAGACACATGTTGCCTTGGTGGAGGAGATGGGCCATCGAAATACTACAGTTACCGCCAAACGGGATGCGGCGGTCAAGGAACTTAACGAGCTCAAGGCCAAATTTTCCGACATGGCCAAGGAAAGGGATGATGCAAACAACGCAGCCCAGGAGGCGTGCGAGCAAGCTGTTCTGCTTAGGGGTGAACGGGATGCGGCTGTGGCTAAAGTCCGCGTGGTAGAGACTGAGGTTGAGGATAAAGTGAAGTTGGCCGAGTCCAGGCTAGAGGCTGATATCGAAGACCTTCTTGTTGTTTACAACGCTAACGTGCTGAGGAATAGGGGTCTAGCCTGGCTCGATGATTATCCGGTGCATCTATACAACGCCTGGGGCCGACTAGTTGAAGAAGAGAAGGAGGCGCATCTGGATGAATCTGTAGATGAATTTGAACTCGAGAATCGCATTCTGAATGAAGATGAAAGGAAGATTCTCCACGAGTCAATGATTCTGCATGAGAAAGAAAGGCTCGGCGCCCAGCACTTCGAAGTAGGAGAGGGTTCAGGGGTTGACCATCATGAGGCGAGTCTTGAAGTTCCAGCGTCAACCCAGCCTGAATCCTTGCCTGCGGTTGATTCCCAAGCTGTTCCTGCCTACAGTCCGGATCAGCCACAGAAGTCTCCGGCTACAGAGCAAGTTACCGAAGCCGTCCAGCCGCTTACAAGTCAAACTGAGGAAGGTATTCTGAATATTCCATATATCTGCCTTAAGTCGAAATCTTCACTCGAGCTAAGTTCTAACAGTTCTCTTATTTTTTGTCCAGTGATTGACACTGCACCGGTCGTGCCTCCTGCCACTCTAGAATCATATCAGACGTAGGAGGCTATTATTACCGAAGCGATCACTGTAACTACAACTTCCCCCCTTGACGATACGCAGGGAAGCACGCTTGTGTTTGATGAGCAGCTGATGGAAGAACTCTTTCGCCGTCATGGCGATCCTCTTGCCGACTTGCCATTTGTTATGAGTGGAAGCGCTCCTGCTACAAGTTCTTCAATGCCAACTACCAATGCCCCCAATGAGGCTCGAGCGGTTACTGAAGAGGAGATGTTCGCACAATCGATGCTGAAATGGAAGCAGCGGCTCATGGTGGCAGTTTTGGAGGTGGGATGGCGGCGCCCGATCCAGCTCCGCTCAGAATGATATCTCCTGGTGGCACAGTTTTCATCACCAGCGTGCCCATTCCACCTTCTGCACTTGATCCTGTTCCTCCGACTCCGCCCGCAGGTAGCATTCCTATTCATACGAGCTCGGAGGAGGATGCTGAGATCATGCCACCGCCTGGAGACCGACCACCGAAAGACAAAGGCTCAAAGAGGAAGAATAGTTGCGGCTCCAGCGGGTCTACACCGAGAAGGAAGCCGAGGAAGAAGAAAGATTAGACATGCTTCCCTGGCTTATTTTGACTTGCATTTTGTCGGCCGTGTATAGATGCGGGTTCGGCCCCTGCTAGTAGGAATTTTTTGGGACAAACTTGTACATGGATTTCTCTCATAAATAGTAGAAATGAAACTTTTTTTTTTAGCTTCTTGTGTATTTGCTTAGGTGTTTCAATGTTTGAAATGCACTTGTAAAGCTCCAGCTTCCGAGTCGAGTTTGTCTTTCTGCACCAAGTCTGGAAACTGTGGACATGGTTCGCGACCGGGAAGCGAGTTGAATTTTGACGTCGCACCTGCTTTAGTCAATGGTCGATGCTTAAGTCATGCCCCCCAATCTCAGGGGTGAGTTGTAGAATATCAGCCAGTGATTGCGTTTCACTTATAGCATGTTGAGTCTAGTGCCACCGAATGGATGTTTGAGACAAGCGGAGATTGACCGGTTTATTCACGCTTGTCCGATTGTCGACGATCATATCCGCACTCCGGGGATTCTCATTTGTTTATTGGCGGTTGGTCATGCCTGTTAGTCCATGAGATGATGTTTTTGTTGACAACAACCTTAGAATAGATTATAAAATATAAATACTAACATTACAAGTTTAGATATATATGTATATGCAGGATCTAACCATGTAGGTATCAAGAATGAAGACTGTACAGTATAGAGATTCAAGATATAGAGATAGAAGACTCATGAGTATCAAGATTATCAAGAGTTCAAGATTTCAAGGTTAAGTTTGTTTTATTAGGAATATTTGTTAAAACTCGTAGAAAAGCACTGGCATCTTAATATCCAATTTATTCGTGGAATGGAATCCACTTCGAGCCCGTTAAAGGGATGGAACCCTAAGTAGGATGGAACCTACGAAAATCTAGTGGGACATTGTTTTGTATCCACTAAGCTTAATTCAAATGATTTTTCAAAATTATCTTATTTTCGAAATGATTTCAAAACTTTCCTTTTAAAAAGATTCAAAACCCTCGATTCCATTTTTAAAATAATTTTAGCCTCAAAACATCTTTATTTTCAGAGTCAAAATTTCTCCTGATTTTAAACTATCTTTTCAAATAATATATTTAACTTTTAAATTATTTATACTTTGATTTAAATTATAGTTAAATAATATATATATATATATATTGTTCTTTATATTTACTTATGAATTTCAACTATATTCAAGTATATTTATAAAGTTTTAATATAAGAAAATATTATTTTTATAGAAATTCAAAACATCAAATTTGGCTGAGGGATGTCGACATGCCCATAGGCACCATGTCGACATGGTGACAGTTTAATTCAAAATTCAAATTTCAAAAGAAGTGTCTATTCGCCATAACTTTTCATGAATGTTCATGGTTGTTGTTCTTCTATAAATAGGGGTCAGTTTCAACGAATTTTATAACACTTTTCTCTGATTTAACTTCTCTTCTTCTTCTCCACTTTCTTATTTACAAATTACACCATTACCCTGCCGAAATCAATATCGAATCTAACTAGATAATTTCTGGTTTTGATTCTCTCCACTATCTCTACAAGATCCAAGTGCTAATCTGAGTTATAGACTTTTTGTAATCAATTGTGCGAGAGAAGGTGTGATTGTAGCCCTTGAAATCAATTGGGTGAACTTGTTGCCCCGGAAATCAAGTATCTCTACCCAAAGGATTGTGATTCTGGAGGGTGTACCTCGTAGCCTTGAAACCGAGGGTTGTAATTGTTGAATTGATTTTGAAAGGAAATTCGTACTTAGTTGTGCGGGACTGGATGTAGGGTAACTCCGAACCAGTATAAAATCCGGTGTGTTCTTTTCTTTACTGCTTTTACTTTATATTTGCATCTGTGTTTGATTCTGTGTTCATATCTGTGTCTGATTAGTGCATACATTGTTAACAAATTAAGATAAGCTCAAAAGGATTAACAAATTTCTTAAAACACTATTCACCCCCCCTCTAGTGTTAATTCTAGCCTTAAGATCCTTAATCCGCATTTCTCACATTTGGTATCAGAGCTTTGTTTTCAAAAGTTTCATAATCTGAATTTTGAAAAGTTTTAAAATGGCTATTTTTGAAAAATCTGTTAAAACTAGTTTGGAATTGTTTAAATCATCATTGTTCCATGAGTCTGCATATGAATGTTATTCAAATTCTAGTTGTCTACCCAAATTTTATAATGTGCAGGAAAGATGCTTTATGGGTATTAAGGAATCAATCCACAATGGACAATCTGTGCAGATCAAAAGGAATAAGTGGATACTTGATAGTGGATGCTCTAGACACATGACTGGTAATCCGGATATGCTGAATAATATTATATACAAAGACGGAGGACTGGTTAACTTTGGAGACAACTCAAAAGGATACGTGATTGGCATCGGCAATGTCGGTAACTCTGAAACTCCTATTATTACTAATGTTTTGCTAGTTAAGAATCTGAAACACAATCTGCTAAGTATAAGTCAACTATGTGATAAAGGATATAAAATTAAATTTGAAAAAGATAAATGTCATATTGAAGATAATAACTCAACCATAATATTTGAGGGAACTAGGAAAAAGAATATTTATATTCTTAGTATGAAAGTTTCAAATGATAACCTATGTCTTTTAGCAAATACAAGTGACCCTTGGATTTGGCATAAGAGATTTGGACATTTGAATTTCAAACTCTTATCTAGACTGTCAAAACATGATCTAGTAAGAGGTCTCCCTAAAATGAATTTTAAAGTAGATAGTTTATGTGATGCATGTCAATTAGGAAAGCTTAGAAAAAGTTCCTTTAAATTAAAAGATATGATTTCAACTTCAAAACCTCTTGAGTTACTTCATCTTGATTAATTTGGTCCATCTCAAATTCAGTCAATAAATCATAGTAAATATGTTTTTGTAATTGTAGATGATTATTCTAGATTTACATGGACAATATTTTTGAAACATAAAAGTGATACTTTTGAATGTTTTAAGAACTTTTCAAAAAGGATTCAAAATCAATTATCTTTAAAAATTATAACTATTCGTAGTGATCACGGTGGTGAATTTGAAAATGAAAAGTTTGAGGAATTCTGCAATAAGAAGGGAATAACTCACAATTTATCATTTCCAAGAACTCCATAACAAAACGGAGTAGTTGAACGTAAAAATAGAACGATACAAGAGTGTGCGAGAACTATGCTTTCAGATAGTAATTTACCAAAACACTTTTGGGCAGAAGCTGTTGCTACCGCCTGTTATATTTTGAATAGAATTTTAATTAGACCTTTAACTGATAAGACACCTTATGAACTTCTTCATGGAAAGAAACCTAAGGTATCATACTTCAGAATTTTTGGAAGTAAATGCTTTAATTTAAATAGAAAAGATAATTTGGATAAATTTGATCCTAAATCCGACAAAGGAATCTTTATCGGATATTCTAATAGAAGTAAAGCTTATAGAGTTTTTAATTTAAGATCTAACACCATCGAAGAAACAATGCATGTTTCGTTTGATGAAAATTTAAAAGATTTTGAAATTACAAGTGATGAAGAAGATTTAATTACTCAAAATCAGGAATCAACCGAAATTAATAATGAAATTAATCATCCTAATAAAAGGATTAAACTTTTAAAACATCATCCTATTGAATATATAATAGGAGATATGCAATCTATTGTTACAACTAAAAATCAACTAAGTTAAATGAGTAATGTAGCATTTATATCATCTATTGAACCCAAAAATCCTAAAGAAGCATCAACTGATGATTCATGGATTTTGGCTATGCAAGAAGAATTAAATCAATTCACTAGAAATGAAGTTTGAGAACTTGTTCCTAGACCTGAAGATAAAACTATAATTGGAACTAAATGGGTCTATAAAAATAAAATGAATGAACAAGGTGAGGTCGTTAGAAATAAAGCACGATTAGTCGCCCAAGGTTATTGTCAAGAAGAAGGTATAGATTGTGACGAAACCTTTGCTCCTGTAGCAAGATTAGAAGCCATTAGGATTCTACTTGCTTTTGCAAATCATAATAATTTCAAATTATTTCAAATGGATGTTAAAAGTGCATTTTTAAATGGATTTGTAAAAGAAGAAGTATATGTTGAACAACCACCACTTTTTGAAGATGAAAATTTACCAAACCATGTGTACAAACTTAAGAAAGCTTTATATGGTCTAAACAATCTCCTAGAGCCTGGTATGATAAACTAAGATCTTATTTATTACAATCAAATTTTGAAATTGGTAAAATAGATAATACTCTTTTTATTAAAAGAAATAAAAATGATATTCAACTAGTTCAAGTATACGTAGATGATATCATTTTTGGTTCAACTAACTTCGAAATGAATAAAGAATTTTCTGAAATAATGACAAAAGAGTTTGAGATGAGTCATATGGGTGAATTAAACTTCTTTCTAGGATTGCAAATAAAACAGTTAGATAATGATATTTTTATTAGTCAAGAAAAATATGCTAAAGAACTAGTTAATAAATTTGGTTTGACTACTGCGAGTGGAAAACCTACTCCCATGGCAACCAATGAATATCTAAGTAAAGAATATTTCTCGAAAGATGTAGATCAAAAGTTGTATAGAGGAATGATCGGATCATTGCTCTATATCACTGCTAGTAGACCTGATATATTGCATAGTGTATGTCTCTGTGCAAGATATCAATCTCATCCTAAAGAAACTCACTTAAAAGCTGTAAAACGTATCATAAGATATATTAAACACACCTCTGATTATGGCTTATTTTATCCTAAAAATGATTCATTTGATTTAATATCATACTGTGATGCTGACTATGCTGGATGTAAATCAGACCGAAAAAGTACAAGTGGAACTTGTCACTTTTTGGGACATTCTCTGGTTTCCTGGTTTAGTAAAAAGCAAAATACAGTTTCTCTATCAACAACTGAAGCAGAATATATTTCTGCTGCTTTGGCTTGTTCTCAAGTAATATATATGCAACAAACCTTAAGAGATTTTGGATTAAATATCTCAAAATCGCCAATTTATTATGATAATACTAGTGCAATAAATTTATATAAAAATCCTACTCCTCATGCTTGAACTAAACATATTGATATTCGACATCATTTTCTTAGAGATAATATAACTAAAGAAGTAATTACTCTCGAATATGTAAACTCTGAGAATCAAACTGCTGATTTCTTAACAAAACCATTAAATGAATCTATATTTACTAAATTAAGAAGAGAATTAGGTATTTGTTCTATAACTAAAATATAAAATATAAATAACAAGTATAATTAATAATTAGTATTAAAATAAATCATAGAGTTAAAATATAAGGACCATGTCGACATCCCCTAGGAAGACATGTCGACATGTAACGTTTTTATTTTTTTAAATTTTCCCACCAAATTTCAAAAATTTAGTTATATATTCTTCTCTATTTTGAATTCTTATTCATTCTCTCTGTTTTCTCTTCATTTTCTATTCTGAAATATATAAAATAATGGCATCTTCCTCTAAATCAAACATAAAATCAACTTTCTCATTCCCCTCTCCTACTTCTGGTCCATTCCAATGCACTACTCTCACACGTGTAACTAAATTGGAGGAGTCTATGAAGGATACTCTTCAGATGTTGACTGAAATTCAAGTGACTCAACTTCGTATGGCGAAAGAGCAAGAGAGGCAAGGCAAGATTCTTAGGAATTTACAAAAATTCCTAATGGATAACCAGGCCAACCCTATCTTGATCGATGAAGACTCTTCACTCAATCAAGAACATGAGGTCAGCGACGAAGAAGAAGAAGAACCAATGGAAGAAGCACATGAGGAGGATGATAACCAAGTAGTATGCGTTGGAGAAGTGTGTTTCGACAAAAATGGGAATCTTGTTACAATGTGGAAATTTCTGTTTCCACTATCCAAACTGTTCAATTCATAAATCTCCTATGTTCAGAAACACACATTAGTTTCTTCTCTTTCTTTCCGTTGTTATTTGTGTTTTTATGTTTTCAAACGCAAATGTAAATACAACCATACTCGTAATAAATAAACTCGTGTTCTTATATGTGTTAAGTATTATTGTGAATTCTTAGTTAGGATAGTTAATAGTTTAGGTTTATATTTTAGTATTTGATTTAAGTGTTAATTATTTATGATAACACTATCATTATAATCACACGTCATAGAGTGATAAGTTTTAGGGGGAGTTATATAGTTTGGAGTTATCTAGTTTAGAGTAAGTTTTTGTTGATGACAAAGGGGGAGAAATATAAAATAGGGCAGTTAGGCATAGAATAAGGGGGAGTTGTTAGTTTTAGGGGGAGTTATTAGGATAGAAGGAATATTTTATAAACAAAGGTTGTCATCATCAAAAAGGGGGAGATTGTTAGTCCATGAGATGATGGTTTTTATGACAACAACCTTAGAATAGATTATAAAATATAAATACTAACATTACAAGTTTAGATATATATGTATATGTAGGATCTAACCATGCAGGTATCAAGAATGAAGACTGTACAGTATAGAGATTCAAGATATAGAGATAGAAGACTCATGAGTATCAAGATTATCAAGAGTTCAAGATTTCAAGGTTAAGTTTGTTTTATTAGGAATATTTGTTAAAACTCGTAGAAAAGCACTGGCATCTTAATATTCAATTTATTCGTGGAATGGAATCCACTTCGAGCCCGTTAAAGGGATGGAACCCTAAGTAGGATGGAACCTACGAAAATCTAGCGGGACATTGTTTTGTATCCACTAAGCTTAATTCAAATGATTTTTCAAAATTATCTTGTTTTCGAAATGATTTCAAAACTTTCCTTTTAAAAAGATTCAAAACCCTCGATTCCATTTTTAAAATAATTTTAGCCTCAAAACATCTTTATTTTCAGAGTCAAAATTTCTCCTAATTTTAAACTATCTTTTCAAATAATATATTTAACTTTTAAATTATTTATACTTTGATTTAAATTATAGTTAAATAATATATATATATATATATATATATATATTGTTCTTTATATTTACTTATGAATTTCAACTATATTCAAGTATATTTATAAAGTTTTAATATAAGATAAATATTATTTTTATAGAAATTCAAAACATCAAATTTGGCTGAGGGATGTCGACATGCCCATAGGCACCATGTCGACATGGTGACAGTTTAATTCAAAATTCAAATTTCAAAAGAAGTTTCTATTTGCCATAACTTTTCATGAATGGTCATGGCTGTTGTTCTTCTATAAATAGAGGTCAGTTTCAATGAATTTTATAACACTTTTCTCTGATTTAACTTCTCTTCTTCTTCTCCACTTTCTTATTTACAAATTACATCATTACCCTACCGAAATCAATATCGAATCTAACTAGATAATTTCTAGTTTTGATTCTCTCCACTATCTCTACAAGATCCAAGTGCTAATCTGAGTTATAGACTTTTTGTAATCAATTGAGCGAGAGAAGGTGTGATTGTAGCCCTGGAAATCAATTGGGTGAACTTGTTGCCCCGGAAATCAAGTATCTCTATCCAGAGGATTGTGATTCTGGACGGTGTACCTCGTAGCCTTGAAACCGAGGGTTGTAATTGTTGAATTTATTTTGAAAGGAAATCCGTACTTAGTTGTGCGGGACTGGATGTAGGGTAACTCCGAACTAGTCTAAAATCCGGTGTGTTCTTTCCTTTACTGCTTTTACTTTATATTTGCATCTTTGTTTGATTCTGTGTTCATATCTGTGTCTGATTAGTGCATACATTGTTAACAAATTAAGATAAACTCAAAAAGATTAACAAATTTCTTAAAACACTATTCACCCCCCCTCTAGTGTTATTCTAGCCTTAAGATCCTTAATCTGCATTTCTCACAATGCCGTCTTAAGTTTAAATCATACGTCCACGCTCTGGGGACTCGGAATCGACCTTTATAATCCGACTCGCACTCTGGGAGTTCGGAGTTGATATTTATACTTCAATTCACGCTCTGGGAACTTGAAGTTGACGTTTATACTCTGTTTCGCACTCTGGAAATCCGGAGTTGATGTTTATACTCCGTTTCGCACTCTGGGAATCCGGAGTTGATGTTTATACTCCGTTTCGCACTCTGGGAATCCGAAGTTGATGTTTATACTCCGACTCACACTCTGGGAGTTCAGAGTTGTTGTTTATACTCCGTTTCGCACTCTGGGAATCCGGAGTTGAAGTTTATACTCCGTTTCGCACTCTGGGAATCTGGAGTTGATGTTTATACTCCGACTCGCACTTTGGGAGTTCGAAGTTGTTGTTTATACTCCGTTTCACACTCTGGGAATCCGGAGTTGATGTTTATACTCCGTTTCGCACTCTGGGAATCCGAAGTTGATGTTTATACTCCGACTCGCACTCCGGGAGTTCGGGGTTGTTGTTTATACTCCGTTTCGCACTATGGGAATTCAGAGTTGATGTTTATACTCCGACTCACGCTCTGGGAGTTCGGAGTTGGTAAGCAGACGGCCAGTCACATCTGCTGTATATTTTTGGATTTCGATCGCACTCTGGGAATGAAAGGTGTATCAGGATCATGGATGGTTGGATCACATCCACCTTGAGTTAACAAGTGAGGTCGTTAGATGGACGGGTCCACCCTCCTCAAACTTGGTTCAAATACGGACGAAGTCGTTAGGCGGACGGATCCACCCTCTTTGTAGACGTATTTTAATACTCCAGTTCGCACTCTGGGAACCGGGAGTTAAGTGAGGGATTGTCGTGAATCAATCCGTTTTTGACTTTGATGTGATGGCTTGTCCCCGAGCTCGGGTTTCACTTAGCGAGTGACCGGTTGCATCACAGTCACTCCCTATTTGAATAAATTCCACCGTATGGTGAAACTTAGCTCTCCGTGCATAGTGATGATCATATGAAGCATTTCAAGTAAATCACAGCTCTGGCTCGAAGAGATTGCATTTTATTGCTGAAATAAGAAAATATGGCAAAGTCAGTTGCCTTATTACAAATTCTAATTTCGAAATGCAGAAACAAATTGCAGAATGGAAAATAAACTAAATGAATAAACATAGCCTGTCATGTGTAGTAGCGACGAAGACTTTTGCTATTCCAGGCTCTTGGCAGAGTAAGACCGTCAACGGTCGATAATTTGAATGTGCCATCTCCGAGCCTTATACGGTCCTTCCCATGTCGGCTTCATATGCGAAGGAACCGGGTAAATTCTTTTCAGGACGAGATCACCTAGTTCAAAGGTTCGCGGGCGGACCTTGGCGTTGTACAATCGGGCGACTCGACTTCGATGCGCGGCTGCCCTCAAATCAGCCTCTTCACGCTTCTCATCAGTAGATCGAGAGTTTCAGCAAGTAATATAGCATTTGTCTTTGGATCATAGTATGTCACACGATGAGAAGGTACTTCTAGCTCAACTGGAATAACAGCTTTTGAACCATAAGAAAGAGAGAACGGAGTGTGACCTGTTGCGGACTTGTGGGTTATTCGGTAAGCCCATAAAGCCATAGGAAGTTCATCGACCCACTTGCCCCCGACCTTTTCCAGTCGTTTCTTCAGAATGGACTTTATAACTTTATTGATCGCTTCAACTTGTCCGTTCGCTTGAGGGTGCGCAACTGCAGAGAATTTCTTTTGGATGTGAAATCGTTTGCAAAAATCTTTAAATTCAGCACTGTCGAATTGGGTTCCGTTGTTAGTAATAATGGTGTGTGGGAGACCGAATCGACAGATAATGTTGCAGACTACAAAGTTGATCACTTTCTTCGTCGTTATGGTAGCAAGAGGCTCAGCTTCAGCCCACTTTGTAAAGTAATCAACTGCGACGATGGCGTATTTCGCACCACCTTTTGCCAAAGGTAAAGTACCAATGATGTCGATGCCCCACATTGCAAACGGCCATGGGATGACCATTTGCGTTATCTCTGTAGACGGGGCTCTAGGAATTCGAGCATGCTTCTGACATCTATCACATTTCTTTGCATAATCTGACGCATCGCGGTTCACAGTCGGCCAGTAATATCCGTACCGAAGTATTTTCTTGGCTAGTGCTTGCCCCCCGGTGTGATTGCCACATTCTCCCTCGTGTACATCATGTAATACTCGCTTAACTTCATCGTGAGTGATACACCGGAGTAAAGGAACAAAGTACCCTCTAATGTACATGATTCCATTCTGGATGGTGAATCGTGAGGCCTTCCGAAGGACCTGTCTCTTTTCACTCCTGCGCTTTGGCAGGGTTCCGTGCTCAATGTAATTTCTGAGTGGAGTCATCCATGAATCCTTTTCGGGGACGGTTTCGCATACCCAGTCTAATTCTGCCCGGTCAATGCTTGGAGAAGATAACGTCTCTACGGGAACGAGTCCCATTTGCTGAGCTTCACATGTGCTGGCTAGCTTTGCCAACGAATCGGCTTTTTGGTTGCGTTCTCGAGGTATACAATAAATGGCATAATAATCAAACTGATTCAGTACTTCCTGAACTCGTGCCAAGTAAGCAGCCAGCCTTCGATCTCTCGCTTGATACTCTCTCCGTACTTGACACACAACTAACTGTGAATCACAATAAATTTCCACAGCGATAATTCTCAAATCTCTAGCAAGTTTCAATCCAGCTAAGAGGGCTTCATATTCAGCTTCATTATTGGTCGCATGAAAATCGAACTTCAAAGCATAACATATGGATCGACCTTCGGGAGTTTCAAGTACAACACCAGCGCCCGAACACCGGTCGTTTGATGCACCGTCGGTATAAAGCTTCCAGATGTATTCAGGGGATTCACTGGTTTCGGGCAAGTTCTCTGGAACGGTAAGTTCAGCTATGAAATCGGCTAGGACTTGTCCTTGAATGGCTCATCTTGGAGTGTAAGTGATATCAAACTGGCTCAGTTCGATGTTCCACTTGAGTAACCTACCAGACGTCTCAGGCCGCATAAGGACCTGTCGTAACGGCTGGTCGGTGTAAACAATAATGGGATGTGCCTGGAAATACGGTCGGAGTTTTCTTGATGTAATAACAAGGCAATAAGACAACTTCTCTAATTTCAGATAATTCCTTTCAACCCCAGTCAATCGCTTGCTGACGTAGTATACTGGCTTCTGTATCCTGTCTTCTTCTCGAACTAAGGCAGCGCTGATAGCGTTCTCTGATATCGCCAAGTATATGTACAACTTCTCATGATCAATAGGCTTTGACGGGATAAGTGGTGTGGATAGACGCTGACTAGTGCTTGGAAAGCGCCCTTACACTCCGTGGTCCATTCAAAGTTTCGTTTTCCTTTTCAGATCAGATCAAAGAAGGGAATGCATTTGTCGGTGGACTTTGAAATGAACCTGCTCAATGCTGCTACTTTCCCATTGAGACTTTGGACTTGCTTTATAGTTTTCGGAGTTTCAAGATTTCTGATTGCCCAAATCTTTTCAGGATTAGCTTCGATTTCCCCGAGCGTTGACGATAAACCCGAGGAATTTTCCGGATACAACTCCAAAGTAACATTTCAGTGGGTTGAGCTTCATTCTGTATTCTCGAATATGTTGAACATAGTTTCCAGGTCTTTAATATGGTCAGTGGAAAATCGTGACTTCATAAGGATGTCGTCTACATATACTTCCATGGTTTTCCCGATTTGATTGGCAAACATCCGATTGACCAATCGTTGATAAGTAGCTCCGGCATTCTTGAGTCCGAATGGCATAACTTTGTAGCAATATAGTCCTAGATTGGTTACGAAGCTGGTATGTTCTTGATCGGGTAAATGCATCGGTATCTGATTGTAGCCAGAATACGCGTCCATGAAGGATAAGAGCTCATGCCCAGCTGTCGAATCTACTAGCTGATCAATTCTGGGAAGCGGGAAACTGTCTTCGGGATTCGTCATCCATTCAGGATATAGTGCATCTCGAATGAACCCGTTCGCTTTAAGCTTTTCTACTTCTTCTTTAAGGGCGGCAGATCTCTCTGGATCCATACCATGCTTTTTCTGTTTGACCGGGACATGCCGCGGGTCAATATTCAGAGTGTGGCTCGCGATGTCGGCGAGATCCCACACATATCAGAATGCGTCCAGGCGAATACGTCAAGATTCGCCCGCAGAAGTTCAACCAATTCCTCTTGAGTTTGCTGGCTTAGCTGAGACCCAATCTTTATCATTTTCGAATCATCATCATTGTCAATTGGGACATCGATCGTCAGTTCGGCCGGGGATACTTGACTTTCATTAGATTCTCCTTCGTCTTTGGTTTCTCTTGGGTCAAGATCCCTTAGGAATTGGCTGGGGTGCCCGGGCCTAGGCCCAGGCGTTAATTGTCAATTTCGGAAAAACGGACGCAGAGAGATTCCTCTACGCCCTTTCCTTTCTCCTTTCGCTGCGCCTCCCGCAGCTCGGCAACATAGCAGGTTCTCGCTGCAGCCTGATCTTCTTGAATGATTCCAACTCCACGATCAGTGGGAAACTTTAAAGTCAAACACCACGAGGCAATGGCTGCTCTGAATTCAGCGAGGGCCGGTCGGCCTAAGAAAGCATTATAAGGGGAGTCTATGTCCAACACAACGAACTGTAACATCCGTACTCTCCGACGTTCTCCAACTCCCAACTCCACTGGCAGTTCCACCACTACAGTGGGTATAGTAGCACTTCTACTGAAACCATGGATTTGGGATTGACATGGTTTCAAGTCCTTGGCTTCCATTTTCATTTGGTCGTAAGCTCGTTTAAACAAAATATTCACTGAGCTTCCACTGTCAACTAAGATCCTCTTCATCCAAGCAGGACCTACTTGAGCTGAGATGACCAGTGGATCGATAGTGGGAGCTTTGACATTATCAGCATCTCTATCTCTGAATACGATGTCATTGATCATCGTTTTCTGTTGTTTGGCCGAAGCCCCTTAATCAAAACTACTATAACACTCGAAGTCCGCATGCCTGATAGAGCGGGCATACGACTCCATTTCCTTCCAGCTTCGGTCTGCTGGATGAGGACCACCACTTATTGTATTAATAACCAACCTCCCGCCAGTACGAGCAGGTTCCTCCTGCCTTTCCTGATTTGGCGCACGATTCTGATTCGATAGGCCCGCACCACCTGACTGCGGTGCCCGCACATACTGATCCAACTTCCGTTCACGTATCAGTTTCTCAATGAGATCTTGTAAATGACGACACTCATTTGTATTATGGACATAACTCTCATGGAATCTACAAAACTTCCCTGTTTGGACTTGTCTTTCTGTTGACGGCTTCGGGGCAGGTTTCTTATATTGCATGGTGTTACAAGTCTGTAAATACACATTCTCCAACAACGTATTTAATGGAGTATAATTTTCGTACATGGGAGCTCTACGTCGTGGGCCACGATTCTGATCTCGTCTTTTGCCTTGATTTCCACTATCCCTCTGCTGATTCTGTTTATTTTGTATGTTCAACTGAACTTTTCCAGAACTCTCTCCGGATTGTTTCACGGCGATGTTACTCTGAATTCCTTCGATGTTGGGCCCTGCGTCATCCTGCTTCCTAGACTGTTTCGCATCCTCCATTCTCAAGACTTGGGCTGCCTTGGAATAGAAACAGTCCAATGACGCGGGTAGCTTCCCAGCTAACCAATTTCCGAACTCGGAATCAGGATCAATCCCCTTAGTCAATGCCATCATGATAGAGTTGTCATTGGGATTGCTTATTTCTGCACACGCAGCATGGAATCGCTCCAAGTAATGTCTAAGTGTTTCTCCAGAAGCTTGTGTAACACTTGACAGAGTGTTAACGTCTTTAGGCCTTGCCACGTGCATGCGGAATTGTTCAACAAACTTGGTGGCCATCTGGTCAAAATTAGAAATGGATCGTGGTGGAAAACGAGTAAACCACATAGTTGCAATGCCCCCCAGGGAAATGGGGAAACTACGGCATTTTACTACGTCATCAGCTCTCGCAATGTTCATCAGCCATTCATACTTTAGGATATGTTGGATGGGATCAGAACTTCCTTCGTAGACTGGTAAAGTTGGCATCCTGAAGCGCCGAGGTGGTTCAGCATACAATATGTCATCGGTGAAAGGGTATGACTCTGGGAGATTCCCAGTCGTCATTAGTGAGACCCTGACTTTCATGGATCATTTGACGAATCATTGTTGGTATATCCAACATCCGGATATTAGGAGCATGTTGCGCCAAGGTGTGGTCGGGTTCCACAGCGTGAGTCTGGACCGGACGCGGTCGACGGTCCGTGTCTCTTCTCTTTGGTTCAACATTTTCTGGGACATAAGGCTCTGGAGTCTGCTTTCGTTGGTTACGATGAGGATCAGCTTGATTTCTAGCATCACCTCCTTGTTCGGTAGTGGTTGTGGTAGCAAGGTTGCCTGTGACATGATAAGGAGCAGTACCTCCTCGGGATGAAGGCCCTATACGATAACTAATGGATGGTCCAGTTCTGGGTTGTCCAAGATTCGAAGCAGGTTGGTGTCCTGTGGCCTGGGTATAGCTCACATCCAGCCGTGGGCATGTGGATTGGTGATGACCATCAGATGAGGCTGAACTCTCTGTGGAAGAATAAGAACCTTGGTCTCTTCTGGATCTTCTTCGCCTCTGACAATTTAGCTGGTTGGTCAACTCTGTGCTGGCGCGCAGTTGTTCAGTTAGTTGTTGCCGACTCTGGGTCAACTCTTGAAGCAGTATCTGAAACTCTTGTCTGGTAACCGGGCCTGATGGATTTGAAGGTCCGACGGCATCTTGGTTTGATGGAGGCAATTGCGCGGGATTCTACCTGTCCCGTCCTCCCTGATCAGCAGCTGTAGAGGTAGTTCGTGTACTTACCATGGTGAATTGATGAAGTCCTTTCCTAGATCTGATGCAAATCTGAATAGAATGGAAGGGCTTCAAAGTATGAGATCTGGATCTTCTTCTTGGATTTATGCAATCCAGTATTGATAGGAGATCCAAGGAGCAGGAGAGAAATTGGGTTTTTTCTCAGTGAAAGCACCAAAGTGTTTGTACCAAAATTGGGCACAAAACTCTTCGGAAGTTTTTAAAGAGATAAAATGAAGAAATTAAATGGATAAGATGATTATATAACAAAAACTCCAAAAACAGATAATGAAAGTAATAAGAACGCACAGAAACACAAGAATTTAGAGTGGTTCGGCGTGTTGCCTATTTCCACTATGAAGTTGATTGCTTTATTGAATGTTCTTTGATGATTACAATTGATTTCAGCGGGTTACAGCAGATAATAATGATTTACAGCAGTGAAATTCGTTAGTAGCAACAACAATGGAGTTTAGAACTGGATCCGGCAGCGTTTGGGCGTTAGAGAATTCAAAGAAGAAGAAGATCCTCTTTCTGTTGGCTCTGGGGGTCTATTTATAGGTGTAGGAGGCTGACATTCTGCTTAGATCTCGGGAGACTCCTTCTGGCACGTGAGTAGGCCCGTGCGACCAAGCCCGTGAAGTTTCGGCCCGATCCGTGATCGATACGAACGGATTTCGTATCGATCAAGATTGCGTCCGATGGAGTCGAAATTTGGCATGGACATTCTTTAGCATGCACGTAATCTTCTGTGAAAATTTCGTAGCATTTGGACTTGTGGATCTCGAGTTATGATCGATACGAAATGGATACTTTCGGAAGGCTGTTTGGTTCGTATCGATCGGAACTACGCTCTTCGTATCGATAACCTTGCCCTGTTCGTATCGATAGAGGCAGTCCAATTCGTACTGACAGAAGTAGTATCGATGAAGGTGGTGTAGGTCGAATCGATGAAGGTTGGCCTGTTCGTATCGATGAGAGCACTTCAATTCGATGGATACGAACATTGGTGCACTGATGGATGAGAAGTAGACTCTGGTGATCGATGCAGAGCTGATCGATTCAAAGTAGGCTTTTGTGATCGATGCGGAGCTGATCGATTCGAAGTAGGCTTTCCCTGATGGATTCGAACTCGATCGATTCGAAGTAGGCTTTTCCTGATGGATTCGAATGAGATCGAGTCGAACAGAGGCTTCCTGATGGATGTGAACAGCGATCCACTGATGGATTCGAACAGTGGCTCGTTGATGGATGCGGAGCTGATCGATACGAAGTGGGACTGGCCGATCGATGCGAAGCTAATGGATTCGATCAGAGGCCTTCTGATCGATACGAAGTGCGGCCTACTAATGGATACGAAATTGGGGCTATTCCATCCACTTGCATCGATCGTAACTTGAGCATACGAACTCGGATTGACTTGAGATTTGGAATGTTGACTTTCATAGCTTCGCTTGTCGTGTCATATCGATTTTAGCTTGATCCAGAATTGGAAAAAATTCGTCGATATCCATAGTGAGCCTGCATTCAATCGATCTCCAAGTTGAACTATCATTGGTTTCTAGTCAAGTTCTTGGTATCACGGCCTTGCCAAAAGGAGGGATAACAAGGATTTTGCAACATTTTTGTGGAGTGTTTGGTCATGGGAAAGGTATGGCCAGATCTGGTCAGAGGAAGAGGAGGTGATAGGCGGTGGATGGTGAAGAGGAGGAGGTGGTGGAGGCTATGGCCGAGGCAACTAGAGTGGAGAGCATGCAAATATATGAAGAAATCATGGCCAAAACATGCAAAAAGGAAGAAGAAAAGGTAGAAAAGGAAGAGAAGCCATTACCTATTTTCAGATCTGAAATGATGGCTGCAAATTTGTGAATGAGAAAGTGTTTTCACGTGAAAAAAAGAATAAAAACTCATGGCTAAAGTTTAGGAAAGGAACGGCCAAAATTATGGAGAAGTTATGGTAGGAAATCAAAAAGGGGTGGAAAGATATAAAGGAAAAAATCAAACGTAACGTATGCATGTAATTAAAACAGGTAACGTATCTTAATTGATACGTTTCCTATATATTAAAGAAAGATGTATACAAGAAGCCTTCTAAACCAAATAAATACAAGAAACGTTTAAATAAATACATTTAAAAGATATGCCTTTTAAAGCAATAACATATATATATATTGAAACTAGACTTAAAATTTCAAACAAAATGCAATTAACTTTGGAAAATTATAACAACCCTTCTAAATAAATAAAAAGTCAAGTAAATAAAATAAATGCTGAACAAAATAAAGTGGAAATGAAAATAAAATAAGGTTTTAAGAAAATAGAAAAATAAATAAAGAATTACTTTAATTAATTGAAACTAGAAATTAAAAATTGTAAACAAAATACAACCGACATTAGAAAATTTCAATTACACTTTTTAAAATGTTTTCAAACTAAAATATATATACATAACATAATGATACACAAGTAAACATAAATTAGAACATGACGTGACAACAAAATATTATTTATATAAAATTAAAATAACAATTTTGTTAAATACAACAAATTACATCCAATAGTGTAAAAGGCATAACTTTCACAATATTAATTAGATTTCAACGAAACGAAAAGCAGTATACTTGAAATTTTATTTACTTCCATAATAAAAGATAAAATTCAAAAATTCAAACTTTTAAAATTTTAAATTAAAAGTCAAAGTTTGAACATATTGACCAAAATTCACAGTTCAAGAAAATACTATATTTATTCATGTTTGGGATTATAATTCACATACAAATCATAATTAATATTTAAAATAACAAAAAATTTCCATTTAATAAATAAAATAAAGTTTTTAAATCAGGAAATTCAAATTGAAAATAATTACAAAATACAGGGTTGTTACACTCTTCCCCACTCAAAACTTTTCGTCCCCGAAAAGGAATGAGGTACGGGAAAACACAGAAAAAGATAGAATGAAATAGGATTAAGACAAGATGACAAGAAGATTGAAATTATACCTGATAACTGTTGTTATAGGTAAATTTAACAAGGTGGAGATGATCTTCCCAAGATCCTCCAGAATCAAGAACACGAGCACGAAAAACCCTGTTCATCAAATCTATAAAGAAAGCAGGAGCATTAGTCAAACCAAAAGGCATGACTAACCATTCATAGAAAAACCATTCTCAGTACGGAAAGCAGTCTCGGGAATACTTTCCTCAGCAACCCTGAGTTGGTGAAAATCAGAGGCAAGATCAAGCTGAAAGAGAACAGTAGCTCCAAGGCTAACCAATTCGAATTTGATTTCCTACTTAGAAGGTAGGAGAATGGAAACAACCAGAAAGAAAATAGATCAGAAAACAGAATAAGATAATAAATTTAAAACCATGAAAAGTTCAACTTCCATTAATAATTAATTTCATTCATTTGATTTCAGTTAAGTTAAATAAATCTTAAATATTTTATATCTCATTATCTCATCATCAAATCAACAATTTATAAAGTCTTGAATTTGAACAATCATTTATTATATTTCATCTTTATTCATTAAATTTCATTCTTCATTATTCCACTTTATTCTTAAATTTATTCCACTTAATATATCTAATCCTATATATTAAGTGTATTTCACTTATTGTAACTATTCCAATTTATTTATAATTTCTTTTAAATATCATTATATTGTAAATTATCCAATTAACCCCCTTTTCTCTATTTACCTCTATTGATCCTTTATAAATAAAATTTAAGTGTATAACATTTATTATAACCAGTTAAGTTTTATTTATAAAATTCTCTTTATTTTGTATATTCACCAATTACATATTTAACTTTTAAAAATTTAGGTAAGTTATATTGGAATGTAATTGAGAATTATACAAATAAATTCTCCAATTTCAATTATTCAAGTTTACATATTTATTCAAACCTTGATTTCCTTTTATAATTGAAATTATCCTTTAAGATAAAATTTAAGAATTATATTTCCGATTACTTCAAACTATTTAGAAATAAATAAATAAATATATATATGTACACAATATATATCAAATCAAATTTGAAATCATATACCAGTATATATATTATAAATCAAGTCATATTTTAGAAATTCAAATCAATTAAAATTTTCAAAACAAAACTGTAGCAAGGCTACAAGATGGTCTCTTCACTTTGAAACTCGAAAATGAACGTCGATGATGCTGCAGTCATCATCGAAATTATTTTCCAGCGACAAAGAAAAGAGCATTGATTTACAAATTAAAAATCCTTTGAAACAATTTCTACTAGAAATATTTTTAAATAATATATCTTTTTAAAACTTTCAAAACAAGGTTCAGAATCATCGAAAATTAAATTCTCACATTCTTGATTTAAATCCATTTAAATTTCCAAATTAATTTATAACCATGTTTAATTATTTAGATATGAAACTAAAGCCAATGATTATAAAATACATGCAAAGTTAAATATTATTTCTTAACAACCAATTCCATTAATTATCAAAAAAAATTCAAAAAATTAACCTTATACATATTATAATTATACAAAATTTATCCATCTACTAAATTTAAAACCATATTGTGTTAGTTTGCTCTGTTCAAGTGTTTTGGAGATCCTATCGATAGCGTTGATCAGACGAACCGATCGAAAACCCAAATCAATATCAACAACTCAAACAACACAATATATAAAACATATTTAAAATATAAAATTTTCAAATACAAGATTAATCTCCAAAATAAGGATAAGGATTCAGATTTGATGGACTCAAATCAAAGATAAGATGATTAAACAACAGAATAAGGAGTATGGATAAGCCTATATATATCGCGGGCAACCTTAACCAGGTCAACCGTGACTTAATGAATAAGATCGATGTGGATTTTCTAGGGTAAATCTACATTCGATCTCACGAGATAGAATTCAGAATAGTAAGAGATACTAGCATCTAAACCGAGGATATATAAAATCTCCGGTGAATCAATGTCATTGTAAAGGAGTTTCACCCTTTTACAAATCATTAGAATATTGGCGGGATCGCCAATTCATTATAAAGATCATCCGAAGTGGAGTTTATGGGATACTCCAAAATCAAAGAAGACGAATAGTGAGGGACAAGAATGAATTTCGGAACCGCAGGGAATGTTCCAAAATTAAAAAGAAATCGAGTCAAAAGGAAGAGATTCAAGCTCGAATGAAAGTGATTCTGTAAATAAATTTACCATATATGCTAAGTTTTGCCGAGAGCCAAAGCTCTGATACCAACTGAAATGACCCGCTATTTTGGACCATTCAAATCGACAATAAAACCACACATGTCTGACTTGAATAATTCAAAATACCAAATTGTTAATTTATATTTGGCAAAACTCAGAATATACAGTAAATAAATAATCACATATCACAGACACGGAGAAATATAATGCAGCGGAAACAAAGAAATAGTAGTTTATGAAGCTACTATATAAATACATCAGAGTTAAGTAAGATACAATAGGAATACCAAGATACAACAGGAGTAACAGTATGAAAATCAGGTACAACTCAGAATACAACTAGAATCAACTGGATAACAAAATGAATAGATATTTGGTTCTTCAAAGCAAAACTCCAGCTCCAAAGGTGAGTCTCTAATGCTGTATCACTCAGTCTGACCCGAGCGTAAAGAAAAACACAAAACACTCGAGTCGGGACATACATACTTATACAATGTAAACCAACTCAAGTGAACTGTAATAAAGGTACAAGTAACTTAAAGAATGCTTAGGATCACCCATTCTTTAAGGATCCGTTAAACTATCTACTATGTAGTAATATTCGCTATTATAATAATGTCTAATATAAAATAAACATACTTTTTAATAGCGTCAAGGGGTTACCCATATAGCCCTTAACACGTAATAGTCCCAATAGTCTATCCAGTATTAGCATACTCCCAAAATGGGGGCTACCCTCAATACTCCACAGGCTACGGGAGAAATCACAACTCGTAGTAAAGCTCGCTATGGTAAGTGACACAGCACGACTAGGCAATGCCAGGGTAGATATACCAATTACGCATCCGGACTGGTGGTGACGCATAGCAGCCACTACCGCCCACCTCGAACAACACTCCCAAATCAAGGGGTGCACCCAATCAATCACAAAGTAATAGAATGGTATCGAAGAAGTGTGTCCGATTAGAGGTGCTACCTCATTGGCCCGTCAATCACTCCTGTTTTAGCCACTTTATGCCAACTCACGGGATTTGGGTCCACGTATATACCTTTAGGATCGTCGCCACCATCCTACTTCATTCTGGAAACTCCACCGCGTACACAGTTGTTAAAGTGGTTTTCGGTATCGACAGAGAGTATGCCCATATCCGATCCCGGTCTCTTTAACAACCAATCGTTATTATAACTCGTGGTTATAAATTTTAAAACAGTTTATATTTCAAATCAAAATACATCCTTTAAACCATTTCAAAATCATATCATTTATTTCAAATTAATACATACTTTCAAACCCAAAACATATCCATTTCAAAACCAATTCAAAAATATATCATTTCCACTTCAAAACCAATTCAATAATATATCATTTCCATTTCAAAAATCAAAGCAAATATATATCAATTAAATTCCAAACTAAATCAAAATATTTCTTTCAAAAATCAAAGCAATAATATATCATTTAAATTCCAGTAACAAATCAATATATCATTTATATTTCAACCAAATTTCCAAATCACTGAAAGTTTCTTTCAATTTATTAAACTTGAAATATTCTTTTAAATCATCTTAAGTCAAACCACCTTATAAAGTCATATCCTTAAATATTTAATTTCAACAAGTTTCAAATTAATATATATTTAAAGACAATTCTTAATTAAATACAATTCCAATTAATTTCATTTCCAAGCCATAGTACTTTCAAAGTCATAACAATTCTGAAACCAAACTTTTTGAAACCAAAATACTTGGAAATCATAACACTTGAAATATTGTCATTAGGACCTCATAATACTTAGAAAAATCATAATACTTCTAAATTAATATTCATTACCAAAGTTATAACATTTTAAGTTCATTCATTCAATTATACCAATGGCAAACATTGTATTAACTCATAAATTCCAAAGTGGTATATATTCAAATCAAAATAATTCATTTACACCATTTAAATATGAAGTCATTTTACTTGCAAATCAAATATTCAATTCCCAAAAATTTATCCTTTTCTGAGCTTATTTATTCACTTAAATACTTCAAACAATTTAAATTTCAGCTTTCGCAGCACTTAGAAAATGCTACGGTAAGTTACATTTGAAATAATTCAATTCAGCAAAGACAACATTTTAAAAACTGCTGTAATAGTTCAGTTTTAGTTGAAAAATAGTTCAATTCAGAAAAGACAGCATTTACAAAACTGCTGTAATAGTTCAGGGTTCTATTTAAAGATTTTAGTTCAATTCAGCAAAGACAGCACTTGCAAAGTGCTGTGATAGCCCTTAGTTAAATTTCCTTTTAGTTTACTTCTGTAACTACAGCACTTACAAAGTACTGCAGATTCTATTTAGTTCGGATTTTAGTTCATTTCCAGAAACGATAGCATTTCTGAAGTGCTACTAAATGAATTTCCTGATTTTAAATAGAATTCCAACCATAAATAAATTTCAATTTAAATCATTTAAACATATAAAAATCATATTTTACCACATCAAAATGTTCATGTAAATACCTTTAACTTATGATTTTTATAAAGTGAATTTTACACTAAAATCCAATTTTACAAAAAAAATTAATTCAAGTGCACCATTTCCTTATTTCTTTCATTTTTAACAATTTCTCTTTACACTTAAATTTTAAAATTTCATTTCATAAACATAACTTAATTTCAATTTTATTTCCTTTACTTAAAATTTCATTTAAACCAAATCACAAATTTCCAAATTAAGTTATATTTCAAATCACAAATTTCCATTCATTTATTTAACATTTTTAATACATAGAAAAAAAAATCATTTTTCACTTTATTAAATCATTTTAAAAATCAAATTAAATCAAAACATCAAAATTTACATTTTCAAAATACTTAAAACTTCCAGAAAAAATATATAAAATAACCACGGGTCTGTATAATATTTTCTAACTTAGGTCAAATGATACGGATAATATATCATTTCTATCCGTAATTTACAAAGAAAAATCCGGGTTCTATCATTTCAAACCCACAATCCGAAGTTAATTAAAAATAAATAAAAATCGCTCAGGCTTATCATTTCAGCCCATAACGATTTTTCCTTATTCTAAAGTCTGTTCGGGTATGTATCATTTCAACCCATAGTGATTCTATTCTACAGGGAACTTGCAATGTGATAAACAGAATAGAATAAACAGTAAAATAAAATAAAATAACAGATGATATGACAGGGTTATAAACAGAGTTAACATCATGTAATTTATAACATAGGCAGGTATAACATAATATAATTATTTCTACACTTTCACTTGCTATCAATTTACAGTTATATAAGTATGAATGTCAGTTGTGATTACTCACCTCTATACAGCTGGAGTTCGCAAACAAAACACTCAAACAGAAAACCAGAAAGCACGACTAGATTTGGATGGAGAAGAGAGCAGAGCTATTGATCTTGTAACAACCAAATAAAATAAAACAAATATAACTATATAGATTCAACACAAAACATACTATGAAACAATTTGAATTTAAGAGCAACAATGAACAAAATGCTTTGGCCATGCTTTCATCGACCAAGTGCTCGACCTAGGGGTCTTGTAGGCTCGGCCATAACATGGTTTTGGTTCAGGTTTGGACCTAAAAAAGCGTGGCTACAAGGAATAGGAAGTGGTAGAGGTTACATAACATGAATGCAAAGGGGCAAGCATAAGAGGAAGGTTTTGGTTCATCACTTTGACTCGGCTACATGGGTCTATAGGCTCGGCCATTCATGCAATAGATCTGGACAGAGGTAAGGCTGAGAGTAAATGGTCATATCATGGTGGTGGTGGAGCATGGGGAGGTGGCCAAGGCAATCTAAGGTGATGGTGATGAAGACTAGGCTCAGTTAGGCATGTTTTAAGTAGTTTGCAACATTTTTGTGGAGTTTTTGGTCATGGGAAAGGTATAGCCAGATCTGGTCAGAGGAAGAGGAGGTGATAGGCGGTGGATGGTGAAGAGGAGGAGGTGGTGGAGGCTATGGCCGAGACAACTAGAGTGGAGAGCATGCAAATATATGAAGAAATCATGGCCAAAACATGCAAAAAGGAAGAAGAAAAAGTAGAAAAGGAAGAGAAGCCATTACCTATTTTTAGATCTGAAATGATGGCTGCAAATTTGTGAATGAGAAAGTGTTTTCACGTTAAAAAAAGAATAAAAACTCACGGCTAAAGTTTAGGAAAGGAACGGCCAAAATTGTGGAGAAGTTATGGTAGGAAATCAAAAAGGGGTGGAAAGATATAAAAGAAAAAATCAAACGTAACGTATGCCTGTAATTAAAACAGGTAACGTATCTTAATTGATACGTTTCCTATATATTAAAGAAAGATGTATACAAGAAGCCTTCTAAACCAAATAAATACAAGAAACGTTTAAATAAATACATTATAAAGATATGCCTTTTAAAGCAATAACATATATATATTGAAACTAGACTTAAAATTTCAAACAAAATGCAATTAACTTTGGAAAATTATAACAACCCTTCTAAACAAATAAAAATTCAAGTAAATAAAATAAATGCTGAACAAAATAAAGTGGAAATGAAAATAAAATAAGGTTTTAAGAAAATAGAAAAATAAATAAAGAATTACTTTAATTAATTGAAACTAGAAATTAAAAATTGTAAACAAAATACAACTGACATTAGAAAATTTCAATTACACTTTTTAAAATGTTTTCAAACTGAAATATATATACATAACATCATGATACACATGTAAACATAAATTAGAACATGAAATGACAACAAAATATTATTTATATAAAATTAAAATAACAATTTTGTTAAATACAACAAATTACATCCAATAGTGTAAAAGGCATAACTTTCACAATATTAATCAGATTTCAACGAAACGAAAAGAAGTATACTTGAAATTTTATTTACTTCTATAGTAAAAGATAAAATTGAAAAATTCAAACTTTTAAATTTTTAAATTAAAAGTCAAAGTTTGAACATGTTGACCAAAATTCACAGTTCTGGAAAATACTCTATTTATTCATGTTTGGGATTATAATTCAAATACAAATCACAATTAATATTTAAAATAACAAAAATTTTCCATTTAATAAATATAATAAAGTTTTTAAATCAGGAAATTCAAATTGAAAATAATTACAAAATACAGGGTTGTTACACGGAGGATAGTATGAGCAAAGCTTATCCTGGGTTAATACTAGGATAGTTTTTGCTAGTTGTATGGATTGTGTATGCACTGTTTGGGATGTAGTTGCTTAGTGTGTATCTTTTGTATGAGTTTTATGATATATAATATATGCCCTTTTGAGTTATTTTGAGCTATCTTTTGGGTGTTAATTTAAGGTCGAAATTCTTTTTTAAGGGGAGAGAATGTAACGACCTAGAATTTAATCACTTTAAATGTAGATATTTAATATATCTTTAACTAATTAACTAATGGATTTTATAACTCAACTATACCTCTTTTAAATAATAACAAGTGATGGTGAAATTGTTTTCAAAAATAGTTTTGCAAAAATAATTAGTTCAAAGAAAAATCGAAAATGTGATCGAAAATCATTTTTCAGATTTTTGACTTTTCATCCTCTAAAAATTATCGGATGATGTTGTGTACATTAGAGTAGACGAATACACACTTGTGTATATAACATATGAAATGGTAAAAGTTAATAAGTTAATAATTTAATTAAGTAAAAGGGTAGTTTGAATTTTCTTTTTAAATTTGAATTTAAAAAAAAAAGAAGAGAATTGATGTTAAAAAGGTAATGTCACATTATATAACACATCATAGTACTAAGGAGTGGTGAAGTGATGGACAAGGGGGGTTTTGATGTGTTGCGTGAGCAACAAGGGATGGAAGGAGGTGGTGATGATGTGGCACAAAAGTGGTAAAGGGTATAGGACTAAGGGTTAAAAGGGTAATTTACCTTAGATCGTTTCATATAAAACTATTTCTCTTTTCCGATTTTCATTTTATTTCATTCTCTCATTTTCAAAACTTTACTTCTTCTTTTTCAAAGCAACACTTTGTTTTTAATGGCTCCTTGAAGTTTTAAATTTAAAAATCTTACCTTTTTCCATTTTCAACCATTAAACCAGGCTAAAATACACTTCTTTTTCCTTCCTACACCTTCTCCTTTTCAAAAACAAGCCCAAATCACCTCCTTAAGCACTAGGCTGAGCCCACCTACCCATGGCCGAACTATCTAGGCCTTTTTAGGTCCATAAATTCCAAATTTTACCAGGAAAATCTAAGATTCGAGGTTGTGAGCAAGTGGTTGTTATTTTTAGTTTAGATTTCATTAAGTTTTGGTGAGTAAAGTTCAATCCGTTAAGCAAGTTTTAAACTTTATTTTGTTGCTATAATTTTTTTCTAGTTATTGGTTGTTTGGGTAAGAAATAATGTTGATTGTATTGACATATATGCATGTATATCCGATGGTTGTTATGGACTTGGAAAAGGAAGTCGAAAAAGCTAAGTTATGGCTTACAAGTTATGGTTTTACTTTATTTAGATTTCATTTAGTTTTGGTGAGTACAGCTCAATCCTTTAAGCATGTTTTAAACCTTATTTTATTACTATACTTTATTTCTAGTTGTTGGTTATTTGGGTGAGAAATAATGTTGCTTGTATTTACATATATGCGTGTATATGTGATGGTAGTATGGACTTGTAAAAGGAAGTCAAAAGGCTAAGTTATGGTTTACAACTTATGATTTTATTTGTTGAATGACGTTATGGCATGTGTGTGTATGTTGGTGTTCATGTATATGATGTTATATGCTAATGGAATCTTAGCACTAAAAATTGTAGATGTGTGATAGCGAGTTCCCTTGGTTTAAACTTGTTTTGCTCCTTTTATTGTCTAGAAATGTTTTACAAGGTTTCAAACTTTACTTTTTAGCTTTCAAACATTTATAGAAGTTTATAAAGGAATTTAAATTATGAAAGTTAAGGGTTTAAAGGGCATTTGGTATATAAAACTAGTTTTGAGGTTATGGCATCCATTGCGATAGTCGCAATGGATGTAGTTCGTAAAAACGAACATTTTTTGTAAATTAAAAGCATTTTCATCTTAAGAATTTAAAAAAAAGGTATTTCAACATACTATAAGTATTAGAAGGTAATTATTACTTATTAACTAAGTAAAGGTTTAATGATTGTTTAATTAATTAAGTAAAGATAATTAGTACTTATTTATTAATTAAGAGAAGGTAATTAGTACTTAATTATTAATTAATTGAGATAATTATAATTAATTAATTAATTAAGCATAGGTTAATTTGTTATTAATTAAGTAAAGGTTAATTATTTGGTTAATTATTATTTAAGTAAGATATAATTATTAGTTAAGTGAGGTTTAATTAATTAATTAATTATTAATTAGGTAGGGTTAATTATAAATAAATTATTAATCAAGTTAAGATTCAATTATTATTAAATAAAGGATTTAACTTATTAATTAATTAAATAAAGATTTTTAATTTTTAATTACTTTATTTCAAAGGATCGGTTTGCTTATGAAGTAGCTTTCTTTACAAAGAATGGTTTAAATACAAGGGATTCTCTTTGTCTATGCCATTAAGTAGCCAAACAAATATGAATAAGTTATACATACATTGACATGTTTTATTAGAAGTAAGTCATTTTGTATTTAGCATTAAAAGTCGATGAGTAGGCTTTTCTCTATCTGTGGGATCTAGAACTTGATTTTCTAGGCGAGGGATAGAGAAGTCGAAATGTCGAAACGTGATAAATATAAGGGAGTTAATTTCAATAAATGGGTCATGATAAATTAAGTATATGGAATATATTTCATTGTATACTTAACACCAAATTCCGAGGTATGGAACTCATCTCTATCTCAAGCACTAAGAATGTACGTCGAGTCAGGGTTAGTTTGTAACTTGTCTAACTTCATTGTTAATCAAGGGATAGTACTGTTTGAAATCAAAAAGTGGGGATAAGTATAAGATGTCTTATTTTCCATATGCAAATGTATACATACCCCAGATAATGGATGTCCACTATAAATAACTTGACCCTTTTAAAATTAACGAATGTTGGTTCGAAGTGATTGGAATCGGATAGCATGAATTATTCAAAAACAAGTTCGAACCAACATAAGAATTCGAATTGGTAACATTGAAAGATGATGGAATCAAAGATGAAGTTCTTTGAAGTGCAAGGGCTGCTTGCTACTATTCCTGAGGTTGATTCCAAAATGGACATAGTAGAAGTAGTGCCATCCGTTTGTTCATATCCTGAACAACTAGTATGAATGAATGCTAGCATTGCATTATCACCAGGATGGCAATGTTAGCATTCCAAATAGGATTGCTATTTGAAAAGAAAAGGCGTAGCCTCAAGCCTGATAACCGAAAATGACTAATACAGGGGATATGCTTTAGAGCTATGTGGTCGCTCCCATTAGGGTATGGTCATTAACCGATCTAGATCGATATTCTCAACTTATGTATGCTAGTGGCATAGGTACGGTTGTTGATCACAACCGGGGTAATGACATATTCGGTACTATCGAGTAAGGTGTAGGCTAGTCCTGATCCACATGGGGTCTAGGCAAGGCCCTTTGTTCATTTTATCAAGAGGTGTATTGTGGCAAGCGGTACCCTATTTGCCTTGCTATTGGTGGAACTCAATTTCCAATAAGTGCCTTACAGACTTAGTTGTGCCCAAATATGTTGGAATGTGAGATGCAAGCATCTCAGCTATATTCATAATTTACTTTAAATCTTAGACATTATTATAATATCACTGGATTTTCTATAAAAGTGTTTTTGCTTATCATAAGGTAAAAACTCATCCGTGTTTATATGCGGCATGGTTTTACGGGATACCCTTTATTTTAAAACGGTTTTATAAGCTTCATAATTAAGTTGTTTGGAGTTTACTCATACTAGACTCATGTCTGACCCGGATTTTTTCTTTCTTTCCCTAAAACTCTTAGGCACTCAAATTTGTATGAGTAGCCAAGTTGTCCAAGTTTCTAAGGATACATTTTGGAGGAGCATAGAGAAGGTGTCTTTGTATTTAAATGGCTACTTATTTTATTTTCTGCCATGTATATGTACATTTTGTGTCGGTATTTATGGGGATAGGCATTATAACTGTCCCTGACTGATGTTACATTTGTGTAACTCTGATGTTTATTTAGGAATGATACTATGCACTATCTTATGTTGACTATTATATGTGACGATTTGAGATTCTGGTTTTCCTTTATTCATGTCCTTTTTTTTCCTTTTTACCCAACGGCTTGTCTTCCAGACTCTTAGATCATCGGCATATGAATATCATGGGTGTATTAAGTGCCGTCTTTAGGAGTAAGAATGGCGGATCATTACAACCTAAGGATGTGATGTCCTTGTCGAATATATCTCAAGGACCTAAATGGTCGCTTAAAGGGTTCTTGAATTGGTTTAACATTACTGTTATAGAAGTAATTAATCTAAAGGAAGATCTGGTATTCATGGTGCTGCTCTGGTGCATACATCCAGACGTGAATTTTGATAGATGGCTGAAAATGACGCAACCTACAATGATGGAAGAGTTTCAGCAAAAGGCTAACCAGTTTCTATGGTCAGAAGATGCGAATCTAGCTGTAAGCGAAATTGGTGATGGACAATCAAAGAAAGTGATCCAGAGCAATGTGGAAGTTAAACAAGTTGCGGAAAGCTCTGGTAATATGGCAGTTAATATTGGAAATTCTTGTAACTAGAAGAAAAGGAATCAAGGCCCTAGCGGAAGGCGCAACAAAAACAAGAAACGCCCAAGAAATATGAAACCAAAAGACTATACGCCCCTAAACAATACTCTAGTAGGCATATACCTTACTACTCAAGGAATAAAACGTTATAAGAAGCCGCCCAAAAGGGTGCGACCAAGCAAGAAATGCGCTTCGGAAAGTTCTGTCATTTCATGAAACTCATGAACACAAAACGAATCGGTGCCGACATTTGGGGGATCTCATCGAAGAACTGATGAGGAAAAATAAGCTCCTATAGTATGTTAGAGAGCTACAGGAAGGCGGTCAAGCTGTGAGACCCCAAGGGCCACTTGCCCAAGGGAATCAGCCGAGACTGAGTAGAGAAGGGCCTAGGTGAAGCGATGGGAAATTAATTATCAACACCATAATTGGAGGACTCCATCTGGCGGATAAAAACTGAAGGGAAATGGAACGATATGCGAACTTGCTAAGGCATGTACCATAGGAGGATTACTTCAACGTAGAAGACAGAGCTCCGGCTAAGCAGCAAAGGATGATAACTTATGATACCATATTCAGGAATAGGGATACAAATGGAGTCGAAGCGCCAACTTTCAACCCCATGGTGGTAACAGTTGGATTCGAACTAGCTATAGTACGACAGGTCTTAGTGGATATTGGAAGTTCTTTAAACGTACTATTTAGTGAACATTCGATCAAATGAAGATAAATATGAAGGAGACGGCAGTCGGTAAAACTAAGATTCAAGGCTTTACGGGTGAAGCAAAACAACCGATTAAGACGATTGATCTGCTTATGAATTTGGTCAAAGGAGATTGCAGGATAGTCCAGATTTAGAAATTCATTATAGTGGATGAGTACACAGCATATAATGCCTTTTTGTGCCGACCGGCCCTCGCAGATTTTAGATTCGCACTGGCTCCTTGGTGCTTGATGATGAAGTTCCTTACGAAGAATGGGGTCGGATCGATAAAAGGAGACCATAACATTGGAAGGTTATGTTACGTTGCAGAATTGAGGGGAGCGAAGCGACCTGAGAAAAGAACGAATGTAGAGAAGACTCTTCATATTCAGGATTTGCAAACATAGCAATTAAAACTTAGATCCTGGCTCGGGAACCAAAGTAGGTTCGATAAGGCTATGGATCCTAGGAAGAAGTTAGGTGAAGGGTGAACAACACCGGCTGAGCTGATGGTGAATGTTCCAATTGTGACATGGATGACCATGCTTGTGTCCTAAAGATTTTGTCTCAGTTAATGCTAACTTCAGGTAGGAATTGTTTAATTTCTTCCAAGGAAATTTGGATGTATTCACTTGGATAGATTCATATATATTTTAGATATCGTCGAAGATAGCGTGTCGTTCATGGAATATTGGTCCAAATTTTACATCAATAAAATAGAAGAAGCGTAGCCTAGATCCAGAGCCATCCGCTGTGTTAAAGGAGTGAGTGGATAAGTTGATGTGAATAGCCTTATCCGCGATGCTTTATACCCTGATTGGGTATCCAACCCCGAGTTGGTGAAGAAATCAAATGGAAAACGGCGAACATGTATCAACTACTCAGATTTGGATAAGGCATGCTTGAAGGCACTTTCCTTTGCCCAGAATTGACCAGTTGGTGGATGAAACTGCAGGACATGAGTTGTTTTGATTTATGGATGCTTATTTGGGCTATAACCTGATTCCGATGCATATACCGATCTTGGATTATACTACTATCAAGATGCCGTTCGGTTTGAAAAACATTGGAGCTACATACCAGAGATTGGTAAGTTCTATGTTCAAGAATCAAATTGGGTGGACAATGGAAGTATATAAGGATGATATGCTTGTGAAATCATGGGTATCTCGGAACCATGTGGATGACCTTTCTGAGATGTTCGAAGTTTTACGAAAATATGTAATAATACTCAATCTGTTAAAGTGCTCTTTCAAGGTAGCATCAGAAATTTTTTTAGGATTTATTGCCAATGCACAAGGCATCGAGGCTAATACAAATCAAATTAACGCATTGAAGAACGTTACTGCGACAACCACGAAGAAAGAGCTATACTGCTTGAATGAGAAGATTACTACTTTGAGGCAATTCATCTTAAAGGCAAAGGATAAACGACTACCTTTCTTCGATGCCCTCAAAAAGGGGAAGAAATACTTTGAATGAATCAGGATTTTCAAAATGCTTTCGAGGAACTGTTAAGGCACATGGAAACACCACTGATCCTATCCAAATCACGGGACGAGGAGGATTTACACGTTTATTTAGCATTGTTTTCTCACGCGCTAAGTGCAACACTAGTAAGTGAGGAGGCGAGGATCCAAAGGCCATTTTACTATATCAGCATACGATTTATTGGAGCTGAAATGAACTACCCGATGTTGGAAAAACTCACGTATTGCTTGCTGATAGCATCTAGGAAGCTGCATCCATATATTAAGGCTCATCCAGTTAAAGTACTGACAAATCAGCTTCTGAAGCTGGTATTATACCGACTCGAGACTTTGGGAAGGTTGCTAAAATGGAACAGAGTGTTAAGCTAGTAAAATATCACTTATCATCCGAGGAGAGCGATAAACGGGCAGGTGTTGGCGGAGTTCATCATTGAGTTTACCGCATAAGATGGTATAGAAGAGGACGATGCAGTAACACTTCCTCATTAGAAGATATTTTTAGCCGGAGCTTCAAACAAACATAGTTTAGGTGCAGGAGTAGTGCTTGAAACTTAGAAAGGGCATTCAGTTTGTTATGCACTAAGGCTGGAACTTCCCGCAATGGATAACAAGGCTGAGTATAAGGCATTGATAGTGGAATTCGCAATGGCCAAGGAGTTGGGAATAAGGACGCTACAAATATTCAGTGATTCCCAGCTAGTGGATTGCCAAGAAATAAAAGAATGCCAAGCTAAGGGTACTAGACTTGCTTCTTACCTAACAAAGGCGCTGGAACTAATGGAAGACTTAAAGCACTATATGATTACACATGCCCTAGGGAAGAGAATGTAAACGTAGATTCATTGGCTAAACTGGCTAGCTCTGTGGCATAGATGATGAGTTTGGTTTTGGTGGATGTTTTAACAACTCTTAGTATCGATCAGATGGACGTCGATTGAATTCTTGAGACCGTAAAAGAAGAGGAGTCATGGATGACCCCAATTAAGAAATATATGCAAAAGGAATTCTCCCAAGAGATAAGAATGAATGGAAGAAGCTCCTTCGAAAAGCATCTTGGTTCATAATGCAAGGAGTACTGTACAAGGGAAGATTCTCCACTCCCTACTTTGGTGTGTTACCAAAGATGAGGCTAGGAAGATCCTCATGGAAATCCATGAGGCTAGTTGTAGTGATCAATCTAGAGAGTAGACTATAGTGAAGAAGAAACTTCACTATAGATACTTTTAGCCAATGGTTAACCGTGATGCAGCTGATTACACCAAACAATGCGACCGTTGTTAGAGATTTGCAAAGATCCCGAGAACCCCATCTTTAGAGCTTACACAAACGGTTAGCCCATAACCATTTGAAGTTTGGGGAATTAATCTTATTGGAGCGCTACCAATCGCGAAAGGAGGAGTTAAATATGTTGTAGTTGTAATGGACTACTTCACGAAGTAGGCTGGATCGGAACCGCTTGCCACCATCATAATGAAATAGGTAATCAACTTTGTGACGAAGAATATCATTTGCACATTCAGGGTACCTTAAAAGATTATCGCAGACAACAAAACCCAGTTCAAGAGTATTGAGTTTTAGGATTTTTCCAACCAGTACAAAGTCAAGAAAAACTTCTCTACAGTAGTACATCCATAGGCAAATAGACAAGTGGAAGCGGTGAATAAAATCATCAAGTCCACCTTAAAGAAACGGTTAACTAAAGCTAAAGGCAATTGGGTCGATGAGCTTCCTCTAGCATTATGGGCTTATAAGATGACCCACAAGTAGAAAACCGGATACTTGCCATTCACTTTAGCTTATGAATTAGAAGTAATAATCCTGATTGAGCTAGAAGTCCCTTCTTATTGTAAAAGGCACTTTGATCCAAAGATAAACGAGGAACTCTTGCTCGAGTCCCTCGATTTGGTTGATGAGAAAAAGGAAGAAGCAGAATTAAGGGTAGTTGCTCACCAAAGAAGAGTAGCACGACATTTTAACGCCAAGGTCTGAAACTGTACCTTTGAGCTAGGGGAACTCATTTTGAAATAAGTTCTCCCGAGTACTGGGTCACTTGGTCCGAACTGGGAAGGACCTTGTGCAATTAATTAGAAGCATGAAGATAAAACTTTCAAGCTAGCAACGGCTGATGGAATTCCAATCCCATGTGCATGGAACAGCGATTTGCAGCGGCACTACTCACTTAGCTTATCTTAGTTTATTTTCACAAATAAGCCACCCGAGGATTCTGGGGGTAGTATATTAAGGCAGGACTTGCCATGATTTTTGTTTGTAATAATCAATTAGCTTCTCGAACCAATGGAACCGTGTTCTTGAAAGAAAAATTCCCATATCACGCGATTAGCAGTACAGCAAGGGACGTGCTCCTTAAGCCTCAGTTCATGGTCAAGGAGCATAGTTTAAGGGGTCGATCAGATAATTCAACCCCAACCATCAAGAATTTGGCATTGCTCGGAGATAGCCAACATCAAGCGGGCATAATCGCTTAAGAGGTCGATCGGATAATTCAACCCAATCTTTAGAAATTTGGCATCACCCAAACATTGGCAACGTCAAGAAGGGGAGCTTATATTTAGGGTCTATCGGATAATTCTATTCCAACCTTCAGAAATCTGGCGTTGCTCGAAGATTGGTGGCATCTGGAAAGAATGACAACTCAGGGGTCGATCGAGTAATTCGATCCCAACCTTCAGGATATGACGTTTCCCTGAGATTGGCGGTGTCAGGAAGGAATGACAACTTATGGACTGATCTGATAATTCAATCTTGACCTTCAGGAACTTGCAGTTGTTCAGAGATAGGCGACGACAAGCAACCAATCAGAGGTCAATCGGATAATTCGGCCCCGACCTTATATGTATTTATTGTTGCTCATAGATTGGCAGCATCGAAAAGAAATAACCCTTCAAGGGTCAATCAGATAATTCGGCACCAAGCTTATAAAAATTTTCCATTGTCTAGAGTCTGGCGAGGTTAATTAGGACTAGCCAATTAGGGTCAATTGGATAATTCGACCCTGGCTTGCAAGTACAGACCACCGCCTTGAAGTTGGTTGTGTCCAAAAGGAAAGCTTGAAATCGAGCAATTAAACCATCGGTTCCTTGATATAGGAATTGGCGCACTAACTTGATTTCCGCTACTACACTAATGGCTTAGCGGGATATGCTCTATCGAGGATAAGCGAGGATAGTCATTGAAAATCCAAGACAGTAATTGTCAAACCTTCTTGACAAAGGATTAAGATTGGAAAGGGGCAACTGGACTGGGGGCAATTGGATAATTTGCCCCACGATGTTTAACTCCTACTAGTGCCCAGAGTTCGGTATTTTGAAAAATAGTTTTCGTGAACAGGATTTAGTTCATCGAAGGAACATATAAACAGAAGGTAAGTAATGCAATTGTTGCTCCCCAAAGATTGGGAGCAACATGGAAAAATTAGTCGAAGGAAACTCGGCCCGATACGAATAACAATAACCATGGAGTTAGTTCAATCATGATTCTACTTCGCCAAATGAGACATAATAGCAGCTATAAATGGAGCTAAAATAGCAGTATATAACTAGTACAACTACAAGAATTTTATTTATATGCACAGAGTTGCTGTAAATAAAAGTATTGCATGAGAACATGTTTACGTATATAGCATGGAAAAATTGTAGGATAAGTAGTTATATCATACACTCATGTGGTTGCATATAGGAAGGTATAAAACAAAAGCACAGAAAGTAAAGCAAGGACAAAGTGTATAAGACAAAATAATATTTCATTACTTAAGCTTTCCCATACAAGGATAGCGGGGGCAACACCTACACAAACACGACCTAATTTGCAACAAAAAAAGAGAAAGTACCAAAAGTATAATAAAAAGAGCCACGACTCCCATAAGCTTCATGAATCCCCTACTTGTTCTTCCCTTTCTTTCTGCCCTTGCCTTTGGAATTGACGGGACGCATCTTATTCTTCTACTCATCCTTAGTTACCCATAATTTAGGGGTGTTTCCCTCGGACTAGAAAGTCTCGCCTCCAATAGCAGTATGAGGCTCATCGATCTTCCTAGCAGAAGTCTTGGAGGATTTGATCTGGAATTTTAGCAGCCTCAAATTAATCATGAGGAACTTGGAAATATGGCATGTAGGAGTAGAGCTAACCGACTTTTCAGTCCAGGCTTCTTCTTGATTCAAATGTTATAAAGGTCAATCTTCAGTTGCTTCACTATTACGATAGGATTGGTTGGGCCCGCGGAACTAGTGATGGAAACATCTTCCCTCAAGGACTGAGAAACATCCGCTAGCCCTTCCATGGCCCCAATCTTTTGAGAATCAGAGCCAGGTTCAGAACTGGGAAGCAGAGATGGAGCAACGTATCCCGTAGAGATGAAGGTTGATGTGGTAAAGATGGTCGTAATGCCCGATCCCTAAGTAGCTGGAGGCGGAGGAGGAAGATGAAGTCGACTTACAAGTTGGCAAATAGAATGATAAAGATCAGTAACAAATTCATGCATGAACTAGATTTTTTTGAATACGGGTGAAACAAGTTATATAACTTCACCTTGGATCAATTGTGAAGTAAGAGACTAGTAATTTTCCCTCTTCATGCGAGTATTTGATTATCTTGTTTATGAAAGGAGGAATGTTGATGCCGGAATTGTCTAAGTGGCTGTAAAGCTGGCCCCTTTGCACTTTGAATATCCATCCTAAGCTCTTTAGATTTTATAGTTAACGATTCATCTAGAACCAATGCAGATGGGCTAGTGGAAGCCTCAACAATAACAATAGCAGCAGCGTCATATTTTGGAGCTAGTATGACCTTTCCCTCCTCGAGCTTTGCTATGTCTTTGGCGTGGAGGTACTTAGCCATTAGCACTTCTTTGGTGAGGCCTTCATTGGTTGCGTTAGAGCGATGCAACACCTCCTCCCAAGCATCAGCAAGAGTCTCAGCGTATATGCTTCCCAGCCACTTCAAGTTCTTTTGTATAATCACACTTTTGTAAAAGTGCTGGAGAGTATTATTCAGCTCCTCTTTCTCCTTGGCCTTTTCCTCTTTGAGCTCTTTTAGCTCCTGTGAGGCGAGAGTGTAATCGACCTTCATATCTATGGCCTTTGCTAATAACAGGGCCTCCGTGAGCTTATCGTTCTTTAAGCGAAGCTTTTGAATTTCATCCACCTAATCTTCGATAGTTTGGTCCCTAACTTGAATGATTTTGTTCTTCTCAGTAATGGCCAGGTCCCTCTCATCAATTTTGTTTTCAGAGCAGCGCCCTCTGCATGGGAAACCATCAGTGTGTTTTGCAACACAATAATAGAATCGTAATGGGCCTTCTTCATTTAGTCCATCAAGCTATCAGCCTTGACCTTAGATTCTAAGTCTATGTCCCTCCCTGCCTTCATCCTCTCCAATTCTCCTTTTAACTCTGTGATAATGCTATTGTAGGTTTTCTTATTAGAGTTGAATGATTAGATGTTTGTATTGTTGACTTTAGAGAGAGCGAAACGGAGATTCTTCCATTTATTTCCCTGGTCAACATACATTTATACCCTTTGGAGAACCCGGTCTACCTCTTCCTTTGGAATGTCTTCGATGACTTGATCAAAGATGACACCCTACAGAAAGAGGTTAGGAAAAGCTACCTGCAGGCGGGGTGGAACAACCGAAAGTGAAGGTGACGGACCAGAGATTCCCTTAGATTATGGAGGAGCGATGGCAGTTAATGACTTTGAAATGGGAGCTTGATGATATAGAGGAAGCTGAACCTCAATATAGGGCAAAGTAATGCCAGAGGAGGAGCCTTGACGATCTTGCGACTCTTTGTTTCATTTGGTTTGATTAGAGGATCGCCTCTCTTTGGCCTGCCTTTTCTTTCTTTCTCGTTCGACCCTACTGTACCCCTCTGCTTCCCGTTCCTTCCTTCCGAACCCTTCTTCATCGGTTTCATGATGACTTCAGTAACTAGAATGAGGCGCATACAGGTTGGGGGTTCGCCCTATAAACTCGTCTGCATTATACTGGAGCATGTAGTATCTATCTCTGGCCATGGAACATGAAACAAGAAGAAAGATGGTATAAGTGCCGGAATTGCAGAATAAGAGCAAATGCAGGGATATGTGTTCGTAACCTTAGTGAAGTGTAATGTGCCGATGACCCCCTAAATACTCTACAGACTGTGTTCACATTGGAGTAAAGATGGTGTCTCACGACCTTCATTTAAGATACCCCCAGGCGAGAAGCTAAAGTTTGAAGAACCCTCACCAAGAAGATCGCTAATAGAGATATCAAAATCGCTCAAGCTAGCAAAAGCACTAAAGAAGCGAGCTGGAGGGGATGATTGTCCTGAAGGCAATACACCCATTTCCCCATCCTTTTCAAATGATTCAACAACGATGAGCTCCAAACTGGGCGAGGTAGGAAGTTTAGGGCTCTCATGAGACGTCTTGCCAAACGATTCATCTCCTTCTGCACTAGCATTGTAGTCACTATCGCTGTCATCAGCGCTCTTTTGTCCTCCCCGAACTTCCTCGTTCCTCGTCTCCTCTTTTCCTTCTCTCCTCCTAGTGTTTCACTCTCCTTTGGGATTAGTAGCATTCTAGCACCCTCATCCTTTCCTCTTAGGGCATCGCCTGCAGCTGGCTCTTTTATTCCCTTTCCAACGGGCTCCCCAGCTTGCGACGTACCCCGTGGACCTTCAACATCCTCCAGAAGATTCTAGCCGGAGCTACAAGTGAGAGCGAAAGATCAGACAGGCGCTCTGAAGCTGCTAAGCGGAGGCGATTCAGGAACAACAAATCTATTAGGGACAAGAAGACTACACCATTTGAGGTACTCATTAACAAAAGATATGCAGTAGTGCGATGCTGAAAGTTGAACTCCTTTAGAGCTGTTAAAGTGTCAGTGTGCTCATCACAAATATCTTGAGTAGGAATGCCTGTGAAGAAGTAAACAATAAGTTAAGCACTTGGGTAGAGGGAATCCAAGCATGGAAGGGGTAAAAGGAAAGAAACTTACTTCCGGAAAGCCTACACTTATAGCCATACGGGTATCAAACAAAGAAGTACTCTTTTTTCAAATAGGAGCATTTGCTGCGAAGGGCCTCAATAACTTTGCACCTACAGTCAGCCTCAAAAATCATGTAAGAGGGGGAGTCATGCTATAACAACTCATAATTTTAACGATTGAATATTTAAATAATTAATTTAAATATTTAATTGTTAAGTGATGGAACACCTCTTATACTCCATTTTTACAGATGAGTGAATTAGGACTGGATGCACCTGTAGTTGAGTTTGCTTTTTCGACGTGAATAAAATGAGTATAAACTTGACCATGCTAGGAGTCGATGGATTTTCAGAGTGAATAGTGATTTTTGGAGAATGATGTGAATTTGGGCTTAGCACATAAGCTAGCCTATAAGTGGATAATCTCTTCCCATTTTCATTTCATTTCCTTATTCACGTTTCATTCTTCTCCACTTTCCTATCACTTTCATAATTACTTCCTAATCCCCTAACCCTAGATCCATTAATCCATGCCCAAATAAAATCCAATTAATTTTGAAAAAATAACAATAATTCCTCTCATGGAATTCTCTATATAACCCATGAAGGAATTGCTTGACTTAAAGTTTGGAATTTTGTTTCGGATTTAAAGAGAGCATTGAGATGTGTTTTTGTGGTTAAAGCTTGTTTTATGAAAGAGAAGGTGAGTGGGATGATTCTCCAATTTAATTTGAGTATTATACTTCATTAATTCGTTCAATTATAATTATAAAGTATTTAGAATGATTTGGAGACTTCTATGTTATAGTTTAGGCTTGTATTCATGTTATAAACATGTTTTCCTTAGCTAATTAATTGTTTAATACCCTAGTACCATGTTTTAAAAATAATTAGTAATCCCCTGATTTGATTTGGGCTAATTGGGTGATTTTTTGCAATGTTATTGTTTGACTTGGGATTAATTAAGTATCATAATTATACGCTTGTCATTAGAAAATATTAATTAATCCATTTGAATTGATATGAAAATGTAAGTAAGCTAATTTAAGTGGTTGGTGAACTCTACACTTATTTTTAAAGTGATTACAGACTAATGAAGCTTAATTAGTATTTATAAAATGGTTTGAAGATTTTATGAATAAGATATATTTCATAAAATAGATATGAGATTTTATAAAATAGTATGATGAAGTATACTTAATTTCAAGTTAGATGATTAAGTATTTAAAAGCTTAAAGTTGATGATACATTTTATAAAATAGAAGCACGATTCTATAAAAGGGTATAAGACCATATTAGACTTTTATTGAAAAAGTTTTGTAAATAAAAGTAATATTTGATATAGTAATGGTTGAATTGCTCACTTGAATGTACATGTGTGTATATGTGCACGAGCGGGTATATGTATACGTTCATTTGGAGCTAAGCAACAATTAAAACCAATATTGTGTTGTAGTTATAATTGTTGTGTGTTTGGTTGTTTTTATACGTTTGCAATTGTTTGATTATATAGAAATATAATTGATTACAAGTTCATTGTGAACGTTTCACGTAGCCATAACGACTATCGCGTGCGCTAAGTTGCGTGAGAGTATACCGAGCCGAGAAGTCATCTCAGTGAAGTCCAAAATGTGATTTGTGTTTGGTTGTACATTGCATGAGCTTTGCATGAATGAGTGTATCAATACACGTATAGGCTACGCACAAGGCGTGGAGGCTGGGTATGTCATTCTGGCGTGTTAGAAGAAGTCGGGTCGCTATAATTGCCCGTTTAACTCTACTCGTGCAAAGAGTGGATTTTGGTATCGAAATCGATTTTCGTAAACTTTAAAAGCCACTTCCAAATTGTCAACAAATGAACCCCGGTAGATGTTCGATGGGCGAATCGACATCTGTTTAGGGAATCTACTACCTACGTAGGCTTATTGCCTGAAACCTGTCATATAAATCAACTAAAATGGAACATTGTTCACCATTCTTAGAGGACTACAACCTGAGAAATTTTGGTAGGTTTTGGAGTACTTTTATTTTGGGGTCCATGTGGGACCCACCTCGGTATGTATTCCAAAACCATGGATTTTGAGATAGACCGGGAGGATATACTGAAAGAGTATTATGACATTGAGGTCGTGTGTTCCATTTGGAATGTGATTTCCTTCAGTATGGAGTTTTGTCAGAGTTGTCCGGTGGGTATTTAGGCCGTGTCAATTAGAGCCGTGTGTGGCGATTTCATACATTTCATACGTTATATACGATTTATTTAGTGTTGAATTCTTGTGACACACCAAGGGTATGGGCTTATGTGACCTACCCATGGTATGGACTTGTGTGACCTACCCAGGTATCGACCTTGTTGTGGTGTACCGAGAGTGTTGCTTATGACCATGACACACTCGACATGGTCTTTTGAGACCATGAGTAGCTTTATCTTGTTGTGATCGTTTGGATGTTTTTGGGTCCTACATTCATAACCCTACGAACATTTGGTCTTAGCAGTAGTGACCATATGCATTGTGGCATTCCCATTTGGTCTTAGCAGCAGTGATAATACGCATTGTGGCGTACCTGTTCGGTTTTAGCAGCAATGACCATATGCATTATGGTGTACCTATTCGGTCTTAGCCATAGTGACCATACGCATTGCGGTTTACCTGTTCGGTCTTAGCCGTAGTGACCATACACATTGCGGCTTACCTATTTGGTCTTAGCAATAGTGACCATATGCATTATGGTGTACCTATTCGGTCTTAGCAGTATTGACTATAGCATCGGGGTGCATCTTATCGATCTTATCAGCAGTGATCATTGTTTTGGGATTACGGTTTGATCATAGTATATTTGTACTATATTATTAGTAGTTTTTGGCATAGTAGAGTGCAATGGAAGATATTGTGCTAACTACTTGTTATAGAAGAAGAGCAAGTTATGGTATGATCCCTTACTTTTGAGATGGATTTACTATACTTGTTTATAGGTAGTCTGGATTACCCCTAAGCCACGTTTATGGAGAGGGCCGGCTGTGATTTTGTAGTTCCTGTTTTTTGTATATAGTTTTAATATACAGTATTTTGAGATAGTTCCCTTCATACCAGACTTTATGTTTGACACACGTTTTGTCTTTGTCTGCTTATGTCATGACAATTCTCGGTTACTCAATTGAGTATTTGGTGAGTTAGGTGGTTTTGGGGATATGCTATCAAATTGCGCAGCTAGAGCATTTTGGAGGCGTGGCTTCGATACTTTGAGATGTATATACTTATTATTTCACTTGTACATGGTAGACCTGTTATTTATATATGAGACTGTTGTATCAGATATTTATTCAGAACTCCCTGGGAGTTGAAGTATTCTGAAAATTCTATACTGATATTTATTTTTCAGTTGCTTCTGCTAGTGTGGTCTCATATATATTGTTATTCTATTTTTCTTATGTATATTCAGTATGTTATATGTTGTCATTTCGTTGTGAGATCTTATCGAGGCCTTGGTTTAGTATTTTATTCTAATGTTACCCCATGATCCGTCTTTTATGGTATTCAAAAGTCGTGCGATGATGTAAGGCCTCAATTTTTAGATATTAAGAACGATGGGTCGTTACACATGCCTTTACTTAAAGTTCAGTAGATAGGTAAGTTCATTGAAGGTTGGAGCCCGGTGAAATCGGTTCATGAAAAGCACGTACAGAGAACTCAAGAGAGCATACCCATGCGGATGGACTTGAGATGGAACTAACCCGAGCTCTTAGAGGACTATTCGATAAATAGACTGAAGGGTGGAATAACGTCACCTAAGCACATGTATTTATTGCAGGTAGTATATCCCAATGGAGGATTGTGTACTTATCGTACCTATATAGGAAGAGGCATGTCGCCTTTAGGAACCCTGTGTTGAAGACATGTTTTGAAACATTTTCGAAGCGAGAATAGTCGACATTTGCCCTGCGGGTCATCCAGAACTTTAAAGAAATATACTAGCTTAAGGGAGGAGGTGGATTTAGCAATGGCTCTGCTTGGACGACCATGCCTTGTAATTCAACAGTGATTGAACGTCCAGGCCTCAAAGGTATAAGAGGTGAAGCCTAAGCTATAGAGGACCTAGCTTAAGGAAGAATAGACGTACCAGCATCGAACTTAGAGTGTGCGATCGACGAGTCATTCGAAATACGAAAACTTAGTGTTCAACATGGTCGAGTATGCTTCATTTGAAATATTAAACCTGTGTGACCAACGCTTGGAATCTATGGGATGTCGACATGTGTTGACAGATTGGATTCTAAACGTTGACCGAGATAAATGAAAGTGTTAACCTGTGATGATCCTGAACTCAGCCTTCGAAAATCGGCACACGTACTTCACTTGTACTCGAAATGCCGCAGATTCAAACGTCGAATCTGACTCACCGGAGCTTATAACACCATTAAGTATAACAACACAGCGGAAGAAAGAAATAGATAATATCATATACAACTCCAATGAATACAATATCCAGAATGATATACAACAATGATATCAATATGATACAACAATATCAGAGATAAATAATGATACAGTGGAAATAACAGAAGTGATAACTCCAAATGATTAGACAAAGATAATGAGACCAATAACTCCAACATCAAGCTCGAACCACAAAGAGAAGCAACGTCAGTCATGATCTCCAAAAAACTAAACTAGCTCCCGATAATCTACTAAACCTGATTATCTGAAAAACCCAACTCTAGACTGCCCGTGTGGAAATTTATGGGCATCCAGAGTTTAGGAAGGGAACAATAAACTCCGAGTCAGTCATGGGACTGGTGTGAGTAAACAAAAATAGTTTATCTTTAAAACAAACAACAAAAGAATTTTTTGAACATTGAAATCCGCAATGCTTTTTGGAAAATGAAACTACCATAAGGCCTACCGCCACACACACAATGCAAACGCAGAATTGGAGGAGATTTCTCCTTATGATAGTCAAAAATGCTTACTACGCAAAATCATTCGATATTATTACTATTAGTGCATAGTGTAGAAAACCATTTCGAAAGTATAATATTAATCTTAGCCAGCATAGACATTCCGAACTATGCCTACTATAGCTACCATCTAAACAGTGGTGACCACCATAAGTAAATGGCAGGTTCTACAACTAAAACCGTACAGGGTTCGTATTGGGAATTGGATTTCCAACAAATGGTCAGGCTAAGGAACTTCCTACTGCCACATAGGTACGCCTCTGGAGGGACGTCCCAAGAACCTACCTGGATCTCTGCCAACACAAGGCCGGGTTACCTCTGTAACTAGGTAACTACTACTCGAGTATGCCACCCCCCGGTCCTTTGGGACCTTTATCCGAGGCCTCGATCACACAGCAACAATCACACAGTAAATGAGATTGGAGCAACCACACAGGTAAATATCTGGGCTCCATACCATAATATCACATTTTTCCAGAAGGAAATGACATACCCTAAAGGGAGCGACCCTCATAACCTTGCCGCATCTTTCCTGTTTCGACCATTTCCGGGTTGTGAGGTCCGATGAGGTCTCGTCCACAAAGCTACGCTTTTTCACAAAGCCATGCTTTGATCAACAAATGATCAGTAACACACAGCAACACTTAGCATGCCACACTACCAAATTGGGAGTATATCACTGATAACCTCCAACTACATAACCTCTGAGCTCGTACGTCTTAGAGAAGGGTGTTAAGCTAAGAGAATAAATCTCCGCCACCAAACAGAAATGTATTTGAAAGAAATCAGCTTTATATCTCAAAGTGTAATGTCAGACATACAACCATACAAGTCTGTTCCGGGTTCGAACAGAACCGAAGGCAATTCCAAAGAAGCCTTTACAATTCGGGTATTCACAATCCCGATCGAACTTCCCATCACTTAGGGAATCTCTATACCGGGCGCTACTCGGTGCAGAGACAATTGATAGGTTATCCTATCGTTTTCACAAATACCCGGTCTTCAATTGCTATCCATATACGACGTATCACTTATTCGGAATGGGTTGTATGACACAAAGTCCTCTCCCGGCTAAACCGAATAATGAGCGCAATATTTAAAAACATATGGATATGGGATTTCAGTTAAGTCACAACTTATTACCCAAAATCTTTCTTTTAAATGGTTTAAACAAATTACCATTTAATCTTTTACATAAAAAGATTCATCTCACAAAGTTCACCCAGTTTCACAAAGATCTATTCATAGATTTTCCAAATCAATTTCCATTTCAATTTGATTAACTCATTAAATCTTTAAATCAAAGATTTAATTGATAGCTTTCAAAACAATTCCATTTCGACCTTTTATACAAAAGGTACACCTTTCTAATTTCAAAACAAAGTTCAACAATCTTTCACAAAGAATTATTTATAACTTGGAAACCCATCTTCCAATTCAAACTTGAAATTCATTTAACACAAATTGGAAATTCATTCCTTATATGAAAGCTTCTATTATTTGAAAACAAATAGTTTTCATTTCGGAAAATCTGATTCATTTATACGAGTTAAAGTCCTTGGGTTAAATTCAAATTCTCAAAACCATGCTTTTAAAATGGTTTAAAAACCCAAATAAACACCTTTATAACTTGTATGTTCCTTTTAGACCATAATTTCCAAATCATTGAATTCAATTTCAAATATTGAATTCAAATTTAAATCAAATTACTTAAATTTCAAGTTTTATTAAGTTATTTAAAATAACTTTTATTTTGGAAACTCATTTCAAAAATTCTCAATTCAAATTCCAAAAAATATTTAGGATTCAAAAATCCAATTTCTAAAATTGTTAAAAATCTATGACTTAATCGATTTCCTCGTGAAATCCATATTTGTGTGTGTATGGTGTGGTCTAGGGGTTTAACACAATAGTGCAACAACATTCAACCATCCCAGATTCAAATATGACAATATATTTGATAAGCGGTATAAACTATAACGCTTATCATTCATTCACAGATCACAGATATATATATATATATATATATATATATATATATATATATCACAGATAAGTAAATTACAGATCACAACACAAATCAGGATGTATCACAAAGCATTACAAATCAGGGATATCAAACAATTCACCCATTTAATAAAATCCAATCATTCACAAGTAAGACCAGTTAATTGTCTGATTAATTCAAATCAAATTAATTTCTTATGAATTACTAATCCTGGTTAATTAACATTAATAAATTACAAATCATTTTGATTAATTATTCTTTAATCATTTATTAATTAACCATTAATAATAAATTAATTAACCTTTAATTATAATTCATCAACCTTTAATTATTAAATAATTAACCTTTAATTATTTAATTCACCATTTAATTAATTATCTTTAATTAATAAATTAACCCTTAATTAATTAATTACCATTTAATTAATAAAATTTCAATAAGTGATCATCCCTAAACACTTACATTAAATAATTAATCTTTGATTAATTATCTTCAAATTAATTGCTTTAATTAATTAACCATATTAATAAATTATTCTTTCACTAATCATTTAATTAATTAATCAATTTTAATCCTTAAATAAATTATCCTTAATTACTTAAATCAAATAATGGATCTTTGAGACACTTAAGATTTTAATCAAATCAAAAGATAATTCCTTTATCTTAAATTGATTGTTTTTTAAACCATTTCCTAAATAATATTTTCAAATTATTTTAAAGATGTTTTAAAACCAGATATATGCATTATATAACTTGTATAAACTTGATTTATCTTCCATTAAACTTATTCAATTTAATAGATTTTAAAACCTGGAACCTGTTTTCTGACCCGAGACAACATTTAAAACTCCCGAGCAAAGACTCGAGACACACGAGCTTTCTCTCCGCTTCGAGTAAATCGAACGAAAAACTCGAGAAACTTGAATTTTTTCTCGAACCCTCAAAAAATTCTGAAACGACGTGCACGCAAATGGAATCGTGCACGGTGCACGGCGAACCTATCGACGCCGATCAACTGCGAACCCTTCCACACATCAATAATGACTTCGCCAAGCCTTCCCATCATTCAGATTCATCTGTTCTTCCTCGAATCGAAATCGAGTGCTTCAACCCAAACTGGAACATCAACTAACCATCAGAAATCTGCTTCGCCCAATCGCCACAGGCCAACAACAACGTCGCCACTTTGATCGGAGCTTCGCCTACCTCCCCCGGTCAGATGGCCACTGGTGCGATCGAACTCGATGCATTGACGAGCGCGAACGAACCCAAAATCCACTCTCGACCAAAACTAGGGTTTAAAACTTTTCCATTCTACCACCGACGCCACGACGAACATTCGTCACCTCCACCATTTTTGCCAAACACCCCGATCATCATTCTAGCTTTGACAAAAACCCAGACCACCCAATCGCTGCCGACCACCAGAAATTTCCCCAAAACTAATTTCCAGTCATTAGCAAATTTCACATTCAAAACATCACTAAAAATTGTAATTTTAGTTTTAAAAATCCTAACTTTCTAAGTAGATTCAAGTTATAATCCTGAAACAATGAATTACCAAGTTTGGATTTTAACATGCTTATAATATTTTACTGTAAATTTTTATTTCCAGATGCTATATGTATATAAACATGTTTAAACTATTTTTTAGATCCTAGTTCATGCTTAAACAAACTTAATTTGTTTGAAAACTACGGCCTGACAGAGATCAGAGGAGAAGATTTTGGATTTTCTTGATTAAAACTTTAAGTTTGAACTAAGAACGGAGATACTCACATACTACAGACATGCACACTTCGTATATACAGAGATATCAATACATATATACATAAGCAGACATCATTCAACTCAAAATTTTCACAAGCAACAAAACTTAACCCACTTAAGTTTTAATATAAATGTTTACTCACCGATTTCCAGAGAAAAAGAACAGAGTTCTTCCTTTAATGAAACAGGCTTTTGAAAATGCAAGCTGAAATTCTCATCTTTTATCTCTGGTTATATGAAGTTGTATGTTGATCAAGTTGAGATTTTGTTTGAGTTTTAGATGGTGCTTATTTTCAGATTTTCCTTAGCTTATGATTTACGAAACTGAAATGAAGAAGTTTGATATAAGAAAATGAGTTTGCTGGTGATAAATCACTTTGTACAGGGTGATATTATTTTGGTTGTACAACAAGGCAGAGATTTTTTTTCTCTTTGGTGGCTGATATGAAAATATCATGATGGCTTGCATTAATTAGCTTGTACAAATGAATATTTTTTTCATGTCTTCCTTCATTTCGGCTGTACATATATGAAGATATTTGGTGTGGCTTCCTTTGCAAGCCATTTCACTTGCTTATACTTTGTCTACATACTTATATTTTTGTTTCGTATTATCATTCACATCAAATTTGATTTGTTTACATACTTGAATGTATTCTATTTTTCTTTAGTCTTATTATTTTATAATATAAATAAATTTCTATTTTAAATATGTTGTTATAATTTATCTAATGTATTTATTTTATTTTTCTATAATTTATCTTATATATATTTGTATTCCTATTTTAACTTAGAATTTAAACTCAATATATATATAAATTCAAACTTACTCATTTATGCACATATACATATATATACAAAATTTAAATTTAAATGATTTAACATAGAATTTATTTGAACTCGGGGAAACTCGCATCAATTTATCGATTAATTTCACAATTTTTATTCAAAAACTAAATTAATTATCAATTTAAATATATATAAAATCCAAGGTCGTTACATAACCTATGCAGTGTGAGTCCCATGTCCCATACGTGATGAATAGTTCATCTTCTGTAGATAGACCACTCGTATTATAAAAATGAGCCATGCCACATGATGGACTATGCATCGGATCTTATCCGTTATCAACAGATAATCGACAACGGAACCACAATTCAGAGCGATGCGGAAGCTTTTCTTTTACACGAACACAGAAAGAGCAGGAATTAAAAAGGCAATGCAGTGGAATTGTTCAGTATGAATGTTCTTTGGAGAAGAACCGTCCTATTGATATTCGAGCAATAATGTCTGATCAGCGAGGACTGATCATAGCGAATCATAGACTTTGTGGTTCAAAACTTGGGTCATGCTATTCAGATGATTCTTCCAAGCACGGCCCGAGGTCGAACTTGAAGGCACATCAAGTAGGACCCCAAGGCAACTTAGGAAAGGTGAAAGAGTTGCTCCAACCAACCACTCGCCCAGACCATCCAAACCTATATCACAATCATTACCAACCATAGCGACCAATGAAAAACACCTTCACCAATGTTTCCACCCACCTTTTGTAGGTAATTTTTGACTTGAAATTAAGTAGGGTTCGAGACAGAATCCTCTTCGAAAGGTTGGTGGCGTTCTACAGTGAAGCAGGGCGACAATAGTAGCATCAAGAGTGTAGCGATGGCCTCAGGTGATCGGCGACGAACATTTTCGAACTTGGAAGGATGAAGTTCAAAGCTCTCGGGTAAAAAAGCAATCGGCAGTAAAGGGTTTTAGTATGAAAAGTAAATTAAAATAAGTGCTAAGTCCCGAGTACTTATAGTACTTAGGGCCAAGTTGAAGCTCTCGGTACCAAGAAAATCCTCTTGGCATCGAGTGTAACTTTTGAGCTGAAAAACAAGGTAAAAGCCAATGAGGAAGAATAATGCACTCAGTTAGGGCAAGGATTGATCTCCAGAGCGTAGATCTTGTCCTTAGCATGAGAAATGAAATTCCAACTACGATGAGCAGTTAAAAGAATATCAACAGGGAGAAAGCAATGCTTTGAAGCAAACACTGATCGGCTAACCGAAATCGAGAGATAGTAGACAATGCTCGTCTTAATCCAAAGCACGCTTTGTTTTTGACGAAAGCATACTTTGGAGGCAAGTGTTAATCAGGTTTTTGACCAAGCAGGATTTCAATAGAGTTAGAATGTTAAGATGAAGATGACACGATTCATGAACTTGGAGATGTGCTTAGAAGGGACTTAGAAACATATTCAAGAAGTTACAAAGGCATATAGGGCAAAGCGGACCACTTGGTATCAAGAGATTTTTGCTCAACTTTCTACCTCCTAAACCACTTGAACTTGAAGAACTAACTTAAGTGATCATTATGGAATACTTTCTTTAAGAATAAACAAGTAATTCCTAGGATTCACGAGAAGAAAGCAAAGAAAGTAGGAAAAGAGAAACCGATAGAAACAACTCAACCTTTAAAGAAATGTGTTTGAAACGCAATGGAATGGAGATAGGAAGTAAAATAGAAGAGAAAGGGGAAGTTTACACCCAAAAAAACCTCTCAATATCATGTGGTTTCAATTGGTGAATGGGCCGACTTTGGCTCCCCTGCACCTTTGCACGATCTGGACCTTCTCCTTCATGGTCCTTTGAGTCTACTGGCAAATTCCCCTATAAAAACAGAGCCTATGGCTATTGGAATAAGACTTTTTTGGCACATCATCTTCTTCATCTTCCGTCTTCCATCATCATAGTCGCCAAGGTAGACATTATTGGCAGTTCTAGGCTAAACCTGTCAATCCTTTGTACTTGTAACATTCAAATTCTCTCAAACTCTCTCCCAAATCAATAATCAATAAAAATAACAATGGACGTAGTCCAGAGATTGCAAACCACTATCAAATCCTTCTGTGTTCTATAATTTTCTTACAGTATTTGCAAGATCTCAATATTTCTCAGGTTTTTGGGTGTTATGCCACTTTTGGCGTCAACACATAAATACCTTTCTATTTAATAAAATATCATCAAAATCCTATCCAGATATTTGGTTTCATTCATATCTACTTTTTATTCTGAAAGTCTCAACAATAGATAAAATTGCCTCTCAGCAAGGTTGTTTTCTTTCATATACACTTTTTAAAAATTACAAAAGGCTAACCTTTTTGTAAAAAGTTGGGTATAGGATACAAAGTAAATTTTATTACCATCCTTCTTATTCTTAAAACTTCTCATGAAAACTAACTTCCTTTCAAAACAAAATTTAAAATGATTTCTTAAATTCAAAATACTTCATCTTAGATAAATCTCATTTGCAAATTAGTTTTTCTAAAATACCCAAAATATGCTTTTAATTCAAAGGTTATTATTTTCCCATGAATCAAATTTATACACTTTATTAATAAGAAATTATTATTAATGCAAATCAATAAACAATACAAATATTTCTAAAATCATTCCATATAAACCACATCTCTTTATCACTTTAATGAAAAATCTATATTAATACTTGAAAATAATATAATACACAATTTCTTTGAATAATTCTTTTTAACTTCACAATTTCAAATTCACAAAATACCTTCTCATATTTTCTAAAATATTTATTACTTTATTCATTGTAAAGCTATACTTTACCAAAATAATTCACTAAATCAATACTTTACTCCAAATATATATGAAACATATTCCTATTTCAAAATTGCTTTCTCTAGTTTTGTAAAATTACTACAAATATTTACTGCACTTTTCTCTCGAAAACCTTTTCTCTACAAAATACCTGTTATTCACATATATAATTCAAAACAATCAAACCTTACTTAAACTCTATGAATATCATGTTAGTTTCAAAATTATTTGAAGTTAGATAGTTACATATGTATATATAAACACGTCTTTATAGCTAGAGCATTATATCACCAACATATCCCAATATTCCTTCAAAGTCACAACACAATCAAACTCACATTACATATTTTAACGGCGTTGCCTCACCATGAAATTTATAGACTAGCTTTGCCGTAAGGCTACATTATTGACTCTGCATTCGATCTCAACAATCCACTAATGCTCGATTGTTGCAGCCGTCATTAAAAATATCCAAACTATGAAAATATCTTTGTCATTTTCAAGACCATTTATTACTTTAGCAAAATAAATAATAATAAATAATATATATATATATATTATAATTTTATCATAATTATAAAAGTATGCTTCCATATCAAAATATCTACTAAATCATTATTTCAAAATAATGTTTTACTTTACTGAACAATATATACTTTCTTATCCAAAATGCTTCATATCATTTTCCAGAACATCATATGATACTCTTTTCAAAATTTACCTCAAAATACTTCACTAAAATATTGTTTTCTTTTCAAAACACTTTTCCCAAAAATTTACTTGTGTTTTTCCTCAAATTATATCTACTTCTTTCAAAATAATATTCAACTTGGCTTAAAACATTTTTTTATAATACTTCTCAAAACATTATACTTCTTTCAAAAATAGTATTACTTCATTTTCTAAAACGTTACGCTCATTTAAAAATATTCTTCAAAACATTCTCATTTTCAAAATATCATAAGTTAGATTCCTTAAAATAATATTATCAGACATTGGTTTTAATATCACTTCAAATATTTTACTTCTTTCAACACATTACATTACTTTTCAATACATTATATTCATTTCAAAATATTATGTCCAAATGTCTTGTCCTTGTGTTTAGGAATCCCTATCGATAATGTTGATCAAGTGCATGAATCCTTAAAATAATAAATGGACAAATTAACACAATATTATCGTTTTAAACTTCTTTAGATATTTACTTCGATATACTTTAAAAACCTAAATTTTTATAAAACAATTGCTTGCTTGTAATAAAACATCTTTCTACTACCCCACCCCTCCCCCCACTCACATACATATACATACTTCAACCGAAAAGATTTTAATTAAAACATATGCTTTCTTATATTAAAACATTTACAAATGTTCTTTATAAACCAATCAAATAATAAATCACGTACAACCTCCGAATATCACTCAAAGTCATCCATACAAACAAGCAAGCTTCCATTTTTAAGTTCATCTTAATCACATTTTAATTTTTATAAATAAATATCATTTACATTTTATATGAAAGAGGTTCCTATTATTCTTTGCGTTAATATCACCGTTGAAGACACCGCAAGGTTCTAATATCAAGAATTGAATAGGTTTCTAGCCATGAGTGATAAGTTCGAATGAAAATTGTTTCCAAAGAATTTTAAAAGAAGTAAGTCAGTACTTTCCTCTTATGTCGCTAGAAAATAATTTCGGTGATGACTGCAGCATCATCGACATTCATTGTTGAGTCTCAGAGTAGAGAGACCACTTAGAAGCTTTGCTGCACGTTTGTTTTGGAAAATGGATTTCTTAAGTATGATTTGATTGACAATATATATATATATATATATGTATGTATGTATGTATGTATGTATGTATGTATGTATGTATGTATGTATGTATGTATGTATGATTATTTCAAAATGGTTTGAAGTAAAACCGGAAATTTAACTCTTAAGTAATATGTTAAATGATGGATTTCAATTATTGAAATAAAGCAAAATTTCTGAATAATTGGATTTTTAAAATGAGAAATGTAAACGAAACAACTTGAAACAGTTGAACTAGGATAAAATTTATTGTACAATACTCAATTGCACTCTATAACATATATAACATGCCTGAAATATTCAAAAGTTAAAATGTAATGAGAATGTGCAATTGAATAATATACAATATAAATGTAGGTAATAAGATGTTCAAAAAAAATGAAATTTATATGGTTTTAAATTAATTTTTGTATCTAATACTGTGTATTTCAAATCTATCTTATCTTTCTGTTACTTCTATTCTCCCATCTTGTTCCTTTAAAGGGACGAAAAGTTTTGAGTGGGGGAGAGTGTAACGACTCGTAAATTTTAACGATTTTTATAATGTAATTAACTAAATTTTTCGTGAAAAATAAATAATAAAATTTTGAAATGAAAATTTGATATTTGGAATACGTCTATTTAAACATAGCAAATGGAAAATTTTATTGGAAAATATGTAAGTTAGTTCTGTTGTGTAATTTTCAATTTCAGTTTAAATCAGTTAAATTTGATGAAAATTAAATATTTTCAAAAACTGAATATTTTTATATATAATAAAAATGTAAATCGTTTTCTGAGTGAGACGTCGTATTTCATTTCACCAAATTTGGACTGATATAGCTCCATTTATCTTATTTTCGGTGTTTTAGCAGCATTTTCGGCAGCGAAAAATCGACTTTTGATAGGATGATCGTATTGCTGATATCTATGTACCATTTTGGTCGTCTTGTCGTACTGATCTCCATAGTATATTCATTGGTGCATTTCGGTGTCCGGTACGCGGCGAAATTTGTGAAACGGTTAGCCGTATCGGTACCCAATTTTAGACCTTTTGTCTTCCCTATATCCTTTTAATTATCGAGCAGTGAGAAATTAAATGGCCATTTACCATTAATATCCCTTGAATTCAACCCTAGCATTTAACATTCCTGTCTATTCCATGGTTTGAAATATATTTCCGATCGTCCTTTCATTTTCATTTGCTATTTCCATTCCTTCTCTTCATTTTCATTTTTGTTCTCAGGTCTGAATTTTTTTTTATCAAAGCAAATTCTGATCTGAAAAAAAATGCTCTCGTCCTCTTCCCTTTCTTTCTACTTGCTATTGAGTCTGCGCCTTGGAGAAAAGGTAGGCAAAAGTTATATTTGCTTTGAGAAATCTTATAATAAGTTTTATATATATATATATATATATATTCATTTCTGTTATTTCATTTTTTTTTTCTGCTCGAGAGGACATTGCACGTGCCCGAGTTTTCGACCGTTCCACCCGAGTTTGTCCTCAAGCAGATCGCCTCATCTCTGTGGCCTGTTCATGCTTTGCCCTTGTCACCATCCTATTGCCGTGAAGCCAACACCCTTTCACCCTGACCGCCTCTAGCTTTGCAGCCTCGCCCATAGAGACTAGCATGCCTTCCTACGACCCGGTTTCAACACCATGCACACAAGAGATCTCCGCCACCGTACAGCCCATCATCCAACACAACGCAGATCACCTCTTGTTCTTCCCCTGTGGCTTCTCGTCCTTTACCCACCTTCGCTTCTTTCCCTCTCACAACTAAGACCGCTGCCTTGTAACCCTGACACCCTCCTCCAAGCTGTCCATCCCCTTTCACCATCAGCAAGACCACTTTTTTCCATCCATTACCCAAGCTGTCCGTTCTCTTCCTCCGCATAGCTCCCCTCCTCTGGCTGCAGCCCTCACCGATCAGCCCACAATCTCTCATCCAGATCTGCCGCAGCCATTCCCTTCCCAGACCCGCCTTGCTTCCCCTATAACCGAACTCGAGCACTCAACCTTGCAGCCACCTCTGTTTGCTATACATATATTGCTTAATTCATACATATATTGCCAGTATATGTTGCTAATATATAAGCTCTATAACTGCTCGCGTATATATAGGTTTATATATATATATACATATATAAACACACACACACACATATATATATACATATATATACACACATATATATATATACATATATATATATACACATATATATACGCACACACACACATATATATATACATACACACACACACACACATATATATATACATACATATATATATATATATATATATATTCATATCTGCCTGAAGTCTGCTTTGCTATTTTGTATTTATATAATATAGTATGTTTCAAATATTTACAAATTTATATTAATATTTTAAATTAGATTTTGTAACAACTAATATATATTATATTTAAATAAATATGTTGTTGAATTTGAAAATATGGGTTTTAATAACTATTGATTTTAAGATATAATATGGAAATTTTAATTTAATGTGTGTTTTGATTTTTTTCAAATATAATATAACGGTCTTATTTTAATTTTAATATGTGTTTTAAATTAAATAATGATTTTAATATATATATAGCTTATATATATAAGTTCACTTATATAATTGATCTACAACAAATCCAGTTCATCATGCTTTGCTTTTGTCTCGTCGCTGTCCAAAAATTGGTCGCAGCAGCTTTTTGCTATGCTCGTGACCATATCTGTGTGCGTGTCTGTGTCACCGTCTTCTCCATCGTTGTTCTCTAGCCTCGAAAGGTGAGCAATCACTCATGATTAACATTCTTATATTTGGTAAATTTAATTCACATAAAATGACGATTGAAATATGTTGTTAAATTTGAATTGTTAAGTTATTTGGGATGTTAAATATGATATGCCATTATCTGCAATTGTTTACCTATGACATATGACACATAACCTTTTAATTTTATATCCAAACTGTTAACTGTGATATATGCTCATCATTGATATGTTATGTTATTTTATTATTATGTTCTTATTATCACTCTGCAAGTTTCCTGTTAGTTTAGAATACCCTATGGGTTGAAATGATACATACCCGAACGATCTTATAGATTAGGGGAAAATCGTTATGGGTTGAAATGATAAACCTAAGCGATTTTCATTGATTTTGAAATTTTGGGATTGCGGGTTGAAATGATATACCCATAGAAATTTAAATTGCGGATTGAAATGATAAATATCCGTATCACTTAAACATAGGATAGAAAATTATATACGGACACCGTTGGTCTATATTTTGAAAATGATTTCCAAAGTTTTGAAAGGAAATATATGAGTTTTAATAAATAGTGATCTTCAAAATATAATATATAAATGTTATTTTTATATATGTGTAAATTTAGATTTTAAAATTATATGCTTTGGAAATTTTAAATTTATAACTAGTTTTGAAAATATAATTCTTAAGATTTTTCTTATAACTTTATTATTTTCAAAATATATAAAATAAAATTTAATTTAATTAATATATATATTATGTTTAAGTATTTATTTAAATTTTATTTTAAAAATAGATTTTGTAATAACTTTAATAAATTGAGGTTGGGATGATAAATTGAAATTGATTTGAAATTATATTTGTAAAATTTGATTTGGAACTTATTGATTTTGAGATTTTGAAAGGTATGATTTTACAACTTGCTTTAATTAAAGGTGATTAAATGAATATTGTCAAATTTAAATAATGTTGAATATTAAATTTTGGTTTAAGTTTGTAATTGGAAATATTATTTGAATGCTTGTAAAAGGTAACTAGGTGAATTGTAACAACCCACATATTTTACGATTATATATTTAAATGTTTTGTTTAAATATAGCATCGTTTGTCGAATTTAAAGTCCGAAATGTTACTTTTTGTAAATAGTCGAATCCGGACTCGAGACCCTTCCATTGAGTTCAAAACGACGTTTACAACTTTTTTGAGTATAAACATCGATATGTTTGGAGTTGATTAGGATTTTAGTATTTTCATTTGAGCTTTGGGTTGTGTTGTAGCCCACAAACCCAACAAGGTAACCCAGCTCCTCTACCAAATACCCTAACTCCCCTACTCTTCATTCATTCTACACCTTATTTTCTAACACTCAAGCTAAAGAGAAAAATGGGGGAAAAGAAAAGAGAATAAAAATTCCTAAGCCCTAGATTCTTAGAAAATTCAAGTTCTAGTTCTAAAATCAAAGAGAAGCTTAGGTAAGCATCCTCTTCATCTTCTCCATCTCAATCTCTCTTCAATTTTCATAAATTCCTATAACCTAACTTAGGAAATTCATTGCATTTGATAATAGACTGAAGATTCTAAAGGTCTTGTTGAAGAGAAATCAACCTTAGCTTGTTTTAGAGCTTCTCATTTCTATATTTGAGTTTAAAGGTGAGTTCTTGAACTCACATCTATGTGTATAGCTTTCATTGTGGTTAGGTATGAATTACTAACATCTATTTCATGTTCATTAGCTTTTGATTTGAATTGATTTGGTGAAATTTCCAAATTTTGGTATTTTGAAGTCAAAATCTATGAAAATCCTACTATGGATGTTTGGACATATTGTTTGGAGTGTATTGAAGAGCCTATAGGGCTGGGTTGTCGATTGGCATAAATCCCTAGCCACCATCGCTCATCCAATCACTTCCGACCCGATTTGGCCATTAATGGCTTAGGCTGATTTTTGCCCTGAGCTTCAGCTCAGACGTCTGGGAAAACACTCAGACGTCTGGGCCATCGGAATAAAAATTCCAGATGTACAGCTCAGACATCTGAGGTTATTTCCAGACATCTTGGCGATCTGGAAGAAATTTTCCAGATTCTCAGCTCAGACGTCTGGAAAAACCACCAGAAGTCTGGTGTTGTTTAATTCAGCCAATTTGCCAATTTTTCAGTGGATTTCCATTTTAATCGATTTTTGTTGATCCGGTTGTTTGTTGTCATTTATTATCGACTTTGATGAATTCTTTTCTGAATTTTTGGGAATATCCATTTGATGGATTCGATATCAATTTTCATGGTTTTAATTCACGTCGTCGTATGTGAATTTTTGGTGATAGATTGTTTTTACAATCGTTTCTATGATTTGTCACTTTAAAATACAAAGGTTTCTATACTAGTAGTAAATACTCAAACTCTTACACAAAAACGATTTCAACACTACTTTTAAATACTAAGCTCGTTTTTAAACCGTTCTCCAATCTATTAGTATATATAGACCTTTACCTCATTCGTACGAGAAATCCAATTAAACTACTTAGCAAAACAAGTGGTATGAAACTCTTGCGTTTACTTCGTCGGTTAATTCTTAGACTTGTTCGATTGAAATCTTATGACAATTTTCGAGTGGAAATCTACAATTTGTTCATAAATTTTTAAGTTAAGCCAGTGGTTATGGGACGTGAAGCTAAACTCATTTATTTACTAGCTTGGTGTAATTTACACTTTATTGATCTATGACGATCATTTTTTAGGCTTAGACTAGCGATATTTGATGTCTCTTTGTCCGCGTGGGGGACTGTACCTCGTTCTGTAGAGCTTCGTCTCATTTTTATGGGCTAACGACCCATGGTCTTATAACCATTTTATTGAGTTCGGTTCATCGAGCGTATCGTTGTACTACGTCGTTGTTTCGGCTTATTTGAGTTTCAGGTTCATCGAGCGTATCGCTGTACTACGTCGTTGTTCCGGATTATTTGAGTTTCAGGTTCTTCGGACGTATCGTTGTACTACGTCGTTGCATCGGCTCTATGGGTTAGCGACCCATGGGATAGCATCTCGTTTGTGATACACATGTTGGTGAGTTTTCATGCTCCCGTTTATGACAGGCCTCCCCTGCTTTGTGATTTCTAGATTTCTAATGATTGATTTCTAGAATTTGTGTTTCACCAATTTTTTGTGATTTGCATTGATAAGCTCTATCAATATTTTTGATTTGGTGAATAAACTAAAGAATATGACATTCTTTTTGGTGTTTGAGAAAATTTGAGATATTGTATGATTTTTGTTGTTATCGTATATATTTGTGATATCTCTCATCATATCTCATCTTACAAGATATTTATAGCTAGACTGATCCGTTTATTATTTTTCTTCTTAAATAATACTCGGGTCAGACCGAGGTGTTTCAGGTGCTTCCACTTGACTTCTTATCAGGGATCGTCATCTGACTTTTGGCTAACTACATTAGCTTAGTAGTTTTTGTTTTTATACATTCGAGAAAGAGACTCCTTAATGTACGCATATTCTTTTGTCTAGCACTTGTACATATTCTTTTGTGATGTAGTGGATCTTGTATGACCACTACTTTGATGTACACTTCTATGTGTTATATTCATATCTGTTTCCGCCTTTGTGATATGAATATCTGTGACTGATTTATGTTATGCTTATTTTATATTTGTTTTCGAAGGCCACATAGCCACTGTGTAGTAGCTTTGAGTTTGTATTTGAAATGTCAGATTTCCTCTAGAAATGAAATGCATGACATACTATCTGACATATCGGTACTCGCGCAAAGCAACTACACAGATGGTCGCTCCTCAACAGCCTTATTCTTCGTACTAATTGACGGCATTACCCAGTAGTGTCCTTGGTTAGTGTGGGTATAGAGGTGGGGCGTCACATGAATATTTTAGAATTTCATATATAATTGAAGTTAAATAATTGATTTATTGATTTTATTTAAATTTGTAATTTGAGATTTATTTAAATGTTATTAAAAATGATTTAGCGAATAATTTCAAATCTAAATAAAATTAAATGTTGAATTTGTAAATATAAATGAAATTTATCAAATTGAGTTATTGTAAATATTTGAAAATTTAACTTCGAAACCTATTGAAATTGAAACGGCTTAAAATTGTAGTTTGATGTGCACGTAAATGTGTATATTTTTACCACCATATTTAATCTATTTAAATTAAATAAATGATCATATCGGGCATTTTAACTTGTTTAAACCAAAATTCATATTATTTTCAAATCGTCACATATTCATCTTCATCCAAGGGCAAAATGGTCATTTTTGTGCATATATTAATTTGAGAAAATTTAATTGGAAATTTCTATATTATTTTATAGGAATTTGGCTTCATATACAAGTGGTTTCATGAAGATGTATGCATGCACAAGAGTGAAGATAAAGAAATGAAGATGGAAATAATTCAAAGGCATGATAATGGAGGACCCCACCTACCCACCTACCTTAACGTACAAATTAGAGGATAATGCACATGCTTATGGAATTAATGGCTTCATGTACACTTAAATGAGGATTATTTGAAGCTAATGATTACTTGACCTCCACACTTCCTAAGAGGGTATTTTGGGCATTCCCCAAAAATATGAATTAGGGTTTAACACATGTATAAAATCCCCTTATGTTTCATGTAATTCTCCCCACTTAGTCTCTCTTAGTTTAGTTTAGGCTCACAAATAAACAAGCTCTTCTCTTTCTCTTTTCATGGCTACTTAGCCATTTTTATTTCTTGTACTTTTCCTTTTTTTATGCAATGTAATTATTGTTTCCTTTTAATTACATGTCCATTTCCTTTCATGCTAGTAGTGTAGATTTTCTTTTATGCAATTAGAATAGTTTTATTTCACTTAGCTTTCATTTTGCTTTCTTTTTGCTTTCATGTTGCTAGCTACATTTGTTAATCAAATGTCAAATATGAGAGGCTAAACCCCTTCAATTTAGGGGTAAAGAAGCTCTCTAATTATGTAGCTTCAACTATTTGTTAATTCATGCTCTCTTTTTGTGCTTAATGAAGAATGATTGAAGTGGTTTAATTGTTGTTTTTGCCTTGAATTTGATAGTCTATATTGTTGACACCAAATAGGTTATGATTAAACAATCACTAACACTAATTGCCTCTTCATCAAAATATGATTATGGAAAAAGAAAGTGATTTGAAATTAAAATTTGATGGTCTATATTTCTAAACAATAGTTAATAGGTCATGCTTAAAATAGATTTCATTTTCAACTTTGTTGTTATTTTCATGAGAGTTAGTAAGTGGTTTAAGGGGTGTGTTATAGTTTGATGGCTTATGTTGAGCTAATTAATAGCACAAATGAGCCATACTTATGATAAACACATCATTTAAATTCACTTATGACCAAAAAAGAGAGATCATAATTTCATATTTGGTTGAACTATATGATCTAGAGAGTGGAATTATCTCTAAATTGCCTTCACACTCTCATATTTTTATCAATTTCTTTTTGTCATTTTTTCTCATTTTCTAGCTTAAAAAACTCTCAACTTTGGTTAATTTGATTGAATAGAATTTTAAAATCATCAATTCCCTGCGGATCGACCCGTATTCACCACGTACTACAAAGTGTACGCCGTGCGCTTGCGGTTTATTTTAATTTAAATTCGTTCGACGGTTTTCTAAACCGATAGAATTTCCGCCGACGAACAAGTTTTTGATCATGTAGTTCAACACATATGAAATTATGATCTCTCTTTTTTGGTCATAAGTGAATTTAAATGATGTGTTTATCATAAGTATGGCTCATTTGTGCTATTAATTAGCTCAACATAAGCCATCAAACTATAACACACCCCTTAAACCACTTACTAACTCTCATGAAAACAACAACAAAGTTGAATATGAAATCTATTTTAAGCATGACCTATTAACTATTGTTTAGAAATATAGACCATCAAATTTTAATTTCAAATAACTTTCTTTTGCCATAATCATATTTTGATGAAGAGGCAATTAGTGTTAGTGATTGTTTAAGCATAGCCTATTTGGTGTCAACAATATAGACTATCAAATTCAAGGCAAAAAAAACAATTAAACCACTTCAATCATTCTTCATTAAGCACAAAAAGAGAGCATGAATTAACAAATAGTTGAAGCTACATAATTAGAGAGCTTCATTACCCCTAAATTGAAGGGGTTTAGCCTCTCATATTTGTCATTTGATTAACAAATGTAGCTAGCAACATGAAAGCAAAAAGAAAGCAAAATGAAAGCTAAGTGAAAGAAAACTATTCTAATTGCATAAAAGAAAATCTACACTACTAGCATGAAAGGAAATGGACATGTAATTAAAAGGAAACAATAATTACATTGCATAAAAAAAGAAAAAGTACAAGAAATAAAAATGGCTAAGTAGCCATGAAAAGAGAAAGAGAAGAGCTTGTTTATTTGTGAGCCTAAACTAAACTAAGAGAGACTAAGTGGGGAGAATTACATGAAACATAAGGGAATTTTATACATGTGTTAAACCTTAATTCATATTTTTGGGGAATGCCCAAAATACCCTCTTAGGAAGTGTGGAGGCCAATTAATCATTAGCTTCAAATAATCCTCATTTAAGTGTACATGAAGCCATTAATTCCATAAGCATGTGCATTAGCCTCTAATTTGTACATTAAGATAGGTGGATAGGTGAGGTCCTCCATTATCATGCCTTTGAATTATTTCCATCGTCATTTCTTTATCTTCACTCTTGTGCATGCATACATCTTCATGAAACCACTTGTATATGAAGCCAAATTCCTATAAAATAATATAGAAATTTCCAATTAAATTTTCTCAAATTAATATATGCACAAAAATGACCATTTTGCCCTTGGATGAAGATGAATATGTAACGATTTGAAAATAATATAAATTTTGGTTTAAACAAGTTAAAATGCCCGATATGATCATTTATTTAATTTAAATAGATTAAATATGGTGGTAAAAATATACACATTTACGTGCACATCATAGTTTAAAGCTGGATTTGAAATCGATAAATTAAAATGGTTTTAATGAGAGTTTGAACTGAGATTGATTTAAATTGAATTTTGGGGACTAAGATTGATTTGAATTGATTTGTGAAATAGGAGGAAACAATTTTAATATATAAACTATTTTAATAAATAAACTAATTTAAATCTATAACCTATTTTAAATATAAACTATTTTAATTTATAACCATTTTAATATATATATATATATATATATATACTATTCCAATATTTAAACTGTATAAGTTGGAAAGTGGTATGATTTTGAAATGAATATGATATTTTGATATGAAGTATAAACTGTTTGAAATATAAATGACCATGGTGTGAAATAAGCGTTTGGTTGTTAAAGAGACCGGGATTGGATATTGTCATACTCTCTGCCAATACCGAAAACCAATTTAACAACTGTGTACGTGGTGGAGATTCCAGAATGAAGTAGGATGGTTTGGCGACGATTCTATATGAGGTATTGATGCAGCCCTGACTCCCGCGGGTCGGCTTGATGTGGCTAAAACAGGAGACATGTCGGGCCAAGTGAGGTCGCACCTTCTATCTGGCACATTTCTTCGATACCATTCTATTACTTTGTGATTTGATTGGATGCACCTTTGATTTGGGAGTGTGTCTTGAGGTGGGCGGTAGTAGCTTCTATGCATTACCACCAGTCCGGATCCACAAAACGGTAGAATCCTACCTTGGGCATTGCCTCACGTGCCTTGTCACATGCCTTATCGCTCCCTCTATGAGTTTGTTTTGTGTCGTACCTATGGAGTGCTCCCTGATAGCCCACCGGTTTGGTGGAGTTTACAGTACTGTATAGACTACGACATTTATATAAAATGTGTAAAGAGGGATATGGGTAACGCCTTAACGCTATTTTAATAGTTTACTTTACTATAGACATTATCTATGTAGCGTATTGTACTATGTATGTAGATAGTTTAACGAATCTTTAAAGGATGGGAATCCCAAACATCCTTCAAGTCATTTGCATTTCAGTTGACATTTCACTTGAGTTGAATCTACTAATATAAGAATGTTAATCCTGACTCGAGTGTTTTATGTTTTTCTTTATACTCGAGTTAGACTAAGTGTCACAGCATTCGAGACTCGCCTTTGGAGTTTGGAGCTTTGCATGAAGATCTGCCTTTGTCTATTCAGCTTTCCAGTTACTTCAGTTTATTCCTGTTGTTTGTTCTGACTTGTCATTGGCATTTGTATTAGTAACTTCTGTGTATTCGGGATATCTGTTGTATTTTACTTTAAACTCTGATGTTTATATAGTAGCTTCATGAACTACTATTTATCTATTCCGCTGCTTATTATTGTATTGCTCTATGTCTATGATTCTATGATTGATTTTGTTTACTATGTATGTAACTTTTGTCATATATAAATTAAAAATCTATTTTTTGGGCAATTCAAGTCTGACATGAGTGGATGATTGTTTATTTAAACGGTTCGAAATTTCAGGTCATCACAGTTGGTATCAGAGCTCTGGTTTAGGTAAAACTTAGCATATGGAGTAAAAACTCATTAGAGATGGGTAGTGATACCCTAGGAAGAGTAGAATCAATTATAAAATCATCTTCGTTCGAGCTTAAGATTCTTCGTCCTGGATCAGGATTCTTTTGAATCTTGGAACTATCCCTTTGTTTTGAAATCCATTCGTGTCCTTTCCTGTTCGTGTTTATCTTGATACTGGAGCATCCCGTAGCTCTATCTCTGTTGATCCCTGTAATAAGTTTGAGCTCATCTTGCGACCATAATTGGAAACTTCTTCCTTATGTGGGACTGATCCCATCGGCGGTCCTGCCAACCTCAGTATGTTATGTAAAGGGGTGAAACTCCTTTACAACCGGCGTCGATTCACTGGAGACTTCTACATCCTCGGTTTTGATGTTGTTATCTTTTGCAAAGCCCGAACCATTTTCCTAGTAAACGACCAGGGTAATTCTCTTGTGATTGAATGTCGATTGCCTCGGGATTTTTGCAGGCAGTTTTTTCTTTTCGCTTGATTCTCACCCTAGTGATCTTGACCCCACCCCGATAGTCAGGGATTATCCTGATGTTCTGGTGAAGTCACTTCTCTCCCTCCCAAGCGGGTAATTGAATTCCGCACCGATCTTATTCCTGGAGCTTGACTTGTTGTCCTTTCTTCCCTAGACGAATGGTTTCTATGAATGGTTAGTCATTCCCTTTGGATTAACCAATGCTCCAGCCTTCTTCGTCGATCTCTTGAATCGCGTCTCCCACGATGTTCTCATCCGGTTGTCCCCACCTTCGTTGATGATATTCTCGTCTTTTCTAAGTCTCGGTTGACCCAGTTAAGGTCGCCCGCGATTAATATAAGTCTATCAATCTCTTCTCTTTTGTAATTATCTTATCTTATCTTCCTTTCGAGCCTACCATCTGGGTTAGAATTCGCTTTGATTAGGGTCCCTTTAAATTTTAAACTCTATCCATTCTTGAATCATCCTGAGGGAGTGTATTTGTAATTGATATAAAAATGGCTTATATTGTGTTGTTTGAGTTGTTAAATTTAATTTTGGGTTTCGATTGGTTCGACTGGTCAACGCTATCGATAGAAATTCCAAAACACTTGAACAAAGCAAACTGACACAATATTGTTTTCGAAATTGGTAAATGAAATAATTTTATGTATGATTAAATTTTATATATAAAGGTATAATTTTCTGAAATTAGATAGTTAAATGAATTTGTTGTTAGAAATGATAATACTAGATTTTCATTTACTGTTTTGTCAACATTACTAAACCATTAACTATTGCTGTATATTATCAGAAGTAAAAATTTTATAAACATGAGTTATAAATTTAATATGCAAATGAAATGAATTTAAATTAAGGATTTGAGAATTTAATTTCTGGTGCTTTTCAAAATTTGGTTTTCAAATTATTTGAAAATATGTTCGAATGGAAATTGTTTCCAAAGAATTTTAAATGAAGTAAGTCAGTACTCTACTCTTATGTCATTGGAAAATAATTTCGGTGATGACTGCAGCATCATCGACATTCATTTTCGAGTCTCAGAGTAGAGAGACCACTTAGTAGCTTTGCTACATGCTTGCTTTGGTAAATGCATTTCTTGAGTATGATTTAATTGACAAAATATATATATGTATATATGTTTATTTCAAAATGGTTTGAAGTGAAACCGGAAATTTAACTTTTAAGTTCTATGTTAAGTGATAGATTTCAATTGTTGAAATAAAGAAAAATTTCTGAATAATTGGATTTTAAAAATGAGAAATGGAATCAAACAACTTGAAACAGTTGAACTAGGATAAAATTTATTGTATAATACTCAATTGCACTCTATAACATATATAACTTGCTTGAAATATTCAAAAGTTAAAATGTAATGAGAATGTGTAATTGAATAATATAAAATATAAATGTAGGTAATAAGATGCTCAAAAAAATGAAATTTATATGGTTTTAAATTAATTGTTGTATCTAATACTGTGTATTTCAAATCTATCTTATCTTTCTGTTACTTCTATTCTCCCATCTCGTTCCTTTTCAAGGACACAAAATTTTGAGTGTTGGAGAGTGTAACGACCCGTAAATTTTAACGATATTTATAACGTAATTAACTAAATTTTTCATGAAAAATAAATAATAAAATTTTGAAATGAAAATTTGATATTTGGAATACGTCTATTTAAACATAGCAAATGGAAAATTTTATTGGAAAATATGCAAGTTAGTTCTGTTGTGTAATTTTCAATTTCAATTTAAATCGGTGTTTGTACCAAAATTGGGCACAATACTCTTCGGAAGTCTTTGAAGAAATAAAGTGAAGAAATTAAATGAAAAAAGAGGAATTATCTAACAAAAACTCCAAATTTCAGAAATGAGAATAATTAAAATGCAGGGAGACATAAGAATTTAGAGTGGTTCGGCGTATTGCCTACGTCCACTATGAAGTAGTTTGCTTTATTGATCTTTCTTTTATGTTTACAATTGATTTCAGCAAATTACAACGAATAACAATGATTTGCAGCAGTGAAATTCGTTGGTAGCAGCAGTAATGGAGTTCAGATCTGGATCTAGCGGAGTCCGGGCGTTGGAGATCTCAAAAAGGAAGAAGAACCCCTTTTCTGTTGGCTTTGGGGGTCTATTTATAGGTGTAGGAGGCTGATATTTCGTTCAAATCTCGGGAGACCCTCTCTGGCACGTGACCAGGCCCGCGCACCCAAGCCCGTGAAGTTTTGGTCCGATCCGTGATCGATACGAACAGATTTCGTATCGATCAAGATTTCATCCAATGGAGTCGAAATTTGGCGTGGACATTCTTTAGCATGCACGTAGTCTTCTGTGAAAATTTCATAGCATTTGGACTTGTAGATTAGGAGATATGATTGATACGAATTAGGATTCTCGGTAGGCTGTTTGGTTCGACTCGCTCTGTTCGACTCGCTTCCGTTCGACACGGTGACGTGGCGCTCGAGTCTTTGGGTCATTTTGCCTTTGATGTTGTTTCGATCGAGTCGAACTGTGCATTGATTGAGCGAGTCAAAGTGTGCATCGATAGAGCGAGTCGAAGTGGAGCTTCCTGAGAGATTCGAACAGTGGCTTTGCCAATAGAGTCGAAGTTGATGGAGTCGAACAGTGGTTCGAACAGAGCGAGTCGAAGGAGTCACTTCTGATGGTCACGAAGCGAGTCGAAGGAGTCACTTCTGATGGTCGCGAAGCGAGTCGAAGGGAGCGAGTCGAAGTTGGCTTCTGGTGGTTGCGAAGCGAGTCGAAGGAGTCACTTATGATGGTCGCGAAGCGAGTCGAAGGGAGCGAGTCGAAGTTGGCTTCGAAGTTGGATTCCCCGATGGTTGGGAACGGAGCGAGTCGAAGGAGGCTGTTCTTAACCAATTTTTTATCGTTCACAACTTGAGCATTCGAACTTGGATTGACTTGAGATTTGGAACGTTGACTCTCATAGCTTAGGTTGTCATGTCATATCTATTTTAGCTCGATCCGGACTCGGATAAAATTCGTTGATATCGATAGCGAGCCTGTGTATAACCGATCTCTGGGATGGATCGTCATTGGTTTACTAGTCAATTCCTTAGTGTCACGGCCTTGCCAAAAGGCGGGATAACAATCGGTTAAATTTGATGAAAATTAAATATTTTCAAAAACTGAATATTTTTATATATAATAAAAATGTATATCGTTTTCTGAGTGAGACGTCGTATTTCGTTTCACCAAATTTGGACTGCTATAGCTCTGTTTATCTTATTTTCGGTGTTTTAGCAGCATTTTCGGTAGCGAAAAATCAACTTTTGATAGGATGATCGTATTGTTGATATCTATGTACCATTATATTCATCTTGTCATGTTGATCTTTGCAGTATATTCATTTGTGCATTTCGGTGTCCGGTACGCGGCGAAATCTACGAAACGGTTAGCCATATCGGTACCCAATTTTAGATCTTTTGTCTTCCCTATGTCCTTTTAATTGTCTAGTAGTGAGAAATGAATGGCAATTTACCATTAATTCCCTTGAATTCAACCCTGGCTTTTAACATTCCTATCTATTACATGGTTTGAAATATATTTCCAATCGTCCTTTCATTTTTATTTGCTATTTCCATTCCTTCTCTTCATTATCGTTTTTGTTCTTAGGTCTGAATTTTTTTTATCAAAGCAAATTTTGATCTGAAAAAAAAAACGTGCTCGTCCTCTTCCCTTTCTTTCTCCTTGCTATTTCGTCTGCGCCTTGGAGAAAAGGTAGGTAAAAGTTAGATTTGCTTTGAGAAATCTTATAATAAGTTATATATATATATATATTCATTTATGTTGTTTCATTTTTTTTCCTCGTGAGGACATTGCACGTGCCCGAGTTTGTCCTCAAGCAGATTGCCTCATCTCTGTGGCCTGTTCATGCTTTGCCCTCGTCACCATCCTATTGCCGTAAAGCCAACACTTTTTCACCCTGACTGCCTCCAGCTTTGCAACCTCGCCCACACAGACTAGCATGCCTTCCTCCGACCCGGTTTCAACACCATGCACACAAGAGATCTCCGCCACCGTAAAGCCCATCATCCCACACAATGCAGATCACCGCTTGTTCTTCCCATGTGGATTCTTGTCCTTTACCCACCTTCGCTTCTTTCCCTCTCACTACTTTGTAACTCTGATAACCGCCTCCAAGCTGTCCATCCCATTTAACCATCAGTCAAGACTACTTTTCGCCATCCATTACCCAAGCTGTCCGGCCTCTTCCTCCGCATAGCTCCCCTCCTCTGGCTGCAACCCTCGCCGAGCCCACAAGCTCTCATTCAGATCTACTGCAGCCATTCCCTTCCCGGACCCGCCTTGCTTCCCCTGTAACCAAACTCGAGCACTAACCTTGTAGCCACCTCTGTTTGGTATACATATATTTCTTGATTCATACATATATTGCCAGTATATGTTGCTAATATATAAGCTTATATATGATTATAACTGCTCGCGTATATATAGGTTTATATATATATATATATATATATATATATATATATATCTGTGTGTGTGTGTGTTCATATCTGCCTGAAGCCTGCTTTGCTATTTTATATTTATATAATATAGTATGTTTCACATAATTACAAATTTATATTAATATTTTAAATTAGATTTTGTAGAAACTAATATATATATTATGTTTAAATAAACATGTTGTTGAATTTGAAAATATAGGTTTTTAATAACTATTGATTTTAAGATATAATATTGAGATTTTATTTTAATATGTGTTTTGATTTTTTTTCAAATATAATATAAAGGTCTTATTTTAATTTTAGTATGTGTTTTAAATTAAATAATGATTTAAAAATATATATATAGTTTATATATAAGTTCACTTATATAATTGATCTACAACAAATCCAGTTCATCGTGCTTTGCTTTTGTCTCGCCGCTGTCCAAAAATTGGTCGCAGTAGCTTTTTGCTATGCTCGTGTCTGTATCCGTGTGCCTGTCTGTGTCACCGTCTTCTCCATCGTTGTTCTCTAGCCTCGAAAGGTGAGCAATCACTCACGATTAACATTCTTATATTTAGTAAATTTAATTCACATGAAATGACGATTGAAATATGTTATTAAATTTGAATTGTTAAATATGATATGCCATTATCTACAATTGTTTACCTATGACATATGACACCATTACCTGTTAATTATATATTCAAACTGTTAACTATGATATATGGTCATCATTGATATGTTATGTTATTTTATTAATTGTTATCACTCTGCAAGTTCCCTGTTAGTTTAGAATTCCCTATAGGTTGAAATGATACATACCCGAACGATCTTATAGATTAGGGGAAAATCGTTATGAGTTGAAATGATAAACCCAAGCGATTTTCATTGATTTTGAAATTTTGGGATTGCGGGTTAAAATGATATACCCGTAGAAATTTCAATTGCGGATTGAAATGATAAATATCTGTATCACTTAACCATAGGATTGAAAATTATATACGGACACCATTGGTCTATATTTTGGAAATGATTTCCAAAGTTTTGAAAGGAAATATATGGGTTTTAATAAATAGTGATCTTCAAAATATAATATATAAATGTTATTTTTATATATGTGTAAATTTAGATTTTAAAACTATATGTTTTGGAAATTTTAAATTTATATGTAATTTTGAAAATATAATTTTTAAGATTTTTCTTATAACTTTATTATTTTGAAAATATATAAACTAAGATGTAATTTAATAAAATTTAATTAATTAATATATATATATATTATGTTTAAGTATTTATTTAAATTTTATTTTAAAAATAGATTTTGTAATAACTTTAATAAATTAAGGTTGGGAAGATAAATTGAAATTGATTTGAAATAGTATTTGTTTAATAATTGTATAAAAAAAATTGATTTGAAACATATTGATTTTGAGATTTTGAAAGGTATGATTTTACAACTTGCTTTAATTAAAGGTGATTAAATGAATATTGTCAAATTTAAATAAAAGGAATATTAAATTTTGGTTTAAGATTGTAATTGGAAATTTTATTTAAATGCTTATAATAGGTGGCTGAGTGAATATTTTAGAATTTTATATATGATTGAAGTTAAATAATTGATTTATTGATTTTATTTAAATTTGTAGTTTGAGATTTATTTAAATGTTATTATAAATGATTTAGAGAATAATTTCAAATCTAAATAAAATTAAATGTTGAATTTGGAAATATAAATGAAATTTATCAAATTGAGTTATTGTAAATATTTGAATATTTAACTTGGAAACCTATTGAAATTGAAACAGATTAAAATTGTAGTTCAAAGCTGGATTTGAAATCAATAAATTAAAATGGTTTTAATGAGAGTTTGAACCGAGACTGATTTAAATTGAACTTTGGGGACTACAGTTGATTTGAATTGATTTGTGAAATTAGAGGAAACAATTTTATATATAAACTATTTTAATATATAAACTATTTTGATAAATAAACTAATTTAAATCTATAACCTATTTTAAATATAAACTATTTTAATTTATAACTATTTTAATATATAGACTATTCCAATATTTAAACTGTTTAAGTTGGGAAGTGATATGATTTTGAAATGAATATGATATTTTGATATGAAGTACAAACTGTTTGAAATATAAAATGACCACGGTGTGAAATAAGCGTTTGGTTGTTAAAGAGACCGGGATCGGATATTTTCATACTCTCTACCAATACCAAAAAACACTTTAACAACTGTGTACGTGGTGGAGATTCCAGAATAAAGTAGGATGGTTTGGAGATGATTCTATATGAGGTATTAGTGCAGCCCTGACTCCCGCGAGTCAGCTTGATGTGGCTAAAACAGGAGCCATGCCGGGCCAAGTGAGGTCGCACCTCCGATCGGGCACATTTCTTCGATACCATTCTATTACTTTGTGATTTGATTGGGTGCACCTTTGATTTGGGAGTGTGTCTTGAGGTGGGCGGTAGTAGCTGCTATGCGTTACCACCAGTCCGGATCCGCAAAACGGTAGAAGCCTACCCTGGGCATTGCTTCGCGTGCCTTGTCACATGCCTTATCGCGCCCTCTACGAGTTTGTTTTGTGTCGTACCTATGGAGTACTCCCTGACAACCCACTGGTTTGGTGGAGTTTACAGTACTGTATAGACTACGACATTTATATAAAATGTGTAAAGGGGGATATAGGTAACGCCTTAACGCTATTTTAATAGTTTACTTTACTATAAACATTATCTATGTAGCGTATTGTACTATGTATGTAGATAGTTTAATAGATCCTTAAAGGACGGGAATCCCAAACATCCTTTAAGTCATTTGTATTTCAGTTGACATTTCACTTGAGTTGAATCTACTGATATAAGAATGTTAATCCTGACTCGAGTGTTTTGTGTTTTTCTTTATTCTCGAGTCAGACTGAGTGTCACAACATTCGAGACTCACCTTTAGAGTTTGGAGCTTTGCATGAAGATCTGCCTTTGTCTATTCAGCTTTCCAGTTACTTCAGTTTATTCCTGTTGTTTGTTCAGACTTGTCATTGGCATTTGTGTTAGTAACTTCTGTGTATTCGGGATATCTATTGTATTTTACTTTAAACTCTGATGTTTATATAGTAGCTTCATGAACTACTATTTATCTATTCTGTTGCTTATTATTGTATTACTCTGTGTTTGTGATTCTATGATTGATTTTGTTTACTGTATATGCTAAGTTTTGCCAAATATAAATTAACAATCTGTTGTTTTGAGCAATTCAAGTCTGACATGAGTGGATGATTGTTGATTTGAACGGTTCGAAATTTCAGGTTGTCACATAAGTGATGTGACAATCGCCCCATACCACCCCCATATCAATGACCTAAAAGAGCGATGTAAACGTGCCAGTCTGATATGGGATGATCATTAGGGGTTGAAATTTAAAGTAGAAAACCTGTTCCATATCACACAGCGCATGGATAAAATATAATATAGAAATTATACAACAGAATATAGTGAGCCATAACAAATGAAAAAATATCTCCACTAAATCATGAGCTATGGTACAAATGTCATAATATCTCAGTACAACATTTCCTTACTATATCCCTCAGAGTACATAGAAACAGACCGCGGAAACTACAAATATAGAGTAATACGCCATAGCTTCTCTAAGCTCGTCTTCATACAGCAGCTACAACTCCAAACCTATCTTCTAGTCTACTCACTTAAGAGTACCCAAGATGATAAGAGGAATTATAAAACCCTTGGTCAGACAATAGTCTGGTGTGAGTGGTAAATGACTATCAAAAGCTATAATGGAAAATATGGTATTGACAAGTACAAAAAAACCATACCTGACTTGTCCCTGCAACCAAAGAGTTAGCACACAATAATAAGATATAATATTGTTACCCGGTATCCTGACCCGGCTATATTGAACTGATTGTGCAAGATAGATTCGACTGTTATCAGGAACGATGACCACGGACCAATGGATGTAGGACCTGGAAGTAGAGTTCAGATGGTTATATGAAGCCAGGATTGTACAGAGTTGGTAGATGGATGATGCAGGATGCTAGAAATATGGAAATCAGCTTGGATAAGCAAGGGATCGGCATATCTTGGTAGTACCCAAAGGATCGACATGGTTAGTTAGATGAGGGGTCGGCATAGATGAAGTAATGGAGGGTTCAGCATAGGTGGTGGTGCATGGATTGGCATAGTTTATTGGTTTGAAAAGTTATGTTTCAACTTGTAAGCGAGGGGTCGGCAAAGCATAAAAGGGGTCAGCAAAGAATGATACCTAGTAACGGGTTGGCATATCTGAGTAAACCAAGGAGGGATCGGCACATGTTATAAACCAAATGCATTCTAGCATTCAGGAATCAATATCTTAAGATCCCACAGTCCAAAGTAAATGAAATTTGGAGAGCAAGGTATATAGACCCTAGGGATCATACCTTAGGGATCGCATTTCAGATGGCTAAAGGATAAGGGATCAGCATAATCCATTTGGAGGGTTCGGCAGAAGGAAACTTACAAGTGGAGTCGAACCAAAGATCAGTCAGTTGCATGATCTCCAATAGTCCAATCAACATGATACTTGAAGAGCCAACATATTCACGTACGAGGAAGCCACCATAGGGATCGCCGCCCCATAATCAACCAATGAAGGTATCGATATCGATCCCTATTCATTAGGATTTGGGCCTAGCGACCCCTCCGGTGGGCCTATATGGATTAGAAGGTCCTGTAGCCAGAGTTTCAAAGAGATTGGTGGTCGCCTTCACTTATAAATACTGGCCTAGGGGGTCATTCTGAGGATCTTTACGCTGCTGGTTACATTAGTCTTTTTTGTAATCAAGTTTTATCCTTATTTCTTGTTGTTTGCTGCTGTAATCAAACTATTAGTGAATCAATAAAGATAATCTTTAAAGTGGAAATATGCATACAATGCCGTACCACTATAAATTCTTGCGTTCTTGGTTATTGCTTTTATTTGCTTGTTAGTTTATTCTATTCTTTCGTTTTAATTTTACTTTCTTCATTTACTTCTCTACATAAATCTATTCTTGGGTGTGTGTGTGTGACCAATTTGGTTGCAAACATTTTGGTGCTTTCACTGAGAACCTGACTCTCAGCCTGTTAGGATCCGCTTTGTTGCTACTGGATTGGGCAAATCCCCCAAGGAGATCCATAGCTATCTTCATAAATTTGCTTACACTACTCAGATTTGCAAAAATATATAAGAAAGGAGATTGATAATAGTGAGATATACCAGATCTACTTCTCAGAATGTTGATGGAAATGAGACTGTTAACATTCAACAAGGAGGCCCAAGCAACCAACCTGCAAATTTGAATGCTGATCCAGTTGAAGTTCAGAACCCTGTCGATTCTATAACCCGAGTTGAATTTCATAATCTAATGAGAGAGTTGATGGAAACTCATCGACAACTAAATAAGCAAACTAAGACCAATATTAGCCTGATGAACTAGATTACTCAACAACAGCGTGGGAAGGCCAGAAGGGAACCTACCCCTTACTCGACATCAGAAAGTTCAAGCTCATCGGATGAATACCACAGGCTTAGATGTCACAAACTTGAAGGAGATCATACAGAAACATCGGAGCGCTGCTTGGCAGACCAATATGGTCTGCCTAGACTGGTCAGTTCTGATCCCTCCCTAGAGATCGGTACCGATCCCTCCTCCAGAGGAGGGATTCCCTCACTACACTCAGGGAATAGTGCTGGTGTTCTTCCTGGAAGCTTAGATGCTGGAGTTCGATCAAATGCTGACCACGTACCCCATCGGAATGACAATGAGAAAAATGGTCAAAGTGCGCGTCAAGAGGATAGTGAACCAAGAAGGCATGAAACGTCGACTAGACCGTTCACATAAGGTGGAGCATGACCACCACTTGGCATCCCCCATCCAGACGCCAAACTTAACGGCACTGGTCAGACAGTCGGTGCGGGACAACCAAGGCTTGACTAATGATGATTGTGGAATCTCAAGAGGCCATAGCTTGTTTATTGACAACGTTCTGCATGCAGAATATCCAAGATGGTTTAATATGCCATCAATTCCTGCTTACGAGGAAAAACCGACCCCAGGCAGCACATTATGAGATATGAATGGTTGATGAATTATACGAGAGCTAGCGATGCGACCAAGTGCAAATGTTTTCCCATAACCCTTTCCGGGATAACAACAATGTGGTTTATGAGACTACCTCCACGGTCAATTTCGAGATTCGATGTGTTGGCAACCAAGTTTGTAGAGCAATTCTGAATGCATGCAACTCGTCCTAAAGATGTGATCTCCCTTTCCAGCGTGATCCAGGCAATCACTTAGAAAGATTACATACCGCCGCCATGGAGATCAGTAACCCAAATGATCATGCTATACTTATGGCCATGATGAGAGGGATTGATCCGAAATCCGAGTTTGGTGACTGGCTGGCTAGAAAACGGCCTGCCACGCTGGAGCGCTTCTACTCAAAGGCATCTCAATTTCTAAGGAAGGAGGAAGCTAGGTATTCCAGGAAAATGAATGTTGTAGGACCGAGTGGAGCAATACAGAGTAATATTGCAATAAATAGTCTGATGACAGTTCCGGGAAAGTTCAGACGAATGTTCAGAATAATTCGAATTAACAAAAGAAAGACGAAGATAGGAGTCGAGAACGAAAGAGGGATTTTGGGAGACTAAAGCCTAGGATTCTGATGTATGACAACTACACGCCACTAAACACATCCCTAGAGAAAATTTATCTATCCACTTGCAATACCATGCAGTATAGGAAGCCGGCTCCAAATGAGTCATCGGAGAGACAGAAGCAGATAGAGAAATATTATCATTTTCACGAATGTTATGGGCACAATACAAATGAATGTAGACATCTACAGGACGTTATAGAAAAATCTATTCAGGAGAAGTTACAATAGTTTGTGAAAGCCCCACAGGATGGCGGCCAGGGGAAATTTGACCCCAGTCGAGGACAAGCTAGGGCTGAGGAGCCTGGACGGACCGGTGGAAGACCAGTGATAAATACGATAGTTGGAGGACTGCACCCTGCGGACAGGAATTGGCAAGAGATGGAGCGTTATGCTAGCGCAATAAGGCATGTGAATGTTGTTCGAATACGGAAGATGGAGCTCCAACAAAACAGCATCGCACCATGGCGGATAAAATTATGTTTAGAAACAGGGATGCAGAAAAAGTAGAGACTCCAACAATTGACCAGATGGTCATTTCAACTATGATTGGTCCTGCGTTGGTGATAAGGATTTTGATTGATTATGGTAGTTCAGTGAATACAATCTTCAAAAAGGCATATGATCAGATGAGAATGGAAGACAAAGACTTAAAACCATCTAAAGCTCGCATTCATGGTTTCAATGGCGTTGCGACCGAGGCTGTTGCATATGTGGAATTACCTGTTGAATTGGGAGAAGGTGAACGAAGGAGAGTTCGAATCCTACCATTTATTGTTTTGGATGTTGACTCTCCATACAATGTTTTTCTAGGCCGACCGACCCTAGCTGAATTCCGGGCAGCTCTTGCCCCATGTGTTTAACTCTGAAGTTTCCAACGGATAAAGGTGTAGGAGTTGTTCATGGAGATTAGGCGACTGGACATGCCTGTTACATAGCAGAGTTGAGGGAAGCTCAGCCCAATGAGAAGGGAAAGGGTATGGACAACGCTGTCCACATCCAAACCACCGAAGATTGACAACCAGTGCCTGAGCCTTGGCTCGGGTACCACAGCTGGCTCTATAGAGATATAGATCCGAGAGATGATGAAGGGGAGCCCAAAGAGACCAAGGCTGCATCGGCTAAGCTAATGATTAATATCATGGTCAGTCACAATGACCCATCACGAGTCTTGAAGGTTAGGTCATAGCTCAGCCCCCCGATGTTGAAAGAACTTGCTGGTTTTCTCCAAGAAAATTTAGATGTATTCGCTTGGACTCACTCTGAGATGTGTGGAATCTCGCCTGCCATTGTGAGCCATGCATTAAATATTGACCCGAAGCATGTTCCAGTGAAGCAAAAAAGACGAGGCATGGATCCAGAGAGATCTGTCGCTCTTAAAGAGGAGGTCGATAAACTAAAAGTCAACACGTTTATCCATGACGCTCTCTATCCTAAATGGGTATATAATCCCGTACTTGTGAAGAAGGCGAATGGAAGATGGAGAACGTGTATTGATTACTTAGATTGGAACAAAGCGTGTCCAAATGACAGTTTTCCCCTTCCAAGGATTGACCAGCTAGTTGATTCAACTGTAGGACACTAATTTCTATCATTCATGGGTGTGTGTTCGGGATATAACTAAATCCCGATGCATATCCCCGATCAAGAGCACACCAGTTTTGTTATAGATGTTGGTTTTACTGTTATGTAGTAATGCCGTTTGGATTGAAGAATGTTGGAGCAACTTATCAGTGCTTAGTGAACAAGATGTTTGAAGATCAGATTGGAAAAACAATGAAAGTATATGTGGATGATATGCTCGTGAAGTCACGACGATCAAGCGACAACATCAGAGACTTGGCAGCAATGTTTGACATTCTCCGATATTACAAGATGAAAATCAATCCATTGAAGTGTTCGTTTGTTGTTGCATCAGGAAAGTTCATGTGCTTTGTTTTCAATGCTCGTGGAATAGAAGCTAATCCAGAGAAGATTCAGTCTATCTGTGATATCCAGGCGCCAAGGACCATTAAACAAGTGCAGAGTCTGAATGGGAAGGTTGCTGCTTTAAGTCAATTTATCTCCAGAGCTACCGACAAACGCATTCTTTTCTTTGATTTGACTAGGAAGGGAAAAAGAAAATTCGAATGGACGTAGGATTGTAAAGATGCGTTCTAAGCTCTAGTAAATCATTTTGAGAGACCCCTTGCCTTCTCAAAGCCGGTAGATCATAAGGAGTTGTACGTTTATTTGGTTGTATCAGCATATGCTATAATTGCCGCCTTGGTTCGCGAGGAGAATCAAATCCAAAGGTCGGTGTATTACGTCAGTAAACGATTGACAGGAGCAGAAACGAATTATCTAAAAACAGAAAAGTTGGCGTACTACTTCCTAATTGCATCATGGAAGCTTTGTCCGTACTTTCAGGCACATCCGATCAATATTTACACCGACCAGCCATTACGACAGGTCCTATACCGACCTGAGACATCTGGGAGGTTACTCAAATGGAACGTTGAGCTCGGCCAATTCGACATTACTTATCTCCCCCGAAGAGCTATCCAAGGAAAGACTTTGGCGTACTTTATAGCAGAGTTTACTATGTAGGAAGATCTTCCAGAAGGAAGTGATGTCCTTACTATACGGTGGAAGTTATATATTGATGGAGCATCCAATGATCATTGTCCTGGGGATGGGATTGTGCTTGTAACTCTTGAGAACCGGTCGATTTGTTATGCTTTAAAGCTTCATTTTCCAGCAACAAACAACGAGGCTGAGTATGAAGCTTTGATTGCTGGACTTAAACTCGCTAAAGAACTTGGGGTTAAATATCTTGAAATCTTTTGTGATTCACAATTGGTGGTGTATCAAGTTAAAGGAGACTATGAGGCTAAGGACAACGGCTTGCTCCTTATCTTACCCAAGTTAATGGGTTGTTGTCAGAATTTGAATACTTTGACATTTCACATATTCCACGCGATCAAAACAAAGAGGCTGATTCATTGGCAAGGTTCGCTAGTACCAGCGATGCACAACAGATGGGTTTGGTCATTGGTGCCGGTCGAAGTATTGGATACCCCAAGTATAAACATTATGGAAATCAATCAAGTATTGGAGGTGGAATTTGGAAGGGAATCGTGGATGACTCCAATTAGAGACTATTTACTGCACATAGTCCTGCCTAATAAAAGAAATGAAAAACGACAGGTCCTTCGCAAAGCTTCACGATATGTTATGCAAGAAGGAGTCATGTATAAGAGAGGTTTCTCAGTCCCTCAACTCCAGTGTATCACTCATGAAGAGATAAAATAGGTTTTAAGAGAAGTTCATGAAAGAGAATGTGGCAATCACACCGAGGTGCAAAATCTAGCAAAGAAGATACTCCGTTATGGGTATTATTGGCCAATCATAAATCGAGACGCAGATGATTATGTAAGATGACGTGATAAATGCCAGATATATGCAAAATTCCCGAGGGCCCCGTTGACAGAAATCACGCAAATGGTCAGTCCATGGCCGTTCGCCATATGGGGTATAGACATTATTGGTTCATTACCAATCTCTAAAGGTAGCGCGAAGTATGCTATTGTAGCAGTCGATTACTTCACCAAGTGGGTCAAGGCGGAACCTTTAGCTACGATCACAACTAAGAAAGTAATCAACTTTATCGTCCGAAACAACATATGTCGTTTCGGCCTCCCATGGACTATTGTAACTGATAATGGAACTTAATTCGATAGTGCTGAATTTAAAGACTTTTGTCGGAGATATCCTATTGAAAAGAGATTTGCAGTAGTTGCTCACCCTCAGGAAAATGGAAAGGTTGAAGTTGTAAATAAAATCATCAAGTCAATTCTAAAGAAGCGTTTGGAGAAGGCTAGAGGCAAGTGGGTGGATGAACTCCCTACTTCACTTTGGGCTTACAAAACCACTCATAAGTCCATGACTGGCCATACTCCATTCGCTCTCGCTTACGGTTCAAAAGCCATTATTCATGTTGAGCTCAAAGTCCCTTCTCATTGAGTAACTTACTACGATCCCAAAAAAAATCAAGATCTCCTCTTGGAATCTTTGGACTTTATAGAGAAGAAGCGCGAAGAAGCCGATCTGAGGGCAGCTGCACATCGACATCGAGTTGCCCAGTATTACAACACTAAAGTTTGACCGAGAACCTTCAATATTAGTGATCTCGTCCTAAAATGGGTTTTTCCTACCCCATCAAACATGAATCCGATTTGGTAAGGACCTTATGTCATTGAATAGAGGCTTGGAGAAGGAACTTTCAAGCTAATGACTATCTGTGGCATTACACTTCCAAGAGCATAGAATAGCGAACATTTACGACGCTATTTCGCTTAATTTATTTCCTTTACATTTTAGTTGTATATATTTTCGGAATTTTGCTTTAGCATTTGATTTTTTGAATATGCAATAAGATAGTTTATGTTGTTCCTTTTCGTTTAATGAATAATGCTTCGGGCTTCTCTTGTACTTATGTTTGCTATTGCATTGCATGATAATTACATAGCAAAATCGATTGATATCGCTGTGTATGAACAGGTTCCCAGAGTTTGGAATCAATCAATCGTAACTCACGTTGGGATCAAACAAGATGAGCTCAATTAACTTTTTCGTTTAACAATTCCCATTCATAATCCCAAAATTGGGGATACGCAATAAGGAATGAATATGGCCAACAAGTTGGAGATTAAAAATTCCTACTTGGACTGTGGGACTGAAACAAAAGTCAACGCAACCGAGATACGACCGATCACTCACTAAATCAAACCCCAAACTCTGGGGGGTAATTTAATCAACCAAAAAAGAGTATGACATAACTGCTCTTCTAAACAACTCTAAGTCCCCAGAGTGTAGACTAGGGTATAAACATAAACTGGATGGAGACCGACTGCCCGCTAAACAACTCTAAGTCCCCAAAGTGTGGACTAGAGTATAAACATAAACTGGGTGGAGACCGACTGCTCGGTAAACAACTCTAAGTCCCCAAAGTGTGGACTAGAGTATAAACATAAACTTGGTGAAGACCGACTGCCCGCGAAACAACTCTAACTCCCCAGAGTGCGGACTAGACTTTAAACATAACCTAGGTGTGAACCGACCACCCATCAACTGAACCTTATCCCTAGAGTGTGGATATAATCATGAATGAATAGATGAGTGGATTTCTACCGTTCTCTATTCCACAGACTCTAGCTTGAAACCGACGGGAGGAGTATAAAATCACTAAGGATGGAATTCGACCGTCCGACTTTTGGCCTCACCAAATCAATGCCGGGGGGCAAAAGCACACTTATTCAAAAAAAAACCACCGAATCCGACAGCGTAACACTAAGGCCCGAGCCTGGTGTTTGATACGACTCGAGGCCACGACCACTTGTGTAACGACCCGTATTTTTACGGATCGAATGTTTGTAAAACAATTGTATTAGGTTGTTAGTGTTGTTAAGTCGTTCAGTAAGAAGGGTAGACGACTTAAGGAATTGACCGACTTAAGAAGGGTAAACGACCTATGGAAATCAGCGGCATAGGTGAGCGACTTAAGGAGGATAGGTCGGCAACGACCTAAGGAAGTGGGTGGTAGTAGTTGGCGACTTAAGGAAATGAGTAACCTAAGCGGGTTAACAACGTAAGGAAGTTAGGTCGTAAGCGACTTAAGATAGAATGCTTAAGTCGTTATAGTTAGGTCGTTGTGACCCTGCGTATAGATAGGTCGTTAGACGACTTAAAAGTGTTAAGTCGTATCCCAGTTAAGCCGTTAGGTCGCATAAGGACTTAAGTCGTTGGGACTTGGCTTAGTGTTAGGTCGTAAGACCCTGTGTGTAGTTAAGTCGTGTAAGGGATTAAGCAGTTAAGTCGTTAGGTCGTGTACAGTTAGGTCGCGACTTATGATAAGTCGTTAAGTCGCATCTCAGTTAAGTCGTAGGTCGCGCATTAATGTTGAGGCTTAGGTCGTTGGGTCATTAGGTCGCGCACGTGAGATCTGTTAAGTCGTAAGTCGAGAGATCTGTTAAGTCGTAAGTCGTGAGGTTTTTATAAGTCGTGGACGACTTAAGGAGCGGACGACCTAAGGATTCAGCCTATAAATACACGTCCTCGCCTCACTTTTTGGGATCCGGATTTTGAAGCGACGAAGTCCTGCCATTTTGAGAGTTCGAGTGCTGCACTTCTTCACTTCCTTTCTCCACTTTAATCTTGTGATTCCTTCCATCCAAATCGAAGATCCAAGAGCTTAGATTGAAGATCTTCATCCATCGAAGAGAGATTTCATCGTTTGAAGCGGAGTTTTGACGGATCGAGCTAGATCCTTCGCTGTCCAGATCTGAAGTGTGTTGCTTTTGAGGTCTTTAGGTGATTTGGTGAGTGGTGATTATCTCTCACACGGATCCAAAGGAGTATATCGGATTGGTGGCTTGATTATGTGTTAAAATAGTGATTTCCATGCATTTTCGTAAACTTAAGTGTAGATCTATTGTTCATGATAATTTGACATCCATTTTACTACATGTTAATCTATGTAAGTTCATTCATCAAGTTATAGAGATATTGCTCATAATTCATGCTTGTTAGATTTGGACTCTTTATTTACAAAATTGCCATTATTGTTATAATTGTTTATTAGATCATGTTTGAATGCCTGATTACTTGGATTAATGATTGACTTGATTGATTGTTATAAATTAGTTGATTGATGATTTGATTTGGACAAGATGGTCGAAGATGATTCAAAAGCTAAGGGAAAGGCTCTTGAATTGGAAAAGCTGCTCGTGGCATATGTGGCGGATGATGAAGCTCATATGGATAGATTTGATGATGTTGATGTTGAGATGAGGCTTTGCTATGATGAGATAAAGCGAGGCATGGTATGAGATAGCCTTGGTTTAATCTAGACGGGATCATTCCAAGCATGTTGATAACTCGGTGAAATGGTTCGGGTTTGAGGATAATGGTTTGCTCGAGAGGCGTTTGAGCTAGTATGGAAATAGTCGTCGAGGAGGATGACTAGAAGGCTGAGGTTTCATCGTTATTGAAGGTTTTAGCAGACTCAAAGCAAGAGTACGCTGGGCAGATTCGATAGTCCCTAAAGACTATGATTGTAGTCGAGTACTCTGGGTAGATTCGATAGTCCTAGGCACGGGCTGCGACGACGTGCGGAGTTCTGTCTAGAACCGGGGTTGCCATTAACCCTTGACGGACGGCTGAAAGAATGTGCTGGTCATTCAATTAACGGTGGTATTGAAGCAAAGATAACAGTGATAGCCAGAGTCATGGATGTTTGGTTGTATTGTCATTCGGTCTCAAGAGCAATGTTTTCTGGGTGCTTATCTGATCTTGGTTTAGGCCTTGGGGGTTTGTACTTGGAAAATGTTGACCTTGACTCGAGTGATAATTGCTTTACTTTAAATGTCTGTTTTGCCATGTTTACTTCTGCTTAGTGTGTCTGGGGGCTATCACTGTAGAAAGAGGTGGAGTGGGAGGGTTGGATTCCTATTCCTTTTACCTTTATGCTCTTTTGGTATGTTGTTAGTTAATTTACCGCTTACTAAGACTGTTGTCTGACTCAAGGTTTTATGTTCAACTCTTATTACCTTGGGTGTTCATCCATTTTGGGATGGGCAGACTAGGTAGCAGGTGACAGGTGCTGTTCTTAGTTTCCAACGATGCTGATGACGAAGACGAGCTGGAGGCTTGCATATTACTTTCTTACTATATGTACTGGGTGTTCCGCTGCTTGTATAATTCTCTGAGTGATATGTAGTGAGGCTTGATGTATTGACTATTCAGATGTTTGTATTCAACTATTATGAAGCTTAATTGATGAGATTCTATTTTGTTAAGATTCACTATATATATTCTCTATTGTATTTTATCCATGCGCTGTGAGTAATACGATAGATTCTGCTATTTTAACTTACCTTGACGGTCGTCCATGGCTGCCTGGCAAACCCTTCAGCGCACTATTCCTATGTTCAGTGCCGGGGTCATGGGCGGTCGTCACAACTTGGAGGCCTTGGAATGGAGTTGGTGTATTGTTACCGGAATTTACAAGAAACAAATTACAAGTACATTGAATGGAACTTAAATGATAATTTACACAATGCATAACAAAAAACAAAAGCTTTTATTTACAGGTGTCGAAATTTCAGTACAAGTTATTCCAAAAGATCGGATTCATACCCATACAACTACGACCGGTGAAAGAAAAGACTATGCAAGCTATATACATTAAGCTGAAGCTACAACTACTGCTTTGACTTCCTCTCTCTTTTGGATTTCTTGGGGTAGAACCATTCGTGCTTCTCTTACGGGACCCTTTGTCGCCTTTGGCCGGGGTGCTTGAAGAGGTAGGAGGAAGTTCATCAAGGATTGGCCCACCCGGTGGAATAATTAGCAATGGCACAAGATGAGGATCATCGACGTCCACCTTAGCGGGTTCAATTTTGACCTTTCTTTTCAACAGTTCCTCCTTTTTGATTTTCTCCTTCATGCAGGTCTTATCAGTGTATTCGAAGGCGCCAATGATTATTACGTCATTAGATTCGTCGGCCGGAATTGGATCCTCGGTCTTATCTTCATCAAGGGCACCGATGACTTGAGCATCGGGTCCCGAAACATTAGCAGTTGTCGGGTCTTTAGTCGTTTCCTTGTGTTGTTCTGCAACAACACCACTTCTGGAAGTTTAACCAGGGCCCGGAAGTCCTACAGAATTTGATAAAACAAGGAGATTAGCTCAAAGCCATTGCGCGTGAAGAACCAAAAATTTTCATATACTAAAGAGTAAAGCAAAATACCGGCATCTGGTTGACTCTCCGTCGTTGTCGGGGTGCCCCCTTCTAAAATAGGGGATAACATCTTGGATTCAGAGCCGGGTCTGTCCGGATCATAACCAAGATCATGCTCCGTATCAAGAGGAATTGGTGTTCTAGCTACTTCAAATAGAGAAGGACCTTTATGATCAGTCCATGAAGACACAGCAATATTTTCTCCTCCTTCAGTAGGTGTAGAAGCATTGAAAAATCGAAGTTTTGCAGCAGTTAGATCTGAAGGCTCATTCCCGCAAAGAATTTCCCTCACTAATTCTTCCTCATCGAGTTCAGCTTCACCTGGCTCTTTCTTCTTCATCTCGACAATGTGCTCCCAAGCTTCAGCGAGCGATTCAAGCTAACCCTCATCGAGAAAGCTTAAGTCGTGACGGATCAGGACTTTGGCATTGTATTCAACAATCAATAGATCGATTAAGTCCTTAATCTCATTCCTACCGACTCCATGGCGGCTTCCACTTGGGAGTTAACTTGTTCGGTCATCTCTCTTCGGCCCACTTCTCGAGCTTCTTCTTTAAGAGCTTCGATTCTAGCAAATTTCTCATCGAGTTTAGCCTTTAAGGTTCTAGCTTCAATAACTTCCTCGCAGTATTTCTGCAATTCCTCTTGAGCTTCAATTTCTTCCTCCCTTTCCTTCTTTAAAAGTTCTTCGAGTTCCTCGACACGGCAAGCAAGAGCGTCCTTCTCCTTATGCAAGGAATCCTTTTCTAAATCGAGTGCCTCACTACGATGGAGTGCTGCGTCGAGTTCCTTTTTATGAGCAGCTTCTAAATGGCTAACTGCCTCTGTCGTTTCCTTGGCGTTCTTCTCTGCTTCAACAAGTTGGGTTTTAAATTCTAACAACTCAGCGTCCTATTGCTTGATTATATCTTTTTCATGTATAGCTTCCAACCTGAGGCAGTCTATCTCGTGTTGTCGCTCAATAAAAACTTCAGAGACTTTTTCTACCAAGTGTATAAATGATTTGTGTTGCACAAATACGTCGTTGACACATGCAAGAGAACTTTCCTTGGCATGTCCCAGAATTATGTGAATGGAAGGAAGGAATTTGAGGCCATCAAAACAAATTTTTGGAAGAGTGGCTTTGAGTTCTGCCAACTTCTCTGTTGTGGAAACGTCAGGAGCAGTAGCCGACAAAGGCGGGTCAGAAATAGCAAGAGGATGTTTGCCTGATCGGCGCTCATGAGATTGTCTGGAGCTTGAAGAACCGGAATGTTGCTCATGAGACACACCAATATGAGCACACCGATATTAGCACCACGATAGGAAGGCTGGTCTCTACTTTGAGCGGGAAGGTCATACTGTTCGCCTTGTCGAGATGTCTTGGATTGTGATTTGCATTTGGAAGAGGAAGAAGATTCCCTTGAATGATAATTCTTGTCTCGTCCCTCGTCCTTCTCCCTGCGCCGAGTAGACGATGAATCCTGGCTTGATCGATGGTACGCAGAAGGACGTCTGAGGCGATCGAAGGCTCTTGATCTAGACATTGCACCTGAAAAGATCAAGTGGGAGCATATTAGTAATTGCCGTACGAAAGTTCAACAAAAGGTGTATAGCTAAGTGCGTGTGGTTGTGAGTGTCCTAGTGTTCCCCCCAACAGGCCGGTAATGGTAGCTTTGCTCATCGGTGTTTTATCTCCTTTGTCAGAAGGTCGGATGCCTTTGCCACTTTTGGTGGGAGAGTTGAGTCCTTTAATGTTAATGTTTGGAATGTCATAGGTCATGATGTCGTCCGGAATTTGAAGATTAGAAAATCCCTTTAACGAGCTTTCCAAGTGCTGAGACAACGATTCCTTTTCAACAGGTGTAATAACAAACTCTGGGTCTAAGGCAGGTTTTCTTCTACGTAGCCTATACGCCAACCTCTTTTTTCTCTTTGTAGGTGTCTAGGATTGTCCGACCTACGACGATTCAGCCATTGGCACTTTTCCGAGGCCTGCATCGACATCTCCTTCGGCTTGAGAATCCTTAATTTCTCCCTCCTCGTCCCGAGTCCCCTCGGTAAGGGACACAATAGGGTTGACAGTATCCCTCTTTTGTTCTGCAACATTCCTTAATAATGTCGCACTTCTAGGAAGTCCGATACTACGGCCATCTTCCAATAGCCCGAACAAGGATAGCAGTTAATCGGTTACAAGAAGTTTGATATCCTTATCCTCAACGGGAGTAGCGTGAATGGCAGGAATGGCTCTAGAAAAATTAGCGCCTTCAGGATGTGGACGAACACCTGAAAGAACACCGGATTTTAGTGGATTCAAAGGAAAACTTATGACTTGGATCAGTGAACTTGAGAGAAAAATGAAAGTGATACATACGTCCTTCTAACCATCGTCTTGCAAATCCAGGAGGGCATCGTACGCAGAACCATTCATGCTTAAACAGTGAGAGTTTGTTCTAAGCGCCCATTAGAACTTGGCAGTTTGGTGAAGGTTCAAGAAAGACATAAGAAGGCCTTCCCGATCGCCGTTTGAAGTTATAGATAAATCTTATCTCTTCGGGAGTAGGCAGATGAAATAGAACATTCATGAACAACAAGAAGGTTCCATGAATAAAAGCATAACCATTGGGATGAAGTTGTGTAAGGGTGACCCCAAGAGATCTCAACATTTCTTGGACAAACGAATTGAAGGGCAGTATGCATCCAGCCCAATACATAAACCTATTGCAAGCTGTATATCCGGCATGGGGCTAGTGAGGTCTATCTTTTCTTGAGGAAACCAAGACATCCCCAAATGGAATTTCGTGAATGGAGCGTAGCCGTCGGTGAGCAGCCTCGCCAATTCGAGAAGCTTGTGAGTCCACTGGATTATCTAGAAGAATACGCCCTCTACAACATCAGAGGCATGGCTTATGTTTTCCATTGGAAGGACTGGGATATTGGAGAAAAGATCGGCTTGTGAGATAGAAACTTCTATTTGTTCTGCATGATGGCTTAGAGAAGGCCTTCCAGATATAGTTGTAGAACTTGACTTCGCTTCAGAACCAATATGTCGCATCGCCGAATCAGAAGACATGTCAACTGAACGTTTCGAGCATCTGGGATCTATATCAGCTATACTCAATAGATAATCAAGATTATAAAAATAACCTGTTCCCTCCATGCTAAATGTGAACTAGTGTAGTGTAATGTAGTATGTAATAGACATAAACAGTTTGAAATTAGAAAAGCAAAATAAAACGACGAGACTTTGGAGTTTTGTCCAGAGAGACCATCATCGCTGATCGTCTCAACTATCAAGAAAATTGATCGGCAACGAAAGCTTTGGGATTGACTATCGACACATTGAATTATGAAGTCTGTTACTTAAGTTCATTTGCAAGTTTGTCACTTAGTCCGTATTGAAAGTCTCGGAAAGTTGATTGTTCAATCTCAAGTTCATAAGTTTAAGTATGCATGTTGGATTGTCCATTGTCATAGTATGTTCAAGGTCAACAAGGAAACTAGTGGTGATTGTTCGAACAAAATAAGTTGGATGAATTTATAGGATATGTGCCGATCCCTAATGTCCACTGTTGATCCCTTTCCCAAGAGCACTTATACCGATCCCTTTAATTGATCACAACCACCGATCCCTCCACCACAAGGCCTTTATACCGAACCCTATCCCAGAGTAAGGAATGTCGATCCCTATATCTCTGCCTAATACCGATCCCTTTCCGAAACCATCCTCACTGATCCCTCTCCATAACTAAACAACCGAACCCTCACTCGTCGATCCCTGCCACTCCTATCTTATCGTAAACCAAACCTTGCCTTTCTCCACTCCTAACTCCTTCTCCACCAAAGTCCTTCACCGAACCCTCACCTCTCTTCTTCCTCTCCTATTTCTATACCCAATTCAACCCACCAAACTTCTACTCCAGCAATCGTTCACCTCACCAAGACCATTCGCCATCACTACCTCAAACACTCGCTAACAATTCAGGGTTAAGAACCCTATCGCATAATTAAAGGAGAGTATTTCCGAATCTTACCTATGTGGGGATATGAACATTTGAGCTAGAATGAAAGCAAGTAACTAGCTGTGCGTAAAGTTGAAAGGTGAGGCGAAATGAGTTGATGAGGAGAATGGAAACAAAAGGGTCTGAGTTTGGGAAGGTGGATGGATCTATTAGGGGTCGAAGGTTCGAGCAATGTGGGAGAGCTTGGGTTCGTGAATTTTTTGTGCTAAGGCAGATAGAATAGAAAAGTGAAGAAGGAAAAGGAGAAAGGCTCATATTATATGAATGGAAGACGGTTCGGTGACGAGAATGTTGAACGAATAATAAGGAAATAGGGGTTGGTATAGGAACCTGCCGATCCCTATTTGCGTAGCTCCATTGATGGAATGACATAATGAATGCAGATCCTTATTGATAAAAAAAGAATGATAGCGAAGGTTTAGTTGTAAAAGTGAACATACAAAATATTATAAAAATTAGCAACGACCCGTGAGCGTTCGAACACGTCCGGGAGCCAACGACGGAAACATGTATTTGAATATACACTGAGTGATTTAAAAGTTCAACTTTATAAAATCAACAGAAATTGAAATCAAACATGAAACCTTCAAGATTCAAGGCTAGACCAGATAATAAAAAGTTTATAAGTCTCACATAACCGGATTTGTATATGCTGACGGAATATGGCACTGGACTTATATTATTGGAAATCGACCAAGCATCATGGCATTCAATAGAGGATTCAATGAATTGGAAAGCGATTCACCAAAGGAATAGCAATCAATAAGGAAGCTAGATGGACTTATTTCCGACAATTCAGACTTCTTTCGATTCAAAGCACGTCATATTACTCACAAGACGTACTTTGGGAGGCAAGTGTTATCCGGTATCCTAACCCGGCTATATTGAACTGATCGGGCAAGATAGATTTGATTGTTATCAAGAACGATGACCATGGAGAAATGGCTGTAGGGCCCGGAAGTAGAGTTCAAATGGTTATATGAAGCCAGGATTGAACGGAGTTGGTAGATGGATGATGCAGGATGCTAGAAATATGGAAATTTGCTTTGGACAAGCAAGGGATCGACATAGCTTGGTAGTACCCTAAGGATCGGCATGGTTTTTTTGATGAGGTGTCAGCATGGATGAAGTAGTAGAGGTTTCGGCATAGTTGGTAGGGCATGGATCTACATAGTTTATTGGTTTGAAAAGTTACGTTTCAACTCATAAGCGAAGGGTCGACAATGCTTAAAAAGGGTCGACAAAGAATGATAGTTACTAATGGGTCGGCATATCTGAGTAAACCAAGGAGGGATCGGCATATGTTATAAACTAAATGCATTCTAACGTTCAGCAATCATTATCTTGAGATCCCAAGTCCAAAGCAAATGGAATTTAGAGAGTAAGGTATATAGACCCTAGGGATCATACCCTAGTGATCGCATGTCAAATGGCTTATGGATCAGGGATCGGCAAAATCCATTTAGAGGGTTCGGCAAAAGGTAACTTGTAAGTGGAATTGAACCAAAGATTAATCAGTTGCATGAGCTCCACTAGTCCAATCAACATGATATTTAAAGAGCTAACATATTCAAGTACGAAGAAGCCACCATTGGGATCGCTGCCCCAAAATCGACCAATGAAGGGATCGGTACCGATACCAATTCATTGGGATTTAGGCTTAGTGACCCCTCTGGTGGGCCCCTATGGATTAGAAAGTCTTGTAGCCAAAGTTTCAGAGAGATTGGTGGTCGCCTTCACCTATAAATATCGGCTTACGGGGTCATTTTGAGGATCTTTACGCTGCTGGTTACATTAGTCTTTTTTGTAATCAAGTTTTCTCCTTATTTCTTGTTGTTTGCTACTATAATCAAACTATTAGTGAATTAATAAAGATAATCTTCAATGTGGACGTAGGCATACAACACCAAACCACTATAAATTCTTGCGTTCTTGGTTATTTCTTTGATTTATTAGTTAGTTTATTCTATTCCTCTATTTTAATTTTACTTTCTTCATTTACTACTCTGCATAAATCTATTCTTTGGTGTGTGTGACCAATTTGGTTGCAAACAAATATGCTACTCAAATAAATGACAATAGGATACTGTAATAGGACAGGATAGAAGAATCTAAGTAGCCTCCACTATTGACCCTATTTTCAATCCCTTCTCCAACATTCGTATAGATGATAGCCTACTAAAGAGAAATAGAAAACACAACAACCATAGAAACCATAACATCCATCAACCAAAATCTAGCTATCATCTTCTAAAGCCTTGAATATATGATAACTCGTATGGCCCCGTCCTTGCTTCCCAGAGTCTAATGAAAATCTCGATTCTCGATTGTGTTCCCCCATACTTTCAGGTCCGAGACCCAGCACTATTGTCTCCTACAGTACCTCCATACCGTCTGACTCTAGACCCTCTCGGAGCCTTCCAAGATACAAGACAGCGCTTCCAGCCCTCGGGTGCCCCTGCATATAGTACCTCTGTTTGAACACAACCTGAGCACTCCGAGTTATCAACGATTCCTTGGCACTCCCCAATCATCAGGGCTTTCACAACTCAAATCCATTTCCGGGCATGAGTCCTTCCACTCAACCTAGTCTATTATACCACAGCCTCATTCCATCCCAAGATGTCTATCAACTCCTCCGGTCCTACTCCTTATCCGAGCCACCGACTAAAGAGCCAAAACTTCATCATGCTATAACTTCCCAACTGTAGAAGCAATCAGTGAGCCCTAACTCCCAGCATGATCCACTACAACCCAAGAGTCTCCACCTCGGATCTCACTTCCAATAGAGCCAATAATTCGGATCGGTATCGATCCAAACTAATTGGATTGGTGTCGATCCACATACTTAACCATTTTGGACTCCATTTCTCTTCTAATCTCTAGTGCACTCCCTCTAGATGTCATAGACCCTTAGCCATTCCTCGCCTTCAGGTCTTCTCTTCTATGCACCATAACCGATCCAACGAAGATGATCCATCCATTCTTTAACCTTGGCCTATCCTCCGATCCAACTTCATAGAGAAACTCTAAAATCCATGCTCATTTTCCCCTGTGGATCTCACTTTAATTGGCACGCTAATATTTGGATCGATATCGGTCTGGTCCAATCGATCGATGCCGATCCAAATACTTAGCACCAATTGTTGTGAAATTTTCAGCGTGCCTTCCTGCCGTGCTCCAGATCCTATCTTCTAAGTTTCGTGCGATTCCGACGAGCTTTGCTCCCAATATACTCTAATTACCAATGTATGTCCTAAAACATGCACAACACTAGCAAATGAATCAAGCATAGTAAGCAATTCAAACATAACAGCGAATCAAACATAGCAAATCATCCAATATGAACATACAAATCATCCAATTCAATTTACCATCACAATTTTAGCATAGATCTAATCTAACACATAGAATTTCATAGCCATATATAGACAAATGACACTAGCCAATGATCTAATCCCAATTACTTGCTTAATTATGTTAATCTTGGGTTTCGAAATCTGAAATTACCTAAGTCTAATCAATTTATAGCTTAATTTGACAATTCTAACCTATAATCGCCTAATTACAACATAATCCATCATAGACTAGTGAGAGATCATAACCACTCACCAAATCTACCAAATATATGAAATATGATAAAGATCTGATCCTGATAGCGAGAAATCAGATAAAGATGCAACCAAAGTTATGAGATCAAGCTCCTAGTTGAAGATCTTGCGTATTTGCAATTAGAGACGATTTGAGATGAAATCCAATGAGAAGAATGGAGAATTAGTGAGAAGTTAGGGTTTGGGGATAATTTGGAATGAGAGATAAACTTTAAAATGATCTCTCTCACCTTATATTTATAGCCAAACCTGATCAAACTAATGGGCTTGCTAATTCGGCCCATTAATTCCCTTTTAATTCTGGCCTGCAGATTTACAACTTAAAACTACTATAACTTCCTAACCGCTTATCCGATTTCCTATATGACCACTCTATGGAACTGGAAACCACCATCTTTAAGCAATGAAATCGATTAGAGCATCTAATTCGGCTTCTATCAAAAGTTATAGCCGAAATAAAATCTCTAGGGGCAAAATGGTAACATAGAAATTCAGAAAAAATCATAGATGTGTAAAACATCTCCAAAAACCGTATCCCAAAATATTAGAATCATAGACCACAAATGAATTAAATAAAATTATTTTGCAATCCTCCAATACGTAAAATACGGGTCGTTACATTCTTCCCCATATAGGAATTTCGCCCCCGAAATACCTAAACAAACATAAGAAACCAAGGTTATCTCGCATGTCTATCAATCACTAGCAAACACTTAACAATCCAACTAAACAGTCAAATCAACAATAGCAAACAAAACATATCTTAGCATGCAAAATTCTAATAGTGAAATATACAATTGTGAAAGTCGATACGACATATGATTCTTACTACTCGAAGAGTTCTGGATAGGCCGTCATCATACTCTCTTCAGTCCCCTATGTACAATCGCTACCATCCTCACTCCATTGCACCTTAAGTAGCTAGCTACCTTCCTTCTAAGTTGTTCGTCTCATTCCCAATGATTTGAAGCAGCTTATGAGGTCTTGAAACTTCTGGCTCAACCTCTATTTCTTCCAACTGATCCTGTGCTACCATGATACCCGAGTCATGCACAAATTTCCATAGATAGGAGATATGAAAAACATTGTGCACACCTGCCATCTTCGGAGGTAGGTCCACTCTATAAGCCAACTTCTTGATTCTATCAATAATTGGAAACGGTTTAACAAATCTGGGTGCTAACTTTCCCTTCCTACCAAACCGAACAACATTCTTCAAAGGAGAAATCTTAACAAATACCATGTCTCCAACTAAGAATTATAAATCTCTTTTTCTCTTATCTGCATAACTCTTCTGACGGTCTTGATCAGTCCTCATTCGTTGTCGAATGATCTCTATCTTCTCTAACGTCCCCCTAATAATTTCAGGCCCAAGTATTGGTTTCTCACCTGCTTCCCACCAACATGAAGGCGTATTACAAGGTCGTCCATACAATGCTTCATATGTTTCCATGCCCATACTTGATCGATAAATGTTGTTATATGCAAACTCTACCAATGTAAATGATCTTCCCAAGATCCTCCAAAATCTATAATACAAGCTCGAAGAAGTTCTTCCAAAATCCAGTTCACTCTCTCTATCTAGCCATCCGTCTGTGGGTGATAAGCTATGCTCAAGTGCAGCTCGATTCCTAAAATCCCATGTAAGCTCTTCTAGAATCCACTGGTAAACAATGGGTCTCTATCGCTTACAATACTTTTCGACACACCATGGAATCGAACAATCCACTTAACATACAGTTCTGCCAACTTGGATGCTGTTCTGGTAGACTTGACATGTATTAATCTTGCATTCTTGGTCAATCGATCTACCACTACCCAAATACTATCATATCCTACTCTATCCCATGGAAATCCATCTATAAAATCCATAGATATCTAGTCCATTTCCATTCGGGAATATCTAGTGGTTGTAGCAATCTACTAGGCTTCTTCTGCTAAGCCTTCACTAACTGGCAATTCATCCACTTCGAGATGAATTTTCCATCACCTTCTTCATACCTTCCCAGTAGTAAGTCCTCTTCATGTCTCTATACATCTTGTAACCACCAGGATCAATGGTCAATTTGGAATGATGGCATTCCCAAATAAAAGTTTGATTCTTCTAGGTCAAGTTCGTTAATGGTACTACAATCTTTGAGAAGTCCTTTATGAAACGCCTGTAATATCCTGCCAATCCTAGAAAAATTCTCACATTCGTAGCATTCTTGGGCTGGTTCCAATCTTGGATCGCTGCCACCTTTGCGGGTTCTACAGCTATTCCTTGTCCTAACACGACATAACTCAAGAATCTCACTTCTTCCTTCCAGAAACGACACTTAGAGAACTTAGGTCTCAACTTGTGCTTTCTCAAAATCTCAAGCACAATCCTCAAGTACGTCTTGTGCTCTTTCTCAGTTCTAGAGTAAATTAGAATGTCATCCACAAACACAAACACGAACTTGTTCAATTAATATTTGAAGACTCTATTCATAAGATCCGCAAAATGTGACGGAGCGTTGGTCAACCCAAAAGGCATCACCAACCGCTCGTTGAAACCCGACGGTGTCCGAAATGCAGTAATTGGCACACTTTCTTTACCCACTCTCAACCGGTGAAATCCCGTTGCCAAATCCAACTGAGAAAATACCTTTGCACCGTGAAATTGATCAAACAAGTCATCAATCCACAGAAGCATATACTTACTCTTCTTTGTAACCTTGTTCAGCTCATGATAATCCATACATAACCTCAAAGGACCATCCGCCTTAGTCACGAATACAACATGTGCGCCCCATTCGGATATGCTTCTTCGAACGAATCCTTTTTTCAGCAGATCATTCACTTGAACCTCTAAATCCTTTTGTCTCTGGGTGCCATACGCCTTAAAGGCATCAATATAGGTCGGGCTCCATTCACTAAGTCGATCCGAAATCCGATCTCTCTATTCTGCGGCAATCCTGTCACTTCCTCGAAGACATCAGGGTACTCTCTAGCGATAGGCATAGATGATAATCCTTCATGTGGAATCTCAAGCGAATATAGAAAGCTGACTAATACCCCATCCTCCAGTAAGTAGCGTATCACTATTGTTCACCCTTCCACATTCCCAATTGTCACCACCAGCTTCTCGCAATCCATAACAGTCGCATACCTCTTAAGCCATTCCATTCCCAAAATAATCATGAACCCAACAAAATTAAGAACAAAGCAATCATAAGCAAAAGAACATCCATGACTCGATAACACTAAGCCATGACAAATCATACAAAGATTAGTAGAACCTCCTACAGGGTTTGTAACAATCAAAGGTCGGTCTACTATCTCGGGTCCTAAATCTAGTATGCATACTAAGTCACCACTGATGAAAAAACGCGAACCTTCGGTATCAAAAAGAACTCTAATAAAAATACCTTTAATGGAAAGCATACCTTGCACTGCGACTCCTTTCCCCTTATCCTTAGCAGTAGGAGCACAAGATGAAGTCGGGACTGCATCCAAAGCATATGCTTTCACCATTTGCTTATCTTTAGGCGGTTTTGGATAATCCTTCTTAATATGCCTGGCTTATCACAGTTGAAGCACTTTCTAGTAGCCTTACATTCTTAAACATAGTGGCCTTTCTCCTTACAATTATGACAATAAATCTCACTCTTGCTCTTTTTTTGGCCCCCTTTTCCTTATTATTATTGCATACTTTTTCCATTCTACTTCTTCTTACCTCCACCGCCCTGTTGAGTTTTTGGTTCCTCTTTCTCAGCAATAACAATAATAGTAGTCCTATTCTTCGGGTACAGACTCTCATTTCTAAGTGCTTTCTCAACAAGTTTCTCAAAAGAGACTTTAATGTGGTCCACCAACTTCTTTCCTAAGTGGTCTTCCAATCTAGTGATAAACTCCTCATTCTTCTTCAAAGGTGTATCAATAAAAGACATCACATACTTCGACAAAGCATCAAATTATGCCACATACTTAGAAATAGACATCTCTCCTTGCTTCAACTCAGCAGACTTCTTGAACGGCACAAACTTCTGAGCGTAGGAATGAACTTCTCCTCAAATCTAGCCTTAAACTGATCCTAAGAAATTTGATTCTCTGGAGTAGCAATGGTAACAGCGTTCCACCAATTCATTGCTCGGCCCTGTAGCTATCCTGAAGTAAGCTTCCTCTTCATAGAATCTTCCACATCCATGTCTTTGAAAATGCGTTCACAAGTATCTGTCCAATCTTGCACTTAAATAGCTGATTTTGTTCCCAAGAATGGCTTCCCTCCAAGAGTAGAATAATCCATGAAAAGTTTGGCAAAGTCAATCCTAGGAAATTGCAAAGGAGCATCACTACCTAAAGCCATACCAGGAGTAGTTTGGGCTCTCCTCACTAGTGAAGCCACCATTGCATTGAACATGGCTTGAAAATCGGGCATAGCAGCTCCCGATCACGCTCCCTCTTCCACTCCTGAAGTGGAATTATTCCTAGCAGCAGTCCTTGTGTTCTGATTCATTCTTATCTGTAATAAGAATGATTAGCCTAATTCCAAGAAAAGTTGTAATGGTACTCAAGTGCATACTATAGTATATAATGTTACTATATAACAAATATCTTCATTAACAAGTACGCTCCCTCCTTTAGCGTATACTTTCGACTTGCTTTGGTTAACTCATAACCAAAGCTCTGATACTAAATGTGATGACCGCCCCATACCACCCGCACATTAATGACCTAAAAGAGCGCTATAGACGTGCTAGGCTGATATGGGATGATCATCAGGGGTTGAAATTTAAAGCAGAAAAGCTGTTGCATATCTCACAGCGCATGGATAAAATATAATATAGAAAATATACAACAGAATATAGTGAGCCATAACAAATGAAAATAACATCTCCACTAACTCATGAGTTATGGTACAAATGTCATAATATCTCAATACAATATTTCCTCACTACTTCCCTCAGCGTACATAGAAACAAACAACGAAAACTGCAAATATAGAGTATTGCGCCATAGCTTCTCTAAGCGCGTCTTCATACATTAGCTACAACTCCAAACCTGTCATCTAGTCTACTCATTTAAGAGTACCCAAGATGATAAGAGGAAATATAAAATCTTGGGTCAGACAACAGTCTGGTGTGAGTGGTAAATGACTATCGAAAGCTATACTTGAAAATATAGTACTAGACAGGTACAAAAAAGGCATACCTGACCTGTCCCTGCAACCAAAGAGTTAGCACATAATAATAAGATATAATATGCTACTCAAATAAACGACAATAGGATACTGTAATAGGATAGGATAGAAGAATCTAAGCAGCCTCCTCCATTAACGCTATTCCCAATCCCATCTCCAGCATTCATATAAATGATAGCCTACCCAAGAGAAATAGCAAACATAAAACCATAGCATCCATCAACCAAAATCTAGCTATCATCTGCTAAAGCCTTGAATATATTATAACTCGTATGGCCCCGTCCTTGCCTGCCAGAGATTAATGAAAATATCGGTTCTCGATTGTGATCCCCCGTACTTTCAGGTCTGACAACCCACACAATTTTGTCATACAGTACCTCCGTACCATCTGACACTTGACCCTTCTGGAGCGGTCTAGGATACATGACTAGTGCAACCAGCCCTTGGGTGCCGCCGCATATAATACCCCTGCTTGAACATAATCAGTACACTCTAAGTTATCAACGATTCCTTGGCATTCCCAAATCTTTAGGGCTTTCATAACTCCAATCCATTACCGGGCACGAGTCCTTCCACTCAACCCAGTCCATTATACTACAGCCTTGTTCCATCCTGAGCTGTCTATTAACTCCTTCGATCCTACTCCTTATCCGAGCCCCCAAACGAAACGTCAAAACTTCATCACACTATACCTTCCACACCGTAGAAGCAATAAGCAAGCCACAAATTCCATCATGATCTAATACAACCCCAAAGTCTCCACCTTGGATCTCACTTCCAATAGAGCCAATAATTCGGATCGGTACTGATCCGATCCAATTGGATGGATTCTGATCCAAATACTTAATCATTTTGGGCTCCGTTTCTCTTTCAGCCTCTAGTGCACTCCTTTAGATACCATAGACCCTTAGCCATCCCTCTTAGCCTTCAGGTCTTCTCTTCTATGCACCATAGCTGATCCAACAAAGTTGATCCATCCAATCTTCAACACTTGGCCTATCCTCCGATCTAACTTCATAGAGCAACTCTAAAATCCATGCTCATTTTCCCATATGGATCTCATTTCACGCTAATTTTTGGATCAGTATCGATCTAAATAATTAGATCCAATTGTCATGCAATTTTTAGGGTGTCTTCCTACCATGCTCCAAAGCCTATCCTCTAAGATTCATGTGATTCCGACGAACTTTGCTTCCTATATGTTTCGATTACCAATCTATGTCCTAAAACATGCACAACATTAGCATACGAATCAAGCATAGCAAGCAATTCAAACATAACAGTGAATCAAAATAGCAAATCATCCAATTACATCCAATATGAACATACAAATCATCCAATTCAATCTACCATCACAATTCTAGCATAGATCTAATCTAACACATAGAATTTCATAGCCAAATATACACAAATGACACTAGCCAATGATCTAATCCCAATTACATGTTTAATTAGGTTAATCTCGGATTTCTAAATCTGAAATTACCTAAGCCTAATCAATTTATAGCTTAATTTAACAATTCTAACCTATAATCACCTAATTACAATATATAATCCATCATAGACTAGTGAGAGATCATAACCACTCACCAAATCTACCGAACCTATGAAATTTGATGAAGATTCAATCGGGACAGCGACAAATCGGATGAAAATGCAACCAAAGTGATGAGATCAAGTTCCTAGTTGAAGATCTAGCCTCTAAATTGTAATTAGAGATTATTTAAGATGAAATTCAATGAGATGAATGGAGAATTTGAGGAGTTAGGGTTCGGGGTTGATTTGAAATGAGTGGTGGATTTTTAAGTGGTCTCTCTCATCTCATATTTATAGCCAAACCTGATTAGACTAATGGGCTAATTCGGCCCATTAATCCCCTTCTAATTCTGGCCAGTAGATTTTAAAACTTAAAATTGCTATAACTTCCTAACAACTTATCCAATTTTACTTTATGAACACTCTACGAAATATGAAACCATCATCCCAAAGCAATGAAATGGGTTAGAGCATTTAATTCGGCTTTTATCAAAAGTTATAGCCGATATAAGATCTCCAGGAGCAAAATGGTCACATAGAAATTCGAGAAAAATCATAGATGTGTAAAACATACCTAAAACCATATTCCAAAATATTAGAATCATATAACCACAAATGAATTAAATAAAATTATTTTACAATCCTTCGACACGTAAAATACGGGTTATTACTAGTGAAATAAACGAGCATCCGCACAACCAAATATATAACATTAACACATATCAACAAAGAATTGTCTAATACCTCAGTGTAGCCTCAATTATCCTCTTTGATAATCTCATGTACGAGATTGACTATACCTTGGGGACACGGTCTCAATTATAATCATTAACTAATCTGTTTGTACCAAAATTGGGCACAACACTCTTCGGAAGTTTTTGAAGAGATAAAATGAAGAAATTAAATGGAAAAAGAGGATTATCTAACAAAAACTCCAAAAATAAATGATAAAAATGCACCGAAACACAAGAATTTAGAGTGGTTCGACATATTGCCTACGTCCACTATGAAATTGATCACTTTATTGATGATTCTTTGATGATTACAATTGATTGCAGCAGATTACAGCAAATTAAAGTTATGAAATTCGAGTAAAACAACAGTAATGGAGGGTGAAATTGAATTCGGCAGAGTATGGGCGTTGGAGCGTCAAAAGATCCTTTCTCTGTAGGCCCTGGAGCTCTATTTATAGGCGTAGGAGGCTGATATTCCACTCAGATCTTGGGAGACTTTTTCTGGCACGTGAGTGGGCCCACGCGACCGAGCCTATGAAGTTTCGGCTCGATCCGTGATCGATACGAACGAATTTCGTATCGATCATGATTTCATCCAATGGAGTCAAAACTTGGTGTGGGCATTCTTTAGCATGTACGTAAGTTTCTGTGAAAATTTCATAGCATTTGGACTTGTGGATCGCGAGATATGATCGATACGAATTGGTGTTACTCGGTAGGTTGTTTCGTTCGAATCGATCGTTTCGACTCGATCTTTTCGAATCGATGGTCGCACGTGCCCTAGTGATGACGTGGCGCACAATCTTCGAATCGATCCACTTTTTATTCCGAGTTGATCGAGTCGTCCCAGGATTCTCGCCTTGTTCGTATCGAAGTAATTGTCTTGTTCGAATCGATCAATAGCGCGCTCTTCATATCGATCTGCAGTGTGCTCTGTTCGCATCAATTGCGTTGGCTTGTTCGTATCGATCGTGTGGCCTAGTTCCTATCGATAAAAGCGCTCTACCTTGATGGATACGAACAGTGATTCTCTGATGGATACGAACAACGATTCTCTGATGGATACAAACAGTGCGAGTCGATGGATTCGAACAAGGCTCTCCTGATGGATTCGAACAAAGGTTCGTCGATGGATGCGAAGTAAACATTGGCCGACCGATATGAAGTGCACTATCTGTTGATGGATTCGAAATCGATCGATATGAACTAGGGCTCGACTATGGATACGAACCTGATCGATTCGAACTGTGGCCTACTGAAGGATATGAAATTGAGGCTATTTCCTCCAACCTGCATTGATCATAACTCGAGAACATGAATTCAGATTGACTTGAAATTTTGGGCGCTGGCTTTCATGGCTTCGTTTGTCGTGTCATATCAATTTTAGCCCGATCTGGACTCAGACAAAATTCACCGATATCCGTAGTGAACCTGTGTGTACTCGACATCCGGGACGAGTGATCCTTGGTTTCCAGTCAGTTTCTTGATATCTCAACCTTGCCAAAAGGCGGGATAACATAATCATTAAATTACATCAAACTCAAAGAGGTGTACAATTGTCGCACATTTATCTATCACACATCATAACCAGACTGGAGACTAATAGCAACTTGCTCGAGGAGACAACACACGTGCCCGTTTGGTGCTGCTATAACGACCTGAAATTTTGACCCTCGAATGTCGATGCTAATACATCCACGTGTTCGTGTGCCAAGCATCCAAGTGCTATAAAGGAGGATAGTTAGGATAAAGTAAAAAAGTAAATGAAACAAAGCAAGAAATAAAGAACACAATGTTAGAATCTCACAACGGAACGATAATGTACAGTATCCAAAAAGACAGTATAAAGGGTTACCTAAAATACGGAATAATTTTAGAGTTACAAAACCTAAGTACTACCATCGGCCTAGACAGTTATAATTTCCTGTCCTCACATTGCCGGTACATACATAACCATAGTGCAATAGAAATAGAAATACATAGATAAACGGAAACCTCCAGCTCATCTCCTGAACTCTGAAGCATACAAAGTAAAACTATTTTACTCGGCCTACTCGAAAGAGCACACAAGGAACTTAGGGAAAACAAAAACCATGTGTCAGACATAAGTCTTGTATGAGAAAACTAAAGATATATATCTAAATAAATGTTTGTACCAAAATTGGGCACAACACTCTTCGGAAGTTTTTGAAGAGATAAAATGAAGAAATTAAATGGAAAGAGAGGAATTATCTAACAAAAACTCCAAATTTCAGATGTGAAAATAATTAAAATGCAAGGAGACACAAGAATTTAGAGTGGTTCGGCGTATTGCCTACGTCCACTATGAAGTTGATTACCTTATTGATCTTTCTTTGAAGATTACAAGTGATTTCAGCAAATTACAGAAGGTAATTACGATTTGCAGCAGTCAATTTCGTTATTGGTAGCAGCGAGGGAGTTTAGATCCGGATCCGGCAGAGTCTGGGCGTTGGAGAATTCAAAGAAGAAGCAGCCCCTTTTCTGTATGCCCTGGGGCTCTATTTATAGGTGTAGGAGGTTGATATTTCGCTCAGATCTCGGGAGGCTCCTTCTGGCACGTGACCAGGCCCGCGTGCCCAAGCCCGCGAAGTTTCAGTCTGATCCATGATCGAAACGAACGGATTTCGTATCGATCAAGATTGCGTCCGATGGAGTCGAAATTTGGTGTGGACATTCCTTAGTATGCACGTAAGCTTCTGTGAAAATTTCATAGCATTTGGACTTGTAGATTAGGAGATATGATCGATACGAATTAGGATCTTCGGTTGGCTGTTTCGTTCGACTCCCTTATTTCGACTCGGTCCTATTCGACTCGATGACGTTGCGCTTGAATCTCTGGATTACTCCGCCTTTGATGCCGAGTTGGCTGAGTCATTCTTGGACCTTGTCTTGTTCGAATCGATGGAGCGAGTCGAACAGAGGGTCTCTAATGGATGCGAAGCAGAGCGAGTCGAACAGATGGTCTCTGATGGATGCGAAGCAGAGCGAGTCGAATAGAGGGTCTCTGATGGATGCGAAGCGGAACGAGTCGAACAGAGGGTCTTTTTATTCAATTTTGCATCGATCATAACTTGAGCATATTAACTCGGATTGACTTGAAATTTGGAACGTTGGCTCCCATAGCTTCGCTTGTCGTGTCATATCAATTTTAGCTTGATCGGGACTCGGAAAAAATTCGTCGATATCCATAGTGAGCCTGTGAATAACCGATCTCTAAGATGAACCGTCATTGGTTACTAGTCAATTCCTTGGAGTCACGGCCTTGCCAAAAGGCGGGATAACAATAGCAGTAACTTTTGAGACCGTACAAATTATCATAATAGTTTTCCCCTCAAAAGAAATCAAACCATTTATTAAGTTAATATAGTGATATAATATATAGTGTTTAGGGTGTAGAATATAAATTAAAAAATAACTATGTTGCTTGCATATCACAACACAAAAATATTAGAATTACATCTAAAACCGCTAAGGCACATTCGCATATGGATTTTCCATTGAAGACATCCTTAGATAAAATTAGGCCAGCCTCCTAACAAGGGTCAGAAATTACCTTCTGAATGTCGTATATCTTTAGATAAAATATACCATTAAGGTAAACCAACTAGCCCATGCCCTAACACGAGGAACCAAATATCATCACCTCTCGGTACCAACATCGATAAGCATACTCTAGATATAAAGTTGATACACCTAGTCATAGGTTAGCTAAACCCCAACTTATTCATCCTACTCTGTTTTATGTCAATTCTGATGTTGAGGTCATGTACGACATCTTCCAAACGTGTCTTCATCCCTCGAATAGAACACGAATCCTTTTCATGGATCCCAGCACAAGCCAACGGACAAATGCTAACACGGACCTCTCCCTTGGATTAACCTTACGATAGACAATTCAACTCTATAGTAATAGTTTGAATGTTAACGCTGATCTCTCCCTTGGACTTAACTATAGGATAGACAATTTAACTCTATAACATTCCATTCAACTGCTTCCAAAATGTAAACTCATATACTAGTTTTGATGTATCATTCGGTCTGATAAACACTTACCGATCTCGAACTCTTCAAACCTAAATCGATGAATTTCTAGTAAACTCAATTCCAGTTCTTTTAGAAGTAAGCAAACTATATATAAAGGAATTCACCCATGAGAATCCCATATATATATATTAATGCCAAAAATGGATTAACACCCAAGAATAGTTTGTAGAGAACCCGTGAGACCTAAATCTAGCAGATAGTAGTAATAATATAAGAAAATAAACAACAATAAGAAAGAGACACAAGATTTTATAGTGGTTTGACAATCTTGGGCCTACATCCACTTTATAGCTTTATTGCTTATGGATTTGATTGAGATTAAAAAGTATTTAAGAGAGAATAATTCACAAGTACAAGTTAGATTGATTCTAAGTCTTAGAGATGGAGCTTTCGTGTACTGATGGAAGAAACCAGTTCCTTTCTTGGTTATTCTATATTTAGAGGGATAGCAATCATGTTGGGCCAAAAGCAGAGTTGGAGCATGTTATCCCGCCTTTTGGAAAGCTCGTGATATCATCAACATAGGTAGAAACGGATGGTTACCAGCCTTGAGAATCAGTTGTATTTGATACTATGGACAATGGTCGAGTAGATCCGGATCGGGACCCAATCGATGTGCAATCTGTATGGAGTGACAGGCATAGCCCCATGAAGCTATATTTCAAATTTCAAGTCGATCGAAGTTCATATGCTCAAGTTACAAACAAATCAAGGATTTATATGGATCGGTCGGGAACGATCCATAAAACAGCTCAAATCAGCGAAGATCGATTGATATCTCAAAATCCACAAGGCTAATTCACTTGAAATTTTCAGACCATATATATATATATTGAAGGATGGAGCCCCCAGAAAAGATCATAGGTCAAAACTCTAAGGTTCAAGAAGTGCCGATCGTTTTATGCCAATCCTTCCTAACGATCAGTGTAACTCAGCATGCGATCCAGATGCAACAAAGATTGATCCATATCTCACAATCTATAACTCATAACGACTTCATATTTTAGGAGCAAGGCATAGAGGCATGTGGGACCCTCCATAAACAACTGCTTGGCAATCAGGGGCAAAAATAATGATCAGTATAATTTATACCGATCGTTCAAAAACAATAAGTTATGTTCACCGATAATTATGGTGGGCCCCTATGGACCTAGAGAGCCATCTGCCGAAATCTTAGCGAAATATCTCATCATCTCACCCTATAAATACAGACCTATTGGTTCTTTTTCAAGATCTTTACGCTGCTTGTTACTCTAAACTCCATTGTAATCAAGTGGTAGCCTTGTTCTACTGTTGTAATCAGATTCACAAGAGAGTAATAAAGGATAATCTTCAAAGTGGATGTAGGCATACAATGCCGAACCACTATAAACCTCCGTGTCTTTGATTACTGCTTGTGCTTTATTGCTTACTTGTTCTTTTACTCGGTTTAATTTTGCTTTTCTTCATTTACTGCTCTACAAAAACTATACTTGGGTGTTTGTAACCATTTTTGGTGCAAACATTTTGGTGCCTTTACTGAGAACCTTTATTCTTAGCTTATTAGGATCCCTTTGTTGCTACTAGATTTCATAAATCTTCCGAAGGATATCCATGGTTATCTTCAGGAAGTTTTCTCGTTCTACTCAGATTTGTAGAAATCTAAGCAAAGTTATCAACAATGGCGAGGAAAACTAGTTCTACTTCTCAAAAAGTGGAAGGAAATGAAAACACTAGTATCCAGCAAGGAGGCCCAAGCAGTCAACCAATAGATGTGAATGTTGAACCAGTTGAAGTCCTGAATCCAACTGATTCTATTATAAGCACTGAATTCCAGAATCTGATGAGAGAGCTAATGAATAGCCATTGAGAATTAAATCAGCAGATTCAATCCAATATCAATCTAATGAACCAACTCAGTCAGCAACAACGAGAAAAAACTAAAAGGGACCCTACCCCTTACTCGGCATCGGAGAGTTCTATTTAATCGGGTGAGTATCACATGCATAGGCAACGCAAAACAGACGAATATCATGTAGAAATTTCGGGGCATCAACAGGCAGACCGTCATGGTCAGCCAGGAACTATCAGTGTTGATCCTCCACTAGAGAAAGGAACTTACTTATGCACGCTGGGATTCAAACTGGAGCTGTTCCGGCCGATTTGGATGATGGAGTTCAGGTAAATATTGACCAAATGCTTCCTCGAAATGATGATGAAGTGAATTTATGAGATACACATCGAAAAGATGTTGAACCAAGAAGGCATGGAACGGCTCGTAGCATTGACTGGACCATTCATGTGAGATGGAACACAACCACTGCTTGGTGCCAACTATCCAAACGCCGGACTTGTCGGCTATGGTCAGACAGCTAGTGAGAGAAAGCAAAGGCTTGACTAATGATGATTGGGGAATCTCGACAAGCCATACCCCGTTCACTGATAATGTCCTGCATGTAGAATATCCAAGGAGGTTCAAAATGTCGTCGATGTCTGCGTATGAGGGAAAAACCGACCCCAGGCAGCACATCATGCGATATGAATGGCTGATGGATTCTGCAAGAGCAGATGATGCAACCAAGTGTAGATATTTTCCTATAACTCTCTATAGAATAGCAACGATGTGCTTTACAAGGATACCCCGGCGATCGATATATAGATTCGATGATTTGGCAACAAGGTTTGTGGAGTAGTTCCGAAAGCACACAACTCACCCAAGGATGTACTATCCCTGTCCAGCATGATTCAGGCTCCAGGCGAATCGTTGAAAGATTATTTGGAGAGATTCCATATAGGTGTTATGAAAATCAGTAATACGAATGACCATGCAATATTAATGGCCGTGACAAGAGGGATTGATCCAGCATCTGATTTTTGCGATTGGTTAGCCGGAAAACCACCCGCAACGTTAGAACGCTTTTACGCAAAGGCGGCTTAATATTTAAGAAAGGAGGAAGCCAGATCCTCGAAGAAGTAGAATGTTGCAGGACCAAGTGGAGAGGGAGTACAAAGTAATATTGCAGTAAAATAGTCTGATGAAAGTTTTGGAAAAGTTCAAGTGAATGTCCAGAACAAACCGAATTAGCAAAAGAAAGGCGGAGATTGGAGCGGAGAATGAAAGAGGAATTCTCGAAGAGGAAAACTAAAGATTTCGATGTACAACACTTACACGCCATAGAATACCTCCTTGCAGAATGTCTATTTGTCTACCTACAATACTATGCAGTACAAGAAATTGCCTCCAAAAGAATCAACAGAGAAGCAGAAATAAACCGGGAAATATTGTCGGTTTCACAAATGTTATGGGCATAACACTAATGAATGCAGGCATCTCCAGGATATTATCAAAAAGCTAATTCGAGAAAGGAAGTTACAACAGTTCGTAAAAACCCCGCAGGATGGTGGGCAGGGGACAACCGACCCCAACCGTGGATAAGCACCGCACATGGCTGAGGAACATGTGCGGACTGGTGGAAGATTAGTTATCAATACAATAGTTAGAAGACCACATCCGACTGATAAAAGTTGGCATGAGATGGAGCGCTATGCTAGAGCGATTAATCATGTGAATTTTGAATGTTGTTCAAATACGGAGGATGGAGCTCCGGTAAAACAACAACGGACAATGGCAGATGATATTATGTTTAGAAATAGAGATGCAGACAAGTTAGAGGCTCCAACGATCAACCCAATCGTCATTTCGGCCATGATCGATCCCGCTTTTGTGCGAAGGATATTGTTTGACCGTGGAAGCTTAGTAATTCAAGAAAGCTTATGATCAGATGAGGATGGAAGCAAAGGATTTGAAACCATCTGAAGCCCGCATTGATGAACATAACGGTGCTGCAACTGAAGCTATTGGTTATGTTGAATTACCTTTAGAGTTGGGAGAAGGTTCCGGAGGAGAGTGCATATTTTGCCTTTTGTTGTTCTGGATGTTGACTCTCCATACAACGCATTTTTGGGATGATTGGCCCTAGCTGAGTTCCAGGCAGCTCTTGCCCCATGGTGTTTGATTTGAAGTTCCCAACAGATAATGGTGTTGGAGTTGTTCACGGTGATCAGGCGACTGGACGTGCCTGTTATGTAGCTGAGTTGAGGGATGCTCAATAGAGGGAAAAAGGTAAGGGTGTGGATAAGTCAGTCCGCATCAAAGTCATTGAAGATTGACAACTAGCACCTGAGCCTTGGCTCGGGTGCCGTGGTCGGTTCTATAAAAATATTGATCCAAGAGATGACAAAAGGAACCCAAAGAGTCCAGGGCCACATCGACTGAGCTGACGATTGACATTACAGTCAGTCATGACGACCTATCGTGGGTGTTGACAATAAAAATGGACCAACACCCTGGTTTGAATTTGAAAGCACCTACCCTTTTCTGACAGAGCAATATCAAAGATAAAAGATATAGAAAAGAACAATAAAAGAAAGAAGACAGATAATTTATATAGTGGTTCGGCTATTAATGAAGCCTACATCCACTTTATAGTTTTATTAAATATCGATTGCTGTTACAAGAGATATTTTATTACAAAGCTTTGATTATATTTTGCTAGATTGAATTTCCAAAGTTGGAATCCACTGGAGAATCACAGTGAATTCTTTTTGAGATTATTGTGAGAGAGATCGAGAGTGAAGAATAATTCCAAACTTCAGCGATCAGTCCGGAGAAGATCCCGTTTGTCTTGCAGGTAGGATGGTATTTATATGGATCGGAGAGCTTCTGGATCAGGCCACTTCATCATCTACTCACATGTAGATAGGGAACGACCCAAGGGGGATTTGGCATGCAAATCGAGGCAAAAACCATGGGTCACTGGCGACACATGGACTTGCCTAATTTTTGAGCCAATGTCTAGGCCTTTCCTTCATTGCATCCTTAGGTAGTTTGCTATTGAATCAAAAAGATGTTTGGGTTGCCGATGATCTGAGCACTTAAGATTTTTCTAGAGTTTGGAATTGGAGATGTTTCCATAGTCTTTTGTCGTTGTTGTTTCGTTTTAATGGCCATTTACTGGCTGTTTGCACTTAGCTGCTGATTGGTCTAAAAGAATGCCGATCTCTCCCTTTACTCGGTTCCAGTCATTACATTAGTCATATAGCTTGGCTCTCGTTAACTTCTTACTTTAGCCTTTCTGGCTAAGTTCTAAACCATTCCGATAACACCAAACCGTTCCGTCTCCTGTTAAATCCCATTAGGTTAAAAACCCGAATAGCATTTCCCCCCTATAGTGTGTCTTCGTTATCAACAAGGCGTGCTATAGAAGTTATCTCTCTTAATATATTTCCATTGATCTCCAAGTGATTGCATTAGAGTTTACGAATGCATGGCATGTCATGCTGTCGGTCATCTAGCTTTGTTTCTGACTACTATTACTTGTCACAATGGATCAAATTTCTTTCCGTAGTTTACTAGCATGCCTTAGAATGAAGAATAGGCTTAAGAGATCGAGTTCAAGGAAGATGTGTGTAGCCTTCTCCCTTCTTTTTGTGGGTCGCTAGCGACCTGACTGCTTAGGGAAATTTACACTGTAAAGGTGGGTTGCCAGCGATCCATGGTGGATCGCGCGCGACCCTACCCGACTACTTAGCGAAATTTTTTGCTTCTCTCTTTTTCTCGCCTATATACATGAGTTGAGCCGACCTATCCTTCATTCAACCCGAGCCAGCAACCCTCTTCACGCGATCGATTCTTCGAGCGACTCAATCCAATTCCAGGCGATTTGTGCCCTTGCTCGACCCGATTCATGTCCTTCTTAGATCCACTCCATCCAAGCTCCACGTCGTGCATTCACTGTTGATTCATTCGCCTGAATCCAAACCATCCAAACCCTAGCTCACCTTTGCATTATAGCCGACCTATCATCAGATCGCCACCGATCCATTCTGTAGCTCGTTGAGTTTGATCTTTGATTCTTCATGTGCCTTTGAATCCAGTTAGAGGTGGGTTCGCTTAATTGGTTTGCTAATTATTGCATTGGTATAATGATTTGATGACGGGTTTCCATTTGCAATGTTGATTGCGAGAAGTTCGAGTTGATTGCGGTTTAATGGAGGAAGATAGTAAATCGAGTTGTTTCCCGAAACAACATTCGGGCTTCAGCCCAGTGCTTGACATGTTTTGCTATCTTTCTCCATTAGACCAGAATTGACTTGTGTCCAGTTTTGCAGCTGTTACTGTACGTCACATCACCAGTCCTTCACGACTCTTTCGAGACTTTGGACTTATCATGCTTGCTCATCGCATGCTCGGCGTTCTTGTAATGAGAAGAGTTTTCCGCGTCGCTTAGGATAACGGATCTGTTATCGATCATAGATCGATAATGGGTAAGTGTACAGGAAGTAGGATCAAAAGTAGAAAATGAAGTGACACGGGAAGTTCTTTTCTTCTCCCACTATAAGCGAACTATCTACACGAGATAGGGTGTTTGTAGTGTATCGAGCACCGAGTTTATCCCATATAGATAGCACACTTCACTTGCCCCAGTCCGCACTTGAAATCCAACGTGGCAATTACAAGTTAATGTTTCTTAGAAATTCAAGTGTGGAAGGGGAAGCTATTAGTTTAGGATAGATTTACCTGACCATTTTTGGATGCGAGTTCTGTTATTTAGAATGAAGCGGCCATCCACACGTCATAAGTCAATCGAGGGAAGCCTGACGCTCTCAGAAGCCGAGTCATCATCCACTTCGCAAGCTCAATATGGCCGGTTAGTCCCAATTGGGCCAATCGTGGATCGTACGAATCCCAACTTTAGAGTTCTACTTAATTCGCCTGAGAGAGCTCCATTGGTTGTTTCTACCAAGGTCCTTCGTAACATCTGTGCACAACACGGAATTCCCGACGAGGATGTTCGTCTACCGGAGAAGGACGAATTCGCTCATATGCCTCCCCTAGGGTACACCGCTTGCCACCAATACATGTGTTTGAATGGAGCCGTGCCTCCCTTCAACGACTTTCTGCATGAGACTCTCTCAAACTTGGGTATTGCCCCATATTAGCTTCTTCCGAATGGGTACGCCATCCTGACTTGCTAGCATGTTCTTTTCATGTGGGCGTTCAACCATGCTCCAAGCTTCGACGAGTTGCGGTAATTTCTGGCATTCAAGAGGAGAGATGATTGTCCCTCCTTGATTATAATCGAAGCCCAGAGAAATCGGAAAATCATCCAGCGCTTGCAAAGCAACTTATCGCAATTCAAGGCTCAATATTTCTTTGTCAGATGCCCTGAGGTGTTCAATCGTCGGTTGACGACATGGGGTAAGCTTCTTTTTATTCATCGAGCTTTTGATGTGTTGCTATGGAGTTCCTAACCAACCATATGTCTCTTGCGGTTATTCCAAGGCCGAACAGAGACGCGACACTCAATGAAGTTTGCGAGACTTTAAAGGCAATCGATTTCGAGGAGAGAAGCGTTAAAGTATTACTGACTGATGAAAACTTGTGTCGCTATGGACTACTGGCTTCGGGTAGATCTTCCATTCAATTTGAAATTCCTTCTCCTGCTCGGTCCAGGGTTCATACGAGATATGTTTCCTCCTCTCACGATTCCAAAGAAGGCGCTTCTCAAGAGAGAGAAAGCCTATCCGGAGGATCCACCAATGAAGCCCGTGGGGGGAAGAGGCTGTTGCGACTAGATTAAGTGGCCTAGGTAGAATGCCTCCAATCCAGGAGGTAGCAGAAGAGGAGTTCAAACAAAGAGATGGAAAGGTCAGGTGGATTCAAAAAAGGAAGAGGGAGAGTTTGAAAGTAGTAGTGATGAGTCCACTGCCCACTGATTACTTCTCGTATGAATCCGACGGTGGGGACTCAGAGTATTGTAATGAAACCCCGGGCATGAGGCCCGTTCTCCCGAGTTCACCTCTTCCTGATGCAAGTGGTGAAGGCAAAGTCCCTAAAACTGGAAGACATCAATATTCTCCGAATAAGGATGTCGGAGCGGAGTTCGGAGATTTTAACGATGTTTTTATCGACTTCGATGCGCTCATGAAAGGAGACTTTAAACTTGACATGACGCTTCCCAGTTCGAGTGATATTGCTCCCGCAGTTAGCCCAGTTCCGCCCACAATAACCGAAGTCAGTCTGATCCCTTCTACTACGGCTGTTTGTTCCAGTTCGTGGCACAGTTTTAGGCCCACATTAGAAACACATTACACGTTGAATTAGGATCACACTCACTTCCATTCATCTCTCCATATTCGTTGTGCTTAATTCATTCTTCTCAAACTTTTCATGTATGTCTCATTCCAGGTATGTAGAGGGGAAGAGGCTTTTACGATGACTTCGAAGACTTCACCGACTCTTAGCTGTATCCTAAGTGCTCCTCCAGCCACCATCAAGTCCGAGAAATGGAGGAGGAATACAGGCGGAGGAAAGAGCTAAAAGCTGAAATCCATCGCCAGGAAGAAAGAGACCGATCTTGATCCTACAAAGGCGGGTATGAGAAGAGGAGATCTCTTGAGGAAAGATATGAACCGTCGAAAAAGTCAAAGTTTAAACATCGCCCTCGTTCTTCAGAGCTCGCCTCAAAACACTCTTCCGTGGGCCATGATATTCCCATTACTTCTACTTTGATTCTGCCTTCAACTCATATATCATCATCTTCTATTGTCACTGCTGCCCCCCGGTGCTTCTCACCCCCAATGGAGACCGGCCTACGTCCTTCCTTCAGGCCCCTCTAAACTTGAGGCAGCGCTTCCTGGTTAGTTCTTAAAGGGGGTCAAGTTTGACCTGGATCTCCACCCTGTTCATAAGGATTCCTACATGCCGCATCTCCAAGCAATCCAAAGCAACCTAGAACAGGCCGAACGATTGGAGAAGCTCTGTAAACAGCTAGCGGATACAAATAGAAATAATTATTAGGAGATCCCTCTCCTTTGAATTGGAGAAAGATGACTTTGAGAAGGCGTTGGCCAAGCGTGATGCCTAGATTAAGCGATTAGAGGAAGAGAAAGGAGCGGCACTTCAGGATAGCTAGAGAAATGTCGACACGCTGAAAGAGGTGAGAGAAGCCCATAGCCGAATAGAAATAGTCTACAGAGGAGATCAAAAAGGCTTATATGGAGGAGAAGTAAAAGCAAGAAGTGATTGCCTGCAGGGCAACAATTGAGGCTCAATGAAAGACTATCGCTGATCATGACCTCATCGTTGAAGGGCACAACAAAACTATTTTGGACCAGGCCGAGATCATTGCCAAGTTACAGGCCAGGTCACACAGCTTAGTGCCGACAATACTACTGCTGAAGTTGAGAAAGCTGTCATGACAGCGGATTACATGGACCTCCAAAATGCTTTCGAAAGGAAAATGGAGAAGCTGGATGCAACTATTTTGAATTTCTATGTCAACTCTCTGTTGCATCAAGGAAGTCTCAGCTATCTTGGCCTGAAGTTTCTGCGCACTCTCGCTCTTGTTTGGGAGGAAATATTATCTCATTTTACCGACAGTGGCGACGTTTATTCCGATCGAGAGTTACGAGATTCCTATCTCAACGATGAATCCAAGAAGGCGTCACTTGAGGGCCAAGAAATTCTCGAGTTGAAAGAGAGAAGGAGGCCACCGATGCTACCTTAATGACCACCACCGACGTGCTTACCAAGCCTTCTATTTTCGGTGTGGGCGAATTATCAGAGTAGCTTCACGACCAACCAACGAGTTCAGGACTTGAAATTATTCCTCAGGTGATGGAGCCATCAAAAGAGGGTGAGGGTGGTGAGTACGAAGTAGACATTCTCGAGCATCCCACTGGCGCAGGTAATGTCCTTGCCTCCTCCGAATTTGGGAGCTTCAAAATTACGCCGCAAGAGCGGGAAGAATTTAACGCTTTAATTTTTGATCTTAAAGGTCCATCCACTTTTCCCGTTGAAGTTCCAGCTACTTCGGCGCCCGTGCCTACAACCATTTCCATATCTTATGTGGTTGTTTCTGTACCTGCTCCGGCTCCCGCTTCCGGGTCTGGTTCGCAGCCGAGGCTAGAGGCTAAAAAGATAGCTGCGCTCCACGGCCTGGATGACCCTTTTGTGTCTTTAGAAGGCAATATAACAGTTGTAGAGGCCAAGGAGCAGGAGACTCAGACGGAGCCACTGCAGAAGACTCAACACGAGCTGGTTACCGTCAAGAGGGAAAAGGTCGAAGCGATCAAAGCCTCTAAAAGCTCCCGCAAATCTCGAAGGCGAAAGGCGAAGGGAGAGGCTTCTAAGAAGGCTTTGGAGGAAGATGAGGACATTGCCACCGAGCTATTCATTGACATTACCGGCAGTAGCATCACCCCTGAGAAGAAGTAGAAGCTGCCAATCAAGGGCGAAAAGGGGAGCGGCGGCAAGAAACATTGAGTGGCTTGAGTGAAGGTTAACTTGATTTTGGTCAACAGCTTACTTGTTTCTGTTTCTTTTTGAGCCATTCTGTTCAAGTGCAGAGTCCGCACTTTGCATCTTTACTGTAGAGTCTGTATTTTCTTTTGGTTGACCGGTGTTGTGTGGGTACGGCCCCCACATTTTGATCCTGTGTACAGAAAATCATAAGCAATATATTGATATTTTGACTGCACTTTTATCTGTCAATTCATTTGGGTTCTATGTACTTGTGCTTGTTTTATTTCATACTTTTCTAGTTCTATGATTATAGTCAAAATCCCTTCATTCAAAGCAACAGAACTTAGAGATTAACATTACTTTGGAAGTTGATAGAACCTTTAGAAACTACCTGAACTTAAAAAAACATTGTTCAGAGATTCTTAGGACTTTAGAAGTTAACAGAATTTAGAAATTTTTTGTTAACTTCTTTCTTTGGAGTAACAGAACTTGTGAACTTATTGTTTTCACGCGTTTCTATCTAAGTACCAGTGTATGCCCCCAGTTCATAGGGCTGTTTACTTCAATTAATTTTCAGACAATTGGTGACTTAGGGTTTGCATAATTTTTATCGAAAATTTGGCTAAGTTACGACTCAATTCTCCTTTTTTGGAAGTTTTGCAACTTTAGCATGCAATCCAAGCTTCTTGTAATATCTCAACAAGTATGTAATACACGTGTATTTTAGAGGCGCACAGTGCATAGGTTAACTGAGGGTAGTTTATAGTTGAGGCTTTTCATACTTAACCAAATTGTATCATGTTGGAGTCGTGCTCATTATTCCTGAGCATGGGAGCAGCTGGCGCTGGTTATGAGATGCGCGGTTTTTGGTATTCCTTGGCATTGCCTATCTTCGGGCCATGCGAGGAGCATGTGTTTTAGTTATCCCCGATGCTGCCTATCTTCGGACAGGGTGAGGAGTTTTAAGAATTAGTGCGCGATTTTTCATGCTCCTCAGAGTTGCCTATCTTCGGGCAACGTTAGTAGTTAGCGTTTGGAATTTAGTTCACGACTTTTAGTCCTCCTCGGTGTTGCCTACCTTCGGGTAACATGAGGAGAGTAAGTTTTAGAAGCTAGTGCGCGACTTATGAAATGTGCGGCTTTTCATTTTTCCTCGGTGTTGCCTATCTTCGGGCAACGTGAGGAGTTATCATTTTAGTGCGTGACTTTTTGTTTTTCCTCGGTGTTGCCTATCTTCGGGCAACGTGAGGAGTTATTATTTTAGTGTGCGGCTTATAGGATGCGTGACTTTTTCTTTTTCCTCGGTGTTGCCTATCTTCGGGCAACGTGAGGAGTTATTACTTTAGTGCATGGCTTTTGGCACTCCTCGGTGTTGCCTATCTTCGGGCAACGCGAGGAGTGTTGATTTTAGCCTTCTCAATGTTGCCGGAGCAACACCGGTTTTTGGAAGGCCAATATTGGGTTCCCCCGATCTGATGGTTTGGGTCGATTTGCTTCTGTCGACCAGACGGGTTATTATTAGAAACACGGTTTTGTTGGTTCAAGAAGCAAACTTTATTGAGGAAAGTAGGGCGGGTTTTGCCTATATACAATGCCCCTGGTGTCTCGGGTTGGCTTATTTGTTGGAAAATAAAAAATACATAAGATAGCTTTCAGACAAAGTAACGGCGAAGTGATTCGATATTCCATGCCCTAGGAATTTGAGTTCCGTCGATGGTTGCTAGCTTGAAAGTCCCGTCTCTTAGCTTTTGACTAATGACATATGGTCCCTCCCAGTTTTTTCTGAAGGCTCCCGGAACGAGGTAAACTCGCTTGAGCACAAGATCTCCCACTTCGAAGGTTTAATTGTGAACTTTGGAGTTGAAGTATCGTGCGACCCTTTTTTGGTGGGCTGCGGTTCTCAGCTCTGCTTCTTCTCTTTTTTCATCAACCATATCCAGCGATTCGAGTAGGAGAGGCTCGTTTTGTTTTTGGTTGAAATCCTACCTTTGGTGCGAGGGGACTTCTAATTCAACAGGAATTATTGTTTCCGAACCATATGCTAGGGCGAATGGAGTGTGGCCGGTTGTCGCTTTGTGAGTAGTTCCATAAGCCCATAGCGCGAGTGGAAGTTCATCAACCCAGTTTCCTTTGGCTTTTGTTAGTCCCTTTTTGATAGTGGAACTGATGATCTTGTTGATTGCCTCCACTTGCCTATTTTCTTGCGGATGAGCCACTACGGAGTAGCTCTTTTCGATTTGGAAGCACCTTTGAACTCAGCACTTTCGAATTGAGTTCCATTGTCAGTGATGATTTTTTGGGGCACACCAAACCTGCAAATGATGTTTTTAGTAGCAAAGTTAATAACTTTCTTTGTGGTTATAGTGGCCAGCGGTTCCGCTTCGGCCCACTTTGTGAAATAATCTACGACAACTATTGCATATTTGGCCCCTCCTTTTGCTATTGGCAAGATGCCGATCAAGTCAATCCCCTATATTGCGAATGGCCATGGACTGACCATCTACGTTAGCTCCGTTGAGGGAGCACTCTTAATTTTGCCGAACCTTTGGCAACGATCGCATCTCCTAGCATGATCTGATGCGTCGTGATTTATCGTTGGCCAAAAATACCCATACCGAAGGACTTTCTTTGCAAGGGTCTGCCCCCCAATGTGGTCTCCACATTTGCCTTCATGTACCTCCTTTATGATTCTTCATGCTTCATCATCGGTCACACACCTAAAGAGAAGGGTCATGAATCCCCTTCGATAGAGTATCCCATCCTGTATTATGAACCATAGTGCCTTCCGGAGGAGCCTCCTCCATTGATTTCGGTCGGTTGGAAGGGTTCCCGCAAGTAGATAGTCCTTTATCGGCATCATCCATATATCTGGTTCGGCGGTGGTCTCGAGAATCCAGTCTACATCCATTTCGTCTATGCTTGGGTTGGTTAGAGTTTCAACCGGGACCAACCCTAACGACTAAGCTTTTTTGGAACTTGCCAGCTTAGCCAAATAATCTGCCTTGGTGTTTTGCTCCAATGAGATGTGAGTTATAGTGTAGTGCTAGATGTCGCTTAGCGGTTCTTGTACTTTAGACAGGTATGGGGAAAGATTTTCTTCACGCGCTTGGTATTTCCCTTTCACTTGATAGACAACCAGTTGAGAGTCGCTATATATGTGAATCGATTTTATCTTGAGTTCCTTCACAACCTTCAGTCCAGCGATCGGTGTTTCGTATTCTGCTTCGTTATATGTTGCTAGGATTCGAAGCATAAAGCATAGTTAATGGCTCGCCCCTTGGAGGTTTCAAGCCCTACCCTTGCTCCCGAACAGAAATTTTTGGATGCGCCGTCAACGAAGAGTTTCCATTGGGTACTTACTTCTAACTGGACTTCTTCCTCGTCATCCCTTATAGTAAATTCGGCCAACGCCTGCCCATTGATGGCTTTCCTGGGGTGATATGTGATGTCATATTGGGTTAGCTATATATTCCATTTGAGTGGTCGTTCGGAAGTTTCTGGCGGGTATAAAAATTGCTTCAAGGGTTGGTCAGTCAATACTTTAATTGGATGAGCCTGGAAGTATGGTCGTAATTTTCAGGACGCGATCAAAAGGCAGTACGCTAGCTTCTCTGGTTTTGGGTAATTCTTCTCAGCTCCGGTCAATCGTTTGCTAATGTAATACACGGGCCACTGGATTCTCGCTTCTTCCCACATGAGAGCGGCACTCAACGCATGTGGGTAAACTGCTAAATAAACGAATAGGTCTTCCTCATCCACCGGCTTTGATAAGATTGGGGGAGCTTCCATGTGTCATAGAAGTTCCTCGAAAGCTGTCTGATAAGCTTCACTACATTCAAAGTTTTTCTTTCCCTTCTTCAGTGCATCGAAGAACGATGCACTTGTTTGTAGCTTTTGAGATGAACCAACTCAGTGCTACGAATTTTTCATTCAAGCTTTGAAGCTCCTTCTTATTTTTATGGGCTTTGACTTCCCGTAATGCCATTATTTGCTCTGGATTTGCTTCGATGCCCCGGCACTTACTATGAATCCCAAGAATTTCCCAAAAGCCACTCCGAAGTGACATTTAAGTGGGTTGAGCTTCGTGCCATATTTTCGGAGTATCTCAAACATTTTAGCGAGGTTGTCTAGATGGTTAGCAGCTACTCGAGATTTGACCAACATGTCGTCCACGTAAACTTCCATAGTATTTCCAATTTGGCGTCCGAACATAGTATTCACTAGCTTTTGGTATGTGGCCCCGGCGATCTTTAACCCGAATGGAATTACTTTGTAGCAGCACAGTCCCAAATCAGTGATGAAGCTGGTGTTTTCTTGATCTGGCTCGTGCATTAGGATTTGGTTGTAGCTCGAGTATGCATCCATGAATGACAGGAATTCATGCCCCGCTGTTCCATCCATCAGCTGATCAATTCTGGGGAGTGGGAAGCTATCTTTCGGACAAGCCTTGTTTAGGTCCGAGAAATCAATACAAGTTCACCATTTTCCACTAGAATTCTTGACTAGGACTAGGTTTGATACCCATTCAGGGTAATTTGCATCTCAGATGAAGCCGTTAGCCATCATTTATCTACTTCCTCTCTCAATGCCTTAGACCATTCAGGGCCCAAGCTGCGCCATTTTTGCTTCACTGGCATAAACTTGGGGTCAATGTTGAGGGCGTAGAAGGCAATTTCAGGTGATACCCCACACATATCAGAGTGTGTCCAAGCAAATACATCCAAATTGGCGGGAAGGAATTTGGTCAGTTCTGAGCGTATCTTGTTTCCAAGGTCCGACCCAATTTTCAAGACCCGTGTTGGGTCATCCATACAGACTGGGACAGACACCGTCGATTTTGCCGGTGCTTCCCGATCCTCCCCTGAGCTCTTCTTTCTATGGTCGAAAGCCTTGTCAAGTCAGCTATGGTCCTCAAGCCAGGGGTGGCTATGTAGTTTCTATTCAGAGGGTTCACGGATGTGGAAGGTTTTCCCCACATCCTTTCCTTTTTCTTTTCTTCTTGACTCATGCAATTTTGCAATGTAGCATTCACGGGTGGTGCTTTGGTCTCCTTTCACAATTCCGACCCCGTGTTCTGTAGGGAATTTCATTGTGAGGCACCATTGGACCAGCGCTAATCTGAAATCGGCTAACGCGGGCCGTCCCAAGAAGGCGCTGTATGCTGACATTTCATCCACGATCACAAAAATCTGAATGAGGGTGACCCTTCGCTCACCCTCTCCAAGCTCCATGGGTAGGTCAATTGTTCCCAACGGTTGTTTGGGCTCACCAGTAAACCCCTGAATCTTTGTTTGGCACGCAGACACACTTTTCATGCCAATCTTCATTTGATCGAAAGTGCGCTTGAAGAAAATGTTAATGGAGCTACCATTGTCACCAACACATTCTGAACTACAACAGGTCCAATTCCTACCGTCACCACCATCAGATCAAGAGTTGGAGCTCCGATCCCTTCAGTGTCCCAATTTCGGACCACAATATTGTCATTCAAGATCCTTTGCATCTTAACTGGATTTTCGTCTTCCACAGCCAAACATGTTTCCTTCAGAGCATGCTTCAAAGAACTCGCATACTGCTCCATTTCTCCCTAAATTCTTTGTGTAGGATGAGGTCCTAAGGATATTGTTCCGATGATGAGTCTCTGGTCTGTTCGTTTCGACCCTTCTTCGCTAGTTCCTGCTTGATTCCTTTGTTCTCTTGGGTGTTGAGGAGTTGTCGATTGATCGGGGTTTTACGGTTGTCTTACGTACTGCTGGATTTTGTTGTTTTGGATCAGTTTCTCAACGAGGTTCTTTAGGTGGCTGCACTCATTCGTATTGTGGCCGTGTGTCTCGTGGAAGTGGCGAAACTTCCCTGAGCGCTTCTGCTGCTCGGTCGCCTCCTGTCTTGATGGCTTTTTGCATTCCTTGGTTCCTTGAATTGCGAGAAAAATGTTTTCCGGTGTGTTGCTCAGGGGAGTGTAGCCTTCGGGCGTAAACCCTTTGAGCTTTTTTTGCTGCCATTTCCATTCTTCTTATTTGAGTTTTGACCTATCCTCTTTATGTTTCCATCTTTCCCAGTGGTTCCTCAGCAGCCCGAGAAGTGTGCGCATTTTGATTCATTTCTACATCGCTTTGCCCGGTGTTTACCGGTAGCACACTAGTAGACTCCCTTCCAACTCCTGCGCTTCTTCCAACCTCAGGTAGTGACTTAATTTGCGATTGAAATCTCTTCTGGTGGTGGATTGCTTCATTTTAATCCACTTTCCGAATTCAGTTTCCGAGTGGATCGCACAGACTAATGCCATGAAAACCATGTCTTCGTTGGGCTTGCTTACTTCTGTCACCACGGTGTTAAACCTGTTCATGAAAGACTTAGTGATTCGTTATGCCCTTGGAACAACCCGGATAGGAACATGATGTCTTTTGGCTATGCACTATGGAGTCTGAACTAATCAAGGAATCTTATTGCTATTTGGTAAAAAGTAGAGATAGGTCTTGGTGGAAGCCTAATGAACCACATTGACACAACCCCTTCGAGAAAGATAGGGAAGCATCTACATCGAATAGCTTCAGAGGCATTCGCTCCATCCATATACCAACTGTATTTGTACAAGTGAGGCTTCGGGTCCTTCATTCCGTCATAGGACGGAATAGTTGGCATCGTGAATTTTTCTGGATATCTCTCATTCAAGATTTCGTTGGTGAAGGGAGTCCAACTTGGCGTAGATCCCCATTCATCATCTCTTTTGTCTTTACTCTCCTCCGTTAATCGTTTAACTATGTCCGCTATGTATGCCTTTGATGTTCGGTAGTCTTGAGGATGGCAATCAGTCACTACACCAAGTGTTTGACTTTGCAAATGGTCTTGGTGAGTGGGCTGAGACCTAGGCTCTCTTGTATTTGGGAGAGCCATTCCTGCAGGGTCCCGTTGGCTTGCGGTTGGTCTAATTGGAGCAGTTTGGGTATTCCTTGCATTATCAAATGCATTGGCATTTTCTTCCAATTTATCGTCTGACTCTCCGTCCTCTGAGTCGGAAAGATCCATAGCTATGTCTTCTACGGGGGGCTTTGCCCCTTCTCTCAAATTCAGAATAGGTTGCCTTGTTGCACATAGAGTACTTGCGTTTCCATCCATGTTATGTCCTGTTGTAACCCTTTTTTGTGGTTGTTTTCCATTTCTTTTATGTAGACCAGAAACAAAGGAATTCTCTTGTTCCATATCAGTCGCAGGTTCGGGCACAATCCTTAGAGCTGGATTTGACTGTAGAGTTAGGAGAGCGTTAAGCTTATCCATTAGAGCCTTTTGGCTACTCTCCATTTTTTGGTTGATCTTATCGATCATTTTATTTAACTCATCCCTAGTAACAACTTCATGCTGACTGGAGGAGGTCGGTGTCTGATTTCCTAAGTTAGCACCATTTACTTTGGTTTATTGGGGATTAACATCTTCTCCAGCTACTACTGCTCCTATGGATCTTCTGGAGCTAGTTCTTCTTCTTCCAGGAGCCATTGATTCCAAACAGCAAATTCTTCAAGCAAAGACTAAGGATCTAATTTCTGGACCTATGGGATCCAAATTAGATAGCTAGATCTGAATCCTGAGTTGGAGTTCTCATTGAAAGAACCAAAATGTTGACCCAAAAAACGGACCAACACCCTGGTTTGAATTTGAAAGCACCAGCCCTGTTCTGATGGAGCAATATCATAGATAATAGATATAGAAAGAGAATAGTAAAAGGAAGAAGGCAGAGAATTTTTATAGTGGTTTGGCTATTAATGAAGCCTACGTCCACTTTATAGTTTTATGAAAGACTGATTGCTGTTACAAGAGATGTTTGATTACAAAGCTTTGATTATCTTTTGCTAGATTGAATCCCCAGAGTTGGAATCTAATGGAGAATCACAGTGAATTCATTTTGAGATTGTTGTGAGGGAGGTCGAGAGTGAAGAATAATTCTAGCAGAACGTCAACAACCAGTCCAGAGAAGATCCCGTTTGTGTTGCAGGTAGGATGGTATTTATATGGATCGGAGACCTTCTGAGCCAGGCCACTTCATCATCTTCTCGCAGGTAGATAAGGAACGACCCCGGGGGGATTTGGCATGCAAACCGAGGCAAAACCATGGGTCATTGGCAACCTATGGACTTTAGATCGTTTGCTAGCCAATGTCTTGGCATTTCCTTCGTTGCATCCTTAGGTAGTTTGCTGTTGAATCGGAAAGATGTTTGGGTTGCCGATGATCTGAGAACTTATGATTTTTCTGGAGTTTGGAATTGAAGAAGTTTCCATAGTCTTTTGTCGTCGTTGTTTCGTTTTGATGGCCATTTACTGGCTATTTGCGCTTAGCTGCTGATTGAACTAAAAGAATGCCGATCTCTCCATTTACTTGATTCCAGTCGTTGCATTAGTCATATAGCTTGGCCCTCGTTAACTTCTTGCTTTATCCTTTCTGGCTAAGTTCTAAACCATTCCGATAACACCAAACTGTTCCGTCTCCTGTTAAATCCCACTGGCTTAAAAACCCGGATAACAGTGGGTCCTAAAGATTGGATCACAGCTTAGCCTCCCATGATGAAAGAACTTGTTGGATTTCTCTGAGCGAATCTTGACGTGTTCGCTTGGACTCACTCTGACATGTGTGGGATCTCGCCTGCCATTGCGAGCCATGCATTGAATATCGATCCGAGGATGTTCGGAGAAGCAAAAAAGATGTGGTATGGATCTGTTTGCACAAAAAATGGACAAACACCTCAAAGTCGTATGATTTAATAGATTTGATGTGGTTCTTAGTGATTTGGGTGATTTATGCAAATATATGAAAGTAGGGGCTAAACTGTAAAAGACACGCAGATTTATAGTGGTTCAGCCAGAATGTGCCTACGTCCACTTCATATGTTATTTCTCTTTTCTTGTTTAGATTACAAGTACAAAGCTTTGATACCAGTAAAAGAAAGTTGTTTGAAAGTTCTCTCCGTGCTTGAGCTCTCAAACTTGTCCCCATTGTTGTACCTCTGTCCCTCTATTTATAGAGTGAGGTTGGGGGCAGGGATCTTGGATGTATATAGCAGCTGGCGGGCCTGGGCTGATGTAATCTGGCCTGGTGGAGTTGGTCCGGTTTACCTTGGTTCGGTGGAAGGAGATGAGTGGACCGGTGGAGCTTTGGTTCGTTGGTAGGAGTATGGTGGACCGGTGGAGCTTTGGTTCGGCAGCGAGCAAGGTCTGGTTCGGTGGAAGACGAAGAAGGATGTTGGTTCGATAGGTGTGCTTTATGGTTTGATTCGGTGATGATGAAGATGGAGTTAGTTTGGACCGGTGGTCTCCTCTTCCTGGGTCGGTGGTGTGTAGGAAATGCACCCAACAATTGCCCCCCAAAGTAGGGCATATGCCTGTATATGGCGTGCTTTGTTTTAGCATGGTTATTCCCATCCGGTCTCTAACGCCGAGCCATCCGCTTTGCTTATAAATAGGGACCACATGCCTTCGTTATCTCTCACTAACCGAGCCAAATCTTTTGCCGAATCAAACTCTCATTTTCGCCTAATCAAAGTGCTAGCCGAACCAGGTGAGACCTCTTTGCCGCCGAATGAATTTTTATATTGTACTACCGAATGGGCTTTAGGGTTCTGAGTACCGAATGTATTGGAGAGTATGATCGCCGAATGTGCCCGAGAGTTGGAATGCCGAATGGGCTTTCATATTTGGAATGCCGAATGAGCTCTTGGTTGGGCCTTACTGAATGAATTCGGGGATTCCGAGTGTTGAATGAACCCTTTACCGGATGGACTTTTATACCTGAATCACCAGTGAAACTCTAGATTACATAGTTTATGTGTCTTAACGATATACTTTCTTGTGTCTGCAGATAAATGTCTCAAAGAGTGGAAACCCGATCAGAGAAAAAGAGATCTCAGGATAGAGAAGTGCCTTCCTCAGTGCCCCCAGCTCAGCCAGGATCTGCCCGTCATGGGCCCACCCTGAGATCATTGGTAGATGGATACGATCCTCAGGAACTTCTTAACTTGCCTCCTGATTGCTTCCCTAGCTCACTCAAGGCCGAGCAACTTGATGTTATATCTCGCTCTTTCGGGATCGACCGAGCGCGCATGTTATTGCCGGATGGGGGAGTGATGCCGTATGATCCTCCCGAAGGATATTTTGCCTACAACAGATACCATTGCATGTGTGGTGCCATCCCACCTCTCAACGCCTGGGTAGTCAGATTTCTCACATATCTAAAGGTAGCTCCACTCTAGCTTCAGCCCAACTCCTATGCCATTCTGGTGAGTCTCTTCGTCATCTTCCAGAGGAGATATGGGCGTCCTCCTTCCAACCGGGAGATCCGGTATTTGTACAACTTGAGAGGCTATAAGAAGGGGTCTCCCTACATTAGCTTGGAATCGGCCGTATCCTTTAAGCCGGTCCTGGATCTATACTCCAAGTACATCATGTTCAAGAAGGAATGGTTTTTTGTCAGGGATGATTCCGTTTCTATTCGGCGCTTCACCTCCGGATGTAAGTCAAAGCTTTATTTTTAATTCCCGATCTGGTTGCAATGTTCCTTCTTATGTGTGTTTTATTTTTTGCTAGCGACAGGTGGTTTTGCGGTCGTGGAGAATGATCCCCTGGTTCAAATGGCAGCAGAAATAGAAGCTATTACTGGAAGAGATAGGTCGGCTGCTTACCTGATCAGGAACGCTACACTTTTGGAGCACAGCTTGATCCTTCCACAGCAGTCCGTGGTCAAGCAGAGGGACACGGCCGAAGAGCAGGCGGCCCAAGCTAAAGAAGGGGACGAGTCAAAGAGCAGTAAAAGGAGGCCCTTTCCGAAACACCCGGTTGCCGGGGGGAAGAAGCTCAAAAAGTCTGACGGTCCCTCTCCCAGCACATGTCCAGATATCCCGGAGGAGGGAGATGTGGAGGAGGAGCAAGGCGAAGATGGAGGAGAAGGCGCTGGAGGTGGCGACGGTGTCGGGGCTTTGTCTTCTGGGCAAGTAGGCGAGATGCAAGAGTGGACGGATGATGCTTTCCGCCAAGCCTTCGAAGGTTTGGAGGGGACAGAGAAGTCCAAAAAAGCCGATAAAGTTGGGGCCGGCGTCGATTTATCTTCCGGGAGCACCTCTACTGAAGCATCTTCGGCGGTTCTAGGTGAATTTCTCTTTACTCTTTTAATTCTTGAATGATGGCTCAATACATGTTGGTGACAATTGGTTTTCATATCAGGAGCGGGTAAAACGACCAAGACCTCAGATCTTCGGCACAGGCTTGAACAATACAAACTCTTTAAAGCTTCCGCCAAGCCGAAGCCTTCTACTAACCGCCCGGGAGACATAGTCGGCTATCGTCCTCTTCTCGGAGTTATCGAAGAAGATATACAGAAGAGGAAGAGGAGTCGATCTTCGTCTGAACCTCTTCTTGAACCCCCAGCCCCACTCCAGCCTATTCACGACATTATAGAGGAGGATACCGAGCTTATGCCCTCCGCCCATCCATCTGGGAATCCAACCGTCATCCCAATAGATCATCCTGGCTTAGTACGCAATCCGTTTGTGGGTCATCCGGACCTGGACCCGGCATCTCATGACATCTCGTTTGATGAGGTTACTGGTGAGCACCTTCTTCCTCGCAATCCTATGGTAAGGGTGCTTGATGAGGCCAAGTCCCTGGACCTTGATTTGCTTACTACTCGGATTGTCGCTATGGGGGACGAAGCTAAGGCAAATATCGACCGGGTTGCTGAGGAGACCAGGAAGTTGATGGGGCATCATGCCCGACTGGTCAAGGCCGGGGAGGAAATTGGGAGTGCCAACATAAGACTGCGGTTAGTGGTTTCCGACCAGGCCAAGAAACTCGCCGATCAGGCCATCCAGATCTCTCAGCACGAGGCCGCCTCCGGACGACTAAAGAAAACTATGGAAGAGGCCAGCCGGGCCGAACTGCGGAATATGGAGGCTATGTGCAAGGAACGGATCGATATGGCCATTCCCACGGTGGATGAGGTTCGGAAAGCGGATCTTGAGCAGATAGAGGAGTCATCTGGGAGACTTGAGGCCGCAGAGCTTGCTCAAGCCAAGTTGAAGGAGGAGATGCAGGCGATGCGGAAATCACTTCAGGCTGACTGCTCGAGATACCAATTGGAGAGAGATGCTGCCGTTGTAAGGTTGTCGGCTTCCGAGGCCCGGACGAGGGAGCTTGAGGAGAACGAGGGGATGATGGACGAAATGCTCCAGGATATGTACTTCCGTACTTGGAAGCAGGGCAACCTCTCCTGGATGGATGATTATCCCCGGGTCATGGCTATGGTTTATCTCCGGGCTCTGGAGGAGGCTAGGGCTGATGCAGATAATGAGGGTGGTGTGCCCTTCAAGATGGATGTGGTTACCGCCCAGTTTACCAAGGAGGAGAAGGTGGCGGTGAAGGAGGGCATGCGGTTGCTTGCAGCTGAGGAGGCAGGTGTGCAAGTAGAGGATGATGATCAAGATGACCAAGGAGCGGATGTTGGTAAGTCTTCCTTTCTAGTCTTTCCGTTAACTTGGCCGCTTATCACTAATGAATTCTTTCTCTGATCGGACAGGTGGGCAACAGGACAAGGATAAGATTCCGACGCAACCGGCTCTTTGATTAGACCTGGATATCATTTTGTAGACTTGACATTGTTGTATATGTTAGTTCCAAAACAGTAACGTAACTCTTAGGTTGTAATTATGCTACTTGTAATAAACAACGCTATTCTTGACGTGTAATTCTTTAACTTAAGCTGATTCTGTCATTTTTTGAATTTTTTCGCTATTTTGACATGTTGTATGAGAAATATAGCTATGCATATTCTTGTAATTAAATTGTGTTTGATGTCAGGTTCTTGTTTAAAATACGACTTGCAATGTTAGCGTGAGGTGTGAATAAATTATAGTCACGTGTTTACTCATGAAAGAAGGAAATACCGCCCTTTATATTTTGCTTGTAGATGGCAGCTTTGAATGTCCTATGTGACCGAGTATGGGATGCGGTCCAGTATTTTGCTGTGAGCCTCCGCTTCCATTAGCGAATGTCTCCTATTCTATGTCCTGTACTTCAGGGATTGTTATAGAGGATAGGAGAAAAGTTTCTTAAATAAAATTGAAATATGCGAAATAGTAAAACTTCCAATCATGGAAGGCCTTCGATGTGCTTAAGTTCGTGGCAAACGGGCTTTGTAGTCACTTTCCCTAGCTGTGGGTCTTGGAGACATTTGTCACCCATCTTACGCCTCCGCGGGGAGTTAATTCTTTTTTGCCACAGCCGCACTTAAGACACATCGGAGCCGAGATCGCGCACAGTAACTACCCGGGTCATTATGGCCCGTAATCGTGGGTATTATTCGATTTACTGTGGCCGGCTAGCGTGGGTGCCGATCGTCAACCGTGAACTGCCCCTGGCTGGCCACACCTTATGTTGGGGCTTATAGTCGGTTCACAGTTGCCGGTGAGCCGAACGCCGTAATGAGCTGCCTCGGTTATAGTCGGCCTTCTCGGTGGCTTATAATCGGCTCATTACAGTTGGCTTTAAGGGCCGTCGCGAGCAATGAGTTAACCCGTAGCAGAGGGATGCCGGAGCAAAAGTGTCTCATTGACGAGGGCATAGATTCGCATAGTACCTGTTAGGTCTTGTCCGGGTGAAGTTGCGCTGTGGAGTGCTTTGAATGGAAATGCTACATGCATAGGATTTTGTTCAACAGAAAAGGATAAAGTTAACAAGCAGCCAAGATATAAAGGGACAAGTTAAAAAAGAGACAAGGTTTTTTAAAGTGGTTCGGCATGAAAATGCCTACGTCCACTGATTCTCTTTGTTAATTCACTTCATATGGACAGTACAAGTTAAGAAAAGTATCGACGGAGGTGTTGGATGTTCCATGCCCTCTGGAACACCTCTCCGTCCACTGTTGACAAAATATAAGCTCCATTATGGAGATCTTTATGAATTACATATGGTCCATCCCAGATTGGATCTAGTGCTCCGGGGCGAGGGAAGATTCGCTTGAGGACAAGATCTCCTTCTTGCAAGGTACGATGCTTGACTTTGGAGTTGTAGTGTGCTGCCACTTTTTGCTTGTGGACTGCTGCTTTGAGGGCTGCGTCATTTCTTCTCTCCTCAATTAGATCCAAAGACATGTGAAGGAGTTCTTCGTTCTCTTCTGGGTTATAGTGGATCCTACGGTGGGAAGGCACGATGGTTTCAACTGGGAGCATAGCCTCTGATCCGTATGACAAAGAGAAAGGAGTATGCCCCGTTGATGTTTTGAAAGATGTGCGATAGGCCTACAGTGCCGTAGGGAGTTCATCCACCCAAGCGCCCTTTGACTTTTCGAGTTTCTTTTTTATTAGAGTTTTCAGAATTTTGTTGACGGCTTCGACTTGTTCGTTTTCCTGGGGATAAGCTACGGATGAGAAGCTCTTGTGAATTCCGTGCTCTTGGCACCAGTTGGAGAACTCCTCGCTGTCAAACTGAAGTCCATTGTCCGATATAATTTTGAATGGGACTCCGTACCTGCATAGAACATTTTTGATCAAGAAGTTAATAACTTTCGCTGATGATACTTTATTTAGGGGTTCTGCTTCCACCCATTTGGTGAAATAATCGACCGCCACTATAGCATATTTGGCCCCGCCTCGGCCCATTGGCAGCTCGCCAATCAAGTCAATTCCCCATACTGCAAAGGGCCAAGGGCTGGTCATTTGAGTAATCTCGGTTTTTGGTAGCCGTGGAATCTTAGCAAACTTTTGGCATCTGTCACATTTTCTGACGAAATCTAAGGTGTCCTTGCTTAAGGTGGGCCAGAAATATCCATATCGGAGTATCTTCTTGGCCAAAGTTTGCCCTCCGGTGTGATCTTCGCAGCTTCCTTGATGAATGTTGGATAAGATTTCCTTGGCTTCCCTTCCAGCGACACACCTTAATAAGGGGTTGGAGAAGCCGCGCCGATAGAGGTTGCCCTCTTATATTGTGTAGCGGGAAGCTTTCCTCAAGATTTTCCTGATTTTGTTACGCCCGTTGGGTAGTGTGCCATTTTGTAAGTAGTCTCGGATGGGAGTCATCCAAGTTGCTTCTTCGGTTGCAGCTATCAGATTCACTTGCTCAAAACTTGGGGTCAGTTGCTTTGAGATGGTTACCGCTCCGGAAATAGCGCCGTCCCTCATGCTAGCTTGCTTTGCCAATTCGTCGGCCTCTTGGTTCTCTTACCGAGGGATGTGTTTGACTAAGTAGTGGTCCAATCGACTGAGAAGTAACTTTCTCTTCCTTAAATATGCTATGAGTCGTTCTTCTCGAGCCTGGAATTCTCCTAGTATTTGATTAACAATAAGTTGAGAATCACTATGAAGACACAAAGAATTGGCTCCAATTTCTAAGGCAAGTTCTAATCCAGCTATCACTGCTTCATATTCTGCATCGTTGTTGGTGGCAGTGAACTCCAACCTTATAGCATAGTGCAGCTTATTTCCCCTGGGAGTGATTATTACCACACCTGCCCCCGAGACTTGTTCGTTTGATGCACCATCCACAAAGAGATTCCACTTGATGTCTTCTGCTATTTCCAATTGCTCCTTATCTTCGTTGGTAATGAATTCTGCAACGAAATCAGCCATGGCGTGTCCCTTGATGGCGGTGCGAGGGTGATAGGTGATATCATACTAACTTAGTTCAATGCACCATTTAAGTAGTCGCCCAGAAGTGTCGGGACGATGGAGTACCTGCCTCAGTGGTTGATCGGCCAGAAATTTGATGGAATGGGACTGGAAGTAGTGACGCAGTTTCCATGACGTGATTAGTAAACAGTATGCTAGCTTCTCAAGTTTAGGATATCTGACTTCTGCCCCCGTAAACCTCTTACTTACGAAGTAAACTGGCCGCTGCGTGCGGTTGTCTTCCCTTACCAAGGCAGCACTTAGGGCGTGAGATGACACAGCAAGGTATAGGTATAACTCTTCGCCTTCGCTTGGAGTCGAGAGTACCGGTGGTTTCTGGAGGTGTTCGATTAAGTTAAGGAAAGCGGTTAAGCATTCGTCAGTCCATTCGAACTTTCCTTTGTCTTTCTTTAGAGCTTCGAAAAAGGGGACGCACTTGTCCGTTGCTTTGGAGATGAATCGGCATATGGCGGCCACTTTTCCATTCAGGCTTTGCATTTCCTTTCGAGTGGAAGGTATCTTGATATCCCTTAGCGCTCGGACTTGTTCAGGGTTTGCTTCAATCCCTCTGGCATGGACGATGAATCCCAAGAATTTTCCTGATGATACTCCGAAGGAGCATTTTAGAGGATTCAACTTCATTCCATACTGGCGAAGTACTTGAAACATCTCGCCTAGGTGGCTTACGTGATCGTCGACTTTCCTTGACTTTACCAGCATGTCATCCACATATACTTCCATAGTTTGTTCTATTAGCCCTGCAAACATCTTGTTGACGAGGCGCTGGTAGGTGGCTCCTGCATTTTTAAGTCCGAAAGGCATTACCTTATAGCAGTATAAACCCCGGTCAGTGATGAAACTAGTGTGGTCTTGATCGGGAGTATGCATAGGAATTTGGTTATATCCTGAGTATGCGTCCATAAAAGATAAGAGCTCGTGCCCGGCTGTGCTGTCTACAAGTTGGTCGATTCGGGGAAGTGGGAAGCAATCCTTTGGGCAGGCGTCGTTTAGGTTGGAGAAGTCAATGCATGTTCTCCACTTCCCATTAGCCTTCTTTACCAGTACCGGGTTAGCGATCCATTCCGGGTAGATGGCTTCTCGTATGAAGTCATTGGCAAGTAGATTCTTTACTTCTTCATCGAGGGCTGCTGATCGCTCTGCCCCCATACTTCTCTTTTTTGTTTTACGGGCGCCTTGGTAGGATCAATGTTTAGTACGTGGCATGCTACGTCAGGGGAGATTCCGGTCATGTCAGCGTGTGACCATGCGAATACATCCAAGTTGTGGCGGAGAAAGTCGATGAGTTGCTCCTTCAACTCTGCTTTTAGTTGGGACCCAATTTTCAATAGTCTACTCGAGTCATGTTTGTCTACAGATACAAATTCCATAGCCTCTGCAGGCTCGGCGGTGGCCTCCTCCTCTTTGTCCATGGGGTCTAATTCATTGAAAGGATCGCTGGTATATCGAAGAGGAGGGGCTTTCTTTAGTTGCTATGCTTCCAAACTTTTTATGCAGAGGGCAACCTCTGCACCCTTCCCTTTATCCTTCCTGAGATTGTTGCGAAGTTCTATTACATAGCAATCTCGAGCAACGTCCTGGTCTCCCTCTACTTCCCCTACTCCATTGTCCGTTGGAAATTTCATCTTTAGGCACCATGGGGCCAGGACAATTTGGAAGTCAGACAAGGCTGGCCTTCCTAAGAAAGCGTTGTAGGCCGAGTGGTTTTCTATTAGCACAAATGTCTGTTTCCGCACAACGGAGCGGGGATGACTTCCAATTTCAACAAAGAGGTCCAGTTGCCCGAGGGGCAGCTTCGCATCTCCAGTGAAACCGTGTAGTGGTTTATTGCAGGGAGATACATCCTTCATTGATAGTTTCATTTTGTCGAATGCATGTTTGAATAGGATATTTACTGAGCTTCCAGTGTCTACTAGAATTCGGTAAACTTCGGCGGGACCGATCCGGGCAGAGATAACCATGGGATCCATGTGAGGGTATTGCCTTCCTTCTAGGTCACGCTTACCGAATGTGATGTCATCACTTTCTTTCCGCTTCGGGTGGCGCTCTTCTATAACCGAATTGACACGGTCTTTATTGTCTCTAAGCGACTTTCCATATCTTTCCATCTCTTTCCATCTTCTGTCTGTGATGTGCGGTCCTCCCGAGATGGTATGGACCACTATCTTCTCTTGACTAGAGCCGCTAGTGTTGCGGTTTCCTCTGCCGATCTCCGATGAGGGTAGCCTTGGGTTCTCATTGGCAGGAGCTGGAGTCCTGTCCTGACCTTTTACATAGCGTTCCAGTTTCTTCCTTCTGATGTGTTCTTCAATCAAGTCCCGGAGATGATGGCACTCATTGGTATCATGCCCATGAGATTCGTGGAAGCGGCAGAACTTTCCAGACTTCTGCGCGTTATCTGATTCCTTCTTGTATGGTGGGCGTTTGTATCTAACTTCGCCTTCGGTGGCAAGGAAGATGTTTTCGACGGTTTCGTTCAAAGGAGTGTAAGTGTCGAATCTCGATCCTGGCCGATATAGGCGCTTTTCTCCCTTCTTGCCCCGGCATTGTCTCTGGAATCATTTCTTCGAACGTCCTTTGCCACAGCAGTCGCGTTGCTGTGAGTTGCCTTATTTTGTTGTCCTGACTGCCCCTCAACGACAGCATCCTCAAGCCTCATATATTTCCCGGCTTCATGGAAGAAATCGGGTAAAGTAGCTGGTTTTTCTTTTGTCAACCTTCTAGCAAATTTAGTATCCGGATGCACACCACTACAGAGGGCCATTAGGATAAGCTTCTCATCGGCATCTTGGACTGCGGCTGCTGCGGCATTGAATCGGGTTAGGTATTGCTGCAGTTTCTCTCCAGGTTTCTGTTTGATACTAGATAAGGAATAAGCATCCTTGGGTTGTTCCACATGAATGCGGAACTGACTGATAAACTTTTCTTTCAACATTTCCCACGAGCTGATGGATCCCTGGGGTAAATGACAGAACCAGGAGGTAGCGAGATCTGCTAAGAATAGTGGAAAGCATTTGCACAGTACTCCCTCTGTCGCTCCACTCAATAGCATATGATGTGTGTATCTCTGTAAGTGTACAATGGGGTCGGAGGTCCCTTTGTAGGGTTCCATTGTTGGCATCTTCCATTCTCGGGGGGTGATAGCAATTTCGATATTGCGGGCGAAAGGGCTGGTTACCCTAGCGCCTATCCCTCGATCTCTTTGTTCCCGTTGGATGCACTCTCTGAACAAGCGTGCCATCCTTTCATCAGAATTTGGAGCAGACAGGAATGAGTTTGGTTCTACTCTGTGGGACTGATTCCGTCCGGATGACCTGTAGGGATGGTACCGTCTATCATCCCTGATATTTTCCAATGGCTGTCTTTGGTCTTCTGGGAGCATGCTAGGATCAGCTACAGCTGGCCCTTGCCTCGATCTTCCCCTGCTGGGTTCTGATCTAAGCACTTCCTCGGGTCAAACTTCGGGCTGGATTCTAGCTTGGCCCCGTTAACTGGCGTTTCCGTGGTTAGGCAGCATGACAGGCTCAGCTACAGTTGACCTCCGCCTGGTACCTCCCCCGTTGGGTTCGGTTCCAAGCGTTTCCTCAGGCCTAACTTTGGGCTGTGCTCAATCTCGGCTCCTACCATGGCCGCTTCTGTTGTTAGCTCCTTCGAAGAAGGAAGATCTTTGTTGTCTCCGAGACCCTCCGGACTGGGATTCTCCCCATGATTCAGTGTTGCGGTTGGATTCTTCAGCATCCCTTAAGCGTGACATGAGATGGTCCACCAAAGCTTCTTGCTGGGATGTGAAGCGGTTAGTCACTTCCGCCACAACCCTGTCTAGATCTGCCCTAGTGATTGCTGTCGGCTGTTCCGCGGCAGGGGTGGTCAGATTTGCCTGACCTTCATCTGGCACTGCTGTTGGAAGGGGACGATTCACCTGGTCTGTGACCACTGGATCTGGAAGACTGCTAGTTGCGATGTTTTTCCCTTTGTTAACATCTTTCTTCTGCTTGGGAGGCATTCTTTCCAAGCAATGAACGATGCTATTAGGAAGAATGTTAAGTGGAAGAAGCGGGAGGTCCTGAGTTCAACTCTCAATGAAAGCACCAAAAATGTTTGCACAAAAAAATGGACAAACACCTCAAAGTCGTATGATTTAATAGATTTGATGTTGTTCTTAGTGATTTGGGTGATTTGTGCAAATATATGAAAAGTAGGGGCTAAACTGTAAAAGACACGCAGATTTATAGTGGTTCAGCCAGAATATGCCTACGTCCACTTTATATGTTATTTCTCTTTTCTTGTTTAGATTACAAGTACAAAGCTTTGATACCAGTAAAAGAAAGTTGTTTGAAAGTTCTCTCCGTGCTTGAGCTCTCAAACTTGTCCCCATTGTTGTACCCCTGCCCCTCTATTTATAGAGTGAGGTTGGGGGCAGGGATCTTGGATGTATATAGCAGCTGGCGGGCCTGGGCTGATGTAATCTAGCCTGGTGGAGTTGGTCCGGTTTACCTTGGTTCGGTGGAAGGAGATGAGTGGACCGGTGGAGCTTTGGTTCGGTGGTAGGAGTATGGTGGACCGGTGGAGCTTTGGTTCGGCAGCGAGCAAGGTCTGGTTCGTTGGAAGACGGAGAAGGATGTTGGTTCGGTAGGTGTGCTTTATGGTTTGATTCGGCGATGATGAAGATGGAGTTAGTTTGGACCGGTGGTCTCCTCTTCCTGGGTCGGTGGTGTGTAGGAAATGCACCCAACAGGATCTGAAGAGATTTTTCGCTCTTAAAAAGGAGGTGGATAAACTCAAGGACAATGGATTTATTCACGATGCCCTCTACCCTAAATGGATATCTAATCCTATACTTGTGAGAAAGGCAAACGAGAAACGGAGAACATGCGTTGACTACTCGACTTGAACAAGGCATCCCCAAAAGGGAGTTTTCCCCTTTCAAGGATCGACCAGCTGGTAGACTCGACTATGGGACACGAATTGCTATCTTTCATGGATGCCTACTCAGGATATACCAAATTCCGATGCACATTCCCGTTCAAGAGCACACCAGCTTTATTACCGATGCTGGATTATATTGCTATGTGATGATGCTTTTTAGGCTAAGGAATGCAAGAGCGACCTACCAGCGCCTAGTTAATAGAATGTTTAAAGATCAAATCGAAAAAACGATGGAGATATATGTGGATGATATGCTTGTGAAGTCATGATAGTCTACCGACCACATTGGGAACTTGGTAGAAATTTTCGACATCCTCCGACATTATAAAATGAAGATTAATCCTCTGAAATGTTCCTTTGGCATTGCATCAGGAAAGTTTTGGGGTTTCATCGTTAATGCCAGCATAATTGAAGTTAATCCCGAGAAGATGCAAGATATTTGGAATATCCAAGCGCCAATGACTAACAAACAAGTACAGAGCCTAAATGGGATGGTCGCTGCCTTAAGCTAATTCATTTCCAAAGATATCGATAAATGCATTCCTTTCTTTGACTTGATTAGGTGACGAAAAGGAATTTTGAATGGACATAGGATTATAAAGACGCATTTCAAGCTTTGGTGAACCACTTGGAGAGACCCCCTATCTTATCAAAGCCAGTGGAACATGAAGATTTATATATCTACTTAGCTGTGTCGGTACATGCTACAAGTGTCGCGCTGCTTTGTGAAGAGAATCGAATTCAAAAGACCAGTCTATTATGTTAGCAAGTGATTGACATAGGCTGAAAGAAAATATCCGAAGATAGAGAAACTGGCATACTACTTGCTGATTGGATCATGAATGCTTTGCCCTTAATTTCTGGCACACCCTATTAATGTTTACACCAACTAGTCGTTACGATAGGTCTTGTAGCGACCTGAGACGTTTGAAAGGTTACTCAAATGAAATATCAAACTTTGCCAATTCGATATCACTTATCTTACTCGGAGGACTATCCAAGGTTAGGCACTAGTTGATTTTATAGCAGAATTTAATGCACATAATGATTTCCCAAAGAGCAGTGAAATCCCTACCATACGATGGAAGTTGTATATAGATGGAGCATCCAACGATCATTATTCTGGAGCTGGAATTGTGCTTGTAACTCCTAAAAATCGGTCAATTTGCTATGCTTTAAAGCTTGATTTCCAGGAAACAAACAACGAAGCCAAGTACGAGGCTCTGATTGCTGGACTTAAGCTTGCTAGAGAACTGGGAATAAAGTCTCTTGAAATCTTTTGCGACTCATAATTGGTAGTATACCAAGTCAGGGAAGATTATCAAGCTAAAGGACAACGACTAACTCCATACCTTACCAAAGTCCAAGAGTTGTTGACTGACTTTGAGTATTATGACATTATGTATATTCCTCGAGATCAAAATAGAGAGGCTGATTCATTGGCAAAGTTTGCTAGCACTGGGGATGCACAACAGATGGGCTTGGTTCCGGTCGAGGTATTAAGTGCTTCGAGTATAAGCTTGATGGAAATTGACTGAGTATCAGAGACGGAACTTGAGAAGGAATTGTGGATGACTTCGATTAAAGATTATTTGCTACATGGAGTTCTTCCCAAATGAAGGAATGAAAAGCGACAAATCCTTCGCAAAGCTTCATGGTATATTATACAGGAAGGAGTTATGTATAGAAACGATTTCTCTGTTCCCCTTCTCCGGTGTATCGCTCATGATGAAATAAAATGAGTCGTAAAGGAAATTCATGAAGGGGAATTTGGCGATCACACTCGGGGGCAAACCCTAGCAAAGAAGATACTCCGTTATGGGTATTATTGGTTGGCCATTAATCGAGACGTTGCCGATTACATAAGGCGATGCGATAGGTGCCAGATATATGCGAAAAATCCAAGAGCTCCACTGACAGAAATTACACAAATGATCAGCCCATGGCCATTTGCCATGTGGGGTACAGATATTATCGGTTCCTAACCAATCTCTAAAGGTGGTGCAAAGTATGTTATTGTCGTAGTTGATTACTTTACCAAATAGACCGAGGCAGAACCTTTAGCCACGATCACAACCAAGAAAGTAATCAACTTCATTATCTGGAACATTATCTGTCGTTTTGGTCTTCCACAAACTATTTTAGTAGATAATGGAACTTAATTCGACAGTACTGAATTTAAAGATTTCTGTCGTCGGTATCATATTGAAAAGCGGTTTGCGGCAGTCGCTCACCCTCGAGAAAATGGACAAGTTGAAGCTGTGAGTAAAATCATAAAATCCATTCTAAAAAAGCGTTTGTAAGAGCTAGAGGCAAGTGGGTGGATGAACTCCCGACAGCACTATGGGCTTACAGGACCACCCATAATTCCACTACTGGTCATACTCCATTCGCCCTCGCTTACGACTTCGAGGCCACTATTCTTGTTGAGCTTGAAGTTCCTTCTCATCGAGTAACTTATTACGATCCCTGAACAAACAAAGATCTCCATTTGGAATCTCTAGACTTTATAGATGAGAAACGTGAGGAAGCTAATTTGAGGGCAGCTGCACACCGACACCGAGTCGCTCGATACTACAACACTAAAATCCAACCTAGAACCTTTGAAGTCAACGATCTTATTTTTAAACGGGTTTTTCCTATCCCGTCACACATGAATCCAACTTAGGAAGGACCGTATGTCATTGAGCAGAGGTTTGGAGAGGGAACTTTCAATCTAGCGATTGTTGATGGCATTACACTCCCAAGGGCGTGGAATAGCGAGTATTTATGATGCTATTTCACTTAGTTTTCCTTTTTCATTCAGTCGTATTTAATTTAAGGATTTGCTTTAGCATTTGGTTTTTCAAATATGTAATGAGAAAAATTATGTCATTTCTTTCCATTCAGCAATAGAGCTTTCAATTTTCCATTATATCTGTGACCTGCCATTATAGTACATGTTAGTTGCAGTATACGACCAACTAAATCCCACTGTTCGATGGGACTGACATAATTCGGGAGTGATTGAGATTCGATCGGTCACTTGATGAGTCAAACCCCATATTTGAGGGCAGAAAAACCGACCAAAGAGAACTGAACTCGATAGTTTTCCGAATAATTCACGTCCCCAGAGTGCGGATATGAGTATAAATGCTAAGGTGGTGTGATTGATCACCTATGAAATAACTCATGTCCCCAGAGTGCGGATATGAGTATAGATGCTAAAAGTGTGTGATATGACCGCCTATTAATTAACTTTTATCCCCAGAGTATGGATATGAGTATAAACAAATAAATGAGTGCGGTTCGACCACTCGCTATTCCATAAACTCTAGCTTAAAACCAACAGGATGAATATAAACTCACTAAGGATGGAGTTTGAACATTCACTATCTAACTCCGCTAACTAAGACAGGGGGTAGGGGTATAATTACCAAATCGCTGAATTCGACGACGTAACACTAAGTCTTGAACCCAGCATTTGATACGACTCGATACCACGACCTCAGGAAGGCCTTGGGATGGATAAATCGAATCGATATCCAACCCAATAAGCAATGAATCACAAATACATTGAATAGAAAACATAATAGCTCGATCATTTAAACAAGCTCGTACGAGAATCCTACAGAGAATAAAAAATTCTTATTCTCACTAAACTTGCTGTTCACAATACAAGTTTGTCCAAAATGAGAAGTAAGAGTGGGGGTCGTACCCGTACAAACATGACCCAAAAAAAGAAAAAGGTAGCCATCCAAACCACATCACATCAACCCAATGATTACTTCTTGGATTTCCAATCTTTCTTTTGTTTCTTAGGAGTAGCTCCATCTGAACTGCCACTCGATCATCTCTTCGATCCCTTTTCACCTCGGCTTTTCTTTGAAGATACATCTTCAGTTATGTGGATCGAGGCGGCATCATCTTTAGAAGCAGGAGGGATAGAGGCACTCTCAACACTGGAAGTAGGGTGGAACCCATCTCGGGGAATTGCCCCGCCAGGTTGGATCATCTAGAGCGGGATAGGAATCAGCTCATTGAAATCCATATCAACAGGCTTAGCTTTCGCCTTCTTTTTCAACAACTCTTCCTTCTCAACGCGCTCTTTCATGCTGAGCTCATCAATAGGGTTGGAAGAGCCCGGAATCACGACATCCTCATCAAAAGGAATTCATGGTGTGGGCCGCCTCCTTCCTTAAACAATGCCTCCATGAATTGATCATCAATGACGAAGGTTTCTTCTTTTGAGCACCCTGAGCGGCCGAAGTTGTAACTTTAATGGATTATGTCACGATCGCTTGTGATCCCTATTGAGGCTCTTGTAAGGGAGGAGGAATGACACCCAATAGATTTAAAACTAAGAAAAAATAAGCGAAAAGGTGAGAAATATCAACAGATAATGCCCCAACTTTTTGAAAAATGGAAGATATCAGTGAAATACCTTCCTCGGTATGGCTCCCAAGTTGAGTCGAAATACCCTCAGAACTGCGTTCAGGAATTGGAGAAAGCCGAGGCTTGTTCGGATCATACCCAGGGATGGTTGAAGAATCTGCCATGCCTTGGGATAGTCTGGGTCGCGGGGCAATTTAGTTTTAACATTGGGTTGTGCCGACCCAGATCCTTCACCCACTTCATATGAAGAGGCAGCAATAGATTCTTTCTGAAGTGTAAGCTGGATATCCTACAATGTTTTGGGTTCATCGCCCAATAGCATGTCACATTCAAGTCTGGGTAGGTTGATTTCCTCAGTATTAAGGAGTCTCTTGTCCTTTGCAACAAGAAATTCACATGCGCCAGAGTTGGTCGGGGTAATTATTGCCAAGCCATGTTAGATTTCTACGCTTGAGAACGTTGGCGTTGTAAAGAATAAGAAGCGGGTGGAGCTCGTTCATTATCTCTTCCCTAACCTTATCCTTGGTATCTTCTACTTCGCGTTGAATGAGTGTATCAATACCTTTGGCCCTTTCAATAGCCGTATCTCTTTTAAGTCTAACACTCACCAGCTCATCACAAGCATCTTGGGTGATTTTTTGAGGATCATCTTTTTCCTTGTTTGCGTACTCGAGCTCAGCCTTGAGTTCCGCTATCTCCTTCAAGGCTGTAGATTTCTTTGCTGTGAGCTATATCTCTATCGAGTGTTATTTCTTGGTTTGGATGATGTAGCGCCTGGACCATATCAAGATGACTGGACTTCATCTCCTCCATGGATTTGACAGCAACATTAGCTTTTCCCTCGGCCTCTGCTAGGGAGTCCTAGAAGCCACTAACTCGTTTTTCAAAGTATTGATTATTCTTTTATTTTGAGCTTCCTGGCGTTTTAACTTTTCAATTTCCGCCGCACGCTCGAAAGATACTTTCTACTTTTTCTCTACTGCTTTCATCAATTAACGGTAGTACTTGTGGATATCAATAACACAATCGATAGTTTTGTTTTTGACATGGTCTGGGACCCTCTTCAGATTAGGAGGAAAAAAGAACCCTTCAAAGCATAGGTTTGGAAACTCTTCTCGAAGTTGTTCCATGTGAGCAACTGGATCAATCAAAGGATCTTCGGCAGCAATTTCGACTTCATTACTTTCCTACCGGGCCTGTAAGCAACAACATGTTCGCTATAGCATCGACGATCACTGGACCACTGAGAGTGAGAAGGAACTAAAGGCTATGGAGGAATCGAGATGGGAGGGGGACCACGAGAGGGATCGATAGGTGGGTCTCGGCGATCAGTTGGCTTTTCGGAACCTTTTGTAGGAGGGGACCCAGATCTTGATCGATATTTACTTTGAGAGGGTTTATCCCTATCACTCCTATCTTGATGACCACAGTCCCGATCGGAGCGGTAACTAGGATCATAATACTATCAACTACCAGGTTGAAGGTATGAACTAGAGCATAAACCACAGGATTGGTGGTATATATCCTGAAGAGAATCAAACATGTTCCTTTTCTTCACCATCGTTTCTGCAAAGGAAAATAGAAGTTAATCAACTTTAAGCATTAAAAGGCACAAGTTGAGCATAATGCAATATTGAGGGGTGCAAGTGTGTGCAAGTACCCTTTTGTTACTCCCCGACAGACCAGGTGTAGGAGCTTTGCTCATTGGAGTAACTTCCCCTTTAGAAGTTGGAATTTCAGTGCCAGCTCTGGTGGGAGATTCCAACCCCTCAATACTCACGTCAGTGAAGTGGAAAACATCAAGGTCATGCGGTATTCGCAGACCAGGCAAAGAATTAAGTGGCAGAGTTGAATGCTCTGACGGTTGAGAAGAGGATTCATCTTGAACAACTTTAGGAGCCATCGACGACTTGAGTTGATCAGAAAGGCGAATTTTGGGAAATTTATAAACAAATGTTTTCTTTTTCCTTCTATTGAGAGCTAAAGGCTGTGAGGTCTGTGAGGATCTGACCTCGACTCCAAGACTAGATTCGTCGTTATTGTGACCGGGCACATCGCTTTTATCTCCTTCAATATCAATGCCAGTGAATTCCTAAGCACCCATGGCTGGGGGTACGACGTGATCGATTCGATTGCCCCTTTGACCGGTTGCAGGGCATGGTCTTACCCTTACAGTTTGAGCAACTTTTGTTAGCCCTACGCAAGGCCCTCTTCTATCAAACAAAAGGTAATAGGGTGTTCATCCGTAAGAAGATATTCAATGTTCTGGTCTTTAGGCAGTGCATTTTTGAGAGTCATGACCACCTCCTCATAAAGATTACCACTGGGCTGATGGTGCCTGTAAAAAATTACTTAGTCAGGAGAATTTGACACTTACATCACGCTAATATAAAGATGGTCGATAACACTTACATCTTTCCAGCTATAGTTGAGCAAAACCGAGAGGACATCGAACAAAGAACCACTCGCTTTTAAAAGCACTTAATTTATTACATGGGCTAGTGAGAATCTGACACTTTTTCGTTCACTAACTCAAGAAATGTAAACAAAAGACTCCCTGTCCGTTGCTTGAAAGAGAATATGAACCAAATGTCATCGATGGTTGGAGGACGATGCAAGAACTCCATAACATATACATATAATTGAGAATGGGTAGCCATTCGGATGAAGCTGCACTGGAGCTATCCTTAGATAATGGATTTCCCAGATGTACGAATTAAATGGCGGGATGCATCCAGCCCAGCACATGAATTTGTTGCATGCCGTATATCCTTCAAGAGGTCTATCAGCCCTATCATCTTGCGACGAAACCAATATATCATCAAAGGAAATTCAATGCCTTACACAGATTCGGCGAAGGAACGATGCAGTTTGAGTTTCACGATCGATTGACATTGAGTGAAGGTTCAATTTTTATATTGAAGTCACTGGTAAGCTCTAAGAAAACAGCCGCAGGCATTGGTTTATGTCAAAGTTCAAATGTCATATATTACCGAATATGGAGTTCAAGTACTATACAAGTCATATGAGTTCACTTGAATTTGCAAGGCCGAAGCTCATCGTTGGATTCCAGTTTATTTAATTAAGTTCCACTCTTAAGGTTCATATGCAGATAATTGATCATTCATTTTAGCAACACCAATCATTCCCCATGCCTCACTACCAGCTGTTCAACTTAACTCTCCTAAATCGATTATTTGAGCTTCACCCCAACTGATCATTCCTATGCCTAGTCCTACGACCGTTCCTCATCGATTCATTCCCATTGATCGTTCTCTTTATCTTCTAAACCGATCGTTGTCTCTACTCCATCTTCCTCGATTCCCATCCTCTCCAACTTGATTTTGATCGAATGACTCCACCAACTAAACTAACTAATATAAGATTTAGGGCACTCGAAATCTCATCCTTGAATCATAAAGCGAGTTCAAGTCATTCTACCTAAGTGTGAGATCTAAAGGAAAAAGGTAGACTCGAATTCGATTCAAAGTGAGATCTGAAGCAACAGCAATGGATAAGAGAAGAAGACGTTTGACTAAAGCTTGATTGAAGATAAGATGTTTCTTAGTTGGAGAATTCCGATCGTTGTTTGAAGCGATGAAAGAAAAGAGGGAGAAATATTCCTTCTTTTTCTTTTCTGGGTCAAAGTTTGAACGATACAAAAGTGAGAAGTGGAGATGGAAGTTGCTAAGTAAAATGCATTTACATGGATGGACAACCCGATCCTTCGTAGCCTAGAAATTACACCGATCATTATGAAACGAACCAAAATTTTGCAAGCCCAGAAACGGTTGGGCAAAATTATAAAAAATGGTTAAGGATGAAAGTTTTATAGGAAAAGCATATACCAATCATTTAACCTTTCAGATATACCGATCGTTCAAACTAGAATTCCTACCGATCGTTCCACCACCAAGAACGATCTGGAAACTCCTTTATGTGAACTAACGATCGGTAATGATCATATATATATATATATAAGATGACAACGATCGTAAATAGATAGGTACGAAAATCAATTTAGAGATAACGATTGGCCTTGGTCATTAGTTTTTTAAAGAAGAAAAAACTATCGTACAAAGGCAATCCAACTTTCCATTTAATGAATGACGATCAACCATGGATATTCACACAAGACAAGGAACAACTTTGAAACTTGACAACGACCTGTGGACATGCAATCGTGATTAGGAGTCAGGTATGGACACGTATACGAACCAATATACGTTCTAAAGTTCAATTTTTTGAAATCGATAGAAATTGAATTCGGACCTGGAATCAACCAAAGGAAGACAAAAAACCAAATTATTGTGGCCTGATAATCACCAAAAAAACAACAAGATGATCATCGATAAGCCGTGATCTAGTATTTATACTATTTGCAATCGACCAATGGTCATAATGAATGAAAGGAGACACGACCCTAAAAAAGAAAGCGACTCAACAAAAGGATAACGACCCTCAACAAGAAAGCGACTCAACAAAAGGATAACGATCATCCACGAACTAAATGGAATCCTTTTTCGACGATTGAAGTTTGTGACTTTTCAAAGCATGTCATTTTCGAACAAGACGTACTTTGGGGGTAAATGTTATCCCGCCTTTTGGCAAGGTCATGATATCATCAACTTGGCTAGAAACGGATGGTTACCAGCCTTGAGAATCAGTTGTATATGATACCATGGACGATAGTTGAGCAGATCTGGACCAGGACCCAATCGAGGTGCAATCAGTATAGAGTGGCAGGCATAGCTCCATGAAGCTATACTACAAATTTCAAGTCAATCGGAGTATATATGCTCAAGTTACGGACAAAGCAAGGGTTTATATGGATCAATTGGAAACGATCCATAAAACAACTTAAATCAATGAAGATCGATCAATATCTCAAAATCCACAAGGTAATTCACTTAAAAATTTCAAGGCATCTATATATTGAAGAATGGAGCCTATAAAAAAGATTGTAGGTCAAAAATCTAAGGTTCAAGAAGTGCCAATCGTTTTATGCCGATCCTTCCCAACGATCGGTGTAACTCAGCAAGCGATCCAGATGAAACAAAGATTGATTCATATCTCACAATCTTCAACTCAGAATGACTTCATATTTTAGGAGCAAGACAGAGAGGCATATGGGACCCTCCATAAACGATTGCATGGCAATCAGGAGCAAAAGTAACGATCGGTATAATTTATATCAATCATTCCAAAACAGCAAGTTATGTTCACCGTTGTTATGGTGGGCCCCTATGGACCTAGAGAGCCTTCTGCCGAAATCTTAGCGAAATATCTCGTTATCTCACCCTATAAACACAAACCTATTGGTTCATTTTCAGGATCTTTACGCTGCTTATTACTTTTTACTCTAGACTCCATTGTAATCAAGTGATAGCCTTGTTCTACTGTTGTAACCAGATTGACAAGAGAGTAATAAAGGATAATCTTCAAAGTGGACGTAGGCATACAACGCCGGACCGCTATAAACCTCTGTGTCTTTTATTACTACTTATTCTCTATTGCTTACTTGTTCTTTTACTCGGTTTAATATTAATTTTCTTCATTTATTTCTCTACAAAAACTAGTCTTAGGTGTTTGTAACCATTTTTGGTGCAAAAAGGGCAGAGTCCAGATGAAGGCCCGAAGGAGTTTGTAAAATTGCTAAGGCCACCGAGTTGTCATGTGATTTCGGTACCGACCTCTAATGTCGGTACCGAGTTTTATGGTTAGCCCCAATCTTGTGATGCTCTTTTGTACTACCCTCCCTACTTCATTTTGGCTTGTCCCATAATGTATTTTTGGATAGTTAATTGATATCGGCGACAGTTCCTTCATCACCTATTTTGTTCTATTGTTTTGACTGCTAGCTCTCCAATTCTATAAATTGGATGTTTAGAGTCCTTTGAAATCTCCTGGGATCACATAAAATAGGCAAAGGAAGACTCATGCAAAGTTTGAGCAAGAAATATGAAGATGCGTGAAGTCCATGCCAACATGAGAGGTCAGTGCCGACCTTTATCGTTGGCTCAATTGTGGTTGAATTTTCTATGAGTTGTTTCTATGCCCTATCTAGGTATGCCTCTAAGATTTCAAGTCGTTTTGTCTTCATATCAACGTTTTAACTCCTATAGGTTTCTTCTTAGTAAAAATCCCAATTAACATTTTCCCCCAGATTATGTTTTGTTGAAAACAAATGTTCTCTAGAAAGAGACAAGTCCTGGACTGCTATCCTGTGAATTCCAGCTGATTGCTTAAGTACCGTCTCGAGATGTTGCTTTCACTTGGCTCTAGTTTATCGTTTTCTATTCGTTTTCTACATGAATTGGACTCGAACCTCTTTTCTTGATATTGTCGATACTATTTGCATTTCGTAGCTTAGAGGCATCTTTATGTTATTAAGTTGGTTTATCGCAGTAAAATTTGAATGAATTTTGGCAAGACATAACATGTTGGCACCGACCTCTCTTGTCGGTACCGACATCTACACTTAGAAAATTTCTACCATTTTCTTATAACTGGGATTAAACCCCACTTTCCCATTCACTTGCTTACATTCCACGATTGCTCCTTATTGAATTCCTAATGTCGATTTGACTTGCTCCTTCAACCACCTTTGACCTATTCCTACTTCACCATCAGCCACCGCAGCATCCTTTGACATCGCGCGACCATCCAGCACCACCGCTAATACTAGGGCCACCCCTAGAAGCCTTGGTCCTGAATTCTTTCAAAACCCTAGGTCGAGCTCACGTAATTTCGATTCAAATTGAATGTGGGTTTGAATGATTGATTATGGGTGCACGATAGTGGTGAAGGTGATATGAGCCTAATAAATTTCAACTTATTGGGAGGAAATCGAATCCAAGTAAATGTAATTTGGGGATGAAATTAGAGTTTGGTCCGGTTGCATGCATATGACCCTAGATAAACTCAAGTCTTAGGGTTTGATTGTCTCTTGAGTGAAATTGGCTAAGTTCTATTCATTTTGTAGACTCCGATATGACAATTCCCCTTGGACTTGAGCGTATTGAAGGATTTCATTGTATTTCTTTTCTTGACCTGCACATTTAGTGATCCTAAAAAGAAAACTTTCCACATCGTTCCAGACAATGGACCCATTACCGATCGTCAATCGATAATGGGTAAGCATAGAGAGATAATTTCAAAGGACGATGCAGATTGCCTTTTCAAATGCGAGCAAGCTATCTACACTAGATGGTTCGTTTGCAGTGTTCGAGTCACTGAACTCACTTCATATAGATTGCTGCATTTTCCCCAGTCAGTTCTCAAAATCCAATTGGTCAACACTTTGGTTTCCTTTATATTTTGGGTGTTGGGTACACCGGCATGTTGTTCTAAGTTAAATTTACCTGACCGTGTTGAACGCCAAATTCTGCTATTTAGAATGACTCATTGAACAACTCGTCTCAATCCCAACGAAAGATCATCTACTCCTTCTAAGGTTCATCTACTATAGCTCTAGTTTCACCATCCGTTCCGGTCGGAATCAACCAACCTACGACTTTCGAATCTAAAGGCCAGATGGTTTTGATTGACCCCACTCCATGCCCATTGCCTGCAGGGTTAGTTATAAATGACACTCTGGAATGGGCGCCTACTACTTTGATAGCCCAGAGGCTCCAAAACATTTTATTTCAACATGACATTCCAGAGGGCGATGTCCGCTTGTCGGCATTAACTGAGTTCGCTCACAATCCCTCGTCGGGCTTCACAACATATAGTCGCTATATGTACCTCGATGGCTCCGTCCCTCCTTTCAATCCCCTTCTAATGAGATTTCTGCAAGAGGTCAGAATTTCCCCATTCCAGGTTCATTCGAATGAGCATGCCTTACTAAACTCGTTATATGCTCTATTCATGTGGAGATTTGGTCGGCCTCCATAGTTCAGTGAGCTCACCTGCCTCCTCACATTTAAGATGAGGAAGGACTGCCCATCCTTTGTGATAATAGAAGCATGGATGAGGTGCAAAGTTATTGAGAAGTTTCACAATAAACGATCTTACTTCAAGAATGAATACTTTTTTTGTTCAATGCCCAAAAGGATTTAACCATCTCTGGTGGAAAGGAAGCAAGCTTCTTTCCATTGATCTCTCCTATACTGGAACCTCTAAGTTCTTAACCTAACATATGCCCCTCATAGGTTTTTCTAAAAAGGTCAAGAAACCAGAGTACGTGAGAATGCTTGAAGACCTAAATCCTGTTAGAGTGAATCAATGTACAATCAAGTTCCTCCTAACGAACGAAAACCTACAAGAGTTTGGACTACTCCAACCGGGAAGAATAGCCATCACCGAAGTTTCAACGAGAAACAGCTCTAGATCGCAAACTCATTCTTAAGTTCCTTCTTGTAGTTCCAACAAGAACCCTTAAGCAGAGGAAGCGAAAAGTTCTTCACGTGAAGAACACTAGGAAGAAGCTATTGATACAAAGGTGGACAAGCCTGTGAGGGGTGATGAGGAAGAGGGCGTTGAGATAGGGGCTGATGAGCCCATAAAAGACAATGCACCCAGCCTTGAGAATGATAGCTGTAGGATACCCATAATCTCGAAGGAAGACGAACTAATTCAAAGGAGAGATGGGAAGCAACCATTGGTGGAAGAAGAGGAGGAGATCTCAAATGACGGAGATGATAGTGACTTTCACGCCACCGAGGAGGAGGAAGGTGAATCTTACGGTGAATCATCAAAGATGAGCCCCGGTCTCCCTAATCTTCCTTCTCCGGATTTGTTGACCACTGAAGCACTGAGTATCGAGCGTCCTATTTCTCCTCTTCTAAAACAAACAACCATTGAAACTCCACAGTCCATTGGAGGTCGAGCCACTGATGCGTTGACTTTCAAATTTTTTAAAGATATCTCCATCCATGTGAATAAGTTTGAGGATTTCTCAATTATCAAGATGATAGGCAAGACTAGCTTACATATCTACATATCTTCCAGTGCCTTTATAAGCGAAGGTGGCAGGACTCCAACATTGAAACCATGTCGATATGGTATAGTATATAGGGGGTCGTCGGCACTACACACTCCACTTTAGGATCACGGACACACATTTCAGTATCGAGTTATGTTTTGAAATTTGAGAGTTAACTTTATCTTTCTTTTTGTGTCAGGTTCCATGGGTCGTTGACTATACCATCAACTTCGCTAGAATACTAGCTCTTACGGGGATCAAACTCCAGATCTAGCCCTTTGCTCGTACCGCGAAACTGACGAGGAGAGAAAGAAGAGAAAAGATGATGAGGCCCGCCACTTAAAGAGAGCGCGTGAGAGAGGAGAGAAGAGAAAAAGGGATAATGAAGGTGATGCCCCTGGCGATATGCATGAGTGCCACAAGGATTCTCATGATCATCGGGGTACTTCGCTGTCAAGTGCTTCTCCCTATATCAAAGCTTAGACTGCCGTGATGCAGGAAATCCCATCCTCTTAGGCCATAACTATTGCAACTAGTTTTGCTTCTTCTAGTCGGGGCAATAAATTTCCACTTCCACCGAGTCCGCCCCAGCTTCAAGTTGCTTTCCCGCATCTCTTCTTGCACGGGGTTAAGTTTGATAAGAACATAAAGCTTACCAATAGAGCTACTTCCCTCCGGAATCTCGAGGCGGTTTGCGAGGATTTAGAGGCTTGGTTTGAGTGCCAAAGTCTTGTACGAGCCCTTTTTAACGTTAACCGCATCAACTACTAAGAAATTCTTTCATTTAAGGTAGAAAGGAATGCTTACGAAAGAGTAGTCAAGGATCATGACAATGAGATAGCTTAGTTGTAGATTGAGAGAGACACAACCTTAAAAGGAAAAGCTTCCAGTGGTAAGTATCTAACTAAAGCAAGTCGAGCTCATAAAAGAGCACTTCTCTTGATCAATGACCAGCTCAAAGAATCCAACAGGGAGTCTGGCAAGTTGAAAGAGAAAGTCACTAAAAGAGAATAGGCTTTAAAGGCCTGGGACTAAACTATTGCTGAACAGCATACCACCACTACTGAGCAAGCAGCCAAAGTCACTTGATTTTGTGAGGAGAATGTGAATCTAGCTAAGGAGAAGGAACATATTTCTTTTGATAAACTGGTGGCTAAGATTGACCATTTGGTCACACGATCAGAGCTATCAAATCTTCAAGAGGAGCATAATGAAGCAATGAGCCAAATGGATGCTAGCATGCTACATCTCTATACTTGCAATGCTATGAACAAGGGTAGTTTGAAGTGGCTTGGAAACAATTATCCCTGGGCTCTTGCTATGGTTTGTGAAGAAGTATTAGTTAGATAAGAGCGAGCTGGGGATATGCGATATGAAGAAGAGTTAATGGCGGCTTATCTCAATTATGAGGACATAAACTACCTAGCGGCTGGTAGGGAGATTATACAAGAAGAGAGAAGGAAGGATGCCACTGATGTTGCCACTAAAGCTCTTACTGGCCCAAGCTCTTCGGGTCAGGGTGAAATTTCTGTTCTTAAATCTCAAGGGCATACAACAACAATTCTGGTGTCCACATCTGTTAGCTCCGAAGTTGCCCAAACGCATCCATCTTTCGAAGCTCTGTGTGAACCATACTTTTCTCCAACTATTAAGCAACCCATTGAAATAGGGACCGGAGCATGGGATTTCGAAGTTCAAGTTCATAAGAAAACTCTTGGTTCAGGTATTTCCCTTGTTTCTCTAGTACTCCAAAAGCTCAAGTTCACTCCAAAGTCCTTTACTAAGCTATACAACCATGGTTCCCTACTTGTAGGTCAATTATCCCTTCCCCTCCTCCTCTAGCTACATAGGGCTCGTGAGCCTTTACCATCTTTACCTCTTCCACCGCCGTCTCTGAAGGGGCTTTGGGTACAATTCTTGTCTCAATTTCCGGGCCTGGACCCAATTCTAAGCAAATATCGACACTATAGAACCTGGAGGACATCTCCATGTCTCTGGAATAAGAAGTGGCAGCGAAAGTCAGACCCAACTGATAAATAGACGATGGTAGTGAGACTTAAGAAGGAAAAGGAAGGACTGTAGGAAAAGAAGGAGAAGGAGGAAGCAAGGTGCAAGACTCCGACTACTATCAAGCTCCAAATGTCAAAGAATGGAGACGCTGTTATAGGAGGTTTTGAGTGGTCTGGTCCTGCTATGGGGAGAGAGTCTGCACTCTTGGAGGGTGTGACTACCTTTGGCAAGGAGAGCAAGGACGGTAAAGGTAGCCATAGTGGGAAGAAATTATGACTTGACCAAGTTCCGGTGGAGGGGAGCACCTACAATTTTTGTATATTTTTGAGTCGATCGAGTTTGTACAAGTATAGAGTCTGTACTTTTTTTTTATTTGGTTTTTTGTTGTGTGATATCCGAAACTGGTCGGCATTGTGCAGGGCAGCCCCTGTTGTTTGTTAAGCTTGTACATAAAATGGTATTAGTAATGAAAGATTGTCGTTTCCATTGTAATATCTCTTGTGTATTTTTCCTGCATTCTATGTACCGTGCTTGTTTATAATAACTGCCTATGAATATTATACGATTGCCTGCACTACAATTTCATATATCGTATACTTCTATGTTTATGCCATATCTTTATTTACTGCAACTCTGTGCATGTAAATTGTATTCATGCATTTATCTAGCATAGTGTATTACTTAGCTCCGTTATGATTTGCCAAAATACTCTGTTTGGCATAAGAAAACTGTGGTGTATCATAGTTTAGCCTATGCGGACCATGCGTTGGGGGTATGTATGCTCCCTACATCATAGGACTGGTTACTTCGAACTCAGCATTCATGCAATTGTTTGGAGATCGATTGTTCTGCGTAACTCGTTTGGTTGCCCCCAATCAGGGTTGCATAGTAGGCTCCTATCTCCAAGAACCCATGGCCCTGATGCTCGATTCTGAGCATTTTATTCCTTGATTATGATCGGATTCTTCCAAGTTCAGTGTTGAGTTTCTGTTTGTACACCAGTCTTTGTCTTTGGAGACTTTCGAATAGCTCAAGTCCTTGGACTTTTCTTCTGTGTTACCACTGATCCAACGATTTGGACTTTCATAATACTGTGGTAGCAATGCTGATTTCCACCAATCCTGTGATAGAAAACTTTCCCGACGCTGCCGGAGCAATGTTGGTGTATAGAAAGTTTGGATGAGCTCTCGGTGTTATCCATGGAACATCGATTACTAGAGAACAAAAGGATTTCTCTGTGTTGCCAGGGCATCACTTGTACTTAGGAAATTTCGAATCGATTATACCGTCGATCCGATAGTTCGAGGGTCTATACTCCCTATTCAGAGATTGGGAAGTATTTTCTTGGTCGTGTGGGATGTGTGTTGCTTACAAGAACGCGGTTCCATCTATTCTAGAAGTGACGTTTGGCTTATTGATGGTGCATGAGGGGTTTTGCATACTTGGACACGGTTCCCGATCGAAGCAGCGGTTTACGGCTTATCAGTGGCATACAAGGTGTACTGCATACTTGAACACAGTTCCGTAGGCTTGACGACATGTAGCTTATTGGTGGCGCACAGAGAGTATTGCATACCTGAACACAGTTCCATTAGTTCAAGTAATATCGTATGGCTTATTGGTGGTGCACAAGGAGATGGGCATTCCCGACATTGCCGGAGCAATTCCAGTTCTCAGAAGGCATGGATCGATTTTCCCCATTGATTCGGTGGTTTGAGTCGATTTTCCCCATCGACTCAGCAGTTTGCTTACAAGAACACAGCTCCATTGGATCAAGAAGCGAGATATATTATTAATAAAAGGAAAGGCATGTCCTACCTATTTATAATTCCCCCAGTGTCTCGGGATGGCTTATTTATGAAAATAGAAAATACATTGATAAGTATTAAATATAGTAGTACCACAGTGAGTTGATGTTCCAAGCAAGGGGAATTAGAATTCCATCGACCATCGTCGGCTTGAATGTTCCATCTCTAAGTTTCTGGCCGATCACGTAGGGTCCTTCCCAGTTTGGGCCAAGTACTTCCGTACTTGGGAAGATCCATTTCAGGAAGAGATCTCCTATGTCAAAGGTATGGTTTCGAACCTTGGTGTTGAAATGTCGTGCCACTCTTTTCTGGTGAGCAGCAATTCTAAGCTTAGCTTCCTCCCTCTTCTCATCGATCTGCTCAAGTGATTCGAGCAGTATTTGCTCGTTTTCTCTTTGATTGAAATGCTATCTGCGATGAGAGGGGACTTCCAGTTCCATTGATATCATAGCTTCTAAACAATAATCTAAAGCGACGGTGGAGTATCCAAATACAGATTTGTGTGTCAGCCTGTATGCCCATAGTGCAAGCAGAAATACATCAACCTAGTTCCCTTTTGCTTTTGCTAGCCATTTCTTTATGGTAGATTTGATGATTTTGTTCACTGCCTCCACTTGGCAGTTTGCTTGTGGGTGCGCTACCATGGAAAAGCTCTTCTTAATCCGATAAAGCTTGTAGAAATTTTTGAATTTAGCACCCTCGAACTGAGTTCCATTATCCATGTTGATTTCCTATGGTACTCCAAACCTACAAATAATGCTTTTAGTTACATTTTAATTACTTTTTTAGTACTTATCATGGCAAGCGGTTCTGCTTTGGCCCACTTTGTAAAGTAATCGATTGCAATGCTGGCGTATTTAGCTCCTCTTTTTGTTATTAGTAACACCTTGATTAGAACGATTCCCCAGATTGCAAATGGCTATGGGCAGACCATTTGCGTTAGTTCCATAGATGAGGTTAATAGAATCTTCGCAAATCTCTGGCATCGATCAAATCGTCTGGAATAGTTTGTCGCATCTTGGTTTATTGTTGGCCAAAAGTATCCATAGCGGAGAGCCTTTTTGCAAATATTGGCCCCTTGGTGTGGTCAAAGCAACTGCCTTTGCGAATTTTCATAAGGATTTTCTTAGCTTCATTCTTGGTCACATACCTGAGTAAGGGAGCGGAGAACCCTCTCTAATACAGTACTCTATCTTGCATTACAAATCATGGTGCCTTTCGAAGGAGTTTTTTTCATCCGTTTCGGTCCCTTGGGAGTATTCCCCTAACTAGGTAGTCCTTGATCAGTGTCATCCATGACTCCCTCTCTTCTAGGGATTCCAGAAACCAATCGATATCCATCTGATCTATGATGGGAGCCGGTAATACTTCCGCTGGAACCAGTCTCAGCGACTATGCGACTTCGGAACTACCGGCTTTGCCAAGTGATCAGCCTTCACATTCTGCTCCTTGGGAATATGAGTTATCGTGTAATGTTCGATATCATTGAGCAATTCCCATGCCTTTGACAACTAAGGGGCAAGGTTCGCACCCGTAGCCTAATACTCCTATTTCACTTGACACACGAGTAACTGAGACAGAGTATATATGGGGAGCTGTAATTTCGAGTTCCTTCACAATCTTCAGCTCCATTATTAATGCTTCGTACTCTGCCTCATTGTTAGTAGTAGGAAATTCTAATCTTAAAGCATAACAGGTCGACTGTCGTTCGGGCGTTTCAAGCACGACTCCCACTCTTGAGTAGAATTCGTTTGATGCACCATCGACAAATAATTTCCATTGTGATGCTACAACCACCGTGTCCTCCTCCTCGTCATCTCGAATTGTGAACTCGACGATGAAGTCCGCCAACGCTTGTCCATTGGTCGCTCTTAAGGAATGACAAGTCACCTCGTACTGGCTTAACCCAATATTCCATTTTATAAGTTGTCCTGAAGTCTCGGTCGGTAAAGAACCTGTTTCAAGGGTTGGTCTATCAACACCTTGATGTGGTGAGCTTGAAAATATGGCCGCAGCTTCTTGATGCTATCAGCAAGCAGTACGCTAATTTTTCTTGCTCTAGGTAGTTTTGTTTAGATCCGGTGAACCGTTTGTTGATGTAGTAGACGGGACGTTGAATCCTTGCCTCCTCACGCAAAGTGTTACACTTAGCGCATGAGCTAACACTGCCATGTAGACGAATAGATATTCTCCATCTGCTAGTTTAGACAGGACCGGTGGTGTCTCCATGTGCCGAAGTAGTTCCTCAAATGATGTCTAGCAGTCTTGATTCCATTTGAAGTTCTTCTTAACCTTCTACAATGCATCAAAGAATGGTATATCCATCACTTTGGATATGAAGCGACTCAATGCTGTAATATTCCCATTTAGACACTGCAACTATTTTTTCGATGATGGGGCTGTATATTCTGTAATGTAGCGATCTGTTCTGGATTGGCCCTAATGCCCCTCGCATTTACTACGAACCCGAGAAATTTTCGTAAGGAAATAATGAATGAGCACTTCAAGGGGTCAATTCCATCCCATACTTCCAAAGGATTTCAAACATTTCCAAGAGATTATCCTGATGGTTTCTAGATACTTATGATTTCACAAGCATGTCGTCTACATATACCTCCATCGTCCATCTGATCTGATTCTTGAACATTGCATTCACTAATCTTTGGTAACTAGCATCTGCATTTTTTAAGTCGAACGACATCACGCGATAATAGTATAGTCCCAAGTCGGTAATGAAGCTAGTGTTCTCCTGATCAGGTTCATGCATCATAATATGATTATATCTTGAGGCGTCCATGAATGAGAGCAGCTCATTTCTTGCGGTTCCATCAACTAGCTGTTCAATTCTAGGTAATGGAAAGCTATCCTTCAGCCAAGCTTTATTCAAGTCTGAGTAGTCTACATAAGTCCGCAATTTCCCATTCGATTTCTTTACTAGTACAGGCTTTGACACCCATTCAGGATATGTTGCATCATGAATAAAGCCATTGAGTAATAAATTATCACTTCTTCCTTCAATTCCGCGGATCCAGACCGCGTCTCTTTTGCCTTACTGGTGTGAATATGGGGTCGATATTAAGTGTGTGACATGCGATCTCCAACGATATCCCACATATATCAGAATGCATCTAAGCGAACGCATCCAGATTGGCATGAAGAAATTTTATCATTTCATTTTGCATCTTGACTCCAAGCTGTGAACCTATCTTCAAGACCGAGTTGGGTCATCCATGTCGATAGGGATAGCAATCGTAAACTCCGCCGGTGCTGCCCGTTCGTCCCCGGCACTCTTCTTCCTAGGGTCCATAGTCTTGTCGAAGCGACCATGGTCCCCGAGCCAGAGGCTGTTCTGTAATTGATATGCTTGGGGGTCACGAATGTCGAGAATCTTCCCCACATGCTTCCCTATCATGTCATTTGGCTTTACGCAATTCGGCAATGTAACATTCTCTTGCCGTGCTTTGTCTCCTCTTACCACTCCAACCCCATTTTCCGTTGGGAACTTCATTGTAAGGCACTATGGAGCCAAAGCTATTCTGAAATCAGCAAGGGCCAGTCGGCCTAAGAAAGCATTATAAGCTGAGAATTCATCGATTATCATGAAGGTTTAAATAAGAACTACCCCTTGTTCTCCTTCTCTCTTTTCTATAGATAAGTCAATCATCCCAACTAGTTGTTTTGGCTCGCCCATAAATCCTTGAATCTTCGTCCTACAAGCGGTTACATCTTTCATGCTGATCTTCATTTGATCAAACGTTTGTCGAAAAAGGATCTTAATTGAACTTCACTGTCAACCAACATTCTACACACAACTGCTGGCACGATTCCAATTGTTACCACCATTTGGTCGAGTGTTGGCACCTCCGTACCTTCAGCATCCCGATTTCGGAATACAATATCATCCGTTATCAACTTTTGTTGTTTGGTCGGGGCTTCATCTTCAATTCAATAACAAGTTTCCTTTGGAGCATGCTTCAAAGAACTAGCATATCAGTCATCTCACCCTAACTCTTCTGCGCTGGGTAAGGTCCTCCAATGATAGTACTTATAACGAGTCTCTTATCAGTCCAACAAGTCCCTTCTCTGCTGGGTCCGACCTGATTTCCTTAATTGCTCAGAACATGGGGTCCAGCAGGTTAGTCAGAATTCTACGGTTTCTTCACGTACTGTTGGAGCATGCTGTTCCTTATTAGTTCCTCGATTAAGTCCTTCATATACTGACATTAATTTTCGTTATGCCCGTGAATCTCATTAAAGCAACAAAACATCCTCAATTTCTTTTGTTGTTCAGACCACTCCCGCATAGTTGATTTGTTATATCGCTCGGTTCCCTGAGTGGCAAGGTAGATGTTCCCTAAGCTATCATTCAACATGTGTATGATGCTCAGGTCTGAGATTCTTTTAGATATTTCCCGTTACCATCGCGCCTACTAGAGTTCTGATTCCTCTTCTTCTAATTCGAATTCTTTCCTATTGTAGCTCTAGAACTGTTTCCATCCTGCTTAACCACGACATTGCTCTAAACCATTTCCTTTGGTTGTTCACCGGCAGATTTTCCTTCGAACATACTTGCCTCTTCCAGTCTTAGAAACAGGTTTGCCTTTCGATGGGATTTCTCCATGGTAGTAGGTTGTTTCATTTTAATCCAACTACCAAAATCCATATCCAGGTGAATAGCTCGGACCAAAGCCATAAAAATCAAATCCTCCTTTGGATTTCTTACCTTAGTAACTACGATGTTAAACCAGTTCATGGAAGATTTCAATGACTCATTAGGTCCGTAGAAAAGCCAGATAGGGACATCGCATCTTTTGGCCCTGCAATATGGAGTCTAAATTGTTCCAGAAAGCTTTTTGCTAATTCGTTGAAAGTGAAAATAGACCTTGGTGAAAGTCTAGCAAACCACATGGAAGCATCCCCTTTCAAGAAGATAGGGAAACATCTATAACAGACAACATCCGTCGCCCTAGCTCCATCCATATGCCACTCATATTTGTACAAATGTTGTTTAGGGTCCTTCGTTCCATTATATGATGGCATAGTCAGCATAGTGAATTTCTTATGGCATTCTTCCCTTAGAACATTTTCAGTGAATGGAGTTTGGCTTGGCGTAGAACCACAGTCTACATTCTTTTTGCCCTTAATCTCCTTTAATAATAGTTTAACTATGTCAGCGATGTACTCCTCACTAGCATGGTGGTCTTTAGGTCGGCTGTCAAGGGCTACGCTGAGTGTTTGACACTGCAAACGATCTCAGTTCACCAGGTGAAACCTAGATTCTCCATTCTCTGGGAGAACCAATCCTGTAGGGTCCCATTGGCGCACTGTTAGTCTTACTAGGGCAGTTTGAACTTTGTTTCCGGTATTTTGCCTATTTACATCAGCGTTCATTTCAAACTATCATCATCAAGTTGCATGTCACCTTCAGAGTCAGAAACAAGCATCATGTTGTTCATTTGATGAGTGTTCACTTCAAGAATTGGATTTGTAGCATGCTGCTTTCTAGTTGAAGTACTTCCATTGCCTTCTATTACGATTCATGCAGCTCCAACAACAACCTTCTTCTACTTTTGTTTATAGTTTCTCTTATTCAAGCCTGAAATAAAGATATTCTCTTATTCCATAGCAGCTGCATTTTCTTGTGTAGCTCTCGGAGCACTCGGTGGCTGCAGCGCTGGCAAAGCATCGATCTTATCCATAAGAGCCTTTTGACTATCAGACATTTTTTTGGTTAAGTTCGTTAACCATCTGGTTAAGCTCTCCTTTAGTGACAACATACTGTTGAGCGGAGGAACCTAGTGCTAAACTTCTAGTATTAACCTCTGTTCGATGATTGTTGGCATTGTTCGGTTTATTAGGGGTTTGCATCATCACTACCAACTGTTGTTCCTATGGATCTTCTAGAAGTAGTCCTCTTTTTTAGGTGCTACTGATCTCCGATGGCAAACCTATGAATCTTTGGAGCAAATTTCCTGGATCTAACTACTGGATCTCTTCTAATCCAAAATAGCAAGCTAGATCTAAGCCTGGATTCATATTTTCTTAATGAAAGCACCAAAATATTAAAGCCAAAAATGGATCAACACCCAAGAATAGGTTGTAGGGAACCTGTGAGACCTAGATCTAGCAGATAGTAGTAATAATGTAAGAAAATAAACAGTAATAAGAAAGAGAGACAAGATTTTATAGTGGTTCGGCAATCTTGGGCATACATCCACTTTATAGCTTTGTTGATTATGTATTTGATTGATTACAAAGGATTTGAGAGAGAATAAGTCATAAGTACAGGAGTTAGATTAATTCTAGGTCTTATAATTGCCTAAAGTAGCTGCCTTTGTGACTATTTTATAGAGAAAGAAGATGAAGAAGAGATGGAGCTTCCGCGTAATGATGGCAAAAACTTGATCCTTTCTTGGTTGCTCTATGGTTTGTATCTATAGGGGTAATAGTCATGGTGGGCCAGAAGGAGAGTTAGAGAAGAGTCCAGATGAAGGCCCGGAGGAGTGTGTAAAATTGCTAAGGCCACCGAGTTGTCATGTGATTTCGGTATCGACCTCTAATGTTGATACCGAGTTCTATGGTTAACCCCAACCTTCTCATGCTCTTTTGCACTTCCCTTGCTACTTCATTTTGGGTTGTCCCATAATGTCTTTCTGGATAGTTGATTGATATTGGTGATAGTTCCTTTATTATCTACTTTGTCATGTTGTTCCAACAGCTAAATCTCCAATTCTGGAAATTGGTTGTTCATAATCCTTGATATCTTTTGGGCTCATATGAAATAGGTAAAGGAAGACTCATGCAAAGTTTGAGTGAGAAATATGAAGATGTGTGAAGTCCATACTGACATGAGAGGTCAGTGCCGATCTCTGTAGTTGGCTCCATTCTAGTTGAATTTTCTCTGAGTTGTTTCTATGCCCTATCTAGGTGTGCCTCCAAGATTTCAAGTCGTTTCGTCTTCGTCTCGACGTTCTAACTTCTGTAGATTTCTACTTGGTAAAAACCCAATTAACAACATACAATTCTTAAAGCTTGTGATGTTTCATACTAATGAGTCCTCCAAGAGGGATCTCAAACTGTATGAAGCCATGAAGCTTTCATGTACTTCCTAAATTAAGTGGTCAAGTTCAATTAGTCGACTAATTGGCTATATAATTCTAAAACAATCACTTATAGAAATTAAACTTCGTATACTTAACACGTTTCCGACTGTCTAAAATTACTATCGCTCGGTCAAGGGTGAAACCGATAGGTTAGAGCACTATTGCTTCTAAACCCTACTCAAACATCCTTCATAACTCTCATAGATAGACAAGTCTACTTCGTCGGCTTTTAGTGTTAAATATAGTTAAGTACTCTCCATAAATACATTAAACAAAACAAACACGATTAAGCCACTTAAGCATCTCCTAATCCTCTTTTATAAAGCATTCGTTTATAATTTAAAACTCCCTTAAAAATGATAAATATGTATGCATAATAATTTATTTATAAGATGAGATATTTAAGACAATTCAAAAGATATTATACTAATTTACTAAAAACTATATATACTTAAAATATTCTTTAAAATAATTATAATATGGTTTAAAACATTTATTTGAAATATTACTTATAATATCAAATCTATATTTTATTTAAATCTTCAATGTAACATATTTTTTGTTTATTTAAAAATAAACCTACCTCTTTAATAATTCATAATTAACGATAAAAATATATAAAAATTCCAAACCACTTTTAACATACTCTAATATAAGTTAGAAAAGACTACTAAAAAGATTGAAGTGAAATACTTAAGTTTAAAGTCATTTCAAAGTAATTTAAAGTCTCAAATAGAAACTACAACATTTACATAATGCCATAAAAAGTGAATCAGAGATACCGAAGTGTTTTTAAAGTGCAACGGCTGATTGTTGTAAAAGGCTATAAACTAGGTCAGTTTTGATATTATAAAAGTTTAATCAAATTTCGATATGCAAATAAACTTTTTAACATCTAATCTCTTCACAGTAACTAATACACACATAATACATCATAATTATGGTCAGAAATTCCTAGGGATCTCTCCACAAATTTCTATAGAAAATTATGAATACATGACATTTTGGAAGTGGTTCTATAACGACTATCGCTATAAAATCACTACCAAATCAAGTCTGGTTCAAATCAAAGTCCAACCAAACACTATATGCTTTGTTTTAAGGCTATAAAACAAGTCATAGAAAGTCATACAAGTCCATACCATCAATTGCATATGTCGTTTGCTTTCCAAAGCAAGAACCAACAATACATATCACAATATAAAATTAAACACGTATATTATCATTTAAAAGCATTATATACACTTCAAATTCATTTAAATGGTGAGTTAACTAACCCTTTAACAAGCAAACAATCAATTAAAAGCTTCCACTTCCTACCTAAACCATGCAAACACCAAACTTCCTATCCTAACCGTTTTTTGCTCACGGCCTAGGCAAAATACCGCTCCAATGCTCACGGCCTGTGTATGTAGGGGGTGTGTACTCCAAATCTTGTAGATTTGATTTGATGGAAGGTGTTGATATGTTGTTGTGAGGCTTCTACAAGAGTTTGGAGTGAATTGGAGTTTTTTTTGATTAGTTTTATATTTAGGAAATTTATGAAGAAAAAGGAATGAAGAGAAGTTAGATTTATTTTGTAAAAAAGTAAAAGTGTTTTCAAATGGGGTGTGTGCATTTATATAGGCAACAAGCGGTATGCCTACCTTCGTTCTCACCCCTCTACCTGGCCATGCAACACTCACCCCCCTTGTGCCTCCAAGTGCTTGCCTTTCTACCTCTAAAGTCAAAGAAAATATCTCCTTCGACTCATAAATATCCACTTTCTTCTAGAAGCTTCTAGAAACTTCCTAAAATGATTTAGTGCAAAATATTTTTATTTCCTATTAGTGATTTCCTAACTTATTCAAGCACATAGACAAAGTTCCAACAACTTATTTTGAATAAAAAGTTATTTATCGATAAAATAATTTTTGGTCACATTAACGATGTTTCTTCAAAGTATTTATTTTTGTAAACCAATTTCAAAATTAAGTTTCTTATCATTAATCATTAATTAAAAAGAGTTTAACGAGATTATAAAATCACATTTATAACACTTAACCTTATTTCAAAAGTTCCGATATTCAAAGACGAAGTGTTCAAAATTACGGGTTACTACATTCTTCCGCACTTAAGACATTATGCCCCCGAAATTCAAACAAGAATGATAATCAAGGAGAAAAGAAGAATCAAGATACATATATATAGTACTGTTGGAACTATATACAAAACAAACTACAAACCAAAATGCATACTAAGTTACCCCACCTTAAGCTATGAGCACACTACAAAAGATATACTAAGATATGAAGAAACCACGAATATAGAAGCAACTCTAGATAGGACTCCCTCATCCGATATCCTTCATCTCCTATGTACAATCTCGGGAATTCTCACTCCACTATACCTTGACAATTTTTATGACTTTAGTCCTTAATGCTTGGTATCTCGATTAACAATACGAATTGGTTTCCTTAGAATATCAAATTAGGCTCAAACTCCAAGTTCTCTTGTTGTGAGGCTTCCACTACCAAAGAAGGATCAGGCACAAACTTATGTAATGTGATGCATGAAATACACTGTGCATACCTGATATCTAGTTGGTAACTTGACTCTATGCGCGAGTGTACCAATCCTCTACAGAATCATGAATGCTCTTATATAACGAGCAGCTAACTTCCCCATTCTTCCCAAAACTAGACTACACTTCTTATTGGAGAAACTTTATGAACACAAAGTCCTTAATTGAGAACTCTATGTCTCTATACCTCTCATCAGCATAGCTCTTCTTTCGATTCCACATTTCCCTGATTCGCTTTTGAATCTTCGCTACCTTATCTGATGCATCTTAAATCATATCCGGTCCGAGTACTAAAGGGTCCCTAAATTCCACCCAACACGATGGAGATTTGCAAGGCCTACCATATAATGCTTCAAAAGGTATCATTCTGATACTGGCCTGGTAATTATTGTTGTACGAGAACTCAACAAGTGGTAACTGCTCTTCCCATGAACCCCTAAAATCTAATAAGCAAGCTTGATGCAACTCTTCTAAGATGCGATTAACCCTCTTTGTCTACGAGTCAGTCTGAGGATGGTAAGCTGTACTCAAACTTAGCTCCATCCTGAAGGCATCATTTAGCCTTTTCCAAAACTAGGTTGTGAATATGGGATACCTATAACTCAAGGTATCACATGGAACTTTGTGAAGTCTGATGATCTCCTTAACATATAACTTAGCCTAGCGAGAAGCTATCTCGCGGTCTTAACTAGTAAGAAGTGCTCACTCTTAGTTGATTGTTCCATAATAACCCAAACACCTTTGTTACCTTTCCTCCACCTAGGGAGCCCACCTGTAAAGTCCGTGGATATCTACTCCTATTTCCACTTAGAAATCTCGAGTGGTTGAAGCAGTCTAGCCATCTTCTGGCGGCTGCCTTTGACTTGTTGGCAGTTAGAACAACTACTCATGAATATGGAAACACTCTCATCATGCCTTCCCACCAGATCGTCTGCTTTATATCTTGATACATCTTAGTTACCCTTGGATGAATTATTAGTTGAGAATGGTGACTTTCTACCAGCACCTTATGCCTAATCCCATCAACGTCGAAAACACATAACCTTCTATTTATCCTCATTATACCATGACTATCTACTTCAAATCCCGATCACCTCTCCAGTGCCACATTCTCGCTCACATCTTTGGCTATCCTAGAAATATGATAATCTCTATGCTGGTTTCCTTTGATATGGCTAATCAGAATCGTACAAACCTCTACATTTGCCACAACTACATACCTCCTACGGAGCGCGTTAGTTATAACATTAGCTTTCTCTACCATATACAAGATATCTAGATCATAGAATGCAAAAAACTCCAACCACCTTTGATGCCTTATGTTTAGTTCCTCCTGGGTACATCATGGATTTATGGTCCATATACAACTCAAACTTCTCACCTAACAAGTGTTGTATCCACATATTCAATACGAAGAAACTGCTAGCAACTCCAAGTCATGGGTTGGATACCACACTTAACACAGCTTGAGCTACCGACTGGCATAAGCGATAACCCTTTCATTCTGCATTAACACAACACCTAAACTTATTCCACAAGCATCTATGTAAATAGCTAAACCCTTACCTCCATCCAAAACAGTAAGAAAAGGAGCGCTTGTTAACCTTGCCTTTAGCTCTTTGAATGCTAGCTCGCATTTATCAGTACAAACAAATTTGACGTCTTTCTTCGTCGAATTCATCAAGCATGAAGCAATCTTTGAGAAATCATGAACAAATCTCCTGTAATAACCTGTTAACCCTAAGAAGCTCCTAATCTCGATTGCACTTACTTGCCTCTTCTAATCCTACACTACCGCAACTTTTATTGGATCAATATAAATACCCTCTACTATGATAACATGACCTAAGAACCTCACTTTTGACTGCCAAAACTGACACTTTGAGAATTTACCCTTTAACACATGCTCTCTCAATATTTATAATACAATCCTCAAACTATGATTATGCTCTTCTTCGGTCTTAGAGTAGACTAGAGTATCATCAATAAACACAAGAACAAACTTATTCAATACATCTCAGAAAACCCGATTCATCATGTCCACGAAATATGCTAGAGCATTAGTTACACCGTACTACATAACTAACCACTCATAAAACTTACCAGATCTGGAAGCTGTCAAAGGTACACTCTCCTCTACTACCCTAGGCTGATGAAACCCTATAGCAAGATCAAGTTGAAAAACACTCGAGCACCATTATGTTGAACAAACAAGTCATCTATTCTAGGCAAAGGATACTTGTTCCTAATATTCCGCTTATTGAGCTCGCTGTAATCCACACATAGTCGAATCGTTAGCAAAGACGATGGGCGCTACCCAATTCGATCGACTCAGACGATGGGTTCGAGACAGCAATAAACTCAGAAGCCATAATTGGCATAAACCTTGGGCTTTCAACAAGGCTACTAGAAAGAAAACTAAGAGAAGCACCAGTATCAAAGTAAAACACAAACATGAATGCCATAAACAGATAGAATACCTGCTTGAATGTGCTTCCTCTTTACTATTGCAGAAGTAGAAGGTGTTGTAGCAAGTGCAGAAACTCTAGGCTGCTACCCTTTCTAAAGCATCAGACACTCCCTAGCAAAATGACTTAGATGGTGGCAGTAATAACAACTCTACCTCGGAATAAAAAGATTTTTTGGCTATTTGTGGCTCAAGCTTCGGTACCTCGGTAATCGACACTTTAACTAACGGTGCTTTAACCACTTGTCCTTCCCCACCTAACCTATAATTCCAAGCAAAATGTCGCTTGTTTTCACACTTATGGCAAGCTAAATCGAAGACATCCCTTAGCGGCTGAATCTTACGCTTGTTGTCCCTAGTTGGTGTAGATATAGATGACTTTGGAGCCAAACTCTCGAACCTCAAACCCATGCCTATCAGATTCATAAACGTTTCCTAGATAAGATTAGTCATATCCCTCTGAAACTCTATATGCATACCTACAATGAACATCTCGTTCTTCTTAAGCGGTGTGTCTACTAACACCAACTCAAAATAAGATAAGGCACAAGATCTATTCTTACACTCAGCAAATGACATAGCCCCTTGCTTTAGATTTAGAAAGCTCATAAAAAATAAAGACTTTTCGGGTTCTGGAACAAAATTCATCTCAAACACTTCTTTGAATTTCCTGAACATTTAGAATAATCAAACCCTACCAAACCATAGCAAAATCAGTCAGATGTAGTGGTGAAAAATTTAGCTTTGTAACATCCCGCCTTTTTGGACGCTTTAAGCAGACATACGTGCCAACTCAAACCATTCAAAAGGGCAGATTATTATGGGGTAAATAAGAAAAAGATAAAGAAATAAAAAAAACAGAATCTCACACCGGAATGACAAAATATAATATCAAAACAACAGTTCATGAAGCTGTTTACAGAACATTGATTATATGAGTACAATACAGAATCAGAGTTACATACAACAGAGATAATGCAGCGGAATAGTATGAATGTAGTGGAATAATAATAGTACAAATCTTCATCTTCATCCTCCAGAATAAGGTCTTCAAATCCTGAAATGCTCAGGCTGACCCGAGCGAATTGAAAAGACAAAACACTCGAGTTAGAACTAAAAGATCTTATGTAAGGTAATCAATGGTAAATATGTGTGTGACGATGTCAGAGATGTTTACGGGTTTTGACCTCACTTATCCAGTGTCCAATGTGAGTGCAGTAACTTAAAAGATGTATAGGATTCACATCTCCTAAGGATCCATTAAACTATCTACTATGTAGTAATATACGCTATTATAATAGTGTCTACAGTAAAGTAAAGTATTAAAATAGCGTTAAGGCATTACCCATTTCCCCCTTAACACATGTTTATATATTCCCATAGTCTATACAATACCGTAATCCCGTCCGTACTGGACGTCGTCAGAGGGCACTCCATAGGTATGGTACAAAACAAACTCGTAGTGGTCTCGATAGGGTAGGTGACACGGCACAACTAGGCAATGCCAGGGTAGATATACCAATTACACTTTCGGACTGGTGGTAACGCATAGTAGCTACTACCGCCCACCTCGGAACATACTCCCAAATAAAAAATCGAGGGTGGCCACCAAATCAATCGCAAATTCAGAATATAGTATCAAAGGAATGTGCCCGATCAGAGGAATGACCTCACTTGGCCCATCAATTACTCCTATTTTAGCCACCTTAAGCTTACTCATGGGAGTCAGGTCCACGTATATACCTCATATAGGATCGTCGCCAACCATCCTACTTCATTCTGGAATCTCCACCGCGTACACAGTTGTCAAAGTGGTTTTCGGTATTGGCATGGAGTATGACAATATCCGATCCCGGTCTCTTTAACAACCAATCGCTTATTACACACCGGATGGTTCTTTAAAATTTCCAAAATCATTTCATAATCGATATCAAAATATCATATTCAATTCAAATCATATCTTTTTCGAAATCATTACTTACTTCCAAAATTATATCACATTGAAATCATAGTTCGAAATTATATTTCCTTTCAAAAGTCATATTTCCAAAATAGGTTGAACTCCCATTTCAAAATTATCATATTAAACCAAAGATGTTATTTAAATCCCAACTTAGGTTATAACATCATTAACCATACTCACTTAAAAATCGAGAATTTGAATATAAACCCATCTATTTTACTAAGTTTGGAATTTAGAAGAAAATAGTTTTAAATAGTTATAATTAGTTAATATAGATTTAAAATAGATTAAATATAATTAAAATAGATTAAATAGCTTTAAAATAGATTAATTAGATTTAAAATAAGTTAAAACAGGTTAATTAGTTTAAATAAATTAAATGGTTTAAAATAGGTTAAAATGATTTAATATAATTAATACAGGTTAAAATAATTTAATACTTTGAAATCTTAATAATTAGAAATTTTGAAATAATATATTTTTAAAACAGTTTATATTAAAACATGAATTTGGAATTAATATCAAATTAAACTATTCATTTCAACGCATTTGGACCATTTTCAATTTCCAAGTCAACAAACCAAATTCCAAACCTTTCAATTTAACATTTAAATAAACTATTGAATTTCGTATCGTTTCAATCCACGTTCAAATATCAATTCAGATTACTTCAAGTTCAAAATATTTCAAAGTTATTTTAAAACAACTTCAATAACTTAATTTCGATAGAATTTCATTTATACTTAAAATTTTACTTTAAACTTCCAATTTAATTTCTTAAAGTAATTCCTTTTAAACCAATTCACATTTCAACATAAAATTTGATTTTTCCAATAATACTTCAATTTACATAAATCAAATTTTATTTAAAAATATCATTTAATTAATTCAAAAATTAGAAGTTCAAAATCATTAAATTTAACCAATCCGGTGTCCGTATATAATTTTCTACCCTAGGGTCAAGTGATACGGATATTTATAATTTCAACCCGCAATTTAGAGTTTTGCGGTTATATATCATTTCAAACCGCAATCCCGAATTTAACAATAAAATCCATAAAATCGCTCGAGTCTATCATTTCAACCCATAACGATTTTTCCCTAATCGATAGATCATTCGGGTATGTATCATTTCAACCCATAGTGAACTTGCAGTTTATAACGATATAAAATAAAACATCCATTCATCCAATATCAACAATCAACATCCATCATAATCATCATCCAAATCAATCAATAAATATCAATATAGAACTGATAATCAATAACAGGTATTTAACTGGCAATTTATATTCAATAATAAATTAAATATTGATTTAATTCAAATAAATTCAAATTAATTGAGATGGCGATTAAAATATACCAAACAGTCATAAATAAATTTCTAATCACAACATAAATTAAATTTAACAAACATAAGAAATTTTAGAAGTTGTGAGTGGGTCAAAACACTCACCTTTGAATTTAAATTGAATTTAAATCCAATTTAAACCCAAAATTCAAACAGTCTCGTAATCCATCCAAACCAGCGTCAAAGTGTCTGGAATTTTAATACGATCCCAACGCAAGAAATCACGCATGAATCGGACCTCGTATGCAAAAGTTATATCATTTAGAACATTTGAATTTAAAAGAAATTTAAATAAATTAAATAATATCATACCAATCTTTCTTTGCCACATCACACTCACGTTCCAGCACCCTAACCCTCTTCTACGCACGTGAATTTCAAACGCGCCGCCACCTTCGTTCCTCATTCGTCGTCGCTTAGCAAGGCGCGACCACGCCCAGACGCTCCGCCGACCTCTACTCCCCTCCACAACCCTACCACGGTCAGCCACTACGTCGCACCACCATGAAAACAACTCAGTCGCCACCTATAGACGTAACCCTAATTGAATTTTGCACGAAAATCAAGCCGTCAAAACGCCAAGTGCACTAGGCCGATGGGCTACGTTCGCTGCTCTCCACACCATGGTACCATCGATTTGTCGATCAGACGGAGTTGATCTCGACGCGATGTGTGGCCGATATTAGTTCTTCAATTTCTGGACGAACAGTGGTTCAAATTAGAAAACGAATTCCAGATCTGAGATGTGCTCATCGAGAGCTTCAAATCGATATATAATTCGATATAGTTTGTGGAGTTTGAAATTTTGATTTGAAATTGATTTTGAAATTGAATCGAGAAGTTTGTTTGGTTTGTCTGCCATTGGAATGAGGAGTTGAGGAGGAAATGTATGTACAGACAAATGAAAATAAGAAGTGGTTAGGGTTTATAACGGGCTATTTATAGACAAATTTAAAAATAGAATGGATGGACAAGAATTGATTTGAATTCGAACGATAAATGACCCGAAAGCCCGTTCTGACTCCAAAACGAAAATGGGTCATCCCATATATCAAAATGGATGTTTTCAAATAATTTAAACTCAATGGAACAGGTTTTAGGTCATAATTCCATCGTATGAAGGAGTTATATTAAAATCAGCTTATTTCAAATTGATTTCAATTAATTTCAATCAAGTTGATTTCTAGGCGTTTCGAGCCCGTACGATCAAACGACAAGTCCGATCGCTACAAAACTTGAAATCCTACAATAATTCACCGTTACGGATCCGATGAAATTGGTTTCCTCAAAATCAGAGTCAATGGCCAAAATGGCTATATTTCAGTTAATTAAATAAATTAATATTAAATTAACCAACCACCTTTTAATTCAAAATTTATAAATTAACCTATTTCATCGTTTTTAATCACTTGGACATTTATAATAAATTAAAATAAGTTTATGTATCAATTCAGTGTTAATGATTTCAATAATTTCAGTGTTCAATTTCAACTGTCATTTATCCTATTAATAAAAATTTAATTACAATAAATTGATTTTATTTGGTTTCAATCTTTTAATTAAATCAATTATCATTCTATAACATATTTAACAATGTTTTATACTTCATTACATTAATATCCTCAAATCTCCATCTTTTATTTGTATTAACCATTATATTTCCATTTTATTGAATTTTGGTCCATTTCACACATTAATTAAAATTTAAAATCCCAAATGATTTATTTATCTTGATTTCACTATTCTATTAAATCAATTATTACATTATGAATATAATTAACTTTTCTTATTCATTTTGTTACATTCACAGTCTCAATTATTATCTTAATCTTATAAATGAAACATTAAAGTTCATTTAATTCTAATTGATTTCCCATTTTAATTTAATAGACCAAATAAACATGTAACTTATAATAATCGTTACCATAACTTTTAATTACACATATGAATTCATTATTCACAAACAAATGTTACAATGACTTATATAACACTGATTTCCTTCAATTACCATCAATTTTATATATTATCCATTAATTAATTCAATATTCACATTTGTTTTTCTTATACTCACTTTATAGCCAAGTAAACATTTTAAATTATTTCAATTAATTGGAGTTTCATTCACATTGTTAATAATTGACTTAGATTAACATTGTTACTTTTCATTTTAGTTGTTATTTCATAAATAAATTACAAATTTTTATTTCTTCAATATTATATTACCAAAATCTCAATACAATAACAAATTTAAATTATTGAAAATCACGAGTCGTCACAAGCTTCATCGCATCATCTGATTCCATGTCCCCAAAAATCCTATCACACAAACTAACCCAAGTTTGAACATCGATTATAGTATATGTGCCATTGAACCTCTTACCGCCTAACCTCTCATAATTATGACAAAGCAAGAAAGGTCATTTATGGCCGAACCTAAACAACCTCTTCCACAACATTGGCCATTGGTTCTTCCATAGAAGCGGCATTCCTCGAAGCTCAATTCCCACCATTAGTGAAAGTACTACTCCATCCATCTCTACTTCTACCTCCTCTAGCATTAGCAGCTCTAGTACTCATCATTCTTATTACCTGAACACATCAAACAGCTTTAGGAAACTTAAGGATAGAGTTATTCAAAGAAAGATTGATTCCTAAGGAAAAACTATAAAGGGGAACAGGTTCATAGAAAAATACAAATACACACTCATATATACAATACACTCAACTCATTCTAAGGTATCGCTTACCCTATCTCTAATGAGCCATAACCAACCAAAGCCAAGGTATTTGTAACACTCCGTAAATTGAACGATAATTAATTAAAAAGCATTAATTTAATAATTAGTAATGCCAAAAATAGAATTTTACAAATGTCAAAACCGACAACAAAAGTTGCATCGCGTTCGTATGGATTTTCCGATCAATTTTCATATATAAAGTTTTCGATCGAAGTTCAAAAGGTAAATTTATTAACGTTTAAATATTTTGAATCTGAAATAATTATATATAATTAAGGAAATAATTGTAATTAACTAATGTTGATTAACGTTAACCATTACTTAAATGAAGAATAATTAACGTTAATCAAATTAGTTAAATATATATAAAATAATGTAATTTACGAAAGAAATGAACACTGACCATAATAAACAATCTGTCGACCCTTATTTTAGTCATGTTGACTGCTAATGGTTGATTGGTGGTAGGGTAGCAGTCGATTGGTAGTCAACTAGCGGTTGTGAATTAAACCTAAGCCAAATGGTCCGGATTTAAATGAACCTAACCTAATGGCTGACATTGCTTCGAATGCTTGTAAATACGGGCCTAGCCCTTCACTTTTCTTCTTATATTTTCAGAAGCATGGGGAACTTCTGCCATTTTCTTTTCTCCACAAATTCTTAAATCTAAATAAAACTATAATTGTAAATTCAAATGGAGAATAGAAGAGAATAAAAGAGAAGAAGAATATGATAGAATTGAATCACCAAAGCCAAGAAAGGAAAGGGAGTGAAACAGGAAAAATGGTTTAGATCTGGAGATTTGGAAGCTTAGAGGTGAGTGGCCTCTAAGTGGGAAATTATATATATTTACATAATATTGGATTTATATCATTGTAAATTTATTCCTGTATGCCTGAAAGTAATTTTTGGAGTTGTAGGCTTAAATATACATAAGTAATTAATTGGTAAATCATGCATATATATTCCGTGAATGATTAAATTTATTTTAATATTACATATGTTTGAATCTAGAAACAAAGGGTAAAAGTAGTCCCTAAATTAATAAGATTGTGTAGTAATTCTAGGTTTGTTAGTTAAACGATATATGGGAGTACAAGAATTGGAAGTTATTATAAATTTGATTGGGATTCAAGTTGTATTTTCATTCATTGAAATGAAGTGTGTTGCAATGTAAATTTCTATAAATTATCTAGTTCTAAAAATAAGCAAATGTGTAATGTTTGAAATAGCAAGGAATATGCCTAAAAGAAAGAGATATACAAAATAGGAACGTTTACCGTATTTTGTATTGTCTATTTCAAAATAGTCGAAAAGATAATTTCCCGTAATTTCAAACATAACACAAGTCCTCCTTTTGGTAAATTATCAAAATTTACCGTGTTAACATTCCCACTTGAAAGATGTAATTCCAATGCATTAAAATGTAGAAATTCCTAAGTTTCAACAAAGTATTGTAAGTAGAAATAATAACAATAATTAAATTATAAATCTAACTTATGTGATAAGTTAGAAAATGAACAATAAACGATGAAGTATATACAAAGCAACGAAATGAGTAAGTAAGAAGATTATAGTACTAAAAGAATGATAGTAATAGTTAAAAAGGGACATTATAATATACTTGATGGTATTAAATAGAAGTTAAGTAGTAAAAGGTGATTAATCTATTAAATTAGAGGTAAGCGATAAATGACATTAAAATGGCATTAATGAAACAAGAAGTAAGTTGTGTAAAAAATAACCGAACACAACAGTTTAACATAAGAGACATAGTAATTAAATAAGTTTATATAGCCTCAAGCATGTGTTTATGACGGGTGTGATTTATTGAATCTAGTCAATAACTTAGATTAACTAAGAATGACATTATCATTAGTATAGGCTGGGATGTGAGGTCAGTAATTTTACAAAACATAAGTTTGCCTACCGAAAGGGGCCACCAACGGTTTTGTATACACTATACTAATGTGAGACATCACCAGCTATAAGACACGTGGAATTATACATTCATGTATAGGTGATGGCAATATACCAATGTATGAGGGTTTTCCCCGATCGAAGTGTCAAAGGACAAGTAGAGTCTACTTCAACCTTTTAGGGTACGTTTTAAGCAACTAAAAGGACATTTCCTTGATTGCATTAGGCAATCTAAATGGGACAGTGAGCTAGGGTTGATGCTATGACGGTGATATTTGTACCATACGTACAAGGACTAGGAGCTATTTACATAGTCGAGATCGTCATCAGTCCTGAGCGGTCAGCGGAAAGATAGAGGTTATGCCTAAACAGAATACAGCTCCTACTAGTGTAGATCACGTTCAGGACATGCACCACATCACGGTTGTTTGTTAGTTTGTTTATTATTACAGGCAAGGCTAGATAACCTTTTAATGGTTGTCTTTCAAAAATGAGATTCAATATGGGTAAATAGTTGTAATGTCATTATTACGCACTATAGGAGTTCCTTGGTACGCATGATGGCGAGGACATGATACTGCATTGACAATGGATCCTGACGAGGTGAAGAGTTATGGATACTAGCGAGGAAAGTATCTTAGCCTAAAGGGGGACTGTAGTACTTATATATATATATACATACATATGTAGTTATTGTATACCTTGAGCAGATGGGACGTATCGTACGTGTACGTGAAGTCAAGACAACTAAGTAAAATAACAGACATAACATGTAATGGAAGATAATTGACAAAAACTAGTATTATGTAAAATATGTAATTTACCTTTCACCATAACGTTGTTCTAACTGCCTGCTCATTGCAATTCATAGATAGCTTTAGAGGGACAAGTACTGGTACAAGGAAGGAACGATGGAAGGATTGATTTTCTTATGCATGCTTGACACTAATAAGGACACTAAAGATTAAAGGTGTTAGCCTTGGTTTTTAATCATATATTTTATTATACTTCATCATTCCGCTATGAGTTTATATCGATAGTGCTCTGATATGTTTTTTGTTATTGCACGATACCAAATACCAACGATCAATACTTTGGTGGACTTGGGTTTTTGATTTAGCAAAAATTCAAGCCTATTAAGTTGTGGGTTGTCACATTTGGTATCGGAGCTTAGGTTAGTTAATCATGGGAATTAGTATATATTGAGTGAACTTATTTTTGTTTTTATTTATAATTAGATATATATTATACGGTAAATCCTATAAATTCCGACTATAGAAGTAGTTGCAACCATATTCCAAAAAGATGGATGATGCAACAATGAGTTGGAACAACGGATGGAGTTGAAAGTATACTCCTATTCCGATTACTTTGGAGGAAGTAGGTCGTACTGGAAGGCATTGACTTAAGAAGAGCATGAGTGCAACATATAGAAGGGTCCCTGAAGCTGGATAGTCTTTCACTCCCTTATTAGGCCTAGATTTCCCAATAGTTGTGGATCCCTATAGGATTACCGACTAAGGATGTACATTAGATCTAGATAAGGGGAAAGTAAAGCATCTATACGTTGCAAATATCCAAAAGCAGGAATTGAGCTAGTTACTGAAGGAAGATGTATAGTAATCACTCAAAGATGATGGTTGGATTTTAATATTCTGAAATAAGATAAGTCAGAAGTAAGTGGAAAAGAAGAAAAGTCCAAAAGAAAGGACATGTAAAAATCACTCTAAGTTCGACCTCGTATGAAAGAAGTTAATAAAATATTAGAAAGAAGTTTGAAAAATAATAATATTTGAAGTTACTTTCGAAGGATTTATTTAGAAGTAGAAAACTTAATTTTTGGAAATTATGTAATTTTTGAAGTCTCTGCAAATTAGAATATCTTTTTATATTTTATATAAATAAGAATTTCCAGAAGAAATTAAAGTTTGTTTACACCGAAATTTTCAGTTAAAATGGGTTTTAATAAAGAAATATTTCTTTTAAAGGAAAAGTAAAGCATATATATAGCTCGTTGATTTTTCTCATGAAATTTTTTATGTTGTGGAGTTTTAAGCTGTGAATTTCATTTTAGGGGTGGAAAATAGGAAGTGGTATTGATTTTAAGTGGGGTAAAAAGAAAGAAAAAGAGATAAGAACCCGAAAACAAAGCAGTAGCCGAACGCACTGTAATGGTTTGATAAGGAAGACAGTCAATTGAGAGAAAAACTATATAAAGAGAAGCGGTTTAAATAAAAACAATTTAGGTAAATAGAAACAATGTTAGAAATTTGTATAAAATAATGTTAGTAATTAAAAAGAAGAAGAGAGATATAGATAGTTTCCATAAATATGTGCAGTAATGACACATACCTTTTAAAAGTCCCCCTCATATGCTATCAGAGTCTTCGCTGAGGTTGAAAGAGTAAATAGCATAAGTGGTAGGAAAATAATAGAATGGAATGTCCTTGTCTACTCTAGTTTTTATTGTTTTAAAGTTATAAAGGATGTTTTAGAAACACCGTAAAGTGCATTGTTGAATAAAATTGTTTGGTATAAAAATTCAGTTTTTGGAATACAAAACTTAATAAATAGTTTGAGTAATAAATCCTACTTTTAAGAAGTATAATCTTTGTTGTTTAAAGGCTTTAAAGGAAAAGTTTATTTGAACGACCATTCATGTAATAAAATTTGACCTTTATTTGAAAAGAAAGAAGAGATTTAAAAAAAATTAATTTCTAACAATTCCTTATAGGCTTAATAATTAAACTTAATTAATAAACACTAAATTATAGTTTTAAAAGCTATGACGCTTCTAATTAATATTGGTTAAAATAAGGACATTTTCATGGTTCATTTTTGAAACCAAGCTATTGAAGGATTTACATAAAAAAATTCTAAGTTTATATGATAAAATTTTTGGGATTAAGTACTTCATGATTGTGAAGTTTTAATTTTAGAAAAGAGGCGAAAACCAAACGATTTTTTTAATATGGAGTAGATAGGGATGACTGTCTGGGTAAGACGGGGTAAAGTTAAAGCTTTAAATAAAACAGCGACGAATGCTCATATAGAAGCAATAGTGAACCACCCATTGGATATGAGGAATACTAGTACAAGCATACAAATGTTTCATTAAACATGTGTGAAGCCATTAAGAAGAACCCATAAGTAAATGGAAAACGACACCAAAGTATATTTTTGCGGGTTCTAGAATATACCCACATGAAATAAAAAATAAGAAAAGCATATACTAAGATTTGAGAATAATATCAAGAGATTTGGATTAAGAAGATGATGGTAGTATATTTGGCTGTAATGATTGAAGTAATCGATGAACCTTATTTATTAGAAGCCAAAAAGATAAGTTAAGATATGTAGGTTAAGTTAGATTGCATTATTAATGTCAATTGATGTTTAAGGGCAGATTCCAACAATTGTTTCCTTTAGGATAGTTAGGGTGTAAGCATTATTTGTCTCTGTTTATATATAAACGCATACGATATTTTGTGAGAAATGTTCCTTTTTATTTCTGTATTGATTTTCTAGTTGGACCGCTATATATTGGAAAGCAGAATAAATAATGAAACCTCATGTAGACACTTACTAAAGCAAAGTAAGACTGGGAGTTCATAAAATAAATCGGGAAATTTAGTAGCTACTAAAAGTAAATAAAGATAAGTCCCAAAAACCTTAGAATTTTGAAAAGATAAATTTTAGCAAGCGAAGGACATATGAGGTTGTTGCAAAACCATGGGTCACTATCCCTATACCTTAATGAGTTGAAATGTATAAACATATATTTATGATGTTTGTTGTTCTAACATAAGAGAAGATTTTTTGAATTTAATTTTAATTTCCTAATAGATGAGGATTACTCATAGGCGTTAGCCCATTAACTAAACCCTGACTGCGTTGGATGTGGCATGAATTGTTTTGAAAATAATAATTAAAAACAAATACTTTTGAATATTTTGTTCAAAAATATTTGAATTTTAAATATAAAATATATTTGTAAGGGCTCTGAAAAGTAAAGGTTTATTTTAAAAATTAAATTGAAAATGATTTTGAATAGAAAAGTGAAAATTTTTGATTTTCGAAAAGCCACATGCTTAGCATAGGAAAAGTTGACGAGTTAGAAAATATGAATTTTACAGTGCAGTAGAAGTAACAGTAAGTAAAATATAGCTAACGACAAGGAAAAAACTGTTTTAGCCTTGAAATTTCAATTTTCATACCATGTTCATAGTACGCAAAACGTTTCCTAAAATAGTTCTATTTTTTAAAATTTAAGGTTTAAAATTAAATTTACTTTTGCGGACCGTGCTCGGAAAAGTTGGAAAAAAGAATATGGGGAATAAGAGAAGGTTCCAGGTATAGTTAAAAAAGGGTACACAAGAGAAGAATGAAAATATGGAATTCTCCGTCTAAACCCTTTTTCGACATAAGAATATAGGTTTAAAAACTGGAATTTTAAAATTTTGGATGTTAGAAATCATGTGCTAGGATTTTGAATGTTAGAGGTTAGATGCAAAATTGGTTGAACTATACTTCTATTCGTAGTAGTTTGGAAAAATTTATGCGCAAAAACAAAGATTTTAATTTTTTGAAACTCACATACACATAGAACTGTCAGTATATACATGTGGTTTGTACTATATTTTCAAAATGGCTTTAAAGAATGCATTCATGTAGGAGGCGCCGATTTAGTATTATTCTGTATACATATCATATGTGTTGTGATACACTGCATTTTTACACAATTGGCTACAAAAATTGGTTGTACACTAATTGGATAGATAGGTTAGAATGGTTGCATTCTATGTTACATGATTCAGTCCTTGAGGAATTTTGGGGATGAAATTCTTTTAAAGGGGAAGAATGTAACACCCCGTAAATTAAATGACAATTATTTAAATTTAATAATTAGTAATGCCGAAAATAATTTTTTTACAAATGTCGTAATTTTGCTATGAAACTTACGCCATCGTGTTCGTGATAATTTTCTGATCAATTTTCATATATAAAATTTTCCGATCGGAGTTCAAATGAAAAGTAATTAATGTTTGGATATTTCAAATCATAAATAATTATATATGTAATTAAGAAATAATTGTAATTAACTAATGTTGATTAACATTGACAGTTACTTAACGATGAAGAATAATTAGCGTTAATCAAATCGTATATATATAATAATAACATAATTTGGAAACAAATGAATACTGATCATAGTAAACAATAGGTCGACTGGTAGTCGACTGGTGGTTGTGAATTGAGCCTAGGTCGAACGGCCCGGATTTAAATGAATCTAATCTAACGGCTAGCATTGATTCGAACCCCAATAAATATGTAAAACCCCATAATTTTAATGATAATTAACTAAAAGAAATTAATTAATAACTAGTAACACAAAAAAATAGAATTATTACAAATGCCAGAATTTAGCTACGAAGCTTACACCGTTGGGTTTGTAGTGATTTTTTAATCAATTTTCATACATTAATTTTTTCGATCGGAGTTCAAACGAAAAAGTTATTAACGTTTAAAAATTTTCAATCAGAAATAATTATATATGTAATTAGGGAAGTTAAAGTAATTAATTAACATTAATTACAACATTAATGATAACTTAGAGGTTAAGTATAATTAACGTTAACAATATCATAGGGTATAGATTAAAAGCGGAAACAAATGAGCCCGGACTATAAAGAAAATGAAAAAAATTGAACAAATCAACCAATGTTAATTATCTTCCGTTAAACAAAGCCACAAGTCAACCTAATATGTACCAGGTCGACCGATAGTGGTCGACCCTCGGTTATGAACGGTCGACCATGGATAGTGTTAAAACAGCAGTAAATATTGGCTAGAATAGCCCGGATTTAGAACAGTTTAATTGAACCGTTTGCATTGATTTGAACCCCTATAAATACAGACATAGACCCCCACTTCAAAACACATATTTCCTAGTGGATGCGGAAGCTTTGCAATTTTCTCTTCTCCATAAATTTCAAAATTCTTGAATTAGTTCTAATTATGTGTATATACACAATTGGAGAATTGTAGAAGATGATAGAGAAGAGGAACAGGGCCAAATCAAATCATCAAAGCCAAGGTAAACTGTAAATCCGAGTCTTAAATACAAATCCAAATCACCTTTCTAATCTAGATTTCTAATAAGATCGGCATACGCTTGCGATATATATTCAAATAGGGAGAAAAGGGAGTCAAACTGGAATAACATGGATTAGATCTGGAGATTTGGAAGGCTAAAAGGTTGAGTGGGAAATTACATATTTTGTGATAATATTGGATTTATATTATTGTAGATATATTTCATTTATGCCTAGATATGAATCACGATTTGGATATTTAATTTTATAAGCATAAGGAATTTATATAAATCACATTTTGGGTATTTAATTGTACACGCTTACTGATTATGGAAAATATGCCTATATGTTATGGAAAACCCTAAACTTGATTGATATTGTGTACGTTTGGATTTGGAAAGTTAGGGGTGTAAATAGCCCCTAAATTTTTAGATAACTTGTTGATGAAATCATATTGGGATTTCCGATTTGGTTAGTTTATATAGGTTGCTGAACATAAATTAGAATTGATTATAAATTAAATTGGGATTGGACAATATTTTCATACACTAGAATGATTATGTAACAATGTGAATTTCTATAAATTGTCTAAAAATAGAAATAAAAGTTTATTGACTGAAATAACAAGGAATGGAAACAAAAAGGAAGAGATGTTCAAAATAAGGGAATCATCGTATTTTGTAATGTCTATTCCAATAGAAAAAATATATAATTCTTCGTTATTTTATGCATAGCACAAGTCCTTTTTAAGTAAATTCTACAGAATTATAGTGTTAACAATTTCCTTTGGGAAAACAAGTAATTCCAGTTTATTAAAATATAAAAATTCTTAAGTGTAACTAAAGTAATGTAAGAAGGAATAATAACTACAGTTTAAATAGGAAACCTAAAGTATGTAATTTAAGATGGTGTACGAATAGGGATGTAATAAGTTTAAATAGGCAATTAAAAGAGAGATATTAGTTAAAAAGGAAACATAAGATTTCATCTAATAATGTTAAACGAAAGGGAAATAATAAATGACACTTAAGCTAATAAATTAGAAATGGATAACAAATGATAGTAAATGAGAAGAATAAATCAAAAGTAAGTTATGTAAGATTTATTGAATATCAATGATTGAAAGTAAAGAAAAGTAATAATTAAATGAATGTATATTTAAATATACGTTATGATGGGCATGAAATATATATATACATATATGCAAATAACTTAGTAAATAAGAATGACATGGTCATTAGAATGGGTTGGAATGCGAGGTCAGTAGTGTTACACAATAGAAGTCTTCCCACCACAAGGAGCTACTAGCAGTTGTGTATACATCATACTGATGTATGACATATTCAACCGTAGGACCCATGAACTACATGCACTTGCGTATAAGTGAAGAAATACCCTCAGTAGAGTCTACTTCAATGAATAAGTGGAGGGTGTTTCCTTGATTGTGTTAGGCAACTAAATAGGATGGTGAGCAGCTCGATGCTATTTCAGCAGGTGTTGGTACCAAATCAGGAGTAGAAGCTACATAGGTTGAGTGTGTCAATAGTTCGGAGCGGTTAAAACGTGAATGGCAGGGTTACACTTAATGGGCTATGTCTCCTACCAGGGTCTGCATGTTAGGTAATGCACCGCTATAGTTTTTTGATAGTTTGTTTGTTAGGGTAAGGCTAGTTAACCCACAAAAGTGTTCTTTCAAAAACGAATGGGGTAGTCCAAGGAGCTAAGTCCTCTATAGTCTATGGAGCTGAATCCATAATAAGAAACAAACTAGTAGTAAGTCCCCAAGTCAAAGCGTGATAAAAATTAGCTAAATTATAGTGGCACCGTTATTAGGTACTATCGGGAGGTTCTACTTCATACGCGGGCAATTCGTCCCAGACTTTGATGATGATGTTCGGCGGTGCAGAATTATGGATACTAGCGGGGATAGTATTTTGGTGCAAAGGAGGTCCACGTTACTTATGTGTGTGTATATACATGCAAGTACTTGTAGTCTACTTCGGGTTGATGGGCATATCATATGCGAATGTGAAGTTAAGACGACTAAGTAAAAATTAAAAGAAGTAACCTATAATGGAAGACAATTGGCATAAACAAGTGTTATGTACAACGTGAATAATTTACCAATCACCAGAATGTTGTTCTGACCCCCTCCTCATTACAACCCACATGATAGGTTTTGAGGGATAGGCACTAATGTGAGGATAGAACGGTGGAAGGATAGGTTTCCTAATACATGCTCGGCACTGACAAGGACACTAGACATTGGAAGTTTCAACCTTGGTCGGTAACTATATGTTTATTATACTTTACTATTCCGATATGAGTTTATATCGATGCTGCTTTGATATGCATTTATTTGTTTATTTGTAGGATACTAAACCAACGATCTATACTTTGGTGGACTTGGGTTTTCAATTTAATGAAAATTCAGGCTAACTAGGTTGCAGGTTGTCACAAAATACGGGTCTAACCCCTCTCATTTCTTCTCTTTGGCGAAGCTTTGCCATATCTTTTTCTCTACAAATTCTTAAATCTGAATAAATATATAATCTATGTACATATATACAGGTGGAGAATAGGGGAGAATAATAGAGAAGAAGAATAGGATAGAATCGAATCGCCAAGTTAATTGGGATGGCGAGCAGCTCGACGCTATGTCAGCGGGTGTTAGCACCAAATTAGGAGAAGGAGCTACATAGGTTGAGTGTTTCATCGTCCAGAGCAGTAAAAATGGAAAACCAATAGGGTTACACCTAACGAGCTACGTCTCCTACTAGGGTAGGCCAAGTTAGATAATGCACCGCTGCAGTTGTTTGCTAGTTTGTTTATTAGGGTAAGGCTAGTTAACCCATAGAATAGTTCTTTCAAAAACGAATAGGGTAGTCCGAGGAGCCGAGTCCTCTATAGTCCGTGGAGCTGATTCCATAATAGGAAGAAGAAAAGTAGTAAATTTCTAAAGCAAAGCGAGATAAAATATGGCTAAGTTATAGTGACACCATTATTAGGTACTAATGGGAGGTTTTACTTTGTATGTGGGCAATTCAGCCCAGACATTGATGATGATGCCCGACGGTGTAGAATTACGGATACTAGCGGGGATAATATCTTGGTCCAAATGGGGACCGTGGTACTTATGTGTGTGTTTGTATACGTACACACACATACACGTAAGTAATTATAGTCTACTTTGGTTAGATGGGTGTACCATACGCAAACGTGGAGTCAAGACAACTATAAAAATTAAAAGACATAACATGCAATGGAAGACAATCGGCATAAACTAGTTTTATTGTGACATCCCCCAATTTGAGGTCCGAAATTGAGCGCTACAGATGCTGTGGTCATCTATAGTACTAATTTCCGATGACAAAATGCGGTTATGTTAATGGTATCCGTAATATTAGAAGCATAAGAATATGAAATAATTTTAAACACAATTTCAAAGCAAACTTCCGCATTTCATTTAAAGATAATATTCCATATTCGTTACATGATCCCAAATGTTGTCCAAGTTCAGATAAAATATAACCATTACAATATACTGCAAGGACAAAATATGAAGATGCCCCATTCAAAGTTACTAAATAGAAAGATACATTTACTGTCAATACATTCATACGATAACTGACATAACACAACGGATAACAGTAAAAGATAGACTCCTACATAGCCAGCTTTGCCTCCTGTACGTCTCCGGGAGCTTTATTCACTAAAACCTACTTAACCTATAAAGCCCTTACTCTCAACCTACTGAAATCAATTTTTTAGCACCCAACAGTTTAAGGGGGAAAAACAAACTTCGAGTTAGACAAAAAGTCTAGTGAGATCACACTACTGAGTAGAACGGGTTTTCCCCTCACTAATATCCCTTTTAAAATATATCTTTTGCAAATCAAAGTCCTGCAACCAAGTTGGTTATAAAAAAAATTATAAACAATAATGTGCATGCATGCTACATGGGTAATCATGACTATCCATCAAATTAGTGGACTATCCGTCCCAATGTTTAGTTTTCATAGGGTAACTACCAACCTACATGGCTGAGTCGGGCCTACCATATATACCAAATTTTCTGTAACGACCTGCAAATTTATCAATTTGATAAATTATATTTACTTTTAAATATTCAAATATAAGCTTTTTAACATAAATTATGTTGTCTTAAATAATAAATAATGATGGTAATCTTATTTTGAATAAGTATTTACAAAGATATATACTTTGGAAAACATATCGATAAAGTAACCAAAAACCGTTTTATCAATAAACAGCTCTATAATCAGCAAAAGTCATGCATGGAGCTGGATACATACACTTATTTATCTATTTAAATAACAATATGAAATAAAATTATTATTATTATTTTGGGGAAAAAATGTATTTATGACATCGTCAATAATGGCATCATATTTAATAATTGATTTATGAATTTAAATTGAGATTTAATGATTTAATAATTATTATAATTATTCAAATAATTGTATTTAAATGATAATAATTCATTTTAATTAGTTATGAAGTGATAATAAATCATTTATTATAGTTTTATAAAGATATATACTTGATTTGAAAATATAAGAAAATTCATATCGCTTTATCGATATAACATCACTTTTTGTAAACAGTTGTTTAATATTAGTTTATATGGTTTTATAAATCAAATGTGTTCATTTTAATTAGCTAAAAATGATAAGAAATTATTTTTCAAATTTTGTTTACATTTATATGTAATTTAATTTATAAGTGAAAATGTGATCGGGAATCGACTTTCCGATTTTCAACGGTTTAATGAACGAAAGTTGTTCAAAGTTGTTGCAACCTTATTTATATGTCCTATGCACATATATAACACACACATACACCCATATATATATATATATATATATATATATATATACATACATACATACATACATACATACATAACGCATGTATACATTTATGGATACATATATGGTAAAAATTATTTAAGATATTTTAGAAAACTTCATCTTTAAGCTATGCAACGTCAATGCACATGCCATGAAGTGAAGTGAAATGATGGAGGCACATGGGGAGGAGGAAGTAACGTGTATGATGATGGGAAAGGAGGGGTGTGGGTTGAGGGTAGAGAAGGAAATGCACATTTAGATATTTTTCACACATTTTTGCTTATAAATACAAGGCCTTAGCTCTCTCATTTCATTCATCCATTCAATTATTCTTCCTCTTTCTTCTTAAGGATCTAAAGTTGTTCTTTAATGGCTTCCATGCCTTGAAAAAATATTTGCAAAGTATGGCAAAATAAAGTAAAATACACACACACACACACATATATCATGTCATTCTACTACAAAACCAAGGCAAATCACTTCACATCTCCACTCTAAACCCACGGCCACATCATCTACCACTTAAGGCTGAGCCCATCTCCATTTGCAAACTTAGGCTGAGCCCATTCAATGGTCCAAGGCTCGATTCCATTGGCTTTGATTCGATTGTAGTGTAGCTATAACAAATTTTCGTAAAGTATTGGTTGTTTTATAGAGTTTAATTGTGTAAACAAGGCACGTTAAATACACGTCGATATTACATAAGGAAATCACTTTCCGAATCAAGTTATAAAAATGATATGGAATCATTAAAACCATTCGAAATGATTTAAAATGGTTTATAAATGTTTTATAAACACTAAAATCCGATTTGGTGAAGTTTTGACAAGTTATGAAAATTGAGTCAAAAATAGGCGCGTCACGTAACGGCAGTTCACGATTTCGCGCCATAGAATGTTAAATCCATTTACATGATGAATTCGGAGTTGGAATTCTTTGGAATATGAATTTTCCGAACTCTTATAATTATATTTTTCAGACAAAAGGAAAAGATCGAGATTTCATTTCATAGATTTTGAAATATGAGCAAATCAAGTTTTCAAAATAATCGTACTTTGGTAGTTCGGAAACCAAAGCGATAAATTCTTTAAAAATATTTTTAATTCATTAAAAATATGGAATAAATTTTGTAAATATTTTAAAAATTTTTAAAGGATATTTAAGTTATAAAAAATGAATTTATAAATGATAGAAAAGTTGTTTTGATCAAATAAGCTTTGAAAACACTATTCTCAACACTATTTGCAGCACTTTTTGTAGCCCTTTCAATAACTTTTGAAATATGGCTTTAAACTTAAGTATTCTTTCCCAAATATTTTATAAATGTTTTCAAATAAATAATTAAGTATGTTAAAGATGATTTGGAGGTTTTATAATTTATTCAAAAAGTTTAAATAAATGATTTAAAGAAAAGCTTTTATAATCAAGTGATTTAATCTTGGCTCTAAAAGCCGATCAGCAGACTGGATTTTTCTATTCATGAGATCCGGATGTAAGATACTTAAACTAAGAAGATGTTCAGGAGCAACCAGTTCCCTGGCTCACCTGACCTTTTCCTAGGAGAGGAATAGATAAGGTCGAAATGTCGAAAATGAGCAAGTATAAAAGATTTAATTTTTCTAAATTTAATACAACTTGGATCATGTAGAAATAATCTTCTTATACTTGGTATTAAATTCCAAGGAGGGAACCCATACTATCCGTGTGAATTTAAAAGGCGCTTTCACTGTTATTCGATGGATAGTAAAGGTTTAATATGGAAATTGATATTGAGCAGAATTAGTATAATTTCTATCAACCCTTTTTACTCAATAAGGTTTTGCAATATGATTTATGAGAAATGATTTTGATTTGGTATTTCCAAAGTTAAAGAGAGTTTTAATGATCCCGTGTATACAGAAATGAAATGGTTTTGAAAAGATATATATCTCTAAGAAGATACTTTTGATAAAAAGATACTAATTAATGGAATATTAATCAACCACCTACTTAACATCTTTTTATCAATAGTTGGTTTGGAGGAACTAGGATCGGATTTAGGCAAATTCCTATCCAAAAACCACTTCGAATCAGTTTACAAGTTCGAAAGTGAAGACATGTTAAAGCCAATAAAGTTGAAGGCGGGGATCTTCATAACGAAAGGATTGTTTGTTGATAATTTCAGAATAGCTCCCAAGATAAATAAATAGGAGTGGTCCCTTCATTCTTGGATCTTCGTATGCAAGGACTACATGCTACTAATCCTAAGGGCGATGCCCAATAGGATGTGGTAGGAGAGTGCCTTTGGTTTGTCCTGTTCCTAGACAACTTGTATGGATGGATGTCTAACATTGCATTTCTAATATCGCGGTGCATTGATCTCTACAAACATACATCGGTTTGGTGGTGTAGGAGGTAACCCCTCTTATGCATAACACCCTTCTCTAAGATTTACGAGCTCAGAGGTTGTACTTTTGTTGAAATTAATAGCGTGTTGTTAGAATGGCAATGTAGCATTTTAAGTGAAAATGATCTAAGAAAGGTAAACATTACCTCAAGCCTCACACCCGGGGAACTATGAAACAGGCGTTGCTTTAACACTAAATGAATCGCAACCATTAAGGTATGATATTACCTTTCTAGATTTATTTATTTCTACCTGCTATAATGTCGGGTTTAAATTTTGTGTTGTATGCTATGATTCGTCTCGAAGAGGTCGAGAACGGCTGGGGTGATAGCATATTCGGTGCTATCCATACCATTTGTTGGTCCTGGGTTGGCCAGTAACATCTCGTATCTGGAGGCAAAAGCTAAGCGCCATGGATGCTGCAGTCATCCACGATATTAACTTCTGGTGAAGAAATATGGTTATGTCAATGGTATCCATAATATTAGAAGCACTTGAATATGAACCAAATCGTTGATTTTCAAAAATAATAATTTCAGTGACTACATTTCAAATAATATCATATCCAAGTTACAAAAATCCCCAAACGTATTCCCAGGCAATGATCAAATATAATTACAACAATATACCAAGAGCGACATATGAAGATGCCCTTTGGATGATCAAAGTAATATAGACATGATTGTCTTAATACACAGTGGAAACAAACTAAAATAGAATTCTTAATTTAGCTATCCGTCAGCCACTTGCTCGTCTTCGGAAGCTTACTCGCCAAAATCTGCTAAAACCTGAAAACCTAAACCCTCAGCCTACTCAAATCAATTTTGAGCACCCGAGAGTTTAAGGGGAAACAAAAACTTCGAGTCGGACATAAAGCCTGGTATGAATAATTTTTGTTACATCTCTATTTACTGATATATAGTGAGACAATGCCGCTTAGCGAAACGAATTTCCCCTTACAAATATCTCTTTTCAAAACATATATTTTGCAAATCCTTTTCTGCAACCAAACTAGTTAATCAACTGATTATAATAATAATATAGCAAGATCCATTATGCTAAAATAGGAAATAAATGGACTATTTGTCTGATATCTGGGCTAACTGCACTCTGTTGGAATAACTGTCCTAAAACTGATTATATCAAAATAGCAATATCCTTTATGTTAAATAATGGACTATCTGTCCATAAAATAGGTAAAAAGGGTGGACTAACTATCCTTAAGAAGTAGCAAGGTTTGTTATGCTAACAAATGAACTAACTGTTCATATCTGAGCTAACTGCCCTTATCTGGACTAACTGTCCTCTAGGCTGACTGCCCTCAAAATGGATTAACTGTCCGAATTTAAATGAGCTAACTACCCGAATTTTCTTTTGGGTTAACTACCATTCAAATTTTCCTTGAAAACCTTTTCAAAACGATTTAGTGCTTCAAATCATATATATATATATATATATATATATACAAGGAAAATATATCTTTAGCTTTACTCTAAGCTATTTTTGCCATGTTATAATACTTTACTCAAAATAATGTTGATGATATTCAATAAGGATTATCTATCCTTTTAAAATAAGTTAAATTCCTTTATAAATTAAATCTGCCTAATCATTATATTCGAATTCTTTGTTTAAAACCTTTAAACAACCTTTCGAAATCATTGAAGGTAGCCCCATCAAAACCATTAATAAAACCCTTCGAAATCATTGAAGGTAACTCCTTCAAAACCAATAATAAAAGCCTTTCTTATAAGCTTTAAAACATATGACATCTGCCTTTAAAATCCTTTAAACCTTAGCCTTCCGAAAACATTGCAAAACCATACCCTTCGACCTTGTCGAAAGGTCTAACCTTTCGACCTTGTCGGAAGGTTTGAGAAATCATTTATAAAACCTTTCAAAAGCATTTAAACTTAAAACCTTTTGAAGTCAATGGGTTCAATCTAAAACAAGTGGAAACCTTTCGAAATCATTCGAAGTTGACTACTTCATAATCTTTAAAACGTTTCGATTTAAAACATTTGGATTTTGCCTTCAAGTAGAGCAAAAGGATCAGAAAAATATTGGAGTCGAAAGCAACTGCTTCGAAACCTTTAACAAAACCTTTCGAAACCAATGAAGTGTTGGTGTTGGAACCAACCCTTCGAAAGCAATGGAGAGGCGACATATTTTATAAAACAAAAGGTTCCCTTTGAAAGCAACTGAATTGAAAGGTTGGAAGCGGCAGCTATGTTCTTGTCGACTTTGTCGGAAGGTTTCATACCTTTCGACTTTGTTGAAAGCTTTACCTTTCGACTTTGATGAAAACTATACCTTTCTACTTTGTCGAAAGGTTTCAATTAAAACAAGAAACAACCCAATCAAAACCTTTTCTTTTAAACCATTTGACATTGTCAAAAGCTCTTTGTCGAAAGCCAGCAGGCGTAATTTCTACAAAACCAAAACAAAGCTTCATCTCTTTCGGAAGCTCTTACCTTTTGACTTTGTCGGAAGGTTTACCTTTCGACCCCAAACCTTTCGAATCCTTCCAATTCACTACGTACCAGTTGCCAGATAACATGTTGATTATTGACCTAGTTGAAGGGTTTGATACCTTCTGACTTTGTCGGAAGGTTTGGAATAAAGGCGGAACTTCTTGCCGAAAGAGTTGAAATAGTAAAAAGCCTATTTATTTGTACTTCTATAATAGTTTTTTTGTACCTAATCTGCCTTATTTGTCTAAATATGATTGGTTGCTATATTTTATATTCAAAAATGTTGCCAACCATCCTTATTTTAAAAATTTAAACAATTTTGAAAAAACTCCTTTCTCCTTTATAATTATATAAAACATTTATGTCCCATACTTTAAATAATTTTATATAACCATGCAATCATCTTGGAAAAATCTAGAAAAATTCCAGAAAATCATTTACCATATGTTTTTCAACATATAAAATTTTCGGATCCAAACAATAATTATTTTTCCTGTAAATAATTTTAAAATCCAAAACACCATTCTCTTCTTTAGAAAATCCATAATAATTCCATAAAAATTGAGAAAAATCTGAAAAAGTGAAACCCATCTCTAAAATATCTTTTTAGATAATCATAAAAATTCGCAAGGCTAACGGATGTCATTTAATAGGGTTTTCTTCTCAAAACATATCATAAAATCTGTATGAACATTCATAAATCAACAACATGTATATATAATCATTTTATCATTCAAAAACATGGCAAATCTTTGCAAAATTATTCGGATTTAATCTTAAAACCGATACCATAAAAGTTTAGAGATGTAAACATTATTCACCTTTGCTTTAGAGATTTAGGAGCTTGAGATTTGAATGAGTTTTATTCGAATTTTCTTTTCCTTAAGCTTTTCTTTAGTTTCCTCTTCTTCTTTCCTTGTTAATGGTGGCCGGTCTTGCTTTTAAATTTTTAAAATGAGAATGAACGTGTGTAGAGATACATGGCCTAAGGAAGGTGATATAGGAATGGCCTCTTTCTCATAATACCCCTCCTCTAATTCATTTTAAACCCTTCTTTTAATTCATTAGTTTAAAAGGTATGGCTACTTTAATTAAAATCAAATCTCAATCCTCTAATCAACACATTATTTTATTTAGTTTATCTAACTAAATCTCCTAAATAATGTTATCAAAAATCTAGGGTGTTACAGATTCCCCTCCTTAAAGAATTTCATCCTCGAAATTACGATAAGGCACACATAAAACAAACAAGAAGGTAAAACATACCATCAAACAAATCAAGAAAAGTATCTCTAATCCTGCTTTCAACCTCCCAAGTATAGTCTCTGACATTGTCGCTCCACTGGACTTTGACTACTCTGGCCTCTTGGTTTTAAGCCTCTTCTCATCTCTCGCAACAATGCGAATTGGCTTCCTTACTATGGTCAAGTCCGGTTCTACCACTAAATCATCTAGCATTGTTGGTGCAATAGCAGTCTCTGGGTCTCTCACACACTTTATGAGACGAGAAATATGAAAAACATCGTGGACACCTACCAAACTACTCGGTAACTCAAGTCTATAAGTGAGTTTCCCGATCTTCTCAACAATAGGAAAAGTTCAAATGAACCTACGAGATTACTTCCTCGACTTCCCAAATCTATGCACACCCTTCATTGGTGATACTTTGACGAAAACCTGGTCCCCAACTGAGAACTCCAAATCTTTTCGTCTCTTATCTGCATAGGTCTTCTGCCTAGACCGAGCCTCCTTCATTCTAGCCCGAATGGCCTTAATCTTTTCTGCAGCCTCTCTAACTAGATCCAGACCAAGAATCAAACTATCCCCGGTCTCCAACCAACAAACGGGAGATTTGCATGGCCTTCCATACAAAGCTTCAAATGGTGCCATCCCAATACTAATCTGATAGCTATTGTTATACGAAAACTCGACTAGATGCAGATGGTCTTCCCATGATCCCCCAAAATCCAGAACATAAGCTCTTAACAAGTCTTCCAAGATCTTGCTAACTCTTTCCGTTTGTCCATCTGTCTGTGGATGGTAAGCGGTACTCATCTTAAGCTTGGTTCCCAAAACTTCCTGCGGACTCTTCCAAAACTCGCTAGTGAACAAGGAATTTCTGTCACTAACTATACTACTCGAAATCCCATGCAATCTAACCACATTCTTCATGAACAACCTCGCTAAAACAGGTGTCGTCCTGGTTAACCTAACTGGAATGAAATGGGCACTCTTGGTCAATCTTTCCACTATAACCTATATACTTTCATTACCTCTGTTTGACCTTGGCAACCCGTCTATGAAGTCCATAGAAATAAAATCCCACTTCCACACTGGAATATCTAACGGATGAAGCAAACCACTTGGCTTCTGGTGTTCGGCCTTTGCATGTTGGCAATTCAAGAACTACCTTACACACAAACGAATATCTCGCTTCATTCCTTCCCAAAAGGAACTCCTCTTCGTATCCTAATACATCTTGGTACCTCCGGGATGTATAGTGAACTTCAAACGATGGCCTTCCTCTAAGACTTCCTTCTTTATGTTTCCTACACTCGGAACACATAATCTTCCTTTCTTTCTTAACCACCCATTTTGGTCAAGACTGAAATCTTTCAAGTCATCGCCCTTGGTTCCTTCCTTTAGCTTCCTGATCCGTTCAGCTAACACTGGATCCTCAATCTGCTTAGAAGAAATCTGTTCAATCAACACTGGTCGAACTTCCTAACAAAACAATATAACTGTATTACCACTAGATCCGGCCTCGGATCCCTACCGTACTCTGAAATCTGCTAATGCTTCTAAATCTTTCCACTCAGCCATCATCGCTAACACTGCATTCTGATGCTTCCTGCTAAGTGCGTCTGCAACCTTATTGCCTTTCCCTGGTGTGTACTCAATCCCAAAATCATAAGCGGCTATGAACTCTAACCACCTTTGCTGTCTCATGTTCAGCTCCTTCTGAGAGAACAAATAATTCAGCGACTTATGATCGTATATAGTTCAAACCTTTCTCCCAAAAGGTAATGTCTCCACACCTTTAAAGCAAAAATCACTGCAGCTAATTCCAAATCATGTGTCGGATATTTGACCTCATGCGGTCTAAGCTATCTAGAAGCATAGGCAATCACTTTACCTCTCTACATCAGCACAACTCCTAATTCTGTTCCACATGCATCGGTATAGACTACCAAATCCCGATTCCCTTCTGGAACAACCAACACAGGTGCATGGGTCAATAAGTGTTTCAAACTCTGGAATGCTTCCTCACACTTATCGATCACACAAACTTCACATCCTTTCTTTTCACCTGGTCATCGGTGCTACTATCGACGAGAAATCCTTAATGAATCTCCAATAATAACTAGCCAAACCAAGGAAACTCTTTATCTCGGTTACTATCTCGGGTCTCTTCCAACTATTCACTGCCTCGATCTTAGTCAGATCCACTGACAACCCTTCCTCTGAGACTACATGACCAAGAAACTTTACCTCCTTCTTTCAGAAGTGACACTACGAAAACTTTGCTTTCAGCCGATGCTGCCTCAGCATCTTAAGCACCACTCTAAGATGAACTTCATGCCCTCTTTCATCCTTAGAGTAAATCAAGATATCATTTATGAAAACCAACCCGAACCTATCTAAGTGCTCTCGGAAAATCCAGTTCATCAAATCCACAAAGAAAGTTGGCAGTCTGAACGGCATGACCAACCATTCGTACGATCCGTATCTGGTCCTGAATGCCGTCAAAGGTATACTATCCTCTGCTACCTTGAGCTGATGGAAACCCATTGCAAAATCCAACTAGGATACCTTTGCTCCACTTAGCTGTTCAAACAAACCGTCAATCCTGGGCAATGGATATCGATTCTTTATCGTCTTCTCATTCCGCTTCAACACGGTATCCACTGAAGCATACCCATACCGGGCCAACTCTTTAAACTTCCTAGCATACTCAGCAACAAACATCTCACCCTGCACCAGCTCAGCAAACTACCTAACCAAAGCTAATTGTGCCATCACTGACGTAATCATATCCTGGAATCTCCTCTTGAAATCCTCCCAGGTTACTGTCTCCTCAACAACTGTCACAGTTACACTGTTCCACCAAAAAGTGTAGCTGCCTGAAGTTGCCTGGACACCAACCTCCTTTTCTGCTCATCAATGAGCGCCAGATCTGCAAAAATACTTTCGCAGTGCAACAACCAGTTCTCCACCTCAATGGCATCCTCCGTCCCCATAAACGGTTTCCCTCCAAGCTTCACAAAATCTCCGCTCAACTTAGCATAATGATTAACTACCGGAACTTCTGGAACCCCTGCTCCTACAACATTTCCTCCTAACACTCCAGCTGCAACTCCTGCCAACATCATATTCCTGAAAAACCGATACATAGCTTCCATTCCGACCTGCGGGACCTCTGCACCAACATTCTCCGCTTGACCTTGGTTTCTCCGAACATTAGGTCTAGCATTCCTTTCGGTGCTTCCTCCTGCTGGGTTAACTCTGCTTCTCCTACCATTCATATCTGTATTCAAACATCATGAGATAAAGAGAGATAACCTAATCAAAAATAGATGAATGGAGATAACGCGCATACTTATATACAGCAAATATAAGTACGTTACTATAACATTATCCCAACCCCAATCTTACTCTAATTCCTTTGATTTTTGTTTTCAAAACCATTTTTTATTAAATTTTTCATAAACCTATGCTCCGATAACAAGTTGTAACATCTTGTATCTAGAGGCCAAAAGCTAAGCGTCATGGATGCTGCAGTCATCCACAGTATTAACTTCTGGTAGAGAAATACGATAATGTTAATGGTATCCATAGTATCAGAAGCACTTGAATATGAACAAAATCACAGATTTTCAAAAATAATAATTTCAGTGATTACATTTCAAATAATATCATATCCAAGTTACAAATCCCCAAACGTATTCCCAGGCAATGATCAAATGTAATTACAACAATACGCCAAGAGCGACATATAAAGATGCCCCCTTGGATGATCAAAGCAATATAGACATAATTGTCTTAATACATAGCGGAAACAAACTAAAACAGAATTCCTAATTTAGCTATCCGTTAGCCACCTGCTCATCTTCGGAAGCTTGCTCGCCAAAATCTGCTAAAACCTGAAAACCTAAACCCTCAGCCTACTCAAATCAATTTTGAGCATCCGAGAGTTCAAGGGGAAACAAAAACTTCGAGTTAGACATAAAGCTTGGTATGAATAATTTCTGTTACATCTCTGTTTACTGATATATAGTGAGACCACGCCACTTAGCGGAATGGGTTTCCCTCACTAATTTCTCTTTTCAAAACATATATTTTGCAAATCCTTTCCTACAACCAAATTAGTTAATCAACTGATTATAATAATAATATAGCAAGATCCATTATGCTAAAACAGGAAATAAATGGACTGTTTGTCCGATATCTGGGCTAACTACCCTCTACTGTACTAACTGTCCTAAAACTGATTATATCAAAATAACAATATCCTTTATGCTAAATAATGGACTATCTGTCCATAAAATAGGTAAAAAGGGTGGACTAACTGTCCTTAAGAAGTAGTAAGGTCCGTTATGCTAACAAATGAACTTGCTGTTCACATCTGGGCAACTGCCCTTATCTGGACTAACTGTCATCTGGGCTGACTGCCCTTAAAATAGACTGACCATCCGAATTTAAATGAGCTAACTGCTTGAATTTTCTTTTGGGTTAACCACCCTTCAGATTTTCCTCGGAAACCTTTTCAAAATGATTTAGTCCCTCAACTCATATATATATATATATATATATACAAGGAAAATATATCTTTAGCTTTACTCTAAGCTATTTTTTCCATGTTATATATACTTTACTTAAAATAATGTTGATGATGTTCAATAAGGATTATCTATCCTTTTAAAATAAGTTAAAGTCCTTTATAACTTAAAAAACTTAGGCTATCTGCCTAATCATTATATTTGAATTCTTTGTTTAAAACATTTAAACAACCTTTCGAAATCATTGAAGGTAGCCCCTTCAAAACCACTAATAAAACACTTCGAAATCATTGAAGGAAACTCCTTCAAAACCAATAATAAAAGCCTTTCTTTTATAAGCTTTAAAACATATGACATCTGCCTTTAAAATCCTTTAAACCTTAGCCTTCCGAAAACATTGCAAAACCATACCCTTCAACCTTGTCGAAAGGTCTAACCTTTCGACCTTGTCAAAAGGTTTGAGAAATCATTTATAAAACCTTTCGAAAGCGTTTAAACTTAAAACCTTTTGAAGTCAATGGGCTCAATTTAAAACAAGTGGAAACCTTTTGAAATCATTCGAAGTTGACTACTTAGAAACCTTTAAAACGTTTCAATTTAAAACATTTGGATTATGCCTTCAAGTAGAGAAAAAGGATCAGAAAAATATTGGAGTCAAAAGCAACTGCTTCGAAAACTTTAATAAAACCTTTCGAAACCATTCGAAAACAATGAAGTGTTGGTATTGGAACCAACCAATCGAAGGCAATAGAGAGGCAGCATATTTTAGAAAACAAAAGGTTCCCTTCGAAAGCAACTGAATCGAAAGGTTGGAAGTGGCAGCTATGTTCTTGTCGACTTTGTCGGAAGGTTTCATACCTTTCGACTTTGTTGAAAGCTTTACCTTTCGACTTTGACGAAAGCTATACCTTTCAACTTTGTCGAAAGGTTTCAATTAAAAAAAGGAACAACCCAATCAAAACCTTTTCTTTTAAACCATTTGACATTGTCAAATGCTCTTTGTCGAAAGCTAGCAAGCGTAATTCTTTAAAACTAAAACAAAGTTTCTTCTTTTCGGAAGCTCTTACCTTTCGACTATGTCGGAAGGTTTACCTTTCGACCCAAAACCTTTTGACTCCTTCCAATTCACTATGTACCAGTTGCTTGATACCATTTGCATTGATTATTGACCTAGTCGAAGCGTTTGATACCTTTCGACTTTGTCGGAAGGTTTGGAATAAAGGCGGAACTTCTTGCCGAAAGAGTTGAAATAGTAAAAAGCCTATTTATTTGTACTTTTAAAATAGTTCTTATGTACCTAACCCGCCTTATTTGTTTAAATCTGATTGGTCGCTAGATTTTTATATTCAAAAATGTTGCCGACCTTCCTTATTTAAAAATTTTAAACAATTTTGAAAAAGCCCCTTTCTCCTTTATAATTATATAAAACATTTAAGTCTCATACCTTAAATAATTTTATATAACCATTAAATCATCTTGGAAAAATCTGGAAAAATTCCAGAAAATCAATTACCATATGTTTTTCAATATATAAAATTTTCGGACCCAAATTATAATTATTTTTCCTTTAAATAATTTTATAACCCAAAATGCCATTTTTTCCTTAGAAAATTCATAATAATTCCACAAAAATTCAGAAAAATCTAAAAATTAAAAATCATCTTTAGAATATCTTTTTAGATCATCATAAAAATTCGCAAGTCTAATGGATGTCATTTAATAGGGTTTCCTTCTAAAACATGTCATAAAATCTATATGAACATTCATAAATCATCAGCATGTATATATAATCATTTTATCATTCAAAAACATGGCAAATCTTTGCAAAATTATTCGGATTTAATCTTAAAACTGAAACCATAAAAATTTAGAGATGTAAACATTATTCAACTTTGCTTTAGAGATTTAGGAGCTTGAGATTTGAATCAGTTTGATTCGAATTTGCTTTTCCTTAAGGTTTTCTATAGTTTCCTCTTCTTCTTTCCTTGTTAGTGGTGGTCGGCCTTGCTTTTAAATTATTAAAATTAGAATGAACGTGTGTAGAGATACACGGCCTAAGAAAGGTGATATAGGAATGGCATCTTTCCCATAATACCTCTCCTCTAATTCATTTAAACCCTTCTTTTAATTCATTAGTTTAAATGGCACGCTACCTTAATTAAAATCAAATCTCAGTCCCCTAATCAACACATTATTTTATTTAGTTTATCTAACTAAATCTCCTAAATAATGTTATCAAAAATCTGGACTATTACAAGGCCAGTCTTAATTCGGAGTGGACCATCATTTGGTGGCTTCGGTACATTCCTCTATAAATGTACTGTACAAAAGGTAGTCCCTTATCTCGCTATTCATTGGAAATCCATTCTCCAATAACTGCCTTCAGACTTAGTTGTAAACCTATTATGCTGTCAAATTTAACCAATATAACAATTTTGGCTATTTGAATATGTTTAATTAAAAGGTTTTCAAAGAATGTCATTTAAAATAATATCACTGGATTTTACGTAGAAATGATTTGGTTATCGTAAGGTAAAAACCCGTTCCATTTTTATGTGCGGCGTGGTCTTATGAGATACCCTTTGTTTTCAAATTCTCGTATTTTGAGTTTCTTACACCAGTCCCATGAATGACCCGTAGTTTATTTTCTTTCCCTTAAAGTCTGGGTGCCCTATTTTTTTAGGCCGCCTAGTAGTCAGGTTTAGTTTGGAGCATTTTGAAAGAGCTCGGAGTATGGAGCTAGGAGATTCTTCTGAAGATTGTTATCCATTTCCACTACACTTATGTACTATTGTATTCCACATTTGTAAGGACAGAGATATAACTGTCTATGTTGATGTAAAACTAAACTTTGTAAAATGTATTTAAAATTTCCGCTGTAAAGATTGTATGTTGAAATGATATATGTTATTCCATTCGTGTTAGAGTCTATTTTGACTTTATTTTTTTTCTTTCTCTTAACGGTCAGGTTTTCCGGTACTTGAATTTGCGGCACGTGAATACCGAGGATGTATTAGTGTCGATTTTCGAGTGTCAAAAATCTCGTTCATCAAATTTTCTAACTAACTATTAGAAGAAAACTGGACGGTCTGTCCAAATACAATTATCCTAGTGTTTACCTGACTATCCATCAATCTCATAGTTTTGCTAGGCTTACTATGAACCTAAAGGTTTTGCTGGCCAACCTATAACCTATCTATCTTTATATATTCCTTTCTTAGCATACACCTACTTTTAGTCTTACCCTTGACAAAGCCATATGCAAAGGAATTTTGGACTTATATGAACTAGAGGCTAACAGCTAAAGTATAGGGTGCTACCCTATACCAGTTCCATCTGTTTTCTAATCTCCGAGTCAATTCATCCGATCATAATCTATCCAAAAGTGATAAAAACAATAATTTCTTTAGTAAAGTTCTGAGCTAAATACCCTTATCGATTTCCTTGAAAATACTTTCTTTATAAATGATTTATCCCTTGAAATCATATCTTTAAAACAAGCAAAATTATAGCCCTTTACTTTATCCCAAAACATTTATTCCATGATATATGATTTTGTAAAGTAATATTGGAGAATATCAAAATCTCTTAGAAGTTATCTCACTTCGAAACCATAAGCCAAAGAGCCAAAATAATAAACCTTGTATAATGATAAAGCTCGACGACCTCATCACCATTAAGGGTCTTCGCCCTTCTTTAATATAAAAATATGTTAAAGCCTTTAACTTTTAAATATAAGGCCATAGTGCCACCAATATAAATATCACACTTCATAGAGTGTCGACGTCGTAGGATATAAAACATAGTTTGCATAGTTTATGGTCTTAAAGCTGAATGTCGACATAGTTAAATCATGACATCAAATGCCTTAAAGAAAAATAGGCGGCTTTATTAAAGCCGAAGTTAACAGGAGCGGCATCATAGCCGTCTTCGAAAACATATAATTTTGAATAAAGGCGGCATCGCCATCAATGATGTCGATATAGCTAAAGGCGGCATAGTTTCCTGTATTGTCGAAGTCAATGGGTATCAAAACATGCGGCGTCATTATTGCCGCAATAAGTACTTTGTAAGCAATAAGGTCGGCGGCATTATGGGTATACGACCCCGTACCCTTGAATATATAAAATGCGACACTATAGCAACAATGCGGCAAAGTCATAGTCGATGATGAGGATGCCACCTTCGAACCTCTTCAACCCTAACTGATTCACTTCATACCAACACAAGTTGACACCGCGTGCATCGCTATTGGTTATCATTGAAGTCGTAGCAGCAAAACTGGTTATTTGCTAATATAAGTTAGTTCTTTTCCACCGATCCCTATTGTTTGTCAAAATCTTATTGGTTAACAGATACTTTCTCAAAATTCTTTTCAGAAATCTGCCCATTGCTGGAATTTATCATTCCCAAAATATTTTCAAACTACACCTTTTATATTACTATTTTAACATATCAAGAAGTTTAGGGTCAAAATCCTTATTTAATTATTTTAAATAATTAAAACCCGAAAACAACCCATTTTCTCTAGATTAAAAAATCATAATAAATTCATATTTGCTTGGAAAATTATGAAATTAAAAAATCACTTCCAAAATAATGTTTCAAATATCGTATCAAAATCTAAAGTCATTTGGGCATCATATGATAGGTTTTCACACTTAAACCTATTATCTAATTTCATAAATAAATCCAAATATTCATCAAATAAGCATATAATCATTCGAACTGTAATAACATGGCATAATTAAGCAAAAGAATTTGATTTATGCTTAAAACCAAAAATAACAATTAGAACATGAGATGCATAACTATTATTCAACTTGAATGGTTTAAGAAGGTTGAGATTTGTATTTTGGTTTGATTCCCCTAAGCTTTCTACATGTTTTCCTAGCTTTTTCTTCCTCTTGAATCTACTGGCAATGGTTGGCCTAAACTTTAGTTTTGTTTGTATAAGTGTAAAATGAATGAAGAGAAAGGAGGTGGGGGTTTGTATTATGAAATGTAACCTTTTTTCCTATTTTATGCTTCTCATATATCCTTCTTCTTATTAATGTTCTAATTAATTCCAATAGTTCACTAATTAAGGCTTGACCCATACTAATTATCAAATCTAAATCCCCTTACCATTTACATTATTTTATTTTATTTATCTAATTATATATCCTAAATATTGTTAATTAAAATTAGGGTTGTTACATTTATGTACAAAGTGTATATTTTACTAGTCAATAGAACATTGTTCTGACCCCCGCCTCATTACTACCCACACGATAGCTTTAGAGAGACAGGTACTGGTGCAAGGCATAAACGGTGGAAGGACAGGTTTCCTAATACATGCTCGGAACTGACAAGGAACTAGACATTGGATGTGTCAACCTTGGTCAGTAACTATATGTTTATTATACTTTACTATTCCACTGTGAGTTTATATCAATAGTTCTCTGATATGCATTATTTCTTTATTTGCAGGATACCAAACCAATGATCCGTACTTTAGTAGATTGGGTTTCAAAAAATTTAGGCTCAATGGGGTGTGGGTTATCACATTTGGTATCAGAGCTTATGTTAAACGATCTTGAAATGAGGAAATGATGAGTGAATGTATTTGTATTTTGCCTATAAATATAAATATATTATACGACAAATCCTATAAATTCCGACTATATAATAGTTGCAACCATCCATCAAAAGATGGATAAATCGATTATGAGTCGGAACAATGGAAGAAGTTAAAGATGTACACCTACCCAATTACGTCATGGAAAATAGGTTGTATGGAATGGCATTGACTTAAGAAGAGCATGAGTGCAGCATACAGAAGGTCCTTGAAGCTGAAGAGTACGCGACTCCTTGGTTGGGCTCCCGATAGCCCAATGATTGTAGACCCCTGTATGATGCAGATTGATGATGTATAGAAGGTTCAAATAATGGGAAAGTAAGAATCCATATATTGTAGATATCCAAAAGTAAATGAGATCCCGAAGGAAGGTTTGAAGTAGTCACTTCAAGATAATAGCTGAATTTTTAGTAATTGAAGGAAGATAAGTCATCAAGCTAAAGAAAAATCTGAAAGAAAGGACAAATAAAATTCACTCTGAGTCCAACCCCATATAGAATAATTTAATATAAAAGTTGAAATGATTATAATATAAAAGTTAGAGAAAATATAAAATGATATATTTGAAATGGTTTTTGAATGTGTTTATTTAAATAGAGAAACCCTACTTTTAAAGAGTAAGTAGATGTTAAATTTTTAGAAAAATATAATACCTACATTTTATTTAAATATAAGGTTCTAGTAGAAATAAAAAAAAATCAGAAAAAAGGTTTTTTATAAAAGAAAAGTTATTTGGTTTGAAAAATATAGTAGAGCGTATGGAGCTTGTTAATTTTTCTAAGGTGAAATTTTTTTAAGTTGGAAACATTCTCTTTATGGGTGGACAATAGAAATTGGTACAAGTTTGAAATGGGGTAAAAAGAATGGGAAAGAAGATTAGAACCCAAAAATAAATTAGTAGGCGAATGCACTGTGATGGTTTAATTAAGGAGATAATCAATTGAGAGTAGAACTATATAAATATAAGCCAATTAAATAAGAGTAGAATAGGTAAAAGAAACATTAAGAAACAATGTTAGGAATTTATATAAAATAATGTTAATAATTAGAAATAACGTTAGAAGATTATATTGAAATTAATGCTAGTAATCTAATTAGAAGCAGCATAGAAAATTAAAGGCAAAACAATGGAAAATGCACATTTTCCATTTGTTGTGCACATTTATTGCATATATCCTTTAAAAGTCCTCCTCACATGTTATTAGAGACTTCGCCAAGGTTGGAAATAGAGATAGTATGAGTGATAAGAAAATGATAGAGTGGGATATGTTCTTATCTACTCCAACTTTTATTGTTTAAAATTATAAAGGATGTTTAGAAATACTGTAAAATACATTTTTGAAAAAAAAATTGTTTGGTATAACAATTGAGTTTTTAAAAGAAAAACTTAATAAATGGTTTGAGTTAAAAATCCTAATTTTTAAGAAGTAAAAGTTGAAAAAAAAGTCCTTAAATGGAAAAGAACTTAAAAAATTAATTGTAATTTTAAAAGTCAAGACACTAAGTTGTACTTTTAAAGATAAAAGTTTTGGGATTAAATACTTCAAAAATTTTAAGTTTTTAATTTTTGAAAAATTGATGAATAATTTTAAATATAGAGTAGATAAGGATGACTGCCTAGGTAAGATGAGGTAAAAGGTAAGACTTTGAAGAAGATCGATGACTACTCTTATAATGGCTATATGGAATCCCCGTAGATTGTAAGGAATACTGAAGAAAACCTAGAGATGTTTTATTAGACATGTGTGTAAGCCAAAGGAAGAATACATATAGGAAAGATGAATGGTATCAAAGTACACTTTTATGAGTACTAGGGTATGCTTGTATGAAGGATTAAGAATAAAGGAAGTAAATACCAAGATTTGAGAATGCTATCAAGAGATTAGGATTAAGAGAAGATAGAAAAGAGGGTAAAAAGATCGCAAACACACAAAGAGGACATTGGTTGACTCAAAATTAAGGAAGAGAAGATAGGGGACGGAAAAGTTATTTCGCCAAGCCAGTTGCCAATGAGTTATTCAAATGGTGCATAGTTTGTATTTCTTACCCACTACAGTGTGGGAGGATGCACAATTTGTTCCATAATTGGGTTTGCAAATGGGAGTAATTGATGGACCTTATTCATTAGAAGCCATAAAGGAAAGTTATGATATGTGGGTTGGAGAATGATGGCACGTAAAAAGGTCCATATGTAGTAGTAGTTAGTAGCTAGCAGTAGTAGTTGCATTTCCTTCCAACAATTGTTTTTCTTTTAGTTGGGTTGTAAGCACTAGTTGTTTCTGCTATGTAAACGTACATGCAATGTTTATGGAAATGTTCCTTTTTATGTTTTTTCTCTATGGACCACGATATTATTAGGAAAACAATAAAACAAGGAAATTTCAGGAAAGACACTTAACTAATGCAAAAGAAAAGGAAATAAAAAAATGCTGGAAGTATAAAATAAACTAAGGAAATTTTATTTAATAAGCTACTAAAGTAAAAGAAATAAGATTTAAATCGTAAAAAGTAAAAACTTTTAGGAAGTACATTTTGGCAAGCGAAGGACAAGGGAAAAGTTGTTGCGAACCCACGGTCAATGTCCATATCCCTTAAAAGATGAAATTTAAAACTGAACTTGTGTGTTTTTTGTTATTATAATTGAAAGAAAAGTCTTTAAAAAGTTGAAATTTACCAGGTAGGTATATAGAGTCCACCATGGATGTTAAACTATTGACTAGACCCCAATTTCATGCGGTGTGGCATAATTTGTTTTGAAAACAAATATATACTTTTATTCAAAATTCTTGGTATTGGACAATAAAATACCTTTGCGAAAAGGTTTTGAAAAATTTTGTGATGAAAATTTTAAAGTATGAAAAAATTTGTATAAATATTTCAAAGAGTAATATAAAAATAATTTTTGAGCAGGAAAAGAAGGAATTTTCAAATTTCAAATATGTCACATACTTGACATGAGGAATAGTTGATATGTGAACTAAACGAGTTTTATATTAATTTTATTTTAAAATTTGAAGATTTAAAATAAACTTAGTTATGCATACTTTACTTAGAAAATTTGGAAGAGAATTGGGGCAAAAGAGAAGGTTCCAAGGTACAGTGGAAAAAGAGCACATAAGAGAAGGATTGAATTATGGAATTTTCCATCTAAACCCTTTTTCGACATAAGAATATAGATTTTGAAAACTAGGTTTTTCTAAAATTTGGATATTAGCAATGGTGTGCTAGGATTTTGGATGGTAGGAATTGGATGAAATATTTGTTGAACTATATTTCCATTCGTCGAAGTATGGAAAAATTTGATGCAAAAACAAGTTTTTGATTTTCAAAAATTGCATGCACATAAAACTGCCATTATATTTAGGTTGTCTGCACCATATTTTCAAAACAGTTTTAAAGGATTGCATTCATATAGGAGGCGCCGATTAGAATTACTCTGCATACATATCATATGCGTTGTGATACACCATGCACTGGAACACGATTGATTGCAAAATTGTTTGTACACTAATTGATTTATTAGTTAGAGTGGTTATACAATATGCTACATTGTTTGGTCCTTGAGGAATTTCGAGGATGAAATTTCGTTAAGCGTGATAATGTAACACACTATAATTTTAACGATAATTAATTAAAAGAAATAAATTAATAAATAGTAACGTTGAAAAATAGAATTTTTACAAATATTAGAATTTGGCTGCGAAAATTATACCATTAGGTTTGTGGTGATTTTCTAATCAATTTACATACATAAATTTTTTCTATCGGAGTTGGAACAAAAAAGTTATCAACATTTGAAGTTTTTGAATTGGAAATAATTATATATGTAATTATGGAAATTAAAGTAATTAATTAACGTTAATTGCAACGTTAACGATAGCCTAGACATTAAGTATAACTATTTGCCGCTTAACAAAGCCACAGGTCAACCCAATATGTACCTCGGTCGACCACGGCCAGTGTTAAAACGGTAGTAAATATTGGCCAAAACGACCTAGATTTAAGATAATTTAACCAAACAGCTTGTATTTATTTGAAGCCCTATAAAAACAGACCAAGGCCTCCACTTTCAAACTCATATTTTCTCATGGACGCGAAAGCTCTGCCATTTTCTCTTCTCCACAACTTCCTAAATTCTTAAATCAGTTCTTGTTATACGTATATACACAGTAAGAGAATTGTAGAAGACAATAGTAAAGTGGAATAGGGCTAAACCAAATCATCAAAGTCGAGGTAAGTTATAAATCCGGATCTTAAATACAAATCAAATTCAAATCTCTTTTCTAATCTAGATTTCTAATAAGATCTCCATAAGCTTGCGGTATATATTCAAATAGGGAGAAAAGGGAGTTAAACTGGAATAGCGGGGATTATATTTGGAGATTTGGAATGCTAAAAACGTGAGTGAGAAATTACATATTTTGTAATAGTATTGGATTTATATCGTTGTAGATCTATTTCATTTATGCCTAGATATAAAAACATGATTTGGATATTTAATTTTATATGTGTGAGGAATTGATATAAATCACGATTTGGATATCTAATTGTGTACGCGTAATGATTATGGAAAATATACCTATATGTTATGGAAAACCCTAAACTTGATAGATATTGTATACGGTAAGTTTGGAAACTTAGGGTATAAATAGTCCCTAGATTTGTAATAACTTGTTAATGAAATCATATTGGGATTTTCGATTTAGTTAGTTTATATAGATTGTTGAACATAAATTAGAATTGGTTATAAATTAAATTAGGATTGGACAATATTTTAATACACTGGAATGATTGTGTAACAATGTGAATTTCTATAAATTGTCTAAAAATACAAATAAAAGTGTATTGATTGAAATAACAAGGAATGGAAACAATAAGGAAGAGATGTACAAAATAAGGAAATCACCGTATTTTGTAATGTTTATTCCAATAGAAAAAACATATATATAATTCTTTGTTATTTCACGCATAACACAAGTCCTCTTTAAAGTAAATTATAGTGTTAACAATTTCCTTTAGGAAAAGAAGTAATTCCAATATATTAAAATAAAAAATTCTTATGTGTAACTGAAGTAATGTCACTAGGAATAATAACAACAATTTAAGTGGGAAACCTAAAGTATGTAATTTAAGATGGTGTAGAAAACAAACGATAAAGAAAGAAGATGCAATTAAACGAATAGGGAAGTAATAAGTTTAGATAGGCAATTAAAAGAGGGATTTAGTTAAAAAAGGAAACATAAGATCTTATCCAATAATGCTAAAAGAAAGGAAAATAATAAATGATACTTAAGGCAATAAATTAGAAATGGGTGATAAATGATAGTAAATGAGAAGAATAATTCGAATGTAAGTTATGTAAGATTTATTGAACATCCATGATTGAAAGTAAAGAAAACTAATAATTAAATGAATGTATATTGAAATATATGTTATGGCGGGTATGAAATATATATGTATGTAAATAACTTAGTAAATAAGAATGACATGGTCGTTAGAATGGGTTGGAATGCATGGTCTGTAGTGTTACACAATAAATGTTTGCCCACCGCAAGGGGCTACCAGCAGTTATGTATACATTATACTTATATCCAACCGTAGGACTCATGGACTATATACGCTTGCATATAAGTGAAGAAATACCCTTAGTAGAGTCTAATTCAATAAATAAGTGGGGAGTATTTCCTTGATTGTGTTAGGCAATCTAACTAGGATGGTGAGCAGCTCGATGTTATGTCAGCAAGTGTTGGCACCAAATCAGGAGTAGAAGCTACATACGTTGAGGGCGTCATCAGTCCAGAGTGGTTAAAACGTTAATGGCAGGGTTACACCTAATGGGCTACGTCTCCTACTAGGGTAGGCACGTTAGGTAATGCACCACCATAGTTGTTTGCTAGTTTGTTTGTTATGGTAAGGCTAGTTAACCCATAAAAGTGTTCTTTCAAAAACGAATTGGGTAGTCCGAGGAGTGAGTCCTTAATAGTCCATGGAGCTAACCCATAATAAGAAACAGACTAGTAGTAAGTCCCCAAAGCAAAGCGAGATTAAAAAATAGCTGAATTATAGTGGCACCGTTATTAGGCACTATTGAGAAGTTCTACTTTGTACGTGGGTAATTTGGCCCAAACTTTGATGACGATGACCGATAGTGCAGAATTACGGATGCTAACGGGGATGGTATCTTGGTCCAAAGAAGGAACATGATACTTATGTCTTTATATGCACACACACAAGTAAGTAACTATGGTCTACTTCGGATTGATGGGGCGTATTGTACGCAAACATGGAGTCGAGACGACTAAGAAAAAATTAAAAGACGTAACCTATCATGTAATACCATCAGCATAAACTAGTGTTATGTACAACGTGAATAATTTACCAACCACCAAAATGTTGTTCCGATCCCCTCCTCATTACAACCCACAAGATAGCTTTAGAGGAACAGGTACTAGTGTATGGAGGAACGGTGGAAAGACAGGTTTCCTAATACATGCTCGGCACTGACAAGAACACTAGACAATATAAATGTCAACCTTGATCGGTAACTATATGTTTATTATACTTTACTCTTCCACTATGAGTTTATATTGATAGTGCTTTGATATGCATTTATTTATTTATTTATAGGATACCAAACCAACGATCCATACTTTGGTGGACTTAGGTTTTCGATTTAGCGAAAATTTAGGCTCACTGGGTGCAAGTTGTCACAAAATACGGGTCTAACCCCTCACTTTTCTTCTCATATTTTCTAAAGCTTCGCGAAGCTTTGCCATTTTCTTTTCTCCAAAAATTCTTAAATCTAAATAAAAAATATAAACTATGTACGTATATGCTGGTCGAGAATAGCGGAGAATAATAGAGAAGAAGGATAGAATCGAATCGAATCGCCAAAGCCAAGGAAGGAAAAGGTGTCAAATAGGGAAAAAGGGTTTAGATCTAAGGATTTGGAAGTAAAGAGGTAAACAAGAAATTATATATTTTTATATAATATTATATTTATATCATTGTAAATCCGTTCCTGTATGCCAGGAAGGAATATTTGGAGTTACAGGCTTAAATATACACATGTAATTAACTGATAAACCATGCCTATATATTTTGTTAATGATTAAATTTGTTTTAATACTGCATATATTTAAATTTGGAAAGTAAGGTTAAATGTAGTCCCTAAATTAATAAGATTCTAAAGTAATTCCAGGTTTATTGGTTAAACGATATATGTGAGTAAATATGAATTGGAAGTTATTAGAAATTAGATTGGGATTTAATTTGTATTTTAATTCATTGGAATAAAGTGTGTTATAATGTAAATTTCTATAAATTATCTAGTTCTAGAAATAAACAAATGTGTAACGTTTGAAATAACAAGGAATATGCCTAAAAGAAAGAGATGTACACAATGGGGATGTTTATCATATTCGGTACCATCTATTTCAAAAATAACCGAAAAGATAATTTCTCTCAATTTTGAACATAACGCAAGTCCTCTTTTAGGGAAGTTGTGGAAATTTATAGTGCTAACATTTCCTCTTAAATGATGTAATTCCAACATATTAAAATGAAAAAATCATCAAATATAACCAAAGTAATATAAGTAGAAATAATAACAATAATTAAATTATAAATCTAACATATCCTATAAGCTAGAAAATAAACAATAAGCGATGAAGAATATGCAAAGCAACAAAATAAGCAAGCAAGAAGATTATAATAATCAAAGAATCATAGTAACAATTAAAAAGGGATAGTAGAATATACTTAATGGTATTAAATAAAAGTTCGGTAGTAAAAGATGATTAATCTATTAAATTAGAGGTAAGTGGTAAATGACATTAAAATGACATTAACGAAACAAGAAGTAAGTTGGGCAAAAAATAACCAAAAATTAACAGTTGAACATAAGAGGCATAGTAATTAAATAAGCTTATATAGCATCAAGTATACTTTTATGATGGGTGTGATTTATTAAATCAAATTAATTACATAGATTAATTAAAAATGATATTGTCATTAGTATGGATTGGGATGCGAGGTCAGTAATGTTACAAAACATAAGTTTGCCCATAGAAAGGGGCCACCGACGGTGGTGTATTCATTGTACTAATGTGAGACATCACCAACTGTAAGATCCATGGAATTATACATTTGCTTATAGGTGAGAAAATATACCAAAGTAGGAGGGTTGTAACACCCCTTATTTTGTTTAACATTATTCAGGAAATTAAATTGGATAAATGAAATAGAATAATGCTATGTGTGAGGATAAAGAGAATGAGATTTGATAATTAATTAGGTCCGACCGTAATTAACCAATTAATAAGAATGGTTTAAATATAAAATAGAAAGAAAGAAATGAGAAGGGAAAATGGGAATAACTCCTTATTCCATTCTTTAAACCCTTTCTCTCTCATTCATTTTCCATTTTCGTTTCTAATCAAAACAAAAACAAAAAGGGAAAGCCCGCCATTACTAGAAGAAAAGAAGGGAAACTCTAAGGGATTCAAGGGAGGAGCTTAGGGAAATTAATCAACAACAAATTTCAATCTCTCTTATTCAATCTAAGGTGAATAATAGTATCCATCTCATTTATTTATGTTTGATTTCAGATCTAGGATGATCTTGAATTGTTTTGTGATAATATATCATTCTATAGTTGATTACATCATTGTTTGGTTGAATAATGATTTATTGGAATTATAATGGAATTATTCTTGTGGGTTTTAAAAGGTAAAAACCTAATTTTTGATCTCCAATCGGCCTGAAATTCTGATATAATGTATAAAGCATTATTTTGGAGATGGGTTTAATTTCATAATTTTTCAAGTTTATATGAATATTTTATGAATTTCCTAAGATGGAAAAGGATTTTATTTTGGGTTTTAATTATTAAAAATAATTAAATATATGTTTTGGCTTCAAAAAATTTAAACGTGAAAGAAGATGGAAATTTTGATTTTTGGTGATTTGTTTTGGGGATTTTTCCCATACGATTATGATTTTCTATGAATTATTCATGATAGAAAGGCTATTAATTAATATTGATTTATAATTTTAATTACAAGGGTTTGCTAATTATTTTAGGAAGGTAAAACATGATCTTCCAGTAAATTTCTTAAAAGAATATGAAAAGTATTTTCTTAACCAATCTTTTTTTGACAAGAGGCAAGGGTTGATGAAAAGATTTGTCTTTAAAAAAACAAATCAGTTTTATAATTATTTACAGAAATGCCATTGTAGATATTCCGTACCCCTATCTCTCAGTTATTCGACACCTATAAAGGTCGATACAAGAAATATCTATTCGATTGGTATACCATGTATCGAGTTTATAGACTCGGCATCTATGTAGAGTGATACATGCGATATCTACTTAGTAGATATGTGATGTACCTGTTTATATAGAAGTTTGGCATCAATTACTGTAGAGGTTCGATATCTCAAGTTTGTATAGGCCCGGTAACCAAGGTTTCGAGACTCTATACCATTTTTTTAAAGTACGCACCTCTTTAGTTTAAGGTTTCCGCACCCTGATGTTTTTAAAGATTCAACATCAACCTATTTTAAGGGCTTGATACCCCCAAGTTTTTAAGGGTTCGATAACGCTAAGTGTTATACTCAAAACCTCTTGTCACCTATATTTTCAATACCTATGTTGGCGGCATGGTATCTACATCTGTGGGCTTAGTTTCGGACCTCAAAATGGGGGACATTACAATTTGGTATCAGAGCATAGGTTTATGTAAAACTTAAAAGGTTTTGAAAGTATAATCCAAATGAATTAGAGAATAAAATTGGGGTATGGTATAATGCTATAGTAACGTAATTATATTTGCTATTATATAAGTATGTTTCCTATCTCTATTCTCCCTCTCTCTTAGACCATTCTTCTGTATCTTACGAAGACCCGTATGCAGATTTCAAGGAAGTAAGTTATGGAAGCAGGAAATGGAAGAGTGAATATAGGTGGATGAAGCACCATAACTAATGGAAATGTCCAACCCAACACTGAGAAATCAGGGTCGGCCAATGCTAATGTGAGTGTCGGAACCCCACCTGTAGATATGGGGCTACGTATCAAGAATTCGCAAATACGGTGTGTTAGCACCCGATTTGGTCACTAACACCCAAAGAGAGTTTTGTGTAGAGAGATTAATGAAGAAGATAAATTAAAACAGAGGGATGTAAACTAAATTAACTGCAGAGAACAAGAACACCCGATTTATAGTGGTTCGGCGTAACTGCCTACGTCCACCTTGAGTTTTAATCTTTATTGCTTTCACAAGTAGTTGAATACAGATACAATCCGTACACTAATGACTTGAATACAAGTTTGAACTGAAAAGAATGAGTCTTGAAAGTGGCAGAGTCTCCCTAGTGTTCTCCAAAAAAGGTCCTCCTTCAGTATGCCCCTGCCCCTCTATTTATAGAGGAAGATGAGTTGGACTTCCCTCATGGGCCTTGGAACTAGGTACTCGGCCAGTAGTATATGACTACTATGCACCGTCCCATGCAAGCCGAACGAGACAAGCAGAATGAGATGAGCCAGAAGAGACAAGCCGGACGACAGTTGGCCGAACTAGGAATTATAGGCTATCGTGGCTGATCGATGTTTGCCGAGCGAGGCATGCCGAGCGACAATGCCCTCGCCCAAGGCTGAGTGTCAGCCTTTTCTTCGAAGTAGTGCGGTATCCTGATGACGAGCGATGAGCGTAGGCCGGGCGGCAATCGTATGTCGAACGAGAGACTTATGCCTAGTAAGGTCTGAAGACGGACGGGTCCTTGTATGCCGAACGAGGCTAGATGCCGAACGAGGCTCTGTTGCCGAACGAGGCTCTGTTCCCGAACAAGGCTATATGTCGAGCGAAGCTCTGTTGCCGAATGAGGCTATATGCCGAGCGAAGCTCTATTGCCGAACGAGGCTATACGAACGAGGCTATACGCCGAGCGAAGCTCTGTTGCCGAACGAGGCTATACGCCGAGCGAAGCCCTGTTGCCGAACGAGGCTATATGCCGAGCGACGCTTTGTGCCGAACGGTTCTTTTTGCCGAATGTTTCTTTGTTTGGTGATCCTCACGCTACCAGGTCAATTACCCGGGTAACACTTGCCCCCCAAAGTGTGTCGTGTGAGGCAACACGACACGCTTTGAGCTAATATCCAATTCCCTCTTTTCTTTTGTGACATACACAAGAAGCCATTCCATATAGATGCCGAGCGAGTCGTTCGACAAGTCACATGCCACTCGGCATAAGCATGCCGAACCACTAACGTTCCTTAACCTGGTCCACCTGTAGATGCCTGTTCGACTTCCCCCTCTTCTTATAAAAATCCCACACTTCTCTCCTTTACCTCTTTACTTTTACTTTAACTTTACAGGATTTATTAACTTTCCTTCCCCCAAACTCTTACTACCTACCCAATCTTTCTCTTCTTTCCTGAATCCAGTACGTTTGCCCCCCAACTGCTCTCGATAACGAGTCTGAGCGGATTTCAATTCCAAACCGATCACTTCCCAAAACTTCGGCCCATTCTTCTAGGTATTAACTTCTCTCTCGATCGACTTTCCCCAATTAAGGGTTTTGTATGAGATTCAAATTTACGACTTTCCTTTAACTTACGGATGATGGAAGTCGCGTAGATGAGGAAGATGGTTTTGAGGTCTAAACGTGCCTTAGGGTTAGTTGGAGAGGAGGAAGGAAAAAGATGTCGGAAGTAGCTGAGACGTAGGCTCCTGTTTGGTCACTGAGTGAGGGAGGAGGAAGTTGTAATGACTCGGTAAGTGTTGGTGAATTCAATAGGTGTTGGCTGATCGAGGTCGTTCGGTAGACAAGGAGCGAAGGAGAAGTGATTGTGGACGGGTCGGCGTTTGCTTTTTGGGTGAAAACCGACCAACTATGAAGTAGGTGGCCCGGTAGTATCCATGTAAGAGTAATGTCAGGGAGGTAAAGGGATAGGGTGTCGTTCGGTCTAAGGAGAGAAAGAGTCTGGTTCAGTGATTTGAGGAAGTGAGACGGAAGTGAGCGAGTGGGTCGGCATGTCTGGCTTAGGCGATCGAGCCAGAGAATGTCGAGCGAAGGTGTCTAATCCTAGGATGCCGAGAGACGTTGGTCGAATCATTCATTTGAGTGTCGAGCGATGGGCTTGTGCCGAGCGGCATTCAGGCCGAACGGTATTTAGGAAACATGTTTCGAGTGTCGCTCGGCCTTGAGTCTTGAAGTAGACTACAACCGTCGAAATCATTCCAACTTGAACATAACTCACGTCGAACTCACTGACCTCGCACGCCTAATCACACGACATTTAAACAAGGACAAGGACTTAAGCAAACAAGCATATTGAATTAATCCGAACAAACAGCTCCCCTATTTCAAGAACTGTCAATCTGAATTTTTAACTCGATAAAAACAGACTATAGCCTTCGATATATATTGCGAACTTCTGAGTTCAAAATTAAAAAACTTCACTGAACACTTGCACTTTACTTTATCTTATCAGCTTCATGACTTTAAATCCTTTGACACTCATACTCGAACGATTGCACTAGTTCACACACCACACGGGGGGAGTATTCTTGTTGTTATGTCTAATGTTAATTATATTTCAAGTATAGTTTAAACAGGTGCTTAATCAGGTTCATAACTCTTCAGAGATGTCTAGAAAGTCCAGTTCTACCACAGTCTCGGATCGACCTGAGTTAACTTCTCAACAGGAAGTGGTTGGGACTTCAAATCCATCGACGGCCCTTGCTCATGATATCTCGAGTCCCGCGATTGCATCCGATGATTTTGCTCTCGATGCCTTAGATGCAGCGATCTTTTTAGACAATTCAGTTGACTCTCAAGCTTCGAGAATTAATGAGAGCGCTCTACGTCATTTATGCTCAACTCATGGCATTCCATTCGACGATGTATTGGTCCCATCAGGGCAAAATTGTCCCCATCTGCCCCCAGCCGGATATACCGCCTGCAACAAATTTATGTGCTGGGTTGGTAGCGTGCCACCATTCAACTCTTTCCTCCACGATGTTCTGCAATATATTGAGATTGCCCCAGCACAGTTACATCCTAATAGTCACGCGTTCATATATGGCACGTGCATTCTTTTCATGAGCATTTTATTCAGGCTCCCGACTCCTGGCGATATCCGCTACATTTACCATTTCAAGAGACAGTCCGACAGCCCATCCTTCATATTCCTCGAGCCTCATAGCAAGTGCCAAATCCTCATAGGGGCATGGATCAAATTCGCCCAATATAAGCAAGAGTGGTTTTACGTGCGCTGCCCCCTTGTTTCGCGAGAAGATGGCTGGAAGGGAGTAAGTTCCTTTTCTAGATCAATAGTCGTACGAGCCAGGAAGTGAATTTTTTCTAAACCCTTTCTCGACTTTTACAGGTATCATCCCGTGTCCCGAATGAAAGTGTATATGGATCGATAATATATAGTAGGACTAGTCTAGCAAGTGCGGAATTATAAATAATAGTAAATAGCAGTAATAAAAATGACAACAGGGATTTTTATACTGGTTCGAACTTCCCGTTCTACGTCCAGTCCCAGACTCCTTCTGGAATTCCTCGAATAACCCTCACTTAACCCGGAGGAACAGGTATTACACCGCCTGAGCAACCGAACAGGACTTTTCCATCTAAGCAACCGAATAGGACTTCAAATACAATTTATAAATTGTTTCTTGACTTGTGTGTTCTTGAGTAACACGAATATAGTCAATATAGTACACCCTTCCTATAATCTTCTTGATATGATGATTTGAATGTTCAATTGTAGGAAGTAGAGATTTGAAAATCACTTGAGATTATAACAATATAAAGTAAGAATAGATAAAAAGAATTGGTAATTGAAATAGTTGATTTTCATCTCTATTTATAGTATTGAATAGTTTTAATTCAATAGTTGCAACCATTAGAAGGAGTGCAACTGTTGGTGAAGAAGACAACTCTTCAAAATTTGATTTTTCATGAAGAGATGCTTCAGTTCGTCAAGTTCAGATGTCTGAGAAAAAATAGTCAGATGGCTAAGTAAGTTTAAAAAGTCAAATAGGCAGAAGAACAAAATTCAGTGATTTCAGACGTCTGTCACTTAATTCAGACGTCTGTATATGATGATAGAAGTCTGTCTTAACTTATGCAGACGTCTGTTTTATAGGAAAATAGAAAGTATTTCTTCAGAGAGTTCAGATGGCTGTATTTTATCCTCAGACGTCTGTCATTGATGACAGACGGCTAGATAAAAGTTCTGTCATCTGAACTTGTACTGATTTGTTCCTCTTTCTTATTTTAGTAATTCTGAACTTGAGATATTTAAAATTTTTGAAAATACTTTTATATCTTTAAATAGTTAAAAGATATTTTTCATTTTTGAAACATGATTTTCAAAAGAATATTTGTGTGTGTGTGTGTGTTTTTATCATCATATCCGAGATTGTACAATAATATCTAATCTGAAAATAATAATCAATATACTTGAGAGTTTGAGCTTTGTTTGTTGACGATATGATAATAGTTTTTCTTTGTAGATTCCTGCAAGAATATTTGACATCATAGTATATAGTTTGAAATATACAGTTGTCACATTAAAATGGAAGAAGGCAGGTTCCAACATTCTCCCCCTTTTTGATGATGACAACTATATAATTCAACGGTAAGTATAAACTATACCTTTTCGCTCCCCTTGTCAATAGGACTAGTTTATATAGTAGAATGATTAATATTTCTCCCCCTTTGTCATTAACAAAAAGAAATTTGTAAGGGGTTTAGAATTTTGATGATAAAATACATTGTTTGAATAGTTTCCACAGTTTAATATACGAAACAGAGAGAAACAGTGATATAGGACAGAAATACACATTTATACAAAAAGATACAGAACATAAAATAAACCACTTATAGAACAAGTCACATATAGAGCAACATATGACAAGTTATACAGAAGTGACAAATGTGACAAAAGGATGCAAACAGTACACCAAAGAGAGTTTTTAAAGATTACAAACCATAGTAGAAATTAACAAAACAAAATAGAGAGTAGACAAGCCAAAAAGAGAAGAGAAGTATCTTGTCTAAGAGTCTCCCCATGTTGGAGAGGAAGGAGGTGAAGATCCATAAGAGTTCTTTCACATACGTCGAAGAATAGTCTTAACATTCTTCACCTCTCTTGCTTTTTCTTCTACTTTGGTATCGAGATTATCGAATCTAGAGTTTATGGATGAAAAGCCTTGGGCAATTTGACGAGAAAGCTTCTTTTGATTTTTAGAAATGATGATATCGGATTTGAGCTTCTCACTTTTGGTATAGCTTTTTAAATTTCCAGAAATTTGTTCAATATCAGAGTTTTCTTGATTTGAACTTTGGATAAAAGTTTTCTCTATGGCTTCGTCATCCTCATCTTCATCTTCTTCTTCATCTCCATTACTCCCTCTTCTCCAATATTTGGTTCTTCTCCATCGGGACCAGAGGTATCCATTTTAGTTTTACCTTTTTGTTTTTGGAGTGCTAGTTGTTGTGCTTTATAGTCAGGGTAGGTTAGATATACCGGAGGGGATTCCGGTAATCCCATAAGGCTAAAAAATCGAATATTGGACACTTTAATCTTTTCAAATTCAATAGATGGACTTTGAATGGAAAAATCAGCGAGTATCCGGGTAATGTAAGGAGCATAGATAAGTGATCTCTTTTTAGAATCATGATAAGTACGAAACTCATCATAAAAATATTGAGCCCAATTAATCTGTTGATTTCCAAAGATTGCTTGAAGTGCTTTATCTTCATGATGGTAAATTATTTCGTGGCTTCCTTGTCGGGGAAAAATTATTTTAATGAGCATCCGTAGTAACAATCTAGGTCGTGGACGAAGATGATTCGACCTATCTTTAGACTGTCCGGGTTCGAAAAGATGATATTCTATTTGATTAAGATCATCACCTTCTAACTTAAAGTCTTCCAATTCTATCCCGTCGTTGGTACATTTCAAAATACGTGCAATGTCATCCGGAGTTATTTTTAGAATATTTCCAAATACGCTTGTCCATAGCGTTCCTTTTTCTCTATGAAGCCTAATTTTAGGATTATTGACATTGGCTAGAAATAGTAGAACACTAAGCCTACATATATTTACTTGATTGTCTTTGTAGTCAATGAGACTGGTGATGTTAGACCTATCAGTAAATAACTTAATTCTATAAGTAGGAAAGTGATCGAGGTCGTGAAATATACCATGAAATGAAGACAAAGAAGTGAGATATTTGAATCGAGCCATACTCCTGGGTTCGTGATAAAGCCAAGCTTCGATTTGTTCATCAGTTGGAAGAACGTGAGGAGATGGTTGAGAGGATTCTCCTTTTTTGTTTTTGGATTTTGTTTTGGGCGGCATTTTTTTTGAGAGAGCTAGGGTTTTGATTTGAATTTGAAAAAAGACGAAATGGATAGACGTGAGAAGAAGGGGGTGGTTAGTTTTGATTTATATGTTTTTGATTTGAACATTGTTTCAGACATCTGGAAAAATGATCAGACGTCTGATGTTCTGTAGAAATTATAAAACAATTTGAAACAATCAATAGAGTTAGACGTCTCGAATTTATAATAGACGTCTAAATGTGATGACAGACGTCTGAAGTAATTTGTTCAGACGGCTCAGAGGTCTAAATTTGAAACAAAGAGTAAAAAACATTTTGAACTAAATTCAGACGTCTAATTTTTTTTACAGACGTCTATGACATAATTTTCAGACGGCTCAAATAGGGACAGATAATTTAAAACTTTTTAGACTAAAGTCAAACGCCTGATATATTGTCTCCAGACGTCTGTGTGGCTGATTTTTAGTATTTTAACCTTTTTAAGTTAAAAAATAACCACACATATATATATTTCTTTAAAGTACATACATATAAAAACACAATGAACAATCATAAATCTCATATATATATAGAGAGAGAGAGAGAGATATATATATATATATATATACTTTATTTTGAAGTCTTCGGAGTTTTTGGAGATTTCGGAGACTTTTCATTGTCTAATTCGATTTGATTGTTATCGTCAAAAGGTTTAATTGGCGACCCCTGAGGTTGACGCTCCCAAGAATTTGGAGAAACATGAGGACGTTGAGGTGAATGAATATGTGCATTTGTGTTGACCGGAGATGAACCACATATTTTTGCAGCACACCGTTCAAGGAAACTAAGTCTTCTACCATGACTCTTTTGCTCAAAATACATTCACGCTGAAGATTAAGTGTTTCCCTCTGATAGTGATGTAAGTCATCTATCTTTTCTTTAGTAGTTGGGGATGGAAATAAATTTCTTCGCGTGCGTTTATTTTCTGGCGTATATCCTGTATGATGACTTTGTGGTGGACATATCGAAATATAGGCAAGAGTTGGAGTTGGAAGTTCGAAAGACCCTGAACTTAGAGTTTCAAAGTCAATTGAAGAATATCCAGATTAATAATGAGAAGAAGGCTCATCTGAAGATGAACCGGCCATGGTGTAGATGAATAAAGCAAAATTAAAAAACATGATTGATTTTCTTCTTCCCCCCCCCCTTTTTTTAAAAAAAATATTTGAATAAGTTGAATGAAAGTTTTCTTCTGAATGAAAGTAATTATATATAAAACTAAAAGCTAAACAATGAGTAGTTAAGATTAAATGTAGAATGATTTAATTTTAACCAGAAGAAAATGTGAGGACAAAAACCAAGTTTATATTGACCTTTAAATAATAAAACTGAAATAAGCTGAAGTAAGATCAAATCCCAGCTTATGCAGAAAATAATCTTTATAAATTTTTGAATGAGATGATTCCAAGTTCTCGTCTCAATTTTACAAAAGTGTTTTCATTTAAAGGTTTGGTAAAAATATCTACCAATTGATTTTCCGAAGATACGAATTCTAGATTGATTTTATCTTTTTCAATATTATCGCGAAGAAAATGATGACGAATATCAATATGTTTTGTTCGTGAATGATTTACTGGATTTTTAAATAAATTTATAGCACTAGAATTATCACAGAAAATTGTTGATTTAGATAAGTTAAAACCAAAATCTTGCAGAGTTTGTTGCATATAAATTACTTGAGCACATGCCAAAGCTGCAGATATATATTCTGCTTCACAAGTAGAAAGTGATATGCAATTTTGTTTCTTACTAAACCAAGATACCAGAGACTGTCCAATGAAGTGACAAGTCCCACTTGTACTTTTTCTATCCGTCCGACTTCCTCCAAAATCAGCATCACTATATGAAACTAATTCAAAAGGACATTCTTTTGGATAAAATAGTCCAAAATCTTTGGTTTTGTTGAGATAACGTAAAATACGTTTCACCGCTCTAATGTGTGATTCTTTAGGATCGGCTTGAAATCGTGCACACAAACAAACACTCATCATTATATCGGGTCTACTTGCGGTTAAATATAATAGAGATCCAATCAACTTCGATATAATTTTTGGTCTACACTCTTGCCGTTTTCATCTTTTTCAAGATGTATGGTTGTACTCATAGGAGTTGGTTTGGCAGAAGTATTTTCCATACCAAAACGTTTAATTAAATTATTACAATATTTTTCTTGATTTATAAAAATGCCATTATTTACTTGTTTAATTTGTAGTCCAAGAAAATATGTTAATTCTCCCATGTGAGACATCTCAAATTCATTTGTCATTATTTTAGAAAATTCTTGACATAATTTATCATTGGTTGATCCAAAAATAATGTCATCCACATAAATTTGAATAATTAATATATCATGTTTCTTTTTCTTAATAAAAAGAGTTTGATCAACCTTTCCAATTTCAAAACCAGAGTCGATTAAATAATTTTTTAAACGATCATACCAAGCACGAGGTGCTTGTTTTAAACCGTATAAAGCTTTTTTAAGTTTATAAACATGGTCTGGAAATTGTTCGTGTATAAACAAGGGAGGTTGTTCAACATAAATGTTTTCTTTGATAAATCCATTCAAAAATGCACTTTTAACATCCATTTGATATAGTTTAAAATCATGAAAGCAAGCATAGGCCAATAAGATTCGTATTGCTTCTAATCTAGCGACATGAGCAAATGTTTCTTCATAGTCAATTCCTTCTTCCTGATTATAACCTTGTGCAACTAATCTAGCTTTATTTCTAGTGATATTTCCATTTTCATCGGCTTTATTTTTAAAAACCCATTTAGTACCAATAACTAATTGATCATTAGGCCTTGGAACTAAATCCCAAACGTCATTTCTTTCGAATTGATTTAGTTCTTCTTGCATAGCAATAATCCAATAATCATCAGTTGAGGCTTCTTTAATATTTTTAGGTTCTATATTAGAAAGAAAAGCTATGTGACCCATTTGATTTAGTTGATTACGTGTTTTAACTCTTTTATCAATTTCTCCTATTACATTTTGTATTGGATGATCTTTTAAAATTTTGGTGGAGATTTTAATTCCTTTTCAATTTGATTTTCAGAAGAAGTGTTTTTAGGTATATTGATGTCAATATTGGAATTAGAATTAATTTTAATATCTTCATCATCATTTGTGTTAATTTTGAAATTTTCATCAAATGATACATGAAGTGTTTCTTCAATTATTTGAGTTCTTTAATTATAGATTCTATATGCTTTGCTTCGTTCTGAATATCCGATGAATATACATTCATCCGATTTTGGATCAAATTTTCCTAGTTGATCTTTCGTATTTAAAGCAAAACATTTCGAACCAAAAACTTTAAAGTAAGATATATTAGGTTTTCTTCCGTTGAGAAGTTCATATGGAGTGTGTTTAGTTAAAGGTCGAATAGAGACACGATTTAGGACATAATAAGCAGTAGCAACGGCTTCTGCCCAAAATTGTTTTGGAAGAGTGGTTCCATTCAATAAAGTCCTAGCACATTCTTGAAGTGTTCTATTTTTACGTTCAACAACTCCATTTTGTTGAGGAGTTCTTGGAAATGAAAAGTTATGAAATATTCCTTTCTTATTACAAAATTTCTCAAACATTTCATTTTCAAATTCACCTCCATGATCACTTCTAATGTTTTTAATTTTTAGATTTTTAATATTTTGAATTCGTTTAACAAAGATTTTGAAATTTTCAAAAGTATCGCTTTTGTTTTTCATAAATAAGGTCCATGTATATCTAGAGAAGTCATCAACTATTACAAAAACATATCTACTGTGATTAATAGATTGAGTTTGAGTTGGTCCAAATAAGTCTAGATGTAACAACTCAAGAGGTTGTAATGTTGAGATGATTTTCTTAGATTTAAAAGAAGATTTAGTTAGTTTTCCTAGTTGACAAGCGTCGCAAATGCTATTTACTTTAAAATTCATTTTAGGTAAACCTTTTACTAAATCGTTTTTGGATAATTTATTAATAGCTTTGAAATTTATATGACAAAATCTTTTATGCCATAGCCAAGGATCATTTTCTTTGACTAATAAACACATATTTGTATTATGATTGATTTTCATATTCAAAATATAAATATTACGATCTCTAACTCCTTCGAAAATAAGATTTTTATTTAGATAAAAAATATTGCATTTATTTTCAGAAAATACTATGTCAAAACCTTTATCACATAATTGACTAATACTTAGTAAATTGTGTTTTAAATTTTTAACTAATAGAACATTTGTTATAAGAGGTAAATTAGATGTACCGTCATTGCTCACATCGCCTTTGCCGATGATGTAACCTTTGGAATTATCTCTAAAAGTAACAGATCCTCCATCTGAGTAGATAATGTTTGTTAACATATTTTTGTCGCTTGTCATGTGTTTTGAGCAACCACTGTCTAGAATCCATTTTCCTCTTTTCTTAATTGGTACCTGCAAAAAATATTGAAATTCTATTGGTACCCACTTCCTCCGTTAGGGTCCTAAGGGTTAAATCTTAGGAAGCCAAACCCAGTTGGGTTTAGAGTTCCCTTTAAAAATAATATGTTCATTCTTATGTACAGACATAATGAAAGATTTAATGTAGTTATTCCTAATCAATTTATTATTAGTTTTTGGAACCCAAATCATAATTGATTTTGGACGAAAAACTTTAGAAGAAGATTTTTGAGCAGGTATAGATTCCTTTTTCTTAAAATTAGTATATAATGAACCATTATTTTTAGAATGCTTTTGTATCGGTTTTTTATATCCTAACCCTTTTTTATTTGAACAGGTTTGAGAATTCTCAATTATTTTAGAGAGACTCTCTCTTCCACTGTTAAATTTAGAAACATTTTTAGAAATATTTTCCAGTTTTGTTTTAAGATGTGATACTTCTATATCAAGTGTTTTAATATTAGAGTTTAAATCATAATTCTCTTTTGCTAATTTAACATTCTCATATTTCTGTCTTTCTATTTCACTACTTAAATCAGTGAATTGAGATGTTATACTAACATAAGATTCTTGAGATTTTACTAACTCTTCCTCTAATATTTTCTTTTCATCTTTTAACATGTCAGTTTCTATTTCAGTTCTATTTAATTTTCCTAAAGAATCTTTATATTTATTCTTCAGGGTTCTAAGTTTATCTAACAATTCAGAGTTTATTTCTATTAAATCGTCAAAAGTTAGATCACTTACATCATCATTTGTTGCCATAAAACAAACGTTGGCTTGTTCTGAATCACTGTCACTATCACTGTCTGACGAAGAAGATTCTGTATCATCCCATGTAACTGAGAAGGCTTGCTTCTTTTTATATTTGTCCTTTTTGAGATTATTTTCTTTCTTCCGATCAGGACAATCTTTCTTTATGTGGCCCTTCTTATGACATTCGTAGCATTCAAGAGATGAGCTTGATGGCTTACTGAAACCCTTGTTATTTCCAAATTTATTACTCTTTTTAAATTTCAAAAACTTTTTGAAATCCTTAGCTATAAATGCCATATTGTCCTCTGATTCAGAGTCTTCTTTTTCCGCTTGAATGGTGATAGTTTTCTTGTCCTGTGCTTGTGCTCGTCTTGCCTGTAAATTTACTTCATAGGACATTAGATTTCCTATTAACTCTTCTGTTTTTATAGTTGAAATATCATTAGCTTCCTCGATAGCTAAGACTTTTCGTTCCCATTCATCAGTCAAAGAGTTAAGGATTTTTGAAACAATATTAGGTTGAGTATAAGTAACTTCTAAAGCTAATAGTGAATGATAGATATCCTGGAATCTAGAGTACATTTCACTAATACTTTCTCCTTGCTTCATTCTAAAATTTTGAAATTGGTTTTTAAGCATATAAATCTTGCTTTGTTTTACTTTATTCGTTCCTTCGTGTGTAACCTTAAGTGTATTCCAAATTTCAAATCTAGTTTTACAAATACTGACTTGATTGAATTCATTTTTGTCTAAAGCGCAAAATAACATGTTCATTGCTTTTGCGTTTGCAGTAGCATCTAGTTTTTGTGTATTAGACCATGCAGCATACTCTGTAGTAGGAATAGTATATTCAGTTTGAATGATATTCCAGGTTTCAAATCCACTAGCTTGCATAAAAATTCTCATTCTAGTTGACCAATAACTATAATTTAATCCGTTAAACAATGGTGGTCGTGTAGTGGCTTGTCCCTCAGTAAAACTGTTGCTAGTGTTATTGTCCATATTATTTAAATATCAAATAACTGTGTTATAGTTATGTGATGGCCTTGCTCTGATACCAAATGAAAGTGTATATGGATCGATAATATATAGTAGGACTAGTCTAGCAAGTGAGGAATTATAAATAATAGTAAATAGCAGTAATAAAAATGACACCAGGGATTTTTATACTGGTTCGAACTTCCCGTTCTACGTCCAGTCCCAGACTCCTTCTGGAATTCCTCGAATAACCCTCACTTAACCCGGAGGAACAGGTATTACACCGCATGAGCAACCGAACAGGACTTTTCCACCTAAGCAACCGAATAGGACTTCAAATACAATTTATAAATTGTTTCTTGACTTGTGTGTTCTTGAGTAACACGAATATAGTCAATATAGTACACCCTTCCTATAATCTTCTTGATATGATGATTTGAATGTTCAATTGTAGGGTGTAGGGATTTGAAAATCACTTGAGATTATACCAATATAAAGTAAGAATAGATAGAAAGAATTGGTAATTGAAATAGTTGATTTTCATCTCTATTTATAGTATTGAATAGTTTTAATTCAATAGTTGCAACCATTAGAAGGAGTGCAACTTTTGGTGAAGAAGACAACTCTTCAAAATTTGATTTTTCATGAAGAGATGCTTCAGTTCGTCAAGTTCAGATGTCTGAGAAAAAATAGTCAGATGGCTAAGTAAGTTTAAAAAGTCAAATAGGCAGAAGAACAAAATTCAGTGATTTCAGACGTCTGTCACTTAATTCAGACGTCTGTATATGATGATAGAAGTCTGTCTTAACTTATGCTGACGTCTGTTTTATAGGAAAATAGAAAGTATTTCTTCAGAGAGTTCAGATGGCTGTATTTTATCCTCAGATGTCTGTCATTGATGACAGACGGCTAGATAAAAGTTCAGTCGTCTGAACTTGTACTGATTTGTTCCTCTTTCTTATTTTAGTAATTCTGAACTTGAGATATTTAAAATTTTTGAAAATACTTTTATATCTTTAAATAGTTAAAAGATATTTTTCATTTTTGAAACATGATTTTCAAAGGAATATTTGTGTGTGTGTTTTTATCATCATATCCGAGATTGTACAATAATATCTAATCTGAAAATAATAATCAATATACTTGAGAGTTTGAGCTTTGTTTGTTGACGATATGATAATAGTTTTTCTTTGTAGATTCCTGCAAGAATATTTGACATCATAGTATATAGTTTGAAATATATAGTTGTCACATTAAAATCGAAGAAGGCAAGTTCCAACACCGAAGGCTCCGGGTACTCTGAGGCCGTCGAAGCTATCTGAGCCGTTCCTGAAGAAGATCGGGACATCAGATCCATTATTTCCAATGAATCGCTCTCAAAATTTGGGTTGTTGGCGGAAGGTCGTCGAATAAGTCTTCCCATAGCGTCACTACAACTGGACTTGCCTCGGACAAAGGCAAAAGGCAAGTTGGGTCTTCGTCACACGATGTCGCTGACACACCTGAGGAGGGCGAGATTAGAGAAGCTATGGTGCCCGGAGCATCGGTTGAAAATGTCAGTCCCACTCTGGAACTGGTGGTTGAGGTACACACATTGAAGCAACGCCTCCTCCTTCAAAGGGAAAGAATAAGTTGACTTACAAATTAAGGAAAAAGACAGCGGGTGGGACCTCTAAGGTCACAACCATTCCAGTAGAGAGAGAGCCTTCTCCCCAACACTTAGAGAGTTCATTGAGAGGCTTATCAGACCTCACTATTCCCGATGATTTGCTTAATTATGGCTTCGATGATCCGAAAGCCCTGAAGTTTTGCTCGCCCGTGAAAGGCGATGAAGGCGCTCTAGTCCAAAATCAGGAAGAGAAAACTCTGATAAGTAAAGCCAAAAAAGCTGGTTCGTCGGGGGGAAACACTAGGACACACACAACCACACTCACGCTACACTCTGCACTTAATCTTCAGCTATTATTCGACTTTGACTAACTCATGCTCATTTGACTTTGTACAGGTGATATGGGACGCTCTCACGGATTTGATCGCCTGTGCAGGTCCTTCATATTCCACCACTCTGGACGGGATTCGGGCTCTGGAAAATGTCGAGACAGAGATGATGACAGCAAAAGAGAACGCTCACGTGATTCGTCATCCCGAAGGAAAACTTACCATCAACCTTCATCTCATTACGATTCTCCTTCTCTCCCGGAATAAGGTAGGGAGAAATCTGGCCACAAAGGGTCCCAGTCTGATGCTCCCCATGATCAACACTCAGGCTCTTCCAGCACAAGCCCTCACAAGAAAACTGTAGTTTCAAAACCAACTCCTTCTACTCCCGCACAAGATCCGTCGGTATCGGAAAAGCTAGCCGAGCTCAAGGCTACGTTCCCCAAGATATGCATTGATGGTCTGAAGTTTCTTCCAGCGATCCATCCCATTCCGGGACACGTCAAACAAAGCGCCATTGCATGTAACAACGACGTGTACGTTCAACATGACGCATTCATCCATTTGGTTGAAAAAGTCTCGGAAGTCTCTATTGAGCGTCAACACGAAATCGATCGTCTGAAGCTCGAGGCTATTCATGACAAAGACAACATTAAAGCTCGGGATGAAGAGCTCTCTTCATACAAGTCTCGACTTGAAGCTGCCCAAAAGAATGCTAAAGACATAGCGGAGGCCGTTAGTCGTCTGTAGACGACTCATAAGAAAGAAATCGACGAAGTGGTTCAACGTTGCGGGGCCTTAGCTTTAGAGAAAGATTCTGTTTACTCAGCCCATCAAAGAGTTGGAAGAGCTACTCTCTAAGGAGAAGGAAGAGAAAATAGCTGCTCATGAGGAGTCCTTACAATATTGCAACGAGATTGTTGCCACTCGACTCCTCAAAACACAACTAGATGAAGAGCTTTCCAGAGCCGAAGCACTGAAGGAGATAGTCCGTGAGGAAGGTAAAAAGATGGCGCTCTTTGATATCGATTCGCGCCTTGAGGCAGCTGCCGAGGCCGATAGGGAGGAGATCAAGTGCTTGTTCGACCCGCTTATAGCAGAATACAATGCTCGCGTCCTCATGCATCGGGATTTGACTTTCCTTGGCGAGGGTTACCTTGAATCTCTAGCCGAGGCGTGGGACACTCTTATAAAGATTAAGAAAGTTGAATCGGGAACGGAAGAGATTGATGAAGGGGCCTTGGTAAAGGAATTCCTTCGGGGGAACGAGCCTTCGGACTTGTCTGCAGCGAAGGTTCTTTTCAGCAAAGACTCGCCCACATCAAAGGAAAAAAATGACATTGCTGGCCCGTCCGGAGCCGAGCCTATAGTTCCTTCCCTTACCCAACCGACTAATCGCCTACCACTTGACCCCTTCGAAAAACACATTGGGTACGACCCAGAAGATCCCGGTCTTGGTATTCAAGTTCTATCTCCCATCCCAGAAGGCGAAACTCCCCAAATAGTCGAGAGCCAACCAAAGACGGGTACATAACTTTCCTTTCAAAGTCAAAAGGGTCTTTGCTTTCAGCAAGCGATAAATGTATTCTAACACATGTTTCTTATGATTCCGCGTAGGTCATCCCGATCCCGTACCTACTCCAAGGAGCGATGCCGCCACAGAGAAGGAGGAGAGAACGGGAGAAGCAACTCGAGCAGAAGATACTCCCGGGCCTGACGCTCAAGTGATTGAGGCGCTCAACGAAGACAAATCTGATGATCCGTCGCTCGTCGAGGAACATTACGAAGTTGAAATTACTGGCGCTTCCAAACACACCTCAAAGCTGAGCATGAAGGAACAAGTCACTGAAGAGAGGAGAAAGAAAGCCGAAATTAAGGCCGAGCCTCAAGTGGTAGAGCTCGACAATCCACTGAACAGGCCTTTGAAGATTATTCTTCCAGGTGGGACCAGGCCATTAGAAGTTCCTCCTTCCTCTGACACCCCTTCTCAGGTGAGCAAAACATCCAAGAGAAAACGCGTGGGGGAGGAGTCATCTGAGAAATCGAAGAAGGAGAAGAAGTAACCATCATGCTCGTTCAACAAGAATCGGCTTGGATTATGTAATCATTTTTTTAATTTTCATAGCCGTTGTAAATAGACTTTTGGTCCCGAGTTTGGGAGAAGTTATTGCAGGACTTCATTTTGAATTGATGAATAAAACTTCGTTCTTTGTCTTTTAAATGACTTTTGTTGTTCAGCTCACTGTATAACTCGTAGTCGAAATCTGAAATCTTGTGAGTTACATAAGCCCTAGTTCCCTTCCATATGACTCGGAGATATTTTAGATCGCTTATACTCTGATCCGCACTCTAGGGACTCAGAGTACTCCAGTCCACGCTCAGGGGACTTTGGAGTTTCGAAGTTGTTTATACTCTAGTCCGCATTCTGGGGACTCAGAGTACTCTAGTCCGCACTCCGGGGACTTAGAGATTTTTCAGTCGTTTATACTCTAGTCCTCTCTCTGGGGACTCAGAGTACTCTAGTCCGCACTCTGGGGACTTAGGGATTTTTTAGTCGTTTATACTCTAGTCCGCACTCTGAGGACTCAGAGTACTCTAGTCTGCATTCTGGGGACCTAGAGATTTTTTAGTCGTTTATACTCTAGTCCGCACTCTGGGGACTCAGAGTACTCTAGTCCGCACTCTGGGGACTTAGAGATTTTTTAGTTGTTTATACTCTAGTTCGCATTCTAGGGACTCAGAGTACTCTGGTCCTCACTCTGGGGACTTAGAGATTTTTTAGTCATTTATACTCTAGTCTGCATTCTAGGGACTCAGAGTACTCTAGTCCGCACTCTGGGGACTTAGAGATTTTTTAGTCGTGTATACTCTAGTCCGCATTCTGGGGACTCAAAGTATTCTAGTCCGCACTCTGGGGACTTAGAGATTTTTTTTAATGCTTGGGTGTGCGTTCATACGCCAGAAAAAACAACGCAATTTAATTTTCGTCGCAGAATTGTACTATACGGAAACATCAATAGTTCATGGAAAAGACGGCTTCAAGCCTTTATTGATCATAACAAATAAAAACAAACTAAATTGTCTTATTACATGCTGACAACTAAAAACAACGAAAGGAATATAAACTGGAAATAATTACAACTAAAATGCAAAATAATTGGGCTAAGTGTAATAACGGCGCAGGTGTTCGCTATTCCATGCTCGGGGGAGCGTCGCGCCATCAATGGTCGATAGCTTGAAAGTTCCTTCCCCAAGCTTCCGTTCGATGACATATGGACCTTCCCATGTGGGATTCATATGTGATGGGGCTGGAAAGACTCGCTTCAAAACAAGATCGCCCACATTGAAACTTCTTGGTCGGACTTTTTCATTATAATATCGAGCAATTCTGTTCCTATGTGCAACCGCTCTCAAATCAGCTTCTTCACTTTTTCATAAACAAAGTCCAGTGATTCCAATAAGATATTCTGATTTGTCTTAGGGTCATAATAGGTTACCGGATGAAAAGGAACTTCAAGTTCCACGGGTATCACAGCTTCAGTGTCGTATGCCAAGGTGAATGGAGTATGGCCAGTCGCGGACTTGTGGGTGGTTCTGTAAGCCCAGAGCGCTGTCGGAAGCTCATCCACCCACTTGCCTCTAGCCTTTTCCAGTCGTTTCTTTAATATGAGCTTGATTATTTTATTTACGGTTTCCACTTGTTCGTTCGCCTTAGGGTGAGTGACTGCCGAAAACCTTTTATCAATATGATATTTCTGGCAAAATTCTTTGAATTCTCTACTCTCAAACTGAGTTCCATTATCCGTAATGATAGTTCGTGGAAGGCCAAAACGGCATATGATGTTTTGTACAACGAAATTAATTACTTTTTTGGTGGTGATCGTAGCTAAAGGCTCTACTTCTGCCCACTTAGTAAAGTAATCAACCGCAACAATTGCATACTTTTCACCACCCCTGGAAATCGGTAAGGAACCGATTATATCGATCCCCCAAATCGCAAATGGCCAAGGACTAACCATTTGAGTGAGTTCCGTTGGCGGAGCTCTTGGGATTTTTGCAAGCTTTTGACATTTGTCACACTTTCTCGCGTAGTCGGCAGCATCCCGATTTACAGTTGTTCAATAATATCCATAGCGGAGGATCTTTTTTGCGAGTGTTTGCCCACCAGTATGGTCGCTACATTCTCCTTTGTGCACTTCCATCAAAACTCGTTTTATCTCATTATGGGCAATGCACCGGAGTAAGGGAACCGAGAACCCCTTCCGATACATTATTCCATCTTGCATTATATATCTTGAAGCTTTACGAATGACTTGTCGTCTCTCATTCTTTCTATCGGGCAAGGTTCCGTGTAGTATGTATTGTTTGAATGGGGTCATCCATGACTCCTTTTCAATTTCTGTTTCTAGAACAAAATCTATCTCCATTTCGTTTATACTCGGAGATTGTAAAACTTCGACAGGAACCAAGCCCATCTGCTGTGCATCGCCAATACTTGCGTACTTCGCCAATGAATCGGCCTCCTTGTTTTGCTCGCGCGGGACATGGGAAATATCGTAATATTGAAGGTCTGCCAATAGTTCTTGAACTCGTGCAAGGTATGGGGCGAGTCTCTGCCCCTTTGCTTGATAGTCTCCACGAACTTGGCACACTACCAACTGTGAGTCGCATAAGATTTCAATCGATTTTATTCCAAGTTCCCTGATAAGTTTCAAGCCAGCAATCAATGCTTCATACTCAGCTTCGTTGTTTGTGGCTGGGAAATTGAGTTTTAAAGCGTAACAAATTGATCGGTTTTCAGGAGCCACAAGAATTATACCAGCCCTAGAACAATGGTCGTTGGATGCCCCATCAGTGTGCAGTTTCCATCGAATAGGCGGAAAGACATCATAATCGTTTGATTCGTCTGACATGGTAAATTCAGCAATGAAATCTACTAGTGCTTGTCCTTGTATGGCCCTTCGCGGCAGGTAGGTAATATCGAACTGATTCAACTCGATATTCCATTTTAACATCCTTCTAGAGGTTTCTGCTCGTTGGAGTACCTGTCGTAAGGGTTGATCGGTATAAACACTGATCGAGTGTGCTTGGAAGTACGGACGTAGCTTGCGTAATGCAATCACCAAGCAGTAAGCCAATTTCTCAATTTTGGGATAATTTCTTTCTGCCCCCGTTAGACGTTTAATTACATAGTACACCGGCTTTTGAACTCGGTCCTCCTCATGAACCAAAGCTGTACTGATAGCATGTTGGGATACAGCCAAGTATACATACAACACTTCATGGTCTACAGGCATTGACAGCACCGGGAGACTTTCCAAATGCCTTACCAGAGCTCGGAATGCGTCTTCGCAGTCGGGCATCCATTCAAAATTTCTCTTTCCTTTCTTTATTACATCGAAGAAGGGAATACACTTATCTGTGGCCCTAGATATGAATCGACTCAATGCGGCTACTTTTCCATTCAAGCTTTGTACTTGTTTTATAGTTTTGGGTACTCGTATGTCTCGGATAGCTTGAATCTTCTCCAGGTTAGCTTCGATCCCTCGCGCATTAACAATGAAACCCAAAAACTTTCCCGATGCAACACCAAAGGAACACTTCAGTGGGTTGATTTTCATTCCATAATTCCTGAGTATATCAAACATCTCCGCCAAGTCTCGAATGTGGTCGTTTGACTGTCGTGACTTCACGAGCATGTCATCCACATAGACTTCCATTGTTCTACCAATTTGGTCTTTAAACATCCGATTCACCAAGCGCTGATAAGTCGCCCCTGTGTTTTTCAGCCCAAAAGGCATCACTACATAACAGTACAGTCCAACGTCTGTGATGAAACTGGTGTGTTCTTGATCTGGAATGTGCATCGGGATTTGATTATATCCCAAGTACGCATCCATAAATGATAATAACTCTTGTCCTGCCGTTGAATCGACCAGCTGATCAATTCTAGGTAATGAGAAACTGTCCTTAAGGCATGCTTTGTTTAAATCCGAGTAATCAACACAAGTCCTCCATTTCCCATTCGCTTTTCTCACTAGTACAGGGTTAGAGACCCATTCTGGGTAGAGAACGTCGCGGACGAACCCATTGGCTTTGAGTTTTTCCACTTCCTCTTTGAGAGCCACGGACCTCTCCGGATCCATGCCTCTCCTTTTTTTCTTTACTGGAACGTACCTCGGGTCTATGTTCAACATATGGCTTGCAATAGCAGGAGAAATCCCGCACATATCCGAATGTGTCCAAGCGAAAAAAATCAAGATTCGCTAGGAGGAAATCAGTGAGATCCTTGGTCATCGAGGGGCTGAGTTGTGATCCAATCTTAAGTACTCACGACGGATCGTCTCGGCTGACTAAAATGTCAATCATCAGTTCAGCCAGCGCTGCTTTTACTTCCCTGGGTTCCTCATCATCATCTCTCGGATCTATGTCTCTACAGATCCGATCGTGTTGCCCGAGCCAGGGCTCGGGCATTACTTGTTAATTTTCACCGACTCGGTTGTGGATGGAGCTGTCCACCACCTTTCCCTTCTATCTTCGCTGGGCCTCTCTCAGCTCAGCCACATAGCATGCATGACCAGTCGCCTGATCACCATGTACAACAACAACTCCTTTTTCTATCGGAAATTTCAAAGTTAAACACCACGGGGCCAAAGCTGCCCTGAACTCTGCCAAGGCCGGTCGACCCAGGAATACATTGTATGGAGAATCAACATCCAAAACTATGAAAGGTAGGATTCGCACCCTCCTACGTTCACCTTGCCCTAATTCAACTGGCAATTCAACATAACCCACCGCATCGGTTGTTGCACCATTAAAGCCATGGATACGAGCTTTAGATGGTTTTAAATCTTTCGTCTCCATCTTCATTTGGTCATACGCTTTTTTGAAGATGATATTAACAGAACTTCCACAATCAATCGAAATTCTTTTCACAAATGCTGGCCCGATTGTTGCAGATATGACCATCGGGTCAATGGTAGGAGCCTCCACCTGATCAGCATCTTTGCTCCTGAATACTATATCGTCCGTCATCATGTGCTGCTGTTTAGCGGGGGTCCTATCCTCCACATTCGAATAACACTCAAAATCTGCATGCCTCAAGGAGTTAGCATACCGCTCCATTTCTTGCCAGTTCTTATCTGCAGGGTGAGGTCCGCCTACTATCGTGTTTATGACCAGTCTGCCCACGGTCCGAGCAGGCTCCTCAGGGTGACGTGGAGCTGGTGCATGACCGGGATTGGACGTTCCCTGTCCACCCTCTTGAGGATTCTTTACAAACTCCTGCAACTTTTTCTGTCTAATCAAATTTTCTATAACGTCATGTAGGTGCCTACACTCCTCAGTATTGTGCCCGTAAGTCTCGTGGAAGCGGCAATACTTCCCAGTCCGCTTTTGCTCTTCAGTAGACTCTTTTGGGCATGGATTTCGATATTGGAAAGTATTACAAGTTGACAGGTAAATATTTTCTAGAGATGCATTCAAAGGAGTGTACTCGTTGTAAGTTGGGATCCTTGGTTTCCACTTTCCAGCTTCCCTTTTCTTTCCGAGATTTCCCCCACCGGATCCTTTAGATTGTTCAGGCTTGTTTTGAACATTGACTTGTACCTTTCCAGAGTTATCACCGTATTGTTTTACAGCGATGTTACTCTACACAACCTCCTTGCCACGTACCGGTGCATTATCTCGCCTCGTCAACCTAGCTTCCTCCCTTCTTATAAATTGGTGTGCTTTTGAATAAAAACATTCTAGCGTAGTAGGAGGCTTTCCCGCCAGCCAATCTCCAAACTCTGAATCTGGATTTACCCCTCGCATCACGGCCATTAAAATAGCATGGTCGTTGGGGTTTCTAACTTCAGTTGCGGCAACATGAAATCTCTGTAAGTACTCTTTCAATGACTCCCCTGGAGCCTGAATCACACTGGACAAGGACTCACATCCTTGGGACGAGTGGCATGAATCCTGAATTGTTCCACAAATTTCATCGCTAACTCATCAAAGTTGGAGATAGTTCGCAGAGGAAGTTGGGTGAACCACATGGTAGCGATTCCAGATAAAGTTATTGGGAAACATCTACACTTGGTTGCATCGTTCGCTCTAGCTGAGTCCATCATCCATTCATACCTCAACACATGCTGTCGGGGATCAATCTTTCCTTCATAGGCTGGAATAGTCGACATGTTAAACTTCCTAGGGTACTCGGCTTGTAAGATAACATCTGTGAATAGAGTATGACTCCTGGATATCCCCCAATCATCATTTGATAAGCCTTGATTCTCTTTCATCAGCTGTTTGACCATAGCTAATAGGTCTGGGGTTTGTATGGAAGATGGCAGGTTGGTGTTTGTCCTCTGAGACCGTTCTGGTCGGTGTCTCCTCCGTTGGCGATCTACCAAGTGTGTGTCCTAGAGACCAGCATCATTAGGACCTTGGTGTGTTGGCTATCCAGCTTCCACTCGTGCTCCAGATCCTAAGTTTCCCGCTCCAGCTTGAGTGTGATTTTCTTGGTGTAAGTGAGGAGCCATTGCTCCAGGTAGAGAACCCGGACCATCCCTGGTTGATCGATCAGCAGCACCTGTTTGCTTTGTTTCCGTTCTACGACGTCTACGCTTGGGAGGTTCATTAGACGAGGAAGAGCTGTCGAAGGAGGAATAAGGAGCGGGGCTTCCTCCAGCATTCTGATGCTGTTGTTGAGTAAGATGAGTCATAAGGTTGGCGTTAGCTTGGATCTGTTCGCTAAGTTGTCTCCTGCTCTCCATGAGTTCTCTCATCAGCTCGTTGAACTCTGTTCTAGTGATAGCTTCCATTTGATTTTGGGCAGTGACAGTCCCTACGCCCAGATTAATCTGTTGATTGTTGGGTCCTACCTGTCGGACACTAGCAGTCTCGTTGACATCTGCGTTGTAGGAGGCTGATCTAGTACGTGGTCTAACCATTGTAGAGTTATTGGTAGAAACTCTGAGTAGAATCAACGGATTTCCTATGAATGACTTGGATCTCCTTCGAGGGATTTCTTCAATCCAGTAGCTACAAAGTAGATCCTAATGGCCTGAGAATGGTTCTCAGTGAAAGCACCAAAATTTTAGCACCAGATTTGGTCACTAACACCCAAAGAGAGTTTTGTGTAGAGAGATTAATGAAGAAGATAAATTAAAACAGAGGGATGTAAACTAAATTAACTGCAGAGAACAAGAACACCCGATTTATAGTGGTTCGGCGTAACTGCCTACGTCCACTTTAAGTTTTAATCTTTATTGCTTTCACAAGTAGTTGAATACAGATACAATCCGTACACTAATGACTTGAATACAAGTTTGAACTGAAAAGAATGAGTCTTGAAAGCGGTAGAGTCTCCCCAGTGTTCTCCAAAAAAGGTCCTCCTTCAGTATGCCCCTGCCCCTCTATTGATAGAGGAAGATGGGTTGGACTTCCCTCACGGGCCTTGGAACTAGGTACCTCGGCCCGTAGTATATGACTACTGTGCACCGTCTTATGCAAGCCGAACGAGACAAGCAAAACGAGACGAGCCAGACGAGACAAGTCGGACGACAGTCGGCCGAACTAGGAATTATGGGCTATCGTGGCCGATCGATTTTTTCCAAGCGAGGCATGACGAGCGACAATGCCCTCACCCAAGGCTGAGTGTCAGCCTTTTCTTCAAAGTAGCACGGTATCCTGATGACAAGCAATGAGTGTAGAACGGGCGACAATCGTATGCCGAACGAGAGAGTTGTGCCTAGTAAGGTCTGAAGACGGACGGATCCTTGTATGCCGAATGAGGCTAGATGCTGAATGAGGCTCTGTTGCCGAACGAGGCTAAATACAGATATGCCGAGCGAAGCTCTATTGCCGAACGAGGCTATATGCCGAGCGAAGCTCTGTTGCCGAACGAGGCTATATGTCGAGCGACGCTTTGTGCCGAATGGTTCTTTGTGTCGAACGATTCTTTGTTCGGTGATCCTCACGCTACCGGGTCAATTACTCGGGTAACACGGTGCAAGCTGGAGTTTTAGCTGGTTTTGTTAGAGGAAAAGCTCCGACATTTGGAAGTGAAAAACCTATAAAGACTCAAGGTTCCCAAGGCAAGAAGTGAAAGTTCTTCAAAAAGAAGGGAGCTTAGAAGGGCAGAGCTGCTAAGAAAAAGAAAACTGATATTTCTTGCTTTAAGTGTGATAAGAAAGAGCACTTTGCAAATGACTGTCGATCTGGTGATTGAAAGACGGTTGTGGGAAAGAAGAACATGAAGTGTTAGAACTGTTACTAGGTAGGGCATTATAAGAATAATTGTCCAAAAGCAGTCATAGCTGAATAAAGAGAAGGTTTTTGCTCTGGAGCAATCAGCTTCTAGACCAACCGTAGAGGAGAAAGGAAAGTCTATGATGGGAGATACACTTTTGATTCATGGCATACCTGTTAAAATATTATTTGATACTAGCGCATCACATTCTTTTATCTCACGATGTTTGGTAGATGAGTTATATCTAGAACCATCATACCTTATTACGTCCTTAAGGTTGTGAATCTGATAGGCGGATATGCAACTCTTAGGATGAGATGTGACCTTTTAGAAATTGAGTTGTTAGGTCATCCATTTACCTGCAATTCGCATGTGTTTGATTTTGTTGATTTTGGGATTATTCTGGGTATGGATTGGTTAAGCAAGTATGATGCTAGGATATTTGGCCAGGATAGGAATATATCATTTAGCCACCCTAATAGCCGTGATTAAATTATATACCTAGTAGAAAATTTGAGTTTCAATCTATATGCTTTATTGGGTGCAATGAAAGTGGAGGATGAAGTGAATCAGGCTTTTGTTGTAAGAAAGTACACAAATGTCTTTGAGCCAGTTACAGGACTATCGTCGAAATGTGCTATTGAGTTTTAAATAGATCTTATACCTGAAGCTAAACCCGTAAGTAGACCGCCTAGCAGAATGACTCCTAATGAGATGAAAGAGTTAGAGGTGTAGCTAGTGGACTTAGAAGGAAATAATTTTATTAGGCCAAGAAGTTTGCTTAGGGAGTGGTCGTGGTGTTCGTAAAGAAACCGGACAGGTCGTTGAGGATGTGCATTGATTATCGTAAGTTGAATGAGAAGACGATAAATAATCGACATCCTTTGCCAAGAATAGATGACTTGTGTGATCAGTTGAGTAGAGCCAAAGTATTTTCCTAATTGGATCTGGCGATATGGTTCCATCAATTGAGAGTGGCAAAGGACAAGTATTCCTTTGACGACGTTTCAAACGAGGTATGGTTCACATGAATGGTTAATCATGCCCTTTGGACTAACTAATGCGCCCGCTTTCTTTATGGGTTTGATGAACCAAATCTTCCGAGAGCATTTGGACAGATTCGTGTTGGTGTCTATAGATGACATTTTGTTATATTCTAGGAATGAGCGAGATCATAAGGCTTACCTTAGAATAGTGCTTGAGGCGTTGAAGCAGCATCAACTAAAAGCAAAGTTTTCGAAATGTAATTTTTAGAAGAAAGAAGTAAATTTCTTGCTTATGTAGTTTCAGAAGAAGGGTTATCTGTGGATTCAGCTAAGATTAAAGCTGTTAATAATTGGAAGAGACTAGAGACTATGACTAAGATAAGGAGTTTTCTTGGACCAGTTTTCTATTATCGGAGAATCATCAAGGATTTCTCTCGTGTAGCGGCACATATGACAAAACTAATAAGGAAGAACGTAAAATATGTTTGAACCGATAAATGTGAGGAATCATTCTTGAAGCTGAAATATTTATTGACCAATGTGTCCGTGTTAGTTATGCCAGATGGGAATCAAGACTTAGTGATGTATACTGATGCATATTGAACATGGTTAAGAGCTATGTTGATGCAAAGAGGTAAAGTGATTGCCTACACTTCTTGATAGATTTGACCACGTGAAGTTAGATATCCTACTCATATTTTAGAGTTTGCAATGGTGATCATTGTTGTGAAGGCGTTGAGATGCTACCTTTTGGGAGAAAGATTCGATTTCATGGATCATAAGTGTTTGAAGTATTTATTCTCTCGGAAGGAGTTGAATATGAGACAACAAAGGTAGCTAGAATTTTTGGCGGCCTATGATTTTGGAATCGAGTATACGTCAGGGAAAGAAAACAAAGTTGCAGATGCTTAGTAGAAAACATCAAAATGAGGTATTAGTTATGTTAGAAAAATGAAAGGATTTAGTGACAGTGACTACATGTAGTGCGTGGTTAAGGTCGATGGCTAGTTCTAGTCGGAATATTCCGATGCTATCTTGTTTGGAAGTATGGCTAGTAATGATTGAAAGAATTGCTACTAAGCAGAGAGATGATCCATTACCAGCTGAACGAATTAGAAGTCTTGAAGAAGGAACTGAGATTGATGATTTGAAAGGTTTTATTCTTGAATAGAACGGATGGTTGAGGGAGAAGGGACAATTGTGCGTTCCAGATGTCGAGAACCTAAGGAACAAATTTCTTAGGGAGTGTCATCTATCGAAGTTACTATTTATCCCAGAGGAACTAAGATGTATCAGGAAATGAAGAGAAGTTTCTTCTGGGAAGTTATGAAGAGGGATGTAGGCTTATGGGTTAAGCAATGTTTGAATTGCCAACAAGTGAAGGTCGAGCATCAGAAACCGAGTGGGTTACTTTAACCTTTAGATGTGTGACTTTGGAAGTGGGATTTTATATCAATAGATTTTGTTAATGGGTTGCCAAGGTCGAATAAGGGAAATGAAAGTATTTGGGTCATGGTAGATAGACTGACCAAGAGTGCACAATTTATTCCCGTTAAGTTGACAAGGACATCACCTATTTTAATGAAATTGTAGCAACCCACAATTTAATGAGCTTAAATTTCAACAAAGTCAAAAACCCAAGTCTATCAGAATACAGATCATTGGATTTGGTACCTGAAAATAAGCATGAGCATTATCAGAGATTTATAAAATCTAAACTCACAACGGAAACAATAATAGGACATAAATATTGATTATGGCTACTACGTTGGAATTAATGGCATTCCTTGGATTTCAGATTGCCACATTAGCATCGAGCATGAGAAAAAATAAAACTTCTCCAACAATCAATCACGTCCAACTCCAGTGACATGTTCCTCTAAATCTATCATATGGTTTGTAATGAGTAGGGGGACAGAACAACGTTCTGGTGATTGAAATCTATATAGTGTCCATAACATAAATTTATACGGATTGGTTTCCATTTAATTATGGTGTCTACTATTTTAAGGTTAATAATTAACCTAATATTGCATGCACGATTTACCTACCTACCCTTTTCCAAGGTGTAAAATGTCGACGAAGCCTATCAAACTTATAATACTTCCCAAATCCATCAGCCACTTAATAATTCCAAACATGAAGTGGGCTCCTACTATCATCAAGTCCACTGGCTACTTAATATTTCCAAAAGAGAAATAGGTACACTTTGGCCATTTAAGACCCAATCAAGGCAGACCTCATCATTTAAGACCTATCTCTAAGGTGGGCTCCTAGCATCGTCGTTATTGGTCAATTGGTCCTAGCTACAGAGATCTCTGACCACTATTTAAGGCTTTATAATATCTAATAGCTATACTTACACAACTATCGCAAATAAAATCGTAGCTATGTGAGAGACAGTACCTAAGCCACTTAATACCTTATAAACAAGGACTAGGTAGACTTCTGACCATTTAATACCTATATTCTAGGTAGGTCCCACATCATTTAATACCCAAAGACGGACTCCTCACAGGTACTACCTAGCTGACATCGCGTGGAATCTCATTGGGCTACTTAATACTTCTTTTATAGGAAAGAGGTGAACCCAATGATCTAATGCCACTTAAGACCCCAATCTCAAAGCAAACCCTTCCAGAGATATCCACTATCACTATTAATATTAATTTGGAATCTCACCAGCTTACTTAATACTTCTTTTTAGGAGAAAGACAAACCCTACTGCCATTTGATACCTTAAATCTAAAGTGAACCCCACTGGAGATATCCCTCACTGCTCTTAATTAATAATTTGGACCATTTAGTACTTCTAAATTAAGAAAGAGGGGGGCCCTCAAACAACCACTTAATACGTCTAACGCCAAAGTAGGCCCTATCTCTCGCGTAGTCACAGGTCTTATGTTTGGTGGTGTCTCACGTCAGTAGTAAGTGCACAAGACTACTGGTAGCATCCAAGTGAAGGGCAGACTTCCATCGTGTGACTCTACTCATCTCGCATCCTAATCTACTAAGTCCAAATAACTATCCTAAACCTATACAAGATTTAGGTCATAAATCCTAGGTCTTAGTATTCTTCCAAGATTAAATATTGGACTTAGTTTACCAATCCCTTTTTTATTTAAGGCAATGAGATTTACCTTAAATACTTAATTACCTATAAATCCCATTTTAATAATCCATAATTATCAATTTGTCCATAATAATCCTAACGGACATTTACTAAAATATTTATGTCTAATTACTAATTTCCAATCAGTAACCTCTTATAACCATTCCATAGTTATTTATCTAACCTTCCATATTTATCATTCCTAAAAATCCTTTTACAACTATTAATTGTAACTCCTAATTCATTCCTCATTTATTTTCCCATTAATTGGAGTTACTACCTTCTATACCATATTAATTAATTGTAGCCCCCAATTCAATTCACATTTACTACTCATTGCTTGAGGTTACAACCTTTTATATCCTATTAGTTATTGGCAACTCCTAATTTTATTGCCCATTAATAGGAATTACTACCTTTCTAAATCCTCATATTCGCTTTCCTATCCTACCTATAAATAATCTATCCTAAGCGAGCGGTACACGTAATTCAATGCTATTATTTAAATTTTATACTCATTCATTAGCGCAATAAATACGTATAGACTACCTACTCCTATCCAAATATATTCTGGTCATAAATATTTAACTAGAACATGCTTTCCATATTTAATTTATTGGAATTAGATTCCTTAGGAAGATTTTCTATTATAATTTCCATAAATTAATTTAAATCAAAAGCTAAAAAAAGGAAAGATTGACTCGGTTTGAAATTACAAGGAATGGATGATTTCTTTTTTTTGGAATAGACAATGTAAACTAAGAAGAATAAATCTGTACTTTACACATCTCTTCCTTCTCTTTTGCATATATTCCATGTTAAATCAAATGCTGCACTTTCTATGCAATTTTGAAACACAAACAAATTTATAAAAATCAAACGAACGTTCTTCCCATAAATCATACTATGGAAAATCTACAATTCAACATAAATAGGACAATAATCCAAATTCTATTAATGTTTTACACCCTAAGTACAGATCTGGAATAAAACTATACACCATTCAAATTCTAAAATCTTTGGGACTGATTTTCAAACCAGGGTGTAAACACTATTTCAAATCATATCTAAAACAAGTATATGTAGGCAATGTTATATACGCTAGATTGAGCCTACAACTCACAAATAAGATCGATTCTAGGCATAAAAATCAAACGTATGCCAATGGAATATATTCAAAATCATAAATAGTATATAAATTTCCCACTCACCTTTTTAAAAGCATTCCAAATCTCCAAATCTAAAGTAAAAAATTTGATCCAACTCTAACTTGTTTATAATCCAAGAAATATGTATAAAAAGTACAAATAAATATGTTAGAATTTCATATCTAAGAAGAAATTTTGGATTGGGATAGAAAATAGATATATATCTAAATATAAATTACCTCGATAATGCGTAGTGTTGATTCTCTTCTCTTCTCCTTTTATTTGATTTCTATCATTCTCCAATTTGTATAAATACAGATACAAAAATCTTATTTCTATAATTTAGAAAGAAACTAGAGAAGAAGAAATGACAGAGCTTTATTGCTTTATTCAGAAAAATATGAGAAGAGAAGGGAGGGTTAAGTCTGAATTTATAAGCACTAGAATCTGCCACATCCATCAGACTAAAAATAAAAAATCCGGGCCGTTTAGACCAAGCCAAAATTTGGCTTGCATGTGTGGAGTGGTCGATCGACCCCATCTTAGGGATCAATCGCCCCAGGTCAATTGCTGCTATGAAGGGGTCGACCTGTGGTTCCCTTATATATATGTTAATATTTATCAATTAATTATTTCCGCTCCGAATTCGTTTATTGCTCGTAACTTCTTCATTTGGACACCGATCAAAAAACTCCAAATATAAAAGTTACTCAAAATTTCACCACGGATGTAATGGTGCAAGATTCGTTGTCAAATTCCATTGATTGCACAAATTTCATTTTTTGGAGCCTAATTAACTAACTAACTAATTAAATAACTAATGCTAAATTACAGGGTGTTACATTCTCCTCCCTTAAAAGAATTTCATCCCCGAAATCATACCAATGACTAAGTCATGGTTCTAGCTAGTAATTATCCTATACTATATAGCCAATTACTGTATAACCAATATTGCAACCAAACGTGCACACATGCATAATGTATCACAACATAGAAAACATGCATGTATAATGATTCTAAATCGGATCCTCCTATTTGAATGCATTTCTTTGAAAACATTTTCAAAAAATATGATGCAAACAACCTATATATACTAGCAGTTCTATATGCATGTAGAGTTTGAAAAATCTTTTCACCAAAAATCTCCACAATCTTACAAATAGAAGTTTGGTGCAACCAATTTTGCATCCAATTCCTACCATCCAAAAAAATAACGCATCACAAAATCGCTTCTTAAACTTTACTCATATGTTAATAAAGAATTTAGGTGGAGAATTTAACATTCTTACCTACCTATAAGTTTCCTATTTCCATAGTGATGTGCACGTAAATGTGCATATATTTACATCCATATTTTATCTCTTTTTATTTAAATAAACATCATATTTGGGCATTTTTACATGTTCAAAATCAAAATTCAATTATTTTCAAACCATCATATTTTCATCTTCATTCAAGGGAAAAATGGTCATTTTTGTGCTTGTGTCAATTTAAGAATTTTTACTTGGACATTTTTTGATAATTTTTATAGGAATTTGGATGCATATGGAAGAGGCTTATATGAAGATACATGCATGCACAAATGAAATACAAAGGAATGAAGAGGAAATAATTCAAGTTCAAGATCATGGAGGACCCCACCCACTTACCTAAATGTACAATTATGAGCTAATGGACAATTAAGTGGAGGTTAAAGCTTCATGCACAACAAATGATGGATTAATTAGTGGCTAATGGTTACTTGGTGGCCACACTTCCTAAAGGGCATTTTAGGAAGCCCCCTAAAAATAGAATTAGGGTTTTATGCATGTATATATAGACCTCTTATGTACATGAAACTATCTTCTACTCTTTCATTTTACTTAGGAAATTAAGAGATCAAATTGCAAGCTCAATGTTCTATGAAATAAAAATGGCTTCCAAGCCTCTTTCTTCTCCTTTTTCTACATGCTTTTCTTTGTTTTTATGTTAATGCTTTTATTTATGTTATTTTCTTTTCTTTGTTAGTAGAATAGTTTTACATTCATGCAAGTAGTGTAGCTTAATTTCTTTTGTTGTAAGTAGGTTAATTACATTCTCTTCTTTGCTTATTCTCTATTTTCTTCTCTTTTTAATGTTGAAAGTTGCTTGTATTGCTTCAATACCACAAATGAGTAGCTAAACCCCTTCAATTTAGGGGTAATGAAGCTCTCAAATATTATGTAATTTCAACATTTTATGATTTATGATCTCATGTGGTTTATGCTTCATGAAGTGAGTTTTGATGCAGGTTTATACAAGTGGGTTTGATAGCTTATATTGTTTATGCAAATGAGCTATTCTTATTCAACATAAACACAATTTGCATCATCATTTGCTAATCCATTTTTGATTGTGAAATTAAAGTAAAAATGAAATTTGATGATCTATATTACTAGTTACAATAGTAAATAGATCATACTTAAAATAGCTTTTGCTTTGGCTTCATTTTCATGAGAATTATAAGTGGTTTATTTGTTGTATTATAGTTTGATGGTTTGAGTTATGTAAATTAATAATATAAACAAACCATACTTATGATAAATACAACAATATTTCACTTAATATCAAAGCTAGAGATCACAAATTGTTTGTTTGTTGATTTGCAAAAATATGAGAGTGGATTTTGCCTCTAAATTGTTCTCTAGTTCAATAGTTTTTAAATCACATTTTAATTCTAGCTTTAGCTTCTTTTTGTAGTTAACAACTTTCATCTCACTTTGGTCTAATTTGATTGAATAGATTTTTAATCTCTCACAATTCCCTGCGGATCGACCCGTATTCGCCACGTAGTACAAAGTGTACGCCGTGCGCTTGCGGTTATATTTATTTCTAAATTCGTTCGACGTTTTTCTAAACCGATAGAATTTCCGTCGACGAGCACATAGTACAATGGAAATTTCCCTACAGACCCAGATTTACTTCAAATTTTCCACGCACAAAATGCATACGAAGGCTTATTTTCAAGCTTTAAAATGGAATTGAGTCTAAAAATATACTCGCGCGAGTCGTCAACTGTTATGGAAATAGGAATTCCAAGGATAAAACTGTTTTTCCTTTGTTATCGCTTTCTTTTTATCGTATCGCTGATCCTAATGCACCGCTAAATCCACAGCTTCTAGTTCTATTTGCCTTCCCTACACCTAATATGTGGCCTTCAAAATCAAAGGTTTCACAAAAATCTTTTTCATTTTTCAAATCTACACGTCATTTGAAAAAATAAATTCAAAAATATTTAGATATACATTTTCCCTTAAAATTAAATTTTGGACAAAAACTCCAAAAATTATTTAAGAGCCAAAATAACTCAACCCAAAACTTTTTTTTTCAAAAGAGACTTTTTAAATCAAGGGAAACTTTTCAAAATATTTTTCTCCTCAAAAATTTTGATAAACCAAGCTCTAATTCAACGTAGTCGGAGGTCAGTTATGTGTTAAACGCATAAACCAAATTCTAAAATCCCACAACTATCCTTAACCCATAAAACTTGCCATTTTATATTAAAAAATGTCAACGCATCTATTATTTAAAAAAGTTAGCTTTTAAGGAACATGAACAATGACCTGTGATACCAAAACAACTTTACCCTATCCTTTACTAAAATTTTCCAACTATTCTAAACTCCCAGTCTTATATTGCATTTATTGTTAGTTAAGTGTCTTTATGAGATTTCCATATTTATATTGTTTCTTCGTTATGCATGTATAAGAGTGGCTCACATCTCCAGAAGTAATAGCACAGTAAATAAATATGACCATTCTCATAATATCGTACTTGCCTTTTTATAAGAGACAACTAATAGTTACAACTCAAATAATCTAAAAGAAAAGAAAAAATGATGGAAGGGAAAAGACAACAACACTATAAATCATAAAACACTGCCTATAGACTATAAGACGTCTTGCTCCACTGCTAGAGCTCGAGCCATTACCGGGACTCTTGAATGGTCATAGCATGGCGGCTATACACCCAATCTTATGTTGTCGGTGCTGCTGGTATTGCTAGCGGCTTCCGAATCACTATCTTCCTAAGGAAGGATTTATAGATAGAAGAATGAACCTTCTTCTAAACTGTCTCTTCATGGAGATTCACCCGTATTGCCTAAAGCCAAAAATGAATAGGTGACAATACGGAAAGTAACTCTATGGAATTTCGATTCCTTGATCGACAAAATGAACCATAACAGTGTGGGTGCAATTGACGGCGATGCCGCTAATAATAGCATTGGTGGTTTTTGTGACGACCCACCATTTTGGACGATACAAGTCGACAATGAACAACACATGTCTAACTCAAACCATTCAAAGGGCAAATTATCAATGAGGTTTAATAAAGAAAATAAGAGAAAAGAAGAAAAGCAATACACAGAATCTCACAGCGGAACGACAAAATATAATAATTAAATAAAACAGTTCATGAAGCTGTTTTACAATTGACATTTGATTACACATTTTTACAACGTTAATCAGAGTATAATAAACAAACATATCAAATAATGCAGTGGATAAATATAATAAATACAATCACCAAACTCCATCTTCATCTTTAAGGAATAACGTCTTCAAACATTAAAATACTCAAGCTGATCCGAGCATAACAAAAAACAATACACTCGAGTCAGAATTAAAAATTCCTATGTAAGTCAAATCAATATCGCGTAAAATATGAGTGTAATAGCTTCAAAGATGTTTACGGGATTTTCCATCTCCTAGTCAAAATTCGAGATACCAATTTAAACCACTTAAATTAAAATAAATCCAAATTATTATTTTCTTTAAAATAATCTCATTCAAACCAATCCAAATTCAAGAAATTGTATGGGTATGTATCATTTTAACCCATAATTTAAATGTCATAGTTATCTAATTTTTTAAATGATTCAAATGGCCATTTAAATGATGTCAATAATATACAAGGTGATAACTGGGACATATTAAATAAATAAACAAGCATACATCCAACATATCAATCAATAAGCATCCATTTAAAACAACATCCAAATCAACATCCAAATCAACCAATATATCACAACAGTTAATAGTTATCAATGTCACGGGTTTAACTAGCAATTAAATTTCAATATGAATTTAAATGTCAATTCAATTTAATGTCAATTCAGATTCAATATCAATTCAAATGTCAATTTAAATCAACACGCAGTAATCAAAAATTTTATATCACATCATAAATTTGATTTAACTTGCAAATGGAAATTTTAGTATTGCGTGAGTGGGTTTAATCACTCACCTTTGATTTATAGCCCATTAAAAATCCAATAAAAGCCCAATATCTCAACAGTCTCCAAATTCAACCAAACTAGATTCATGTTGTCTGGAATTTTGATACGAATCCAATGGGAGAAATAGCGCATCAATCGGAGTTCGTATGCAAAAGTTATACGAGTTAGAAGATTGAAAATTTAAAATTTAAATTAAATAAACAAAAGGGCAAAGTGATAATTACAGATCATCTCCAAAACCCTACAGCACGGGAACGCACGCTCGAACCCACACAACCGCCACCTTGCTTCGCTGCCACCCCCGCCTAGACGCCGCTTCACCATGATCAGACCACGCCGCGACCCTCCACGCCTCAGGCCGCACCTGAACCTGGCCGTGCCATCACCTCCGGTCGCCCCACGTGGCCCCGTCGTCGCCGCCATTTATCACCTATTTCTAGCGAACCTCTGCACCCCTACAACGATCCAAGCCAATAGATCGACTCCTCTTGACACCTTCTTCGAGTAGTGTCCTCCAATCGTCGATTGGTTGATGATCCACCGTTGAATCCAAACCCTAGGATGAACGGTCGAGAATAATTCCCTAATTTGTGGCCAAACCATGATTCAATTGAAAAAACGAATTCCAAACGCTGACTTCATTCGTCAAGAGCTTCGCGATGATATATTATATGATAGGATTAGAGCAGTTTGAATTTTTCGATTTGATTTGAAATTGGAATCTAGGGTTTTGAGATATTGACCATTGAGAAGGAGCGGATTAGAACTGGAATGTACGTCATGAAAATAGAATAGAAGGCTGCTAGGGTTTATAACAGCATGTATATAGACACAGATGGAATAGGAATAGATGGAACAGATATAGATTGCGCCAAAGTGATAACAAAGGCCCGAAAGGCCGATTTCGTTCCCGAAACGAAAGTAGGTCATCCTATATATCAAAATATAGGTTTTCAACATTTCTAAACCTAATGAAACTAATTTGAGACCCTAATTCTATTTTATATAGAAGTTATCTTGAAAAAATCAAATTATATTTATTTTTGCGTGTTAATTAATCGAATTATTATTAAATTGATTTGATCAATTTTAAATTCTAAATTAAAAGTTTCCTATCATCAATTTTTTTATTAAACAGAATTTTAATAATCCTTTGAAATCCAATTTTTCATGTTAAACCAATATTTAAATATTAAATTAATTCCAACATTTAATTACAACTGTAATAAAATCCAGTTCATTACATTTTAAATTTCCAACGAATTCTCTTATTTTGATTTAAAAGTCATTTATTTTAAATCAATAATTCCCTTATGTATTTTATTTAACATAAGTCCCATTTATTATACTGAATTATTCTATAATTAACGTCTTTCCTATATTAACTGTAACATTTCAATTACATTAAATTCCAACAATTAATTTCCAAATTAACTTCAATGGATTTAATAATAAGACGAGAAATAAAAAATTGTACATTTAAGTAATTTGAACACATTTATAAATTTATTGTTTACAACAAGGGTTAATAAATTTACGTACTAAATTATTGATTTCTTATTGTATGTTAACACCAATTTCAATCTAATAACATATGATTTCACCATTTAATACATCATTGGTTTTATTCCTTATTAAACTTTACAATTATAACCCAATTAAATTTACAATTATATTTCAATTAGAGATAAACATTCAATTTATTCTTTCTAAGTCAACGCTTAGCTTCATTAGAATGTTCATTTTAATTTATTTTAAAATGTAAGTTTTATGTTAAACTTATTAATTACAACGTACTAGTCTTTTCTTTTCAATTAAATGATTCTAACAACTCTTAATGCAGTTTATACTCACTATTATTTTTTAAACGAATTCTCATTATACCACAACTGTTCTCTGTTCATTTCATATATTCCAACATTCGTTTGTTAAATTATTCCATTCTGATATTAACATCTATTATTACAATCAATGGAACTTACATTCAAACAATTATTAAATAAATCTTATTCAAATCAATATCATTAAATTATATTCTAATATGCATTACAATCTTCAACCTCATTAAAATTTGTTGTTTTAGCATTTATTTAAGATCATGTTTTATATTCTAATAATTTTTTACATTAATAAATCATAACTTTTAATTTTTGGCAGTATTAAATTCCAAAAATTTATTTAGTTGAATATTTTTAATTGTCAAAAATACAGGTCGTTACAGTTTACTGCACCATAGGACAAATCTAGTCATAACTTCCCATCTTCGGAATGAAGTTGTGTTTAATGATGCACACAACCAGATAAGCAGTTGGATGTAGATTATCCATCTTCCAAACACCGATATCCTGGAAAAAGGTCCACTACAAAATCTTTAGGTTGGTTTCTAAGTCTGCGTCCTCCACGAAAACCTCCAAAATCTCATCGAGATCCCATAAGTCAGCTCAATCTAGACACCCTTCACCTCTGAGCGAATCAAACTGTTGCCACTATCAGAATTCTGTGCTAACAGGTCATCAAAAAGGCGGATGCAGAGCGGGTAACATTCCCACTCAAAGGTCTGGAAGCGGAGGATCGGTGCAAGTCCTATCGTACGTGAAGAATAGCTTCTCCAACCCAAAAAGTGGTGAAACCTTCCACTCATTCCAGTCCAACCTAGCAGCCTCTTAAAGGGTTAAGCCAAGATGGCACGAGGAAGAACCGATAGTGCAGGAAGGTGCCATGGGCTAAGAAGTGGTCGGAGGGAAGAAATAGGGTTTAGATCTGGAGTGGTGGTTGGGCGAGACCTAACGTACAAAAACCAATGTGAGTGGGAGGCGAGGCTACTTCTCCTAGGAGAGGGAGAAAAACGGCGTTGCCTAGTGGTGGAATAGAGGAGAGAGGCTGCTACTTTTGAGGAGGAGGATGAAGGTTGGGTTCGGCTAGTTGAGGAAGGAGGAACGAAAGAATGTAAATGGAGGAATTCGAACGCGGCTTTTATAGTCGCCTTCCAGGTTTAGGTTATGCCAAAACTCGTTGAGTGGTAGACCCCTCTAGGTTTACTGCTAGGTAGTCAACCGCTAGACGGGCTGGGTGTTGGTTGAACCTAGACCCAATTAGGGTAGGATTAAATAATAATAATCATATCGTACCGTCTCCTTTGAATCGACACGATCCGAAAATTTCTTGTCCCCGTCACGGTGGTGTCAAAGTCAACCGTCCAGCTTTGAACCATTCTCTAGCAATTCACAATAATCCTACCAAAAACTTCTACGACTAACAACACTACCAAAAACCCAAGAATATTCCAACTGTTATTCCGCATTATATGGAAATATTCCTTCTAATAGCTAGTGGGTAGAATAACACTTCAACTACAAACCTTAATAGAATTAAATGTCATTCCTATTTTGTCCATCCCTGAAGAGAGAAAATTTTAAAAACCTTGATTTATAAACCGAAAAAGAATTGTCGAGCTAAATATACGCTCTTTTATACTTGTTTCTAAATAATAGAACTATTTCATACCAAAACTCCTTAAAAATCAAACTTTTAATATTATTATTATTATTATTATATATATGTATATGTATATGTGTGTGTATATATATATATATATTTCAAGGTTTTGAAAACCTTTTTAAAATACAAACTTCCCAAATAGATCTAGCAGTAAAATATTTGAAACCCTTTTCAATATTTTGAAGCATTTCTAATATATATATATAATAAAATTTCTCATTGGGTTGGTCTAAGGAATTGACTAAATTTCTCCAAATAAAAAGATCTAGTTTGCCATCAAAGAGGTGATAGATGAATGTACCCATGCAAACTTGCTTTCGGATAGTTGCGACATACAAACTCCAATTTCCCGCCCATCAGGTATAAATGTGTATCTCCAACTGGAACTCATCATCAAATTCCAAAATCGCTAGGTAACGAGATCTTAACCTTCAATTCGAACACCTCCAATCTCCGAGATTCTACCATATGTCATACTCATGCTCTTTCAAACTGTCACCTAATGCACCATGGGGTAGTTCAAGGTCAGTGTGAGAATCTTTAACTCTAAAATATTTCCAACCTATAGTTCTTCGCCCATTCCTACGAGGTAGGACCACAACTATGCTATGGTCGGAATTCTTAGAGTCAAGTGCAAAGATGATAAAGATAGATAGAGAATATGAGTATGTTCTCCCATTTTTATCCTAATTCCTCTAACCAACTAATCTGGCTCTGATACCAAATGCAACAACCCGCATTTGAATGAGCCCAAATTTTGACAAAATCGAAACCCAAGTCCATCAGAGTGCATATCGTTGGATTTGGTACCTGCAAATAAGCATGAGCATTATTGGAGATTTATAAAATCTAAACTCACGGTGGAAACAATAATAGGATATAAATACTGATTATGGCTACTACCTTCGAATTAGTGTTATTCCTTGGATATCAGATTACTACATCAGCATCAAGCATGAGAGAAAAGAAGACTTCTCCAACAATCAATCAAATCCAACTCTAGTGACCAGTTCCTCTAAGTCTATCTTGTGTGTTGTAATAAGGGAGTTATAACATACCAAATGTAATAACCCAAACGGTCATCCCTTGAAGGGCATGGCTGCAAATGGTAACCCTAGACGTTCTTTTTTTATCGACAGCCTTTCGACTGCCTGGGTTACTTGCCTACCAACCCACATTGTCAATATGTGTAGGGTCAAGAAATAAAGCTTCGCCACCGCTCACAGTGCGAGAACCCCCTATCACATAAGCAGAAATATGCCAACAAGGTCTGGTGACTGGAAAATCTATACACTGTCCATAACATAAATTTATACCGATTGGTCTCCATTTAATTGTTATACCTACTATTTTAAGCTTAAGCATATTAACCTTATACTACACGCACGATTTACCTACCTACCCTTTCCTAAGGTATAAAATGTTGATGAAGCCTATTAAGCCTCTAATACTTCCCAAATTCATCAGCTACTTAATACTTCCAAAAATGAAGCGGGCTCCTACTATCATTAAGTCCATCAGCTACATAATATTTCTAAAAGAGAAATAAGTAGACTTTGGCCATTTAAGACCTCAATCGAGGCAGACCCCATCATTTAAGACCTATTTCTAAGGTGGACTCCTATGATCATTGTTGTTGGTCTAGTGGTCCCACCTACAAAGACCTCTGACCGCTATTTAAGGCTTTATAATATCTAATAGCCATACTTGCACAACTATCGCCAATAAAATCACAGGCATGTGAGAGACAGTACCTAAGCTACTTAATACCTTATAAATAAGGACTATGCAAACTTCTAACCATTTATACCTATATTCTAGCATGTCCTACATCATTTAATACCCAACACCAAGGCGGGCTCCACACAGGTACTATCTACCTGACATCGCTTGAAATCTCATTGGGCTACTTAATACTTCTTTTGTAGGAAAGAGGTGGACCCTATGATCTAATACCACTTAAGTCCCTAATCCTAAAACGAACCCTTCCAGAGATATCCACTATCACTCTTAATTATTAGTTTGGAATCTCATCAGGTTACTTAATACTTCTTTTTAGAAGAGAGGCGGACCCTAAAACCACTTAATACCTCAAACCTGAAGCAAACCCCTCTGGAGATATTGTTTACCACTCTTAACTACAAATTTGGACCATTTAATACTTTTTAATAGGAAAGAGGTGGGCCCTCAAATAACCAGTTAATGCCTCTAACCCCAAAGTATGTCCTATCTCTCGCATAGTCATGGGTCCTATGATTGGTGATGTCTCACATAGTAAGTGCACATGACTGATGGTAGCCTCTGAATGAAGGGTATTCTTCTATTGTATGACTTTACCGGTCTCGTATCCCAATCTACTAAGTCCATATAACTATCCTAAGCCTATAAAATATTTAGGTTATATATCCTAGGTCTTAGTATTATTCCTAGCTCAAATATTGGACTGAGTTTACTAATCCCCATTTTATTTAAGGCAATGAGATTTACCTTAAATACTTAATTACCCTTAAATCTCCTTCTAATAATCAATAAATGTCAATTTTCTTGTAATAATCCTAACGGACATTTCCTAAGATATTTATGTCTAACTACTAATTTCCGATTAGTAACCTCTTATAACTATTCCATAGTTATTTATCTAACCTTCCAGATTTATCAGTCCCATAAATTCATTTGCACCTTTTAATTGTAACTCCTAATTCATTTCTTATTTGTTTGCCCATCAATTAGAGTTACTACCTTCTATACCATATTAATTGTAACCCCTAATTCAATTCACATTTATTGGTCATTAATTGAGGTTATAACCTTTTATATCCTATTAATTATTCGCAACTCCTAATTTTATTGCCCATTAATAGGAATTGCTACCTTTCCTAATCCTAATATTTGCTTTCCTATCCTACCTGTAAATAATATATCCCAAGCGAGCAGTACATGTAATTCAGTGCTATTATTTAAATTTTATACTCATTCATTAGCGCAATAAATACGTATAGATTACCTACTCCTATCCAAATATATTCTAGTCATAAATATTTGTCTAAAACATACTTTGCGTTCCATGTTTAATTTGTTGGAATTAGATCCCTTAGGAAGATTTTTCGTTATAATTTCCATAAATTGGTTTAAATCAAAAGCTAATAAAAGGAAAGATGGACTCAGTTTGAAATTACGAGGAATGAACAATTTCTTTTTATTTGAAATAGACAATGTAAACTACAATGAATAATTCTATACTCTACACATCTATTCCTTCTCTTTTGCATATATTCCTTGTTAAATCAAATGTTGCACTTTCTATGTAATTTGGAAACACAAACAAATTTATAAACATCAAACGGACATTCTTCCTACAAATTAGACTATGGAAAATCTGTAATTCAACATAAATACAACAATATTCTAAATCTTATTAATATTTTACACCCTAAGTATAGATCTAGAATAAAACTATACACTATTCAAATTCTAAAATCTTTGGGATTGATTTTCCGATCAGGACGTAAACACTATTTCAAATCAGATCTAAGACAAAAATATGTAGGCAATAGTTTTCTACACTAAATTGAGCCTACAACTCACAAATAAGATTGATTTTAGGCATAACAATCTAACGTATGCCAGCGGAATAGATTTAAAATCTTAAACAATATATAAATTTCCCACTCACCTTTTAAAAGCGTTCCAAATCTCCAGATCTGAAGTAAAACCTTTGATCAAACTCCAACTCCTTTTTAATCCAAGAAATATGTATAAAAACGACATATACATATATTAGAAATTCAGATCTGAGAAGAGATTTCGGATTGGGAGAGAAAATAGATATAGATCTAAATATAAATTACCTCAATAACGTATATTCTTGATTCTCTTCTCCTTTTATTTGATTACTATCCTTCTCTAATTTGTATGAATATAGATACAAATATTTTATTTCTATAATTTAGAAAAGAAAGTGGAGATGAAGAAATGGTAGAGCTTCATTGCTTTATTCAAAAATATATGAGAAGAGAAGGGAGGGTTAGGCCTGAATTTATAGGTGGTAGAATCAATCACATCCATCATATTAAAAATATAAAATCTGGTCCATTTAGACCACGCCAAAACTTCGCATGCACATGTGAAGCGGTCGACCGCCCCATCCTAGGGTTTGACTACCTCAGGTCAACCGCCTTTGTGGAGGGGTCGACCTGTGGTCCACTTATATAAATATGTTATTTTTTATTAATTGATTATTTTTGCTATGAATTCATTTATCGTCCGTAACTCCTTCGTTTGGACTCCGATCTCAAAACTCCAAATATGAATGTTACTCAGAATTCCATCATGAACGCAATGGTACAAGTTTCATGGTCAAATTCTATTATTTGCACAAATCCCATTTTTGGAGCCTAATTAACTAGCTAACTAATTAAATAACTAACGCTAAATTACGAGGTGTTACAGTAATTGTTTATGAAGAATTTTGTTAGACTGCATGGGATTCCTAGTAATATAGTTAGTGATAGAGACACTTTGTCAACTAGTGAATTATGGAAGAGTCTGCAAGAAGTGTTAGGTACTAAGCCAAAGATGAGTACCGCTTATCACCTAGAGACGAATAGGCAGACAGAAAGAGTCAATAAGGTACTTGAAGATTTGCTAAGAGCTTGTGTACTAGACTTTGGAATGTCATAGAAAGACCATTTGCACTTAGTTGAGTTTTCCTATAATAATAGTTATCAGGCTAATATAGGATTGGTGCCTTTCGAAGCTTTGTATGGAAGGCTATGCAAATCACTAGTATGTTAGCTAAAGATTGGAGACAAATTGATTCTTGCCCACATGTGGTGATAGAAGCCATGGAAAAGATTGAGTTGATCTGAGTAAGGATGAGGGAAACTCGGTCTAGACAAAAAAATTACGTAGATAAGAGGCATAAAGATTTCAAGTTCTCGGTTGGAGACCGTGTTTTTGTTAAAGTATCACCGATGAAGGTCGTGGTACAGCTTGGAAAGTCAGGGTAATTGGCACCAAGACATGTCGATCTGTTACCTATTATAGAGAGGGTCAGGAAACTCGCTTATCGAATAGAGTTACCAAGTAGTTTGGTAGGTATCCATAACGTTTTTCATGTCTCTCATCTTAGAAAATGTGTTCATGATTCAAAAACTACTATTGCACCGGCTGCATTGGAAGAATTAGTAATAGAACCAAATATGAATTTCGTAAGACAATCGGTTCGTGTTGTCGCAAGAGATGAGAAGAGGTTAAGGAACAAGAAAATCAAGTTAGTGAAAGTCCAATGGAGTAATAATGAGAATGACTGTACTTGGGTGACAGAAGACAAGATTAGGGATACTTATACTGAGCTGTTTTGATGGTACGTTCTATATTTTTCATATAGGCTTTTTACTAGTCAGATAGGCTAGTATTATGGTTATATGTTGTCACACATGTTTGTGTAATTGATATGCTTGTTATTTTCCTTATCGTAATTTCGAGGACAAAATTCTTTAAGGGGGACCCTGTAACACCCCTAATTTTGTTTAACATTATTAGGTAGATTTAATTAGATAACTTAAATAGAATAATGCGATATATGAGGATAAAGAGAATGAGATTTGATCATTAATTGGGACGAGCCTTAATTAACCAATTAATAGGAATGATTTGAACATAAAATAGAAAGAAATAAATGAGAAGGGCAAAATTGGAACAATACCATATTCCATTCCTTAAAGCTCCCTCTCTCATTCATTTTCATTTCTAATAAAAAAACATAAAGGAAGACCGACTAGTACTAGAAGAAAACGAAGGGAAACTCTAGGGGATTCAAGGAAAGAGCTTAGGAAAATTAATCAACAACAAATCTCAATCTCTCTTATCCAATTAAGGTGAATAATAGTATCCATCTTATTTATTTATGTTTGATTTCAGATCTAGGATGATTTTCGAAACATTTTTTGATAGTATGTCATGATATGGTTGACTACATCATTGTTTGGTTGAATGATGATTTAGAATTATTATGGAATTATTCTTATTGGTTTTAAAAGGTAAAAACCTAATTTTTGATCTCCAATCGACTTGAACTTCTTATATGATGATTATTATTTTGGAGTTGGGATTTTAATTTTTTAATTTTCTAAGTTTATATGAATATTTTATGAATTTCCTAAGATGGAAAGAGAGTTTATTTCAGATTTTAATTATTAAAAATAAATAATTAAATGTTTTGCCCATGAAATTTTTATACTAAAGAAAATAGAAATTTTGATTTTTAGTGATTTTTAGGGATTTTTCCTATCGGTTATGATTTTCTATGAATTATTTATGGTAGAAAGGCATTAATTAATATTAATTAATAATGTTATTTACAACGGTTTGCCAATCATTTTGGGAAGGTAAAACGTGATCTTCTAGTAAATTTTTGAAAAGAATATGAAAATTATTTTGTTAACCAATCATTTTTTTACAAGAGGCAAGGGTTAGTGAAAAGATTTGTCTTTAAAAAGAAACAAATTAGTTTTATAATTATTTACAAAAATGCCATTGTAGATATTCGGCATCCCCGACATCTATAAAGGTCAATACATGAAATATATATTCAATAGGTATACTATGTATCTAGTTTATAGACTTGGCATTTATATAGAGTGATGCATGCGATATCTACCCAGTAGATATGTGATGTATCTGTTTATATAGAAGTTCACCATCAGTTACTATAGGGGTTTGATATCTCAAGGTTGTAGAGGCCCGGTAACCTAGGTTGCGGGACTCTATACCACTCTTTTAAAAGTTCGGCACCTCTTTAGTTTATGGTTTCGGCACCCTCAAGTTCTAAAGATTCAACACCAACCTATTTTAGGGGCTTGATACCCCAAGTTTTTAAGGGTTCGATAACCCTAAGTGTTATACTCGGAACCTCTTGTCGCTATATTTTCTATACCTATGTTGGAGGCATGGTATCCGTATGATTAAAAAGTTGATACCTTTGTTGGCGGCATAGTATCTGTATATTTAAAAATTCAGTACCTATGTTGGCAGCATGGTATCCATATGTATAAAAATTCGATACCTATGTTTTATAGGCCCGAAAGCCTTATGTTATGCAAACTCGAATGCTATGTTTTAAAGGCATGATAGCTTATGTATTTCAGAAACTCGATAACCGCATAATTTCAGCATTATTTCCATATGTTGTACAATTTATAATATTTGCTTTAGAGGCTCAATATCCTATTTTAGTGGCAAAAATGTCATATGTTTCTAAATTAAATAGTTTTGTTTGGTATCTCGATAAGCCATATGCTTTAAGAGGCCCGGCATCTTGTTTTTTAAAAGCACGGCATATCATGTTTTAAGAGGCACAACACTTTATGTTTTAAAAGCGCGGTACCTCATGTTTTTAGAGGCGTGGCATCTTATATTTTAAAAAGCGTGACACCTCATGTTTTTAGAGGCATGGCATCTTATGTTTTAGAAGCGCAACACCTCATGTTTTTAGAGGCGCGACATCTTTTGTTTTAAAAGGCTGTGTAAAGTTTTGGTGCTTTGACACAAGATTTTGGCTAAGTATTTGGGATATATTTCCCTTGTTTTAAGAATGATTTCAAGTGGTTTATCATTTATAAAGGTAAATGTTTTCAAGGAAATAAAATAGTGTTTTTGTTCAAGTTTTATATGGATTTTGCCAAAATAATTCTTACTTAAATTAAGTAATTTTGTGATGCATATGACTGTTGATTGAACATATTTTAATGAATAATGTTATATGTTCTTGTTATCAATTGATCGGTTAAATTTGCATATTTACCATTGTCACGCTCACATTTTCATAACCTAACATTGCATCTTCAGACTTATGAACAGAATTACCAGTTAGGTTGTTCCAATAGTGAGTACAGTCAGACTAAACTCCTGAATGAATATGTTTGCATCCAAGAGATCGGACAGAACAATTTTGTTAGGATGTCTTGAACTGATAAAAAAAGATATGAATCATGGACTTAAATAGCCAGATAGGTTGATTAGTTACCTATGAAAACTAGTATGTTCACAGTAATCATAGGAAAAATATGACATATAAGATAGATAGTCCATTTGATTACGGATAAGGTTAATTAGTTACCTGTGAAAACTAGTAGGTTCATAACGAACCTAGGAAAACTATAATTCCAAATAAGGTTGAATAGTTATGTGCGAAAACTAGTAGGTTCATAGTAACCCTAGGAAAACTAAGATGTAGGGACAGATAGTCCTCTGCTTTGGACAGACGGTCCATTTACCTCCTAACTGTATCTGGAGATTTTGGAATAACTAGTTAAATTTTGGGCTTCAGTCAGCTCAATAGGTTATTGATTGGCCTGCAAAACCATTAGGTTCATAGTGAACATAAAAAACTATAATTTGAGACAAACAGTCTATTTATGGAAGGATAAACCGAGGGTGTGCATAACCCTAGGATGATAGACTAGCTAGACTTACCCATGTTGCATGGATGCATATGATCATGCTATGTTTTGTTCAAACCATTATAGATGCATGTGCATGCTTTATGATTGACATATTTGGATAAGATATTAATAAGGGTGAAACCCGTTCCGCTCAACGGCGTGGTCTCATTAAATATCTATTTTGATTCAAGATGACATATTATTATTCACACCAGACATTTTGCCGATCCGAAGTTTTTTTCCCCTAAACTCTCGGGTACTTAATTTGGTGGGTTGAGAGTAGGGAGTTCCAGGTTAGACGAATAGGATTCCGAAGACTTGCATGAGGCAAGCTAGCTAATATTAGGAGTTTATTCTGCTGTGATGTTTAACGTCTTTTCTTTGTTGAATGGATGTAATGACGGGATTTATAACTGTCAAGTAGTTAGACTTTGATTATCCAATGGGGCATCTTCCTATGTCACTCTTGGATTATAATTGTAATTATTATATTTTCTCTGAATGTGGAATCGATGAGGTTATGTAATGGGATGTAATGAATATGAAAGTTAATAATGAAACGTGTTTTGGAAATTTACATATTTATATTTTCTTGATGTTATAGATATAATTAACTGATCTCATTTTGTCACTGCAAATTAATACAATGGATGACTACAACATCCATAGTGCTTAGTTTCAGGCCTTAAAATGGGGGACGTTACAAGGGTTCTTGTAATGACCCGGAATTTTAGTCATTTGATTTTTGAATATTTAATTTATTTTAATTATTGAAATTATTGGTTTAAAGGCTTTAAAACTTGAATTAAATTCGAGATTATTTAAAATCTTTGAATTGTGAAAAAATATTTAAATAGTTATTTAAATATTTGGATTTTAAATTGAATATTTATTTAATGAATTGAATAGTTTATTTAACCCCTTTTTATTAACAAATAATAACAGTGAATTCATTCGGGAAATTTAATTTTCAGAAAATAAATGGTTCAAATAAATAATTTGAAAATTCTTTAAAATATTATTCTAGGGCACTGTCTCGGATTTTGATGAAACCAGTGCCATTGGATTTAGGATAATAAATTATTGTACGCCGACAAGTTTAATGACGTCGGATGTATTGTGTGGTCGTGTGAGCCTGAAATGCATAGCAATTAGTTTTAGGAATTAATATTAATATAATTTGATTTTAAAGGCTATCTTCTGTATATGATAGAATTAGGTCCCAATAATAGTTCTATTGAGTTCGAAATATGGGTATTTAGCTAAGAACTCCAGTGAGCATGCCTCTATTAGAAATTGGAAATTTTCGAACGTGAATAATGTTAGTTAGAAATCCATATATAGGACCACAGCCCCATTTATTTTGCCCAAGTGTAAAACTCGATTCTTCAACCTTCAGAAATCGACAATAATACATCCTCGGTATTCACATGCCCCAAATCAAAGTGTCAGAGAGGCGGTTCTTTAAAGGTAAGAAATAAAAATAGACAGAATATAATCTTGCACGAATGGAATAACATATATTATTTCAATATATAATCTTTACAATGGAAATTTATATATAATCTTTATAATGGAAATTTAAATACATTTATCAGAGTCTATCCTAAGGTCACCTTGGACAGTTATAGATGTCTGTCCTCACAAATGTCGAAAACAACAAAACACAAATGTACTGGGAAGGGAAATGGGTTACTATATACCAGAAATCTTTAGCTCCAAGCTCCACCCAATTACTCCAAGTCAAACCTGAACTACTTGGCTGCCTAGGAAAATTATGGCACCCAGAGTTTAAGGGAAAAGGAAAATAAACTCCAAGTCAGTCATGGGACTGGTGTGAGAAAAACAGAATACGCATTTTCGAAAAAAAGGTATCTCAAAGGACCAAGCCGCACATAGACACAGAACAGGTTTTTACCTTCTGATAACCAAAATCTTTGCTATGCAAAAACTAGGGATATTATTTTTAATGACATTCTTTTGAAAATACTTTGCAATTAAACTTATTAATCTTAGCCGAAATTGTTACCATTATTAAATTCCGGATATGTTAGGCTCTACAAACAAGTCCGAAGGCACATATTGAGGAATGGATTCCAAACAATGGCAAGGTAAGGGACTACCTTCCGTACAGTACATCTCTAGAGGGATGTACCAAGGACACACAAAAAATCCTCTGCATCTGGCAAGACCGGTCTATCCCTCTTTGGCACTTAGACATGGCCTAGATAGAAACTGAATATTTCATCACCTCGGCCGTCACCGACCTATCCGAGATGTCTTATAGCATACACCACATACCTGAAATATAGAGGATTATCTAGAAAGGTGATGATCATATCCTAATAGTTACGAACCACATAGCCTTACGGCGTACCCTGGTTTGGCCATTACCATGTGATGAGGCCTGAGGTAACGATTACCTTTCATATAGCACACATTTCACTTTGAATGCCACACTACCATTCCATGATCAGACAACTGATTTCTACAAACGTATAACTCCCGAGCTCATATGTCTCAGGAAAGGATGTTAAGCTAAGAGAGGTTACCTTCCCTGCCACCAAACAAATGTACATTTATAGAGATCAATCAATGTGATAAGAAATGCAACGTCAGACATTCATCCATACAAGTTTTCCAGGAACAGGATAAACCGGAGGTACTCTCCTACCACATCCTGTCGGGGATTGCCCCTAGGATTAGTAGCGAGAAGTCCTTGTATCGAAGATCTAAAATGGAGAACTATTGTCACTAATAAGTGATATAGGAAAATTCCCCCGAGGGTCAGTGACAAGCAGCCCTACATCCTATCTTCCAAATCATATCGTCCCATGCCTTTTATTTTTGAACACGTAAATTGGTTCAAAGTGGTCTTCGGATAAGAATCTCCCAAATCCGACCCCGGTTCCTTCGAACCACTCATCGATAAAAATATGTTAAGTGAATAGGGAATTATTCTTTGATTGATTAATCAAAATATCTTCTAGAGATATATCTTTAAAACATTTTTTTAGTATATACTGAAAATCTATAAGATCTTTATATAATGGAACTTATATACGTAAGTGTGAGAGTGTATGTTACAAATTACACTAACTAGAGAATAATAACTGAATATAAAGAAGGAAAATAATAAAAGCGATCACACCAGATATTTTCTACTGGTTAAGACCTCTCATCCTACGTCAAGTCCCGAAGCTCCCCTTCGGTATTTCCTTTAACCAAATAACCCTCACTTCGCCCAGAGGGCTAGGCTAATAAAAAAAGTATTTATCTAACAACCTTGTGTTCCAAATAACACTAATTTTGACTAATAGTACAATTCTTCCTATGATTTCCTTTGAGTATGTGAATGTGAGTACTTTGAGTTGTAGGAAGTGATTTAACCAAAGTAGTATTTTGGTTATGATAGATTAAGAATATGTAAGCAATGTATGTGCAAATATGTAAATAGAGAGTACTAAGAAATCAAGAAAATAGGTTAAAATGGTTAATCCAATTCTAAATCTTTGAAGTATATATAGGTTTGGGTAGATGCATATAAGGAGTTGTTACTGTTTAAATAGAATCTATTTGTTTTAGTGGCTACAACCGTTGAAGAAGGGATGCTATTATTCAATATGAAATGAAGCATCTTCTCAGATTGGAGTAGTTTCTATATGATAAACGTTGGGAAAACCTTAGACGTCTATGGCTTCAGAAATTAAATTCCCAAAAAATTTCACAGACGTCTGTGGCTTTCCCATAGACATCTGTGGATGGCCAAATTTGGATATCATAGTTTTTTATATGCCATTGAATTATGAATTTGTATGTGCATATATATACTCAAGGAGACCTTACTTACAGTATTATAACCTTACTAATCATAGCATGGTCCATAAGTCTTTATTTGTCTTTAAGTCTCGATATCTTTGAGCATGACGATCTCTTGTAATATATATCTATAATCTTGACAAGATAAAATATATGTGATTGTATAGTTGTTGTCATTGAAACCAAGAAATGGAGGTTCTAACATTCTTCCCCTTTTTGACGATGACAACTATACAATTGTTAGTTATAATAATAACTTGTGCTTAATTTTATCTCCCCTTATGTATATGCATATATTTCTCCCCTTGTCATTATCAAAACAAATGTAGATTAGGCAGACATAAAATAGATATATAATCATAAATGTCAATAGAAAAACTAGACCACAAAATAAATTTTTAACAAGTGACATACAAAATGAAAATAGAAGTTTAAATAACATAGGTCATAAAAGAACATAAATGATTAAATGAACGAAGTCAGTTATACTGGTTAGAAGAATAGGAAAATCTGCCATAATTTTCATAATACTCCTAGTATGCTGAAGGACCTTGCTCGTATGCTGCTAGCTAATTAATTTAGTCATTATACTCCTTATTTTCTTGAATGGAAAGTCCTTGGAAAGCCATGTAAGGTTGATGTTGAAATTGGTGAGGGTCGGATAAGGACATATCATCAATATCTTCTTCCTCCTCATCAGGTTGTTCTTGCTCAATAGTCTTCCCTTTGTCTTGAGAAGTTCCCTCATGAGAAGTATGAGTATGGTAAATTGGTGTTTGAGTTCGAGGAGGTGGTGTAGGTGACGGAGAAGGATTTGTTCTGCATTGGTGATGAGACCTTTTTGAAAGTTTTGGAAGACGACTGCCACGTACCTTTCTCATTACTTTTCCTAAGGTAGAGACGACTTTTTTGAAAGTTGTTTCCATCTTACTCATTCATGTTGAAAAAGATCATTCCAAGCAAGTCATTTTACTTTCCAAAGCCCGTTGGTTGGCCGTGATTGATTTTTGATTTTGAAGTGTTAAATCACATATCGATTCGTTTTGCATTGGTTCAATACGAGCTTCTTGAATCTCCGAATTAGAATAGTATTCGATAGTATGTCTAGAGGACGCAAGTTGCTATGGAGGACAATGTGACTAGGTTTGTTGAGGAGTAGGAGGTTGTTGAGGACATGGATACATTTGGTGCTGTTGTTGCATGGTCTATTGGGCCAACAAGATGATTGGAGGTGGTCGTTAGGGAAGGTGCATTAAAGATAAAAATCTTTTACCGCTCTCCTCGACAGGGATTTCTTCAAAATAATAAATATAAGAAGTGTTATCCGGGTTTTTAACCCAATAGAAAACAGAAAAACTTAGTATGGATAGGATGGTTCAGGACTTAACCCGAGAAGCTAAGACAAGGGATCGACAAGGGCCAAGCTATAGGACTAAGACAATGACCGGGATCAACGAAGCTGAGAGATCAGCATTCCTTCTGTCCAATCAGCCGTTGAACGTAAGCAGCTAGTGACTTGCCATCAAAACGTAATAGCAGTAATAAAAGGCTATGGAAACATCTTCTCTTACAAACTCCAGAAAAATCCTAAGTGGTCGGATCATCAGTGACCCATGCTTCTTCTCGAACCTTCAAACAAACCAGCTATGGAGCACTACCAAAAAAGGCAAGACGTTGGCCCGCAAAATGAACCAAGTCGATGGGTCGCCAGCGACCCATCGGCCATGGGTCGCCAGCGATCCATGGTTTTGGCTCATTTAGCGAGCCAAGGTCCCCTTAGGTCGTCTGTTACCTACCTATGAGTTGACGAAGACAGGCCTGACCCAGAAGCTCTCTGATCTCTATAAATAGCATCCTACCTGCAACATAAACAAGATCTTCTCCAGACTGGTTGCTGGAGCTCTACTGGAATTATTCTTCATTCTCTACCTCCCTCACAACAATCTCCAAAGGAATTCACTATGATTCTCCAGTAGATTCCACCCTGGGGATTCAATCTTGCTAAAGATAATCAAAGCCTTGTAATCAAAGCATCTCTTGTAACAACAATCAGTCTATAATAAAACTATAAAGTGGACGTAGGCTTCATTAACAGCCGAACCACTATAAAAATTCTCTGTCTTCTTTCTTTTACTGTTCTTTTTATTTATCTGTTATCTATGATATTTCTCTATCAGAACAGGCTTGGTGCTTTCAAACTCAAACCAGGGTGTTGGTCCTTTTTTTGGGTCAACAAAAAGGTACCCCAAGGTCATATAAGACACGCATAATATATGGTGCATATATAATTGTGCATCCGTAATGAGACCAAAAGCTTTTTATTTCATCATGAATAAACTTAGCCCAATTTACTTGTATTCCACCAAATATAGCATAAAGGGCTTTGTGATCGTTTTCGTAAATTTGTTCATGACTTCCTAAGCGGGGAATTATTGTATTGATTATCATTCGATTTAATAACCGAGCCTTTGATCATAAGTAGACTGATTTCCACTTTAGCATTCGATCTTCCCAAATTTGATGTGTGATTTCATCTCGAGGCAAATTTCTCTGGTCGGGAATTTCTTCTAAATCGAATCCAGGCAAAGAACAATCCAATATACGACCAATTGTGTTTACGTTGATTTTCAAAATGCGACCATAAACACTTGTCCATAACCAACCATCGTCATTCTCAGGCGTCCAGATAACATTGCTACATATGTTGGCGTTTAAAAGAAAAATTGCAAGTTGATCGCCTTGTACCTCATTTTCGTCAAAATTGATCAAATCTCGACAGCTAGAGGCGATGGTTAGTTCTTGAATTCCATATTTGCTAAACTTGCATAATCTATAGAAAGGGCCTAAATGAAGCTTTTTTGTTTTAACTCTTCAAATATCTTATTAGCAATTGTGCTATTTCGAACCCACTCTTGGATGTGGGCATCAGTGACTAGGTGTGTTTGAGAAGATGAAGATTGACCTTTCTTAGATCTTTTGTTAATGGGAGTCTTTGCCTTAGGAGCCATTTTTTGAGCAATTGGAGCTTTTAGGAACTAAGATTTTAGCATAGATTGGAAATAGCTTTGTGAATAGTTGAAAGAGGCAAAAAATGATTATATAGGGCTATTGTAAATTGAAGCCGAGAGCAGCGACAGACGTCTGTGGGGGTGCCACAGACGTCTGTGGTTTCAGAAAAATAATTCTTGAAACCATTGACAGACATCTGTGGGTTTTCACAAACATCTATGGTTTTAGGAAATAATTTCCCAAAACCTATGACAGACGTATCACAGACGTTTGTGATTTTAGAAAATTATTTTCCTGAAACCATTGACAAACGTGTGTGATATTGTCACAGATGTTTGTGGTCTGAGGTTTCATAATATATACCTTTAAATGCAAAAATGTTACTTTTTATTAAAATTTCAAGAGAACGTTTACAGACAACAATATATATTAAAAATTACAATATTAGGAAAATATTTTAGAAGAAATGTTATCATAATTTTAGTTTTTGTTAGAGGGGTAGGATTTTTTAATTTGTTATACGTCCAATGAATTTAGTTTAACCTTTGTGTCGTCGATTAACGGCTTTAGTGGAGACCAACTTGGGCGAGCTGGAGTGTCAATCCAGCCTTGGTTTGATGGTCCTAGCTTGCATAAATTTCTTGGAGTAATGTGATACACTTTATAGGAGTTCCTGGTAAACGAGGAGATTTTTGATGTATGCAATTTTTTGTTGGTGAATGCTCACAAATTGCTAAAATACATTTTTCGAGAAAGTTTAGATGAGATCCTTAACGCCATTGCTCATAATACATTTCTTGTTGAACTCCCATCATTTCTTATTTATAGGGATATATTTCATCAACTTTGTTGTTTAGAGATGTCGATTATAGATCAATTGACCGTATGGCTTTATTTCCGGTAGGAGAAAAGCAAGTGTGATACGTAGGTGATGCAATGATGTTTAGAGAGGCTGATCGATTTGATGGTGTTGTGGATTTAGTTGGAGATGGGTAGGTGCTATTCGATGATGGTGAGCTATAGTCGATGGTCGAATAAGTAGAGTCGTGATCGGAAGACATTTTGAGTAGAAATAGTTTGCAAACGAATATGTATTTAGTTTGGAGAAGAAATTAATTTATATATAAAAGTTGTTTTACTATATACAGAAGTTTATTTGTTAGAATAAAAATTTTAACCATATAATATTAACAGAAGTTAGTTTTTATGAGGATAAAATTTCTGTAATTAATTTTACAAAATTTATTCTATGTAATTTATATGAGTAAAATAAATCTTAGTTCACCAATTCTGTGTAAGATCATATTCCTAGACCTCGTCTTAATTTTATAAAAGTTAGTTCGCTCAGTGGTTTGGTAAAAATATCCGCAATTTGATTTTCGGTATTTACAAATTCAAGTGATATAATTACTTTTTCAACATTAACTCTTAAGAAATGATAATGAATGTCAATGTGTTTTGTTCGAGAATAGTTAATAGGATTTTTTGATAAATATATAGCACTAGTATTATCACAATATATAGGAGAATTTGTTATAATTTTACCAAAATCTAGAAGAGTTTGTTGCATATAGATAACTTGTGCACATGCTAAAGCCACTGAGATGTATTCGGTTTCACATGTCGAGGGCGAAACACGGCTTTGTTTTTTACTAAACCACGAAACTAAAGATTGACCAATAAAATGACATGTTCCACTTATGCTTTTTCTATCTTTTTTACAACCCCCGAAATCAGCATCACTATATGACACGAGTTCGAATGAGCTGCCTTTCAGATAGAAAAAAGACTGTAATCTTTAGTGTTGGTTAAATATCTAAAATTCGTTTAACCGCTCGATGTGTGATTCCTTTGGTTGTGCTTGAAACCGTGCATAAACATACACTCATCATAATATCTGGTCTATTAGCCGTTAAATATAATAGAGATCGTATCATACTTCGATATAATTTTTGATCGAAATCTTTTCCATTTTCATCTTTATCTAAATGTAGAGTAGTATTCATCGGAGTCGGTTTACTTGAGATTTTTTCCATTCCAAAGCATTTTAATAAATCTCGATAGTATTTTTCTTGATTTATAGAATTCCATTTTCTAGTTGTCTTATTTGCAAACCTAAAAAATAGTTTAATTCACCCATATGTGACATTTCAAATTCATTTTTCATAATGTTGGAAAATTCATTGCATAATTTTTCGTTAGTTGAACCAAAAATAATGTCATCAACATATATTTATACGACTAATATGTCATTGTTTCTGTAACGACCCGTAAATTTCGACAATTAAATTTGTTAATTTAATAGGATTTTGTAATTATAATGTGTTATTGATATAAACGTTACTTTAATGATTATTAATAAAGTAACGTAAGAGTAAATGAAAACTTAATAAAAACATAAATTTATTTTAAGGAAACAAGAGATATATTGTACAAATTGATGTATTAGTATAAATTAAATGGTGATTGGATAAATTAATATCATATGAGTTATTGCAACATTTATGGGAAACTATAAACCCATAAATGTGATTTAGGGAAATTAGTGACCGTTATTAATGGTTACTAGTTTACTTAGGTTATTAAACGGTGTGTGGGAATCAATTGAATTTATTTAAAATATTGATTTAGGGAAATTGAATGTAAATTGAGGTAATAAAGTAATACAGGACAATAAATAATTTATTTAGTACAATCCCATTTTTGGTAAACAATTGTAAGGTTTTATTTTATTGAAATTTGAAAAAAATTGGAAATAGATTCAAAACTTATATTAGATAATGAATTGCAATAATTAAAGATAATGATTAATGGATTAAATGGAATACCAATTTTATTCATAAAGTGATAGTTGATGTGAAAAGGAATGGAACCAAGATGGAAGGATTAATGGGATTTAGGATCTTAATTTGTATGTGTGCATTAACTTATAATGAATGGGAAAAACGAATCAATTAAGATATGTATTTATTTCTTTAGTATGTTGCATAAAATTTGAAAATCATTTTGCAATCAAAGAAGATTAAGTAGCACGTTAAATGGGGAATAAATAAATTAGTACATTAATGATGTGTAATATAATTCATTGTTAATTATACCCATACAATGTCAATTTATTAGATAGCGAGATTTTAAATCAATAAACGAATTTATTTAGATTTCAATTTATAATTTATAACATTTAATGTGAAATCAATTGCCATTAATTGTCCTGATTTGTGCAGTTAGGGTAGATTTGATTTGTCATTTGAAGATGGTTAATTATATAAGATATAATAAATGTTTATTTCGATATAATATGAAGATTGGTTAATTTAAGGAGTGAAAACCAAGATTTATTAATATATTCATAATTTGAAATTTAATAAGTGGATTAATTGCAAATAAGTGGGATATAATATTAAAACATTACATAAATGAGAATTTAGATGAAAATTGGGAATGTTAATATAATGGATTTTGATTCCAACATTTATTTCTTCTGTTTGTAATAATGAATTTGAATAATATGAATAAAAAAATTTAATTCAAAGAAATTATTGAAATTTAATTTATAATTTCTAAATTTAACAAAACTGTAATTTAACGCTGAAATTGTTAATGTATTAACATTTAATTTGACATCTAAATTTGTTTAAAATCATTGTGAATGATTAAGAAAATAAAAGTGTTAAAGATTGTCAATTTCAGAATTTAAATAGGAAATTTGATTTAATTAATTTATTCTAAATTTATTTACTAAATGGAAAAATAGCCATTTTGGCCACTGACTCGGATTACGACGAAACCAGTTTCATCGGATCCGTAACGGTGAATTATAATAGTGTTTCAAGTTTCATAGCGATCGGACTTGGCGTTTGATCGTACGAACTCGAAACGCCTTGAAATTTATGCAATTGAAATCAATTTGGAAAATATTGTTTTTAGCGTAACTTCTTCATACGACGGAATTTGAACCTGAAACCTTTTCCATTGAATTTAAAATATTTTAAAACACCTATTTTAATATATGGGTTTACCCAATTTCGTTCCAGGGTCAGGACGGGCTTTTTGGGCCACTTTGGCGTTAGCGCGTACACCTGTTTTATCCATCTATTCTATTTTCAACCTTCTCTATAAATATCCCCGCTAAACTCTAGCCTCCGCCTATTCTCATTTGTGTGCGCGTAAAATTTCTTCAGCTCCTTCTCCTCCTCAATGGCAGACAAAATTTCAGATCCAGATTCATTTCAAAAATCAAAGTCAAAAATTCAAAGTCCTTAGAAAAATCTCAAATTTATATATGTTGAAGCTCTCGACGAGCGTAATTCAATGGTGTAATTCGTTTTTCAATTCGACACATCGTTTGACCAGAAATCGCGGTCAAAATTGAATTGGGCGTTTTTGACTGGTGCGTCTGATCGGAAAATCCTTTCTGGGTTTTGTAGAGGGGCTAGCGCGTTGTTCATCGGCGAAGTTTGTAGGCGAATTGACGGTCGGATTGGCGGCAAATCTCGGTCAAAGGTGAGTGTGTTCGTTGCGTGCACATTCTGTGGCCTGGAGGAAGAAACGTGCGCAACTCTTGATGACGTGGCAAATGGTAGGGAAGGGTAAATGTGTTCTTTCTTTTCTTAATTTTAATTTTGAAATTCAATCACAATTTTCGCTATAACTTTTGCATACGATACCCGTTTTACGCACGGTTTCTTTTGTTAGGATCGTATTGAAATTCCGGACCTTATGACGCTAGTTTGGACGAATTCTGAGAAGGTCAAATTTTTGGGTTTAAATTGAATTTAAATTCAATTTAAATTCAAAAGGTGAGTGTTTTAACCCACTCACAACTTCTAAGATTTCTTATGTTTGTTAAATTAAATTTTGATGTGATTTAAAATTTATCTATGATTGTTTGGGCATATATTTAATCATCATCTCAATTAGATAGCATTTAATTAATTTTATTATTGCATAAAATTTGACAGTTAAATTTATTTATTATTTCATATAAACTGCCAGTTAAACAGTTATTAATTTTTATTGAATATACACTATTCGTTGATGCCTGTTATATTTTATATGCTTTATATTGATGTTTTATTTAAATTGGATGATGATTGTAATAAATGGTTGTTTATTGATATTTGGATGAATGAATGCTATATTTTATATAAACTGCAAGTTATTATGCATTTTCATTCCATTTGGGATTGCGGTTTGAAATGATACATAACCGTAAACTTTTATTTTTAAAATTACGGATTGAAATGATAAATATCTATATCACTTGACCATAGGATAGAAAATTATATACTGGCACCGTGGTCTATATATAAAATATTTTAAAGTGATTTTCTATGGGTTTTGGAAAATAAGGGTTTATATATATACTAATTTTGATATTATATAAATATTATTTTTATATAGAGTTAAATTCTAAAATTTAAGCTAAGTAAAATTTGATGATGTTTTAAGTTTGGTTTACGAATATTTCAAGTTTGAGCTTTATTTAAGTGATATTGAATTTATTAAATAAATATTTCTAAATTAAATAATAGTAAATTGAATTAAGGTATATATAAGATTATCAGATTTGGTTGGGAATTTTGGAATATTTAAAGTCTTGAAATATATCAAAATTGAAATGTTTTATTGAAATTAAGGTATTATTGTTTTCAAAGTAATATGGTTTGGAAAATGAATTTATTTGAAATAGAATTTATTTAAGAATTATCTGTGAATATATGGATTTGAAACCTATTGAAATTGAAAATTTCGAAATATGACTTCAAAATGTGGTTTGGGTTTAAGATGATTTAAAAGAATATTTCAAGTTATCTAAATTTGAGAAAGATTAGTGATTGGAAATTTGGTTTTATTTAAATGAGATATTATTGAATTGTTTTGGAAATGGAAATGATATATATTTGAAATGGAAATAATACATTGATAATTTGGGTTTGAAATAGTAATAATATTTTGGTTTAAAGTATATACTATTTTGAAGTAAAGGATATGTTTTGAAATGGCAATAATATTTTGGTTTTTGAAGTATATACTATTTTGAAGTAAAGAATATGGTTTTGAAATGGCAATAATATTTTGGTTTTTGAAGTATATACTATTTTGAAATAAAGAATATGTTTTGAAAGAGCAATGATTGTGTTTTTAAAAGTATATATATTTTTAAATGACCACGGTGTTATAATAACGTTTGGTTGTTAAAGAGACCGGGATCAGATATGGACATACTCTCTGTCGATACCGAAAACCACTTTGACAACTGTGTACGCGGTGGAGTTTCCAGAATGAAGTAGGATGGTGGCGACGATCCTAAGGTATATACGTGGACCCAACTCCCGTGAGTTGGCATAAGGTGGCTAAAATAGGAGCGATCGACGGGCCAAGGAGGTAGCACCTCTGATCGGGCACACTTCTTCGATACCATTCTATTACTTGTGATTGATTTGGTGGCCACCCTTGATTTGGGAGTGTTGTTCGAGGTGGGTGGTAGTGGCTGTTATGCGTCACCACCAGTCTGGATGCGTAATTGGTATATCTACCCTGGCATTGCCTTGTGTGCCGTGTCACCCACCATATCGAACCCACTACGATTTTTGTTTAAAGATCCGACCGCGTTAAGGTTCACCATCCCCTTAATGTTATTTTCTATATGATTATACTTTACTGATTAGACACTACTGTATATAGCGTATATTACTACATAGTAGATAGTTTAACGGATCCTTAAGAGATGTGAATCCCGAACATTTCTTAAGTTACTGCACTCACGTTAGACACTGGATAGGAGATGTCAAATCCCGTAAACATCTCTGACGTCGTTCCACTCATATATTTATCATTGATTTTACTTACATAAGATCTTTTAGTTCTGACTCGAGTGTTTTGTCTTTTCAATTCGCTCGGGTCAGCCTGAGCATTTCAGGATTTGAAGGCCTTAATTCTGGAGGACGAAGACGAAGAATTATTATTACTATTTGTTATATATTCCACTACACCATTGTATTCCGCTGCATTAATTATCATTCTCTGGTATGTGTAACTCTGATATGTATTGTATAAGTATAATCAAATGTTTTGTAAACAGCTTCATGAACTGTTATTTGATTATTATATTTTATCGTTCCGCTGCAAGATTCTATTTTGTTTCTTTTATTCTCCATTTTTTCTTATTTACCCCATAACAATCCGCCCTTCTGTATGGTTTAAGTTGGCACGTGTGTCTGCTTAAGCGTACAAAAAGGTGGGTCGTTACAGTTGGTATCAGAGCTTTGGTTTAGCGATAAACCTTAGCTTTGTGGGTCTAACTCTTTATTAATAGGGTAGTAATACCCTATGGGAGTCGTTGAGCGTATATATATGAGAGAGCGTATTTGTTAGTGTTATAAAAAATTTTTAATATTGTGTCAATCTATTCCGTTTTGTATTTATAAATTCTAGTTGGTGCATGGGACGCTATGACATCAATAGGGATTTCTAAACACTTAATAGGACAGACCGACATAATATTTGTTTTAATATAGGTGAATGAAATAACTTTGCCTATTATATTTTCCATATATAAAAATATTTTATAAAGATATATATTTGGTTGCTATAGATTGGGTGTTAGGTAATGAAAATATAAATAATAGTTGAAATTAAGTTGAAAATAAAATAAATGAAAACTGGAAATTTAGAGCTTAAGTTCCGGGGTTTTTGAAGATTTCTTTCAATTGATTTTGGAATATAATAATAATATTGTTAGAAGTATTTTTTGATATAAATATTTCAATAGAATTTGAAAGAAATGTTTTAAAAGAAATTCTGCAAAGAAATAAGTTGTACTCCCCTCTCTGTCGCTGGAAAATAATTTCGGTGATGGCGGCCGCATCATCGACATTCATTTTCGAGTTTCAAAGTGGGAAGGCCACTGTAGTAGTTTTACTACAAGATTTTTTTGATAGACAAATAAATATTTTTAAATTGTTTTAAATATAATTGGATATATAAATTTTAAGTATATATTTATCTATTATTTTAAAATGATTTGAAATTTAACCCGGTACTTAATTCTTAAGTTCTGTTAATTAATAGTTTCAATTAAGTATAGTAAATTGGAATATAACTAATTTATAATTGGAACTTTTATTAAAAATAAGTGATTAAATGCAAGGGTATAAATGAAATTTAAAAGAAACTTGGAATTGTAACCTATGAAACAAATAATGTAATTATTGAACCATTAATCAATTAGAAGAATTGAGAAAAATTTGTATAACTTTCAATTACATTCTTAAAGGCATATATATAACTTACCAAAAGATATAAAAGTTGAAAATGTTAATAAGAAAATGTATAGGAAATTGTACAAGTAAACTTATGTAATGAAAATATTCAGTGAATTTCTTTTATTAATAAGAATTAAAGTATAACTGTTATGCCAAGTAACTAAAATTGAACATGAATATTTTTAATAAATGAATAAATGAAATTAATAAGTATTGATGTTCTAGTTGTTATGGATTTTAGTATTATAAAAAAATAAAAATAAACTTAAGTAATAAGTTGAAGTTACCTAAGAATAAAATAAGAATAAAAGATGAATACTGGAAAATGACTGTAAACTTAAGTTAATAAATTTACCTGCTAAGGAATTTGATTTAATGTATAAAAATAATGAATAAAGAGAAAATCAAACAACAATATATGGAATGAAATTAATAATAATGAACTTGATCTATTGTTGAATTTGTTGTTTGTTTGGCTTATGGTTGTTTGGGCAAGGATACTTTAATATTGTTTGGATGTAGGAATAATCTATTTAGTTTCACCTAAGACTGCTGAGTGAAGGATACACTTAGTAGTTTATTCTTCATTCTATACAATTTAAAGTTATGAACCTGAACAACTATTTCTTTTGTTTGATATGAATGAATGATTGATTTTATGGTTGTATGCCTTGTTGCAAGTGTTTGTTGTATTGATTATTGTTGTGATTGAAACAACCTTAAATATTTCATCTTATATAATTGTTAACCCTTTTAGATTATATAAGTAAAATACAGGTTATGGAAGCAATTGCTACTGCTTTTGGTTCCATAAATAAGCGTTAATTGCTCGACAAATAGGTACATTTTCGTATTATAGTTTATAGCGCTATTATATTGTTTTCCCGTGTTGGGTTATATATTATTTTGGAAAATATATGTTATATATTGTTATATTTATATTATATTCCCTTCCGAGCCTCTCCGTACAAAGGAGACTCTGCCAAAATTTTCCGTAAAATTTTGGACTTAGAAATTATTTTGAAATGTTTTCCAAACTTTATAAATTAAAAATAAAGATTTAATAGTTATAAAGTGGTAAAATTAATTAATTTTATAAATTTAATTGGTTATAAAGTTTTAAATAATATATATATATATATATATATATATATATTTCTTAATTCTTCTTTCCCCTTCTTTTTTTTTCCTTTTCGGGGACGAAAAGTTTTGAGTGGGGGAGAGTGTAACGACCCGTAAATTTCGACAATTAAATTTGTTAATTTAATAGGATTTTGTAATTATAATGTGTTATTGATATAAACGTTACTTTAATGATTATTAATAAAGTAACGCAAGAGTAAATGAAAACTTAATAAAAACATAAATTTATATCATATGAGTTATTGCAACATTTATGGGAAACTATAAACCCATAAATGTGATTTAGGGAAATTAGTGACCGTTATTAATGGTTACTAGTTTACTTAGGTTATTAAACGGTGTGTGGGAATCAATTGAATTTATTTAAAATATTGATTTAGGGAAATTGAATGTAAATTGAGGTAATAAAGTAATACAGGACAATAAATAATTTATTTAGTACAATCCCCATTTTTGGTAAACAATTGTAAGGTTTTATTTTATTGAAATTTGAAAAAATTTGGAAATAGATTCAAAACTTATATTAGATAATGAATTGCAATAATTAAAGATAATGATTAATGGATTAAATGGAATACCAATTTTATTCATAAAGTGATAGTTGATGTGAAAAGGAATGGAACCAAGATGGAAGGATTAATGGGATTTAGGATCTTAATTTGTATGTGTGCATTAACTTATAATGAATGGGAAAAACGAATCAATTAAGATATGTATTTATTTCTTTAGTATGTTGCATAAAATTTGAAAATCAGTTTGCAATCAAAGAAGATTAAGTAGCACGTTAAATGGGGAATAAATAAATTAGTACATTAATGATGTGTAATATAATTCATTGTTAATTATACCCATACAATGTCAATTTATTAGATAGCAAGATTTTAAATCAATAAACGAATTTATTTAGATTTCAATTTATAATTTATAACATTTAATGTGAAATCAATTGCCATTAATTGTCCTGATTTGTGCAGTTAGGGTAAATTTGATTTGTCATTTGAAGATGGTTAATTATATAAGATATAATAAATGTTTATTTCGATATAATATGAAGATTGGTTGATTTAAGGAGTGAAAACCAAGATTTATTAATATATTCATAATTTGAAATTTAATAAGTGGATTAATTGCAAATAAGTGGGATATAATATTAAAACATTACATAAATGAGAATTTAGATGAAAATTGGGAATGTTAATATAATGGATTTTGATTCCAACATTTATTTCTTCTGTTTGTAATAATGAATTTGAATAATATGAATAAAAAATTTAATTCAAAGAAATTATTGAAATTTAATTTATAATTTCTAAATTTAACAAAACTGTAATTTAACGCTGAAATTGTTAATGTATTAACATTTAATTTGACATCTAAATTTGTTTAAAATCATTGTGAATGATTAAGAAAATAAAAGTGTTAAAGATTGTCAATTTCAGAATTTAAATAGGAAATTTGATTTAATTAATTTATTCTAAATTTATTTACTAAATGGAAAAATAGTCATTTTGGCCACTGACTCGGATTTCGACGAAACCAGTTTCATCGGATCCGTAACGGTGAATTATAATAGTGTTTCAAGTTTCGTAGCGATCGGACTTGGCGTTTGATCGTACGAACTCGAAACGCCTTGAAATTTATGCAATTGAAATCAATTTGGAAAATATTGTTTTTAGCATAACTTCTTCATACGACGGAATTTGAACCTGAAACCTTTTCCATTGAATTTAAAATATTTTAAAACACCTATTTTAATATATGGGTTTACCCAATTTCGTTCCAGGGTCAGGACGGGCTTTTTGGGCCACTTTGGCGTTAGCGCGTACACCTGTTTTATCCATCTATTCTATTTTCAACCTTCTCTATAGATATCCCCGCTAAACCCTAGCCTCCTCCTATTCTCATTTGTGTGCGCGTAAAATTTCTTCAGCTCCTTCTCCTCCTCAATGGCAGACAAAATTTCAGATCCAGATTCATTTCAAAAATCAAAGTCAAAAATTCATAGTCCTTAGAAAAATCTCAAATTTATATATGTTGAAGCTCTCGACGAGCGTAATTCAATGGTGTAATTCGTTTTTCAATTCGACACATCGTTTGACCAGAAATCGCGGTCAAAATTGAATTGGACGTTTTTGACTGGTGCGTCTGATCGGAAAATCCTTTCTGGGTTTTTTAGAGGGGCTAGCGCGTTGTTCATCGGCGAAGTTTGTAGGCGAATTGACGGTCGGATTGGCGGCAAATCTCGGTCAAAGGTGAGTATGTTCGTTGCGTGCACATTCTGTGGCCTGGAGGAAGAAACGTGCGCAACTCTTGATGACGTGGCAAATGGTAGGGAAGTATAAATGTGTTCTTTCTTTTCTTAATTTTAATTTTGAAATTCAATCACAATTTTCGCTATAACTTTTGCATACGATACCCGTTTTACGCACGGTTTCTTTTGTTAGGATCGTATTGAAATTCTGGACCTTATGACGCTAGTTTGGACGAATTCTGAGAAGGTCAAATTTTTGGGTTTAAATTGAATTTAAATTCAATTTAAATTCAAAAGGTGAGTGTTTTAACCCACTCACAACTTCTAAGATTTCTTATGTTTGTTAAATTAAATTTTGATGTGATTTAAAATTTATCTATGATTGTTTGGGCATATATTTAATCATCATCTCAGTTAGATAGCATTTATTTAATTTTATTATTGCATAAAATTTGACAGTTAAATTTATTTATTATTTCATATAAACTGCCAGTTAAACAGTTATTAATTTTTATTGAATATAAACTATTCGTTGATGCCTGTTATATTTTATATGCTTTATATTGATGTTTTGTTTAAATTGGATGATGATTGTAATAAATGGTTGTTTATTGATATTTGGATGAATGAATGCTATATTTTATATAAACTGCAAGTTATTATGCATTTTCATTCCATTTGGGATTGCGGTTTGAAATGATACATAACCGTAAACTTTTATTTTTAAAATTACGGATTGAAATGATAAATATCTATATCACTTGACCATAGGATAGAAAATTATATACTGGCACCGTGGTCTATATATAAAATATTTTAAAGTGATTTTCTATGGGTTTTGGAAAATAAGGGTTTATATATATACTAATTTTGATATTATATAAATATTATTTTTATATAGGGTTAAATTCTAAAATTTAAGCTAAGTAAAATTTGATGATGTTTTAAGTTTGGTTTACGAATATTTCAAGTTTGAGCTTTATTTAAGTGATATTGAATTTATTAAATAAATATTTCTAAATTAAATAATAGTAAATTGAATTAAGGTATATATAAGATTATCAGATTTGGTTGGGAATTTTGGAATATTTAAAGTCTTGAAATATATCAAAATTGAAATGTTTTATTGAAATTAAGGTATTATTGTTTTCAAAGTAATATGGTTTGGAAAATGAATTTATTTGAAATAGAATTTATTTAAGAATTATCTGTGAATATATGGATTTGAAACCTATTGAAATTGAAAATTTCGAAATATGACTTCAAAATGTGGTTTGGGTTTAAGATGATTTAAAAGAATATTTCAAGTTATCTAAATTTGAGAAAGATTAGTGATTGGAAATTTGGTTTTATTTAAATGAGATATTATTGAATTGTTTTGGAAATGGAAATGATATATTATTGAATTGGGTTTTGAAATGGAAATAATACATTGATAATTTGGGTTTGAAATAGTAATAATATTTTGGTTTAAAGTATATACTATTTTGAAGTAAAGGATATGTTTTGAAATGGCAATAATATTTTGGTTTTTGAAGTATATACTATTTTGAAGTAAAGAATATGGTTTTAAAATGGCAATAATATTTTGGTTTTTGAAGTATATACTATTTTGAAATAAAGAATATGTTTTGAAAGAGCAATGATTGTGTTTTTAAAAATATATATATTTTTAAATGACCACGGTGTTATAATAACGTTTGGTTGTTAAAGAGACCGGGATCGGATATGGACATACTCTATGTCGATACCGAAAACCACTTTGACAACTGTGTACGCGGTGGAGTTTCCAGAATGAAGTAGGATGGTGGCGACGATCCTAAGGTATATACGTGGACCCAACTCCCGTGAGTTGGCATAAGGTGGCTAAAATAGGAGCGATCGACGGGCCAAGGAGGTAGCACCTCTGATCGGACACACTTCTTCGATACCATTCTATTACTTGTGATTGATTTGGTGGCCACCCTTGATTTGGGGGTGTTGTTCGAGGTGGGTGGTAGTGGCTGTTATGCGTCACCACCAGTCCGGATGCGTAATTGGTATATCTACCCTGGCATTGCCTTGTGTGCCGTGTCACCTACCATATCGAACCCACTACGATTTTTGTTTAAAGATCCGACCGCGTTAAGGTTCACCATCCCCTTAATGTTATTTTCTATATGATTATACTTTACTGATTAGACACTACTGTATATAGCGTATATTACTACATAGTAGATAGTTTAACGGATCCTTAAGAGATGTGAATCCCGAACATTTCTTAAGTTACTGCACTCACGTTAGACACTGGATAGGAGATGTCAAATCCCGTAAACATCTCTGACGCCGTTCCACTCATATATTTATCATTGATTTAACTTACATAAGATCTTTTAGTTCTAACTTGAGTGTTTTGTCTTTTCAATTCGCTCGGGTCAGCCTGAGCATTTCAGGATTTGAAGGCCTTAATTCTGGAGGACGAAGACGAAGAGTTATTATTACTATTTGTTATATATTCCACTACACCATTGTATTCCGCTGCATTAATTATCATTCTCTGGTATGTGTAACTCTGATATGTATTGTATAAGTATAATCAAATGTTTTGTAAACAGCTTCATGAACTATTATTTGATTATTATATTTTATCGTTCCGCTGCAAGATTCTATTTTGTTTTTATTTCTTCATTTTTTCTTATTTACCCCATAACAATCCGCCCTTCTGTATGGTTTAAGTTGGCACGTGTGTCTGCTTAAGCGTACAAAAAGGTGGGTCGTTACAGTTTCTCATTTTACAAATAAAGTAGAGTCTATTTTACCAATTTGAAAATCGAAATTTTGTAAATGAGTTTTTAATCTTTCATACCAAGCACGAGGTGCTTGTTTTAATCCGTATAGAGCTTTTTTTAAGTTTAAATACACGATCGGGATATTTTTCATGAACAAATAGTGGAAGTTGTTCAACATAAACCTTTTCTTTTATAAACCCATTTAGAAAAGCGCATTTTACATCCATTTGAAAAAGTTTAAAATTATGATGACATGCGAAAGCAAGTAATGTTCGTATTGCTTCGAGACGTGCTACCAAAAAAATGTCTCTTCATAATCAATTCTTTCTTCTTGATTATAACCTTGAGCTACTACTAATCTTGTTTTATTTCGAACAATGTTTCCATTTTCATCCGCTTTATTTTTAAAAACCCATTTTGTTCCAATAATGGATTGATCGTTTGGCCTTGGTACAAGTTCTCATACGTCATTTCTTTCAAATTGATTAAGTTCTTCTTGCATTGCAATAATCCAAAAATCATCTTTTGATGCTTCTTTATAATTTTTTGGTTCAAAATTTGATATAAATGCAATTTGACTCATTTGATTCAACTTTTTTCTGGTTGATAATTTTGTATATAAATCACCGATAATATTATTAATTGGACTATCCTCCAATATCCTAGGTGGTGAAGTTATCACATTATCATTATTATTATTGATATTATTATTATTATTTTCATGTATAGGTATATTAGTTTTATTTATAACTTCTTCTTCATCATCATTTTTATTATTTGTAAAGTATTCATTTAAATATACATGCAAACTTTCTTCTATAATGTTTGTTCGTTTATTAAAAATTCTATATACTTTACTTCGATCCGAATAGCCAAAAATATTCTTTCACTAGCTTTAGAATCGAATTTTCCTAGATAGTCTTTTGTGTTTAAAATAAAACATTTTGATCCAATACTTAAAAAATATGATGCTTTAGGTTTCTTTTTGAAAAATATTTCATAACAAGTGTTTTTAGTCATTGGTCTAAGTGTTACACGATTCAATACATAACATGCGGCAACAATAGCTTTAGCCAAAAAAATTTTGGTAGGTTACTACTATTTAGTAAGGTTCATGCACATTCTTGTAACGTTCGATTTTTCCTTTCTGCAACACCATTTTGTTGAGGTGTGCGTGGAAATGAAAAATTATGGCTAATTCCCTTTTTGTTGCAAAAATTTGTAAATAGTTCATTTCCAAATTTGTCTCCATGATCACTTCGTATACTTTTAATTTTTAAGTTCATCAAATATGTAATTCGTTTTACAAAAAATTTGAACGTTTCAAAAGTGTCACTTTTATGTTTTAAAAATAATGTCCAAGTATATCTTGAAAAATCATCAACAATTATAAAAACATATTTGTTATGATTTATTGAGCGTACTTGAGTTGGTCCGAATAAATCAAGATGAAGTAGTTCGAGAGATAGCTTTGTGGAGATTTCCTTTTTAGATTTAAAAGAACTTTTCTTTAATTTACAAAATTGACAAGTGTCACAAAAGTTTTTAAGTTTGTAGTTGATCTTAAGTAATCCTCTAACTAATTCATTTTTAGCTAGTTTATTGATATTCTTAAAATTTATGTGACAAAAACGTTTATGCCATAACCATGGATCATCATGATTTGCAGCTAAGCATAAATTTGTGTTTCTTTTGACATTTATGTTTAAAACATATATGTTTCGATTTTTAAATCCTTCAAAAACTAGATTTTTATTTTGGTCAAAGATATTGCATTTGTTATTCTCGAAATCAATTTTAAATCCTTCAAAAACTAGATTTTTATTTTGGTCAAAGATATTGCATTTGTTATTCTCGAAATCAATTTTAAACCCTTTATCACCTAATTGGCTTATACTTAATAAGTTATATTTTAAATTTTCTTCCAATAAAATATTATTAATAAAAGAGAGTTAGAAATACTGATATTGATGACTTCTCCAAGGCCAATGACAAATCCTTTTGAATTATTTTCTAATATCATAGTGCCACCATCGATATATGTTATATTGGATAACATACAAACATTTCCAGTCATGTGCTTGGAGCAACCACTATCAAGTATCCATTTCTCTTTACCTTTTATTTTAATTTTGGGTACCTGCAAAATAAGAAAATTTTAATTGGTACCCACATTCTTTGTTTAGGGCCCTACGTGTTAGTGGAAAAAGGTAGCCATATCTACGAGGATTTGGTTCATTTAGAAATGTAATTATTGTTATGTACAACTTTCTTTAAATATTCATTAAAATACCTTTGTCTAATTAGTTTATTATTTATTTTAGGAATCCATATTTTGACCATACTTGTGTATGAATTTTTAATCTTAGCTTCTAACTTTGGCCTTTTCAATTTGGTGTATAATGTGCTATAATTCTTTGACTTTTATTTGCCTTTAAAACTCAATCCATTTTGGTTTCAAGATGGTTTAGTTATTTTAATCCAATTTTCTAAAAAAAAAACTTTGTTGAATTTTGTCACATTATTTGTTATTTTATATAACTTACTTTTAAGATCACAAATTTCAATTTTGCTAGAATCTAAATTTACTAGTAATTCTAGTTTTTGTTTTTCAAGATTAACTTTTATTAACTTATATTTTTCTAAATCATGTAATATGATGTCATTTTTAGATAATAACGTTGCGTAAATTTTTTGAGTAATTTCTAATTCTTCTTCTAAGATCAACTTTTCATCTTTTAATAATATCGGAAGATTTCCTATGAAATGTTTGGTTATCGTAAGGTAAAAACCTATCTATGTTTATGTGCGGTGTGGTCATACGAGATACCTTTTTTGAAAGGTTTTTATAACATAAAATCCTATTGAGGTGTATTTCTCACGCTAGTTTACTAGACTGATCCGGGAATTATTTTTCTTATAATGCTTGGGTCAGACCGAGCATATTTACTGATCTAGTTTGGATGCTTTGGAGCTTCAGAAGATGAGCTGGAGGCCCTGAGACGTATTCACGTATCATTTTATTTCTGTTGCAATTTCCTGTTTTGTATTTATCAGCAATTCTAAAGGCAGGCTGTTATAATTGTCTAGGCTGATTGTAGATTAGTACTCTGATTGATGCGTATATATATTACACTTTTCATTTGTAAACATCATTTTTATATTATAAATTGCTCATCACATTGTGAGATTATATTATGTCTTTTCTTTCTTTTTCCCCAAACAATATGTTTTTCGGCACTCAGATACTTGACATGTGAATATCGTGGATGTATTAGTGTCAAGTTTTGAGGGACTAAAAGGCAGGTAGTTACACTTAGTATCAGAGCTTAGGTTGAGCGAACACCTAGGCTTTGGTGGGGTTAACTCATTGGAGATAGGGTTAGTGAGACCCTAGGATGAGTTTGAGTGTGTGTGTGTATGAGCGCGTATTTGTTAGTGATATAAAAATATTTTATATTGGGTTAATTTACCAATTGAGTGGTTATGAATTATGGTCGATACAGAAGGAACAATTGTGTCGATAGATGTTCCTAAACTCTTAAACAAGGTAAACCGACATAGTATTGTTTTGAAATTGGGTAAATGAAATAATATTACCTAAATTATATTTTATATATAAAAGGAATAATATTCAGAAATTAATATAGTATATATATATAGTCAGTTTGGTTATTAGAAAATGATAATATTTGATTATTATCATTTATTTTTATTGTTTGTGCTCAGAAAGTTTATGAGCATTTATTGTTTGATTAAATTAAATACAAACACCTTATGAATTCAGTTTCACAGTTTGACTATAAAGTGTTCAATGATAATGTTGAGTTGAATTTTAATTATAATAAAAGTTATTTGTTATAATTTATACAAAGATAAACAATGGTGAAAATGATCTTCTATAAGAAGTGAAATTATATAAATAGGATTTATAAGTATAGTTTATAAATAAGGAATATAAATTGAGAATTTGAGAACGTAATTCTGGTGTTTTGGAAATTATATTAATAGTATTATTGGAGAGTGTTTTGGAATAGAAATTTCTTATAATATTGTTTATAAATAAAAATAGATTTAAACTGAGAAATTTAGAACTCAAATCCGATGTTTGGAAATTTTTGGGAAAATAATAATGGTATTATTTTGAAAGTGTTGACTAATAGAAATACTATAAAAGGATTTGGAAGAGTTGAAAAGCATTGAACTCACTTCGATCGCTAGAAAATAATTCCAGTGGTGACTGCAGCATCATCGACGTTCATTTTTGAGTTACTAAGTGACGAATTGCTACCATGGTAGTTTTGCATCAAAATTGTTTTAGGTAAAACAGGTTTGCTCTGAAATTTCTGAAAGTTTAGTTGATATACAAAGGAGTATATGTATATTATTATTAATATTTCAAAATGGGAATTTGAAATCAAACTGGGTGTTTTGGTTCTAAAATTTCAGTAAAGTAATATTATAGACTCATGTATCTTAACCATTTAAATAGTCTGGTTTGTGCATCTGGTTTTGAAACATTGTTTGGTAATTTTCGTATATTAAAATGAAATGGAACCTTCAACGATTTGACCAGTCGAAACTTCCCAGTTAAATTGGAAAATTTTAGCTAAGTGTTTTGTGTAAACTTAAGAGAATTATTTTTTATAACTTATAAATTTGAGAAAATAATAAGCTAAAACAAATTCTAAATTTGTTGGACATTTAGGTTAAGTGAAAACAAATTTGAAATTTTTATATATACTCTTAGATTGTAGTAGAGTGTTATATAAGTATAAACATAAGTTTTAAAGTGGATTATCAACATAAGTGTATTCTATAAATGTTTATAATAAACTTAAGAATAGGACAACTTTAAAATGAAGTTGTGGTTGTTTGAAATGTGTATAAACTTAAGTTTTAAAATTTATGATAAACATACGTCGTGTTTTAAAAATGTTTGTAAACTTAAATAAGGTTTTATGAAATAGTTCATAACTAATTTTAGTATTAATGGGAATATACTAAGAAATAATAAATGTGAATTAAAGTAATTGGTATAGTCAAGGAAAGTAAATTTGAAAATGGAGCTATAAAAGGAAATTTAACTTTGGTAAAGTTAAATAAAAAGATTTATGAAATGGTTATGAATTTTAGTATTAAAGGAAATACTATTGGAAAATCAAGTGTTATTTAAAACTGAATGTGAATAAGAAGAATGTGGTATAATTTAGGAACTAATAGAATAAATACGTAAGTTCTACGTAGATCATTCTATTCGCATAACTGATTTGATCCAGATTCGAGTACATGATTTCGAGGTTATTTATACCAGTCCGAACAAGGATTTTTCACTCGATTCTTGATAGCGAACACTCGATATGAATTTTTGATTTGATTTCGAATTTTCCTATCACAGTATATTGCTTTGTAAAGAGAACGAATATTTCTAATCAAGAAACCTGATCAGAGTCTGCACTAGAGGTCGAGTGAGTGATACTATTTCGGAAGTGAAATTTGTGTGATCGAGCAAACTATCGGATTTGATATTGCATATAGATGGTATATGTACATCGTACGGGCTTTATTAAATTGTATGCTTTTGTCACTAAAAATGCAAGTTTCCTTATTTGTTATGGCATGATTGGTTGACATGATTGTTATTTATGGTTTAGCGTGCTTGGATTCATGTATATGATGATTGAGTTGTAATATTGTTTCATTTTCATGTTTAACTCTCTTTTGTGTATGTAAGTGAGATTCAGGTACATGGGAGCAAAGGCTAGCTAGTTTGCTGCTTTTAATTTCATAAGTAAAGTTTATTGCTCGACAAGTAGGTACGTGTTTATATTTTTGGTTTGGTTGATGATTTTATACCCCAGATATGGGAGGCCGCTTGGCTTTTGTTTTCTTTGTTTGATTGGGCCTATCTTGGCGATTTGTAGTTTTTCCGATCGAGCTACGCAAAGGAGACACTGCTGAAATTTCCAATGAAATTTCCCGTAATTTTGAGGACTCGGAAAATTTGATGACAAGTTTCAACTAATTGATTTTTAAAGTTGAAGGGTTTGGAGGCATTTTTTTACCTTGGAAATTTCAGGGACAAAATTCTTTTAAGTATGGAGAATGTAACGATCGAAATTTTACTCATTTGATGTTTGAATATTTAATTTATTTTAATTATTGAAATTATTGGTTTAAAGGCATAAAAACTTGAACTGAATCATAGATTATTTAAAATCTTTGAATTGTGAATAAATATTTAAATAGTTATTTAAATATTTGGATTTTAAATTGAATATTTATTTAATGGATTGAATAGTTTATTTAACCCCTTTTATTAACAAATAATAACAGTGAATTCATTTTTGAAATTTAATTTTCAAAAAATAAACGATTCAAATAAATAATTTGGAAATTCTTTAAAATATCATTCTGGGGCATTGTCTTGGATTTTGACGATACTAGTGCCATTGGGTTCGGGATAATAAATTGTTGTAAGCCGACGAGTTTCGTGACGATTGGATGTACTGTGTGGTCGTGTGAGCCTGAAACGCGTAGCGATTAATTTTAGGAATTAATACTAATATAATTTGATTTTAAATATTAAATTTTGTATATTATAGAATTGGGTCTCGATAATAGTTCCATTGAGTTTGGAATAGGGGTAATTAGCCGAGAACGTCAGTGCGCACGCCAAGATCGGAGATCGGAAATTTTCGGACGCAAATAGTGTTAGTTAGAAATCTATATTTAGGACCATACCCCCATTCATTTTGCCCAAACCCTTAATCGTTGGCCCTAGCCACCATTTTAATATGTCGTCATCTAACGGCCTACATTCGTCGGAGCCGCTAGAGGTGTTATTAGCCGAGGGTCCCAACTAGAAAAGTGCTCGCTAAAAGGAGGGGTTGACGATGGATGGTTGCATCCTCGTATAGAGGAGCATGGACTCATGGAGGCCGGAATCGTAGTTTGAACGGGAAAAATGGGTTCACGTTTTAGGGTTCGATCTGGCGTTTTCATCAACGGTAGGTAGCATAGCCGGTGGCATTGGAGACGTGGGAGGCGGGGCCTTCCAGGGTGAGGTCGCGGTGGACGATGCTGCACTGTAGTGGTGGTAGAGGACTTCGATTTCGACGATGGAGGGTTTAAAATATTTCGGCCTGGAAATGAAGACGAGATGTTTAAGCTAGGGTAATTAAGGAACTAATGATGTAATTAGTAATTAATTATATTATTTAATTATAAATCTTGTAAAATCAATAACTTGTTCATAATAGGCCCAAATCAAACGTGGTCAGTCGTGTTAGACTCGTATCAATGATAGCTACGCTTAGAAATTGGAATCATGGAATTTGGAGCTTGAATGGAATTTCAACTATAAATCGAACGCTATTCAATTTCAGATGGAAACAAAATGCTTCAGCGATACCTGGAATTTCGGTGAGTTTAACTAACCTTTTTGGTTAATCGGTAATGTTTTACAGCAGATAAAAATTGTTAATTGTTTGCTTAAATGCTTTATTTGGTTGATTGTTTGGTTTTGATGAATTGTCGCTTTTACAAGCGATCGATATATGAAATTAATTGCAAGGACTTATCTAATGTACATGAAATCTATAGAGGGATCCAACGGGATTCCTCGCCTTTATTGGTTTATTTTCAATAATATTCCTGTTATATGAATTATTGAATATCAAACCTGATCTGTTGGCCCACTGAGATATGATATTGTTATATGTTGAAAACTTAACTACTGTAGTGATAAAAATCAATATCAACATTGGTTAACTGATATGGTGGCTGTTGGCTTCCATTTAGTATTTTGAAATACTATTAATTATCAATTTGACTGGGAAAGGGTTTGAATTCCAAAAATGATTTTAAATCTAACCTTTGGGTTTTCTGGAATATTTTTATTTAAGAAAATTTTTGAACTTCTCTATTTACCCTAAACTTTTTTTTGTCTTTTCTAAATCATTTAGATATATTTTAAAAGTTGTTTATTTATATTTAACAGCGTTTAAAACGTTTTTATCAATATTTTATATTGTGAAAAAGTTATTTATTAAATAATTAATATTGTTTGAAGTTAATAATTATTTATTAACAATGTTTTGGAATTTATAACAGTTGTTTATTAATAACATTTCGGAATTTATAATTAACATTTATAATAATGTTTTGGAAGATAATTATTATTTATATAATAATGTTTGAAGATTAATTATTGTTTTTTCATTAATAAGGTTTGGAATTATTAACTATTATATTTATAATGTTTTGAAGTTAATATTTATTATTTATTAGTAATAGTCTGCTGTTAATAATAATTATTATATAATAATGTTTTGAAGTAAATAATTATTATTTTTTATAATGTTTTGAAGTTATTAATTATTGTATTAATAATGTTTTAGAGTAAATAAATTATTTTATTAATGATGTTGGAAAGTTAATTTATTGTTTATTTAAGGTTTATAAAGTAAATTAATTTATCTGACTAATTGTATTTATAAATAATAAATTGATTTATAAAAAGGAATCTCATATAATAAAAGAGATTTATTAAAGAGTTTATAAATGAAAATGGGGTTTGAGTTTATAAGAATTTTCAAAAAAAGGCTTTACAAAGGATTTTTATAAAGGACTTTTATAAGGGGTTTTAGTAAGAATTTTTATAAAGGATCTTTATAAAAGACTTATAAAAGAATAAAGTTTTATAAATTGGTATATAGATTTATAAAAGAAATTTTATAAATAGTTTTATGGAATTTTAAAAGTGATTTATAAATAGTCTTAGAAATTTATAGAAAGAGTTTTATGAATGGTTTCAGAAGTTAATAAAAAGAGTTTTATAAATGTTTTATAATTTATAAAAGGAGTTTTATAGATGATTTTAGAGTTCTATAAACACATTTTCTAAGTAGTGAAAGTGTAATTTTTTTCTGAATATACTTTTATGTTGAGATAAGTATATGTATATTTTTTCAAGTATAAAAAGGGAGTATGAAGGTTTTGTGAATATATCTTTGTAAACTTATTTTGATACATGTATTTACAGAGCAATTTTAATTCACGAAAGGATTTATTAAAGAGGATAGTGGCTGCTTATGTGCTTAACCAATGTTGGTTTCCCTATGGAAATAAATCCCCAATTTGATTGATGCTTGTTTGTTTATTCTATAGTTAAATAACCGACTATCAAAACTTGGCTAGTTTTAAACTATCTCCGTCGGTTCAAAGAGACCGGATATATTATTCAAAAACCACTTCGAACTGGTATAAGCATTTGAATTAGAATATCTTGAAGATGATTGAAGACCGAGTTCTAGAAGTACAAGGGCTAGTTGCTACTAATCCTGAGGGTGATTCCAAAATGGCTGTAGTGGAGGTGGTGCCTTTGGTTTCGTTCGGACCCAATACAAACTTGTATGGATAAATGCTGGCATTGCGTTGTTGCCTGAAAGGCAGTTTTAGCATTCCAAGTGGAATTGCTATATAAAAGGTAATCGTAGCCTCAAGCCTCACAACCCGGGAATGGTTAAAACTGGGAATGCTTTTGGGCTATATAGGTCGCACCCATAAGGGTATTGTCATCACCTTTCTAGATATATACATTTATGTATTTGGTTGTGCATGAGAGCTCTCGGAAAAGGTTGCAAAAGTAAACGGGTGATGAGATATTTGGAACTATCTAGTAAAGGGTAAGACCGGTCCCGATTCGCAGAGGGTCCATGTGAGTCCCTCGATACATTATCTAGAGATGTGCTATAAGGAAGGTAGTCCCTTACCTTGTCATTGTATGGAATCAATTCTCCAATAAGTGCCTTTCGGACTTAGTTGCATATCTATTATGCTGGAATTTGATTAATGTAGCAATTTCAGCTATGATTCAATATTTATTTTAAACCCTAGACATTATAATAATATCAGAAGATTTCCTATGAAATGTTTTGGTTATCGTAAGGTAAAAATATTTCCGTGTTTATGTGCGGCATGGTCTTATGAGATATCTTTATTTTAAAAGGTTTTTATAAAATTAAAATCCAATTGAGGTGTATTTATCATGCTGGTTTGCCAGACTGATTCGAGCTTTTTTTATAATGCTCAGGTTAGACCGAGCATATTTGCAGATCTGGTTTGGATGCTTTGAAGCTTCAGGAGATGAGCTGGAGGCCCCGAGAAGTATTCATGTATCTTTTTATTTCCGCTACATTTTCTTGTTTTGTATTTATCAGCAACTGTAAAGGCAGACTATTATAACTGTCCAGGCTGATTGTAGATTAGTACTCTGATTGATGTGTGTGTGTGTATACTACACTTTTCTTTTGTAAAAATAATTTTTATATTATAGATTGCTAATCATGTTGTGAGATTCTGTTCTGTCTTTTCTTTCTTTTACCCCAAACAATCTGTCTTTTCGGCACTTGGATGCTCGGCACATGAATACCGTGCATGTATTAGTGTCGACTTTTGAGGGCCGAAAATGTGGATCGTTAAAGTTCGCCGCGGTTGAAGCGTCAAAGAACAAGTAAAGTCTACTTCAACCCTTTAGGGTGTATGTTTTAAGTAACCAAATGGGCATTTACTCGATTGCATTAGGCAATCTAATTTGGACGGTGGGCTAGGCTCGGCGCTATGACAATTGTATTGGTACCATACATATGACTAATAAGAGCTGTTTACATAGGTTGAGATCGTCATCAGTCCTGAGTGGTCCACGGAAAGACAGAGATTATGGCTAAACGGACTACACCTCCTACCAGTGTAGATCATGTTTAAGGCATGCACCGCCTCACTATTGTTTGTTAGTTAGTTTGTGGTTAGGAGGCAAGGATAGATAACTTTTTAATGGTGGTCTTTCAAAATCGAGATAGAATATGGCTAAATAGTTGTATTGTCATTACTAGACACTACGAGAGTTCCTTGGTATATATGATGGTGAGGACGTGATACCACATTGACGATGGATCCTTACAAGGTGCGGAGTTACAAATACTAGTGGGGAAAGTATCTTGGTCCAAAAGGGGACTTTTGGTATTTACTTATACATACATACATACATATGTAGTTATTGTATACCTCTAGCAGATGGGGCGTATCGTATGCGTACGTGAAGTCAAGATAACTAAGTGAAACAAATAACATAGCACGTAATTAAAAGCAATCAACATAAACTATGTGTTATGTATAAAGTGTGTAATTTGCCAATCAACGGAACGTTGTTCTGAGCCCCTCCTCATTACAACCCACAGAATAGCTTTAGAGGGACGGGTACTGGTAAAAAGTGGGAATGGTGGAAGCACTGATTTCCTTATGCATGCTTGACACTGAAAAGGCACTAAAGATTAAAGGTGTCAGCCTTGGTCAGTAATCATATATTTTATTATACTTTATCATTCCATTGTAAGTTTATGTGATAGTGCTCTAATATGTTTTTTCTATTGTTGTGGGATACCAAATACCAATGATCCGTACTTTGTTGGACTTGGGTTTTCGATTTAGCCGGAATTCGGGCCCATTAAGGTGTAGGTTTTTACAGTATTCGCTGAACCTTTGCTCTAATACCAAATGTAACGACCCAACTTTTCGACCCTCGAATGTCGACAATAATATATCCACTATATTCGTGTGCCAAGCACCCCAAGTGTCAGAAAGATAGATAGTCAGGGAAAAGTAAAAAGAAAATGAAACAGAGCAAGAAAGAAAGGACATTATTAGAATCTCACAGCAGAACGATATTATACAATATCCAAAAAGACAATTCATAGGATTACCCTAAAGTATAGGGAAATTTCAGAATTACAAAACCTAAATACTACCATCAGCCTAGACATATATAATCGTCTATCCTTAAAATGCTAATACATACATAATAATAGTGCAACGGAAATATAATACTAGATAAATGGAAGCTTCCAGCTCGTCTCTTGAACTTCACAGCATCAAAAGTAAAATTTATTTTACTTATCCTAGTTGAAAGAGTACACGAGGAATTTAAGGAAAACATAAACCACCTATCAGGCATAAGTATGGTATGACAAAAATCAATATATATATATATAACAATAAATTTTGAGACTGCATGAATCATCGTAACAGTTTTCTGCTCAAAAGAAACCAAACCGTTTATTAGGTCAATATATGATATAATAGCTAGTGTCTAGGGTGTACAATATAAATCAGAAAATAACTACGTTGCTTGCATCTCACAACAAAACAATATTAGAGGTACATCTAAAACCTCTAAGGTATGTTCGCATATGGATTTTCTGTTAAAGACATCCCTAGATAAACTGAGGCCAGCCTCCTGACAAGGGTCAAAAAGTACCTTCCGAGAATCGTATATCTCTAGATAAAATATACCATTAAAGTAAACACAATTTACCCATGCCCTAACACATGAAACCAAGTATCATCAAATCTTGGTACCAACATCGATAAGCATACTCTAGATATGGAGTTGATATACCCTGTCGTGGGTTAGGTAAACCCCAGGCTATGCATCCTACTCTATTTTCTATCATTTTTGATGTCGAGGCCACGTACGACATCTCTCATACGAGTCTTAATCACTCGAACGGAATGTGAATCATTTCCATGGATTCCAGCACAAGTCGACCAACAAATGCTAACATTGACCACTCCCTTGTAGTTAACCTTAGGATAGATGGTTCAACTCTATAGCATTAGTTTGAAACGTTAAAGCTAACCTTTCCCATGGCTTAACCTAGGGATAGACAGTTCAACTCTATAACATTCCAATGTAGACTTGTATACTAGTTTTAAAGTGGTATTTGGTATGTAAAACACTTACCGATCCCGCACTACGCCATAGATGGCCTACTGCAACGAAATTACATGGTGTTGCTAGCTATAATGTAACGATAGGTATGCTAATTTTTGTCTATTACAACACTCGCTTCAAGGAGTTAGCATAGGTATCAACAAGATGTTGCAGTAGCTATAGATGTATTCAAATTAAAAAATTAATAAAATTAGCAATCCGCGTGAATACGATCCAACGGTCTACATTTAATCCGACTGTTAAAATGGATCACCACTACAATTTGTTCCAAATTTTCGTTTTCCCGCTTTACTTTTCAATCATTTCGTTCTCACCCCCAATTTCCAATTTCCAAATCCCTAATTTCGTTTTCCCTAGTCTGTATAGAAGATGTTCCATTTTAATCCAATCGGATCTGATGCTATTACATTTCTATTAAATCTTCCACTCCAGTATTCAGAGGACACAACTTCGTTTTCTATTTAATTGGAAGTTGAAGTAGTTCGTTTAGCTCCACACCCAAAGTACAAGAGAAGAGTTCGAATCAAGAATAGGTACCAAGCACACGATCCTGATAATAAATTTAAAGTCGGAGATTACGTGGGGCTTGAAAAGATTAGGCCGATAACAAGACCAAGACTTTTCTTGCTGTTCCTGTTGCTGCCAGGAACACACCTAAGAGCGTCGAGACTGTGCCTCTTGAGTTGCTTGAGATACCACTACAGTCCAATGAAAAGCAGGCTGTCTAATTTCCGGTTTGTTTTGACCTTTTTTTTCTTTCATTTTGTGATATTTGATACTGTGGATTTATGCATTTTCTGTTTCCGAATGGTAAGTTTCAAAATTTCATCTTGCTTCATGTATTTTGAGGTCTATTGTTGAATTTGGATTGGAGTGGTCTTCCATATTGCACCTTAAAGATAGAATAGAGAATGACTGGAAGAGCTATTTTGTAATGCACTAAAAGTGTTCGATACTTTGTGTGAATGGTATTGTTATCAAAATGTCTGGTTTTCTGTAGTTTCACATTGATATACTTCAAATTTTTCACTGCATTTTGTTCTTTCATGTTCGAAAAATGACATATCACGTATATATAAGCTTTCTACTGTTGTAAAACCACTTATCTGCACCACAAACATTTGGCGTAGTGTCTGGATGCGGTCGGTGAAGTGATGTAGCGGGCTATGGTTGTTCCAGTTTGGATGCGGTCAGTGAAGTGATGATGGGTATGAATTGTAATTGATTTGAATTGAATTTGTATGAATTGTAATGCTTGAGTAAACTAGTTTGGTTTTTCTTTTGTAGGCTAATGATGGTCCAAATCTGAAGATATATAGCTTGGTGCTTTGAACTAATGTACATGTATGTGAACTGACCTTTGATTCTCTTGTTGATGAAAGGCGAAGCAGTCTGCTTAGAGTTGATGGTCCAAATCTGTAGGTATATAGCTTGCAGTGAGAAGCAATGTTGTTTGCTATCAGCCAAGGGTGGTGCTTGGTTTTGTTGCGAATTTGCAGTGTGAAAGTTTGATGATGTTTGGGTTGTCGGAATGGGTAATCAGCGATTGTGATTAGGTGATTAGGCGATTTGGCAACCTGAAGTCGAATTTGGCAGCTGAAATAGTTTGTTGGTGAGGCAATTAGAGGATGGAGGCTGGTGGTTTAGAAGTATGTGCGGTGCCCCGGACCCCCGTCGGCGCTGCGCCCGGACCCGCTTCTCGGCTCGCCTTCGGCTCGGCTCGTCATATATTTGTCAGTGTCGGTGTCTGTATAAATTGAAACTGCATATGTAATGAGTGAATTGAGTGATGTAGTGAGGAATATCTGTATATGTGAATATCAGTGTTATATATCATTGAATTGTAAAATAGTGGAGTCAGGAATTTGTACTATTTTAAATGTTGAAATAAAATATTTATTTAAATAAATTACTGTTTGAATATCAAATTCTGTGCGATAGCATTTTATTAAATAAATATTTATTTCTATTAAAAAATCAAATATGCTCTACATTGTGGGCCCCACAAATTCAGAAAGTTAATATCTATAGCAACATTTTGGAATGTTGGTACAGACACCTATGGATGTTGCTATAGACCCAAATAGGGTTCTATTGCAACAATATTTCTTATGTTGCCTTAGATAGTCAAAATGTTGCCTTTGAGGTCTGCGGCAACGCGGCAAAATGCATCACCGAGAAAGTGTTGCCTTTGCCCTTTTTTAGCCTACAGCAACATTTTTTGGCACTTCCTGCATCACTTCTTTGGTGTTGCAGTATGCAATCTATGGCGTAGTGCCGAACTCTTCAAAACTAAATCGATGAATTTCTGTAAACTCGATTTTGGTTCTTTTAGAAGTAAGCGAACTGTATATAAAGGAGTCCTCCTCAGGGAATCTCATATGTATATAATTCTTAAAGCCAGTGATGTTTCATACCATTGAGTCCTCCTCGGGGCATCCCAAACTATGTAAAGTCGTGAAGCATTCATATACTTCCTAAGTTAAATGGTTAAGTTCAATTAGTCGATTAATCAACTATATAGTTCTAAAAACGATCACTTATAAAGATCAAGTTTCGTATACTTAGCACGTTTTCGACCGTCTCAACTTACTATCTCTCGATCAAGAGTACAGCCGGTAGGTTAGAGTGCTATTACTTCTAAACCCTACTCAAACATCCTTCTTAACTATCACAAATAGACAAGTCTACTTCATCGGCTTTTAGTGTTAAAGTATAGTTAATTACGTTCCATAAACAAGTTAAAAAAACAAACATGATTAAGCCACTTAAGCATCTCCTAAACCTCTTTTACAAAACATGCTTATAATTTAATACTCCCTTAAAATGATAAAGATGTACTTATAATAATTTATTTATAAGGTAAGATATTTAAAAACAATTCAAAATATATTATATTATAAAAGCTTTTTAATACTTTAATAAAATAACTAGCTAATTTTCTAAAAACTATATATCCTTAAAGTATACATTGAAATACTTAGAATACGGTTTAAAACATTTATTTAAAATCTTACTTAAAATATCTGATTTATATTTTATTTAAAACTTCAAAATAACATGTTTTTCATTATTTAAAAATAAACCTTCTTCTTCAATAAATCATAATTAATTACAAAAATATATAAAAATTCAAAATAAATTTTAAAATACTCTAATATAAGTTAAAAAAGACTACTAAAAATATTGAAATACTTAAGTTTAAAGTCATTTCAAAGCAATTTAAAGTCTCAAATAGAAACTACAGCATTTATAAAATGTTGTAAAAAGTGGTTCAAACATACTAAGCGTTTTTAAACTGCTACGTTTGACTATTTTAAAAGGCTATGAACTAGACCAGTTTTGATATCTTAAAGGTTTAATCGACTTTCCATATGCAAACAAACTGTTTACCATCCAATCTTTTTACAGTAACTAATACACACATAGTACATCACAACTATGGTGGAAAGCCCCTAAGGATCTCTATATAAATTCTTATAGAAAATGTCGAACACAAGGCATTTCTGAAATGCTTCTACAATGACTATCGCAATAAAAACCACTTCCAAATCAAGTTCGATTCAAATCAAAGTCCAACCAAACCTTACATTCTTTGTTTCAAGGTTATGCAACAAGTCATAGAAAGTCATATAAGTCCATATCCATCGATTACATATACCTTTTGCTTTCCAGAGCAAGAATCAACAATACATCACAATACAAATTCAAACACATATACTATAATTTAAACAACATTATCTACACTTCAAATTCATTCAACTAGTAAGTTAGCACACCCTTTAACAAATAGACAATGAAGTGTAATATCCATTCCATCAGTCTTTGGTTACCTCAATGGCCATCGTGACCCAATATCCATCAGGTGCGAGTCTACGGTACGAAATGGTAACGTCCCTCCAAGTGCCCTCTAATGGTAATAGACTGCTGGCCTAAGTGACATGAAGCAATAGCACACAACAATATACCATAAGATGCATTACAAATCCAGGACGCGACCAAGCAATCAGGATGCTAGAATGGATACTAGCCTAATTTGGTTTACCCCTCACCAAAATAATTGGAGTACACAAAAATGATAGACATCCATATATATCTTCAAGCGCACAACCATGCTCGCTACAATGAGTGTTACCTCATATACATAACAAATGCAATACCTCAGTATTGCTATCCCCATTCGAGTGTCATCTACTCATAAGAAGTAATTGAACAAATATCAACTCTTATGTCCCATACCATCAGGTGTTACTCACCCACTTACTCAATGTTTGTACCCTACACTCACTCCATCCAAAACTATTTTATGTAACAAGTCCAAATTTTAATTGGAGGAATATTACTAAACGTCCTATACCAGACGGTAGTATAACTCCATTTATTCAATATCCATATCACATAGAAGATATGATCACACAAAGCACACCAGTCGTCTATAACAGAGATTTCATTCATAAAAATATATTAAAACTTCCGAAAGCCTTTACATTATTCAAACTACCACTTTCTTCATTTATTTAAAACCAAAAATAAAAATTTCTATCCTTTTAATACCAATCTAAATCTCTTTTCAACAATTAAAATCATATATAACTCCCTTATAATCAATTATCGTTTATAAAAATCTTCCCACTACATCCAGTAATTGAATATAATGTTTAAATGAACTTATAAGCCTCAAAAATTTATTCCTATTTTCGTTAAGCCATAGTGTATATTTTTAAATCTCTTATTTATGCTCAAAAATTATTGAATACTCTCCTAAATAAATTAATAGCATTTAAAATTATTTCATAATTTCATGAATTAAATATTATTTTAAATGAATTTTTAAAGCCCAAAGATAATTTCTAGCTACATTTAAAGCTCAACTAACTAAATATTAATATTTGATTTTAAAAAAAAGTTTTTTTGAAAATAATTTAATATTTGGAAACGTCTTTTCTTTACTTTCCAAATCAAATTTCTATTTGATTTTTTGGAATTTCTTTTATGTGGTAACACAAACAAGTGCCTGGAGCTTTATTACTCCATGCCTCCACTAGGCAGTCGACCACCTAGGTCACCAACGGTCAATCGCTGGTGACGCGGTGGTCAACCGCTGGACTGGTGTCTGGAGTGATGATGCTCTAAACATTCCCCATTCCTTCAATGATCTTCGGCCGATTGACCACTACTTCAATGCAACTCATATTTGTAACATTTCTAGCATATAAACACTCACTAACAAGCTTCTAAAATCATGAATTATTGGCCATAGTAATGATGTAAAGTTTACAGTAATGGGTTCATTAACACTAAAGCACACACAGTCAATTTAAACACAACTGCAAGCATAGCAAACTAAACATTCAACATAGATATGTGAGTGAAGAATCACTCACGTGAGTAATAACAACACAAATCCAACCATAGCACTTCACAATTCATTCAAAATCCTACCTTCCCATTTACTGTAAATTTCTCCTAACTCCAAACATGATCAAAACTCAATTTGTATGACTTCTAGTTGCGTAAAACCATGTTGAAAAGTTTATATTTGAATTTCATAATTTTTGGGACTTTATGTTATTTTATATGAATTATTTAAAGGAGAGGCTACGATGAAATTTTGCTTTAGGAAAAATGAAAATGGGTTATAAGGGATGATTTTGTGAAGTAAAGTACCGAAATCTCTAGACTTCTCAAGATAATGAAGATTATAAAATATCTTGCTTCTCTTTCTTTTTTGGGCCAAATGGGCTCTAAAAATAATTTAACTTATTTCATTTCCTTTCTATCTTTTGCATTTAATTGTATACACAACTCAAAAATCCTTCAAATCCCACTAAAAAGAATATTTGCCTTTAACTTTTATTTAAGTTTATATATATATACTATAAAAATTTAACTCCACTTTTTAACCCATATTTAATTAATTATCTCTTAATTATATCTTTAGGCAAAATCATAGCTTAAAAGTAATTAATATCAAAATAATTCATGTAATAATCATTTTAACAAATAATTTTCTCCAATATATTAAAGACCACTCTTTTATTATCTTGTCCACAAATTTCAACACTAATTATTTTACTATCAAATTTCTTAACTTCACAAAATACTTCATTTTTTAAGTCACAAATAAATTTATGTATCTCCAAGTCATCTCAAATTTCCAATATTTATATTTTATCCCAAATGATTCATATTCTATTATTTAAAACCCATCTAATTTTTTAAATTTAATTAATTACCTCCCAATTTCGAGTTGTTACAGACTCCCCACTTAAGAGAATTACATCCGCGCAATCTCCCCTTAGAGAAAATCCATAGCAGGGTAATACTTCTAGGTTTTCTACATCCATTTACAATTTAAATACAAAACTAAATAAGTATCTATCAAAATATATTACAACCAATCAAAACCGGTCATAGACATAACAGACAAGCTCTTTATTTACTTTCATCGGGTTAGCACCAAGAGTGATCTGCATCAACCCATCAAGTATTACATAGGGTAACACACAATAACACTCAAAATATTTGATACTTGTATTCTACCCTCTACTTAGGCATATTCTTCCCATAGTATTGAAAAACAACCCTCCAAAGAACAATGAGTACCACAACAACTTATCAGAACCTTATGGTGGCCTACTTAAACAAGGGAATATCATCCTTACCCATTGTAGGAAGATACCACACTAATAACACAATCAAAATTACACATACAATGTCAAAAAATTTGGAAAACTTCAAAGTAATCTCTATGGTACGAAGTATATTCGAAAAATCCACAATACCTAATTCACAATATATAAATGCATCATACACAAATCTATAAAATCCATTCACTAAACAAACACCTCTACATTTATAAATACAAAATTCGCTAATTAACTTTAAGGTATTAAAACATTTAACTTTTTTTTCAAAGATGAAGATGTACAATAATTATTAAATCCTCTACTTCCCAAAACTTCTCTAATACTTGTATAAAATACAGAGGACCCCAAATATATTAATAAAACACAATGCTTCAATTTTGGAAACTTATATATTTTCTCAAAGGTCCTCTTCTTTAAAACTTTGGTTTCATAGAGTAAACTTCAAAATTTTGCAAAACACTTAAATAGAAGTTCTTAAAAAAATCATCTTCCAGAAAACACAAAATCATAGGAAATGGATTAACCACTTCAAAGTTATGATCAAATAATTCAATACTTCTACTCAGAAAAATTAGACAGGGATATACTTCTCCTCAAAAAAAATTGACACCCGAAAAGTTCACAATCTCAAAAAATGTATTCAATGCAAAAGTTTTCCTTTATAGAATTTATCCTTTAAATCAATGAAATATTACCAAAAATCCCATTCAAAAATTTCAATTGCATTCAATTCAACTTCTTGCTTTAAAAATCTCAAGACTAGGTAAAATCGCCTTACGACAAGTTGTTTACTTTCATATACACTTTTTACAAATTGTATAAAGCTAACCATTTAAAAAAAGTTGAGTATAGAAAGCAAGACAAATTTTATCACCATCATTTATATTCTCAAAATGTTATTATTAAAATTAACCTGCTTTCCTAAACAAATTTACAAAATGTTTTCATCAATTCAAAATATTTCCTTTTAGATAAATCTCTCTCCAAATAGTAAATTTTTTCCCCAAATTACTCACTTCGTTACAAATAAATTTACAAAATAACCTCAATATAATCCTTCAATTCAAATAATCAAATTTTCAAAATACCTAAAATATTCTTTCAATTCAAAAACATAATTTTCCATAAATCGAATTTATACACCTCTTCGGTAAGAAATTGTTATTATTGCAAATCAATAAATGATATAAATACTTCTAAACTCATCTCATATAAATGACACCTCTTCATTACTTTGATGGATTTTTTTATTAATATATGCAAATATTATAATATATAATTTCTTTGAATGATTCTTTTCAACCTCACAATTTCAAATTCAAAAAATACCTTTTCATTTCTTCTAAAATATTTATTATTTTATTCATTATAAAGATACACTTTACCAAAATAATTCACACAATCAATATTTTACTCCAAACATATGAAATATATTTATATTTCAAAATTTCTTTTTCTAGTTTTATAAAATACTCCAAGTATTTGCTACACTTTCTCTACAAAATATTTGTTATTCATGTTGATAATTTCTCAAGATACAAATATCATATTTATTTCAAAAATTATTCTTAGTTAAAACTTATATATACATATACACATACACAATCCATATATCACAATTCACCACATTATAGGTATATTTATAGCATCCATACAAGTCACCACAAAATCATATGTTGTATCATACACACAATACACATCATCACATACAACATAATTTCAAATTCATAATTATTTACAAATTGGCAACGTTGCCTTGCCAAGGAATTTTAGCGACTTGCTTCATCAATTGGTTGCAGTGTTGACCATGTAATCAACATTACCTCGAGATTAATCTTAACTGTGCATTAATGCTTAATAGCTACACCCATCGTTTAAAATATCTAACTTATGAAAATAACTTTATTATTTTCAACCAATTCATTACTTCAGAAAAATAAATAATATTTAGTATATATATTCGTTTATCCTCATCTTACCATAACTTTACAAGTATACTTCCTTATCAAAACATTTACTATATCATCATTGCAAAATAATACCTTACTTTTACCTAATATTATATATACATTCTTACCCAAAAGGCTTTATGTCATTTTCCAAAATATTATATATTGCACTTTTAATACTTCGCTCAAAATACTCCTTTAAAATATTGTTTTCCTTTCAAAACACTTTTCCCAAATTATTACTTATACCTTTCCTCAAATTAGCTACTTCTTTCAAAATATTGTTTAACTTATTTCGAAACATTATACTTTTTTCGGAAATAGTAACTCTACATTTATAAAATATTATACACATTTCAAAACACTCCTCAATACATTCTCCTTTTTAAAACATCATCTATAACAATCCTCAAATATAATTTTCAAATCATCGATTTTAATATTACTCAAAATATTTTATTCTTTTTAAAACATTGAATTACTTTCCAAAACACTGTGTTCAAATGTCTCATCCTAGTGTTTAGGAATCCCTATTGATAAAGTTGATCAAACACATCGAATAGAATTCTTAAAGCACATAACAAATAAATTAACATGATACTTGAAATGGCCGACTTTTCGACCCTCGAATATCGACACTAATACATCCACGGTATTCGTGTGCCGAGCACCCAAGTGCCGAGAAGATAGAAAGATAGGGTAAAATACAATAAAAGGAAATGGAACAAGAAAGAGAGAACACAACATCAGATTCTCATAAAGGAACGATAATATATAATATCAAAGGAATAGTACAAAGGGTTACTCTGAATACAAAAATATCAGAATTACTACAAACTAAGTACTATCCTCAGCTTGGACAATTATAACTGCCTATCCTCACAATGCTGATATATAAGACATAGAAATTCAGCGGAAATAGGAATACTATGGAAGGCACTCATCCAACTTCTCTCCATAAGCGTCCATAGCTAAATTTAGAAACATACACGCGGTTGATCCAAGCATTATAAGAAAATAACACCCAGATCAGTCTGGAAAACCAGCCTAAGAAAACTCATGAATCATGGAACGGTTAACAGTAATCATTGAGGCCGTACAGATTCCCGTAACAGTTTTCCCCTCAAAAGAAACCAACCATTCATTAAGTTTAATATAGTGATATGATAGATGTAACGACCCCGAATTTTAATTACATTTAATTGATAATTAAATGAATTATTGAATTAAAATTTGTAAAATTAAATGATAAAGGGATGCGAGTTTCCCCGGACTCAAATAAATTTGGTATAGATCATTTAAACTTAAAAAATTGTATATATATGTATATATGTGAATGTGTATATATTTGGGTATATATGAGTCAATTTGAAATTATAAAATATTGTGTATATATATTTTTTGATTTGAAATTAAATTGTAAATAAATGGTTTAAGAAAAGAAAAATATATAAGATATAAAAATATAAGGTAAATACATTGGGTAAAATCTAATAACAAATTAGAATCTAGAGATTCACTTATATTACCAAATGAATATAAGAATAATTAGTGTTTACGTTAGAAATAAATGATTGAGATAGAAATAAAAATGCGAATACATAAGATAGATTAGAGAAATATATATATAGTAAATAAATTAGTTAAATTATGACAACATATTAAATATGGAAGTATATTCAAAAATAATAAAAGAAAATTTAAAATAAAATATATTCTCACTTATTTTACAAAATAATAAGAAATGAATGAAAGATAAGTTATACAAATATATAGTAATTCATTAAATAAAATTTAAACAACAAATTTAAAATAGAAATTTATTTATAAAGACAAGTTAAAAAGAAAACAATACATTCAATTATATTACAAAGCAATAGACCAAAACAAATAAAATGTATTCAAGTATACAAATGAAAGAAGACAGTAAAAACAAGCAAAAAGATAAGTCTGTAGGCTTAGACAACAAGAAGAAAAATCTAAATATCTTTGTACAAACAAATGAACCAAGTACAAGGCAATTAATATGACACCACAACAAGATCATACCAGCCACCACCATTTCAAATATTTTGTACAGTTGAGAAGAAAATAAAATAAAATGGTACAAGCCAATTAATGCACGCACGAAATGTTATCACTTCAGCCTCCAAAGAAAAAGATCTTTGATCTTATATTGTACAAACAAGAAAAATATTACCCTGTACAACATATTTTAATCAACTTGTACAAAAATAATACCTCAACCTGTAACCTTCTTTTCTTATATATCAATTTCTTCATTTCAAAACTGAGATAGTATCACTTTGTAAACAAACAAACTTCAATCTAAAACAAAACAAACCAAATCAAAGTTAGCAGTAGCTTCCCAGATTTTCAAAAGACTTCAGCGTGTTTCAACTCGGTTTAAAAGCAAATCAAACATCAACAACTAAGCTTCAGTTTCCACTCAATTATATCAAGTAGCAGATCAAAATTCAGATCAAAAACAAATGCCAGCTTTCAAATTCAACTTTGCATTTCCAGGCTGTCTCAGTTCTTCTTCCAAAAACATCCAGGTGAGCAAACTCATCTTTGAACCAATTTTTCTTGATATCTGTGGTGATGGTAGCTTGATAGTTATGATCAATGATTGAATGTTGTTGTGGAAAATATTTGAATATGTTTACCTGTGATACATATATGTCTGCATGTCTGGAAACAGAACAAAGCTTGCTTTTGTTCATTCATTCCAGATCTTAAAACTTAGTTTAAAAATTCCTGCTGTATGATGTATGTGACATCTCTGTTTCCAGATTTATGTTCTAGTTTTGATTTAAATTCAAAACCCCTTTGTTTAATCTCTGTTAAAAACTTAAGTTTCAAAAGGAACTGGTGTGTTCCATCACAAAATTTAGTAGAAATTGATTTAAGTTAAATAAATTGGAAATATCACTGGGAATCAAGAAAAGAAAACTAAGCAAACTTAATATAAGAAAAATAATTCAAATATCTTAAATTATAAATTCAAGAATGTAAACTGTCTTCTTATCCTAGAACATGATTTTTGAAGCTAAAATCATAATTTAAAATGATGGGATGAGTGTGCAGTTCTGTGATGAACTGGATATGGAAATATGGGGTTTTCTGGTGATCTAGTTGCTCTGGAGGTCTGGGATTTTTAGTGATGGTGGAGGAGTGATCAGTGTTGAAGGCAAAAATGGTGAGTGGTGTTGAACTTCGTCGAGGAGGCAGCGGTGGCGAATTGTCTCCTGTAACCCTAGTTTTAACTAGGCAATTTTATTTGGTTGGCACGGCCTGTAGGAGTGATCGAGTTCAACTAGGTTTTAGGAGTCGGAAGCTTGGTCGTAGATGAGAGCATGGCCGGCGTTGCAGAGTTACTGGTGGTCGGAGGGACGTGAACAAGGCGATTTCGTGATGGTCGTTTGATCTAGTTTCATGTCAGATTGCTCGATCTCGAATTCGAGGTGGAGGCGAGTTTCTGGGTAGTCGGGAAGTTCGAATGGGTGATCGTCGTCGTGTTGATGGTCGGAGCTTCGACCGGAGGTGACTGCTTCAACTGTGCATGTGCACGTGTGCACGTTTGGGTCTGGGAGTATTGTTGTGATCGGGGAAGAAGCAAAGTCTCGGGTTCGTCTCGAAGTAACTTGCGTGGTGGCTCGGGGAAATGAATGTCGTGGAGAACTCGAGATTGGGCTCGGGTATTTCAAACGATGGCTCGAGTATTTCAAGCATTTGGCTCGGTTTTAAACGTTAATAAGAAAATCAAATTTATTGAAAACAATTTTGTTAAAACCCGATTCTTTTGTAAATGTTAACCCAAGTTTTGAATTTGGTTAAAAGATTTTTTTATTATTAATTTAACTTAAAGGTTTTAAGATAATAAGATGATGATGAATTTATTTCAAAGATTATAAATAAAGATTTTTAAATGATAAATAAAGTGATTAATAAAAGATAAAATGGGTTATCTTAAAATTAATTAGGTAATCAATGACTTTTTCATATTAGTAATTAAGAATGGATAATTTATGATTAAAGATTGATTTATCAAGTGTTTAAAGGTTAATTATTTAAAGCAATTAATTTGAAGATAATTAATCAAAGATTAATTAATTAATGAGAGTGGTTAGGGATGATCACTTATTGGAATTTTATTAAATAAATGGTAATTAATTAATTAAGGGTTAAATTATTAATTAAAGATAATTAATTAAATGGTGAATTAAATAATTAAAGGTTAATTATTTAATAATTAAAGGTTGATGAATTATAATTTAAGATTAATTAATATATTATTAATGGTTAATTAATAAATGATCAAAGAATAATTAATCATAATGATTTGTAATTAATTAATGTTAATTAACCAGGATTAGTTATTTATTCATAAGTAATAAATATGATTTAAATTAATCAGATAATTAATTGATCTTACTTATGGATGTTTGGATTCTATTGGATGTGAACTGTTTGATATCCCTGATATATGATGCTTTGTGATACATCCTAATTTGTGTTGTGATATGTAGTTTATTTATCTGGGATGAATGTAATTGATTATCTGTGATATATATATCTGTGATCTGTGAAGGAACGATAAGCGTTATAGTTAATACTGCTTATCAATTATATTTCTGTATTTGATCTATGATGATTAATGTTGTTGCACTATTGTGTGTGAAACCCTTGGACCACACTTTTACACACACAAATATGGATTTCACGTGGAAATCGGTTAAGTCACAGATGATTTAAATTTAATGTTTTATTGAAATTGAAATTTTAATTTCAATTGATTTTGAAATTGGAAATTTGGGTTTAAAGTGAAAAGCTTTTGAAATGGAATTTCAAAGATAAAAGTTATTTTGAATAACTTAATCAAGTTTTGAAAATTTAAATAATTTGATTTAAATTTGAATTCAAGTTTGAAATTGAATTCTATGATTTGAAACTAGGGATTAAAAATGCTGTACAAGTTATATATGGGTTAAACCATTTTAAAGGTATTGATTTGGGAATTTGAATTTAATTCAAGGGTTTTAACTCGTGTAAATATAACTGGATTTTTCCAAAACGAAAACTATTTGTTTTCAAATAATAATTGCTTTCATTTTAAGAAAGGATTTCTAAATTGTGTTGAAAGGTTTCAAGTTTGAAATGGAATTGAAATGTTTTGAAATCCATGAATGGATCTTTGTGAACGGGGTAAACTTTGTGAATTGAATCTTTTTGTTCAAAGGATTAAAAGTGTGGAAATTGTTTAAACCATTGAAGGTTTTCTGAAATAAATCTTTTTGTTTAAAAGATTGGAAATGGTAAATTGTTTTAACCATTCGAATGAAAAGTTTGGGCTTTAAGCTGTGATTTAACTGAGACCCCAGTATCCATATGATTTTTAATTGCGCTCGTTATTCGGTTTAGCTGGGAGAGGACCTTTGTGTCACATAACCCATTTCGAATAATGATATGTCGTATATGGATCGCATTTGAAGACCGGTGTTGATGACCGGGTATTTGCAAGAACGATAGGATGACCTATCGATTGTCTCTGCACTGAGTCGCGTCGGTATAGAGATTTCCTAAGTGATGGGAAATCCGATCGGAATTGTGAATACCCAGATTGCAAGGACTTCTTTAGAAGTGCCTTCGGTTCTGTTCGAACCCGGAATAGACTTGTATGGTTACATGTCTGACATTACAATTTGAGATATAAAGCTGATTTCTTTCAAATACATTTCTGTTTGGTGGCGGAGAATTTATTCTCTTAGCTTAACACCCTTCTCTGAGACGTACGAGCTCAGAGGTTATGTAGTTGAAGGTTATCAGCGATATACTCTCAATTTGGTAATGTGACATGCTGAGTGCTGCTGTGTGTTGATCATTTACTGATCATTTGTTGATCAAAGCGTGACTTTGTGAAAAAGCGTAGCTTTGTGGATGAGACTTCGTCAGACCTCACAACTCGGAAATGGTCGAAACAGGAATATGCGACAAGGTTATGAGGGTCGCGCCCTTTAGGGTATGTCATTTCCTTTTGGAAAAGGGTAGTATCATGGTATGGAGCCCGGATACTTACTCATGTGGACACACTTTATTTATTATGTGTGATGTTGATTACCGAGCGCTCAGATAAAGGTCCCAAAGGACCGGGAGGTGGCATATTCGTGAGTTACCTAGTTACAGGGGTAACCCGGCCTTATGTTGGCAGAGAGCAGTTGTCTCTCGGGACTTCCAGCCAAAGGAGATCCCATGTGGCAGTAGGAAAGGAAGTCCTTAGCCTGACCATTTGTTGGAAATCCAAAGAAACAATACGAACCTTGTACGGTTTTAGTTGTATAACTTGCTATGGAATGTGGCGGTAACCTGCTATTAAACATAGTAGCTATAGTAGGCATAAGTGCGGAATGCCTATGCTGGCTAAGATTAATATTATACTTTCGAAATGTTTTCTGCACTATGCACTAGTAATAATAACCAATGATTTGTTTTGCATAGTAAGCATCTTTGACTATCATAAGGAGAAATCTCCTCTGATTCTGTGTTTGCATTGTGTGTGTGTGTGCGGGAGGCCTTATGGTAGTTTCATTTTCCAAAAGCATTTCGGGTTTCAATGTTTAAAGTTCTTTTGTGTTGTTTTAAAGATAAACTGTTTTTGTTGCTCACACCAGTCCCACGACTGACTCGGAGTTTATTGTTCCTTTCCTAAACTCTGGGTGCTCATAATTTTCCACACGGGCAGTCTAGAGTTGGGTTTTTCAGATAATCAGGTTGAGTCGACATTGGAGCTAGTTCAGTTTTGAAGATCATGACTGACATTGTGGTTCGAGCTTGATCTTGGAGTTGTTGGAGTCATTCTCTGACTGATCATTTGAAGTTATCACTTCTGCTATTTCCGCTGTATCATTATTTATCTTTGATATTGTTGTATCATATTGATATCATTGTTGTATATCATACTGGATGCTGTATTCATTGGGTTGTATATGATATCATCTATTTTTATTCCGCTGTGTTATTATACTTAATGGTGTTATAAGCTCCGGTGAACCAGATTCGGCGTTTGAATCTACGGCATTTTGAGTACAAGTGAAGTACGGGTGCCGATTTTCGAAGGCCGAGTTTTTGGGTCATCACAATAGATAATGTCTAAGGTGTAGGATATGATTATATCAAATAGTTGTGATGCTTACATTTTTCACACCACAACACATTTAGGTAACATTTAAAACCGTAAAGTACATTCGCGTAATGGATTTTTCCATGGAGATCTCTTCAGTCGACGCCGAATCAAATCTCTTGCACAAGGGTCAGAAAGTGCCTCCAAACGACATATATCTCAAGAAAAAATATACCTTTAGGTAAACACAAGCAGCCCAATGTCCTAACATAAACATGAACAATGTGAACCAAATATCATCAACTCCTGTAGGCCAACAATCGTTAAGTATCTCTACATATGGAGTTGATAATACCCTGACATGGGTTGCTAACCCAAGTTGTGTATCCTACTCTGTTTTTAGTCATTTTTGATGTCGAGGTTACGTTCGGCATCTTTCACATGAGTCTTCATTACTCAAATAAAACATGAATCCCCAAATGGATTCCTACATCTCGAGCAGATCACGAATCATGTAACGATCCATAATTTCGGACACTTCGTATTTAATTATCTGAACTATTTAAACATTTGAATCTTGGATTTAATGTTATTAAAATGATTTAATAAGCTTTCTAGCTCCTTTTAAATCATAAGTAATGATGGTAAACTTGGTTGGGAAAATGTTTACAAAAATAAATACTTTGAAAAAATATCGATAATGTGACCGAAAATCGTTTCATCGATAAACAGCTTTTTAACCATTAGAAGTATTTCAAAATTTTTACATACAGTTATTTGCTTAGGAAACTAAAAAAATGAAATAAATTTTGTCTAACATTTATGGAAATAATCTTTATGGATGATGTCATGGGTGATGTCATCAAAGATATTATGAAATGTGCATAAATGGAAAGTCTTAAAAGTTAAGTAAATGATAAAGGAGAAGCGATGTTTGAATTAACGTTAGGTCTTTTGTGAGGAGTTTTTGGTCATTCAACAACTTCTTTACTCACCTATAAATAGAAGGCGGTTTACTTCATAACTCACTAATTCATTTGAGTTTGAGATGACGTATGAAAGTTAAAAATGGTGGAAGCACTTAAGCGCTAATCCACTAATTACTCTCTAACTTTCAAGTCTTAACCAAATCATCTCAAATCTCTTTTAAACTTTTTCCTTAGGCTTAAAACATCATGTGAAGAATGATTAGCAAGTAAAAGTGGGAGAAGGTGAGAGGAAAATGGGGATCCAAGAAGGGCCATGAGTAATGGGAGGAGGAAGATGTTGCCTTGGTTTGAAAGTGCTAAAGGTTGGATCCTTAAGCTTTTGGTGGTGGTGGGAGGTGGTTCTTTGTTCTTGTGGCCTTGTGCTTGGGTTTGGCATGGATCTAAGTGAGTTATCTCACTATCTTATAAGTATATATTGTGTATATATACACGTTTTATGGAAAATATAATAGTTAAAGTGACATTGACTAAGTAAAGTTATAAATTTTAGACCCCTCTTGCTTTTGAAAGCAAATGACAACTTTATATTGTATATCTCACTTCTATTGCCCTCTTAAACATATGGCATGGCCTTGACTTGATGTTTAAATGGTTTTTAACTTGTCTGTTAAATCGAAGTTAGTTTGAAAGTGTTTGAAGCAAGAATAGTTGTTATAAGTTCACTTCTGAATCCCTTGTTTTGGGGAATATTTATAAATAAATGGAAAGATATGCTTAGGGGTTTCTTTCCATGGTTTTTAAGCATCCTAAGGGACTTACTATAAACAATTCAATTCTAAAATCAATTTTTTAAGTGGTTAAAACTACTCGTAAAGATGGTGCTTTTTCATTGTTGTTTTAACAAGGACTTTTAACAACATTTATAAATGTGGTAGTAAGTCGCTTTTGGTTTTAAGTATTTAAAATGCGACGATTTGACTTGTTTTTCTTGATATAAATGGTTTCTAAATTATTTTCTTTATAAAATATTTATATGGAAGTTCTAATAAAATGTATTTGAGTGTGTAAAAAAATATAAGTTTAAATATAGTTTTAATGATTATTTACGAATTTTGGAAGTAAAGTGCTGCAAAATGTAAAATATGTTTTTGTTGATTTTTCATCAAATTATAAAATAGTTATTTTCAAGTAATATTTTACATAGGTATTTAAATCTGTTTACAAGTATTTTTAAAGTATATGTAAGTTTGGGAAAAGGTAATTGACTAGGCTTAACACTAAAAGTCGATGGGGGTAGACTTCTCTATTTCTAAGTGTTAAGATTGACTTCGAGTACAGACGGAGAAATAAAGCTCTAACCTATCGGGCTTCCCTCTCGAATGAGTAATAGTTTAGTTTGAATGTGGAAAATGTGTTAATCTTATTGTTTACTTATTTGTTTAAAAATTAACTTTTCCTAACGCTAAAGGCCGACGAAATAGGTTTATCTATTTTTGGAAGTTAAGATCGATGTCGAGTAGGGATGGAGCAGCTCCAACCTATTAGGCTTCCCACTTGAACGAGGAATAGTTAAGTCGAGAATATCAGAAATGGGTTGATCATGTTGTTTGTTACTTGTTTATGGAAATCATTAATGCTACACCTAACACTAAAAGCCAACGAGTATACTTGCCTATTTGTGAGATTCAAGAATGAAGTGTATAGACAAGGCTATGATGCAACCGGTGCTTTAACTTACCTGGCCTCACTCTTGAATAAGGAATAGTTAAGTTGAAATGTCGGAAACAAGTAAAGTATACACACATTGATTTGTATAAGCAATTGTTTTAACTGGATAATTGATTAGTCGATTATCGAACTTAACCAAATATTATCTTGGATCTTTAAAGAAATGTTTTAAAGATGATACATAAGTATGGAAATGATTGTGGGTTTGTTGTGATATTGTGTTATTAAAATTTATCTTTAACAATTTTTTATTATACTTACGAATGTAAATAGATCTTTAAAAGAATATTTTAAAGATAAGCATAAGTGAAATGGTTTTGGGTTTGTAGTGACAATGTTTAAGTAACATTAGTTTTAAACCTTTTGGATGAATTTTTGAAAGTATTAGATCCATAAAATGGATATTTTAGAGGAAATTATATGTAAAGAATATTTTGGAAAAAGATAGAAAAAGCAAAGGTTTAAAGTAAGAAATCTTGTTAACGATTTGTGAATATACTTATACCATTTGAGATAAGTATATGAATACTTTTTGAAGTATTGAAAGAGTATAAATGAATAGTAGAAATTGATAAACAATGTTTTATTAGATAAAAGAAGTTTTACTTAAAAGTGGTCTTAATTAATAAAAGATTAATTAAACAGAAAGGGGATTAGAAGTCGCTTATGTGACTTAATCGTGCTTTGTATGACTTAATTGTGCTTTGTATGTTTACTCGTTAATGGAAAACATTTAGTTGTGTACTTAGCACTAAAAGCCAATGAAGTCGGCTTGTCTATCTGTGGGAATTAAGACTGATGTTCGAGTATGGATATGAGCAATAGAGCTTTAACCTACCAGCTTCACTCTTGATCGAGTATAGTGTGAGATGAAAATATCAAAAACATGATAAGTACACGAGACTTGGTTTCCATATGTGATCATTCTCATTATTATAGAATGATTGAATTCATCAATTCGGTCTTGAAGAGACTGAGATCGATAAGTGTTTTACTTATCAAAACCACTTTAAGACTAAGATACATGTTCTACCTCTTGGAAGTGGATTTATTCAAGATACTGGAATCCATGTGTGGTTTTAAGATATGTTCAAGATGTGGGAATCAAATTAGGGATTCGTGTTCTGTTCGAGTGATGAAGGCTAATGCGAAAGGTGCCCAACGTAACCTCGACATCGGAAATGACTAAAAACGGAGCAGGCCTCACAACTTAGGGTTAGCAACCCATGCCAGGGTATTATCAATTCCATTTCTAGAGATATTTATCGATGGTTAGCCGGTAGAAGTTGATGATATTTGGTTCACATTGTTCATGTTTATGTTCGGATGCTTGGCCACTTGTGTTTACCCAAATGGTATATTTTATTTAGAGATGTACTTCGCTTGGAGGTACTTTCTGACCCTTGTGCAGGAGATTGGATCCAGCTCCACCGGAGAGATCTCCATGGAAAATCCAATATGCGAACATTCATTATCGGATTTGGTTATACTCCTAATATGCTATTAAATGTAACCAATGTAACCATTCCAGCTATGTTATTTTTGTATTCTACAACCTAGATATTATCTATTATATCACCTTATATACCTACTATATCGTGGTTCTTTTAAGGGGATAATCGTTATGGCATTCCATGCAGTCTCAAAAGTACTGTTATATGTTGATAACATATTTCTTGAGTTTCTCATACCAGACTTATGTCTGACTTATGGCTTTCGTTTTCTATAAATTCTTCGTGTGCTTTTTCAAGTAATCTGAGAAAGGCAGGTTTTCATTGATGTTCTTTGGAGCTCGAGAAAATGAGCTGGATGTTTCACCTATCGTAGTATTCTTATTTCCGCCGCAAAACTATTATATATATCAGCATTTGTGAGGACAGGTTATTATAACTGTCTAGCTAATGATGGGGTTTGTAACCCAGAAATTTCTGTATCGGAGTAACCACTTTGTACTGTTCTTTTGATATTATATATTATCGTTCCACTATGAGATTTTAATATTGTGTTCCTTTTTTTTGTTCTATTTCCTTTTCTTTTTATTTTACCTTAAAAATTCATCCTTCTAGCACTTAAGTGTTCAGCACATAATACCATGGATATATTAGTGTCGACGTTCGGGGGTCCAAAGAGCAGGTCATTACAAATCACTACATGGATTCGACATCTCGAAAAGATCTCGAACCTCCACATAGGTTCCCCGCATAAGTCTCCTACAAATACTAACATTGTCCTCTCTTTTGGAATACTCCTCAAGATAAACAGTAACACATGATAGCATTGTTTGAAATGTTAACGTTGACCTCTCCCTTGGACTTAACCTTAGGATTGACAGTTCAACTCTATAACATTTCACTTCACAACTACTTCCAAAACATATAGCCCGTATACTATTTTTGAAGTGATATTCGATAAGTAAAATACTTACCGATAGCGGTCTCTTTAAAACTAATTCGATGAATTTTCGGTAAACACAATTTCGATTCTTCCAAAAGTAAGCGAAAGCTAGAGACATTTCATACCAATACTCCTCCCTGGGGGTTCTTATTGGTATAAAATTGCGAATCCTTTCGATAACTTTTTAAGTCAATATTAGACCAAGTTTGATAATTGACTAATTAATTGACTAGTCAAAACAATTGTTTATACAGATCATGATTCATACACTTAACTTATTTCCGACATTCCAACTTAAATATTCCTCGTTCAAGAGTGGAGCCAGGTTAGTTCGAGCACTGATCGTATCAAAGCCTTGCCTAGACACTTTGTTCTTGAATCTCAAAAAAGATAAGTCTACCTCGTCGGCTTTTAGTATTAAGTATAGTATTAATGATTTCCATAACAATAAGAAATCAAAAAGATTAACACGTTTCTGACATTTTCCGACTTATTATTCCTCAGTCAAGATGGAAGCCCATTAGAGCTCTATTGATCTATCCCTACTCAACATCGATATTAACTCTCACAAATAGATAAGCCTTACTTCATCATCTTTTAGTATTAAGCGTAATTAATTACTTTACAAATAAGTAATTAAACAATTAACCATTTGGCCATTTAGCAGTTGTAACCCCTTTTTTAAAACATTTGTATAAACTTTATAATACTAGAAAATACCTTTAATGGATCTTAAAATATTTATCCAAAATATTGCTTGAAAATAAGAACATTACAATTTTCCTTACTTGAAAACGACAAGTTTTCTATATGTTTTAACGAAATATCTCTCCTTTAAAAATTCACAACTAAATCTTAAAAATTCATAAATACCTCAAATCACTTTTGAAGTACTCAAATAATAGTTAACAAACACTTGTAAAATGAATGAAACAAAATACTTAAATTTAAATATCTTTTCAACCCTTTAAAGTCCAAAAATCAGGTCTAAACGGGGCAGTTTTGCACTAGTATTATTTTGGCCATTTTTCGAGATGTTACTTAAAATTTTTACTATTCAATCTTCTAATAATAACAAACATAAATATAAATCATTATAAATATGGTGAGAAACCCTAAGAATTTCTCTACAAAGTTCCATAAACATTGCAAAAAACAAGGCAATTTCAAACTGCATCTATAGTGACTATCGCTATAAGTGCACTTTCAAACCGAGTCCAATCTAAACCAAGGTCCATCTATAACCTATGTTCTTTGTTCAAGTTCTTTTCTCAAGTCGTACAAGTCCATATACATGGACCACATATGTCACTTACTTATAAAGTAAAAATTCAAACAAATGTTTTAACATAAGTTAACAACAATTCAATCAACATAAACACAATAAAATAGTATCATATATATGTTATATTTTTCATTAAAAGTGAGGTGTTAACTCACCTTTAAACCAAAAAACAATGAAGATCTAGGAACCCAAGTCTAAACCCAAGCTAGAAACCTCCTTTCCTTTTTTTCTCTTCTTGCTTTTGCCTTGCTTCTGCCCTCCTTCTTCTCATATATTGCTCACGGCCTATGCTCTTAAGGTGAGTGTGGCTTTGACTCTTTAGCTTCTAACTTGATGGACGGTGTTCTAATACTGTAATAAGTCTTGTGGAGAATTTTGAAGTAATTTGGAGTTGATTTACAACTATTTTATTTTAGAACATAAGAGAGAAAGAAGATGAAGAAGCCATTGATTTTCAACTCTAAGCTTTGTAAATTTTTGTGAATGATACTAAGGGTACGCCCCTCCTTATATAGGTTTAGGAATGGCATTGCTTAAGCTCTCACTCACCCCCCACCATGCCATGGAAGTTTCACCTCCCATCATGTCTCCTTTTAGTCAGTTCTCCTTTATGCATATTACTCTTATATCCCTCTCATAATATCCCTTATCCATATGGAAGCTTCTAGAATATTCCAAGCTTTATGAAGAGGAGAGTGTGTTAATTAGTTACTAATGTGTTAATTTGATCATTAGTCAAGCGTACAAGAGTTTGAACAACTTATATCGATTGAATAGCCGTTACCGATAAACCGATTTTTGGTCACATTATCGATTTTTCTTTGAAGGATATATTTTTGTAAACAACTTTCAAAAAAAGTTTCTTATCATTATCCATTAATTAAATGAAGTTTAACAAGGTTATAAAATCATATTTATAACACTTATTTATATTTCAAAATGTTTCGATATTCGAGGTCGAAGTGTTCGAATTTTAAGGTCGTTACATTCTTCTCCACGTAGAACATTTCGTCCTCGAAATTTAAACAATAACGATAATCAAAGTAGATAGATGAAACGAGATATATATAGAGCATACTGTTGAAACTATACACAAAATAAACTATAAACCAAATTGCATACTAAGCGACTCCACTCCAAGCGGTGAGTACACTATAAAAGATATATGGTATTAAGATAAGAAGAAATCCCTAGTTTATAAACAACTCTTGATGGATCTCCTTCAGACTGTCTTATGTCTTCTTTTTATTGGGCATCCTTGCCCCACAGCACTTCTAACCTTAATAAAGGAATAAGCATACAAATATAAAAATAGCATTCACAACATTAGCAACCAATGCTTATGGTTTACTTAGGTTCAAAACTCTCTCATCATCCAAGGATAATAAACAATCTACTAAGTATACCTTACGCTTTGCGGCCTTGGGTCATTACTTAGACGGTTATTAAGGCTGCCTCATAATAAATCAAAGAATCATTCCCTAAACTATTCATAAACCAACAAACATAGTATATAAATGTACTAACTCTCGTACGATGCAGATGAACCATCCGTACGCAATATCTGATCTAATCAGTTGTTCGATCACATAAATTCCACTTCCTAACTAACATAGCTCACTTGACCTCTCTAGTGTGGAGTCTGATTTGGTTCCTTGATTAGAAACCTCTATTCTCCTTACATATCCATATACTATGACGGAAAACATGGGGATCTTATCACAAATCTGTATCAAGTGTTTGCCGTCAAGAATCGAGTGAAAAATCCTTGTGCGGACCAGTGTAAACCATCTCTAAAACATATACTCGAATACTGGGTTAAGAACAGTCATGCGAATAAAACGATCTACATACAACTTACGTATTTATCCTATTAGTTACTTTACTACACCACTTCCTTTATATCACGATCATTTATACAAATAGTATGTCTTTTAATACTAAAATCATTGATGAATCATTTCATTAAACAAAACTTCAAGTTTATCCACATTTTATAACTTAAGTTCTTACTCGTATAATACTCCACTACATCTTAAGAGTATATACCAAAAAAATCAAATTTGTCTTACTTAACAAGTATGTTTAACCCTTTAACACTTGTTTTAACTTGCTATCTTCTCAATTAAAGTGTTATAAAAATTGAACTTTATATTTTCAAAAACACTTAACTACAAGTTCTAAAATAACTCGAAAGTTCCAGACTATCCAAAACCGTCCAAAAATTCCATTTCATTTTAACAAATGAAAACTACCAAACAACATATCATATCACAATGTACATGCCATACTTTCCTAATGCATAAGCTACAAGTGTCCACGAAATAACTTAATAAGAGAACTTTAGAACTAAACACTGGTTTTCATTTCAAATAATTTTGAAATGATATATACGTATAACTTATGTATATCAAATCATACTTTGGGATTAAATCAAAATTGATTTTATCAAAACAACTTTGTAGCATCCTATACTTAGAAACCCAAAAATGAACGCCGACGATACAACAGTCATCACTGAAATTATTTTCAAGTGATAGAAGTGAGTTCAGTACATCCAACCCACACTTTTGGCATTTAACCAAAATCATTACAAAGCATTATCACATACCTTATAACAATGCTAAGTATCATGACCTCAACCTCCTAAACGAATTTCCTAAATATATAATTTTAAATAATACTAATATTACTTTCTCCAAAATCTTGAGAAACATCTTCAAAGACACCAAGATTTAAGTTCTTAAATTCTTTGTTTAAATCCTTTTCGTTTAGAAACCACATTTTATAAACCATACTTATATAGAATTTCTATCTTATATAAACCTTGTAACAAATATCTATTTCCAAAATATTCTACCTTTTCTTTTTTTTATTATAGTAAACATCTTTTACTAAATTTTAACTCCTAACCCGACATTATCACCGAACACCTTATAGTAAAACTGTGAAACTTAATTCACAAGGTGTTCGTTCAATGTACCCACAATTACTGTCTACCCACCCCATGATGTACGAAGGTAAAACTGCTCACAAATAGGTTGAGCACAAATCTACATCAAAAAATAGTCCATGTTCCTAACATGTCGAGCATGATTTAAACCATCAAGGTTACGGGATATTAAACTATAAGAAGCGCTAATATTAAACCATCACTATGCCAAAAACGCATCAGACGACAGACATGCTCCATTGTCTAAAGCATTAAATCTTGTGTCATCTGCACATCAGACCATAGGTATGCCATGTCATCTGATATGGACTAACTCAGTAGATTAATATGTTGTTTGATGTTATAGTATCATACCCAAAATTTCCAATTAGACAGTATATAAATATTGACTAATATGAATACTAATTACACTTTTATGTTGTTCACGGAATGAAATAAATATTTGCAGAATGAAATAAATGAATCGTAATTTTATTTAAATAAACATTTTATTTCAATTCAAATTCAGATAGTATACATTTGGCTTCCACTATATTTACATTTTCAATTACAATACAACTTTCATCATACACTAGTTCACACTCTCATATACAATATTTTTACTCTCACTTGAATTTGTTTTTGATATCTTCTTGCTCCAGCCTGTGTCCAGTCGTTTGTTACACCTGTCAAATAAACAATACGGTAAAATGAAAAAGGAAACAAACAGAAATTACAAAAATAAAATTATAATTGTAATTTAATATTGCATCAGATATTTGGGTTGTTTGTTTTCATATTTTAGACTGGGATAAAAATTAAGTGTGCACAAATAGCTTATGATATGCACAGTGTATCACTATGAATATCACAAGGTCGAGCATCAATAAAATCTCAAGGACAAATGCGAGGGTCAAGACCAAAGGCTCAATGCAGTGTAAGTGTGTGCACGGTCAAATCCAAGCAAGCCAGACTCAACACAAGTGCATACATGAGGTCAAGTCCAAGCAGGCTTGGGCTCAACTCAGGTGCACATATGATTAGTTCAGTGCACGTATATAAGTGCAACCAGCGGAACCATTGAGAATACAACAAGACATGGAATGAAAAATGGAACTCAAGTGTACACATGAACTATCCAGTGAAGTCGGGCACATATACAAACTAGAATAGACAAGCATGCACATTGGGTAGAACACTAGTGCAAATGCACAAAAAAGTAAAGGCATATGCATATGAAAGAGTAATGAACATAACACATGCACATCTAAGATGCAAACCAGGTTCAATCAAGTGTGCTCATATACAGGAAATACAATAGTGCATCAGTAAGACAAGCTAAGGCCAAAATTCAAGATAGCGCATATAAACAAGCTCAGGCATCATGCATACATGCTTACTGACATGAACGGGTAATTCAAAATAGTCGACATAAACAAGATCAGGCATCATGCATACATGCTTACTGACATACAGTCATTATGCATACAAGCTCAGGCATTAGGCATAATTCAAGATAGTGCACACAAAGCAACAAAAATGCATACACTAGCAAACTACATAAAGGATGGGACATGCAAATAGAAGCAAAATGCTCAATGTAAAAAACTGTGCTCAAAGTTAGAAATACATGTACTCAAGTAGAAGCCAAGTGCTCAAGGTACAAAATAGTACTCAAAGTCAGGAATACGCTGACTCAATTGAATCCACAAGCATACATCCACATGCATACATGTACTCAAGTAGAAAACAGTAATACAACCAAAGCAGTGAGATTAATCAAAAACCTTAAAATCAGGAATCTCAAAGTAAGGAATACAACCAATCTTAACTTGAAGTCGTATGTTGACAAAGTCAGGAATCAAAAATCAAGAATCTTAATTTGAAGTCATATGTTAACAAAATCTCAAAGTCAGTAATACAACTGAAGAAGAAAACAGAAAACAAATTGAATATATATATTAATATGTTGACAAAGTCAGGAACCTCAAAGTTGCATATAAAAAATTTATGGTAGAAGAGAAAATATTGAAATTTTCAAAGTCAAATATATAAATGAAAATACAGGAAATTGATTCCTATATAAATCCTACTATCATCATCGGCAATAATTATGATTTGAGTTCAAGAAAAATAAGAGAGCAAAACTTAAACAAATCACGCACCAATCTTAACACGAACAATATAAATCAAAATGGGGCAAAAATCATACCAATATCAATGGAAGAACACTCGATAAGGAGGAGCCGCAACCATCAATAGCCAGTAAGTCAAAGTACACAATCAACAAGGAAGGAAAGGAGCAAGATAATTCGAACAAATTTCAAAGCAGCTCGATTAGGAAAGGAGCCAGTGAGATTGATCAAGTCAAAGCCGAGCTTGGGGTTTAAGAGTGAGAGAGTATCAGTATTCGATGGAATTGGTGTTAGATGATGGGGCGGCAGCGAAATCGAAGGTTGGGATGACAACGATTTTTCATGGAATAGGGGATTAGGTTTAGAGAGGATGTTGAAGTGATTGATTAGTGGAAGGAGGGAAATGAATTTGTAAGCGGGAATTTTTAAGTGGAAAATGAATTTTAAGAGGAAAATTTGCGCGACAATAAAATGTTGTCTGAATGACATTTTCCATATTTGTAGGAGGGCTATGTCATACAACAGATGATTTTCCTATATGTATGAAAAAGTAGGAGAACAAAAAAATTATCTTATGTTGTGTGATCACTATTGTCTGATTCACTTTGTGGCATAGTGCAAACACGAATAGGTAAACCATATACAGATAGTATACCCTCAAGAATTTGCTTCCCCTTAGCAACTGCAGAATTGGAAGGTGCTGAAGCAAGTGCAAAAGCTCTAGGCTATTATCCAATCTAAAGCATCATTCAACTCCTAACTATATGACCAGATTGATGGCAGCTATAGCAAGTCCTCGATCCCAACTATGCCTTGGCCGCAAACGACTCAAACTTTGGTACTTAGCAGTTGGTTCCTCGGCTACTTGTCCTCCTTTTGTCTTACAATCTTTAGCAAAGTGGCCCCTCTGCCCATACCGATGGCAAACAAGGTCGGACATGTACTTCAACTGTTGAAACTTTTGCTTGTTGCCTCTGGTCTGTGCAGATATAGACGGCCTTGGAGCCGAACCCTCGAACCAAAAAAATGTACTTATAATATCCTTGAATGCTCCTTGGATATGATCCATCATATCCTTACATACCACATTGCACAAACTAATCCAACCCTAGACTTCGATGATAGTCTTGGTGCCGTTATACCTCTTTCTGCCCAACACCTCAAACACGCGCTATATCGAAGCAAAGTCTTTCCATGGTCAAACCTGCACCACTTCTTCTTCTACATCTCTCTCAGCATTAGAAGCTCTAATATCCATTAAAAATACTATGTAAGGTAATCATCTAGCGTCTCTCCATAAGCTCTAAAGCATCCATAGCTAAATCTACAAACATATACGAGACTAACCCGAGCATTATAAGAAAATAACACCCGGATCAGTCTGGTAAACCAACGTGAGAAAACTAATGAAACATGGAACATTTAACGTTAATCATTGAGACCATACAAATTCCCGTAATGGTTTTCCCCTTAAAAGAAACCAATCATTCATTAAATTTAGTATAGTGATATGATAGATAATGTCTAAGGTGTATGATATAATCATATCAAATAGCTATGATGCTTCATTGGTAACACCACACCATATTTAGGTTACATTTAAAACCGCTAAAGTATGTTCGCATAATGGATTTTTCCATGGAGATTTCTTCAGTCGAGACCGAATCCAATCTCCTACACAAAGGTCAGAAAGTACCTCCGAGCGATGTATATCTCTAGATAAAATATACCTTTAGGTAAACACAAGCAGTCTGGCGTTCGAACATAAACATGAAAAACGTGAACAAAATATCATCAACTCTTGTCGATCAACAGTCGATAAGTATCTCTAAATATGGAGTTGATAATACCCTGACATGGTTGCTAACCCCACGTTGTACATCCTACACTATTTTTAGTCATTTCTGACGTCGAGGTTACGTTCGGCATCTTTAACACGAGTCTTCATCATTCAAACAAAACATGAACCCCAAATGGATTCCCATATCTCGAACACATCATGAATCACTATAAGGATTCGAGCATCTCGAACAAATCTCAAACCTCCACATAGGTTTCCTTCATAAGACCATCGACGAATGCTAATGATGTTTACTCTCTTAGAATACTCCTCGAGATAGACAGTCTCATACGATAGCATCGTTTGAAATGTCAATGCTGACCTCTTCCTTGGACTTAATCTTAGGATTGATAGTTTAACTCTATAACATTTCACTTCACAACCACTTCTCGTATACTAGTTTTGAAGTGGTATTCGATAAGTAATACACTTACCGATTCCGGTCTCTTCAAAACTAATTCGTTGAATTTTTAGTCAACTCAATTCCGGTTCTTTCAGAAGTAAGCAAAAGCTAGAGACATTTCGTACCAATACTCCTCCTCGGGGGTTTTAATTGGTATAAAATCAAGAAGCCTTTCGATAACTTCTTAAGTCAATATCAGGTCAAGTTCGATAATCGACTAATTGGTCATCTAGTCAAAACAATTATTTATACAAATCATGATTCGTACACTCAACTCTTTTCCGACATTCCAACTTAACTATTCCTCATTCAAAGTGAAGTCAGGTAAGTTAGAGCACTGGTTGCATCAAAGCCTTGCCTCGACACTTAATTCTTGAATCTCACAAATAGATAAGTCTACCTTGATGGTTTTAGTGTTAAGTATAGTATTAATGATTTCCACAAATAATAAGAAATCAACACGATTAACACGTTTTCGACATTTTCCGACTTACTATTCCTCGGTCAAGAGGGAAGCCTGGTAGGTTAGAGCTTTATTGCTCTATCCCTACTCGACATCAATCATAACTCTCACAAATAGATAAGCCGTACTTCGTCGACTTTTAGTGTTAAGCATAGTTAATTACTTTTCAAACAAGTAATTAAACAATTAACAATTTGGCCATTTAGCAATTCTAACCACTTTTTGAAAAAAATTGTATTTAATTTTAAAATACTTATAATAGGTTTTAAAATATTTATCCAAAATATTACTTGAAAATAACAACTTTACAATTTTCCTTAAAAACTTGAAAATGACATATTTTCCATATATTTTAACAAAATATCTCTCTTTTAAAAATTCACAACTTAATCTTAAAAATACATAAATATCTCAAACGAATTTTGAAATACCCTAATAATAGTTAGTAAACTCCTGTAAAAAGAATGAAATAAAATACTTAAATTTAAATGTCTTTTCAACCCTTTTAAGTTCAAAAATCAAGTCTAAACAGGGTGGTTTTGCACTAGTGATATTCTGGGCACTTTTCATGATGTTACTTAATTTTTTACTATTCAATCTTTTAATAGAAACAAACATACATATAAAACATTATAAATATAGTAAGAAATCCCTAAGGATCTCTCTACAAAGTTCCATAAACAGTGCCAAAAACAAGGCAATTCCGAATTGCATCTATAGCGACTATCTAAGTGCACTTTCAAATCCGAGTCCAATCTAAACCAAAGTCCATCTATAACCTATGTGCTTTGTTTAGGGTCTTGTCTCAATTCATACAAGTCCATTTAAGTCCATTCCAAGTCCATTCAAGTCCATATACATGGATCATCTATTTCACTTACTTTTAAAGTAAGAATTCGAACCAATAGTTTAACATAAGTTAACAACAATTCAATCAACATATACACAATAAAATACTAACATATATATGTTATATTTTTCATTCAAAGTGAGGTGTTAACTCACTTTTAATCCAACAAACAACCAAGATCCAAGATCCAAGAACCCAAGTCTAAACCTAAGCTAACAACCTCTTTTCCTTCCTTCTCTTCTTTGCTTTTGCCTTGCTTTTGCCCCTCCTTCTCCTATATTGCTCACAGCCTATGCTCCTAGGGTGAGTGTGGCTTTGGTTATTCAACTTCTAACTTAAAGGAAGGTGTTCTAATATTTTAATAAGCCATGTGGAAAAGTTTGAAGTGATTTGGAGTTTATTTGCAACTATTTTATTTAGAACATAAGAGAGAAAGAAGATAAAGAAGCCATTGATTTTCAACTCTAAGCTTTGTAAATTTTTGTGAATGATACTAAGGGTATTCCCCTCCTTATATAGGCTTAGGAATGGTGTTGGTTAAGCTATCACTCACCCCCTCCCTCCACCATGCCATGGAATCTTCACCTCTCATCACTTCTCCTTTAAGTCGCTTCTCCTTTATGCATATTACTCTTATACCCTTCTCATAATATCTCTTATCCATATGGAAGCTTCTAGAGCATTCCAAGCTTTATGAAGAGGAGAGTGTGTTAATTAGTTTCCAATGTGTTCATTTGATCCTTAGACAAGTGCACAAGAGTTTGAATAACTTATATCGATCGTAAAGTTGTTCATCGATAAACCGATGTTCAGTTATATTATCGATTTTTCTTCGAAGAATATATTTTTGTAAACAATTTTAAAAAACAAGTTTCTTATCATTATCCATTAATTAAATGATGTTTAACAAGATTATAAAATCATATTTATAACACTTAATTATATTGCAAAATGTTTCGATATTTGAAGACGAAGTGTTTGAACTTCAAGGTCGCTACAATACTTACTTCAAAATTTTCTTTAAATATTTACTTATATATCCCTACTATAATAAACTTACTTCATATAAATAATTTCTTGCTATATAAAAAAATTTCTAATTCCATATGCACTTATATACTTTAACCAAAGAGATTTTTAATTAATACACATGCTTGCTTATATTCAAATATTTACAGGTGCTCTTTATAACTACACTAAAATAATAAATCACTTTCAACCATCACTCATCAACTATCCATTCATATAAATAAGCAACCTTCCATTTTAAGTTTATCTCGATCCCATTTAATTTTATATAAAAATATTGTTTTTATTTACATGAAAAGAAATTTATATAATTCCTTGCGGTAACTCATTACCGAAGATACCGCTAGGTTCTAAATTTTAAGACTTAAGTAGGATGCTCACCTTGAGTGATAGCTCCTACCGAATACCACACTTAAGGCTGATCCTTGACAATTTCTTCCAACAAAACATCAGCTAGTCAATAAAAACAACCAAAATAACTAAGGCACTCAACGAAAAGCAAACCATCGACTTTTGCTACAAAAACCGATCTCAAATAAACCAGACTACTCCATCTAAAGCCATATAAAGGTCTAATATTCGACAACAAGGCCCAACACTACTGGTCGGACAATACTTCCATCTTCACTATCCTCTGCAACTACCCTACATCTCATATAGAGTCTAGCACTTAGAAGATAGATGAGAAAAATATTATAAAGTAAGTATATACAAATACGTCCCTCGATGATCACCCCAGTAATCATCGCATACTTCTTATATTCATTACTATAGGGTAATTACCCAATACACCTAAGGGGATAGAGATTCTAAGTCTAATCTAAGGCTGAGACTCGTGTCTCTTATATGATGTATAATTTTGAACCTGGTCAGATACCAACTGCAACACTCCACCTATATACCCATAATACCAAAAAGCATCCATATGTAATACTATCTGACAATACAGAGAATGAGGCGATATCGGGCTATCACATGTAAATATTCCCTTGGACTAACATTGATATGTATTTCAAAATTATATAATACTCATATATACATACTCGATATCAGCATAAAGAAATAGAGACATGCATTTACGGGATAGAACAATATATAGTAATTAGAGAACAACAGAGTAAATAATGCAGCGATAACATACAATAAATAATATATAGAACACCCAGTATATCAATATATAAAAGAGTCAATACCCACAATCTTTTAAATAAATACAATGTATAAGCCCAATACATACATCTTGTCAACATTAACATACATGAGGCTATATAATATATAATGATATACAAATCAACAAATAACTAGCCTCTATATCTATGTCCAACAATTGCAGGCTGGTTTCACTGTTCCTGAACCAAAAATTTCTAGTCTGACTCGAATATTATATAAATAACACACGGTTCGGGCTATGTATAGAATGTATATGTCAATATATCATAGAAACCATCATGGCACAATATATATATATATATTAAAATGTTATAAAACATAACTAACATTGCAACATATCTCAAGACCATCTCAAGTATAATCACCTATATAAAACTAATGTCAAGCTACAAATCAAGTAGTATAAAATAAAAAATGGATGAAACATCCGCACATCCAACTATCATCAATACATTAGAAACCATCAAATACAACAGGGCTAGCACACAAGAATGCCTAAGATTATCTCTAAGACAATCATAAGTAGACATATCCCAGGTCCTTCATACTCATATAAGTGAAACAAACAAACGTCTATATAGCCAAACATACAATAGCAATACACATTAACATTGAATAGGCTAACACCTTAGCATAGCCTTGATTATCCTCCTTGGTAATCACATGTATGGGGATTAACCATACATTGAAAACATAGTCTCGATTATAGTCATCTAATCATCATCATACTACATCAAACTCAAAGTGATGTATAAATGTTGTATATTTATCTATCACACATCACAACTAGATGGGAGGTTTACAGCCACTCGCTTACTCCAGAAGACCACTGCATGCCTTTCTAGCACTACTCGCACAGTCCTTGGTTACCTTAATAGCCATCGTAATTCGATATCCATCGGATGCAAGTCTACGCTATGCAATGATCATGACCCTGTAGGTGCCCCCAAATAGTAACAGACTGCTGGCTTATATGACACAAGGACAATAACATATAGTAGTAATGTAACACAAAGTATGTCACAGATCCGGGGTATGACCCCATAGGTAGTCCGTTAGGATGGATACTAGCCTAATTTGGTTTACCCCTCACTAAAATAATAGTAGTACACAAAAATGATTAGCATCCATATGTATATTTAGGCACACAACCATAGGCACATGACTAGCTAACCATAGCGAGCATCACCTCACATACACAACATATGTAATATGTTAGTTTTACTATCCCCATTCGAGTGTCATCCACTCATAAGAAGTAATCGAACAAATATCAACTTTGGTGTCCCATAACACTAGTTGTTACTCGCTTGCTTACTCAATGTTTATACACTACTCTAGCTCCATCCAAAACTCTTATATGTTAGAAGTATAAAGAATAACTAGAGAAATAGTATCGAACGTCATGTACAAGACAGTACTATAACACCGTCTATTCAATATCCTTATAACACGGAAGATATAATCAAATAAAGCACACTGATCGTCTATAACAAAGATTTCATTCGTAGAAAATGTATTAAAACTTCCAAAAGCCTTTACATTATCTAAATTACCATTTTCTTCACTTATTTAAAACCAAAAATAAAGATTTCAACCTTTTTAGTACCTTTCAAAATATCTTTTTCATATTTAAAATCATAGATAACTCCTTCATAATCAGCCATCGTCTATAAAAATCATTCCACAACTTCTAGTAGTTGAATTTAGAATTTAAATGAATTATAAGCCTTAAAAATAAATTTCTATTCCTAAACCATAGAATATATTTTTATATCTTTTTTATACTCAAAAATCATTGAAAACTCTCCTAAAATAAATTAATAGCATTTAGAAATTATTCCATAATTTTCTTAAATTAAATAGTATTCTAAATGAATTTTTAAAGACCAAAAACAATTTCTAGCTATTTTTAAAGTTCGATTAAGAAAACAATTAATATTTGATTTAAGAAAAAAAGTTCTCCAAAATAATTTCATATTCGGAAAATGTCTTTTCTTTACTTTCTAAATCAAAGTTTTATTCAATTTTTAAATTTTTTTTACATGATAACACAAATATTTGTGTGGAGCTTTATTGCTTCAGGCCTCTTTTGGGAAGTCGACCACTTAGGTTACTATCAGTCAGCCGCTGGTGATGCGGTGGTCGAACACTGGGGCGGTGTCTGGAGTAGTGAAGCTCCAAACATTCCCCATTCCTTCACCTATTTTCGCCCGATCGACCACTACTTCAATGCAACTCATATTTGTAACATTTCTAGCATAAAAACACTCCATAACAAGTTGCTAAAATCATGAATTAGTGTTCATGTTAATTAAGTAATGGGTTCATCAACACTGAAGCATACATAGACAATTAAACATAACAACAAGCACTGAAACTAAACATTCAACATAGATTTATGAGTGAAAAATCACTCACGTGAGCAATAGCGACACAAATCCATCCATAGAACTTCACAGTCCATCCAAATCCCACCTTCCCATTTACTATAAATAGCTTCTAACTCCAAACATGATTTGAACTCTGTATTAATGACTTCTAGTGGTGTAGAACCTTGTTGAGAAGCTTATATTTGAATTTCATAGATTTTGGAATTTTATTTCATTTTGTATGAATTGTTGAAAGGAGAGGCTGAGGTGAAATTTTGCTTTAGGAAAAATGAAAATGGGTTATCGGGGATGATTCTATGTATTAAAGTAATGAAATATCTAGACTTCTCAAGATAATGAAGAATATATAATATATTTGGATTCTCTTTCTTTTTTAGGCAAAATGGGCTCCAAAAATAATTTCTAAATTATTTCATTTCCCTTCTGTCTTTTGCAATCAATTTTATACACTACTCAAAGCACCTTCAAATCTCACTAAAAATTATATTTGCCTTCAACTTATATTTAAGCAACTATACATACATACACACACATAGATATTATTTTTAAAGTGGGTAAATTTCATTGATGATATTGGTTCATGCTAAAGCCAATACAATACATAATAGCCCAACCACACACGTGAGCACCCACAGTACAAAGAAAACACTAGAATAGCCGAAATCATAATTCTCGAAAGACGAAAAGCCAAACAGAGAATAATTCACTTTAACACATTACTTTCCATACTTTGCAGAGTAACCTTCTTCATTAGACCTTATTCCCAATTCATCACCATACCTCTTCATTTATGGCGGCTTAAAAACACGCAAGTTCCATGCTTCCAACACTCGACTTTCCTCCCCATCATTAGTGGTAAGCCTTCTCTTTCTTATTCGCCCAAAAACGATTTTGATATCTGATTCGATGCTTCTAAGTAATTGATCAGTATGTTTATTTTTGCCTAGGAACGCTCGCCTATTATGGTCCTTCCATATATGATGCACCATGGTTGTAATTGCAACTTGTTTTATCTACTTCAGCAAATCCAAGCTACCATGGCAGCTACTTAAGTACAATGATTCTTCTTCAAGTTTTTGGACAGGTTACATGTTATTATTTTTAATTTTTAGCTTATTCACATTATTTGTTGAGTATTTGCATTCGAAAAATAGATAATTATGCAATTCATTTGTTGTGTTGCAGAGTTTACATCTTAGATCCACATTTAGTCCCCATATAGCAAGTTTATTGGTGATAGGTAAACGGTAGTTTGATCGCTTTGTAGGTTGTGAAGGCCATTTTGGGGTTATTTGCCCTAGACCAAACAGATGATGACCAATTTTTAATGTCATGCTTCAGTCGAACAACCTCCCATGCTGATTTAGCTGAAAAGGCACCGTCTTTAGTAAGATTCTAAGTCCATGTGTCATTTTGCTCATTAGTGTATATAGAAAAATATCTAACATCATCTGAGATAGCCGGAAATCCTTTTTGCTCTGATATCCATTCACCATTGTTGATGTAGTCAATATTGTCATCATAACCTGCCATGCTAGGTATAGTATCCCAACCAAGTCTATTGATAAGGGTTCGACCACTCAACCAAGGGTCTTTCCATAGAGAAGTCTGCCTGCCATTAGCAAACTTGCAAGTGATTTATTTTTTATGGTAATCTCTACTTTTAAGGATATTCTTCCACACTCCATATGCATTATTGTCAATCTGCATAATCCAAAAGTTACTACTACAGTATCTCCTCCTTATCCATTCAGCTTAGAGACTCTTTGAATTAATGATTTTCTAGTTTAGTTTTAGGTTGTAGGTTTTCCTAAGATCTTTTAGATTAACTAGTCCCACTCCCCCTTTGGATTTTAGCCTACATAGTATATCATAGCTGACCTTATCTAGCCCCTCCTCCATATAAAATTAGCACAAACAGAATTTATCTTTTCTATTAAACGGTATGGGATGTGAAATGTTTGTATCCAGAACCTCACCTTTGCAGTAATAACTGTATGAACCAATTTAACTCTACCAACAAATGAAAGGAGTTTAGAACTCTAACTATTGAGCTTCTCTTGGAATTTTCCCACTAACTCCCTACATTCCCTATCAGTGACAATATTTGATGATAAAGGAACTCCAAGGTACGTAATAGGGAGTGTACCTTCGTAAATGTTTAGGATATCTAGTATAGTGTTTTTGTCTTTGTAGTATTTGTTAAAATAGCATTTAGATTTCTGATCATTTAACTTCAGTCCAGCATGCACTTTAAGTTTTCTAAAAATATCTTTGATATGGTTTTTTGGTTTAAGAGATTATTTGATATCTATGATAAGATCTTTAACATATAATAAGTGGTGGAGAATTGGTTAATGATTAAAAATTGGTTGGAACGGGCCATTGTGACAAGCCAATTCCATTTGAAGAGAGAAATATTCCATAGCTACTGCAAAGAGATAAGAGGAGAAGGGATTACCCAGCCTCAAACCCCTATTGCTAGTAATGTATCCCCTGGGTGTGCCAATAATCATTACAGAGTAAGTGGGTGTTAATATGCATTCATCAATGAGTGAGGTGATAGAACGTAGGAATCCCATACCGGAGCGCGCGCATATGAATAATAAATTTCCTGTTGATTCTAACATAGCCACTGTAGAGATCTATTTTAATGCATACGTAATCAGCTCCTTACCTGGTAAAGTTTCTGACTAATTTGTGAGTTAGAAGAGAGTTTTCTGATATATGTCTTCCTTTGATAAAAACTAATTGGCTTTCAAAGATAAGGTCTGGCAGTATCTTAATAATTATGTTATAGATCACCTTGCTAATAATCTTATATAGCATATTATAACACACAATAGGTATGTAATCTTCTTTCTTGTTAGGCTTGTTTATTTTTGGAATGAGAGTGATAAATGTATATATTATTTCCTGTAGAATTTTACCAGTGTGAAGTGATTCTTAAAAAACTTCTAATATCATTCCTTTCAGGTTAGCCCAATGGAGTTGGTAGAATTTTGCATTCCATCCATCCGGCTCGGGGTTGGAGTCTATGTGAGTGGATTGCACAGCAGCTTTGATTTCTTGTTCAGTTACAGTGGACTGCAGCATCTCCAGTCCTTCCTCGGCTATCAAGGACCTGCAGTTTATATGAGGTAACATAACATCATACCTTCCATTATATAAATTATTGAAATAATTAATGGCTCACTGTTCAAATTGGTCAATATCAGCGATCATTTCTCCTTGCTCATCCGATGTGTTGAGTATGTTATTACAATTTTCCCTATAAGACATTTTAGCATAAAAAAATTAGTACATTCATCGCCTTAGATTAGCCACTTTTCTTCTGCCTTTTGTTTAGCTTGTATAGCTTGTTGTTGTAGACATCCTTGAGTTGTTTTGAGTTGCTTAGTAATTGGCATTGAGTAGATCAGTGAGAGGGTCTACATCTAGTTAATAAAGTAGGAATTCACATTCATTTTTGTAGATGTTCAATGTGTTCCTGTTATTTAGGTCTGTTTTTGTTCCATTCCTTCAACCTAACTTTTAGTTCTTTGAGCATCATTACAAGGGAGAACCAACCATTACTATTAATCTGATTAAGGAGTTAAAATCAACAACATTTTCATAATCATCCAAAAGACACCAGTGATGGCATATCTAAATGGCCAGCCTTTTGTGTGCATGTCTGTTTGATTAAAATGAATATAGAGGGGGGGAGTTATCACTGGTGGAGCTGGAGAGAACATTAACTCTTAAATTAGGAATGCCATTAAGTAATTCATCATTGACTAACACTCTGGTCTAATCTGCATGTGATTTTCTTTGCCTCTCCACTATGCCACGTGAACTTCAATCCAACATGGTTTGCCTCAATGAGACCAGCAGATACCACATACTTGTTGAATTCATCAGTCTGGGACAGCTTTAGGGTAAGACCTCCTTTCTTCTCATTAGTGTTAAGAACATCACTAAAATCACCAAGGACAATCCATTTTTCACTCATATTCTTTGATATTTGAAAAAATTTAGCTCATAAATTGCTTCTAATAGAAGCCCAGTTGTGTGCATAGATAAATGTTATGATAAGAGATAACTCACCAGCATTATTAGATTCAATAGTAACTTGTTGTCCATCCCTATCAATAAGCCTCACGTCCCATATACTCTTATGCCAAGTGATAAGAATCCTACTTTTAGATGAGGAAGAATTACTATTTAACTAGCACCATTCATTGCCAAAATAACTTTCAAACACATCAATTGACTGATCACCCTTTTTTTTCTAAAAATGCCATGAAAGTGGGGTAGTACTTATTCCTAAAGTAAAAGAGGTCTAATCTTCTAGCATCATTATTAAGACCTCTTACATTCCAACATAAAACTGACATTAATTACTATGTGCTATGCTCCTCATAACAAGAGCAATAGATGATTTCTTAGTCTCCATTCTCCCTTTCCCCATTTTGAATTGTTCTTTATATTTTGGATTTTCTTTTTTAAAATTTTGGAGGGAAGTCATTTCTTCTTCAGATGATTCACTGTCATTTCCAAGATATATGCCTAAATTATTTATCTCGTCCATATTATTAGAGATATCCTTCTGGGATTCTAGATCCTGCTTATCAGCAACTGTACTCATCTCAGATGCAAGCTGCTTTTCTTGCTAGGTAGTCTTCTTGTCAGATTAAAGGTGGTTCTCTTCCTTATGCTGTTGGGACTGCTGATAATGCTCCTCCACCACCACCACATGTGTCAATTTTGGGGTACGGTGAACCGTCGAACTTTCTCTAGCTGCTAAGCTTTCATCTCCACTAGTAGTAGTATTTATGTAATTATTATTTTTTGGGCTTGTAATAAACTCATTGTCTATTTGGATCGTAGGGCCATCGGTGTTTTGTTGTTCCCCTGATTGTGTATAGGATCGGTTGGTTTGGTATTAGTAGTAGTGGTTTCAGTTGATGCCTTTGGTCTCCACTGTTGAGTTTGGGCAGTTTTAGGATTTGGGCATTGAATTCCACTATGGTCGAAGCAGTTACAATCTATGCAAACCGGTGGAATAAACTCATATTCCACCTCAGGCATATAAGTTCTCCCATTACTATCCTTTGCTCTCATAGTTCTAACAAAATTAGTATCTGCCTTAACTTCAATAAGCACCCTAGCGTATTTCAGTCTTTTGACCTGCCTAATATTCTCATTAATGTCTATAGGCTTCCCAATGATGCTAGCAAGTTTGCTTATCCCCTAGCATTCCAAAGCTAGGTGTAGATTGTTAAATCTAACCCAAATAGGAAAGGATTCTAGCATATCTCACTCAAATTGGAAATTAGCATCCCATATTTCATGAATATAAGTTTGTTATCCATGAACATTGGACCCCCATTTAATACCTTTTCTAGGTCTTCTTGTAGTTCAAACTTAACTAGGTAAAACCCATTGTCTCTAGAGAACACTTCCCATTTACCTTTTGGTTTCCATTCCCTTTTCACAAAAGCATTAAATACACAAAATAAGAACGCTTACCCGCCATATAAATGAACATAGAATTGCTCCACATAGCATTTAAGTGTTGATAATCTATGTTATCAATTTTAGCCAAAACCCCCGCATCATCCTTTATGGGGTTATGAAATTCCACATCCACTTTGACTTCAATGCTTTTTCTCAATAGATCTGCCCATGTTTTTGAACCTTGCTCCTTATTGATTTTAAAAAGATTCGAACCCGACCAAGGCTTAGGTTTCAAACCAGCCGCCTCTCCCTTATTGACCTTATACTTGCCTCTACGTCGGATCTCATATCACCCTTTCTTGTCATCGAAATCATTTTCGTTGGGAACCCTAAATGCGGTAGCTTGTGATGAAGAGGACGCCATTTTAAGTATTTTAAAAAGTATTCATACACACACACAGATATACATATATATATTTGTGTGTGTGTGTATGTATGTATGTAAGTATGTGTGTGTGTATTAAACTCCATGGTTTAACCTATATTTAATTAATTATCTCTTGATCAAATCCTTATGCCCAAAATTACCATTATTAATAATTCATAGCTTAATTCATTTAATCATCATTTTAACAAATAATTTTTTTCGATATAATTAAACACCACCTATTATATTATCTTATCCACAAATCTCAATAATAATTATTTTACTATCAAATTTCTTAACTTCACAAAATACTTCATCCTTTAAGTTTATATAAATTTCTGTAAATCCAAATCATATCAATTTTCAATATAAATAATTTAATCCCAAATTATTCACATTCTTTTATATAGTACCAATTTAATTATTTAAAATTAAGTAATTGCTTCTCAAATTAGGTTATTAGAAATGGCATGCAGTAATAGCACACATCAATAAAACATGAAGGGTGTCACGGATTCGGGGTGCGACCCCACGATTAAGCCGCTTGTAAAACCCCATGAATTTAACAAAAAAATAAATTAAAAGAAATTAGCTAAAATTGGTAAAGTTTAAAATGAATTTTCCAAACTTCAATTTTCTACGAAACTTACACCATTGGGTTCGTGGTGGTTTTCTGATCAATTTTCATATGTAAGGTTTTACGATCTGAGTTCAAATGAAAAAGTTATTAATGTTTGAATATTTTGAGTCTGAAATAATTATATATGTAATTAAGGAAATAAATATAATGAACCAGCAGTGATTAACATTAATGGTTGGTTAACACTTACTTAACATCTAAGTATAATTAACGTAAAATCTGTCAATCAAATTAGAGAAAATAGGTCGTATAAGGAATAAAACAAACAGTATAAATTTATTAACAAATAAAGACGACCGGTCGACCCCTTTATTAGGATCGGTCTATAGATGTTGAGAAGTCGACTGGTAGTGTTGTGTTGGCCGTTTATTGAATTAGGCCAATGGCCTGGATTTAATAAATTAAAATCTAACAACTGGCATTGATTCGAACCCCCATAAATACGGGCCTGACCCATCACTTTTCTTCTCATATTTTTTGAAGCACGATGAAGCTCTGTGTAACGACTCAGAATTTTAGTTAATTGATTTTTAAATATTAAATTATTAATTTAATATTGGAATGGTGATTTGAACATCAAAAATTTATAAAAATAATTGAATCTTGGATTTAATTTGAATAAATGGATTTCAGAAGATTATTTAAGTTGAATTTAAATAATAAATGGTTAGTGTAAACTTTAATTTATAATCAAAATAGTTAAAGTGGTTTTAGTAATAATTCGTTTTAATTAACGTATGAAAATAGCATTCCGGGACATTGTCTCAGATTTTGACAAAACTAGTGGCACTGGATCCGTAATAATAAATTCTTGTATGTCGTCGAGTTTCATGACGATCGGACGTACTATGTGATTGTGCGAGCTCGAAATGCGTAAAAATTAATTACAGGAATTAATATAATATAATGGGATTAAAAAGCAAACTTCTGTATATGACCGAATTAGGTCTCGAGACTAGTTCCATTGTTTTCGGAATAGGGGTATTTAGTATAAAACACTAGTGAGCACGGCTCAATTGGAGTTCGAGATTTTTGAGGTGTTACTGCTTGATATTTTGAATATAATAATAAGCATCGACACTTCATAGCCATACCCTACCCTTACCTTCCACTATTCAACCCATTCTCTCCGTTGTTCAGACCCATGTCCTATGCCTACAGCCATACCCCGTCTCTTATATAAACTGCTCTGTCCCCTTTCATTTTTCATTTTTTGAGAATTTAAACAACCAAACCCAGCGATCCACAATCATCACAACCACTTCATGCATTACGGGCCTCGTCACTAACTAGAAAATTATAGAGCTAGAGAAGACAAAGGCATTCAAAGGTGAAGATCGACGATGGTGACTCGTGGCGGCGGCTAGGCGAGTTAAACGATAGCGGTGTTTATTCGTCAATTGCGGTAACGTGGAAGGTTATGGGCCCATGGACTTTGAAGTGAAAATGTAGAGGACGTTGAGAGCTACCTATGGTCGAAGTTTGGTGAGGTAACTCCTCCTGTGGCGGTGGTTGTAACGACCCACCTTTTTGGACAGTTTAAATCGACAATCAAACACACATGTCGATTCCAAACCATTCAAAATGGAGGATTGTTATGGGGTAAATAAGAAAAATAAGAAAGAAGGGAAAATAAAGGAAAGGAAACAACACGGAATCTCGCAGCGGAAAGATAAAATATAATAATCAAATAAACAGTTCATGAAGCTGTTTAATATACTTTTGATTATCATTTATACATCATTTATCAGAGTTATACATATACAACAGAACAAATAAAATAATGCAGCAGACAGCATGATGCAAGGATAATAATAGTAATAGTATAACAAATCTTCGTCTTCGTCCTCCAGAATAAATCTTCAATAAGCTGAAAAACTCAGGACTGACCCGAGCATAATGAAAGGACAAAACACTCGAGTCAGGACTAAAATATCCTTATGTAAGTCAAATCGATCGTAAATATATATGAGTGTGACGGCATCAGAGATGTTTACGGGATTTTACATCTCCTATCCAGTGTCACCGTGAGTGCAATAACTCAAGAGATGTTACGGGATTTTCCATCTCTTAAGGATCCGTGAAACTATCTACTATGTAGTAAAATACGCTATTATAATATGTCTACAGTAAAGTAAAAGTATTAAAATAGCGTTAAGGCGTTATCCATATCCCCCTTAACACATTTTATATATTCTTATAGTCTATACAGTACCGTAACCCCCCCGTAAACTGGAGGGCTATCAGAGGGCACTCCATAGGTATGGTACAAAACAAACTCGTAGAAGGCGCTCTAGGGCATTTGAACACGGCGCACGAGGAAATGCCATGGTAGATATACCATTTGCGGATCCGGACTGGTGGTGACGCATAACAGCTACTACCGCCTACCTCGGAACACACTCCCAAAACAAATCGAGGAGTGGCAACTAAAACAATCACAAAAGCAATAGACTGGTATCGAAGAAATGTGTCCGATCGGAGGAATGACCTCACTTGGCCCAGTGTGGCTCCTGATTTTAGTCACATCTAAACTGACTCACGGGAGTCAGGGTCACGTCATACCATATAGAATCGTCGCCAAACCATCATACTTCATTTCTGGAATCTCCACCACGTACACAGTTGTTAAAGTGGTTTTCGGTATCGACAGAGAGTATGCCCATATCCGATCCCGGTCTCTTTAACAACCAAACGCTTATTACACACCGGATGGTTCTTTTACATTATCAAAATCAATTCGTAATTGATATCAAAATATCATATTCGCTTCAAAAATCAAATCCATTTCAAAATCATCGTATCTACTCAAAATATACGATTCCATTTCAAAATCATTTCGCCTCAATATATCATTTCAATTTCAAAAATCGTTTCGAATCTCAATTTAGGTTATAACTTCAATTTAACCAAATTCGTATTTAAATCCACAATTTAAATATAAACATTTCACCTTATTGACCAGCTTGGATTTTTGGAAAATAGCTTAAATAATTAAAAATAGTTAAAATACTCTAAAATATTAAAGATAGATTTCAAAATATTTTTTAATTGATTTAATATAGTTAAATAGATTAAATATAATTAAACAGGTTAAATAGCTTTAAAATAGATTAAATATAATTAAAAATAAATTAAAATAAATTAAAATAGGTAAATTAGTTTAAAATAAATTAAATTGGGTTAAGTAGATTTAAAATAGATTAAAGTAAGTTAACATGATTTAAGCTAGGTTGAAATAATTTAATATAGTTAATATAGGTTAAAATAGCTTAACATAAAATAGATTCAGTATTTAAAATGGTTTATATAGCAATAACTTAGGAAAACCAAAATGAAATAGAAATAGCAATAGCAGCAATTTTAGTTAAATTCAAATTCCTGTTCGTTTTTAATTAAACCAAATCGCTATCGCGACGACTGCAACCAAAGTGAGTAAAACTCACCTCTCTGGCTCAGTTATATTTTTATATAAGTGGGAATAATTTATTTATAATGTTTGATGTTTATTTGGATGATATATGATATTATATATATATATATATATATATTAGTTGGTTTGGATATATTCCCACCGATTAGAGCGGATGAGATCATATTGCATTCCCGTGTAAGGGCGGATGACCCATTGCATACGAATCCCGCCTCGTAGCGGTTGATTTTATTTATTTGATTATATGCTGTCTGTGATGCAGGGGACAGGTTGGAGGGATCCAATAGGATTCCTCACCACTGTTGATTTATTTTCATATATATAATGGTATACGATGTTATGAATGCCATGATGATGTTTTTGATGTGATTTTACTTATTTTGTGCTATGGTAGCACTGGGCCTTGTTTTCGATATTTTGGAAATATTAAAATTGATGATTTTGAATTAAAAACTTTTACGAAGTGATTTTGGAAGTAAATATGTTTTAATGATGTTATCCCGCCTTTTGGCAAGGCCGTGACACCAAGAACTTGACTAGAGACCAATGACAGTTCGTCTTGGAGATCGGTTATACGCAGGCTCACTATGGATATCGACGAATTTTTTCGGATTCCGGATCGAGCTAAAATTGATATGACACGACAAGCGAAGCTATGAGAGCCAATGTTCCAAATTTCAAGTCAATCCGAGTTAATATGCTCAAGTTATGACCAATGCAAGATTGGACGAGAAACAGCCTCGGGTTCGAATCCATCAGGTGGCCGCTGTTCAAATCGATCGAGTTTGAATCCATCAGGGAAAGCTCTGTTCGACTCGATCGGTCAATGTACACTTCGTATCGATCGACTCCATATCCATCAGGAAGCAACCGTTCAACTAGATCGACTTCGCATCCATCGACAAGCCATAGTTTGACTCAATCATCCAATGTCCACTTCGCATCCATCCGAAAACTCCTACTTCGTATCCATCGGCAACAAACACTTTCATCTGTTTCGCATCGCTCAATCTTAAAAGATCTCTTCATATCGATCGATCACCAATCGATACGAAATGCCCGCCTCCCATCAATGCGAAGCAAAGCACAACAGTCAATACGAACCAAGGAGCTTTCATCGATACGAACTATGCAACCTCCGTCGATGCGAATAAGCCAACGTCCATCGATTCGAACTAGACTGTCTTCATCGATTCAAACTGGGTATGCTACAGATCGATGCGAAGGACGCACGCCACGTTAACCTGCTAGCGCGTGCCGCCATCGATTCGAAAACATCGAGTCAAAATGATCGATACGAACGAAACAGCCTGCCGAATATCACCATTTCGTATCAATCATATCTCTTAATCTACAAGTCCAAATGCTATGAAATTTTCACAGAAGCTTACGTGCATGCTAAAGAATGTCCACGCCAAATTTCGACTCCATTGGACACAATCTTGATCGATACGAAATCCGTTCGTATCGATCACAGATCGAGCCGAAACTTCACGGGCTTGGTCGCGCGGGCCTACTCACGTGCCAGAAGGAGTCTCCTGAGATCTAAGCGAAATATCAGCCTCCTTCACCTATGAAACGACCCGCAGTTCTGAACCCCTTGAATTGACACTATTCTCCAACATATCGACTCAAAGTGAACGGAAATACGAACCATTAGGGTTAAAGAAGAAAGAGGTAGAAGAAGAGAAAACAACACAACATCAGAATCTCACATACGCAGCGGAATAAATATAATAGATAATAACTGATCTTTACACAAAAGAAAACTATATCTGTTTTATACTTTACATCTTTAGAATACAACATCAGAGTTCAATGACATCTAACACACAACTGTAAAATAATCATTACATGTCCTTACAAAACTGAATACACGGTACACACAACACAGTAGAATATATATCAAGTACGAGTGATACGTCTCGCCATTCAGCTCGTCTTCTGAGCTTCATAGCATCCTATCCTGTATTTATAATACTCGGTCTGACCCGAGCATTATAATAAAATAACACCCGAGTCAGTCTGGAAAACCAACGTGAGAAAAACACACTCAATTGGATTATTAAAGTTTTCCAAACCCTTTGAAATCAAAGCATCTCGTAAGACCACGCCACAAATAAATATGTCGGGTTTTTACCTTACGATAGCTCAAACACTTTTTATCAAATCTGTCTGATATTATAATAGTGTCTATTGAAAGTACAATAGAATCTAGCTGAAATGCTTGCATCTCATGTTTCAGCAATAGTTGGGCACAATCAAAACCGTACAGGTGCTTATTGGAGATTGGATTCCATACAATGACTAGGCACTGGGGTACCACCTGTCACAGTACCTGGTCTAGATCAGTGTACCAAGGATCACGCCTGACCCCCTGCAACACAAGACCGGAACTACCAAAGGGTAATTCCGAGTAAGATCACCCCACGGTTGGCGCGACCAATCGCCACACAACCGAAATAAAAGGGACATCTAGACAGGAATGATCTCACCCTAATGGGCGCTACCCACATAGCCTTGCTACATAACCCCTGATTTTCAGTCATTCCTGGTTGATGAGGCTTGAGGCTAAGCGTTACCTTTTTAGAATGTTTTACTTAGAATGCCCACCGTCTACCTGACGATGTTCCGAAAGCATTCATCCATACAAGTCCATTCCGGGTTCGAACGGAACCGAAGGCACTACTCCTACTACATCCATTTTGGAATCACCCTCAGGATTAGTAGCGATTAGCCGTTGCACTTCACTGCTCCATCTTCGACTCCGAACTCATTTCCCCACGAAAACATACAAACCGGATCGAAGTGGTTTTCGGAAAATAAATCTCGATCCCGGTCTCTTCGAAACGATCAACGCATTGGCCAATATTGATAGTCGGTTATTTAACTATCAATTAACATTCACAAACACCCATCAAACAATAAATAATTCTCCAAATTATTTATTTACCATACAAATATCTTCACAAGATATATTTCCATTTCAGCCCTTTCGAAAAAGTTTCAAACCGTTCTTCTCTCATGGAATAAATTTCCAAAATATTTTCTATTTCCACTGAAATCACCAAGTACAAACACTTAGATTTTAAAATCATTTAAACCACTTAATTATAGAATATACTTTTAAACATTTAGATTTAAAACTACTTTAATACTTTATTTTATAAAAATATACACTTTAAGAATATTTAAAATAAAGCAACTTTATAAAATATAAACTAAATTTTTATCTTTTTAAAACATAATACCAAGTCACCTTTATATAATTACTCCTCAAAATAAATTTGAAATTTTTTTACTTTAAAGTTTAAACATTTAAAAATGATAGATTTTCCAAAACATACTTTTAAAACAACCTTGAAACTTTAACTTATACTTAAGAATTTGCTTTGAAAACGTACCAGGCTATCCAGGGAAATATATTTCTCTTTCACATCTTTAAAAATAAATCACTATTTATTTTTAATCACATTTACCCATTCCTTTTATAAATTCCCACCTTGAATTTATCCTTCCAAATATTCACTGATATATTACTTTCATTTTCATAAACCCAATTTATAAATTTCAAAATTTCAATTCCCTTTTAAAATTCAGGGTTTAAACATTTAAATCAATTTCCAAATTGATTTCCAATTTATTCATTTTGAAATTAATTTCCTTACTTTCTCCATTTATTTCAAATCCATTAACCACAGATTTTATTTCTTATTATGATTTTTAAAAAAAATTCTTTTTAACTGAGAATACTAATTTCAGATTCCCAACTTCCTTCCTTATCCCTTTTAAATAAATTCAAACCTTGAATTCAAAATAAATTCTTTATTTCTTTAAATAATAATGCTTGAGTTTTAATATTTATTATTTCTCGGTTATTTCAAAATTCCCTTTCCATACTCGGCATTTATTTACTAGAATTTAAAAATCTCTTTTATTCTTTCCAATTCATTCCTGAATTTATTCAAATTCTCTATTCATTCTCTACTTAAAAATCTTCTCTTATATTTCCTTTCCAAAAGTCTGATATATATATTTTTGGTAACCCAGTATATCCAAATATATTTAATTAACCCGTTGCATCCAACAATCCAATCATCAATATAATTCATCATGGGATATCAAATATTCATAACAGAGAATATTAACATTCTAAATAAATTTTTGAGGAATCCAGTTGGATCCCTCCAACCTGTTTCCCTACATCTACAGATGTTAGCACAATACCAATTCCACTTCGAGGTGGAATATCGCGGTATATGGGATTTATATAATATCATCCGCTATTATGCGGTGCATAGGGTCTCATCCGCTATATAATGTGGGAATATCAATTACTCCAATATATATACTACATATATATATATATATATCATCCAATAGATATCATAATTCATCAATCAACATTCAATGATTTAAATTTAATCATTTAAATCTAAATGAGGTTAACCAAATGAGTGAGAAAATCTCACCTTTATTTTTGTTTGCGATCCACTTCAATCTCGTCTTGATTTCACGATGACTTTAGACCTTGTATAAACATTTTAGGGTTTATTAACACTAGAAATAAATCAAACAATCAATTACCATTTTAATAAATTTACTTAACTAACTTTAAAACTAATAATTTCCATTTTCAAAATCTTTTCTATATACATATTTACTGTTTATCTATGTGTATTAAAATAGGTATGTATATCTTTTTATATAGATATATTTTTATTTATATATTTTTGTTTTACTGTAAAGCTTTCTTCCTTCAACATATATATACTTTTGTAAAAACAGTACTATCCTCCTTTTCTTTTCTTTTCTTTTATAAAAACTTTACCTTACTGTAAAAATATTTTTTTCCTTTACCGTATACATACATAAAAAAATAAACTGCACACATAAATATATATATATATATATAGTTTTTGTAAAATAAAATTTAGAGTTTACTTTACTGCTATATATATATTCACTGTAATATGTGTATAAATCTATGAATTGAAGACAATAACTGTTTTTTTATAAACCTTACTGTAAAATTAAATGATGTGATATATATTTTCCTTTTACTGTTGTATATATACATATATACATATATATATAAAATATAAAACTCATACCTTACTGCTCCTACCTGCGGCTATCGCCCACGCTCCGTCGCACTCGACGTCAGACCAAAAGCAGTCGCCGCCCTCGATCTGACAAATCGCACCCCCCCAACGCGTCGCACACGACCAACAACAGCGACGACGTCGCTCTCCTCTACGAATTCGAACATAGCATCGCGACTTCAACCCTCCCATACGAACCAAGAACCCACGGTTGCCCCCCTACTCGACTGGACGAAGCTCGCCTGGACGCGTCACCCCCGCCGTTGCCTAGTTCGCATGCGAACTCTAGCAACTCCGAGCCCAAATCCCCAAATCACCTCGCGCGCGCGATACTTCCCTTTTGAAGTCGATTTCGATTCGATTTTGAATATGGGTAATGTCAAATATCATTCGCTTTGGATACGAACGAAGGAAAGTGAATTTGAAGAAGGAAAGGGATCGAAGATTGTAAACAGAGGAGCCATTTATCTTGCTTTTTCGTTTGTAATTTTTTTTTATCTGCGATTTGAAATGAAGTGGAAGGGAAAGAAAGACGGGATATAAAGTTGATGGAGGCGTGTTGGAGAAGGTTAGCTACAGTGGTTTTGAAATGAAAGGAAAAAGTTATGACGTGAAATAATTTCAGCTGAAGTTGACCAGGATATAAATATATATTTTTAAATTAAATTCAAATCATCTCGATGAATGCAACACAAAATCTTGATCTCCTATCAAGGTGTGCCGCTAGGCGTTTATAATGTTATACCCCTATTTCGAACGCAGTGGAAAAGGTTTCGAGTCCTAATTCGATCGTATGGAGAAGATAGCTTTTTGGATTGGCTATTTAATTTAAGTTCGATAAATTATTTCTAGGCGTTTATATCCTGTACGATCACACGATGACTCCGAAAGCTACGAAATTTGAAATCCGATAATAATACAATATTACGGATCCAATGGAACTGGTTTCGTCGAAATCCGAGACTGTGTCTCAGAAGGCTATTTTTGAATATCAATTTAACCAATATATTTTTAAAACTGAAAAAAAACACATTTAAATTCAATTTTAAAAGTTCTATCACCTTCAGTATTGTCAATGTAAATTTTCCAAGCCTTCAAATTATTTTTAACAGGCTTAAAACTGAAGATTCAATATTTTACCCAACTTTCAATTATTAAGTTCAATAATTTAATTGCCAAAAATATAGTGGTATTTGAAATTCAAGTAAAAAATTAACTTTTAAATATTTAAAATCAATTAAATATTCAAATTTCAAATATCCAAAATCTCGGGTTGTCACATTCCTCCCCCCTTAAAAGAATTTCGTCCCCGAAATTACTGGTTAAGAAGAATGGTCCATAACCCGTTCACTCACTTCCCAAAACCAAACAGTTTTCAATGGCTTCCAAAATATTTTTTTTATTAAGACACACTAACCCTCTTTCTAACTTTCCAAACTTATCCATAAGTCCCAAACAATATTACTCACTTATCAATTCAAATTTAAATTTGAAACCAAATTTTGAATTATCAATTTTGTTTTACAAAAATTTCTAACTCCCAAAATTTTCGAAAATTTTTGGTAGAGTCTCCTTTGTACGGAGGAGCTTTTGCAATTTGACAAGAAATATAAATATATATATACATCGACCCATACGGTCGGAAAACAAAAACAGTTCATATTTCCTATTTTTATTGCGTAGGCGTACCTCTATTTAGCATTTTTAAACAAGCGGCTTATTTATTTAGCTATTTGCGCAACCAAAATCCCGCTAAACGGCCTCCCAGTACCTATACTTACTCAATTAAAACATGTAAGTGTGAAATATATGCAATTTGTTAACATTTCACTAACTTTCAATAGCTAAACACATGCATTTCACTTATATTTACATAGCTAAAACATGGATTCTATAAACACTGCATGTTAAATACTTCCATAAGCACATATGTAATGTTTCGACACTTATTTCAATTACTTTCAGTCGATTCTCAAACCCTTCTATTCAATTTAAGTGATTTGCAACTCACTTGCTTGCATACAATTCATTTTCAAACGAAACGAACTCATGTTCATTTCAATTGATTCAAAAATCAATTTTTTTATTTACTTCTATCAATTCATAGAAATTTATTGAATCTCGTTTACGACAATCGAAAATAAATTTCTATGCAACTTCGACGATATTCACTAAATAGAATATCCATTTTAACTTTTAACTACTTCCAATTGATTCCAACTTATTTTATATTTAATTCCATCTCATTTCTAATTTATTCACCAACCAAACACTTGCATTTCATTTCATTTGAACCCATTTTATTACACTTGAAGACATACCATTCTAATATATTAATAACCATTTAACATATTTACTTAAGCCGAACTTTCATTCAATTATTTGCTTAAGTTAATTTATTTACTTCAAATGATTCCAACTTCATTACCTAAGTTCATTTCTAATTTAATTTGATTCTCACCAAATTCAATTACCCCGTTCTCTTTATCCATTTTAATTCTAATCCCATTCTCAATTTGTTACATAATATCCAAGTCCATATTTAATTCATTTACACTTGAATTGGATTTATTTGCAACTCCCATCATTTCTGTTTTAATCCAATTCCATTTTATTCGGCACGACTTAAATTCACTTACAATACTCGTTCAATATTATTTATAACTCAAATTCTACTTCTACCATTCACTTTTAATTTCAATTCCAATTCTATTAGCTCAGAATTCAACTTCTTTTTAACCAATTTAAATCTCATTAACATATTCAATCAACTAATTTATTCCAAATTAGTTCACTCCCACTTTCAATTCAATATTTGATTTTTATCTTCAAAAATCACTTTATTACTTTACTTGAATTCCTATTTTATAATTCAAGATTGGATTTTTTTTCATTCACCAAAAGATCAAACAATTCTATTTTGGGTTTTCTTTCACTCTTTAAATTTATAAGTCACACAATTATCTATATTCACACTTCATCCATTTACAATCAATCCCATTCACATTCTACTTTTAATTCGGGATTATATATTTTTACTTAGCCAAGTATATATTTTTATTTCAATGCTTTTAACCTTTATGGGCTATTTTCAATTCATTCATTCCAATACAATTCTTATTCAACTTACTTTTACTTATTAAAGTAAGAATTTAATTCCACTCAATATTATCTATAATTCAACTGAATTTTATTTCAATTCAATTTTATTTAACTTAACTTCAGTTATACTATTCTTTTTAATCCACCAATTCACTTGTATTTAAATTAAGTAAGGACTTATTTTCTCTTAATATCATTTACATCTCAATTCATTTCAATACGATTTCAACAATTCAAAAACAACTGGATTTATATTTCAATTTAATTCAACTTACTTCCATTCACTTAGCTTAAATTGACTTCAATTCAACTCTTCTCCATCTATTTAGCTTAAGTTAATTCCAATTCAATTAAATTTTATTTCTTTCAAATCACCATCAATTAAATTTTCCACAATTTAATTTCTCCAAATTAAATTTGTTTAACTTTTCCACTTAAAATTTTTATTCCAACATTCAAAGTTCATATTTTCCTTCCTTATTTAAAAATCATTTCAATTTATAGGCTTATAACTTATCCCTGATGATTTCCAATTTTAAATAAGAATTCCAACTTATATTCATTTTCAAACTCTCCGGAACTTAGACTTTCAGCTTCCAGTTTTAAATTCAGTTTTAATTACAATCCATTTGTACACTTATACAAATTCTCATATTAGTCATATAAACTATTTCAGATTTTATAATCTTGTTTGACTACGATATTATCATCCAAACACTTCAATTTTTTATATAATAATTCAGAAAATTATTTCTTTATATATCAAAATATATTTTGGGTAAAATTATTTCATTCACCCGCTTTCGAAAATAATATTGTGTCGAATTGTTCTATTCAAGTGTTTAGAAACCCCTTCGATACAGTTGTCCAGACTGTGCCGACGAAGGTTCATATGCCACTCAATAAATCAATCAACACAATATAAAACCATTTTATTCACTAACAAATACGCGCTCATATCTATTATTACACTCAAACTCATTCTAGAGTACTACTGACTCTATCTCTAATGAGTAATCCCCACCAGAGCCTAGGTTCTCGCTTAACCTGGCTCTGATACCAACTGAAACGACCCACAGTTCCGAACCCCTTGAATCGACACTATTCTCCAACATATCGACTCAAAGTGAACGGAAATACGAACCATTAGGGTTAAAGAAGAAAGAGGTAGAAGAAGCGAAAACAACACAACATCAGAATCTCACATACGCAGCGGAATAAATATAATAGATAATAATCGATCTTTACACAAAAGAAAACTATATCTGTTTTATACTTTACATCTTTAGAATACAACATCAGAGTTCAATGACATCAAACACACAACTGTAAAATAATCATTACATGTCCTTACAAAACTGAATACACGGTACACACAACACAGTAGAATATATATCAAGTACGAGTGATACGTCTCGCCATCCAGCTCGCCTCCTGAGCTTTACAGCATCCTATCATGTATCTATAATACTCGGTCTGACCCGAGCATTATAATAAAATAACACCCGAGTCAGTCTGGAAAACCAGCGTGAGAAAAACACACTCAATTGGATTATTAAAGTTTTCCATACCCTTTCAAATCAAAGCATCTCATAAGACCACACCACAAATAAATATGTCGGGTTTTTACCTTACGATAGCCAAAACACTTTTTATCAAATCCGTCTGATATTATAATAGTGTCTATTGAAAGTAAAATAGAATTAGATGAAATGCTTGCATCTCACGTTTCAGCAATAGTTGGGCACAATCAAAACCGTACAGGCGCTTATTGGAGATTGGATTCCATACAATGACTAGGCACTGGGGTACCATCTATCACAGTACCTGGTCTAGATCGGTGTACTGAGGATCATGCCCGACCCCCTACAACACAAGACCGGAACTACCTAAGGGTAATTCCGAGTAAGATCACCCCACGGTTGGCGCGACCAACCGCCACACAGCCGAAATAAAAGGGACATCTAGACAGGAATGATCTCACCCTAATGGGCGCTACCCACATAGCCTTGCTACATAACCCCTGATTTTCAGTCATTCCCGGTTGATGAGGCTTGAGGCTAAGCGTTACCTTTTTAGAATGTTTTACTTAGAATGCCCACCGTCCACCTGACGATGTTTCGAAAGCATTCATCCATACAAGTCCGTTCCGGGTTCGAACGGAACCGAAGGCACTACTCCTACTACATCCATTTTGGAATCACCCTCAGGATTAGTAGCGATTAGCCCTTGCACTTCACTGCTCCATCTTCGACTCCGAACTCATTTCCCTACGAAAACGTACAAACCGGATCGAAGTGGTTTTCGAAAAATAAATCCCAATCCCGGTCTCTTCGAAACGATCAGCGCATTGGCCAATATTGATATTCGGTTATTTAACTATCAATTAACATTCACAAACACCCATCAAACAATAAATAATTCTCCAAATTATTTATTTACCTTACAAATATCTTCGCAAGATATATTTCCATTTCAGCCCTTTCGAAACAGTTTCAAACCGTTCTTCTCTCATGGAATAAATTTCCCAAATATTTTCTATTTCCACTGAAATCACCAAGTACAAACACTTAGATTTTAAAATCATTTAAACCACTTAATTATAGAATATACTTTTAAACATTTAGATTTAAAACTACTTTAATACTTTATTTTATAAAAATATACACTTTAAGAATATTTAAAATAAAGCTACTTTATAAAATATAAACTAAAATTTTATCTTTTTAAAACATAATACCAAGTCACCTTTATATAATTACTCCTCAAATAAATTTGAAATTTTTTTACTTTAAAGTTTAAACATTTAAAAATGATAGATTTTCCAAAACATACTTTTAAAACAACCTTGAAACTTTAACTTATACTTAAGAATTTGCTTTGAAAACGTACCAGGCTATCCAGGGAAATATATTTCTCTTTCACATCTTTAAAAATAAATCACTATTTATTTTTAATCACATTTACCCATTCCTTTTATAAATTCCCACCTTGAATTTATCCTTCCAAATATTCACTGATATATTACTTTCACTTTCATAAACCCAATTTATAAATTTCAAAATTTCAATTCCCTTTTAAATTCAGGGTTTAAACACTTAAATCAATTTCCAAATTGATTTCCAATTTATTCATTTTGAAATAAATTTCCTTACTTTCTCCATTTATTTCAAATCCATTAACCTCGGATTTTATTTCTTATTATGATTTAAAAAAAATTCTTTTTAACTGAGAATACTAATTTCATATTCCCAACTTCCTTCCTTATCCCTTTTAAATAAATTCAAACCTTGAATTCAAAATAAATTCTTTATTTCTTTAAATAATAATGCTTGAGTTTTAAAATTCATTATTTCTCGGTTATTTCAAAATTCCATTTCCATACTTGACATTTATTTACTAGAATTTAAAAATCTCTTTTATTCTTTCCAATTCATTCTTGAATTTATTCAAATTCTCTATTAATTCTCTACTTAAAAATCTTCTCTTATATTTCATTTCCAAAAGTCCGATATATATATTTTTGGTAACCCAGTATATCCAAATATATTTAATTAACCTGTTGCATCCAACAATCCAATCATCAATATAATTCATCATGGGATATCAAATATTCATAATAGAGAATATTAACATTCTAAATAAATTTTTGAGGAATCCAGTTGGATCCCTCTAACCTGTTTCCCTGCATCCACAGATGTTAGCACAATACCAATTCCACTTCGAGGTGGAATATCGCGGTATATGGGATTTATATAATATCATCCGTTATTATGCGGCGCATAGGGTCTCATCCGCTATATAATGCGGGAATATCAATTACTCCAATATATATACTACTATATATATATCATCCAATAGATATCATAATTCATCAATCAACATTCAAAGATTTAAATTTAATCATTTAAATCTAAATGAGGTTAACCAAATGAGTGAGAAAATCTCACCTTTATTTTTGTTTGCGATCCACTTCAATCTCGTCTTAATTTCACAATGACTTTAGACCTTGTATAAACATTTTAGGGTTTATTAACACTTGAAATAAATCAAACAATCAATTACCATTTTAATAAATTCACTTAACTAACTTTTTAACTAATAATTTCCATTTTCAAAATCTTTTCTATATATATTTACTGTTTATCTATGTGTATTAAAATAGGTATGTATATCTTTTTATATAGATATATTTTTATTTATATATTTTTGTTATACTATAAAGCTTTCTTCCTTCAACATATATATACTTTTGTAAAAACAGTACTATCCTCCTTTTCCTTTCTTTTTTTATAAAAACTTTACCTTACTGTAAAAATATTTTTTTCCTTTACCGTATACATACATAAAAAAATAAACTGCACACATAAATATATATGTATATATATAGTTTTTGTAAAATAAAATTCAGAGTTTACTTTACTGCTAATATATATTTTTTCACTGTAATATGTTTATAAATCTATGAATTGAAGACAATAACTGTTTTTTTTTATAAACCTTACTGTAAAATTAAATGATGTGATATATATTTTCCTTTTACTGTTGTATATATACATATATACATATATATAAAATATAAAACTCATACCTTACTGCTCCTACCCGCGGCTATCGCCCACGCTCCGTCGCACTCGACGTCAGACCAAAAGCAGTCGCCGCCCTCGATCTGACAAATCGCACCCCTCCAACGCGTCGCACACGACCAAAAGCAGTGACGACGTCGCTCTCCTCTACGAATTCGAACACAGCATCGCGACTTCAACCCTCCCACGCGAACAACGAACCCACGGTTGCCCCCTACTCGACTGGACGAAGCTCGCCTGGACGCGTCACCCCCGCCGTTGCCTAGTTCGCATGCGAACTCTAGCAACTCCGAGCCTAAATCCCCAAATCACCTCGCGTGCGCGATACTTCCCTGTCGAAGTCGATTTCGATTCGATTTGGAATATGGGTAAAGTCAAATATCGTTCGCTTTGGATACGAACGAAGGAAAGTGAATTTGAATAAGGAAAGGGATCGAAGATTGTAAACAGAGGAGCCATTTATCTTTCTTTTTCGTTTGTAAACTTTTTTTTTATCTACGATTTGAAATGAAGTGAAAGGGAAAGAAAGACGGATATAAAGTTGATGGAGGTGTGTTGGAGAAGGTTAGCTACAGTGGTTTTGAAATGAAAGGAAAAAGTTATGACGTGAAATAATTTCAGCTGAAGTTGACCAGGATATAAATATATATTTTTAAATTAAATTCAAATCGTCTCGATGAATGCAACACAAAATCTTGATCTCCTATCAAGGCATGCCTCTAGGCGTTTATAATGTTATACCCCTATTTCGAACGCAGTGGAAAAGGTTTCGAGTCCTAATTCGATCATATGGAGAAGATAGCTTTTTGGATTGGCTATTTAATTTAAGTTCGATAAATTATTTCTAGGCGTTTATATCCTGTACGATCACACGATGACTCTGAAAGCTACGAGATTTGAAATCCGATAATAATACAATATTACAGATCCAATGGAACTTGTTTCGTCGAAATCCGAGACTGTGTCTCGGAAGGCTATTTTTGAATATCAATTTAACCAATATATTTTTAAAACTGAACAAAACGCATTTAAATTCAATTTTAGAAGTTCTATCATCTTCAGTATTGTCAATGTAAATTTTCCAAACCTTCAAATTATTTTTAACAGGCTTAAAACTGAAGATTCAATATTTTACCCAACTTTCAATTATTAAATTCAATAATTTAATTGCCAAATAAATAGTGGTATTTGAAATTCAAGTCAAAAATTAACTTTTAAATATTTAAAATCAATTAAATATTCAAATTTCAAATATCCAAAATCTCGGGTCGTCGCAACCTATAAATAGAGCCCCAGGGCATAGAGAAAAGGGGATCTTCTTCTTCTATGAATTCGCAAACGCCCAGACGCTGCCGGATCCAGTTCTAAACCCCATTGCTGCTGCTGCTAACGAATTTGACTGCTGTAAATCATTGTTATCTGTTGTAACCCGCTGAAATCAATTGTAATTGTCAAAGAAACATCAATAAAGTGATCAACTTCATAGTGGACGTAGGCAACACGCCGAACCACTCTAAATTCTTATGTTTATGTGCGTCCTTATTACTTTCATTATCTATTTTTGGAGTTTTTGTTAGATAATCCTCTTTTTCCATTTAATTTCTTCATTTTATCTCTTCAAAAACTTCCAAAGAGTGTTGTGCCCAATTTTGGTACAAACACTTTGGTGCTTTCACTGAGAACAAACCCAATTTTTCTCCTGCTCCTTGGATCTCCTATCGATACCGGATTGCATAAATCCAAGAAGAAGATCCAGATCTCAATTCTTAAAGCCCTTCCATTCTATTCAGATTTGCATCAGATCTAGGAAAGGACTTTCATCAATTCATCATGGTAAGTACACGAACTACCTCCACTGCTGCTGATCAGGGAGGACGGGACAGGCAGAATCCCGCACAATTGCCTCCATCAAACCAAGATGTCGCCGGACCTTCAGATCCATCAGGCCCGGTTACCATACAAGAGTTTCGAATATTGCTTCAAGAGTTGACCCAGAGTCGGCAACAGCTAACTAAACAACTGCGCGCCAACACAGAGCTGACCAACCAGCTGAATCGCCAAAGGCACAGAAGATCCAGAAAAGATCAAGGTTCTTATTCTTCCACAGAGAGTTTCGCCTCATCTGACGGTCATCATCGAACCACACGCCCACGGATGGATGTAAGCTACACTCAGGCCACAGGACACCAGCCTGCTTCGAATCTTGGACAACCCAAAACTGGACCATCCACTAGTCACCGTACAGGACCTTCTTCCCGAGGACGTACTGCTCCTTATCATGTCACAGGCAACCTCGCTACCACCACCACTTCCGAACAAGGAGGTGATGCTAGAAATCAAGCTGATCCTCATCGTAACCAACGAGAGCAGACTCCAGAACCTTATGTCCCAGAAAGTGTTGAACCAAGGAGGCGAGACACGAACCATCGACCGCGTCCGGTCCAGACTCGTGCTGTGGAACCCGACCACACCTTGGCACAGCATGCTCCTAATATCCGGATGCCGGATATACCAACAATGATTCGTCAAATGATCCGTGAAAGTCAGGGTCTCACTAATGATGACTGGGGAATCTCCTGGAGTCATACCCCTTTCACCGATGACATATTGTATGCTGAACCACCTCGGCGCTTCAGGATGCCAACTTTGCCAGTATATGAAGGAAGTTCTGATCCCAATCAACATATCTTGAAATACGAATGGCTGATGAATGCTGCGAGAGCTGATGATGCAGTAAAATGTCAAAGTTTCCCCATTTCCCTGGGGGGCATGCAACTATGTGGTTTACTCGTTTGCCACCGCGATCTATTTCTAATTTTGACCAGATGGCCACCAAGTTTGTTGAACAATTCTGTATGCATGTAGCGAGGCCTAAAGATGTTAACACTTTGTCTAGTGTTACTCAAGCTCCCGGAGAAACACTTAGACGTTACTTAGAGCGATTCCATGCAGAAATAAGCAATCCCAATAACAACTCTATCTTGATGGCTTTGACTAAGGGGATTGATCCTGATTCCGAGTTCGGAAATTGGTTAGTTGGAAAACCACATGCGTCATAGGACCGTTTCTATTCCAAGGCAGCCCAATTCTTGAGAAGGGAGGATGCAAAACAGTCTAGGAAGCAGGATGACGCAGGGCCCAACATCGAAGGAATTCAGAGTAACATCGTTGTTAAACAATCCGGAGAGAGTTCTGGAAAATTTCAGTTGAACATACAAAATAAACAGAATCAGCAGAGGGATAGTGGAAATCAAGGAAAAAAACGAGATCAGAATCGTGGCCAACGACGTAGAGCTCCCATGTATGATAGTTATACTCCATTGAACACGTCATTGGAAAATGTGTATTTGCAGACTTGTAACACCATGCAATACAAGAAGCCTGCCCCGAAACCATCAACGGAAAGACAAGTCCAAACAGGAAAGTTTTGCAGATTCCACGAAAGTTATGGCCATAATACGAACGAGTGCCGTCATTTACAAAATCTCATTGAGAAACTGATACGTGAACGGAAGTTGGATCAGTATGTGCGAGCGCCGCAGTCAGGTAGTGCGAGCCCATCGAATCAGAATCATGCGCCAAATCAGGAAAGGCAGGAGGAACCCGCTCGTACTGGTGGGAGGTTGGTTATTAATACAATAAGTGGTGGTCCTAATCCAGCAGACCGAAGCTGGAAGGAAATGGAGTCATATGCTAGCTCTATCAGGCATGCGGACTTCGAGTGCTATAGTAATTTTAATGAAGGGGCTCCGGCCAAACAACAGAACACGATAACATATGACATCGTGTTCAGAAACAGAGACACTGATAAAGTCAAAGCCCCCACTATCAATCCATTGGTCATCTCAGCTCAAGTAGGTCCTTCTTGGATGAAGAGGATCTTAGTTACAATGGAAGCTTTGTGAATATTTTGTTTAAGCGAGCTTATGATCAAATGAGAATGGAAGCCAAGGACTTGAAGCCTTGTCAATCCCAAATCCATGGTTTTAATGGAAGTGCTACTATACCCACTGGAGTGGTGGAACTGCCAGTGGAGTTGGGAGTTGGAGAGCGCCGGAGAGTACGGATGTTACAGTTCGTTGTTTTGGACATAGACTCCCCTTATAATGCTTTCTTGGGCCGACCGGCCCTCGCCGAATTCAGGGCAGCCATTGCCCCGTGGTGTTTGACCTTAAAGTTCCCTACTGATCATGGAGTGGGGATCATTCAGGGAGATCAGGCTGCTGGAAGAGCCTGTTATGTCGCAGAGCTGCGGGAGGCACAGCGAAAGGAGAAAGGAAAGGGAGTAGAGGAATCTCTCTGCGTCCGCTTTGCTGATAATTGACAATTAACGCCCGGGTCTAGGCCCGGGCACCCTAGCCAATTCCAAAGGGATCTTGACCCAAGAAAAACTAAAGACCAAGGAGAATCTAAAGAAAGTCAAGCATCCCCGGCCGAACTGACGATTGACGTCCCAATTGACGATGACGATGATTCGAAAATGATAAAGATTGGGTCTCAGCTAAGCCAGCAAACTCAAGAGGAATTGGTTGAATTTCTACGGGCGAATCTTGACGTATTCGCTTGGACGAATTCTGACATGTGTGGGATCTCGCCGGATGTCGCGAGCCACACTCTGAATATTGACCCGCGGCATGTCCCGGTCAAACAGAAAAGGCATGGTATGGATCCAAAGAGATATGCCGCCCTTAAAGAAGAAGTAGAAAAGCTTAAAGCGAACGGGTTCATTCGAGATGCGCTATATCCTGAATGGGTGTCGAATCTCGTGCTCGTCCGAAAGCCGAACGGAAAATGGAGAACATGTGTCGATTACTCCGATCTGAATAAAGCTTGTCCCAAAGACAGTTTCCCGCTTCCCAGAATTGATCAGCTAGTAGATTCAACAGCCGGGCATGAGCTCTTATCCTTCATGGATGCGTATTCCGGCTACAATCAGATACCAATGCATTTACCTAATCAAGAACATACCAGCTTCGTAACAAATCTGGGACTTTATTGCTACAAAGTTATGCCATTCGGACTCAAGAATGCCAGGGCTACGTATCAACGATTGGTCAATCGGATGTTTGCCAATCAAATCGGGAAAACAATGGAAGTATATGTAGACGACATGCTTGTGAAGTCACGATTTTCCACTGACCATATTAAAGACCTGGAAACTATATTCAACATACCTCAAGAATACAGAATGAAGCTCAATCCACTGAAATGTCATTTTGGAGTTGCATCCGGAAAATTCCTTGGGTTTATCGTCAATGCTCGGGGAATCGAAGCTAATCCTGAAAAGATTTGGGCAATCAGAAATCTTGAGACTCCGAAAACCATAAAGCAAGTCCAGAGTCTCAATGGGAAAGTAGCAGCATTGAGTAGGTTCATTTCAAAGTCCACTAACAAATGCATTCCCTTCTTCGATTTGATCCGAAAAGGAAAATGAAACTTTGAATAGACCACGGAGTGTGAGGGCGCTTTCCAAGCACTAGTTCAGCATCTATCCACACCACCTATCCTGTCAAAGCCTATTGATCATGAGAAGTTGTACATATACTTGGCGATATCAGAAAACGCTATCAGCGCTGCTTTAATTCGAGAGGAAGACAAGATACAGAAGCCATTGTACTACGTCAGCAAACGATTGACTGGAGCTGAAAGAAATTATCCGAAGCTAGAGAAGTTGGCTTATTGCCTTGTAATTGCATCAAGAAAACTCCGACCATATTTTCAGGCACATCCTATTATTGTTTACACCGACCAGCCATTACGACAGGTCCTTACGCGGCCTGAGACGTCTGGTAGGTTACTCAAGTGGAACATCGAACTGAGCCAATTTGATATTACTTACACTCCAAGACGAGCCATTCAAGGACAAGTCCTAGCCGATTTTATAGCTGAATTTACCGTTCCAGAGGACTTGCCTGAAACTAGTGAATCTCCCGAATATGTCTGGAAGCTGTATACCGATGGTGCATCAAACGACCGGTGTTCGGGCGCTGGTGTTGTACTTGAAACTCCCGAAGGCCGATCTATATGTTATGCTTTGAAGTTCGATTTTCATGCAACCAACAATGAAGCTGAATATGAAGCCCTCTTAGCTGGACTAAAGCTTGCCAGAGATTTGAGAATTATCGCTGTGGAAATTTATTGTGATTCACAGTTAGATGTGTGTCAAGTACGGGGAGAGTATCAAGCGAGAGATCGAAGGCTGGCTGCTTACTTAGCTCGAGTTCAGGAAATACTGAATCAGTTTGATTATTATGCCATTTATTGTATACCTGGAGAACGCAACCAAAAAGCCGATTCATTGGCAAAGCTAGCCAGCACAGGTGAAGCTCAGCAAATGGGACTCGTTCCCGTAGAGACGTTATCTTCTCCAAGCATTGACCGGGCAGAAATAGACTGGGTATGCGATACCGTCCCCGAGAAGGATACATGGATGACTCCACTCAGAAATTACATTGAGCACGGAATCCTGCCGGAGCGCAGGAGTGAAAAGAGGCAAGTCCTTCGGAAGGCCTCACGATTCACCATCCAGAATGGAATCATGTACAGAAGAGGGTACTCTGTTCTTCTACTCCGGTGTATTGCTCACGATGAAATTAAACGAGTATTGCACGAAGTACACGAGGGAGAATGCGGCGATCACACCGTGGGGCAAGCACTTGCCCAGAAAATACTTTGATATGGATATTACTGGCCTATTGTGAATCGCGATGCGTCGGATTATGCAAAAAAATGTGATAGGTGTCAGAAGCATGCTCGAATTCCTAGAGCCCCGCCTACCGAGATAACACAAATGGTCAGCCCATGGCCGTTTGCGATGTGGGGCATCGACGTCATTGGTACTTTACCTCTGGCAAAAGGTGGTGCGAAGTACGCCATCGTCGCAGTTGATTACTTTACAAAGTGGGCTGAAGCCGAACCTCTTGATACCATAACAACGAAAAAAGTAATCAACTTTGTAGTTCGCAACATTATTTGTCGATTCGGTCTCCCACACACCATTATTACTGACAACGGGACCCAATTCGACAGTGCTAAGTTTAAAGATTTTTGCAAACGATTTCACATTCAAAAGAAATTCTCTCCAGTTGCGCACCCTCAAGCGAACGGGTAGATCGAAGCAGTCAATAAAGTTATAAAGTCCATTCTGAAGAAACGACTGGAAAAGGTCGGGGGCAAGTGGGTCGATGAACTTCCTATGGCCTTGTGGGCTTACCGAACAACCCACAAGTCCACGACCGGTCACACTCCATTCTCTCTCTCTTATGGTTCAGAAGTCGTTATTCCAGTCGAGCTAGAAGTACCTTCTCATCGTGTGACATACTACGATCCGAAGACTAATGCTATATTACTTGCTGAATCTCTCGATTTACTAGATGAGAAGCGTGAAGAGGCTGACTTGAGGGCGGTCGCGCATCGAAGTCGAGTCGCCCGATTGTACAACGCCAAGGTCCGCCCGTGAACCTTTGAACTAGGCGATCTCGTCCTGAAAGAATCTATCCGGTTCCCTCGCATATGAAGCCGACATGGGAAGGACCGTATGTCATTGAACGAAGGCTCGGAGATGGCACATTCAAATTATCGACTGTTGATGTTCTTACTTTGCCAAGAGCCTGGAATAGCGAGAGTCTTCATCGCTACTACACATAACAGGCTATGTTATTTCATTTAGTTTCTTTTCCATTTTTTGCAATTTGTTTCTGCATTTCGGAATTAGAATTTGTAATAAGGCAACTGACTTTGCCATATTTTCTTATTTCAGCAATAAAATGCAATCTCTTCGAGCCAGAGCTGTGATTTACTTGAAATGCTTCATATGATCATCACTATGCACGGAGAGCTAAGTTTCACAATACGGTGGGATTTATTCAAATGAGGAGTGACTGTGATGCAACCGGCCACTCGCTAAGAGAAACCCGAGCTCGGGGACAAGCCATCACATCAAAGTCAAAAACGGATTGATACACGACAATCCCTCACTTAATTCCAGATTCCCAGAGTGCGAACTGGAGTATAAAAATACGTCTACGAAGAGGGTGGATCCGTCCGCCTAACGACTTCGTTCGTATCTGCACCAAGTTTGAGGAGGGTGGACCCGTCCATCTAACGACCTCACTTGTTAACTCAGGGTGGATGTGATCTGACCATCCACGATCCTGATACACCTTTTGTTCCCAGAGTGCGAGCGAAATCCAAAAACATACAGCAGATGTGACTGACCATCTGCTTACCAACTCCGAACTCCCAGAGTGCGAGTCGGAGTATAAACATCAACTCCGGATTCCCAGAGTGCGAAACGGAGTATAAACATCAACTCTGGATTCCCAGAGTGCGAAACAGAGTATAAACATCAACTTCAAATTCCCATAGCGCAAATTGAAGTATAAATATCAACTCCGAGCTTCTAGAGTGCGAGTCAGAGTATAAATGTCGATTTCGAGTCCCAGAACGCAGACGTATGATTTAAACTTAAGCCGGCGTGACAAACCGCCAGTAAGCAAATGAGAATCCTCGGAGTGCGGGCATGATCATCGATGATCGAACAAGTATTGATGAATCACTCAATCTTCGCTTGTCTCAGACAACCGTACGGAGGCATTAGACTCAGCATGTTATAAGTGAGGAGCGATCGTTGACCGATGTTCTACAACTCACCCCCAAGACTAGGGGGCAGGACTTAAGCATCAGCCATTAACTAAAGCGGTGCGACGTCAAGATTCAACTCACTTCCTGGTCGCAAACCATGTCCACAGTTTCCGGACCTAGAAAACGAAAAACAAACTTGACTCAAAACATAAAAACTTCACAAGTGCACTTCAGATATTGAAACACTTAGGCAAATACGCAATGACTGAAAAGAAGCCAAAAAAGAGAAGTTTCATTTCTATTGTTTGTAAAAGAAGTTCGTTTACAAGTTTGTTCCAAAAAATTCCTACTAGCAGGGGCCGAACCCGCATCTATACACGGCCAACAAAATGAAAGTCAAAATGAACCCAGGAAGCATGTCTAATCTTTCTTCTTCCTCGGCTTCCTTTTTGGTGTAAACCCGCTGGAGCCGCCAATACCTTTCCTCTTTTAGCCTTTGCCTTTAGGTGGGCGGTCTCCAGGCGGGGGCTTGATTTCGACATCCTCCTCCGAGCTCGAATGAACGGGGATGCTCCCTGCCGGCGGAGTCGGAGGGACAGGATCAAATGTGGAAGATGGAATGGCCGCACTAGTGTCGGAAAATGTACCGCCGGGCAATATCATTCTAAGCGGAGCTGGACCAAGTGCCGCCATCCCACCTCCAAAACTGCCACCATGAGCCGCTGCTGCCATTTCAGCATCGATTTCGGCCAAAATCTACTCTTCAGTAATCACTCGGGCCTCGGTGGGAGCATCGGCAGTTGGCATCGAAGAGCTTGTAGCAGGAACGCCTCCGCCCATGAAAAATGGTAAGTCAGCTAAAGGATCGCCATGATGGCGAAAGAGTTCCTCCATCAACTGCTCATCAAAAACAAGTGAGCTTCCCTGCATATCGTCGAGAGACGCAGTTGTAGTCACGGTGGTTGCCTCAGCAACGATAGCCCCCTGCGTCTGATATGATTCTTGAGTAGTAGGAGGCACGGCCGGTACAGCATCTATCACTGGACAAAAAATAAGAGAACTGTTAGGACTTAATTCGGGTGAAGATTCCGACTTAAGGCAGATATGTGGAATGTTCAGAATACCTTCCTCAGTTTGACTGGTAAGCGGCTGAATGGCTTCAGTAACTTGCCCTATAGCTGGAGACATCTGCGGCTGATCCGGATTATAGGCAGGAATAGCTTGAGGATCAACCGCAGGCAAAGATTTAGGCTGGGTTGACGCCGAAACTTCAAGACTCACCTCATGATGGTAAACCCCTGAACCCTCTCCTACCTCAAAGTGTTGGGCACCGAGTCTTTCCTTTTCATGCAGAATCATTGACTCGTGAAGAATCTTCCTTTCATCTTCATTCAGAATGCGATTCTCGAGTTCAAACTCATCCACAGACTCACCCAGATGCGCCTCCTTCTCTTCTTCAACTAATCGGCCCCAGGCGTTGTATAGATGTGCCGAATAATCATCGAGCCAGGCTAGACCCCTGTGCCTCAGCACATTAGCGTTGTAAACAACGTGAAGGTCTTCGATATTAGCCTCTAGCCTGGACTCGGCCGACTTCACTTTCTCCTCAACCTCAGTCTCCACCACGCGGACCTTAGCCACGGCCGCGTCCCTTTCACCCCGGAGCAAGATAGCCTGCTCGCACGCCTCCTGGGCTGCGTTGTTCGCATCATCCCTTTCCTTAGCCATGTCAACGAATTTGGCCTTAAGCTCGTTGAGTTCCTTGACCGCCGCATCCCGTTCGGCGGTGACCGTAGTGTTCCGATGGCCCATCTCCTCCACCAAGGCGACATGAGTCTGCCTCAACTTCTCCATTGCCACGTTCGCTTCATCGGCTTTTTTGGTGGCATCAATTTCAGATTTCCAAGAAGACTCGACCTCAGCAGTGAGCACTTGAATGATCCAGTCCCTTTGAGCGATCTTAGTCTCCATTTTTTCAATTGTCTTGGCTCGCTCAAAGGCCAACTTGGAAGCTTTCTTCGCAGCCTTTACCCACTCTCTATACTGGGTGTAGATGTCATGAATGTAATCATGCATCGTGTTTTCCACCCCGGATGGAATTCTTTTTAACTGAGGTGGGAAGACATAGCCGTCGAAACATATATTCGAGAAATCCTTCCTCAGCTGAGCAATTTTAGCAGCCCCTTCCCCCGTAGGCTCAGTAATGGCCTACTCTGCAATTACGGGGGGCGCGACTTCAACTCGTTGGTGATGAGTCTCGGACCTTGAAGTTTGAGAAGGCGGTCTGTGTCATGGAGGCTCTGGCAGGTACGGAACATGAACAGGAGGTGGAGATGGAAATCTAAGAGGAGGAGAGCGAGATCTAGATCGGTGCCTGTATTCTCTATCCCTGTCCCGCTCGTACCTCTCTTGATTAGAGTACCCGCGATCGCGGTTTCTATCAGAGTCTCTCCTACGGGAATCATAATAGGTAGAAGACTTTCGGGCCGAGCGAAGGCTCCTAAGCATTGATCCTCTCCCGGACATCGTACCTGAAAATGAGAAACAGAGGAGAAGTTAGCGATTTCTTGGACTGGACGATTTACGATTATGAATCATGTAGTGTAGTGAAGTGTATGTATGTGCAACCCCCCGACCAACCGGAAATGTCGGCCGCGCTCATAGCAAGCGACCCGCTCATATCAAGAGCATTATCAAGCTCCTCCACCCTGGTGTCGTGTTGAAACAACACATAATCCGGAATCGGAATATCAGCAAGCCCTTCGAAAGGATTCTCTACTTACGGGGGAGGAGCCTCCGAAATTCTAATCCCCGAGACGGGCAAAGACACAACGACGGACTTTAATCTCATGGATTTAGAACGCTTATGAGCGACTGCCTTGCCTTTTTCCTTCCTCCAGAATCTTGAACACTGGAAGAAGGCCCAGCTTGGAGTTCGCTATCGGTGGGCGTTCTCTCCGGATCAATTTCTTCAGCTATTATGACTCCGGGCACTTTGCGTTTTACCCGCTTCTTCGAAACCGCTCTAAGTGTCCCTTCCAGCCGTATGCTTTGCTTACGTTCAATCAGCCCGACAATTCTCAAGTTTCTGTCGGTTAGAACCAAGTCAATGTGCCTCTCTTCACCCGGAACCGCTTGGAGGATCCGGACTAGCTCTCTGAAATATCCACCATCAGGTCGAGAAATTGCGGCTGTAAAAGAAGAGAAGTATGTCAGTTTTGAGGTCGGTTGTTATTATCTCGATAATTCAAGGGAAAGATTGTAACGCTTACGTCTATCCAACCATCGCCTGGCGAATCCAGTGGGCACCGAACGTAGAACCATTCCATTTTAAAATAACTTAACCTTCCCTAGGATCCCGTTACAATTTGACAGTTCCTGACCGCTTCCAAGAATGTGAAAGAAGGGCTGTCTCCATGACTCTTTATGTTAAATAGATATCTAATCTCGATCGGCTTTGGTGGTCGAAAGAGAATTTCCATAAACAGAATGAAAGTGCTATTCAACAAGGCGTATCCGTTGGGATTTAGCTAGGATGGAGCGATTCCAAGGAACGACAGCATTTCCCTTATGTACTAGTTGAATGGAGGAAGTGTTCCCGCCGTACAAGCATGACGGTTGAAAGAAGTAAACCCCTCCGGGGGAGCATGTGGCCTGTCATTTGGCCCAGGCAGTAACACGTCATCAAGCGACAAGCCGTACCTTAAACAAATCCGTCCTAGCGTATCTTCGGAGATCCCGGACGGCACAGAATCTTATGGATGACAAATGAACCGGGCGCTTGGAAACTCGTCCGGAGCTGGATCTATAACTTCGGCTTCGATGACCGGTATCTCGATGGTGGAAGGAATTGAACTCGGAAGTTCCTGCTGTTGCGAACTTGAAGATTCCATGACTAACTAGCTTATAAAAAACCATTGTTAAATAGACAATAACGCTCGTGCATCCCCCAGTGTAAAGTGTGTGAGCGTGTTGTGCAGTGCAGTACTGTATATCACTTGAGAAGTTCTACAGAATTAGAGAAAGCATGTAAATGGCGAGACTTCGAAATTCAGTCGGAATGACCGTCATCGCTGACCGTCACAACCGTGCCATCCAGATATTAGCAATCGATCCAAGTTAAAGTTTGTTATCGTTTTGTTAAATTATGGTTCCATCGACGAGCTTCGCAAGACAGTCAGACGTGCCATTCTAAGGTCAAGTCCAATTATGCAAGTTTGAAGCTCGTCGGAGTCAGTTTTTCAAATGTACAGGAAATTACAAGTTCTTTAACGTTCAATTTGTATCGATCACAAGAGCCTTGTTCGCATCGATAATTCATATTCGTCTACGTGCGAGTTCGACTCGGTCAAAAGACTGGAGACTTCGAATCGATCCAGGGTGAGTATTTCGCATCCATCAATTGGGTCGCCATCGTATCGATCCCTGGTGCATAATTCGAATCGATCGAGAACTTTGGGTTTCGAATCCATCAGACGCAACCCCTTCGTATCGATCGACACGCTCGAGACACTCGCATCGATCATCCCGACTCGATGCCACAGCTTAGCCATCGATCAATACGAAGGCCTCCATCTCATCATCTCGAAGCCCTAACTCCAAATCAACACGAAAACAAGGACCATGCCATCTTCCTCCACACTCCTTCTTCCCCAGATCGATTCAAACTCCATCTCCTCCTTCCTCGACCTCGCGCAATATCTACTTTCCCAAACCACGTCCGGACATGAATTCGAATGGAAGGGCATGAGAATTTGAATCTCGTTATTTTAAGAGTGACTTTGTTCAATAAATTACCTAATTTTGATAACTGGTTAAAAGTTTCTGAATCGATTCAAAGACAAGGGTTTTTCTTTTGTGAGGCTCTGGAGCGATACGAAGGCAAGGCAAAAGAAACGAGCGAGTAAAAAGTAAAAAAGTGAAAAACGGCTAAGTCCACAGTATTTATATGGACTTAGGTGCGAAGGTGAAAAACGATTCGCGTTCTAGTAAACTCGACCGGTTGCAATGTGTTGCCTCTAAATCGGTTAGAAACGACTGTTCGAATCCATGAACTCGAGCTTGTATCGATAAGAAGTCGTCACCAAATCCATCGATTCGAAGCCCGTATTCGTATCGGCCACTTTCGACTCCGTCCCCAGTACAACAATATGAACTGTGCAGTTCGAATCCATCGAATCATAGCGCTCAAAGGCCAGTACCCATCGATACGAATTGTCTGTTCGTATCCAATGACACCTGGTCCATCGATTTGAAATATACAACAAAGGCTATTCTGAAGGCATTGAACTCCATTGATACTAACGACTGCTTCGTATCCACCAAACCCCACGTCCATCGATTCAAAATGCTCATCTCACATCCATCTATATGATGCATATCGATACAAAGATAATGTTCCAACCTTTTACATCGATTCAAGAGAGGATCGATATGAAGGAACTTTCAAAAACGACCATCGAGTGTTGTTACAACTTGAATTTCACAACGGTTCAGGAGAGGATCGATACGGAATTTGATACGAGATAAACTGACAACGACTCGTGAACGTGCAAACGTTAACGAGAGTCAGATTAACATATATGCATATATGTTGGAATAATATTCGATTTTCCAAATTTACAGGAATTGGAAACTTATCTGATAACGATTACAGCAACAAATGGCTAATCACTAGCACACATCAATCAATTGCAACAATACAGGGTACAGCAGTTGACAGTCGACAGTTTACATTACTGAGGAAATCTGTCAAAGATTACGACTTTCATCGAAAAGACGATAATTATTCGAAACGAAGATTGCAGCACTTCAAAGCACATCATGTTTCCACAAGACGTACTTTGGGGGGCAAATGTTATCCCGCCTTTTGGCAAGGCCGTGACACCAAGAACTTGATTAGAGACCAATGACAGTTCGTCTTGGAGATCGGTTATACGCAGGCTCACTATGGATATCGACTAATTTTGTCGGATTCCGGATCGAGCTAAAATTTATATGACACGACAAGCGAAGCTATGAGAGCCAACGTTCCAAATTTCAAGTCAATCCGAGTTAATATGCTCAAGTTATGACCAATGCAAGATTGGACGAGAAACAGCCTCGGGTTCGAATCCATCAGGTGGCCGCTGTTCAAATCGATCGAGTTCGAATCCATCAGGGAAAGCTCTGTTCGACTCGATCGGTCAATGTACGCTTCGTATCGATCGATTCCGCATCCATCAAGAAGCAACAGTTCGACTCGATCGACTTCGCATCCATCGACAAGCCATAGTTCGACTCGATCATCCAATGTCAACTTCCCATCCATCCGAAAACTCCTACTTCGTATCCATCGGCAAGAAACACTTTCATCTGTTTTGCATCGCTCAATCTTAAAAGCTCTCTTTGTATCAATCGATCACCAATCGATACGAAATGCCCGCCTCCCATCGATGCGAAGCAAAGCACTACAGTCGATACAAACCAAGGAGCTTTCATCGATACGAACTATGCAACCTCCATCAATGTGAATAAGCCAACATCCATCGATTCGAACTAGACTGTCTTCATCGATTCAAACTGGGTATGCTACAGATCGATGCGAAGGACGCACGCCACGTCAACCTACTAGCGCGTGCTGCCATCGATTCAAAATCATTGAGTCGAAATGATCGATACAAACGAAACAGCTTGCCGAATATCACCATTTCGTATCGATCATATCTCTTAATCTACAAGTCCAAATGCTATGAAATTTTCACAGAAGCTTACGTGCATGCTAAAGAATGTCCACGCCAAATTTCGACTCCATCGGACACAATCTTGATCGATACGAAATCCATTCGTATCGATCACAGATCGGGCCGAAACTTCACGGGCTTGGTCGCGCGGGCCTACTCACATGCCAGAAGGAGTCTCCCGAGATCTGAGCAAAATATCAGCCTCCTTCACCTATGAATAGAGCCCCAGGGCATACAGAAAAGGGGATCTTCTTCTTCTTTGAATTCGCAAACGCCCAGACGCTGCCGGATTCAGTTCTAAACCCCATTGCTGCTGCTGCTAACGAATTTGACTGCTGTAAATCATTGTTATCTACTATAACCTGCTGAAATCAATTGTAATTGTCAAAGAAACATCAATAAAGTGATAAACTTCATAGTGGACGTAGGCAACACGCCGAACCACTCTAAATTCTTGTGTTTATGTGCGTCCTTATTACTTTCATTATCTGTTTTTGGAGTTTTTGTTAGATAATCCTCTTTTTCCATTTAATTTCTTCATTTTATCTCTTCAAAAACTTCCGAAGAGTGTTGTGCCCAATTTTGGTACAAACAAATGATTTCTGATTTATTTATAAAAAGAAAGGAATTTGTTTTTAAATAAAAAGTTATGATTTTTGATGTTTTAAAAATATGGTTTTATGAAATGCTTTGAAAATAGATTTTTGAATAAGTTTATATAAAAAAATTATAAAGGTGATATTTTTTACAAATAAAGAAGTGGATTTAAAAAGGGAATTTATATATGTTTTATAAATGGATTTGAAGTCTTTTTAAAAATGGATTTTTATAAATGAGTTTGATTTATAAAGAAATGGCTTAGAAATGGATTTTGATGGTAAAATTAGTTTTATAAAAGAATGAATTTATAAATTGAATTCGGTAAATAAAGGAGTTTTGTAAAATAGAATTTTTATAAAAATGAAAGAATATTTATAAAAATAGTTCTATAAATATGGAAGTGATTTATGTTGAAGTTTAAATATGGGTTTTTAATTAAAGAAATAGTTGAAAGTGATATTTTGATGAAGTTATTAGTTTAAAAGGTAATTTATCTTTTGGAAGTAAAGGTTTGAAAGTAGTGGTTTTAAATGGATTTAATGGTTCTGAGGAATGTTTTAAAATATGACATATGTCGAAAAACATAAATTTCAACATTTATTATTGTAATACACGTTTTCGAGAAGTAAGGAAGGCTTGGATTATAACAATGTTGTAGTAGTAAAAGATTTTCGAAAGAAAGTATTTTATGTAGTATATGGAATTTATTTATCTATATATTTATTTATCGAGTCCCTATACTAATGTTTTTGGGTTGTCGTAATGATGTTTTACGCAACATTCGTTTTGACCCAATAAAGCATGTTTTGAAAAATATAAAGCTTTCCTAAAATGATTTGTAAATATGCTTATACTGTTAATATAAGTATATGAAAATATTTTCTAAGTGATGAGATAAAGTGATTTGTGAATATGCTTATACTGTTATAAGTATAAGAAAATATTTTCTAAGTGATGAGATGAAGTGATTTGTGAATATGCTTATATCGTTGATATAAGTATATGAAGATATTTTATAAGTGTTGGAAGTGAAGTGGTTTGTGAATATGCTTATATAGTTGATATAACTATATGGAAATGTTTTCCAATATAAAAAGATTTGAAATGGTTTTGAGGATATATCTTTTTAAAGATAATTTGAAGTAAATATTTGGAAATTTATTTAATTAATAAAGATTAATTAAATGGCCTAGTGATTGCTTACGGTGCTAGATTTGTTTGTTTGCTTTGTTAGTTAAATAACCGACTATCAAATAATTGGCCTTTTTATCGTTGTTGGTTCGGAGAGACCGGGGTCGGATTTATCCGAGAACCACTTCGGACCAATGTGTGCATTCGAAAGTGTAGGTTTATGATTATGTTTTTTAAGACGGAGATCTTTATGATGTAGGGCTACTTGCCACTAGTCCCTCGAGGTGAAATTTATCGTATCATATGTTTATGGTGGCAGTAGTGCTTCGTTATGAAAATCTACGATATGTAAGACTTCTCGCTACTAATTCTAGGGGTTATTCCCGACAAGATGTGGTAGGAGAGTGCCTTCGGTTTGTCATGTTCCTAGACAACTTGTATGGACGGATGTCTAACATTTCATTTTTGAGATTGTTTGTTGACTTTTATAAACGTACATCTGTTTGGTGGCGGAGAAGGCAACTTCTCTTAGCTTAACACCCTTCTCTGAGACGTACGAGCTCGGAGGTTGTATATTTGTGAAAGTCAACAGTGATTGAAGGAATGACAATGTGGCATTCAAAGTGAAATGTGCTATGTGAAAGGTAATCGTGACCTTATGCCTCATCACCCAGAAATGACAGAAACAAGGTAGAAGCGGCAAGGCCATGTCGGTCGCACCTATAAAAATATGGTCATCACCTTTCTAGATTACCCTATATATTCGAGAGTTGTATGCTGTGGCCACGGATAGGTCGGGAACGACCGGGATGAGGTCATATTCGGTGCTATCCAAATGGAAGGGGTAGGCTAGTTCTGTGTTGGTTTAGGCGTTCAGTATCTGGACCCTAGGTACATTTTTCTAGAGATGTATTGTATGGAAGGTAGTCCATTACCTTGTCTATTGTATGGAATCCAATCTCCAATACATGCCTACCATTTTGTTTGTAGAGCCTAGTATGCTGGAATTTAATAATGGTAACAGTTTCGGCTATTTGAATTATTATTTGTGTACTAGACACTAGTATAATATAACAGGATTTGATATGAAATGTTTTGGTTATCGTAAGGTAAAAACCCGTCTGTGTTTATGTATGGGCGTGTCTTATGAGATACCTTTGTTTTTAATAAAAGAACGCTTTGATAACTTTAAAATAAATTCAGTTGAGATGTGTTTTCTCACGCTGGTTTACCAGACTGATCCAAGCATTCTTCCCTTTCAATGCTCGGGTCAGACCAAGTATATTTACAGATTCAAATTTGGATGCTTTGGAGCTTCAACAGGCGAGCTGGAAGTCTTCTAGTCGCATTCCACATATATGTTTATTTTCCGCTGCTTTGTTGTTTGAATTATCAGCATTTGTGAGGATAGGTTATTATAACTGTCCAGGCTGATGATTTTGATTTGATTGTTGTACTCTGATGGATATATGTATATTGTATTACAGTTTCTGTTTTATAAAGATCATTGATATGATATTATATGTTTTCTGCTGCGATTGTGAGATTCTGTAATTGTTTTAGTTCTTCTGTTTCTTCTTCTTTGTCTTCTTCTCTTCTCTTTCTTCTTCTCTTCTCTCTTTTTCTTTCTCTTTTCTTATCTTCTTTGTCTCTTCTTCTTCTTTCTCTTCTTTCTTTCTCTTCTTCTCTTCTTTCTATCCCATAAAGATCTGGTTTTCCATTCAGTTTGGGCTGGACATGTGTGGTTTATTGTCAATTTGAACTGGGAGGATTTCCGGGCCTTTACACATCCCACACATAAAAACCCGAAAATGAACGTTGATGATGCTGCAATCATCGTCGAAATTAGTTTCAAGCGACATAAGTGAGTTCGCTACATCCAAACCATACTTTCATACTTACCCAAAATCATTCCAAAGCGGTATTAAATACTTCACATTATAATATTAAGTATCATGATCTCAATTTCTTAAATCTATTTCCCAAATATTTACTTTCAAATAATACCATTATTATTTTCGCCATAATTTTGAAAAACAATTTCAAGGATACCAGGATTTAAGTTCTCAAATTCTCTATTTAAATCTTTTTCATTTATAAATCATATTTTTATATACTTAATTATATAGATCTTTTTACAAATATTTATTCCAAAATATTCTATCTATCTTTTTTATTAGAGTAAACATCTTTTACTAAATTTTAACTTCTAACCCAACATTACCACTGAATGCCTTATAGTCAAATCATGAAATCTAATTCACAAGGCGTTCGTTCATTGTACCTACAATTTCCGTCTACCCACCCCGTGATGTAGAAAGGTAAAACTGCTCATAAACTGGTTGAGCACAAATCAATAACAAGCAATGCCCCTAAACGATCAAGCATGATTAAACAATCAAGGTTATGAGATATTAAACCAAGAGAAGCACTAATATCAAACCAAACATGCATAGGTTATCTATAAACAGACAGTATACCATCAAGAATTTGCTTTTCCTTCACAGCTGTAGAAGTGGAAGGTGTTGAAGCAAGTGCAAATACCCTAGGTTGTTTGACACGACCCAAGAATTCACCACTTCAGAAAAATTTCAAAATTTTCAAATATAAGATTATTTAACATAAATAATGATGTTTGAACAATAAATAATATTGGAAATCTCCTTTTGAATAAATATTTACAAAAATATATACCTTGAAATAAATATCGATTGACCGAAAACCATTTTATCGATAAACAGCTCTTTAGCCATCCAACATCGTGAACGGAGCTGGGTACATACACTCATTTATCCATATGAGTGAGAATATGTAATAAAATAATTTATTTTAATTTGGAAAATTAAAAGTATATATGACATTAAAAATGTCGCTATTTTGGAATTATTGATTTTAGATTTTAAATGAAATTTAAATTATTTAATAATTATTAAATAAGCACTTTTAAATATTATATAATGATAGAAATATTATTATCAAATTTTGTTTACAAATATATGTATATTAACTAAGAAGAGAAAATATGATCGGAAATCGAAATCGAAATTCATAACGATTCAACGTGTAGAAGTTGTGTAATGTTGTGGATTAAATGTGACATACGTATGCACATATACATGTACACATACATGAAGACATTCACATGCATATAAACACACATATATACACACAAATACATATATACATTTAAATATATATAACCTAAAATATCTAAGATATTTTCTAAAACCTCCTTCACGCTTAAGCTTTCTCCAAGTCAACACTTACCACCAAAGCACAAGCACATGGGGGGTAGAGTTCTAGGCTTTGTAAAGTGATGTAAGGAAGGAGGTGGGTGGTGATGAAGAGGATATGTAAGTGCATGAAATAACGAAGATATTTTTCTCCTCTTCTTTCCCTATAAATACCACACCATCTCCACTTCATTTCCTCACTTCTCCTTCTTTATTTTCCTAAGCTTTCCTCTCTATTTTCATGGCTTCCATACTTAAAGAAATAATGGCAAAAATATTTGCAAAAGAAAATTAAATTATATAGTATATAAATATATACTAAACCACTTCAAAACTATCACAAATATCCTCCTTTCCACGCTTACTACCCACGGCCACCACCTTATTTCCCCCATAGCCAAGCCTTCCTCCTTCGCTAAGCTAGGCTATGAGTCATCCAAGCCTCTAAGGTCAAGGCCAAGCCTTCTAAAGGCAAAACCCCGAGTGTTCATGAGCTTTAAATTCAAGTTAGCAGAGCTACAGCCATTTTTAAGTTAATCGTTTAATCTAAGGTGAGAAAACTCCACTTATATTTAATATATTTTGGATGATGATATGATATGTTGTTTGGTTGCTATGATTTGATCATCAAGTTTGGTTGTGAAATATTGTTGTTTGGATGTGTAAAACAAGTCACGTTTAAATACATGTCAAAATATCACAAAGGAAATCACTTTCCTTTTTGTAAATGAAATGGTATGTATGAGATATTAAACCTCTTTGAATTTGGTTTAAAATGTTTTAGAAACATTTAAAAGTGTTTCGACAAAGTTTGAAAAGAAAACGAAAATGAAGTTGAAATTGGCCCGTAGCGTAACGGTAGTTCGCGATTTCACGCTATAGAAAGTTAAATCCATGTATATGATGGATTCGGAGTGGGAATTCTTTGTAATAAGAATTTTCCGAGCTCTTATAATCATAGTTTTCAAACAAAATAAAGTTATCAAGATTTCATTTAGTAGATTTTGAAATATGAGCAAATCAAATTTTCAAAATAGTCGCGCTATGGCAGTTCGGAAACCAAAGCGACAAATTCTTTATAAATGATATTTTTAATTCTTTAGAAATATGGAATAAATTCAACAAATTTTTTAAAATGCTTTAAAAAGAGATTTGAGTTATAAAAATGGATTTCTAAATGATCGAAAAGTTGTTTTGATCAAATAAGCTTTAAAAGCACTATTCGCATCACTTTTTGCAGCGGTTTTTAATAGCTTTTGAAATATGGCTTCAAACTTAAGTATAATTTTCCAAACCTTTTATAAATGTTTTCAAATAAATAATTAAGCATTTTAAAGATAATTTGGAGGTTTTATATATTATTTTAGAAAGTTTAAATAAATGATTTAAAGAAAAGCTGTTAAAATCAAGTGATTTAATCTTGGCTCTAAAAGCCTACAGTAGACTGGATTTTTCTATTTGTGAGATGCGGGTGTAAGGTGCTTAAACTAAGGAGACGTTCAAGAACAAGCAGTGCCCTGGCTCACCTGACCTCTTTCCTAGGAGAGTAATAGATAAGGTCGAAATGTTGGAAATGAAACAACTATAAAAGATTAAAATTTTCAAATTTAATTTAATACAACTTGGATTGTATAGAGATAATCTTCTTACACTTGGTATTAAATTTTGAGGAGGGAATTTGTACTATCCGTGTGAATTTAAAAGGCGATTTCACTGTTATTCAACGGATAGTAAAGATTGGATATGGAAATTGATGTGAATTTAAAAGGTGATTTCACCATTATTCGACGGATAGTAAAGGTTGAATATGGAAATTGATGTTGAGTAGAATTAGTATAATTTAGATCGATCCTTTTTAACTCAAAAAGGTTTTGACATATGACTTATGAAATTGATTTGGTATTTCCAAAATTAAAGAGAGGTTACGGAAAGAAATGTTTTAAAGATATATATCTCTAGAAGATATTTTTGATAAAAAGAAAGTAATTAATCAAATGATAAGCACCTATTTACTTAATATCTTTTAATCAATTATTGGTTAGAAGGAACCGAGGTCGGATTTGAGTGATTCTTATCCAAAAACTGCTTCGAACCAATTTACGTATTCGAAGTGAAGACATGGAATGATAATAAATGGAATGAAGGCTGCTTGTCACTGACCCTTAGGGGGGAATTTCCCATATCATATATATGTGGCAGTAGTATTTTTATTTGATCTTCGATGCAAGGGTTACTCGCTACTAATCCTATGGATGATCCCTAATAGGATGGGGTAGGAGAGTTCCTTCGGTTTGTCCTGTTCGTAGACAACTTGTATGGACAATTGTCTGACATTACATTTCCAACATATACGTACATTGATTTTTATGAATGTACATCTGTTTAGTGGTGTAGGAAGTAACTCTCTTATAATTACACCCTTCTCTAAGACATATGAGCTCGAAGGTTGTACATTTGTAGGAATCAATGGTGTGTGATGGAATTGGCAATGTGGAATTCAAAGTGGAATGTGCTCTGTGTAAGGTAATCATTACCTTGGGCCTCATCACTTGGAAATGGCTTAAACAGCGCATGCCATGAGGCTATGTGGTTCGCAACCATTAGGGTATGGTCATCACCTTTCTAGATTACTCTATATATGTCGAGTAAGTTGTGGATGCTAAGAGAGCTCTCGTATAGGTTGGTTATGACCAGAATTATGTCATATTCGGCTCAATCCGCCACCAAGTTGGGTTTGCAGGTAGGACGGACTTGCCAGATGCAGAGGTTTCAAAAGTTTTTGATCCTCGGTACATCCCTTTAGAGATGTACTGTATGGAAGGTAGTTCCTTACCTGCCATTGTGTGGAAATCCATTCTCCAATAAGTGCCTTTAGATTTGATTGTAGAACCTACTGTTTAGCTAATATGCTGGAATTTAATCAATATAATAATTTTGGCTAAGATTCATAAGTTTATTTGAAAAGTATTTTCAAAAGAATGTCATTAAAAATAGTATTCCTAGATTTTGCGTAGCAAATGTTTTGGTTATCATAAGGTAAAATCCCGTTCCGTGTTTATGTGCAGTGTGGTTTTATGATATAACATTTGTTTTCAAATATTCGTATTTTGAGTTTCTCACACCAGCCCCGTGACTGACCGGGAGTTTATTTTCTTTGCCCTTAAACTCCAGGTGCCCTATTTTCCTAGACAACCAAGTAGTTAGGAAATCTTGGAGTATTTTGGAAGGGAGCATGGAGCATTTTGTGTCGTTTTGTTGAAGTTATCTATCACTTTTCGCTGCGTCTGTATTTTGTGTTATATATTACCAGCTCTTGTAAGGATAGGTAGTTATACATATCCTAGTTGGATTAGTACTTACTAGAACACTGATGGACTAATTACATGTATTACTCATATGTATAATTATGTGTTGAATATGATGTGAGATTTTATTATTGTCTTGTCTCCTACCTTTATTTTCTTTACCCCATAATAATCTGCCTATCCAGCACTTGGATTTACGGCATGTGAATACCAAGGATGTATTAATGTCGATCTCTGAGGGTCGAGTAGGTGGGTCATCACATTTGGTATCAAAGCTTACGGTTGAGCAAATACCTAAGCTTGGATAGGGTCAACTCATTAAAGACAGGGCTAGAAGTACCCTAGAATGATTTTATTCAGAGAAAGCCCATATTTGAAATTTTATCCAAAAAAGTATATTCAAGTTTATACGCGTTCCCTAAGAGAATTTTGTCTATATTTCTAAAGATGATTCCTTACTATATGCAAATAGTAAGAGATGAGTAATAGAAGAGGAGGAAGGAGAGGTAGCAACACTACGGCCACCAATTATCGATCAAATGCTACAGTAATTAGGGAAGTGGTAATCCCTGTGCGGCATCAACTTAACTTTGCTACTCTATGCAAAGATTACACTAGTCTGGGTGGTAAACCATTCACAAGAATGGAGTCCATTATTGAAGTTCAGGCTTGGATCCGCTCTTGTGAAAGAATTTTTAAGGGATTGAATATCAGGAATGAACAAAAGAGGTTCTTAGCTTCCTAGCAGTTACCAGAAGGGGCTCTAGCATGGTGGGAGTCCATAACTCTGAATGATTCAGAAGATAATTTCTCATGGGAATGGTTCGAGGAAGTCTTAGAAGAACAATATATGCCAGTTGGAGGAAAATCCCGCCTTTATTGGAGTTTCATGGATTAAAAAAAAGTAGAGATGTCAGTAGAGGAGTATTCCAACAAGTTCAGTGAATTGTCCCGTTTTGGGTTGGGTTTGATAGAGACTCCTTTAAAGAAAAATGAAATGTTTATCGTTGGGATAAAGGGGCAATATCAGGACAGGATAACCGGGCATGTAACGAGAACCTTTGTAGATTTGGTAGACATTGGTTTTCGATGTGAAATTCTAGACATAAAGAATCCGCTCACAACTCCAAGCAGCAACAATAACTAGAAGAAGAGGAAGTTCAACCATTGTGGGAAGAAGCCATGGCAAGGCAAGCCAGAAGGGGGTCCGCAAGAAAACCATTTGAAGGATATTACTTGTTATAATCATCAACAGAAGGGTCATTTTGCCACCACCTGTAAGAATCCTAAGGCTCGGGACAGAAACTGCTACAATTGTCACAAACTAGGACACTTGAAGAAGATTCCCCACTGATAAAAAAAGGAGAACAAGTCAGAGTTTTTACTATTAAAGATGAACCGTCAACTTCGATAGATGCAAAAGGCAAGAGAGTTCTTGAAAGTAATATCTACATTAATGAAAATCTAGTTAGAGTATTATTTGATACTGGGGCTTCCCATAGTTTTATTTCTAAAGAATTAGTTGATAAATTGAAACTTACTACAAAAATATTAGATACCCCTATCTATGTCTCTAACCCCATAGGTGGTAAAACTAATCTCGGAATAGTTTGTGAAAAAATACAAGTTGCCTACCTATCCCAAAAATTTTCATGTGACCTAATCGTCCTCAATTTTATTAGATTTGAGATTATACTCGGTATGTATTAGTAATCTAAATATAAAGCTGTTCTTGATTGTGTTAAAAGAATGGTGCATTTGGAAAATAATAGGGGTGAACCTTTAAAATAACGTGTGAAGAATTAAGTCAAATAATGGATAGTTTTATGTATGCCCTAAATTCATTTCAAAAACATCTAGAAGAAATACCGATTGTTAAGAAATTTTCGAATATTTTTGTTGAAGTTAAAAGTTTACCCCCCCCCTCACATAGGGAAATTGAGTTTCGAATCAACTTGATTCCCAGCGCGAGGTCTATTTTTCATTCTTCTTGAAGAATGGTCCCCATGGAAGTAAATGAATTAAGGAACCAAACAAATAAATTGTTAAAGAAAGGACTAACTAGACCAAGTCGCTCAAGTTGGAGTCAGCAGTAGTTTTTGTTGCAAAGTCAGATGACTCCCTAAGACTTTCTATAAACTATCGAGACCTAAATAAACAAACGATTAAGAACAAGTATCCTCTACCCCGTATTGATGACTTGTTTGATCGACTTCATGGTGCTTGAATATTCTCCAAAATGGACCTAGCTACAGGTTTCCATCAATTAAGAATAGTAAAAGATTGCATTTCTATAACTGCATTTAGAGGACCAAATGATTACTATGAGTGGTTGGTTATGCCTTTCGGGCTAACCAATGCACCCGCTTATTTTGTGGACCTTATCAATAGAGTATTCAGGGATGTGCTCCATAAATTCGTGTTGGTTTTTATTAATGATATTATTATATATTCAAAGTCCGAAGAAGAACACGAAAGGCGTTTAGAGATTGTACTAGAAATATTGAAAAGGACTGTGCTTATTGCTATGTTTTCAAAATGCCACTTCTGGGAAGAAAAGGTAAGGCTCCTTAGGCATGTTGTGTCAAAAGAAATAATATCAGTTGATCCCGAAAAAATTACAGCCATTATAGATTAGAAGCAACCACAATTTGTAGCTTCTTAGGATTGGTAGGATACTATCGGAGATTTATTCAAGACTTCTCCAAGATTTCTCATCACTTAATGAAGTTGACTATGAAGGATGTTAAATTTGAATGGACGTTGAAATGTGAAGAAGCATTCCAGGAACATAAGAAAAGGTTAACTATCGTTCCAGTCCTGACTATTATTGATGAAAGCGACAGTTTAACCATTTATACTGATGCTTGTGGTGAAGGATTGGGCGCAGTACTGATGCAACATGGAAAGGTTATCGCATATGCTAGTAGACAGTTAAAGGCGCATGAGCGAAATTATGCAACACACGACTTAGAACTATTAGCCATTGTGTTTGCACTAAAGATTTGGAGACGTAATTTACTGTGTAAGAATTTCTCATAGTTTATTTTGATAAACTCTATTTCACCTTGTTAAATAATATTCCTTCTTTAAATAGGTGAGAAGTTCGAAATCTTCACGGATCACAAATCTTTGAAGTATCTTTTCACTCAAAAGGATTTAAATATGAGACAGCAGTGTTGGCTAGAATTTCTCACGTTATATAATCTAGATATTCTATATACACTCGGGGAAGCCAACGTAGTAGTAGATGCATTAAGCAAGAAGCATGTCGTTATAGCTTATTTGGTAGTAACCCGCCTCTTCTAGAAAGAATTGCTAGTAAGCAAAAAGAAGATCGATTTCTAAAGGAGATTATTAAAGATATAAGCAAAGGATAGAGTTCAAACTTTAAAGTCGACAACAATAGGATATAACAGTTAAAAGGAAGAATTTATGTTCCTGATATTGGCAACTTAAGACAAGAAGTGTTGACAGAATGCCATCAATCCAAGCTAAACATTCACCCAGGAGCTAACAAAATGTACAAAGACTTAAAATGAACATTTTGGTGGAGAAGTATGAAAAGCGACATCTCCATTCATGTTAGCAGAGGTGTGAATTGTCAATAGATCAAGAGCTATCAATAAAAGATTGTTGGATTACTTCAACCTCTTAAAATTCAGACTTGGAAATGGGACCAAATATCGATGGATTTCATCGATGGCTTACCTCAATCAAGGAAGGGAAATGAAGGCATTTGGGTTATCGTAGATCGATTGACAAGAAGCGCACACTTTATCTCAGTAAAGCCAATGAGAACAGCTGCAAGTCGTGCAGAAATATACATGAGGGAAATAATTCGATTGCATGGTGTCCCAAGCAGTATAGTCGGTGATCGAGACCCAATCTTTACCAGTAAGTTCTAGGAGGCATTACAAATAGCTTTGGGAATGAAGCTGAGTATAAGCACCGCATATCAACCCCAGTCTGATGGGTAAACTAAAAGGTTAAATCGAGTATTGGAAGATCTTTTGAGAGCTTATATCTTAGATTTTGGAGGTTCATAAGAAATCTATCTTCATCTTGTGGAATTCTCCTACAATAGCAGCTATCAGGCGAGTATTGGCATGGCACCGTACGAAACTTTATATGATCATCCATGTAGATCCCCAACAGGTTATATCAAAACCGAAGATCGGTTAATACTTAGTCTTGACATTATTCAAGAAGCCTCGGAATAGGTAGACTTGGTCAGAAAGAAGATGAAAGAAGCCCAAAGTAGGTACAAGAGTTACGCAGATCAAAGGTGTAGAAATTTGGAATTCTTAGTTGGAGATTTTGTATTTTTGAAAGTCTCTTCGATGATGGGTGTGGTAAGATTTGGTCGGGTAGGGAAGTTAGCTCCTCGATTTATTGGACCTAAGATTTTGTATTCTTGAATAGATTGGCCTATTAGCTTATCGTGTGGAACTTCTCTAAAGGTTGTCTGGTGTGCATAACGTCTTTCACATATCCCATCTACCGAAATATGTGCATGATCCGGAACAGATTATAGAAACAGATGCCTAGGAAGATTTAGAAGTTGAACCAAATTTGGCAGTTATTATTCGACCGGTTTGAATCATGGATGACGATGAGAAACGATTGAGAAGGAAATTGTGAGATTGGTGAAAGTCCAACGGAGTGGTGATGCGGAAGACTGCACCTGCAAAATAGAAGATTAAATGAGGAAAGCTTATCCTGAGTATAGGATTGATGTATAGTTGCATGTGTATAAATGAAGTGTACCTACCGCCTGCGATGTAGTCACTTATCATATCATGTATATATTTCATTTTGTCAAATATATATTCGTTTTCGAGTTATCCTCTTTGTATCCTTAATTTCGAGGATGAAATTCTTTCAGAGGGAAGTATGTAATGACCCTGAAATTCACCACTTCAAAAAAAATTCAAAATATTTAAATATCAGATTTTTAAACATAAATAATGATATTTTGAACAATAAATAATATTGAAAATCTCATTTTGAATAGATATTTACAAAAATATATACCTTGGAATAAAAATCGATAAATGATCGAAAATCATTTTATCGATAAACAGCTCTTTGTCCATCCGACATCGTGCATGGAGCTGGATACATACACTCATTTATCCATATGAGTGAGATTATGTAATAAAATAATTTATTTTATTTTGGAAAATTTAAAGTATATATGACATCAGTAATAATGTCGCTATTTTGGAATAATTGATTTTTGAATTTAAATGGAGTTTAAATTATTTAATAATTATTTTAATTTTTAAATAAGCTCTTTTAATTATTATATAATGATAGAAATATTATTATCAAATTTTGTTTACAAATATATATTAACTAAGAAGAGAAAATATGATCAGAAATCGAAATCGGAATTCGTAACGATTCAACATGTAGAAGTTGTGCAACGTTGTGGATTAAATGTGACATACATATGCACATATACATGTACACATAAATGAAGACATTCACATGCACATAAACACACATATGTACACACATACATATATACATTTAAATATATATAACCTAAAATAACTAATATATTTTCCAAAAATTCCTTAACACTTAAGCTTTCTCCAAGTCAACACTTACCATCAAAGTGCAAGCATATGGAGGGGGGAGATCATGGCCATGTAAAGCGATGTAAGGAGGGAGGTGTGTGGTGATGAAGGAGGTGATATTAGTGCATAAAATATCTAAGATATTTTTTCCCTCTTCTTTCCCTATAAATATCACACCATCTCCAGTTCATTTCCTCAATTCTCCTTCTTCATTTTCCTAAGCTTTCCTCTCTATCTTCATGGCATCCATGCTTAAAGAAATAATGGAAAAAATATTTGCAAAAATAAATAAATTTTATAGTATATTAATATATATCAAACCACTTCAAAACTGTCACAAAACTCCTCCTTTCCACTTTCATTACCACGGCCACCACCTTATTTCCCCCATAGCCGAGCCTTTCTCCTCCCCTAAACTAGGCTGTGAGAGTCATCCAAGACTCCATGGTTAAGTTCGAGCCTTCTAAAGGCAAATGAATGAGTGTTTGTGAGCTTTAAATTCAAGTTAGCAAAGCTATAGCCATTTTTAAGTTAATCGTTTAATCCAAGGTGAGAAAACTCCACTTATATTTACAAATATACTTTGGATGATGATATAATATTTTTTTTGATTGCTATGATTTGATCATCATGTTTGGTTGTGAAATATTGTTGTTTGAATGTGGAAAAAAAATCACGTTTAAATACACATCGAAATATCACAAAGGAAATCACTTTCCTTTTTGTAAATGAAATGGTATATATGAGATGTTAAACCTCTTTGAATTTGATTTAAAATGTTTTGGAAATGTTTTATAAACATTTAAAATTGTTTTGACAAAGTTTGAAAAGAAAACGTAAATGAAGTTGAAATTGGCGCGTCGCGTAACGGCAGTTCGCGATTTTGCGCCATAGAAAGTTAAATCCATGTATACGATGGATTCAGAGTCGGAATTCTTTGTAATAAGAATTTTTCGAGCTCTTATAATCATAGATTTCAAACAAAATAAAATGATTGATATTTCGTTTAATAGATTCTAAAATATGAGCAAATCAAGTTTTCAAAATAGTCGCACTTCGACAGTTCGAAAACCAAAGCGACAAATTCTTTAAAAATATGGAATAAATTATAGAAATCTTTTAAAATATTTTAAAAGAGATTTGAGTTATAAAAATGGATTTCTAAATGATCGAAAAGTTATTTTGATCAAATAAGCTTTAAAAGCACTATTCGTGGCACTTTTTGCAGCGGTTTTTAACAGCTTTTGAAATATGGCTTCAAACTTAAGTATTCTTTTTCAAATCATTTATAAATGTTTTCAAATAAATAATTAAGTATCTTAAAGATGATTTGGAGGTTTTATATTTTATTTTAGAAAGAACAAATAAATGATATAAAGAAAAGCTGTTAAAATCAAGTGATTTAATCTTGGCTCTAAAAGCCGACGAGTAGACTGGATTTTTCTATTCGTGAGAACCGGATGTAAGGTGCTTAAACTAAGGAGATGTTCAGGAGCTACCAGTGCCCTAGCTCACCTGGCCTCTTTCCTAGGCGAGTAATAAATAAGGTCTAAATGTCGCAAACGAGAAAAGTATAAAAGATTCGAATTTACAAATTTAATTTAATACAACTTGGATTATATATAGATAATCTTCTTACACTTGGTATTAAATTTCGAGGAGGGAACTAATACTATCCATGTGAATTCAAAAGGTGATTTCACCGTTATTCGACCATTTTTAACTCAAAAAGATTTTGCAATATGACTTATGAAAATGATTTGGTATTTCCAAAGTTAAAGAGAGGTTTGAGACTACGTATATCCCAAAAAGAAATGTTATAAAGATATATATCTCTAGAGATATTTCTGATAAAAAAATAATTAGTCAAATAATAAGAACCTATTTACTTAATATCTTTTTATCGCTGATTGGTTCGAAGGAACAGAAGTCTAATTTGAGTGATTCTTATATAAAAACCACTTTAAACCAATTTATGTATTCAAGTGAAGACATGGAATGATAATAAATGGAATGAAGGCTGCTTATCACTAACCCTTGGGAGGAAATTTCCCATATCTTATATATGTGGCAGTAGTATCTTCATTTGATCTTCGATGCAAGGGCTGCTTGCTACTAATCCTATGGATGATCCCTGACAAAATGTAGTAGGAGAGTTCCTTCAGTTTATCTTGTTCTTGGACGAATGTCTGATATTGCATTACCAACATATACGTATATTGATTTTTATGAACGTACATCTGTTTGGTGGTGTAGGAAGTAACTTTCCTATACTTAACACCCTTCTCTAAGATGTACGAGCTCGAAGGTTGTACATTTACGGGAATTAATGGTGTATGATGGAATTTGCAATGTGGCATTCAAAGTGGAATGTGCTTTGTGAAAGGTAATCATTACCTCGAGCCTCATCATCTAGAAATGGCTTAAAAAGGGCATGCCATGAGGCTATGTGGTTCACAACTATTAGGGTATGGTCATCGCCTTTCTAGATTACTCTATATATGTCCAGTAAGTTGTGTATGCTAAGAGAGCTCTCGGATAGGTTAGTTACGACCGGAGTGATGTCATATTCGATTCTATCTACCACCAAGTTGGGTCTTCGGGTAAGTCGGTCTTGCCTGGTGCAGAGGTTTCAAAAGTTGTTGATCCTCGATACATCCCTCTAGAGATGTACTATACGGAAGGTAGTTCCTTACCAGCCATTGTATGGAAATCCATTCTCCAATAAGTGCCTTCGGATTTGATTATAGAACCTACTTTGTAGCTAGTATGCTAGCATTTAATCAATGTAACAATTTCGGCTAAGATTCATAAGTTTATCTGAAAAGTATTTTCAAAAGAATGTCATTAAAAATAATATTCGTAGATTTTGCATAGCATATGTTTTGTTTATCATAAAGTAAAAACTTATTCTGTGTTTCTGTGCGACGTGGTCTTATGAGATACCCTTTGTTATCAAATATTTGTATTTTGAGTTTCTCACACCAGTCCTATGACTGACCCGGGGTTTATTTTCTTTCCCCAAAAACTCCGGGTGCCCTATTTTCCCGAACAGCCAAATAGTTAGGAAATCTTGGAGCATTTTGGAAGGGAGCATGGAACATGGAGCATTTTGGGTCTTTTTGTTGAAGTTGTCTATCACTTACGTTGTGTTTATATTTTGTATTATGTATTACCAGCTCTTGTAAGGATAGGTAGTTATAATTATCCTTGCTGGATTAGTAATTACTAGAACCCTGATGGACTAATTGCATGTACTACTCATATGTATAATTATGTGTTGAGTACAATGTGAGATTTTATTATTTTCTTGCCTCCTATCTTTATTTTCTTAACCTCATGATAATCTGCCTTTCCGACACTTGGATTTACGACACGTGAATACCAAGGATGTATTAGTGTCGATCTCTGAGAGTCTAGGAGGTGGGCCGTCACATTTGGTATCGGAGCTTATGATTGAGCAAGTACCTAAGCTTGGATAGGGTCAACTTATTAGAGATAGGGTAAATGCCGTAGAATGAGTTTAGTCAGAGAGAGCACATATTTGAAACTTTATCTGAATAAGTATATTCGAGTTTATACCAATTCCCTAAGATAATTTCGTTTATATTTCTAAAGATGATTCCTTACTATATGCAGATAGTAGGAGATGAGTAATAGAAGAGGATGAAGGGGAGGTAGCAACACTACAGCCATCAATGGTCGATCAAATGCTACAGTAATTAAGGAAGTAGTAATCTCTATGCAGCCTCAAATTAACTTTGCTACTATATGCAAAGATTACACCAGTTTGGATGGTTAACCATTCAAAGGAACGGAGTCCATTATTGAAGTTTAGGCTCTGATCTGCAATGGTAAAAGAATTTTTAAGTGATTAAATATCAAGAATGAATAGAAAAGGTTCTTAGCTTCCTAGCAATTACAAGAAGGGGCTCTAGCATGGTGGGAGTCCATAACTCTGAATGATTCAGAAGATAATATCTCATAGGAATGGTTCAAGGAAGTCTCGGAAGAACAATATATGCCAGCTGCAGGAAAATCCCGCCTTTATCAGAGATTTATGGATTTAAAACAAGGAGAGATGTCGGTAGAGGAGTATTCCAACAAGTTAAGTGAATTGTCCCATTTTGGGCTAGGTCTGACAAATACTCCTTTAAGCAAAAATGAAATGTTTATCGCTAGGATGAAGGAGCAATATTAAGACAGAATGACCGAGCATGTAAAGGGAACCTTTGTAAGTTTGGTAGACATGGGTTTTCGATATGAAACTCTAAGAAAAAAGAATCCACCCATAACTCCAAGCAGCAACGATAGCTAGAAGAAAAGAAAGTTCAACCATTCTGGGAAGAAGCCATGGAAAGTAAATCCAGAAGGGGGTCCGCAAGAAAACTATTTAAAGGATATTACTTGTTATAATTGTCAACAGAAGGGTCATTTTACGAACATCTTTAAGAATCCTAAGGCTCGGGACATAAATTGCTACAATTGTCACAAACCAGGGCACCAGAAGAAAGATTGCCCACTGATAAAGAAAGGAGAACAAGTTAGAGTTTTTGCCTTCAAAGATGAACCATCAACTTCAACTGATGTGAGGGGCAAGAGAGTTCTTGAAGTTAATATCTACGTTAATGAAAAACTAGTTAGAGTATTATTTGATATTAGGGCTTCCCACATTTTTATTTCTAAAGAATTAGTTGATAAATTAACACTTACCACAAAGATATTAGATACCCATATCTATGTCTCTAAGCCCATAGGTGGTAAAACTAATCTCGGTATAGTTTGTGAAAAAGTACATGTTGCCTACCCATCCCTAAATTTTTCATGTGATCCAATTGTCCTCTATTCTATTAGATTGAGATTATACTCGGTATGGATTGGTTATCTAAATATAAGGCTATTCCTGATTGTGTTAAAAGGACGGCGCATTTGGAAAATAATAGAAGTGAACCTTTTAAAATAACGTGTGAAGAATCAAGTCCAAAAATGGATAGTTTTATGTATACCATAAATTCATTTCAAAAACGTCTAGAAGAAATACCGATTGTTAAGAAATTTTCGATTATTTTTTAGGCAGTTAAAAGTTTACCCCCACATAGGGAAATTGAGTTCCGAATCGACTTGATTCCCATTGCGAGGTCTGTTTTTCATTCTTCTCGAAGAATATGGCCCCCAAGGAAGTAAATGAATTAAGGAATCAAACAGATGAATTGTTAAAGAAAGGACTAATTAGACCAAGCCGCTCAAGTTGGAGCTCAACAGTAGTTTTTGTTGCAAAGTTAGATGACTACCTAAGACTTTGTGTAGGCTATCGACACCTAAATAAGAAACGATTAAGAACAAGTATTGTCTACCCAGTATTGATGACTTGTTTGATCGACTTCATGGTGCTCGAATACTCTCCAAAATGGACCTAGTTACAGGATTCCATCAATTGAGGATGGCAAAAGATTGCATTCCTTTAACTACATTCAAAGGACCAAATGATTTCTATGAGTGGTTGGGAAGAATTTGTGTTCCTGATGTTGGCAACTTAAGACAAGAAGTGTTGACTGAATTCCATCAATCCAAGCTAAATATTCGCCCAGGAGTTAACAAAATGTTCAAAGACGTAAAACGAACATTTTGGTGGAGAAGTATGAAAAGCGACATCTCCATTCATGTTAGCAGATGTGTGAATTGTCAATAGATCAAGAGCGATCAACAAAAGACTGCTGGATTACTTCAACCTCTTGAAATTCAGACTTAGAAATGGGACTAAATATCGGTGGATTTCATCGATGGCTTACCTCGATCAAGGAAGGGAAATGAAGGCATTCGGGTTATCGTAGATCGATTGACAAGAAGCGCACACTTTATCTCAGTAAAGACAATGAGAACAGCTGCAAATCTTGTAGAAATATACATGAGGGAAATAGTTTGATTGCATGGTGTCCTAAGCAGTATAGTCAATGATTGAGACCCAATCTTTCTCTGTAAGTACTGGTTGGGAATGAAGCTGAGTATAAGCACCGCATATCATCACTAGTCTGATGGGAAAACTAAAAGGGTAAATCGAGTATTGGAAGATATTCTAGGAGCTGTATCTAAGATTTTGGAGGTTCATGGGAAAACTTTCTTCATCTTATGGAATTATCCTACAATAACAGCTATCAAGCAAGTATTGGCATTGCACCGTACAAAGCTTTATTTGGTCATCCATATAGATCCCCGGCATGTTGGATCAAAATTGGAGATCGGTTAATACTTGGTCCTTATATGATTTGAGAAGCCTCGGAAAATGTAGACTTGATCAGAAAGAAGGTGAAAGAAGCCCAGAGCAGGCAGAAGAGTTACACAGATCAAAGGCGTAGAAATTTGGAATTCTCAGTTGGAGATTTTGTATTTTTGGAAGTCTCTTCGATGAGAGGTGTGGTAAGATTTGGTCGGGCAGGGAAGTTAGCACCTCGATTTATTGGACTTTTTCCCGTTCTTGAACAGATTGGCTTATTAACTTATCGTGTGTAACTGCCCGAAACATTGTCTGGCGTGCATAACATCTTTCACGTATCCCATCAACCGAAATATGTGCATGATCCGAAACAAATTATAGAAACAACTGACTAGGAAGATTTAGAAGTTGAACCAAAATTTGGCAATTAGTAGATGACTAGTTCGAATTATGGATCATGATGAGAAATGATTGAGAAGGAAAGTTGTGAGATTGGTGAAAGTCCAATGGAGTGGTGATGCAGAAGACTGCACCAGGGAAACATAAGATAGAATGAGGAAAGCTTATCCTGATTTTAGGATTGATGTATAGTTGCGTGTATATCAATGAAGTGTACTCATCGTCTGTGGTGTAGTCACTTATCATATCTTGTATATATTTCATTTTGTCAACTATATATTCATTTTCGAGTTATCTTCTTCTTATCCTTAATTTCTAGGATTAAATTCTATCAAGGGGGAAGTATGTAACGACCCGGAAATTCACCACTTTGGAAAAAGTTAAAAATATTTAAATGTAACATTTTTAACATACATAATGATGTTTTGAACAATAAATAATATTAGAAATCTCATTTTGAATAAATATTTACAAAAATATATACCTTGGAATAAATATTGATAAAATGATCGAAAATCTTTTTATCGATAAACAGCTCTTTGGCCATCCGACATCGTGCACGGAGCGGGATACATATACTCATTTATCCATATAAGTGAGATTATATAATAAGGTAATTTATTTTATTTTGGAAAATTTAAAGTATATGTGACATCAGTAATAATGTCGCTATTTAGGAATGATTGATTTAGGAATTATTAAACAAGCCCTATTAATCATTATATAACGATAGAAATATTATTATCAAATTTTGTTTACAAATATATGTTTATTAACTAAGAAGAGAAACGGAAATCGAAATCGAAATTCGTAACGATTCAAAGGTAGAAGTTGTGCAAAGTTGTAGATTAAATGTGACATACATATGCACAATACATGTACACATACATGAAGACATTCGCTGCACATAAACACACATACACACACACACATACATATATATGCTTAAATATATATAACCTAAAATATCTAAGATATTTTCTAAAAGCTCCTTAACACTTAAGCTTTCTCTAAGTCAACACTTACCATCAAAGTGCAAGCACATGTAGGGGGAGTTCTTGGTCGTGTAAAGTGATGTAACGAGGGAGGTGGGTGGTGATGAAGGAGGTGATGTAAGTGCACAAAATATCTAAGATATTTTTTTCCTCTTCTTTCCCTATAAATACCACACCATCCCAACTTCATTTCCTCACTTCTCCCTCTTCATTTTCCTAAGCTTTCCTCTTTATTTTCATGGATTCCATACTTAAAGAAATAATGGCCAAAATATTTGCAAAAAAAATTAAATTATATAGCATATATATATATATCAAACCACTTCAAAACTATCAAAAAAATCCTCCTTTCCACTCTCATTACCCACAGCCACCACCTTATTTCCCCCATAGCCGAGCCTTCCTCCACCCCTAAGCTAGGCCGTGAGTCGTCCAAGCCTCCAAGGTCAAGGCCTAGCCTTCTAAAGGCAAAAATCCGAGTGTTCATGAGTTTTAAATTCAAGTTAGGGAAGCTATAGCCATTTTTAAGTTAATCGTTTAATCTGAGGTGAGAAAACTCCACTAATATTATATATATACTTTGGATGATGATATGATATGTTGTTTGGTTGCTATGATTTGATCATCATGTTTGGTTGTGAAATATTGTTGTTTGGATGTGTAAAACAAGCCACGTTTAAATACACGTCGAAATATCACAAAGGAAATCACTTTCTTTTTTGTAAATGAAATGTTATATATGAGATGTTAAACCTCTTTGAATTTGGTTTAAAATGTTTTCGAAATGTTTTATAAACATTTAAAAGTGTTTCGACAAAGTTTGAAAAGAAAACAAAAAAGAAGTTGAAATTAGCGTGTCGCATAATGGCAGTTCGCGATTTCGCGCCGTAGAAAGTTAAATCCATGTATATGATGGATTTGGAGTTGGAATTCTTTGTAATAAGAATTTTCAAGCTCTTATAATCATAGTTTTCAAACAAAAGAAAGAGATCGTGATTTCGTTTAGTAGATTTTAAAATATGAGCAAATCAAATTTTCAAAATAGTCGCGCTTTAGCAGTGTGGAAAACAAAGTGACAAATTCTTTATAAATGATCTTTTTAATTCTTTAAAAATATGGAATAAATACTATAAATCTTTTAAAATGTTATAAAAATGAATTTTTAAATGATCGAAAAGTTGTTTTGATCAAATAAGCTTTAGCACTATTCGTAGCACTTTTTGTAGTGGTTTTAATAACTTTTGAAATATAGATTTAAACTTAACCGTTCTTTCCCAAATCCTCTATAAGTGTTTTCAAATAAATAATTAAGTATATTAAAGATGATTTGGAGGTTTTATAATTTATTTTAGAAAATTTAAATAAATGATTTAACGGAAAGCTGTTAAAATCAATTGATTTAATCTTGGCTCTAATAGCCAACGAGTAGACTGGATTTTTCTATTTTGTGAAATTCGGATGTAAGTTGCTTAAACTAAGGAGATGTTCAGGAGCAACCAGTGCCCTGGCTCACCTAGCCTCTTTCCCAGGTGAGGAACGGATAAGGTCGAAATGTTGGAAACGAGATAAGTATAAAAGATTAAAATTTTCAAATTTAATTTAATACAACTTGGATGTATATAGATAATCTTCTTACACTTGGTATTAAATTTTGAGTAGGGAACCCGTACTGTCCATGTGAATTCAAAAGGTGATTCCAACGTTATTTGACGGATAGTAAAGGTTGAATACGAAAATTTATGTTGAGTAGAATTGGTATAATTTCTATCAACCCATTTTAAATCAAAATGGTTTTGCAATATGACTTTTGAAAATGAGTTGGTATTTCCAAAGTTAAAGAGAGGTTTAATGATTCAATAAAAACTAGAAAGAAATTTTTTAAAGATATATATCTCTAGAAGATATTTTTGATAAAAAGAAAGTAATTAGACAAATGATAAGCACCTATTTACTTAATATCTTTTTATCGATCATTAGTTCTAAGGAACCGGGGTCAGATTTGAGAGCTTTTTATCTGAAAACCTCTCGAACCAATTTATATATTCGAAGTGAAGACATGAAATGATAAAAATGGAATGAAGGTTGCCTGTCACTGACCCTCGGGGGGGAATTTCCTATATCATATATATGAAGCAGTAGTATCTTTATTTTATCTTTGATGCAAGGGCTGCTTGCTACTAATCCTAGGGATGATCCCCGATAGGATGTGGTAGGAGAGTTCCTTCGTTTTATCCTATTCCTGGACAACTTGTATGGACGAATGTCTGACATTGCATTTCCAACATATACGTATATTGATTTTTACGAAGGTACATTTGTTTGGTGGTGTAGGAAGTAACTCTCATATACTTAACACCCTTATCTAAGACGTACGTGCTCGGAGGTTGTACATTCGTAGGAATCAATGGTGTGTGATGGAATTGGCAATGTGGCATTCAAAGTGGAATGTGATTTGTGAAAGGTAATCGTTACCTTGGGCCTCAACACTCGGAAATGGCTTAAACATGGCATGCCGTGAGGCTATGTTGTTCACAACCATTAGGGTATGGTCATCACCTTTCTAGATTACTCTATATATGTCGAGTAAGTTGTGTATGCTAAGAGAGCTCTCAGATAGGTTGGTTACAACCAGAGTGATGTCATATTCGGTTCTATCCAACACTAAGTTGGTTCTGCGAGTAGGCCAGTCTTGCCAGGTGCAGAGGTTTCAAAAGTCGTTGATCCTCAGTACATCCATCTAGAGATGTACTGTACGGAATGTAGTTCCTTACCTGCCATTATATGGAAATCCATTCTCCAATAAGTGCCTTCAGATTTGATTATAGAACCTACTTTGTAGCTAGTATGCTAGAATTTAATCAATGTAACAATTTCTGCTAAGATTCATAAGTATGTTTGAAAATTATTTTCAAAAGAATATCATTAAAAACAATATTCATAGATTTTGTATAGCAAATATTTTGGTTATCATAAGGTAAAAACACGTTCCATGTTTATGTGCGACGTGGTTTTATGAGATACCATTTGTTTTCAATTATCTGTATTTTGAGTTTCTCACACCAGCCCCATGACTGACCCGGAGTTTATTTTCTTTCCCCTTAAACGCTGGGTGCCCTTTTTTCCTGAATGGCCAAGTAGTTAGGAAATCTTGGAGCATTTTGGAAGGAGCATGGAGCATTTTGGGTCTTTTTGTCTATCACTTTCCACTGTGTTTGTATTTTGTATTATGTATTACCAGCTCTTGTAAGGATAGGTACGTATGACTATCCTAGCTGGATTAGTACTTACTAGAACTCTGATGGAGTAATTGCATGTATAATTATGTGTTGAATACGAAGTGAGATTTTATTATTGCCTTGTCTCCTATCTTTATTTTTTTACCCCATGATAATCTGTCTCTCCGGCACTTGGATTTACGACACGTGAATACCAAGGATGTATTAGTGTCGATCTCTGAGGGTCAAGGAGGTGGGTCGTCACACTGTTGCCCTACCTAAAGCATCAGACAATCCCTAACAAAATGGCCAAGCTAGTGGTAGTTGAACAACCTTTCGGTGCAAACCGGGCCTCAAGCTTTGGAACCTTTTCACTCGGTGCTCTCATTATCTATACTCTAGCCATTTGCCTTCCTTTCCCAAACCCATGGTACTTGGCAAAATGCCCCTTCTTCCCACACTAATAACAAACTAAGTTGGTCGAAGCATTTTTCAGTGGCTAGAACTTACGCTTGTTGCCTCCGGTTGGTGCAGGTACAGATGGCTTGGGAGCAAAACCCTCAAATTGAAAAGCCGTACATATAATATCCTTGAATGCTCCATAGATCATGTCCTTACATACCATGTCGCACAAACTAATCCAAGCCAGGACTTCGAGGATATTCTCACTGACCATTGAACCTCTTTTTTCCTAATATCTCAAACTTGCGCCATACCGAAGCAGTCTTTCCATGGTCGATCCTACACCAATTCTTCTACTATACTTCCCTCAACATAAAAATCCATAATGCTCATAGTTCTTACTACCTAATCAAAGAAAGAGTACTTTAGGAAACTAAAGGATAGAGTTATTTCAAACAAGGAGTTACTGGGAGAAGATATTCCTAAGGAATAATTTTAAAAATCTAGTTTTCAAAATACAAATAGCTCTCATATATATAATACACGTGACTCATTCTTGGGTGTCACTTACCCTATCTCTAATAAGCCATATCCAACCAAAGCCAAGGTGTTTGCTAAGCCTTGTGCTCTGATACCAAATGTAACGACCCGACTTTTCGACCATCGAACGTCGACACTAAATACATCCATGGTATTCATGTGTCGACCACCCAAGTGCCGAAACATAGAAAGTTGGGGTAAAATAAAAGAAAAGAATAGAACAAGAAAGGAAGAAAACAATATCATAATCTCACAATGGAATGGTAATATATAATATCAAAGGAATGGTACAAACGGTTACTCTAAATACAGAAATATTAGAGTTGCTAAAACCTAAGTACTATCATCAGCCTGGACAGTTATAATTACATGTTCTCACAATGTTGATATATATAATATAAAAATGCAGTAGAAATAATAATACTACAGAAGATAATCATCCAGCTCTTATCCATAAGCTCCAAGCGTCCAAAGTTACATTTGGAAACATACACGGGGCTGACCCTAGCATAATAAGAAAATAACATCCTAATCAGTCAGGTAAACTAGCTTGAGAAACTCAAGAAATATGAGAAGAGTAACAGTAACCATTGAGACCGTACGGATTACCATAACGATTTTCCTCTCAAATGAAACCAACCATTCATTAAGTTTATCATATAGTGATATGATAGATAATGTCTAGTGTATAGACCATAAATCATATCAAATAGCTGTTGTGTGAATGCCACATAAATAATAGGTATACAATAAATACTGCTAAGGCATGTTTGCATAAGGATTTTTCCACGAAGATCTCCTTGGTCTTACTGCATTCGAACTCCGTGACAAGGATCAAAAACTACCTTTCGAGCATTGTATATCTCTAGATTGGATATTCTCTAAGGTAAACATAACTGGATCACCCTCGGTGTATGATCTGGATCATATCAACTCCCACTAGCAACAATCGATAAGAATCTCCAGATCTAGAGTTGATATACTCTTGAGGTCAGCTAAACCCCCTGGATATGCACCTTCTCTATTTCAATCATTTTCCCAATGTTGAGGCTACGTTCAACAGCTCTCACATGAATCTTCATTACTCGAACAGAACACGAATCTCTAAATGGATTCCATCATTTTGAATAGATCACGAATCGCTACATGGATTCAAGCATCTCGAATAGATCTCGAACCTCTAAAAAGGTTCCCCACATAAGTCCTTCGACGATTGCTAACAATGTCCTCTCTCTTGGAATACTCCTCAAGATAGATAGTTTAACTCTATAACATTCCACTTCACAACCACTTCCAAAACATAGCTCGTGTATATGGTTTTGAAGTGATTACGGGTTTTGAGTCATCTCATATAAGTACACTCTTCCCACTTATCGGACTCTCCAAAACCAATCAACGAATTCCCCGTTAACTCGATTCTGGTTCTCTTAGAAGTAAGTGAAAGCTAGAGACGTTTCATACCAATACTCCTCCTCAGGGGTTCTCATTGATATGAAATCGTGAAGTCTTTTGTTAACTTCTTATGTCAATATTTAGTCAAGTTCTATAATCGATTAATCGATTATCTAGTTAAAACAATTGCTTATACAAATCACAATTGGTATGCTTAACTCGTTTCCGACATTTCAACTTAACTATTCCTCATTCAAGAGTGAAGCCAGGTAAGTTAGAGCATTGGTTGCATCAAAGCCTTGCCTAGACACTTCATTCTTGAATCTCACAAATAGTTAGGTCTACTTTGTTGGCTTTTAGTGTTATGTATAGCATTAATGATTTCTATAAATAAAAAGAAATCAATATGATTAACACATTTTAGACATTTTTTGACTTACTATTCCTCGATCGAAAGGGAGGCCCGGTAGATTAGAGCTCTATTGCTTCATCCCTACTCGACATCAATCTTAACTCTCACAAATAGATAAGCCTTACCTCGTTGGCTTTTAGTGTTAAGCATAGTTATTTGCTTTTCAAACTAGTAATTAAACAATTAACCATTTGGCCATTTAGCAATTCTAACCGCTTTTCGAAAACATTTGAATATACTTTTAAAATGCTTGAAAATATTTATAATAGGTTTTAATACATTTATCCGCAATATTACTTGAAAATAACAACTTTACAATTTTCCTTGAAACTTGAAACGACATGTTTTCTATATATTTTAACAAAATATCCATTCTTTAAAAATTCATAACTAATTCTTAATAATTCATAAATATATCAAACCACTTTTGGAATATTTTAATATGAGTTATTAAACACTTGTAAAAAGAATAAAATAAAATACTTTAATCTAAATATCTTTTTGAACCTTTCAAAGTTCAAAATCAGGGCTAAACGGGGCAGTTTTGGCCACTTTTCGAGATGTTACTTAACTTTTTACTATTCAAGCTTTTAATAGCAACAAACATACATATAAGACATTATAAATAAGGCAAGAAACCCCTAAGGATCTCTCTACAAAGTTCCAAAGCAATCGCTAAAAACAAAGCAATTCACAACTGCATCTATAGCGACTATCCTATAAGTGCACTTCTAAATTCAAGACCGATCTAAAGCAAAGTCCATTTATAACCTATGTGCTTTGTTCAAGGTCTTGTCACAAGTCATGAAAGTCCATTCGAATTTCGTTTAAGTCCATATACATGGATTACATATGTCACTTACTTTTAAAGTAACAATCAAACCAACGTTTTAACATAAGTTAACAACAATTCAAACAATTTAAACACAATCAAACACAAACATATTTGTGTTATATTTTCATTCAAAGTGAGGTGTTAACTCACCTTTAACCATATAAACAACCAAGAGCCAAGCACCCAAACCTAGACCCAACCTTGCAACACCTTTCCTTCCTTGCTCCTTTGCTTTTTCGCCTTGCCTTTGCCTTCTTCCTCGCACTTAAGCTCGCGGCCTATCAATGAGGAGAGAGGTGTGATTAACTTTTTCAAATTTTAACTAGGAAGAAGGTTTTGTACAGTGGTGGTAAGACTTCACTCCAAATTTGAGGTGATTTGGATTTGATTTGCAATAATTTTCTTTAAGACATAAGAGATGAAGAAGAAGAAACAATTGATTTTCAACTCTAAGCTTTGTAAATTTTTGTGAATGATAACTAAGGATATGCCCCCTCCTTATATAGGCTTAGGCATGGTGCTTCCTAAGCTCTCACTCACCCCCCTACTATTCCATGGAAGCTTCACCTCCTATCACTTCTCCTTTAAGTCGCTTCTTCTTTATGCTAATTATCATTATACACCTCTCATGATAATATCTCTTATCCTTTAGAAGCTTCTAAAACATTTTAAGATTTATGAAGAGGTGTAAGTGTTAATCAGTTGCTAATGTTTTGATTTGATCATTAGTCAAGTGCCAAAGAGTTCGAACAACTTATATCGATCGAAAAGCTGTTTACCGATAAACTGATTTTCGATCAAATTATCGATCTTTCTTCGAAGAACATATTTTTGTAAAAAAATTCAAAAACATGTTTCTTACCATTATTCATTAATTAAATTATGTCTAACAAGGTTATAATATCATATTTATAACTCTTGATTATATTTTAAAACGTTTCGATATTCGAAGATGAAGTATTTGAATTTCAGGGTAGCTACAACAATGGAAGAAAACAAATCTTACACATTATCCGAAGAAATAACTGTAGTTGAATCAAAAATAATGATTCTCCTTAAAGACAATGATCCATTCTTTACTTCTCCCTCCAAACTCAAAATACTCAAAAATTGTAGCATTTCCCATCTTAAATTTTTTTTCCTTAGTGTGGTTGATAAAACTTGTAGCTTTTAAGTCGCTTAGAATATTAATAAATTATTTGCTATCTTTAGTGTCTCAATCTAGAATTATTTTTTAAGATGGATATCCAAATTCAAGGCTTCATTATAAAGGTATTTATCATGAGTTTCAAGATATTCAATTAAAATAATGTATGAATTTATTGATAGATTAATCTTATTATTTCCGAAGGAACAATAATAACCAAATTTGTTCATATCAAAATTAGAAATCAAAATCTGTCTAAGTGACACTATAACAAAAATATCAAACAAATCCAAACAATATTCATATCTTTTTAGACACGGCATGTGTGATATCTAGTAAATTTCTTTTATATGTCCATAGATATCATAAAAGAGATAACTGTAAATATATTTGTATGCTATTTCTTTTCTTTTATATCCTTAGTGACTTCTTTATCTTTATTTATACATATTTACAATGTAGTTAAGTGGGTCCTTTCTATCTTATCATCCTTCAATCTCTCTTCTTCTTCCCACAATGCAAAATAAGGCTAACAAAAGGTCATTTTATTCTTAAAAAATAATAATTAATAATAAACTCGAAATGGTTATACTGTTAATAAAGAGAGTACCAAAAAATTAACAATAACTTGAGTGCTTTTAACTTTTGAAGCAACATCTTTTCATTTAGTACTCGTTTATGTTTTCCTTACTTTGACTTTATGGAATCAAGCAATTTAATGCGTGCGTGTTCCCCTTATCGTTTTTGAAAAAACACTTTTCAGTTTGTAAACTGATTATCCCTACGGATATCATACCCTTAAAAGCCTTTGAAATATTATACCTTATAATCATTTGACCCTTGCAATTTGAATTATCCCATCTCTCAATGTTCTTCATAAAATTATAAGAACATTCAACTGTAATAAGGGTGGTTGTGATCCTTCTAATTGCAAGAGCTAGATCCACGAAGTCAAGGAAAAACAACATATTCTCTTACTAATCCTTAGAGTTAGTCCCAGACAAGATGAGAACGTTATAAAAATTGGTACACACTTTAATCAAATTAGTAGAAAATTGAACAAAAAATAAAGATTGACCGTATATTCTTTTATCCAAATATCAGCTGTAGTAAATTCAAATAATCGGTAAGTCTCTTCTCAAGATACCAACACAACATTAATATCAAGTCTTTAAACATTAATATTAATTGTAAGTAGTACTCTTGTTATAATGATCAAACATTGACAATAAATTCAAGTTAAATAACAATCTTTCTTTGGGCCGATTTATTCACTTGTAAAACTTTTTAATTGTCACATATTATCATCACACATGTGTAAGTGATTCAATCAAATATTAGTCTTCCTTTGGGCTAGCTAATATCCGCATGAATAAATACACATAAATATCAAACATTTTCATAAACAACTAAAATAGAAGATGTCACTTTGGTGATATGTTATTTCAATTTGCTTACTTTGAATGTAGGATATTTACAATTAGTTTGCAAAGAGACACCCAAAAAAATATTTGAATTTATTTCTTACGGTATATATAATATATTTCGAGTGTTATAAAACACTCCCAAAAATGCTTTAGGTCTATATGACACTTGAAAAATCTCAAAATTATAACTGTGGCACAACATGTTTTAATCATAGCTGTTATAATCTTTTGCTTTAAGTTGTAGTCATATTCTTGACATTCCCTAAATAAACAAGATATAAGTCATCATTAATAAATTACATGGAAAATGTCACAGATGAAGCCATAATTAAATGTCATAGTAAGTTATATATAAATGACATAGTAAATGTCGTACTAAATAGCATGAATGAACGTAGTAGTTATGATATATTTTCGAACCATAATATAGCTATATAGAATGCTACCATATCATTTATCTTTAGTTTATTATTTGAATACTTAGTTAAGGTCAATAACCGTACATTTTGATAAAATATGAAAATTGCTGCTCCTTTTATTTTATGATAACTAAAGAATGAAAGTGAAACATATTTTCAATGAGCATAGGCCATACATATAAAATATATGTATCTATCAAACATAAATACATCAAATAATAAACCATATGTCTTTTTCTATTCCAAATATAAATGTTGCATCATTAAATTTACTGCAACTAACATATTTAGTATATTTTAAGATAATAAATTAATTAATTTATTACTATAACAACCACATTTAACACATATATGATAAAAATAAATGCAATCGATCGTTATGCGGTCTAAAATGTAAATTGGTGTCATGTTAAAATTTATTTCTAATTAATCAAAATTTCTGAAATAACCCAAATACCTTATATATATTCAAATTATTTAATCATAAGCTAAGTAAGCTATAGTTATCATAGAACCGAATTTATATTTCTTGCATAAATGGTTCTAAATTATAGGTATCTATCTATACAATTAACAAACATTAAATAAAATAGTTGTACATATCAGATCCAAAGTATTCCTCATATTAAAATTCACAACTTATTTACAAAATATACAATAATAAATATGTGGATGCTTTAACCAACATAAGTTGTTTTCGAAACTTAGAGGAATTTAGATTATTTCCTAAAAATTTTAATGATTCAAAATTCTATCTTATTTCATAGATAACATACAGATTATTTAGATCTATATTTCTACACTAAACAATTTCATAAATCAGCCTGTCAATTTATAATATATAGAAAAGTTGATACTAAACCAAATCGAAAATCCTCACCAAAAAAAAATCCTTGATATATAGATCAGGCAGATAAAGACATAAAAAATTCCCAATGAAATCAACGATGGGTGGCTCTGATAACATTTGTTATGATTTCAATATACTTTATGATTGATTAATCATGAAACCCTAAATCTGAATTATTTACATAGAAGATATTAGGAGAATAACTACAGCTTATGTAATTTAGGGATCATAACCCCTTACTTATAATGTTGGCATTTTCTACTGACCCTTCAATAAAATAGAATTTCTCTGATATCTACACATTAATACCATGACAATTATATCTTAATGCTTTTAGTTTTATTTCAAAATTTGATCGTTTTAATTAAGTTTTACACCAAAATAGCACTACACATTTATTTTACAAGATTTGTAGGCATATGCAATGCACGTGCGTATAAAGACGTCTTATAAAACTATTAAATCTAGAGTTTTTATGTAGTTTTGATAAAAAAACAAATTGGAAAATACAAAGAAAAAAATTGTAATTTTTTTATCCGGACAGGGTTTCGTAGTTGTAATCTTATTTAAGTTTCAAAATTTCAATTTGAAAATAATTGTTAATTTTTGTTCTTTATGGAATTCGAACTTTTAACCCTTTGTTTGCATATAAGAGTATTTCTAGAACTTTACGGTTGTACCATCAGAATGTGCTTCTATTCCAATTATTAATAAAGATTTTACATATGCGGTCCACGTGTTGAAATTTTTCAACGGAAGTTGTATATTAGATACACTTGCATGAATACCTTTGTAAAATGTAAAGTGAATAAATAAGTAGTTAGCTCACTACTTAGGTTAAAATAGAGTAAACAAACACAGATAGCAATCTTTTATATCACTCTTACAAGCATCTCCACCGTTTATATAAATCAACGGTGTATATTTTGTTTTCTCTTTATTTTGGATTACAGGCTTTCAGCCCATACTCTGTATAAATACTTGTATTTTGTTTCTGTACAAACAATGAGAATGCAATAACATTTTACAGTTTACTTCAAATACAACAATTCTTGATATGGTATCAGAGCTTAAAACAGTCTAACGACTGAATCATCAGATCTTGCTCTAAAGATCATCATCGAGCCATCCTTAAAGATAGATCATCTATCTTTGGTTGCTCTCAGTTCTTTTCATTGAGCAAATCATCATTTGATTTTTTCTTTCTCTCTATACCTCTCTCAAAATTCTTCCCAAGCATTACTTCTGAAAATTACTTTCAAGAATCAATTTCTTGATACAATTTCTGGCTGCAAATTTAAAAATCTGCCTCGCCAGCATCTGTTTTCAGCATGGCAGGAGATGAAGATACTGTTTCTTCATCCTCACCCAAAAACAATGTTTCTGCTGCGTCAAATAGTGATCACAACACTGCAAAAGAATCAAGAAACATCATTAATCCAAAAAATCAGATTATCTCTATACAACTCGATGAGGCAAATTATCTACTATGGAAATGTCAAATCATGGCTGCCCTAACTGGGTATGGATTAGAAGAATACATCAGTGGAACTCTTGCAATTCCAGCAAAAATGATTTCTGACAGTGAAGGAAAACTCATAATAAATCAAGAATTTACTCACTACAAAAGACAAGATAGTCTCCTATGTGCTTGGCTATTTTCATCAATCAGCCATTCTTTATTACCACAGTTGATAGGGTGTAAAACAGCCCAAGAAATTTGGGAAACAGTGGAGAAAACCTTCAACACTCAGTCATCAGCAAGAATTATGCATTACAAACGTCAACTTAACAACATTAGCAAGGATTCTATGTCTATGAGAGAGTATTTAACAAAAATCAAAACGCTATGTGACTTACTTGAAGTTGTTGGTCACAATATTTCTGAAGCAGATCAAGTTCTCACCATTTTAAGTGGTCTTGATGATGATTACGAGTCAGTTGTTACTATGCTTTCCTCCCAACCTACCACTCCATCAATTCAGCATATTCAGTCAACACTCATTGCTCATGAAGGAAGAATTGAAGCCAAGAAAACAAGAAACAGTGAGTATATGGTCAATTATGCTTCCACAAACAGAAATAAAAATCAAGAAAGGCCTCAAATCAATAAAACTGATCAAAATGTTCAAAGAAATACTCAGATGTCAAACAGAGGAAGAGGGAGAGGCAGGTTTGGTAATAATTCAAATAGAATTAAGTGTCAAATTTGTGAGAAATTTGGCCATACAGCTGGAAAGTGTTATTTTAGGTTTGATCAAAATTTTTCTCTAAGTCAACAAGGAAATAACAATCAGAAATCAAACTATCCAAGTGCTAACATTGCTCAAGCAGGAACAGAAAAAAATCAAGACTCCAAAAATAATGGAGATTCTAATACCAAAGTTGATGATATTCAGACTGAAGATTGGTTTCTTGATTCTGGAGCCACAAATCATATTACCAACAATCTGAACAACTTGAACATTGGCAATAAAGAATATAAAGGTACACATTCTTTATTTATGGGTAATGGCATTTCTTCAAAAATTAATCATACTGGTACTGCTATGCTTAACAGTAAAAGAAAGTTATATTTAAATAATCTTCTTAGGGTACCAGAAATTAAGAAAAACTTGCTTAGTGTATCACAATTTGCTAATGATAATCAAGTCTATTTTGAGTTTTTTCCTCACCATTACACAATTAGAGATATTCTAAATAATGAAATTTTATTACAGGGTAATGTGCAAAATGGACTATATCTGTTCAATCCTGGCAAGAACAATAGAAACTGTGAAAGTAGATACTGGTGCAATTTCTCTAAAACTGGATGTACAACAGTTATGAATAAACTAGATTTGTGGCATTGTAAGCTAGGACATCCAAGTATTAACATTGTAAGGAATATTTTGAGAAATAACAATATTAAGTTTGATGATATATCTCATAGTTATGTTTGTTCTGCATGTCAGTTAGGGAAAAGTCATAAGCTACCATTTCCAAATTCTCAAACTAAATATAGTAAACCATTAGAAATGGTAGCTACTGACTTATGGGGACCAGCCCCAATAACTTCTGATTACGGTTATAAATATTATGTTTCTTTTGTTGATTCATACTCAAGATATACATGGATATATTTCTTAAAATCAAAGGCAGATACAGCTAATGCTGTAATACAGTTTATAACTCAAGTAGAAAGACAAACAGGTGCAAAGTTAAAAATTCTTCAAACAGATGGAGGGACAGAGTATAAACCTCTGAAAGAATATTTTAATATGAAAGGTATTCTACATCGAATGACATGTCCTTATACTTCTGAACAGAATGGGCTTGTTGAAAGAAAGCACAGGCATATTGTGGAAACAGGGTTAACTTTATTAGCTCAAGCCTCTCTTCCTTTAAAATTTTGGCCTGATGCTTTTATTTCTAGTGTTTTTCTTATTAACAGGTTGCCAACAAAAGTTTTGCACAATACAAGTCCATTAGAAAATTTATTCAATATCAAGCCAGATTATAATTCTCTCAAAATTTTTGGGTGTTTATGTTTTCCAAATTTAAGATCTTACAATACTCATAAACTAAGTTTTAGATCTGAGCCATGTACTTTTATTGGATATGCTCAAAATCAAAAGGGTTATAAGTGTCTTACCAGTAAAGGTAAAGTGATCATCTCAAGACATGTAGCTTTCAATGAGCTCATCTTTCCTTTTAAGGAAGTTGAAGTGAAACCTACACAAAAAGTCTATGATGCAAAGGTATCTATTCCAGCTATTCCAGTTCATACTTTCAATCAAGCCAAAGTAATCAATTCACATCAGCAAGCTGTATCACCACTCCAACACACAGTGCTCAATAGAAAGCCAGATCAGAGTGATGCTTCACCCCAAAACACAATGCTCTCTGTTGAGCCAGGTCAGAATGAAAATGATGTCAGCAATTCTTCACCTAATCAAGAAAATCAGAGAATTAGTGATAATGATAGTTCAAAAGCCAGTAGTGAAGAAAATATGCAACAAAAAACTGGACATCATATGATTACAAGAGCCAAAAGTGGAATCTTCAAACCAAAAGTATATAACATCAGTATTGAAGAAAGGGAACCTACAACTTATGAAGAAGCAAGCAGACATGCCCATTGGAAAGCTGCTATGGATGAGGAATTCTCAGCTTTAACCAAAAATAAAACTTGGAGCCTTGTAGAAAAACCTCACAATAAAAATATTGTTGGAAATAAATGGGTCTACAAAATCAAAAGAAGATCTGATGGATCTATTCTCAAGTATAAAGCAAGGCTTGTTGCTAAAGGATATGCTCAACAATATGGATTCGATTTTAATGAAACCTTCTCTCCAGTTATCAAACCCACAACAATTAGAATTATTTTAACTGTTGCCTTACATTATAAATGGGAATTGAAGCAGCTTGATGTCAACAATGCATTTCTTAATGGAGAACTTCAAGAAGAAGTATATATGCATCAACCACAGGGGTATGATAAGCATGACAGTAAACTTGTATGCAAGTTACACAAAGCTCTATATGGATTAAAGCAGACACCAAGGGTATGGTATGATAAATTAAAACAAGCTCTTACTGCTATAGGTTATCACAATGCAAAATCTGATAACTCTTTATATTTTCAGAATGAAGGAGGTCACAAAACATACATTTTAGTGTATGTAGATGATCTTATTTTAACTGGTAGTAGCAGTTTAGAAATAACAAATGTCACCAAGTATTTAAATTCAACTTTTTCAATCAAAGACTTGGGGCAGCTAAATTATTTTCTTGGAATAGAAGTCATCAGAAAATCTGATACAAATATAATCCTTTCTCAAAGAAAATATATTTCTGAAATTTTAGTAAAAGCAAAAATGGATTTAGCAAAATCTTTGCCTACTCCTATGATTAGTAACTTAGGATTGTCTAAGCATAATGGAGACATTTTTTATGATCCTACATTATATAGAAGTATAGTTGGAGCATTACAGTATGCTACTGCTACTAGACCTGATATAACATATACTGTAAACAAAGTCTCACAATTTATGCATGAACCTCATGATGATCATTGGAAGGCAGTAAAACGAATTTTAAGATATCTTAAAGGAACTATTAATCATGGGCTATATTTTAGTACTAACAAAAACTTTGAGTTAAGAAGTTACTCAGATGCAGATTGGGCCTCCGATCATGATGATCGAAGATCCACAAGTGGTTTTATCATTTATCTGGGAGACAACCCTATCTCATGGAGCTCAAAGAAGCAACCCACTGTTTCTCGGTCTAGCACGGAGGCGGAATATCGAAGTGTTGCAAGTACCACTGCAGAGCTAATCTGGATCCAGACCTTTCTCAAAGAAATCAGTCTGCCTACTCGAAGTAAACCAATTATTTGGTGTGATAATCTGAGTACTATCGCCATGTCTGCCAACCCAGTGCTTCATTCTCGTACAAAGCATATAGAATTGGATCTATACTTTGTACGAGAACATGTTATCAGCGGCAAATTAGAGATCAATCATGTTCCAGCAAGTCATCAGAGAGCTGACATGCTGACTAAAGCTTTATCAAGGAGGAATTTTGAGAGATTCAAAGAAGATTTCAGAGTTCGATGTATCGGAGAAGAAGAAAGGGGAAAAGAAAAAACCCTAGCTGAAGAATAAAACCCTCGCTCTTTTTGACGGGGAGAAATAGAGTAAACAAACACAAATAGCAATCTTTTATATCACTCTTACAAGCATCTCCACCGTTTATATAAATCAACGGTGTATATTTTGTTTTCTCTTTATTTTGGATTACAGGCTTTCAGCCCATACTCTGTATAAATACTTGTATTTTGTTTCTGTACAAACAATAAGAATGATAACATTTTACAGTTTACTTCAAATACAACAATCTTGATAGGTTACAAGGTTTTAATGGTCTAAAAAGTGTGGAAGCTTTCAACCGTAATCTTTCAGGGAAAGGCGCACATGATTAAGTAAAAAGATGCATTGTTTCACAGGAACATATAAGTGCTTGGACTCGTATAAATTCTCTAACCTTATGCAGATAAACAGCCAGTTAAACCATCATCGTCAGATTAAAAATTACAGTAATGATGAGCTGTATTAAGTCCGAAGACAGCTAAAGTCTGCAAGTTTTAGGTAGATTAAACGCTTTGATCACTGAACTCTGTAAGTTTTAGGCAAATAATTTAGAATGGAAAAGTGAATAGTGTTAGTATATGGATTTGTTTTTGTATTTTAGATGTAAATTATCTAGGCATACAAATATTGACTTAACAAACTGTTTGATTATACAACCAAAGATGAATGTTTGTCCGAGGCAGAGATGTGAAAAGTTGGCACGAGAATAAGATGGGTTTACGAATACAAAATGCTTCCATTAGATATTTCTTAACAGACATGGTGTGCAAACTTAAAATAGATGACATTTTATATGCAAATTATTATATATCAATGAATATGAGGAGTTTTAATTTGTTCGTATTTTATATAATAAATAGTCATGTACTTTACTTTTTATGTATGGTTATGTATTGTGGATTAATTTATATCATATTCAGCAACACCTTGCAAGTGAAAATTTTGAGAATAAGTTGATTAGACTACAGATTTATGTAACTTGCAAAATATTATTTATTAAAATATGGCTTCAAAGTGGAGAGAGAGAGAGAAAATTTTGATAACATTATGTTTTAGTTTAGTCAATAGTTGATAACATTGGAAATTAATATGAACCTCACTTGATATATTTCTTAATGAGTTGGCTACTAAACATGATTGGCATCAGCTGACTATAGTAATGTGCATACAAAATATCTTTCATTTTGCTTTCAATATATGGGTTCAAGAATTGTATGTGCGTATATATAATATACACTAAAATTTATTTTCTCGCGTATTTATTCATACATATGCAACGGATGTTCCAGTAAATGAAATTCCAATAGTATGGATCATATCAGTTAACATTGACCATGCAATAGATAAAAGGAATTTATAGGAATTTTAACTAATTAATTATGGTTAGCTATATTTAACAAGAATTTAAACTAATTAGAGAATTAACTACAATTAATTATCTTTGATTGAATTAAATTTACTTAAAATAAAAGTTATATATGAATTCTCTTTTAAGTCGGTCAATTAGAAAATTGATTTTTAATCAGTTAATTCATCTTAATTAATTCCTCTTATCAACGACATATAAAAAGCGATTGTAAGTTCCAACTCTATGAGAGAACAGGTAACATGAATTGCTTTATACCTTTAACAAATGATTCCTTACTAGAGAGAAATATTAAAGCAAGAACCTATTATCTATTCTTAAAGTAAGTTTTTTTTATTTCACAAATTAGCAATAAATAAATGAGAAAAAATATTTATAGATAATTTTTTTGCAACAAAAGAACAAAATATAGTTAGAGTAATATTTTTTTATGTTTTTAAAGTCAACATTATAGTTTACATCTTTTTGTGCTTAAAATGAAATATTATATATTCTATATATCATAAACATAATTATGATCTTTATCTTACATGCATAACAAACGGATTGGGTTATAAAAATTATATAGTGCTGACGTGTGTGTATATGTAGAAACATAAAATATTATGAGCATCCGTATCAATGTCGCATTGATACTCCAAACATAATTCGTTTCAATGTCCGATTGGACCTGCGAATAAAACTCGCAGTCAATGTTTGGAACCACGATATCATATGAAGAATAAAAATGAATGAAGGCTCATACATAAAAAAATAAGGTGAAGGTGATGAATTATTAATTAAGTGTCGAAATAAATTAAAATTACTTTTGAATGTAAAGTTAGCTAAGTATGTCAATTTGTTGAAGGAGGAGATGTATGATAGATGGCTTCATTTGGGTAATTATTTTTAAGAATTTTAGGAAAATAACGAAGATTTGTAACGTATGTAATTGATATTGAATTTTTAACTTCGCTTTTAATGAAAAAATGCATAATTTATCTGTGAGTAAACCATAATTTTCGCCTATTTTGTTTGTAAAAAAACAAATTAACTTTGGATACTTCTTCTTTTTATAAAATTATTATTTTACTGCTACCATTCACACTTTCATTTCAATATTAGTTGCTTATTAATATATGCAATTGTCTACTATACTAAATAATTTTCGCTCTATAATAAGGCCATTTGCAATAAATCTACTCTAATAATAATAATAATATATTTTATTAGTATGCTTCGTTGTCTAAGTATTTTTGCACCAATTAATGTAAATTTTAACTCCAAAGAAATATCATGTAATATATTTTCTATGTATAGTCACAAGTATTTTATTTAATAGTGATATTAGTTTACATTGAATTATGCTCATTGTCTTACTACTTCAACTATCATGTTTGCATGAATGTTTGAAGCAAAGGAGAAAAACTATTTGATTATTCCAAAATTTTGACTATACAATGTATATATTACGTATAATTCATGTTATATTACGCTACATGTATTAAACATATGATGTTTCAAAGTTATTATAATATTTTCCTAATTGAATTTGTATTGTATAATGTCAAAGTGTAATAATGCAAGTGTTGAAATGTTGTTTTTTTGAACAAAATTTAAAAACCGTTTCAATTTGAGCACATATAACACTCGGTAAAATCAATCCTAATTAAATAAGTAAATTACGGGAAATTCAATTTATTAGGATAGGGATCAAAATGGAATTTTACAAAAGTTGAAATTTGACCATGAAAGTTATTTTGTTGCATTCGTGGCGAAATTATGATCTATTTTCATATATAATATGTGGAAAATGGAACTCAAACGAAGAAGTTATGAGCGTTTCAAGTTTTCAAATTTAAATTAATTTAGTTCGAATTCAAATTCAAATGAGTATTTAAATTTAGAGGTTGAATTTCAAAAATTAACTTTGATTAGACTTGGGGGTTAAGTAAACATTAAGTTAGACAGTTGGTGCTAAAAGTTAATTAGAGAATAAAATAATCAAGCAACGGAAAATAATAAATCTTCCCAAATATGTACGTACCGGTCAACCCCTTCATTGTGACCTGTCGGCCCCTAGCGTCGACCGGTTGAAAGGGGCTGTCGACCGGTCGTGAATAGGTGGCAGTTGGGGTTTATTGATTTGGGCATTACAGATTTATCCGTTCTTAACCTAGTTTCATCCTACGGTTCTGGTGCATTTTAACCTCTATAAATAAGACCCTAGATCCCTCACTTTTGTTCACAAATATTTTGGGAACATCAGCGAAGCTCTGTCGGTTTATCTCTTCTTAGATTCAGAAAATTCCATTAAGGTTTCAGCTAAGAAATCCTAATCTATCTTTGTTTATTATTTGATTTCTAAACCTCTTCTCCTCCAACCTTTCTGAATCTAATATATATACAAATCCATTGTTGTATATATATCAAAAGGAAGAGATCTGAAGGCAATTATAATGGGTGTTGCAAATCCAAATAGAAGAAAAGATAAGGACCAATTGTCATTGAAATCTTAGTTTTTCTATTTTAGTAGTTGAATTGTATAGTTTGGATTTGATAGATACCTTGGGGAGTTGAATCGTATAGTTTGGATTTGATAGATACCTTGGGGAGTTTCGGAGTATGAAAACATCATATTAAAATTCTCTAAAATTCCACCAAAGCAATATGACAATTCTTAGGATTGGAATCTTAATTGTTTTGTGTTAAAATAATAGAGTTTTGTGGATTTTGCAGTTTATGTATTCAGCCTTCTATTCCACTTCTTATTCTTCTTCACTAGATCTGATTAAGGGATTTAATTGTTAAAATAATGGAGTTTTTTGAAAAGAATCATTATTCGTAGTTTACACCGCCTATTTCTATAAAATTTAATAGGAATTATTTTATCTAAATTCATGTAAAAGAAGTTGAATAGAGCGTATAATTGATTAAGTTGTAAGTTTCCATTTTTGATTTATTCTAATTGTTTTAATATGAGATAAGTTGGATTGAGATTCTATATACAAGTCTATTTATTGCAATTTTGGATATGAGTATTGAATCCTTGCTATGGATATTAGAACCCCTTGTTATGGATATTGGAATTTGGACATTATTGATAATATGTAGGAAAAAGGAAAGACTTGTATTATTATGGTTAAATAGAATTGACATTTAACGTTAGTTAGGGTGTAATCTCCGCACGCATAGAATAATAAATGCATTTTTATTAACATATTAATTAGTGCGGTAAACATATAAAACATATAATTATGACATATAATTGCGTAGTTAATTAGGTAATAGTTGTCATTAAATCCCCTTTAGAAAAGTAATTGATGTTTTAATGCGTAATAAAGAAGATTCCTTATAAGGCCTTAATTATGGAATGGTGAGATGAGTATTATATATATAGAGAGTATTTAAATTATAGCTAAGTCATAGTGCTGCGAGGCCAATCAAAAGGCACATAGAATTCTGCCCAACTAATTTGGCTACCAGCAATGTGACTTTGGGTTGATGTGAGACATCTCCTATGATAAGTATCTATAATAACGCAAGGTTACTCCCAGTTTCTGTAGAGTAAATCTGCCCAACTAATCTGGCTACCAGTTCCTACTAATAGTCAGGCTAATGTGAGACGTCATTATGAGTATGGGTCCTAATACGAAGGGCCTGCTTCGGGGTCTTGAGGTGTTAAGTGCTTGTTTGAGGGCCATCCTCTTTTCCCAAAATGGAGTATTAAATGGCCAAGGGGCTAGTTATTAGGCACGTTAGGTGGCATCTCGATAGAGGTCCGCTTCGGGATAAGGTATTAAGTGACTGATTGAGGGTCTACCTTTCCATAAAGAAGTATTAAGTGGCTCAATTGAGGTCTTATATGGCCAGAGTTTGCTTATTTTCTAATAAAAGGTATTAAGCGACTTAGGTAATATCACTCGTACTGTTAGACATTTATGACATTGGTTATGGGTTATGGGATTTAGAAACCTGCTTCGGGAATGGAAGGTATTAAGTAGTTGATCAAGGATCCCCCTCCTTACCTTATATGAAGCATTAAATGGTTTAGTTATGCAATACATGTTCTTATTTGAATTATAGTACCCAATAAATGAAACATTAAGGATAGATATTTCTATTCACTAGACACTTGTTTTTCTGACTCCCTCCTCATTACAACACAAGTTGGAGAAGGAGTTAATGATGCTTGAAGAGGGCAATAGTGAAGCTTGTGGTAGTTACTATCTATATTTTTGTGTTATTTTCTATTATACCTATAAAACGTATTTTTGAACGAAATGTTGTAACGGTTGACATTATGTAATGTTTTATGACATTTAAAATGATATGAAATAAATGGGTACTATTATTGTTATTATATTTTATTCCTTCCGTTGTGAGTTCTGAAAGAATAGATAGATAGCTCTATTTCGTTATTTTTACCAACCAACAGCTAGCTTTAAAACGAGTCTAAGTTTCGATAGGCCTATTCTGGGTCGTAATTTAGGCCTGTTCCAGAGCGGGTTGTTATATTTGGTATCAAAGCTTAGATTACCCGATCAATGGGAAAAAGTATACGTATGAGTGGCGTATTTGTTATTTTTAAAAATATTTTTCGAAAACCTTACTATATATACACAATTATTTTGTATGCCACTCTATAAATTCCAAATATAAAAGTAGCTGCTACCATATTTCGAAAGAGTGGGCGAAGCAATTATGAGTTGAAAAAATAAATAAAGTTGAATTTGTACTTCTTTGTTGGACCTAGGCTTTCTTATCATTGTGGACCCTATAAGTATATTAAATAATAGAGATAAGAATCGTAGAAGAAAAGATAGTAACTCCAAAAATTTAATAGGTAATGAATGTGCAATAAGTGAGCAGTTACAAGAAATTAGATAACTTATGAGACCATTGGGGTAATTATGGGAGGATAAGGAATAAATTAAATAGGTAACGTTGAATATGAAAATAAATGTCTTTAGGAAACATCTGTTAAGATAGCAACCATTTAGTATGGACAAAGTGACATTTATGAGAGTAATAAATATTTATGTTAGGTAATAGTTAAATGTTATAAGTCATAGTATTCATACGAAATTAAGGAATATAGTAGTGAAACAAGCTTCCAAAAGAAGGTGTACATTAATCATCACAAGCACATAACCAGATTTTTAAGATGTTTGAGTAGGGAGTTCAAAGGGAAGAACAATCAAAGCCCATTTTTAAATCCTAACCCTTGAAAAAGAAAGTGGTAAAAAGATCCTTGAAAGTTTTGAATGAGCTTTTTTAAAAGATTATTAAGTGAAAATCTTATGTATTGTAAGTTGGAAATTTTTTTGCTAGAAAGTGATTTTTGACAGTTTTGGAAAAATACTACCATTTGTAAAAGCTTAGAAAAAAGTGGTGAAACGGTTTAAAAACAAAATGGTGGATGATTTTTAATTACTTGAAAGGTTGAAAAAAAAAGGTTGTCATTTGTTAACTTCTCAGTTTAAAATTTTGTTAAATTAAAGTTTTCAACTTTTGAATGCTCCGTTTTTGGATTCTTCTAATTTTATGATTTCTTCTACTTTATAAATTTGAAAGCTATTATTTTGAAAAGAGCAAGGAAATTTGGAGATTTATAATTTATAAATAGTTGAGTTAGAAAGTTCTAACTTAAAAGGATTTTGCATTCTTAAAGTTTTTAGTTTAAATTTATTAAGTCAAAAAAATTTGGTCCAAAGATTTTAGTAAGGGAATTTTCTTTTGAGAAATGCATGATTTTCCTACCTTATAAAATTATAGGTTCTTTTCCTTAAATCTCTTTTGAAATGGTGTACAAATGGAAAAGGCACTTGATCAACATAGGATAGAAAGAATTGGGAATTTTAAATAAATGGATTAGAAAAGGAGTAATAGTAATAAGATAGGAGTTATCTTCGTCTACTCCGTTTTTCCATCGTTTAAAGTTATAAAAGGTATCTTTGACAATTGAAAGGATTTGTATGATGATTAATAAATGAGTTGTGTATTTTTGGAAAGGCAATTGTGTAAAGATGAGAATTTTTCTAATTCAAATTCACAACTTGTTTGAATAAGAATATTATTGGCATTGATAAGAAAAGGACTGCAAGGGATTTTAAGAGTTTTGAACTAAGTTACAAAAAGTATTTTGTCAAATAACAGTATATTTTGAGTAATAAGGCAACAGATATTTATCTATATTTTGGATATAAGTGTTATTTTAATTCGTGTAACTAGAAAACTCTTTGGAATAGTAAAAGTCCAATTTATTATTTTAGGGTGATAATTGAGTTTTGAATGTTTTGTGTTAGAGTTTCTTTTTTTAAAAAGAAGGAGCAAGTCTTTATTTTAGTAAGTTATTAAAAAGGGAAGTTTTCCATGGTTCCTTTTTGAAAACCAAGCGGTCTTTGAATTCTATGAGTTGAAAGTCTAACTTCTGAAAGAGATAAATCTTTGACGAAGAAAGTTTTAAAAGAGAAAATATTTTGCTCCTATTAGGAACTAAGAAATTTTGAATTCTTGGTAAAGGTTTTCTAAATTCATATTTTAAAAGATGGAGATTTTGAGTTTGGAACTTCAAGTTTGTGAAATTTTAGGTTTTACAAGAAATGGGGTAGTTAATGATTATTTGGAGTTTGATGAAGATAGTTTATATAAACTATTTTGTATGATTACTAAAATTCTGGTTTTTATAAAGAATAATTTTTATGGAGTAGATAGAGATCACAACCTAGGTAGGATAGACTAAGGTTTTTAGGATATGAATAAAATAGGAATAGAGTATGCACTGGAAATTTGAAATCAATACCAAATCTCTATTTGAAGAAGTTGGTAATGTTGTTAAGATATTCCAGATCTGTAATTAGGTTGCCCGTGGAATATGAATTTCTATATTTTAATTTTGGAGCAGTTTCCATGTAATTTCTGTAACGACCCGTTTTTCTGTACCCTTGAATCGACAATAAACCACATAAGTCCAACTCAAATTACACGAATAAGCGGATCATTAAGGGTAGAAAGAAAAATAAAGATAGAACGGAACAGTAAAACAGAATCTCACACGAATGGAATAACATATATTATTTCAACAAAAATCTTTACAGTGGAAAATTTTAAAACATATATCAGAGTCTAACCTAGATTCAGCCTAGACATTTATAACACTTGCCCTTACAAATGCTGACAAACAACAAAACAAATGCAATAGATGCAGCGGATAATAGAATACGTCCATACGATGATGAAGATCTCCAGCTCTCCTCTGGAAACTCCAAGCGCCTTCAGCTAATCCTGAAACTACTCGGATCTGACCCGAGTATTAAAAATTCCCGGATCAGGCTTGATAAACTAGCGTGAGATACTCAAAATTTTAAATGTATAGCTCATGACGATGTTATCAAAACCTTTGAAATGAAGGGTATCTCATAAGACCACGTCCACACATAAATACGGACAAGTTTTTACCTTATGAAAACCAAAACGCTTTTATTACCAAAATAATTTGATATTATCTTTAATGACATTCTTTTGGAAAACATCTTTAAAATAAACTTATTCAAATAAGGTACTAATACCCGGACTAAGTCTAAGGTAATATATGCAGAGTGGGTCAACGGAATATTCCGGACGGAATATATGATACCAAAAGGAGTAGCTAAAATGTTTGCAAGTCATTACAGCTATTTTGGGACTACAATCAAAACCATAAAGCCCGTATTGGAATTGGATTTCCAACATGATAGGGAACCTCGATAACCATGCATAGCAACTGGAATCCAGTGGTTTTTCGTGCAAGGACTCACACACCACTATTCCTCATTTTGCCATACTTCTCACTATCCGGTCGCTTCTCATGCAAGGACTCACACGCCATATACCATACAATAAGGGTCCCGTCTGGACACCGTGGTGACCTAGATCATACGCCACCAGTCACCTTGAGGGATCATACGACACCCTCATCATACTAAGCCTGAATATATGTAACATAGTTTCCGTATCATTTTTGAGATGTGAGGCTTGGGAGTGAGGTTACGCTCAACTCAGACAAAGTCACGCTTTTCATTCAAAACCACGCTTTGATCATAATAGGTTCCACTTTGAATGCCACATTGCCATTCCTTAATCACACAACTGATTTCTACCAACGAATAACTCCTGACCTCGTACGTCTCAGAAAAGGGTGTTAAGCTAAGAGAAGTTGTCTTCTCTGCCACCAAGCAGATAATACGTTGATAGAGATCAATTTATGTGATCAGAAATGCACTGTCAGACACTCATCCATACAATTTCGTTTTGGGACTGAACGAAACCAAAGGCACTCCTCCTACTACTATTAGTAGTGAGTAGTACTTGCAATCCGAAGATTTCAAAATACAATAGAACCACTGCTATAAATGTCTCTATATTGGGAGTTACCCAGAGAATGTCAACAAGCAATCCTTCCGCTATGAAGATCTTTGGTCTTCAATACAACGAAGATTTTCAGAATGCAGTCATCACTGCCATATACATATAATGTGGGGTAAAACCCCTGGGACTCGTGACAGCAATCTCTACATGCTAAAGATCTCCAGTCTTCTATAATCATCATCTTCAACATGCCTTTACTTCCGAATGCATACATTGGTACGAAGTGGTTTTCGGATAGGAATCACCCAAATCCGACCCCGGTTCCTTCGAAACCAATTATCGATAAAAAAGATGTTAAGTTCATATGTGACTATCAATCACCATTCAATTTAATTCATCTTTTTATTCATTCATAAATATCTCTTAGAGATATATTCATTATTTTAGAGTATATGGAATCATTAAGCCTCATTTATCAAATCATTTGGTTAATTTTAAAACCCTTTTAATCTTGGAATAATTCCAAATTATTTTCTCTTCTACTTAGGAAAACATTTCAACATTATTTCTTTAAGTCTTTCATTTAAAACTCCTCTTTAATCTTGGGAAATACCAAGTCATCTTACTTAAAATCATGTTTAAACCTTTAATAAAGATTTTCTATTTTCAAATCCTCATTTAAATGGGTTAAAAATGATGTTATGTAAAACATCGTTACAACAAACCCAAAACCATTTTATTCAAATCCTTGTTTAACTCTTGGAAAACTCTTCACTTTTTACTTTGGGAAAACCTTTTTAGAACATCCGGGCTTTCCTTTAGATTTTTTCCACCCCTCTTCTAAAAGATAAAATGAGGGCTAGGTAAGTTGTGGGCACTGGTTCTCCATTCCTAACCTTAGTTACACACCTTGTTTTACCATTTAGATCTCACGGGCGGGACAAATGTACTAGTCTTTTCCGCATACTCAATTTTTGTTAAGGATTATTTAAACTTCCCAATCATTATTTAAAACACTTAATTATTCTTCTAAAAACATTTATAAAATATTAGAAAGAGGATTTTTGAGTTTAAATCCATGATTCATAAGTTATTACAAATTGTTGCAAAAGCGTTGCAAAAAGTGCTTTAAAAACTATATTCTTCAAAACAACTTTTATATCATTTAGAAATCAATCTTTTCAACTTAAATCACTTTCAAAATATTTGAAAAGATTTTTATAATTTATTTCATATTTTTAAAACATTTAAAATATCAATTTTAAACTTTAGTCACTTTACTGCAAAAGCGCGATTTTTCTGGAAAATTATTTGGACGTATTTTAAAATCTATAGGATGAAATCTTGATTTTCTTTCTTTGTTGGAAATATATGGATATAATAGTCCAGAAAATTCTTATCACGAAGGATTCCGAGCTATATTGCACTTTGTACACTTATTTAACTTTTATGGCATGAAATCACGAACTACAATTACGCGACGCGCCTACTTTTGACTTCTTTTTCAATTTCTTTTCAAACTTCATGGAAACACTTTTAAATGTTTATAAAACATTTATAAATCATTTTAAACAATATTTTTCATATTTCAAACTCATTTTCCATTTCAGTTCATATTATAATATTATATTATTATAATATCAATTTCAACCCTTTTTAGATATTTTAAAATCATTAAGAGGCTAAATAATTTCCATACACATCTTTATATGGATTTAATTCTCATTTAATTAACGATGGTCAATTACTAACCATATTCTCTTATTATTTATCAAACCAAATAATCATCCATATTAACATTCATATATTCAAACAAGTAGTCAACCAAGCATTTAAATTTATAATTTAAACATTCATATAATTATTTTCTAAATGTAAGTAAATCGAGTACTCACAATTAGTTTCACTCCATCAATCTTTTTCATAGATTTATGAATCGATTTTGGCAGTACTTCCTTCCCTTTTCATTGCTCCGAAGCTTCCCGAACTTGCTCCTTTCTTCTCTTTTAGGCTTGGCCTAGGCTAGGGTAGGCACGGCCATGCTTTGGATAGTGGTGTGCTCCGCCTTGTGGGTGAGGAGGGAGGCTGTGGGTTATGGAGGTGGAGAGGAGGTAGTTTGCACTAGTTTTGAGGTGGAATATTATATATATTTTTTCTTTACTTTTTTCTCTCTAATTTTTTATTTTTATTTTTCTAAGGCATGGAAGCCATTATAACTCTAAAGAAGAAGAAGAAGAGCTTAAGAAAAGAAGAGATGGATGTGTGAAAAATGAGAAGAATGCTTGTATATTTAAAGGAAAAGAAAGAGGTGGTAAGTTACCAAATCACCCCTTGTCAAAATTACTAAAATACCCTTGGATTTTTTTTTCAAACTTCACATTACCAAAATTAAACTTACCATCTCATTAATGCATTTCAAATTCTTACTTTATGTCCTTATCACTTAAGGAGTAAGAAAACTAAAGTAATAATGATATTTATTTTGATTTGACAACTTTTGTTTTTATTAGTTTACTTTTCCTAATGATATTTATAGAATTTCATAACCTTAATTAGAAAAAGTAAATTTGATTTACTATTTGTTAACTACTTCCTACATGTTATAATGTTTATAAGAATATGTACATAAAGGTGCAACGATGTTGCAACATCTTTAAATCGACAAAACGTTGAATTTTGAGAAAATGTTTTACGGTCATATTTTGACGTTTTAGTTAAACTATTTATTTATGTAAACCAAACTTGAAAATAAATTTCTTATCATCTTTAATTAATTAAAACAAGTGTATTTGACTTATAAAATAATATAAAACAATATTAAAATTCATTTGTAAATATACGACATCGATTTTGTCAATGCGCGACGAAATTTGTTAATCACTATAACATAAGTATATATTATATATATATATATAATTATAAAACTTTTATCAACCTATAATTATCTTTATATAATGATTTTAAAAGCAGTTATTTATCTATTAAAACAAATTTTTTTGGACTGTATATCCAACTTTATCGAAAACCGGCTTCTGTCAATTTTGTCAATGTTATGGTAAAAGTCCAAAATCTTTATTTAATTCTAAAAATAAGTTCACCATTCTTATTTATCACATGAAATATGATTATTTAAGTTTGAATATTCCATTTTCAAAGTGGTAAAATTATGGGTCGTTAAAATTTCCATAAATTATCTAATTCGAAATACATATAAAAGTGCGTTGTTTGAAGTAACATGGAATAAACTTAAAAGAAAAGAAATAATTCCTTGTAATTTCAAACAGAGCAAAAATCTCACTTATGATTAATTTATGAGAAATTATGATGGTAATCTTTTTAGAAGGATAGTTTCGATAAATTAAAATATGGAAATGAGTATTCTGGTTGTAGAAATTATTAGTTAGAATTATATACACGTATAGCCATGCTTAACAACTAGAATAAATATATATATAGCATAGATTACGACTATATGTGTATTAGTTAGTAATTAACGAATTAGGATATATGAACATTAAAAACAAATTTAACGGGCAATAAATTTGTAATTAACGAGAGGAAAAAGAATTTAAATGTGGATTGATTAAGGAAACATGTGATATCCCAGAATTTTTGGCAATATCAATTTAATAATCTGTATTAAAAATTAAATTGATTTGATAATTTTTGTTAATAAAATTTGAATCGATTTAGTAATCTTCTTTTAATAAACATTTAATTTGTGAATGTATCTTTTAAAAACTAATAAATTTGTTTTCTATTTATAATATTTATATATATTGTCAATAGATGAGCTTTGTTTTAAAATTTAATTAATAAGGCATATTTTATAATTCTAATATTTTTGGTAATTTGGAAATTTTGATATATAACTTTTTCAAAATCTATTTTATAAATAACTATATGATTATAAACATAAGAAACTAGGATTTGAAATTTAAAGATAGAGTGTTTTAATATTTTAAAATAAAACCTATTTTTTTATTTACATTAGAGTAAAGCTTTACCTTATTGATATTTGATTTATATATATATGTTATGATGTAATCTAGATAATAATATTTAAACTAGATCATATTTATCAATACTAAATATAAGCATAAAATAAAATATGAGTAAATGCTTGATACTTAAACTTTAAAAAGAAATAAACAATAAATAAATACATATATAGAGAAATACAAGACAATAAGTATGTAAGTTAAAAATAAATATTTATGTTAAAAATAGAAATAAATATACAAGTTAACATTATAACTATAACAACTTTAAAATGGACATAAAGATAAGTCTAGAATTATATAGTCTACATATATTTGTAGGCAAGTAATATATTATATACTATAGCAATGTATATGTGCAAGGCTAGAGAAAAATCATATAAGTACAAGAAAATAAGATAAAAAGGAAATAATAAAATACATACAAGTTGTACTTGATAAAATTATAACAACTTTATAGAAGCATATAGAGTAGGAATACATATAGTTGCAGGCAAGGAGAAATTATATTTGTATATACGAAATTAAAAAGGGATAAGTATGACAATACTTACAAGATGTACAAAATAAAATAAAGAAATGGTATGTGTAAACATGATAAGGAACAAGGCATTTAATGTTATCATCTCTAGTACACAAGTAAGATCAATTCAGCCTCCAAAAGAGAAAAATCTCTGACCCTTGTGTACAAATAAACATATCAGCCCTGTGGACTTGTTCTTTTTATCAAGCTTCTTTTTCAATTTCGTTCATAAGACAATGCAAACCAAAAATCATCAAATCTAAAACCTTTTTCCTCAAAACTCAAACCTTGAAAACATCAAGCAACTAATCGGCAAAGTTCATCTCAACTAAGTCTCCAGTTTCAAGTTTTCAAAAGATCAAAAGCATTACCCAGTTTTCAAAATACAAAGCTGTTTCAAAAGCCTCTGTTCAATCTGTTTCAAATTTCTGGGCTCTGTTCATCATTTTTTTTTCTGGTGAGTAACATTCTTTTCTAAAAGCTTAAGTATCCTTAAAATATGGTTCCATGTTAATTCTCTGGAAATAAGAATGTTCTGTGTGATTTTATAAGTGAATTATCTAGATGTATGTATGAGTGCATTGCTGTTGTATTTGTGTATCTCTGTTTGAAGTTTCATGCTCAAGTTTTATGATCAAAATTTATATTCTCTTGAACCAACTGTTGTTAGGACTTAAGATCCAAACAAAATCTGTTTATTTGATCAAGAAGTAAAGTTTAAAATTTGATTTCAATAAATTAAAATTTGAAATCTGCTTTGGAAAACTTAGTAGAACAGTGCAAGTTTGATTTATGTTAAATTTCAAACATATTAATTCACTGATCTAAGTATATAATTTGAAAGCTTATTCAAAATTATGATTTTTAAAACTAAATTCACAATTTTTAGTACTAGTTTGAAGGTGCAGTTCTTGTTTGAACTGAAAATGGTAAATTGGTTGTTTCTGGTGATCTCCGTGATCGGAGAGGAAGGGGTTTCCACTGATGGTAGTGGAGAGGTAGAGGAGTTTAGGAAAAATGCCAGGCAGTTGGTCAAAGCACTGTGGCGTCAACAGGAGATCGAGGAAGTTTGTAACCCTAGTTTTAACTAGGTTAGGTGTTTCGATTGGCACGTCTGCTCTGGTTGATCGAGTTCAACCGAACTCAGGGGGAAGAAAGCAGGTGAGTTGACGAAGGCTTGGCCGGAATTTCAGAATCGCTGATGGTCGAAGGAGTGAGCACGATGGTGGTTTTAGGTTTAGTCTGGTTCCAGACTTCTGTTCCAGGTTTTGTTTTGAAAGCTCGAATTCGATTTCGAGTCGATATTGGTTTTATGTTGATCGTGTTAGGGTGCGAAGTTGATTTCCGATGTGGGAAGATCATCAGAGATGGTCGTAGTTGGAAGAAGCCACGGTGCATGTGCACGGTGCACATTTGTTGTTTTGGTGAATTCTGGTTTGGGGCAGGAGAATGGTACTCGAGTAATTCTCGAGCCATTTGATGGTTTGCTCGAAGTTTGTTTGGATTTAACTCGAAGTAACTGCAGTGTGGCCCCGGGTCAATTTCTGGTTACAGGTTTTTCAAACCTGTTAGTTTAAAATTTTAAAATGAAATTTTAAATTGTAAAGCAATGATTTAAACAAAGTTTTAAATCAAAGTTAAATCTGGATTCAAATTAACTTTTGTACCTAGTTTGTAATAAATAAGTTTTTTTAAAAATTTAAATTGTTTTAACAACTTTGTTAAAGTTAAGTTTGTATTCATTTTAAATCTTAAATTTTAAAATGAAATTTAAAAGTAAATTTGAAAGTAAAATGTTTTCAAATGCTTTTGTGAATGATAATTAAATCATAAATAAGAATAATGTTTTTATCTTAAAGACTAATAAAGATTTAATGATTTGTGATTCATTAAATTATTAAGGTAATTTAAATGGATAAATTAATTTAATTAATTTTGATTTGGATTAATTAATTAAGTAATTAAAGGTTTAAATTAATTAATTAAGGTTTAAGTTAATAATTAAGGAATAATTGATTTGTAATTAAGAATCATTAATTAGATAAGATTTGATTATAAATTAATGATTATGAATTAATTAATCAAGTAATTAAAGATTAATTAAGTTACAGTTAAGCACTTAACTAATTAAAGATTAATTAATGGGTTATTAAAGATAAATTAATTTGTAATTAATAATGTTTAATATAAGTTTAATTACTTAAGAAAAGTAATTAAAGAAATTGTAAATAGTTAATGAAGATCATTAACTTGAGATTATTTAATAATTAATTAATGTGATTAATTTTGATAATTAATTAGATTAATTAAGGATAATCATTTATGAAATTGGTTAAGTATAATTACTTAATGAAAGTAATTAAAGGAATTAATTACTTAAGGTAATTAATTAAATAAATTTAATAAGTTTAAATTAATTAATTAAGTTTAATTAATTTAAGATAATCACTTGGTGATTTGATAAGTATAATAACTTAAATGTAATTAATGAAGTGTAATTACTTAGGGAAGTAATTAAAGGTAATTACTGGATGTAATTAATTAAAGAAGAATTATTAATGGAAGTAATTTGAGTTTAATTTTTTTTTTTATAATTAATCAAGGGATTAATTAAATATAATAAATTAAGGAGTAATTAATTAATTAATGAAGTAATTAAGGTAAGTTAATTACTGGATGAGATTAATCAAAGGGTGATTAATAAATGTGGTTTAATTAAAGATTAATTACTTAATGTAATTAATTTAAATAGGATAATTAATTAAGAGTAATTAGGGATCATTAATTAATATAATTAATGATGTAATTAAGGGTTGATTAATTAAAGCTAATTAATCAATAATAAGTGATTAAAGAGTAATTAATTAAGGATTAATGTAATTAATTATAGTTAATTAATTAATGAAGTAATTAAAGGTTAATTACTATAAATGGTTAAGGATAATTAATTGGAGTAATTAATTAAAGGATAAATTACTTGAATGCAATTAAAAGATAATTAATCAAGGATGATTAATTGAAATGAATAATTAGAGGATAATTAATTAATTGATTTATAATTAATTAATGGTTAAGTAAGCAGGATTTATAGAATGAAGTAATTAATTTAATTTATTTTAAATTAATTAGAGATGAAGTAATTAATTTAATTCATTTTAAATTAATTATAGAATGATGATTAATAAATCATTGCTTATGGATGCTGTTTGATATTGAATGCTTTGCATGGTTTGAGATCTCAGATATGAGATAAGTAATGCTGTTTGATATGGATGCTTTGGTTGAAGTATGATGATAATGTGAATTATCTGTTTGTGATGATAATATGAATTATCTATTGTGATATTGTGAATTATCTATCTGTGTGTATATAGATAATTGAATTGAATTGTTTTAAATTTAAAACAACTTGGCCTTAAAAGATACGTTTTGGATTTCGATGAGACCGGGATCGGGTTTCTAGATTTGGATATCCGAATACCACATCGATCCAAATTAACGATAGGTCGTGAATCTCAAGTGAAGATGAAGATTCAGAGTGCAAGGGTTATTGTCGTTAACTCTGAGGGTGATTCCAAAATAAGTGTAACGAGATAATGCCTTCGGTTTCGTTCGAACCCGGAACAAACTTGTATGGATTGAATGCTTTCAACACATCGTCAGGTGGACGTTGAGCATTCTAAGAGATATATTCTCTAAAGGTAATCGTGACCTCAAGCCTCATCAACCGGGAATGGCTAAAACAGGGGAGGTGCAGCAAGGCTTCGTGGGTAGCGCCCACTTGAGAGCAAGATATACCCCTGTCTATAGGTTCCTTTTTATTCGGCTGTGTGGGCAGTTGGTTGCAAACAACCGCGGGGTTATTTGGTTTGGGACTGTCCAGTAAGGGATGGTTCCGGCTTTGTGTTGCAGGGGGTCGGGAGTGATCCTCGGTACGGTGATCTAGGCCACGTACTGTGACGGGCGGTACCCCAGTAGCCCTGCCATTGTATGGAATCCAATCTCCAATAAGCGCCGTACGATTTAGTTGTGCCCAACTATGTTGGAACGTGAGATGTAAGCATTCCAGCTATTTCTTTATTTTACTTGAAAACCCTAGACCCTATTATAATATCACTGAATTTCCTATCAAATGGTTGGTTAGCATAAGGTAAAAACTTACCCATGTTTATGTGTGGGAAGTCTTACGTGATACCTTTTCTTTTCAAAGGTTTTCAAAGTTAAGCAACTTTAACCTGTTACTCACACCAGACCCATGTCTGACCCGGAGTTTATCTTCTGTTTTCTTAAACTCTTGGGTACTCAAATTTTTACGAGTAGCCAAGGAATTCAGGTTTGCTTTGACGAATTTTGGAGGAGCAATGGAGCAGGAGGCTTCGGCGTTGTAGATATATATAGTGGTCCGCTGTGTTGTATATGTATCTCTTTGTTGTATTGAATTGTAATAACTAGACAGGTGTTTATAACTGTTTAGTATGTGATGTAAAGTCTGTGTAACTCTGATTGATGTTGTATACTATGTAATATCTTATGTGATTAATAAAATTTATTCGTTCCGTTGTTTAAGATTCTGATGTTGTTTCTTCTTTCTTCTCTATCTTTCTCTTTTCTATCCCTTTCTTTCTTCAAGATGATACGACTTTATGGTGGTAGAAAGTTGGGTCGTCACAAAACATATATGGCATTCATGGAAGAAATTTGAGTAATGAAGGATTTTGGAAACCTGAAGGAGGTTAAAAGGGATAAAGAAGGATTGATTGGGAATGGTCATATTTTGACAGTAATGATCAACTGCTACGGATATATTAATTGGGAAAATGGATGGACCACGTTTATTAGAAACCGAAAAGGAAAATTAAGGAAAATGGGTAATAATGGAATGACGTATCGAGAAATACCCATCTTAATTTAGTAGCGAATGTTAGGACCTCATCACCATTTATACCACTTGATAATAAATCACAGCTTCCAACAAAATTTTCTTTTAGAGTTCTTGGGTTGTAATCGTTGGTTGTCTCCCTTTGTTATTGGAAAAGGGTATGATATGGTATAAGATATATCCATGTTTTATTCCTATGTTGACTTTATAAATGAGATTTAAACCACTTGATAATAAATATGTTGGGTAAATAGGGAAATTTTACAGTGACACTTAACTACCGATAAACCACAGGTTATACTGGAAGTTAATGAGGAAATTAAATTAGCAGCCTAAAATGAATAAATGTGTCAATCCCAAAACTTTAGAATTTTAGAAAAAATAAAATTTAGCTCACAGACTGCCACCACTTGAGTAAAAAGCTGAAATATATAGAAATATGAAGAGAATTTCCTATTGATCAAGGATGTGGAAGAAGGTGGCAGAATTTTTCATTAGAAGCAACAAAACCGCACCGTCTCTGTTTGTACCAAAATTGGGCACATCACTCTTTGGATGTGATTGAAGAGATTAAAATGAAGAAATTAAATGGAAAATGAGGCTAATCTAACAATCACACCAATAAAAGCATGCAGAAATAGAAACAGACAAGGAATTATAGTGGTTTGGCGTTGTAGCCTACGTCCACTTTGAATGTTTTGTTGTTTATTGATGATTGATAACTGATTACAACAGTACAACACTCTAACCCTCGAGTTACAATGGAGTTACGGCAGAGTAACGGCGTAGTGGAATCAAAAGTCCTTTTTATGTAGGCGTAGGGGTGCTATATATAGATGTAGGTCTGAAATATGCCCCTGAACTTGGAATACCTCTTCTCTATCGTGGGTGGGCCCACCAGATCGATATAGGGTCATTCGGGATCGATTGGGATCGATCCCCATTTCCATCCTTTCGATCAAAATGGTGTCCATTTGAGCTGAGATCGATCATTAGCGTTCTTGAGGTGGTAAGCAAGCTCTTGTGAAAATTTGGTAGCATTTGGACTTGTAGATTACGAGTTATGATCTATCCAAGGTTGGTTTGCAAGTGGGTTGAAGTGTGTGTATTGACCGCTTCGTATCGATCAGTGCGTATTGATCCAAGCGTATCGATGACGTGGAGCGAAAATTCTGGGGAGATCCACTTTTCATGCTAATGGACTGCTTTTCTTGGTTGACCAGGCTTTCTCCGTATCGGTCCTGTGTGGTTTTGTTCGTATCGATACTTTGTTTGTTATTTCATACCGATGGAATCCCATGGCCTTCGTATTGATGACTCCCCATTGTCTTCGCATCGATGCATGGCCCTTTGTTTCGTATCGATACTCAGTTGATCGATACGAAATTTGTAGAAGAGGGGATCGATACAAAGTGGGCAGCAGTTGATCAGATGGATCCAGATCGATGCCAGCACTTGATGCATACGAAAGAAGAGGATGTAGACTTGATGGATACGAATACGATGGATACAAAGTAAGCATGTTTCTCATGAAACTTGATCGATCCATAACTTGAGCATACGAACTCTGATTGACCTGATATTTGGAATGTGGCCTCTCATAGCTTTGTTTGTCGTACCATGTTAATTGTAGCTCGATACGGACTCGTACCAAATTTTCCAGTATCTATAGTGAACCTATGTATAACCGATCTTCGGGACTGATTGCCCTTGGTTTCTAGTCAAGTCCTTGGTGTCATGGCCTTTCCAAAAGGCAGGATAACATTTGCCGCCCAAAGTACGTCCTGTGTGAACATGACGTGTTTTGAAAAGCAGCAATCTTCATTCTGAAAAAGTTCTATCCGATTCGTTGAATAGTTGTCGTCTTTTCGTCAAGAGATGTAACCTTTGACTGATTTCTAGTAATTTAAATGTTGAATTGTGGACTTCCAATGATCATGCAGTGTTATGTTATAACTGAGTATTGAGTGCTAGTGATTTGTTGTTCGTTGTCCTAGTTGTCATCAGATAAGCATTCACTTCCTGTTAATTTTGAAAATCGAATGTTAGTTTGTCATACATGCACGTATGTTAACCTGACTCCTGTTAACGTTTGCACGCTCACGGGTCATTTTCAAGTTCCTTGTTTCTATTTGGATCAAGTTTCATATCGGTCCTCTCTTGGATCGATGTGAAATTCGAGTTGTAACAATAAGTGGTGGTTTTTTTAGTCATTCCTTCGTATAGATCCTCTCCCGGATTGATTTGAGATGTTGGAATGCACGCTTCGTATCGATGGCTGTCGATACGAAATAGACAGTCCTTGAAGTTGCTTCGTATCGATGGATATGAAGTCTTAGGGTTTTCGAATGGATGGATACGAAATTGATACTTCGTATCGATGGAGTTGAGTTGTTCAAGTGTGATCCTGCTGTATCTTTCGTATCAATGGGATTCGCACCGATGGATACGAAGACAATGGTCGATCATTAATGGATACGAAATGTTAATTTCTTAACCGCTCTGAGTTGATGGATACGAATGAGTCTCTTCGTATCGATAGAATTTCTGACCGCTTCAATCGGTTTTGGCTATTGGGATACGAAGCATTTTCTCCCTTGGATACGAAACCATATAAATACCTTTTTGTACTTAGCCAAATTTTCTCACTTGCTATTGCTTTCATATTCGCCTTCATATCGATTGAGAACACGGGAAGAAAGAACTGCCTTCATCTCCAAATCACTTAGTTTTTAACCCTCGATCCAATTTACTTGAATTAGGTAATTAATCGACCAAAATCATTTTAAAATGATGAGACTCGAGTCTTAACGCCATTTCAGTCATGGCCAATTCCAGCGATGTTGATGCCAGAAGTTGGCTGGAGTGAGGTCGTGGGAGTGGCAATGGCCTTGTTGTAGCTTGGAGAAGAAGAGCTATCGATGGATATGAAGTAGTCACTGGAATGTTGGGAAGTAGTTCATATCTGTCTGGAATGGTGGGGCTTCGTATCGATGGAGGTAGATGGATACGAAGCTGCTTGCCTTGAGCTCGCCTTGGATCATCACGAAGAGGAGTGGTCTGGAGTAATCGATACGAAGCGCATCGATCTAGAACGATCGATACGAAGGCACAACCCTAGATCGATACGAAATCTAGACTATGGGATCGATACGAAGCTAGCTTTTGGGGAACGATCCAAGTTTTGACTTTGATGGATACAAAACATAGCCTTTCGCATATTCAAACAGTTGACTCTGACGAGCTTCAGCATTGCATAACTGGACTTGACCATTGCAAATCTGACTATCCTTCGAAGCTTGTTGACGAAACTGTAATTTGACAAACATAACGAACTTTAATATGGATCGTTCTTCGAAGTCAGGATGGTACGGTTGGGACGGTCAGCGATGACGGTCACTCCGGTTGATTCTCGAAGTCTTATCATTTTTCATCCTTTCGAACTTGTAGAAATTTAAAGTATTATGTAGCATTGCACTACACAACACGATCACTCACTTTACAATGTTTACATTGGGGGGAACATGGGTTTATTGCCATTTGATGATGATTTTTACTGAGTTCAATAGCTATGGATCCCAGGAGCTCCGAGCTACAGGATATTCGGAGTCCTCCACTCCCTAGAATCAAAGTGCCGGCCATTCCGGCAAATGTAGTTAGTCTCGCCCCGGATAAACTGCCGGGTGCAATTTTAGTTCTAAACCTGGAGGATTCTGTTCATTCTAAAATTTCCAAAGACATGCTAGGCAGGATCTACCTCAGACACGGTCTATCTCTAGAAGATGTTTTCTTACCGGGGCCGGAAGACAGAGCCCATAATCCCCCAGAAGGGTATACTACCTGAAATAGGTTCATGTGCGCAGCCGGGACGTTGCCCCCGTTCAATCAATTTATTCGGGAAGTGCTGCTCTTCTTGAAGATTGCTCTGTCCCAGTTGCATCCAAACGGATACGCTCTTCTCAACTTCTTATACATTATCTTCATGGAGCATCTCTTCCGACCCCTGACTGTTAAGGAAATCAGATATCTATTTAACGTCAAAGGTCGCTGGGACAACCATTCGTTCACCTTCTTAGAAGCAGTCAGAAACTGCCAAGTAGTGGCAGGCACTTGGAGTAAATTAAGCTACTTTAAAACCGAGTGGTTCTTCGCTCGGTGTCCACCAGGATTTTCCAGACGGTGGCTGGTTAGACGTAAGTGCCCCAACTTCTTTGTCAATTAACTGGATAATACAAGTCGATGCTGAATCTAATACTTTGCTTCTTTTGCAGCTTCGATTCCGCGGCCCGAAGGAGCGCAATTTAAAGAGATAGTAAGGATTCTCCAATCGGTGCCGGTCGAGCTTAGAGAAATCGATGAAGTCCTTACCGACGAAAACTTAATCGCCATGGGGCTGATAGAGGGGGATCAAAGCATCGGGCTAGTAGGAGTTCCCAGAATGGCTCCGGTAAGGCAAGGAGGAAGAAGAGCTCCTGGAGTCGTAATCGTTAAACAAGATGATGGCGAGAGCATGCAAGCTATGAACGAGCCTACGGTTGCGCCTTCACAGAGTCTTCGATCATCTGAGTCGAAAAGAAAAGGCAAGGCTCTCGCCCACAAATCCCAGAGACCTAAAACTATTTTAGTATCTCTGCCTGCTACTACGGCTATAAGTCGGGAGACTTCTCCTCCACAAATGGAGAGTTCGTTGAAAGGATTGGCGGATATCCCTATTCCCGATGACTTGACTTCATTCCAAGATTTTGGATTATAGGGACTTCATTCTCCATCGCAAACTGATGCAGGCTTAAGTGATGTAGGGGAGCCAACCCCGACGAGCAAGGCCACCACAATCGGTTGGTTGGGGGGTTTGCACATGCATAGACACATTTCACGGCATCACACAACTTCTAATCACATGTTTTCTAGTTTCATGAGATAACTAATTCCGCTTTCCTTTTCATTTTACAGACACAATGGTGAGGCAGTGGTCTATGCTTGGCAGTCTTCGTTCTTCGCGCCATTCTTCCAGCTCTTACTCCGAGTCTCATAGCTGCGAAACTGAAAGAGACCACGATCGCCATCACTCCAACCAGGAAGCGTGAGCATTACGAAAGGGAGAGGGAGAGGCCATATCAATATAGGCGACATTCCTGGCCACGATCGCGTCCTCCTAAAGGTTCATCAAAGTCCTCCGGCTCCGGTAGACAACCTTCTAAGACTGCTCACCAAATAGTGTCTCCTCATACTTCAAAGTCTGGAGAACAACGTCGTAGGACTGGGGCGGAAGCTCCCATCATCACAGAACCGGCCGCCATAGAACCCACCGGAGAGGGAGCCATTCAGATTGCCAAGTTAAAGCAAGACTTCCCAAATATCTGCTTCGATTGCTTCCACTTCCCTCCAAACTTGAAACGAATTCCCAATGATGCAGAAAGGCTGGTATAGGATTATGTGCATGATGTTTACAGCCAGTATCGAGAGTGGGTCAAAACTGCAGAAAAGGCTTCGGTGGTAGCCTTCGAGCAAGACAAGATAATTGAGAAAATGGAGACTGATCTTGCTCAGAAAAATTGGATAATAGAAGTGCTCAATAATGAAGCCGAGTTTTCATGGAAATCAGAGATGGAGGCTGATAAGAGGGCCTAAGAGGCAAAACAGTCCATGGAAAAAATGCGACGGTCTCATATGGACTTGGATCAGGAGATGGGCCACTGGAATACCCTTATCACGGATGAGAGAGACGCTGCGGTGAAAGAGCTCAACGAGCTAAAGGCAAAACTTGCCGAGGCCATCAGGGAGAAATACGATGCTAATAACAATGCCCAGGAGGCATGCGAACAGATGGTGACCCATAAGGATGAAAGGGATGCGGCAAAATTTAAATGCTCGGGAAGCCGAGGCCAGGATCAAGAGTGAAGTTAAAGCGGCGGAGGCCAGGATAGAGGATGAGTTTGAAGGTCTCCTGGTCACATACAATGCCAATGTCTTAAGAAATCGCAATCTAAACTGGCTTGGTGAAGATTATCCCTTCCAACAATACAGAGCCTGGAGCCGCTTGGTGGGGGACGAGAAGGTGGCCCACAACACTTCAACTATCGTCGATTTCGAACTGGAAAATCAAATATTAGTTAGATATGAGGCTAAAGTTCTTCACGAGACCATCATCGCCCTTGAAAAGGAAAAACTAGCTGCTAAGTATCCGGAGGTTGGAGAGGGATCTGGAGTTGAGCATCATGAAGCAGGTTCCGAAGCGCCTGCAATCTCTCGATCAGAGCCTACTTCTTCTGTCGATCCACCAGTCGTTCTGGCGTATGATCCTGACAGGCCACATCTCTCACCGATGACTGAGCGCGGTTTGGAAGGCGTGTCGGTTCAACCGAGGAGCCAAACTGAGGAAGATATTCTGAACACTTCTCCTATTTACTCGAACGTAGGAAAACTGTCAGGACATATTACTAATATTTTCTCTTATCTTCATTCAGCCTTAGATTCTGCATCACTTGATCCTCCTGCAACTCAAGGAATGCACCATGAGCAGGAGGCACTAATAACATAAGCTACAACTACAATGGTTGCCGCATTGGCTGGGGAGATGCATGAAAGCAGTTGCGTCTTTGATGAACAAATGATGGAAGCAGTCCTCAGCCATCAAAGCAACCCGATCACCAAAATGCCTTTCGTCATTGATGAAGATGTAATGATTACGAGCTTCTCGGGCCCGACTAGTAGCATGCCAATGGGGATTCGCGCAGATCGGGCTGAGGAGATAATGGCGGAAATTAAAGCCGAGATAGAGCAAGACAAGCAAGCTAGTAGTGTTGGTGGTGACATGGCGGGTCCCGGCCCGGTCCCTATGCTTATTATTTCTCCGGGTGGCACCATCATCGATACCAGTGCGCCTCATTCTTCCAGCGTTGAGGGTGCCGCCATTCCTCCAGTTCCACACACGGAGGGTATTTCGATCCCTGTAAGTTCTAAGGAGGAGACTGTTCTGATTCCCCCGGCCGAAGACAAACCAGCTAAAGCAGGCCGGGGAGGTAAAGGCTCGAACAGGCAGTTGAGCGGCAGTTCGAGCGGGTCTACGCCGAAGAAGAGCAAGAAGGATAAAAAATAAAAGGCGTAGACTTGCACTTTTGCTCCTTCTTTTTGAAGATAGCTTAGAATAAGATCTCCTTTTACTTTTGTAGGCCGTGTATAGATGCGGGTTCGGCCCCTTCTTATAGGAATTCTTCGAATAAGTTTTGTACTTATCATTTTCAAAGAATAGTGGAAATAAAACTTCATTTTGTTTTTTCCAGCATAACTCTGTGTTTATTTGTTTAAGTATTTCAGCACTCGCGTTTCCATTCAATGTACTTGTGAGGCTTTTAGCCTCTGAGTCGAACTTGAGTTTGGTCGTTAAGTCCTAAAGTCATGGCTTCGGGTCATAGACAGATGTCGAGTCGAGTCCCAACGTTGCGCCGTTTCGGCTAGCGGCTGGTACTTGAGTTATGCCCCCAGTTCTGGGAAGAATTGAAGTGGTCGGTTAGCAGTCGTTTTCCGCCTTCACTACCTTTAATTTAACTTAGTCGGAACAAAGTTAAAGTAAAATGAGTTTGAATGGTCGGATCACACTCGCTCATTTGTTGGTATTCACATTCATGCTCTGGGGATTAAACTTGTATGTCGGCGGTTGGTCACGCCTGCTTAATGTTTGAAGTCATATCCGCGCTCCGAGGACTTAAGTTATTTTACAGGCAGTCAGTCACACCCGTTTAATGCTTAGAATTATATCCGCACTCTGGGGACTTAAGTTATTTTATGGGCGGTCAATCACACAAGTTTAGCGTTCATACTCCAATCTGCGCTCTCAGGACTAGAGTTATTCGATGGGTGGTCAGTCACACCCATTTGGTGCTTATACTCCGGCCCGCACTCTTGGGACCAGATTTAGTTGGTGGGTGGTCGATCATACCCGTTAATGTTTATACTCCAGTTCGCACTCTAGGAATCTGGAGTCGATCGACAAACGACCAATCACATCTGTTTAAGTATTAGGATCTCGTTTGCACTCCGGGAACGAGGAGTTGATCAGGGTTTTGGAGGGTCAGATCACATCCACCCAGAGTTGGCAAGTGAAGTCGTAGATGGATGGGTCCATCCTCTTCGAGCTTGGATTGAATGAGGGTGAAGTCGTGGGAGAATGGATCCACCCTCTTCGAGCCCGTGTTCTGGAGTTTGTACTCTAGCTCGCACTCCGGGAGCTAGAGTTTGTTAGAGGATTGTCATGTTTCAATCTTTTTTTACTTTATTGTCGTTTGCCCCCAAGCTCGGGGTTTCACTTAGCGAGGGAACGGTCGGGTTACAATCACTCCCTATTTAAATAAGTCCCACCTCGAGAAGGAACTTAGCTCTTCGTACATCGTGACGGTCGTACGATGCATTTCATAAATTGTTTATCTGGCTTGATGAGTTTGCATTGCATTACTGAAATAAGAAAGTACGACAAAATCGGTTGCCTTATTACAAGTTCGAATTCAAAAAATTCATAAACAAATTTCAAAGGTGCAGACTAAAGGAATAAAAGCTAGTTATGTGTAATAGCGACGGAGACTCTCGCTGTTCCATGCTCTTGGTAAAGTAAGACCGTCAACGGTCAATAGTTTGAATGTGCCGTCTCCAAGTCTTCGCTCAGTGACATCCATCCTTCCCATGTCGATTTCATGTGTGAAGGGACTGGATAAATTCTCTTGAGTATGAGATCGCCAACTTCGAAGGTTCTGGGTCTAACCTTAGCATTGTATAACCGGGCGACCCGACTGCGGTGTGCGGCTACACTCAAATCAGCCTCTTCGCGCTTCTCATCCAGTAGATCCAAAGATTCTGCAAGTAAGATGGCATTCGCCTTTGGATCATAATAGGTCACTCGGTGAAAAGTTACTTCTAATTCAACTAGAATAATAGCTTCAGATCCATAGGAAAGTGAAAACGGAGTGTGGCCGGTCGCGGACTTGTGGGTAGTTCGATATGCCTATAGGGCCATGGGAAGTTCATTGACCAATCTGCTTCCAGCCTTTTCCAGTCATTTCTTCAGAATGGACTTGATAGCTTTGTTAATAGCTTCGAACTATCCATTTGCTCGAGGGTGAGCTACTGCCGAGAATTTCTACTGGATATGGTAAAGTTGACAGAAATTTTTGAACTCGACACTGTCGAATTGGGCTCCATTGTCAGTGATAATCATATGCGGGAGGCCAAAACGACAGACAATGTTGCACACAACAAAGTCGATTACTTTCTTCGTCGTGATAGTAGTAAGGGGCTCGGTTTCCGCCCATTTCGTAAAGTAGTCAACTACAACGATGGCGTATTTCGCACCACCTTTGGCCAGAGGTAAGGAATCAATGCCACAAGTGGCGAACGGCCATGGACTGACCATCTGAATGATTTCCGTAGGCGGGCTCTTGGAATTCGGGCATGTTTATGGAATCTGTCACATTTCTTGGCATAGTCTGATGCATCTCGGTTCACAGTGGGCCACTAGTACCTGTATCTGAGTATCTTCTTAGCAAGGGCTTGCCCCCTAGTGAGATCGCTCCCTCGTGCACATCATGTAACACTCGTTTGATCTCATCGTGGGCGATACAACAGAGTAAAGGAACAGAATATCCCCTCTTGTACATGACTCCATTCTGGATAATGAATCGAGAAGCTTTTCGGAGAACCTATCTCTTCACTTCTACGCTCAGGTAAAGTTCTGTGCTCAAGATAACTTCTGAATGGAGTCATCCACGACTCCTTCTCAAGCGTTTCCTCGTGCACCCAATCTGTCTCTAATTGATCGATACTCGGAGCGGTAAGTGTCTCAACGGGGACGAGTCCCATTTGTTGTGCTTCGCCAGTACTAGCCAGTTTTGCTAAAGAATCGGCTTTTTGATTTTTCTCTCGGGGTATACAATGGATAACATAGTAGTCGAACTGATTCAACATTTCTCGGACTCGAGTAAGGTAAGTGGCCAATTTCCGGTCTCTGGCTTGATACTCTCCTCGAACCTGGCATACGACCAATTGCGAGTCACAATAAATCTCCACGGCAATAATTCCCAAATCTTTGGCAAGTCTAAATCCAACGAGTAGAGCTACGTACTCGGCTTGGTTGTTAGTTGCACGGAAGTCAAACTTTAGGGCATAGCATATGGATCGACCTTTTGGGGTTTCAAGTACCACTCCAGCTCCTGAGCAACGATCGTTTGATGCGCCATCGGTGTATAGCTTCCACACATGCTTAGAAGATTCATTGGCTTCGGGCAAGTCTTCTGATATGTTGAATTCGGCTATGAAGTCCGCTAGAATTTGCCCTTGGATGGCTCACCTCGGTGTATAAGCAATATCAAATTGACTCAACTTGATGTTCCACTTGAGCAATCTACCAGACGTCTCAGGTCATGTTAGGATCTGTCGTAACGGCTGGTCAGTGTTGACTGTGATCGGGTAAGCCTGATAATATGGATGGAGCTTTCTCGAGGCTATGATGAGGAAATAAGCCAGCTTTTCCAACTTCAGGTAATTTCTTTCTGCTCCAGTTAGCCTTTTGCTGATATAATAGACCGGTCGCTGGATCCGATCCTCTTCCCGAATTAGCGCAACACTGATCGCGTTTGCTGAAACCGCCAAATAGATGTATAATTTCTCGTGATCAACCAGCTTTGACAAAATGGGAGGTGTCGCCATATGTTGAACTAGTGCTTGGAATGTACCTTCACACCCCTCTGTCCATTCGAAATTCCGCTTTCCTTTTCTAATCAGATCGAAGAAAGGGATGCACTTGTCTATAGATCTGGAGTAGAACTTGCTTAAGGCTGCCACCTTCCCGTTGAGGCTTTACACTTGCTTTATGGTTCTGGGAGTTTCGAGATTCTGAATTCCCCAGATTTTCTCAGGATTGGCTTCAATTCCTCTAGCGTTGACGATGAATCCAAGGAATTTTCCTAATGCAACTCCAAAATGGCACTTCAATGGATTAAGCTTCATTCCATACTGTCGGAGTATATTAAACATAGTTTCCAAATCACTGACATGGTTGAAGGACAGTCACGATTTTACGAGCATGTCGTCCATGTATATTTCCATGGTCTTTCCGATGTGGTTAGTGAACATTCGATATACGAGCCTTTGATAAGTTGCTCTAGCATTCTTAAGTCCGAACGATGTTACTTTGTAACAATAGAGTCCCAAATCAATGACGAAGCTAGTATGTTCCTGATCAGGAAGGTGCATTGGGATTTGATTATAGCCAAAATATGCATCCATGAAAGATAAGAGCTCGTGTCCGGCTATTGAATCTACAAGTTGATCAATTCTGGGAAGAGAGAAACTGTCTTTAGGGCAGGCTTTATTCAAATCTGAGTAGTCCATACATGTTTTCCATTGACCGTTGATTTTGACAAGCACTGGATTTGATACCCACTTCGGGTATAATGCATCGTGAATAAACCCATTCGACTTGAGTTTATTTACTTCTTCCCTAAGGGTGGCAGATCTCTTTGGATCCATACGGCGCCTTTTTTGTTTGATCGGGATGTGCCATGGGTCAATATTTAATGCATGGCTTGCAATGCCTGGCGAGATCCCACACATGTCTGAATGAGTCCAGGCAAACACATCAAGGTTTGCCTCGAGAAAATCAACCAATTCCTGTCTACTTTGGGGGCTGAGCTGAGATCCGACCTTTATCATTCTGGAGTCATCATTGTCGCAGATCGGAAAATCGAACGTTAACTCTTCCAGGGAAGCCTGATTGTCTTTGACTTCCTTTTCATCACTATTGTCTAGGGGATCAAGACCTTTAAGGAACTGGTTGTGGCACCCGGGCTTAGGCCCAGGCGTTAGCTATCAATTCTCTGAAAAACGGACGTAGAGAGATTCCTTTATGCCCTTGCCTTTCACCTTACGCTGCGCATCCTGCAGCTTAGCAACTTAACAGGCGCGTCCAACCGCCTGATCACCATGTACTACTCCAACCCCATTATCAATGGGGAACTTCAGAGTCAAACACCATGGGGCAATCGCTACCCTGAATTCAGGGAGGGTCAGTCGGCCCAAGAAAGCATTATAGGGGGAATTAATGTCTAACACAACAAACTGCAGCATCCGGACTCTTCGGCGATCTCCAATACCTAACTCAACTGGCAACTCCACCATCCCAGCGGGTATAGTTGCACTTCCGTTAAAACTATGTATGCGTGACTGACACGGTTTTAGATCTTTCGCTTCCATTCTCATTTGGTCATAAGCTCGCTTATAAAGAATGTTCATAGAGCTTCCGCTGTCGACTAAGATCCTCTTCATCCAAGCAGGACCTATCTGGGCTGAAATGACTAACGGATCGATAGTGGGGGCCTTGACCCTATCAGCATCTCGGTTTCTAAAAACGATGTCGTCTATCATCGTTCTTTGTTGTTTCGCTGGGGCCCCGTCATTAGAATTACTACAACACTCAAAGTCCACATGCCTAATCGAACTGGCATATGACTCCATTTCCTTCTAGCTACGGTCAGCTGGATGAGGACCCCCACTCACTATGTTTATTACCAATCTCTCGCCAGTACGCGTGGGTTCTTCGCGCCTAGCTTGGCCTTGACCTTGATTCGGGTTTGATAGGCCCGCGCCTCCATCTTGCGGTGCCCGAACAAACTGTTCCAACTTCCTTTCTCTGATCAACTTCTCGATGATGTCTTGTAAATGACGACACTCATTAGTATTATGGCCGTAGCAATCATGGAATCTATAGAATTTCCCAGTTTGAATTTGCTTCTCAGAGGATTGTTTCAGAACTAGCTTCTTATACTATCTGGTATTACAAGTCTACAAATAAACATTTTCCAGCGATGTGTTTAAAGGGGTATATCGGTCGAACATGGGAGCTCTGGGTCTCGGTTCACGATTTGGGTCTCTTTTCTTCCCCTGACCTCCATTGCCCTTCTGTTGACCTTGCTTGTTTTGTATGTTCAATTGTACTTTGGCGGAATTCTCACCGGTCTGTTTCACAGCAACATTACTCTGAATGCCTTCAACACTGGGCCCCGCATCGTCCTGCTTCCTAGATCGTCTAGCGTCTTCTCTCCTTAAAAACTGGGCCGCCTTAGCATAGAAATGATCCTACGATGCGGGGGGTTTCCCAACCAAACTCGGAATCGGGATCGATCCCTTTAGTTAATGCCATCAAAATAGAATTATCATTGGAGTTGCTGACCTTAGCACAGGTAACATGAAACCTTTCCAGATAACGTCTAAGAGTCTCTCTTGGAGCTTGGGTAACACTGGACAAGGCGTTGACATCCTTTGGCCTTGTAACATGCATACGGAACTATTCGACAAATGTTGTAGCCAATTGATCAAAACTTGAAATGGATCTGGGTAGTGGACGAGTGAACCACATAGTTGCAATCCCTCCCAAAGAGATAGGGAAACTCCTACACTTGACAGCATCATCAACCCGAGTGGCGTTTATGAGCCATTCATACATTGATATATGCAGGTTAGGATCCGAACTTCCTTCTTACACGGGAACGGTAGGCATCCTGAATCAATGAGGTGGCTCAGCATAAAGGATGTCGTTGGTGAATGGAGTATGACTTCGTGAGATTCCCCAATCATCATTAGTAAGACCTTGACTTTCTTGGATCATTTGGCGAATCATGGTTGGAATGTCAGGCATTTGGATGTTCGAAGCCAAGGCATGGTCTAGTTCCATATTGCGGGGACGGTCCGGGCGCTGTCGACGGTCCGTTCCTCGCCTCCTTGGCTCCCGGTCTTCGGGAACGTAGAGTTCATTAGCATGGGTATGTTGACAAAGGGTTGGATCTGGCTAGTTCTGGATCTCAACTTCCCTATCTATAGCGGCAGCAGCTGCATGGTCATGGATGGTGTGATAAGGAAGCGCCCCTCCTCGGGAGGAGGGTCTAGCTTGGTGCCCTATAGAAGACCAACCCTGGCTTGTCTGAGATTCATTGCACGCTGATGCCCGAAGGCTTCTGCATAATTTCCATCTAGACGACGGCGTGTACACCTATGGTTAAAGTCAGATGAAACCAAGCTTTCAATCGAGGAATGTGAGACATGATCCCTCCTAGATCTCCTTCATCTTTCTTCGTTCGGCAGGTTTGCGGGCTCCGTGTTGGCACGGATCTGCTAGGTGAGCTCTTGACAGCTCTAAGTGAGCTCTTAAATAAGGATTTGGAACCCATCTTTAGTCACTGGACCTTGTGGATCTGAAGCTCCAGTTGATGTCTGCTTGTGGTAGTTAGCTGCGTGGGATTTTTCCTATCCCTTCCTTCTGGATATGCAACATTTGAAGCAGTTCTGGTAGTACGCACCATGGTTGACGTAGCTCTTTCCTAGATCTTGAGTAATTTGAGTAGAATGCAAGGAACCACAAGAAGACAGATCTGGATCTCCTCCTTAGATTTTAGCAATCCAACAATGGCAGTAGATCCGATGAATCAGAGAAAAACGGAGTTTTCTCCGTGAAAGCACCAAAGTGTTTGTATCAAAATTGGGTACAACACTCTCTGGATGTGATTGAAGAGATTAAAATGAGAAATTAAATGGAAAAAGAGGCTAATCTAATAATCACACTAATAAAAGCATGCAGAAATAGAAAAGGACAAGGAATTATAGTGGTTCGGCGTTGTAGCCTATGTCCACTTTGAAAGTTTTGTTGTTTATTGATGATGGATAACTAATTACAATAGTACAACACTCCAACGCTCGAGTTACAATGGAGTTACAGCAGAGTAACGGCGCAGTGGAGTCAAAAGTCCTTTTTCTGTAGGCATAGGGGTGCTATTTATAGGTGTAGGTTTGAAATATTTGCCCTTGAACTCGGAATACCTCTTCTCACTCGTGGGTGGGCCCACCGGATCGATCTGGGGTCATTCGGGATCGATTGGGATCGATCCTCATTTCCTTCGTATCGATCAAAATGGTGTCCATTTGGGCTAAGATCGATCATGGGCGTTCTTTAGGTGGTAAGCAAGCTCCTGTGAAAATTTGGTAGCATTTGGACAATTAGATTACAAGTTATGATCGATCCAAGGTTGGTTTGCAAGTGGGCTGAAGTGTGCGTATCGATCGCTTCGTATCTATCAGTGCGTATCGATCCAAGCGTATCGATGACGTGGAGCGGCAATTCTGGGGAGATCCACTTTTCATGCTAATGGACCGCTTTTCTTGGTTGACCAAGCTTTCTCTGTATCAGTCCTGTGTGGTTTTGTTCGTATCGATACTTTGTCTGTTATTTCATATCGATGGAATCCCATGGCCTTTGTATCGATGAATCCCCATTGTCTTCGCACCGATGCATGGCCCTTAGTTTCGTATTACCCAGTCGATCGATACGAAATGTGTAGAAGGGGGGATTGATACGAAGTGGGCAGCAGTTGATCAGATGGATCCAGATCAATGCCAGCACTTGATGGATACGAAGGAAGAGGATGTAGACTTGATGGATACGAATACAATGGATACGAAGTAAGCATGTTTCTCATGAAACTTGATTGATCTATAACTTGAGCATACGAACTTCGATTGACCTGAAATTTGGAATGTTTCCTCTCATAGCTTTGTTCATCGTACCATGTTAATTGTTGCTCGATCCGTACTTGTACCAAATTTGCCAGTATCCATAGTGAACCTGTGTATAACCGATCTTCAGGACGGATTGCCCTTGGTTTCTAGTCAAGTCCTTGGTGTCACGGCCTTGCCAAAAGGCGGGATAACAATCTCCAACATAGCTTTATAGAGTTACAATTAGCATTGTTAGTGATAGGGACATTTAGTTTGCTAGCAAATTTTGGAGGAGTTTGCTGGTAGTTTTAGGAACTAGCATTAGAAACTTCATTTAATCTGAGCATCACTTACCAATTGAAGACCAACGGATAAACTGAAGAAATGAATGGGAACTTGGAGGATTTGTTGAAAGCTTGCATCATGGACTTTGGAGGACATTAGGAGCAGTACCTACCCATAGCAAAATTCATGTATATTAGTAGTCACCAATAGATGATTGGTATAGCACCCTTGAAGCACATTTTCGAAGGCCATATAAATCGCCAAATTGTGGGTGGGAAACCACCGATAAATTCTACTCAGACCAGATTTGGATTGCAAGACTTTGGAAAGTCAGAGTTGATTAAGCAACATATGAAGATCGTATGATTGGGATGGTTGGAAAAGTTGGCACCATATTTATTGGTCCTTCCCCAATATTTGGGAAAAATGTGATGGCTGGAGTCCATGAGGTTTTTCACGTTTTACATTTAAGGAAATACCTTCATATCATAGTTATTGTGGTAGTGCCTAATCAGTTGGGGAATTTTGAGACAGAGCCAATAGCGTCTCGTGCCACTGCATGCATTGTGGAGCATGGAACTAGGAATCTCCACAACAAAGAATTAGATTGGTCCTAGTACAATGGGGAGAAAACCCAGTGGAAGGCATGAGGACTTCTCGTCCTTAGCCTTTCTCTGGTAAATTTTCTCTCCAAAATTAGGATTTTGTTGCATTGTTGTTGCTAATTGGATGGTAGGAGATGGTTGTTAAACCTTTTCACTGCCATTTTACACTCATATATGATTTTATGCATGTTTATGGTATTTGCATACATATTTGCATAGAGCGATCACACACTCATGCTAAGATTGAGCTCATTTATAGTATGTTTGCAATACATAATCATATTGCACTTTGGTTGAGTGGATGGTTGTGTGGATAACTTGGTTGTATAACATGGATGTTATTTTATGTTACGTTGTTCACCCCTTGAAAGATTTCGGGACGAAATCCTTTTTAAGAGGGGAGAATGTAACATTCCGTAAAATCAACCCTAATTAAACAAGTAAATTAAGAGAAATTCAATTAATTAGGGTAGGGATAAAATGGAAATTTTATAAAAGTTGAAGTTTTCACACGAAAGTTATTCCACTGCATTCATTGCGAAATTCTGATCTGTTTTCATATATAATATGCTGAAAATGGAGCTCAAACGAATAAGTTATGAGCATTTGAAGTTTTTAGATTTAAATTAATCTAGTTTGAATTTGAATTCAAATGAGTATTTAAATTTAGAGTTTGGGTTTCAAAAAATAACTATGATTAAACTTGGGGGTTAAGTAAACGTTAAGTTAAATGGTTAGTGTTAAAAGTTAATTAGCGAATAAAATAATTAGACAACAGAAAATAATAAATCTTCCCAAATATATATGTACTGATCGTCCCCTTTATGGGGACCATTCGACCCCTAGTGGTTGACCGGTGAAAGGGGACAGTTCACCGATCGTGAATAGGTGGCAGCTAGGGTTTTGTTGATTTGAGCGTTCCAGATTTATCCGTTTTTAACCTAGTTTCATCCTATGATTCTAGTACGTTTCAACCTCTATAAATAAGACCTTATACCCCTCATTTTTATTCACAAATATTTTAGGTACATCAGCGAAGCTCTGTCAGTTTATCTCTTCTTAGATTTATAAAACTCCATTAGGGTTTCAGGTAAGAAATCCTAATCTATCTTTGTTTGTTATTTAATTTTTGAACCTCTTCTCCTCCAACCTTTTTGAATCTAATATATATACAAATCCCTTGTTGATATATAAAAAAGAAGAGATATGAAGGAGATTATAATGGGCATTGCAAATCCAAAGAGAAGCAAAGCTAAGGACCAACTATGAGTGGAAATATTAGTTTTTTTATTTTAGTTGTTGAATAGTATAGTTTGGATTTGATATATGCCTTGGGGAGTTTTAGATTATGAAAACATCATATTTAACTTCCCCAAAATTCCCCCAAAGCGAAATGTCAATTATTTGGATTAGAATCTTAATTGTTTTGTATTAAAATAATGAAGTTTTGTTGATTTTGCAGTTTATGTATTTAACCTTATATTCCACATCTTCTTCTTCTTCTCCAGATCTAATTGAGGGATTTAATTGAGAAATAGTGTGTGTACAGGGCGATCTTTATTTGTAGTTTTCACCGCCTATTTCTTTAAAATTTAATAAGGCTCCTTTATCTAAATAGACGTAAAAGAAGTTGAATAGAGCATAGAATTGATTAAATTGTAAGTTTCTATTTTTGGTTTATTCCATTGTTTTAATATGAGATAAGTTGGATTTAGATTCTGTGTACAAGTCTATTTATTGCAATTTTGGATATAAGTATCGATTCCTTGTTATGGATATTAAAATCCCTTGTTATGGATATTGGAATTTGGATGTTATTAGTAAAATGAAAGAAAAAAGAAAGACTTGTATTATTATGGTTAAAAAAGAATTGACATTTAATGTTAGTTAGGGTGTAATCTCTGCATGCATAGAATAATAAATGCATATTTATTTGTATATTAATTACTGTAATAAATGTATAATTATAACATATAATTGCATAGTTAATTAGGTAATAATTGTCATTAAATCCCCCTTAGGAAAGTAGTTGATATTTTAAGGCGTAATAAGAAAGATTCCTTATAAGGCCTTAATTACGAAACAGTGAGATGAGTATTATATATATAGAGAGAGAGTATTTAATTTATGGCTAATTCATAGGGATGCTAGGTCAGTCAAAAGGCACACAGAAGTATGCTCAGCTAATCTGGCTACCAGTAGTATGACTTTGAGGCTGATGTGAAACATCTCCTATCATAAGTATTTATAATGACGCAAGGTTAGTTCCAAATATTGTAGGGTAAATCTGCTCAACTAATCTGGCTACAAGTTCCTACGAATAGTTAGGCTAATATGAGACGTCATTATGAGTATGGGTTATAATACGAAGGGCTTGCTTCGGGGTCTTGAGGTATTAAGTGGTTATGTGATGGTCCGCCTCTTTTCCCCAAATGGAGTATTAGATGGCCAAGGGGCTAGTTATTAGGCACTTTAGGTGGTTTCTCGATAGGAGTCGACTTCAAGATAAGGTATTATGTGATTGATTAAGGGTTCACCTTTCCATAAAGAAGTATTAAGTGGCTCGAGAGATTCCATGCAATGTCAGCTAGATAGTTATTATTTAGGAGTTCACCTTGGGAATAGGTATTAAATGATGGGGTCTTCCTCGATTAAGGTCTTAAATGGCCAGAGGCTGTCTATTTTCAAATAAAAGGTATTAAGTGGCTTGCGTACTATCTTTTGCATTGTTAGACATTTATGACGTTAGTTATGGGTTATGAGAATTGGAAATTTTCTTCGAAAATGGAAGGTATTAAGTGGTTGATCGAGGATCCGCCTCTTTTACTTTTATGAAGTATTAAATGATTTAGTTATGTAAGACATATTCTTATTTGAATTATACTGCCCAAGTGTTGAAATAGTAAGGCTCGAGATTTCTATTCATCAGACACTTGTTGTTCTGACTCCCTCCTCATTAGGCACAGGTTAGAGGAGTTGATGATGCATGAAGATGGCGAGAATGATGCTTGTGGCAGTTACTATCTATCGTTTTTTGTTATTTTCTATTATACCCATGAATTATAGTTTTGAATGAAATGTTGTAATGGATGACATTATGTAATATTTTATGACATTTGACATGATTTGAAATAAATGGGTACTATTATTGTTATTATATTTTATTCTTTCTACTGTAAGTTCTAAAAGAATAGATAGATAGCTCTGTTTTGTTATTTTACCAACAAATAGCCAGCTTTAGAAGGGGTCTAAGTTTCGATGGGCCTTTTCTGGGTTGAAATTTAAGCATGTTCCGAAGTGGGTTGTTACAGCACAATTTCTCTATTTTACATTTAGAATAATATTATCATACCAAATTGTGTACATATTTAGATTTTTATGTTAAACATAGATAAATCGATGTTGAACTTATATTACCTACATTTGAAAATTAATTAATAACATGCTTAGTGGTATCATTTTTACCAAGTAAGGAATAATTGATAGTTAATGGTATCATATTTGTATAAAGACGCCGTGTTTTAAAACATTAATTATACTTATATGCTCTAAGATTATTTAAGTAGATCTATTAACAAAGTTAGTGAGTAGTATTCAAGAAAAAACTAATCTAAAAAATTGCAATCCAAAAGTTCATATAACTAAAAATATTTAAAAAATGCACTGTTAAATGAATTATATGGTGAATCCTGTGTACGTAGCATATGTTCGTACTAGTTGTTGAATATTTTAGACAGTTGCTTGTGTCACTCTATCTGATACTTGACGGTTGAGGTAGATCACTTTACATGTTAACCAGAAAAGTAAACAAAGGGCTTTATATGGTATTTTGTGATTGGTTTTTATGGTTATGCTTTGTTTTGATGGTTGCATATTTTTTATTTATGTTTAGATTGTAGATGGTGTAGTGAAGTTAGAAATTTATTAGCTATTTATAGATTACTTTATTGATTTCCTGAGCCATGTTTTGAGGGATCATTTGAGTAAATTGTGCTTATGTTCATTGATGGTATTTTCGTCTACTCAAGGATGAAAGAGGAGCACAAGACAGGATTGATGATTGCATTGTAAGTGTTGAGAAAACACTGATTGATGGTAAGACTTTCGAAGTATCACTTTTGGAGGAGGGAAGTGAGTTGCTTGGGTCAGATTGTTTTGAAACAAAACATTGCTATGGATCCTGTGTGTTACGACAGTCCAGGATTTGAGCAGACCCAAGAGTGCTACAGTGAGAAGTTTCTTTGTATTGGCGAGATGTTATATATGTTTTACCAAGGACTTCTCCAAGGTATCGGCACTATTAACCGATTTGACGAGAAGAATCGGACTTTTATTTAGGACACGAGGTGTGGGCACGCATTTGTGAGTGTGACAGAGAGGTTGGCGAGTGCTCTGGTGTTAGTCATTCCGAGTGGGAATAAAGAGTTGATGGTACACACACGCCTGTAGTACTTAACTGGGTGTAGTATTGATGCCGAAAGGTAAGGTTGTCATGTATTTTAGTCGACAACTGAAACCGCACAAGAGAAAGTATCCGACTCTTAATCTGGAGTTAGAGACAATAGTGTTTGCTTTAGGGATTTGGGGGCACTATCTATTAGGAGAGAGGTTTGAGTTGTTCATTGATCTACATCATTAAAGTATCTCTTCTCCGAGAAGGATATGAACCTTAATCGGCAGTGAAGGTTGGAATACTTAGCCTTATACGACTTTGACATTTCCTATATGCTCGTAAGGGAAATGCATTTGTTGAAGATTTGAGTGGAATACATAGCAGTTTAGGAGCGATATTCCTAGAGTGGACATTGCTTGAGTTTATTGCTGGTTACGACTTCAAAACTCGATGTGAGCCACGGCCAAAGATGATGGCTAGCTTAACTATTAGAACTACTTAGATTTAGCAGATTGGTACTAGTCCGATGTGTGAAGCTAGACTAGCGGAGATCATAGTTAAATTAGAAAAAAGAGTAGTGTCTGTGTAGGCGATGCAGTGTGGACTCGACGAAGGTGGTTAGCTCCGTAAGGATGAGATATTATTTTTTGCCGATGTCGATGGATTGAGGGATAAGGTGCTATGAGAGTGCTTTTATTCAAGATTGACTATATATCCCAATGACAATAAAATGCACCATGATACAAGGCATACAGTTTATTAGGAAGGGATGAAGAAGGATGTTGGGCATTCATTTTGAGATTTATGAACTATCAGCTAGTAAAAGCCAAGCAGAAGAAATCAAGTGGTTTGCTACAACCGCTTGAGATTCCCGAGTGGAAATTTGAATATATATTGATGGATTTCATCTATGGAATGTCGAGGACTAGAGGAGAATATGATAGCATTTGGATCACAGTCAATAGATTGACGGAGAATGCTAAATTTATATTCTTTAAGTCTGAAAGAACGACATCTAAATTAGTCGAGTTATATGTGAAGTGGGCCATCCCATTCCACGGTGTCGAAGGGCATTGTAAGTGGCCAAAATCCATTGTTCAGTACTCGGATTTGGGAGAACTTACAAGAGGCATTGGGAAACTTGGAACCGAATCGATTAGATGATATCGAGACTGAACCAAAAACTTCGAGACCTCGTAGGCATATTTGTATCATAGGACGTGATATGAAGTGGTTCAGGAGAAAGGCGGTGAAGCAGTAAAGGTTCAGTGGAGTGAAAGCGAATGGGATTACATATGAGAGACTGATGAGAGCATGAGGACCGCTTATCCAGAGCTCTTCACTTGATGAGAGTTCCATTTTCGTCAGCTTTCATACTAGATATCATAATTGATGCTTTATATTATATGGGTTATTATCCTGCATGCTAGGATAGGCATAGATGTTACTTTTTGATGTTTAATCTTATGTGTGCCTATTTGATGTTTGATTGTTGGCATTTGATACGATTACTTATGCTTATATGGTTGTTAAGCATGCGGGATAACTATGGTTGATTTTGATTTGTTTGATTCAGGGATTACGGGGGCGAAATTCCTGAAGTGGGGGAGAGTGTAACGACCCGTATTTTACGTATTGGAAGATCATAGAATATTATTTTTAAATTCATATTAGGCGTATGACTCTATAACTTTGGATGCTATCGAGTATTGACATTTTTGACCCATAATAATTTTATCGGATGATTTTGACCCTGATTTATTTTTCGGTATTTCTGGTAGTACACGTATTACATCGATATATGTGCACCAATGCACCAGAAAATTTGGACAAACGAAAAACGTCCCAAGGTCAAAGAGAAAGTGTATGAGCTACGCAGTCGAAAATTTTCGAGATTGGACATTTCGGCAGCCTGTACGACTTAGAAACATCCAAAAATAGCATCCCACGGCACAGTCTTGGATTTTGACAAAATTTATGTCGTTGGAAAGGGAAAAATACAACGATTCATACGCTTGTAGAATCATTGCAATCGGACGTTCCTAAAAGATATACAAGCACAAAACGTGGGCTGAAATTTCAAAAATTAAGGAAAAAAGGGTACACACAAACCCTAGCCCTAGCCCCCGTAAATACTTCATCTTCTTTCTCTGGCTGCATCCTATTCCTTCCATCATGCGTTTCTTCTTTCCGATGAAACCAACCTCTCATACTTCTCTTCTCCTCCCCTTTCTCCATCAAATGTTCATCGTTTTAGACGAATCAAAAGTCGTGTCTCTTTATTTTTCCAAGGGCTACGTAGCCATTGCTTTAAATCGACCCAACTCTGACCGTGGTGGCCGGAAACAATGAATCCGACGAATGGATGGTTTTTGAAGGAGAACTAAATTGGGTTTCGAATATATGGGTTTTGGTGTGAGAGGATAATAGCATGCATTGGCTATAGGCATGCGTAAAAGAAATAGGAGAGAATATGAAAATGTGGTGGCAATTATGAAAAGGGGTTAGTTAAAGTAGTTTATTAATTATTATCATTGGTTAATTAAGTTATTAAAATATTAATATAACCTAATTTCTTATATCGTCCATATCTTTTGCATATGAGGCCCATTTTGGATGCGGTTTCTTACGTTGCGCTCGTGATGGAGAGCTCTACGACTTGACATTGGATTGGTCAGCATTTGTTGAGGTGAGTGATGTTGTCTCTCACCATATTATGATTGTTAGTATAGTATAAAAAGGACATTTTGAATGATTTTTAATTTAAAAATGTGATTTCTAATATATTTAAATCTACACCTTATTTTATAAAAGTATTTTAAAATGGTTTTAAAACAAATATCACATTTTTCTTATCAACGGATTATTTTGACGAAATTGCTAGACTTAAGCTGTTTTAATATTAATCCCACATTAGTTGCTTTAGATGTATTGTATGTGTGTTATTATAGATGCGTGTAGGCTATTATAGATGTTTGTATGCTTGTTGGTTGCATGTATGCTTACTTGCTTAGTTTGGTTGAAAATGCTGATCGTAGGCAATATAGTTTTGGGAAAATCCCATTAGGTATAGTTTAGTGCTTATCGATCAAATGCACACACGGAACTCGAACGATAAGATAGAGTTTTGTGCATATCGATTGAGCGCACAAATGATGAAAACTCAAATTGATGAGATAAGTATGTGGAAGAGTATTGGGATGTGTATTGACTAATCTAAAGTTGAAGGATGTAGAATTGGATATGCGCTTCGGACTTCAGGAGAGACGTCAGACATTTTCATTTGGTTTGTACCTAGGCATTTTTGGCTAAGCACATGACCAAAGTGGTCGTTATTGATTACTTTCGTGTGGTCAATATCTAACATTATTGATGATGGTCGATTTGGCATATTTTGACATGGACGATTTTGAGAGGCTTCAAGGATTATGATGTGATGATTCACTCGATATTTGATTTTGACGCTATTGCTCTTCAACGAGTGGTTTTGGAATTAAAGCAAGGATGCAACGCTTCGACACATTGACTTCGTGATTCGATGATGATGATTCCATGATGGGAAGTGACGACTTCGATGATGGATAGTTGTACTTCGAGATGTAGAGTAGGATGAGTCGAGTTAAAGAAAATGTTGGAGGAAGGTTATAGGACGAACGATGATATTCTATGACTAGCAATGGCTCTCTGGAATAGTTCCCAACCACGATGACTTCAGACGGGAGTTATAAAGACAGTTCCGAGATGAGCTCTGATGTGGATAACGTGTGCAAAGGACCATTGAAATTCGTAGGTTTTGATGTGTACTCGTAAAGAAATGGTGTGTATGATGATATCTGTTGGGGATACGATGGCCCTTTGATACTTCACTTAGAGATATGATTGCCCGTAGATGGTTGATGTTTAGATCTGTTGTACCATGTACTATTACACGGATAATCTAGTTCTTGACCTATTGAGTTGCATGGATCCGAGTACTAAGAAAACGGGACATTGAGTAGTCCATGACTATGCGATAGGGTTATACGAGTATCATATATTCAACGCACCGAGTGAGTGAATGTAAAGATGGATTATTGATGCCATGTTTGCTTTAGTTGCTTATCACCCTAAGGATGTCACACGACGTAGATATCATCGATGTATATATCTAGACACCGATTAGTACTTTGACATATAGTACACCCATGACTATGATGTAGAGTAGCATATATTCAATGTCATGTGATAACTCTTTAGATGTAGGGACAGGTTAGGTATGATTCTCCATACCCACTGTTCCATATACTATATCGACTTTTGTAGTGTTTTGAGATTGTTTATCGCTCGCACCAGACTGTTGTATGACTCGAGGTTTTATGTTTTGCATCTTATTACTGTGGGTACTCTTAAATGAGTAGACTAGATAGCAAGTGTAAACGGTACATGGAGTTCTATAAATGGACTAGCTGGAGGCGAAGCTTTCTCATTCTTATATTTGGGCTTATTATTGCATATTCCACTGTATGACACCTTAGAGCCTTAATAGTGTTGACATACTATTAATAGGGACAGTTTATCAGTTGTATAAACTCTATTACTATTTGTATAAATGTATGAGCCTGTGTTCTCTGATTCTATAGTTCATGTACTTATTACTATTTTGCTTGTTTTATATTTGTGATGGCTATTATATTTTATTCGATGCGCTGTGAGGTAAATGACAGGTTCTGTGATTGTTTTATGTTTTCTTTCTCTTTTCTTCTCTTCTATTTCTTTTCTTTACTTCTTTTCTTTCCCTTGACAATCATTCTACATCGACCAGACGCTCTACCAGTGCACTATTCAAATATATGAGCATCAAAGGTGTAGGATGGTCGTCACAACATTGAAATTCAACAGTATTCTAAAGTCGAGAGAACTCTGTAACATCATCACTTTGAGATTTCCGTTTTGACCTGAGTTATTATTAAACATAAGGAAACTCTCAAGTGAGTCATTCCGTAGTTATACAATAACTATCAGCACGTAACATCTTGGTGCCCCCAACAGGCAAGATTAATACACTACCCAATATTTGAAGAGCATTACGTACTCTGGTCTCACTTGATGTATCAATACCTTGTCTTGAAACATCTAGACCAAGAATATTTAAAATAATATGTTATTTTATATTATGATAATTTTTTCATGGTTACAACTCTTTGTAATAATTATCACATAACATATTATTTAAGGATTTTCTATTTTAATATACCTTAAAGTAATTAATTAATTATACCATAATATAACAAAGTATAAAATCAAAATAAAAAACTTTTATCATGAACAAGATCGGTCACAGAGTTAGATATATGTAACAAATTACATAAGTGCCCCTAGGACATACCCCTAACTCTATCAGTCCAGTTACCTCCTTCCTTCTCAATTCCTCGACATCCATCCAATGCATTCCTTCGACACGCTAATTGCACCTCTTAATTCTAAGAATATGAGTGCCAACTCTTGCTAAAGTGTTAGAGACAATCCCCGGTTGGTTCATTCTATTAGCTCATACTCTCATGTAACAACCCAATCAAATACCTTTACCCTGCTTAGGAACAGATAGTTATACCTAGAGTTGGAGTAACTCTAAGACATCCTCCATAGTTAGTTGTTCTCTACCTAGAGGTTGCCCTATTCTCACTTTAGTCACCATGCTACTAAAGCATCCAAAACAACGTTTAACTTACATGCATTAAGCCATAGGAATAACAACTTATAAAATATTTGGGACTAAATCCAGTTAGACGTGACTATTAAACAAGTCTCTTTATCTTGGGTTTAAAGCTCAGAATGTATTTGTAATAACCCGTATTTTTTAGCGTTGTGAATTGTTTAACGGCAAATTTTCTATTGAGTTAGAAAATCACCGAAAAATTTTGAAATAAAAATTACCACAAGCGCACGATGTACAATTTTAGTACGTGGCGAGTACGGGTCGATTCGCAGGGAATTGTTTTAGATTTTAAAAATCAATTCAATCAAATTAGACCAAAGTGAGAGGAAATTGTTAACTACAAAAATGAAGCTAAAACTAGAATTAAAATGTGATTTAAAAACTATTAGACTAGAGAATAATTTAGAGGCAAATCCACTCTCATATTTTTGTAAATCAACAAACAAATAATTTATGATCTCTAGTTATGAAATCAAGTGAAACAATTGTTGCATTTATCATAAGTATGGTCTATTTATGTTATTAATTAACATAACTCAAATCATCAAACTATAATACAACAATTATACCGCTTGTAAATTCTCGTGAAAATGAAGCCAAAGCAAAAGCTATTTTAAGTATGATCTATTTACTATTGTAATTAGTAAGATAGATCATCAAATTTTGTTTTTACTTTCTTTTCAAAATAAAAAATTAATTAGCAAATGATGATGTAAATTGTGTTTATGTTGAATAAGAATAGCTCATTTGCAAAAGCAACATAAGCTATCAAACCCACTTGTATAAACTTACATCAAAATTCGCTTTCATGAAGCACAAATAAAATGATCATAAATCATAGAGATGTTGAAATTACATAAAGTTAGAGAGCTTCATTACCCCTAAATTGAAGGGGTTTAGCTACTCATTTGTGTTATCAAATCAACACTTGTAAATTTCAACGTTAAAAAGCAAGGAAATGGAAACTAAGAAAAGGAAGAAAGAGAGATTAACTACTAACTACTTGCATAAAAAAGGAAAGCTACACTACTTACATGAATGTAAATTTAATCTACTAACAAAGAAAAGAGCATAGAAAACATCAACATAAAAGTAAACAAAAGCAAGTAGAAAAGAGAAGATAAAGAGGCTTGGAAGCTATTTTTATTTCACTTTGATTTGTGTTTACAACTTGCTAATTTCCTAAGTAAAAATAAGAGAGAGTGAGAGCGCTTTACATGTACATAAGAGGGCTATTTATACATGCATAAAACCCTAATACAATTTTTAGGGTGCTTCCCAAAATGACCTTTAGGAAGTATGGCCACCAAGTAACCATTAGCCACTAATTAATCCCTCATTAAATGTGCATGAAGCTTTAACCTCTACTTAGTTGTCCATTAGCTTCTAATTGTAGATTTAGAAAAGTCGGTGGGGTCCTCCATGATCATGAACTTGAATTATTTCCTCTTCATTCCTATGTATTCCCTTGTGCATGCATATATCTTCATGAATCTCTCTTCCATATGCATCAAAATTTCCTATAAAAATCATAAAAATTTCCAAGTAAAAATTCTCAAATTGTCACATGCACAAAAATGACCATTTTGTCCCTGAATGAAGATGAATATATGATGATTTGAAAACAATTGAATTTTGGTTTTAAACATGTTAAGATGCCCAAATATGATATTTATTTAAATAAAAAGAGATAAAATATGGATGTATATATATATGCACATTTACGTGCACATCAAATACCCCAACACTTATCTTTTTATTCGTCCTCGAATAATGGAAAACTAAGATAAATCCATTTTCGTAGGGAGCACGATTGCATTGAGCTTATGCAACAAGCCATTAAACCTCTGGGTGTCCCCTGTAGGACGAGTGTTGTCTCCTGAGGGTTTTCAGCGGATACTACCCATAAAATCCAAATGCAAAGTGAAAATATTTACAAAATGCAAGGTTTATTTACAATGTGATGAATGCAAGTTTTTGAAAGTATTTACAAATGAAATATTTACTTTTAAATAGCCACAAATAAGTTAAATATAAGTTTTGGTCATTATCTTGAAAATTTAAGTCATTTACTCGTCAAAATTTCCAACAAAAATTAAGTTGTCATAACAGAAAGACTATAGTTTAGCTAGTTGTTTCGGTTGATAATACAATGTAATTATGAAATGGATCCTTAGTTGATTATCAATGTTTGTCAAAGTGGTATTCTCATTTCTTTTCAATAACAAGTTAAATAAAACAAGTAAAAATAATGCTTAGATTTTAATTGCTTACTCTCTCTTATTTGAAAATTTTATTGATATTAACAATATTTACATATGCCTAACTCAGGTAAACTGAGGCCAGATATATTACCCATGCACTGCCTTGCGGACTGATGTGAGGGGAATACAGAGCGTGGCGAGTGAACACAAGTGTGAACACTTATCGACTGTAGGCGTTATTAAAAAGAATTTTTATATACATACACCTAACTCAGATAAACTGAGGTCAGATATACCGACCGTGCACTACCTTTCGGGCTTACGTGAGAAGGGTACAGAGCATGGCGAGTGAACACACGAGTGTGAACACATGACTCTAGGTGTTAAAAATATATACATATATACAAATGTTTTTTTTACTTATATTTTTTTTTGTTTAGAAAGAGAGAGTTTTGCAAAATTATCTTAGCACCATTTAACTTAGAAGATAAAAATGTTATATCCTTTACTTTAAATTTACCACTTTTTTAAACAAAGATTTTCAATTAGAATATACTTCATAATTAACACATATGAACCTTCCTATATACTTGTTAAACCATTGTTATTTGTAATCAAACTTCATTTTTATTTTTGTTAAGACAAATAAATTTTCAAAAATTTCAATTTATTAACCAAAACTTATACTTATCCCATAGCGTTTCTTCAAAAATAAATCAAAATGCTAAAAAGAAAATGTTTTTGAGATTTACAAATTTTGAGATTTTTTTTAAATGAAAATTCAAAAATGCCATGAAACTAAAAAAAATGAAAACAAGACTCCCCCCCCACTTAATTTTGGCTGTATCCCCACAGTCAATGCACGATATAATGAGTGTAACGTGGAAAAATATGTACATATTTATAAAAGAGGGTTAACATTCTTACTAGACGTAGCTTGGCTCATGAAGAATCATGAGCTCCTCCTCTTGGTTACTGGGCAATTCCAAGAAAGGTTTCAAACAATGACCGTTGACTTTGAAAATCGATCCATCCCTGGGGTTTTCTATTTCTACGGCACCATGTGGAAAAACAGTTCGTACCACAAATGGTCCGGTCCATCTTGATTTAGGTTTCCCAGGGAATAAATGAAGTCTTGAGTCATATAAAATAACTTTCTGGTTAGGCGAAAATGTTTTCCTTAGGATTGACTTGTCATGAAAAAATTTGGTTCTTTCTTTGTAAATTTTCTCATTTTCATACGCGTCGTTCCTAAGTTCTTCTAGTTTGTTGATTTGTAGTTTTCGGTTTTTGCCAGCTTTCTCAAGATCAAAGTTTAAGTTCTTTATTGCCCACAACGCTTTGTGTTCGATTTCAACGGGTAAATGGCAAGCTTTACCGTAAACTAAACGAAATGGGGACATCCCAAGGTTAGTTTTAAAAGCAGTACGGTAAGCCCAAAGCGCGTCGGTCAATTTCTGAGACCAATCTTTTCGATTTTTGTTGACAGTTTTCTCCAAGATTTGTTTTATTTGTCGATTTGAAACTTCAACTTTCCCACAAGTTTGAGGATGATATGGAGTGGATAACTTGTGAGTTATCGTTCTTCATTAATGTTTCAAAAGATCAATTGCAAAAATGGGTTCCGTTATCACTAATTATTGTGCGAGGTGTGTCGAACCTCGAAAAGATGTTTTCTTTGAGAAATTTCACAACAATTCTATGGTCGTTGGTTTTGCAAGGAACGGCTTCGACCCATTTTGAGACGTAATCGACAACGAGAAGGATATACAAGTTTCCAAAAGAATTGGGAAAAGGTCCCATAAAGTCGATACCCCAAACATCAAAGATTTCGATCGTAAGAATGGGGTTTAGAGGCATCATATTTCGTCGAAAAATTCATCCAAGCATTTGACATCGATCGCAAGTTTTACAAAATTCAAATGAGTCTTTGAAAAGAGAAGGCCAATAGAAACCACACTGAAGCACCTTTTCCGCAGTTTTTCGAGGACCGAAATGTCCACCGCACGCTTGATCGTGGCAAAACAAAAGAACACTCCTGATCTCATCATCCGGAATGCAACGTCGGATGATTTGGTCGGGACAATATTTGAACAAGTATGGATCGTCCCAAGAGAAATATTTCACTTGGGACATGAATTTGTATTTGTCCTGTTTGGACCAAGATGAGGGAGTTTCTTTAGTGACTAAGTAGTTCACTATATCAACGTACCATGGATCAATAGAAATTGAAAGGAGTTGTTCATCGGGGAAGTTTTCATTGATTGGCAAAGAAGATGGTGCGTTCGGAAGACGAGATAAGTGATCGGCTATGACATTATCGAATCCTTTTTGGTCTTTGATTGTAAGGTCAAATTCTTGAAGTGAAAGGATCCAATGAATCAAACGAGATTTGGCATCTTTTTTAGTGAAGAGATATCGAAGCGCAGAGTGGTCTGTATACACAGTAATGTGTAAACCTATCAAGTAAGGTTGGAATTTTTCGAGAGCAAAAACGACAGCTAGAAGCTCCTTTTCGGTTGTTGTGTAGTTGAGTTGAGCATCATTCAAAGTCATACTCGCGTAGTAAATGACATGAAGGATTTTGTTGATGTGTTGTCCTAAGACAGCACCAACCGCAAAGTTAGAAGCGTCACACATTATTTCGAACGGAAGATCCCAATTGGGTGCACAAATGATTGGAGCAGAAATGAGTTCGTTTTGGAGACGTTCAAAAGAAGAGATACACTCAGAGTTGAAATCAAATGGAACGTCTTTTTCGAGAAGAGTCGTCAAAGGACGAGCGATTTTGCTAAAGTCTTTCACAAAGCGTCGGTAAAAGCCAATGTGTCCTAGAAATGATCGAATGTCCTTAACAGATTTGGGAATGGGTAGGTTTGCAATTATGTCGATTTTTGCTTTATCTACCTCAATGCCTTTATTTGAGATGATGTGTCCAAGGACTATGCCTTGTTTGACCATAAAGTGGCATTTTTCCCAATTCAAAGTCAAATGTTTTTTTACATCGATTTAGAACCAACTCAAGATGATGTAAACATTGGGAAAAAGAATCGCCAAAGATAGAGAAATCGTCCATAAAGACTTCTTGAAAGCATTCAATCATGTCGGGAAAAATGCCAACCATGCATCGTTAGTAGGAGCGTTACAAAGTCCGAATGGCATACGTCGATAAGCAAAGGTACCGAATGGACACGTGAAAGTCGTTTTCTCTTGATCTTCGGGAGCGATTGGAATTTGGTTATAGTCGGAATAACCATCAAGGAAGCAGTAGAATTCATGGCCGGCTAAACGTTCGAGCATTTGGTCGATAAATGGAAGAGGGAAGTGATCCTTACGTGTTGCGGCATTTAGTTTTCGATAGTCGATGCAAACACGCCAACCCGTTTGAGTAAGAGTTGGAATAAGTTCGTTTGAATCGTTCTTGACAACGGTTAGCCCAAACTTTTTCGGTACAACGTGAATTGGGCTAACCCATGGACTATCAGAGATTGGGTAAATGATTCCGTTGTCGAGAAGTTTAAGAATTTCATCACGCACCGCATCTTTCATTTTTGGATTAAGGCTTCGTTGCGCATCACGAACAGGCTTGGCATCGTCGATTAAATGGATGCGATGTTGAACAAGAGCGGGACTAATTCCCATTATATCAGAGATCGACCATCCCATCGCTTCCTTGTTTCTGGATAGGATTGAAAATAAAGAAGTTTCTTGATTGAGAGGGAGAGTTGCAGAAAATATGACGGGAAATGTTTCGTTATCACCTAAGTATGCATACTTAAGGTGATCGGAAAGTGGTTTGAGGTCCAACTTCGGGAGTTGCTCGATTAAAGAGTTGGGTTGAGATTCGGACTCAACTGGAAGCGATTCAAAGGGAAGAGTGTATTCAATTTCGTTGGGAATTTCATGAAAAAAAAATTCGTACTCGGCTTCGCGTTCATCATTGAGATCAAGTGTCTCGTTTTCAAAGTTTTTGTGAATAGTACTAACTTCCAACGATTGGTCACAAGGTTCATTCGATTGGCTTTCAAGATTGAAAATGTTGAGATCCAAAGTCATGTTTCCAAAAGAGATTTTCGTCGATCCGTTACGACAATTGATTAAGGCATTTGAGGTGGCTAAGAATGGTCAGCCTAAAATCAATGGAATTTGACTCGCGGGATTTGTCACCGGTTGTGTTTCGAGAACGATAAAATCAACAGGGAATATGAATTGCCCTACTCGAATGAGCACGTCCTCGATTTCTCCCACGAGCTTCTTAATGGAACAATCGGTGAATTGAAGCGTAACTTTTGTGGGTTTGTACTCACCTAAGCCTAATTGTTCGTACACGGAGTATGCAATCAAGTTGACACTCGCGCCTAAGTCTATCAAACATTTGTTAATCGTCTTGTCTCCAATTGTACACGAAATCGTAGGGCAGCCAGGATCTTTGTATTTAACGGGCATGGATTGGGACAAGACTCCACTCAAACTAGCAGCTAAGAAGACTTTTTTGGGCACTTGAGTGTGTCGCTTTTGGGTGCTCAAGTCCTTAAAAATTTCGCGTACGTGGGGACTTGCTGAACGATGTCAAGAAGCGGGATGTTAACTTTCACTTGTTTAAAAATTTCCAACATCTTTACCATTTGGTCCGAGTGTTTCTTGGGTGGAAGACGATGTGGAAATGGAACACGATACTCGGTAGGTGGGTCTACTCGAGGAGAAGAAGAATTTTGATTGGCATTTGATTCAACGTTTGGCTCCACGTTCTGTTCAGATTCATTCGTTGTTTTAGAAGTGTCGAGAGAGGTTTTCGGTAAATCGTTTGGGTTAACGACTTGATTATCGATTTGTTTACCGGAACGTAGAGTTGTGATAGCATTCAATTGGGTGACGTTGCTATCTTGAACAACATGGGCCTGGTTTGAATTTGCGTTTTGATTTCTGGGATTTGGAAGGGGCTGGCTTGGGAATGTTCCTCGTTCGCGTTCACTTACAGGCGTGGCTAATTGACTCATTTGCATTTCAAGTTTTGCAATCGATTGGTTTGTGTTTTGCATATATGAGGTCAATAAATTTTGCAAATTGTTGTTTGATTGAAGGCTTTGAGTAGTTGCTTTAGCCAACGTTTCAAGAGTTTTCTCAAGTGAACTTAAACGTTTATCGTCTTGGGGAGGATGAGCAGAATTTGGTTGAAAATTTGATTGTTGTGGTTGATTATGAGACGGACCCGTAAAGTTTGGTTGAAAATTGTTGGGCTTAAAGGGTGGATTCAAAGCATTATTCAGGAATGCTTGAAAATTGGAACGAACCGTATTCGTATTGGGATTGTTTTGGTTCAAAGCAAAATTTGGATGATTTCTCCAACCAGAGTTGTACGTTGGAGAAAACGGGTCATTTTTGGCTTTATTGAAAGCATTGATTTGTTCGACAGAATTGGGACACTGATCGGCTATATGATTAGGATCGTTGCATTTATAACACATCGGTTGGGAAGCTTGGTTCATTTGATTCGATGAGAAAACATTACCGAATTTTTTAATCATTGTGTCGATCTTAGCTTCCAAAGCAAAAGAAGATCCTATCGAGTGTGCACTCGATTGTGAGTAAATTGATTTTTCGTTCGAACGTTTCCATTGGGACGACTTTTCGATGAGGTTTTCAAGAAATTGCCAAGCATCTTCGTAATGTTGGGCAAGAAAATTGCCTTGGCACATTGATTTGAGCATGGTTCGTGAGCTATTTTCGAGTCCATCGTATAAGATTTGGCAAATCGTCCATTTTTCAAAGTTATTGTGTGGACATTTTATCAAAAGCTCTTTGAATCTTTCAAAATATTTTCCGAATGGTTCTCCCTTGAATTGATGAAAATTTACAATTTCATTTCGGATTCTACTCGTTTTTTCCAAGGGGTAGAACTTTTTTAAGAATGCTTTTACGAATTCTTCCCAAGTTTTAATCCAGTTCGATGGTAAGCTGTACAACCATTTTTTAGCATAATCTGTAAGAGCGAATGGGATTAATCGAAGTTTGATTCCGTCATCGGAAAGTTGTTGGAGTTTAATGGTTGCACAAACTTGTTCGAATTTAGTCAAAAAGATGTATGGATCATCATGCTCGAAATTGCCAAATTTCGGAAGTGTGGCAATATGGTTCGAGTGTATTTCGAAATGGTTACCCGTAGGGGCGGGTAACGTGATGCAAGATGGAATAGAAACTCTATCGGGAAAGAATCTATCCATAAGAGTTCGAGGGGCGTTCTCGTTCGCCATTTCGGGAGGATCGTCTATTCGAGTTAAATGATTAGTTTTTGAGTCGCGAGTCCAACGATTTGTTGTTGTGTCACGAGTCCAAGTACTCATGCACAAGTGAAAGTCGAGAAGAGAAAGAAGTTAGAAACGAGTTTAGAGAATGAAAGAAGATTTGAAAAACGAAGTGAAATTTTTTTTTTTAAAAGGAAGAAAAATATTTACCAAGCGAAATTTATTTTCAAAAGAGAAGTTTGATTTTTGTTTTGTTTTTGGCTTTTCAAATTTTTTATATGTTTTTGTTTTTGTAATTTTTTTTGTTTTTGAGTTTTCAAATATTTACCAAAAGGATTTTTTTTTGTTTTTAGAAAATGGAAATTTGATTTTTGTTTTTGAATTTTCAAATTTTTTTTTTGTTTTTTAATTTTTTTCTTTTTGAAAAGATTTTTTTGGAATTTTGTTTTTGATTGAAAATTTTCAAAGGAATGGATTTAAAAAGGATTTTTTTAAATATGCATGAACTAATGCAACTAAATGAATGCACAGGACTTAATTACAATTTTCTGTCCTTAGTAGCTCCTAACCCAAAATTGTATAATCACACTTTGTCTTAAATCAACAAAAATATTTCTCAACCAGGTAATGGGCAGGGGTTATCGGTGCACCACAAATCACTGTAGCAATGCAGCCGAAGGTTTAAGTACCTTCAGAGGAACAACCACTATAATATTTACGAATCACCATAATTTTTATAAATGGTTATTACTATGTTGTAGCCTAGACACCAAGAAATAAAATTGTTCAAAGAAAACAATTGTGAAGATACAATTAAGCCCTAGATGAGCTTGCGACACCTTTAAGTCGAATGTCTAACCTTTATTATTAGTCAAATTCTACGATGAAATGCGTTTGTGGGCTAAGCAAAGGGTGATGAAATCCCTCACCTTATGTGAATTGGGGTATTGCCCTTAGAAAATAAAAATAAGATGATGAATGTAAAACAAAAATTAAACGTGAATTTACAATGCAACTAAAATGAAGTTTGTTTTTGTTTTTGGATTTTGAAATTATTTTTATATATAAATGCAAATGCAAGCAACCAACAATGCAATTCAAATAAAAACAAGGGAAAAGGGCACGATACCAAAGCGTGCAGATTATTAGCAATTTTTTATTTTAGCGGCGATTTTTTTAAGCAAGCAAAGCAATTCTTTTCCTTGCAATTTTCTGCATTGGCAACCTAAAATTTAAAACAAGATATATACAAGGTTTTTTTTAAATATATATAATCAAAGAAGAAGCTAAAACAAAGTAAAAACGAAACAAACTAAAAAAATTGAAATCAACTCTTTTTTTTAAAGTAAAACAACTCTCTTTTTTTAGTAAATCAAACGAAAAATTAAAACAACTGAAAACAACTGAAAACAATTGAAAACAACTAATTTTTTTTTATTTTTTTTAAAGAGAAGAAAAATTTAAAAGCATAAGCAAATAAAATAGATAAATCACAGCCCAGCACAATTACCCCTAATATCAAAACAAAGAATTGTTCTTTTCCTCGTTTAAACTAATAAATCATATGCCAGAAACCGATCTCCTTTCTTCCAAAAAAAATTTCAAATGCAATTGAAAAGAGAACTCGACTATGGCGATCAAATCAGCGATTGGTGAGGTTCGAATTGGGTTCGACTGACGTTGCGATCGCGATTGGGTTGTAGAGGCGTTTTGGAGGAAATTGGGGTTGTCGAGTTGAATTGATTATGGGTTGTTGCCGAAGTGGATGGACTAGGAGAAGCAGTAACCAGATGGTCAGAGTTGCTGTTATGCGGTTGAACTTTAGAAGGTTCGAGTTATGTCAATTTGATGCTCGACTTGGATTCGATTTGGGAGGAAGTGGTCGCTGTTTTAGGAAGTTGCGATCGGGGATTGCGGTGAAGCTGCCCTTAGGTTTCTCGATTGAAGTAGCTTGAGTTTCTGGTTGTGGTGAGAAGTGTGCTATCGAGGCTAGTTGCGATGTTTGTGATGGAAGAGGGGAATTTGAACGGCAGTGGATGTACTATGTTTGGGAGTGAATGGATGCTGGAGAGGTTTGTATTGTTAAATATTGATGGAGTTATGGTTTTGGCCGAAGCAGTAGGCAGGGGGATGGTCGGAGAAGAGGTTGACAGGGGTGGTTCCAGTATTTGGTTGTGGAGTTGTAGCAGTGAATTATGACGGTGTATTGCTGTGATGTAACAGGGACAGAGAGGGAGGGAAATGCACAGAACAGTGGGGAGTGGATATGTGCACAGTGAAGATTTTGCAAAACGTAATATGGTGAATGTAAAGTTGAAAACCAATGCAAATGAAAATGTAATCAACACAAAAACTGTAAATGAAAATGAATTTTTTTTCCTTTTTAACTGTGCATGTTTTTTTTAATAATAGATAGCAATGCAAATGCAAAATGAAACAAGAAAACAATAACAAGCAAAATCAAAATGCAAGCAAATTTCACACAACAAACACACAATAAAAAATTTATTTTATGCAAACACACACAAAATCAAACAAAATAATTCGAAGAATAGAAAATCAAAATCAAAATAATTCCCCGGCAACGGCGCCAAAAACTTGTTTAACGGCAAAATTTCTATCGAGTTAGAAAATCATCGAAAAATTTTGAAATAAAAATTAATGCAAGCGCACGGCATACGATTTTAGTACGTGGCGAGTATGGGTCGATCTGCAGGGAATTGTTTTAGATTTTAAAAATCAATTCAATCAAAGTAGACCAAAGTGAGAGGAAATTGTTAACTACAAAAATGAAGCTAAAACTAGAATTAAAATGTGATTTAAAAACTATTAGTCTAGAAAACAATTTAGAGGCAAATCCACTCTCATATTTTTGTAAATCAACAAACAAATAATTTATGATCTCTAGTTATGAAATCAAGTGAAATAATTGTTGCACTATCATAAGTATGGTTTATTTATGTTATTAATTAACATAAATCAAACCATCAAACTATAATACAACAATTATACCGCTTGTAAATTCTCATGAAAATGAAGCCAAAGCAAAAGCTATTTTAAGTATGATCTATTTACTATTGTAATTAGTAAGATAGATCATCAAATTTTGTTTTTACTTTCTTTTCAAAATCAAAAATCAATTAGCAAATTATGATGTAAATTGTGTTTATGTTGAATAAGAATTGCTCATTTGCAAAAGCAACATAAGCTATCAAACCCACTTGTATAAACTTACATCAAAATTCACTTCACGAAGCACAAATAAAGAGATCATAAATCATAGTGCTGTTGAAATTACATAAAGTTAGAGAGCTTCATTACCCCTAAATTGAAGGGGTTTAGCTACTCATTTGTGTTATCAAATCAACACTTGTAAATTTCAACATTAAAAAGCAAGGAAATGGAAACTAAGAAAAGGAAAAAAGAGAGATTAACTACTAACTACTTGCATAAAAAAGAAAAGCTACACTACTTGCATGAATGTAAACTTAATCTACTAACAAAGAAAAGAGCATAGAAAACATCAACATAAAAGTAAATAAAAGCAAGTAGAAAAGAGAAGAGAAAGAGGCTTGGAAGATATTTTTATTTCACTTTGATTTGTGTTTACAACTTGCTAATTTCCTAAGTAAAAATAAGAGAGAGTAGGAGCGCTTTACATGTACATAAGAGGGCTATTTATACATGCATAAAACCCTAATACAATTTTTAGGGTGCTTCCCAAAATGCCCTTTAGGAAGTGTGGCCACCAAGTAACCATTAGCCACTAATTAATCCCTCATTAAATGTGCATGAAGCTTTAACCTCCACTTAGTTGTCCATTAGCTTCTAATTGTAGATTTAGGTAAGTGGGTGGGGTCCTCCATGATCATGAAATTGAATTATTTCCTCTTCATTCCTATGTATTCCCTTGTGCATGCATATATCTTCATGAATCCCTCTTCCATATGCATCAAAATTTCCTATAAAAATCATAAAAATTTCCAAGTAAAAATTCTCAAATTGTCACATGCACAAAAATGACCATTTTGCCCCTGAATGAAGATGAATATAAGATGATTTGAAAACAATTGAATTTTGGTTTTAAACATGTTAAAATGCCCAAATATGATATTTATTTAAATAAAAAGAGATAAAATATGGATGTATATATATGCACATTTACGTGCACATCATGAATCCTTAATAATAAATTCAAATATTATAAGGCTATTTAACTAAGCATTCAAAAAGTCAACTTTGGAGAAAATGGAACTAGGTTTTGAGACCACATCCATTGTATTTGGTATGCTATTTAGAATTTTTTTTATTATAAGCTTCCATATGTTCGGAATTATGGATTTTGGGTAAGTTATCGAGAGTCAATTTATAAATGATCCAATATTTCAACTTTTGCATATGAAGTAATTAGGGCATGAGACCTTTTCCCTATAAGAGTCTTTTGAGTATAACATTGATTTATTTTGAGTTCGGGATATTGAGTTATGAACAAAATGACTTTTGGATGAAAGGTTGAGTTAGTAGGCCTTAACATATGCCCAATATTTGCTATGAATGTAATGGCATGAGGACTCTCTACTCATTCACATTGCGTAACATTTCGAGAAGCTTCCATCTCTATAAACATAAGCTTTCTTGCCCTAGAACATCCAAACTCCCCTAAAAATTCCTACAAATCAAAATAAAATCACCATAATTATAGCTAATTGATTTAGAGCATATCCTCTTCATCTTAGATATTTGAAGAAGGTGGTTCTAACTATTTTCTAGAGGCTTTGGAGAAGAAGGTTGGAATTTATAACTGTTCATTGCTTGGTTTTGGTGTATTGGATTGAAACTTTAAGCCTGTATTTGCATTGTGTATGTACACACACACACATACACACACACACATATATATATATATATATATGTATGTATGTATGTATATGCTTTAAATATATATTATCATGAGGTATATTGCTTATTATAGTATGTATTTGGGTTAGATTGGGTTATGTTCATCATATGAAAGTTACCTATGAAGCTAACTTGTTGAATTATAGTTATAACCTTGTCGTTTGAAAAGTTGGTAAGCATTGAGATTATTTGGTAACTTGATATGGATTGTAATGTGTATGTTAACGATATAGGACATGCTAACCTTTTGCTTGTTGATTTGAACTTAGAAACATGTTATTTGGAAATTCTAGTGAGCATAAAAAATTAGAGGTAACTTGATATGGTTTGTGATAATTTACGTACTTGATAGGGTAAATTGGTAATGGTCACTACTAGTTTCAAAACCGTCTAAATGTCATTTCAAAAGCTAGTAAACAACGAGCTATTTTGATAACTTAAGCTTGCTTAAAAATGATTTGAAGATAAAAAAGAGTTTCAATATGTGTATGCTAAGTGGAAGATTAATGATATTGGTAGTGAATTCATTGGTTAAAGAATGAGTGTAGTTGTTAAGAAATGAGAATTCTAAAGTAGCTTTGAAAGAGGCTCAATTTAAGTTAGGAATTTAAACATAGTGTATATTCAAAAGAGAATTATCTAAATATTTAAGCAAGTAATAAAGTGATTAATTACTCTTAAAGATAGGTAAGAAAGAGTAGCAATATACCTATAAAGTGTTGACAATATTCACCATTTAAAATGTTGGTTTGAAGGCATGTATGCATGCATATGTGTGTGTGTGTGTGTGTGTGTGTGTGTGTGTGTGTGTGTTGAAAGACATATATAAGCATATGGATATGTGTATGTGTGTGTAATTGGCTAAGTAGTGGATTAACTATGTATTGATTTGGATTTTAAATTGAAATCTATAAATATGTAAGTGCATATAGTTTAATACATATAAGCGGTCATATGTGTGTATTTACATAAAACTAGTAAACTACCATAAGTAATCACCACCTAAAAACCACCAAATCAACTCTGATTGAAGGCCAGTGAAGGGCAATAGTATGAGGTATATAACCACCCATAATGTTGTACCATGTATTTTAATTGTTATTCGATAAAGAATGGTAAAAGGGAAATTTTACAAATGAAAGAAATAGAAATTGAAAGTTTTACCGTAGCCTTGATTATGTTTTTTATGAGAATGGACTACAAACTTTTTACGGTTGGAGTTGTAGAGAAAAAAGTTATAAGTGAAATAACATTTGATAAAAGCAAGATAAATTTACATTGTTTCATCTCAAAGTCTATGATTAACCCGGTATCCCTTATAATATGCGTGGATAGCTTGATTCCTCTTCCTTTTTCAAGCCATGTAACTTCCTCCTCTCTATCTTCCTCCATTGCCATAATCTTTAATAACACACTAAGGTCACAAATCAATCATAAAAAAAATTACTTAAATATAAATAAAGGCAAGGGTACCAACTCATACTAAAAAGTGATTTGGCGATGAGCGATATCAATCTGGATCTAAAAATCAAATATAAAATGCATGTTTGATTGAATTTGGGTAAGAAAATAGTAATTTGGGAGAGTGAGAAACTTCTTCTACATTTATTTGTGTCAATACGTGTTTACATATATCGATTTACATGAAATGCTTATATATTGATTTACATGAAATTGACTTAAGGAAATTAGTAGGAACCCATGTTAGATGATTTATGACCATAATTATAGTGTGTTGTTAAAAGCACACATAAACCTTGTTTCTAATACTAACACTAAAATTTACAACAACTTAACATCACTTTCACTTCTTAATACCATGCTCCCCTCTATATGCTACCATTATTGCATCTCATTCATTTTATTGCTTAACTTCAATCTGAAAATCCAGCTCTCCAAAGAACTCTTAATCTTAAATTAAGAGATGAGAAATACATTCGAACTCAACCAAAGAGCACCGATATCATTGTGCAATAATACACATTGCAACCACTTACATTTCCAATAGCTTTCCTTCATATAGCATTTCTCAATAAAATTATCCATGTTTTCAATTTTTATTTTGAATTATATGTTAATTAGTTAATATGGGCATTGAGATAAATTTTAGCTAGTGTTAGATTATTAATTCATGTTAGGTTTTGATTAGAATTTGAATTAGTTTTGTTTTTATGAACCTAGTTTAGTTTAGAGATGAAAACTAGTAGTCAACGATAATTTATGGAGATGAATTTAGGAATGAAGTTGAATGGATCTCGATAATGTGGAGGTCGATGAAAAATGCAATGTGGTATTAGGAAGTAGGTAATTTTATTTAAAAAAATTACGGTATTAGAAACTGGGTTTATAGGTGCTTTTAGCAACACAATAATTATATGTTAAAATAAGATTTATTTAAATCTTAGATACTCAATTACATGATTGCAACCCTTAAATGCAAAATAATGTTTAGTTAGTAAGCTTGGGGCATGAGATGGTAGACTAAATGCATATTTGATTATATTTGATGTATTGTGGTCGTTGTATTTATTATTATTATTTTGTTTGAATGATTTGCTATTATGAAAATATGTAATTCAGGGAATACATTGAAGGTATTTGCCAAAATGTCTAAACGGATGAAATTGATGCAACCGCTATAATGAGTGCACGAAATGGCTGTAGTTAGGAGTTCAAATGATCAACTAAAGAAATGAAAAAGATCATTGTCGAGTCGATGAACTTATCTAAAATAATAACTCAGCAATATGTGGACAGTTAGCTAAATTTTGGATAAGTCCATCAATCATAATGATCGATGATATCGATCAGTACCAATCGATAGAAATATGGAAGCAATCGATGGTAGTTGGAAGGAAAGCTAAGGAAAATCATGGATGAAGTTCCAAATTTAAGAAGATGAAAGAAAACACCATGGATTCTAGAGATTAATTCAAGGCAGTAACAAAGGTACCTAGCGACTTCGAACCTCCATATCTCATTCATTCAAAGTTCTATTTCAATGAAACTTCGAGCAATAGTCTTACAATGAGAAGAGATACATTATATGGAGTTTCAGGTTTAGGAATTTAACTTTGGGGCATGTTATTAGGATGCATTACATATGACTTTGGGAATGTTACTCTATAACCATCAAAGGGCGAGGAACTGAATAAAAATGTATTCATTTTTATTTATTTCGTTGGAAATTAGCGATGATGACGAGGTGATCATTGTTGAGGGAATACTTGGTGAAGGTAAATTGGAGGTAGAGTATTTGCAAATTTGGGCTGCATATGGGTTAATGCAAATCTGGTAAGGAGATGCTAATTGGGGTCTAATTTGGAGGAGCTTACATGGATGTAGATTTTGTTGGTGTGAGGGTTCGAGGTAGTGATTGTGACTTAAAGGTGGTTGTAATTTCGGATAGTGGTGCTAGTGGGAAGTCAAACCAAGTTATTTAAGGTTGGACCAAAAGGTTGATGTCAGATTTGGGATTGGAAGTGGTGGCAGGGAATGCAGGCTGACAAGGTGGTGCAAGGTCGGGATAGGTGGTGGTTAAAGGTATGTTGGAGGCAGCAAGTTGAGGAGGTGATGGAAGACAATTTTTTCTCTCTCTAAAACAAAAACAAAAGATGGTCTTTAATCTTCTAGTGTATGCAACCTTGTATTACTAGAACGAAAATATCTAAAAGTAGTGGAAAGCTGATATGCGAACTTATTAGTCAAGATTGGTTTTTAATTTTTCTGGAAAAAATAAACAAACAAAAAGGTACCAATAAATATCAAATATTTAACAAACACTAGTAATCAATTTAACATCCTAATAGTGGAGTCAAAAATTGACGAATGATTTTTTGTGTGAACAAAATCATGACTTGTGACACTGCAAGTACCCGGTGTATGATTATAGTACGTGTGAATACAGATTGAATATACATGTGGTTAAATTAGGTAAATAGTATTTAAATAAATTCTAAGCATGTTTAACGAAATTGAGATATTATGAGGTCAACTTAATCAAACTAAAAATCAACTAAAGACACGATGAACAATCAACTTAATAGAAATAGTTAAATAGAAACATAGGTAATAAAATAGGTCTTACAAAAAGCAAAAATAAAGGATTAAACGATCGGAAAAAAGAAGAAAAAGAGACAATCGGAGAGATCTATTGATCTCTTGATAGATCAATATATCCCAATTAAATTATTAAATAATGGAATAAAATTTGGATAAAAGTGAAACATATAACCTAAAATAAAATAACTAAACTAGAAATAAAAATAAAATAGAAGCAGAGACTGAAATAAAATTATAAAAATTAATTTTATTGCTAAATTAAAATAAAATTAATTTTAAGTTCATTATGAAGTGAATAAATAATCAATAACATGGGTAGCAACTGGGCCGGTCAATAGATACCCGAAAAATCCGAAATATGTCCTCATTCATATCCAGAAAGCAAATAAATATCCAATATCCAAAAAAAGGATGTGGAAGGTATCCACATCCGAAAATTATTCGTTATATTTTGGTCAAGATTATTGTTAATATTTTGTCTATTTGAATACAACGAAAGACATGTGTTTATTTATTTAATTAAGTTAACAGTGTGTATTATATGAATTTAATGCATATTAATTGCTCAAAACTATTTATTATAATTATATTTGTTTATTTTCATACTTTTATAATCAATGAAATTAAAAATAAGTTATGCTAGACCAAAATTTTCTATTTATATTTCTCTGTTTATAGATCCTTAGCGGATAAGATAATTATTCGATATCCATCCGTATCCGTGGATGTGGATATCCGAAAATGATTTCGGATGCGGATATAGATATGGCAATATCCGTATCCAAATTTATCCATTTACCTTCGTAGTAGCAACAACGAGGACTAGGTTGCTTTTCTCCCATCTTTAACCGCCGCCCTACTTTTCCTTCCAATCTTCCTCACTTTCATTCCTTGTCACTAATTCCTCATCTTTATTTCCTTACCTCTCTAGTTTTCCCTGTTGCTGCTAGACCTGAATTTTTTAACTTTCCACGTTGCTCTAAACTTCCCCTTTATTATTGTTAGAGCTTTGTGTATGCTGCTTGCCTCGCTTTGTTTCAAATCTGAAGTTTTCAAGCTTCGTTTTACCTTGTGGCTCACTCTGGATTCCTGAAATCATTTCTACAAAATTAAGCCTTTGATTGAAGTAGCATCTATTGTTCAGCATCTTTTCTTTGCATATTAGGCATTTTCACTTGTCAATGCTCTTATCCCTGGTTTGTTTGTGAGTTGCGAGGTTTAGTTTTAGCTTTCAACGGTAGGTATTCTGGTGTTTGGGTCTTTTGCAGTTCTAGTTCTTCACTTGCATTGTTTCCATAATATCTAGACGTCTCCTCAACGATTGATATGCAACAGAGGTGTTAGGTTTATTCTTTACTGGTAATGCTTTAGTTCGACATTTGGGTGTTTTCAGTTGCCGCTTCTCCACCTACTTACTCAGTGGATCTTTTCTGCTTTTGTCTTGCTTTACCATGATTGGAACCTTTTTTATTTACCGTGGTATTTATTTCTTACTTGCAAAATATATTGAAATGGTGGAACCATTTCTCCCTTATTGGGGGTGTTCTACCATGTTTTCATGGAATGCATTGCTATTTTACAACTTAATTTGGTCTACTGCTTGAGCTTGGCTTTCCTATTACCTTGGCTAGTGAAATATGTGCTTATGGATCTTTTGAGGCTTTCTTACCTGTTGAAACTGCCTACATCATGTGTTTAAAGCTTTGCTTCTTGCGTGGTCCGAGCTTTGGAAAATTGTTTGGATGTTGTAATTAGAACTGCCAGTGATTGTTAGTCTCTTAGGAATTTGTGGGCTTGTAGGCTAGAATTTTACTTTGGTGGAAGTTGTATTCATTGTGACTTTTTAGTCATAGACTTTAGATATAATTTTTTTCGTTCAAAGTGTGTTGCATCTGTGTTATGCACAGTTAGATAGGCATTGTGAGTTGTTAGCGTGCAGCTCTGTAGGCTTATTGTGTGTAGCTCTCTAGGTGCAATGTCATAGTTGCTGAGATGTCTTGCTTCACACCTATAATAATTTCTTGTAAAAGTGGTATGGCCACTATAAATCCAGCTTGTTTGTGTAAAATAACAATATTTTGTTTGCACCAAAAGTTGGCACAGACACCCAATAAATTATATGTAGAAAAATAAATAAAGAAATTAAAATTAAAACAGAAAAAACAAGCAGAAAACAAGCAAGAAACCATAATAAACAGATTTATAGTGGTTCGGCGTTGAATGCCTACATCTACTTTGATGAAAATTCTTTATTAATCACTTGAATTTCTAGGTAAAAGAGGGATCGGATCGAAATCCATAATTACAAGGGAGTACAAAGAAAACAACAGTGTAAAGACCTTTCAAATGAGTTATGAACCATGTATTTATAGGCGTAGACGACCGAATATCTTCCTGAAAATTCATTGGTAGAACATCCACATGCAGACGAGGTCACTCAAAAAAATTTAAGGCTCGATTCCCTATGTATAGCGATCAACCATGATCGGTCTTCCAAACCACGTGGCAGCATGGGATCGGTCAGGTGGGTCCCCTCCATGCTAGCTTCATGTTTCCAAAGTTGTTTGCATAGTTGCTTTTCGGTTTTAAGAGATATCGATCGATTCCCGTTGGGTTGAACTGTTGATCCAAGTTATTCATAGCCATAGTGATCCAATCTGATCCCCTGCCTAGAGGAAGTACTATTCCATACTTAGAATGTTCCATAGAGTCTATCTCTTGGCTTCGCTTGATCGGTACTTCATATTGTCGTCTGTGCTTGATCTTTGGACTTTGTGATCACCTCTTTGAACCGCTTTCTTTGTCTATCATCGAGTCTAACTTGTCGAGTCAGGCTGGATATAGCCGGGTTAAAAGGTCGAATAACACCTGCCCTCAAAAATACATCTTGTTTCGAACATGACATGCTTTGAATCGAAGCAAGTTCAAGTCGCTGGGAAGAATTCCATTCAGTTTTTTGAATAGTTGTCATCCTTCCGTTGAATTGTCTTTCTGAAGAGCAGTATCTCTTTCCATTCATCATGGCACTTAGTTGATATTCGTCAATAAATTCAGAGTGTAATCCTTAGCCTTCATCTATGCTTGGCTCCATTGAGCTTGTTGATTGAGTTAGAAGGCTTTGGTTATCTGTAGCGATATCTTTTCTGCGAGATCCAGGTAATAATTTAATCTCCGTTGATTCAAGAAATTGAGTGTTGTATATGCACACATGCATGTTCATGTACGTGTTTGTCGTTGGCTCCCCAACACGCTCATAGGTTGTTGCCAAAGTTCATGGTGTTCTCAAGTACAAGTGTATTGCAATTTTGATCATTTTTATTCACCCATTTTTCCTATTCTTATATATATAACATCAGGAAGGGATCGGTTTTGATTCCCTAGGTAAGGAATCGTACCCGATCCCCTACATGGACTTAGTCCATTTTTTGGCCTCAAAAGGAGTGGGCTGATACCATATATAAGCTAAATACTTAACTTATGTTTTTTCCATCTCACTTTTTTTGCTCAACTAACTCGATCCTTTTCCTTTCTCAACAGCCTCCATTAAAAGCTTTTCAATTCGATACTCTTATCCACTCTTCCATCGATCCATTCAACCCCCAAGGCAAACCCATCCTCCATCTTGCCAGAAGCTTCCGCCATCACTCCAAACCTAACTCCCCTTTGTTCCACTGATCTAATTTTGAAATTCAACCCATACCTGAATCGCTTTTGCTCTTCATAAGCCGATTCGACTTTCAATCCTTCACTTGAATCTGATTTTACACATATTGGTTGGTATAAGTCTGTAACACACAAACTTGAATCGTGATGAGTCGATGGGGTTAACTGGGTTGGTGGTTGTAGGCTTAGGGTTCGGTTGTGTAGCAGAGAAGATGAAGTGGAATGGTGGAGTGAAGCGATCAGTGATGGATGGATATGAAGTGAAGAGGTTGGTTATGCTTGGATCCAATTGTGGAGCGATCGGTTGTGGTATAGGGATTGGTGTAAGGTGATCGGTTGGAGGGATCAATTATAAGTGCTCAGGGCTTGAATTTAGACAAGGCAACATTGCCTAGGAGAGGGATCGGTCATGATCCCTTGCCCTATAGGGACTTAGTTGTTTTTGTCCTATTGAACTTGTATGCTTGAACTCAATTGGTCAATGAACATAAGCATTTGCCTTGAGCTCGACCATGACTTGGAGACATGACTTCGAACTTGAATGTTTAGACCTTTGCATTCGAACTTATACGATTTAAACACATATGACTTGATCGTCGAAACTTGAAATTGAATAAGAATAACATATAGTCTTGAATGAACCTAGATGCAAATTTCATACTCTAATATGTCGATGACTAATCCCATAGCTTCGATAAAATCCACAGCCGATCGACTTGAAAGCCGGTTAGGATGGTCAGCGACGACGGTCACTCTGATCGAATCCCAAAGTCTCATCAAAACTATCATTTTAAGTTCAAACTATTTATCACTGCATTGCACAACACTGCACCACACTGCACTAATTTACACTTAGCACGAGGGGAACAAGAATATTTTCCTAATGATTACTATCTGCTGAGTTTGATAGCTATGGGTTCTAGACGCTTGGAGCGTTTAGCTGCTCTGGGCACTGAACAAACTTCTTTACACGACAGTCCCGATGCCGAATCAAGCTCAACAATGATATCTGCTCGAAACTCTTCAGGCCAGCAATCTGAACAGCCCAAAAGTTCTCATCAAGTGTCTAAAATTCCTTTGAATCCTAAAGCAGAAATCAAGCCAGCTCCCAACACTTTAGAAGATGCCATATTTTTGAATGATCCAGAGGATTCGGTGGCTTTAAAGGTTGATGAGGCCTCTCTCCGCGGGATGTGCATTAAATACGGGATTCCGTATGAAGACATGCGAGTCCCGTCTCGTAACAATAGGGCTCACTTACCCCTAGAGGGGTATACTGCATGCAATAAGTTCATGTGCTAGGTTGGTTGTGTTTCACCTTTCAATCCATTCATCCAAAAAATGTTGCATTATTTAAGATTGGCGCTGGCTCAGCTGCATTCGAACATCTATGCATTTCTACACTGCACGTACATGATATTAGTCGAGTTCCTATATCGTGAGCCGACTCCGGAAGACATTAGATTCATTTACAACCTTAAACGGCGCAGAGGAAGCCTCTCGTACACTTTCCTCGAGTCAGTCACAAACTGCCATGTCATAACTGACACTTGGAACAAACTGAGCGCTTTTAAGAATGAATGGTTCTACGTGCGCTGCCCACCTGGTTTTGCAGGACGGTGGTTGGAAGGACGTAAGTGTCACTTCAAACTTAACTTTAAGTGCTTTTATTCAAGTCGTATCCTGAATTAAGCAGTTTCTTATTGAACGTTGTAGGTAGCCATCCACGTCTCACCGGTGACATATGCTCTGAGGCGGTTTCAGCGCTAAAAAACATACCGATGGCAGATAAAGATATCAGATCTCTTCTCACCGATGTGCGCCTTTTTTTCTTCGGCTTACTAGAAGAAGGTCGCAACATGAAACTGCCCAGAAACTCCGAGGAGGAAGTTATAGAGAGAAGAGGTGCTATTGGGCAAGGAGGTGATGAAGGTGATCCTGTCGTGCCCCCGGTCGAAGGGGCTTAAGATGTCGCCGAGGAAGGCAAGGTGAGGGGCAATGTTAATGAACCCGGTCGTGACTATGTGTGCTCAAGTCATGAGCCCACGGTTGGATCCTCCTAAGGCCCACAGCTCCCTACCTCATAGAAGAGAAAGGGAAAAAGGCTCGTTTATAAGATTCGTAGAGGGAAGGTCCCCAAGATACCCAAATCTACCTCTGCTACTACTGATCAATCTAGTTCTTTGCTTCTAGAAAATCTATTTGAGGGGTTGTCGAACATCCCACTCACGGACGATGTCAGAAATTATGATTTTGCCAACTTAAGCCTCAGGGGGTCTGAATCTCCTATTTGATTTGGCGCTGACATTCCTCCTACTGACATAAGAGAGACTACTCCAGCGAGCAAAGCTCCAGCAACTGTTCCGTTAGGGGGACACTAGGACACTCACTATCACATGCACTGCACCGCACAACACTTATCCACCTTTAACTCCAGTAACTCTTATACACTATCATTTTGTTTGCATGCTCGATGGGACCCCCCATAACTATGATCACTTAAAGAGATCAGCGTACTCTTAGCCATCTTATTTCAGGCCCAGTCGAGGTCCGGACCCTGGTCGAGATAGAGAAGGTCGTGGAGAGGGATAAGACCGAGACCAAAGCTATCAATCCAAGGGCTCATCGTTCAAGCATAAGTCAAAATCTCAATCTTCTCATGACAAGGGTGTCGTTCAATGCCCCTAAACATATTAGCAGCAATTCGCTGCCTCATGCCCCCATTTCTGCCACTACGCCTGAGCAACATTCGGGTTCTTTCAGCGCTCGTCGATCTTTAGAGCGCCAACCTGGTACAAAAGGCCTTGATATTTCATCCCACAAGCATGACAAACGGGCCCTCTCATCCCTTACTACTCTTGACGCCACTACTGCTGAGAAGATGACTAAACTCAAGGCCACATTTCCTAAGTTATGCTTTGACGAGTTCAAATTTGTTTCCGCTTTGTATTCAATTCCTCCAAAGGCCAAGGACTCGGCGTTCTCCTACGTTAATGATGTCTATGTCTAGGACAATACGACTCTCTGTGTTGCTGAGGAGGTGTTAATAGAGAAGAAACATGAAATCGATCACTTAACTCTTGAGGCGATCCACCACAAAGACATTGTTAAGTGCTTGGACGAGGAGGTCAAGCAGTTAGGTACGAAACTGGCCGATCCTGAGAAAAAATCCAACAAGTCTTCTGAAGCTGTCGAGCGTTTAATGAAAGTGCACCAAGCTGAATGCTTTGGCCTTTGTATTAAATTGCTTGAGGAAGAGCTTAAGAAGGAAAAGCAGGAGAAGCTTGAGGCTCAACCGGAGTCTCAACGATATTGCGAGGAGATTGTCGAGGCACGCAAAGCTAAACTAGAGGCCAACAATCAACTTGCGTAGATAGAGGCCCTCAAGGAATAGGCTAGGAAGGTGGGCCGGACAGAGATAAGGACGAATTTGATTCGCTGCTGATATATTACAAATGCATGCGTCCTGATGAATCGCAACCTCCGCTTCCTTGGAGTAGGGTATCCCGGGTTGCTCGTTGAAGCCTGGGACCATATTGCAGATTTGAAAAAGAAGTCCCTCGATGGTGCTAAAGTGGATGAAGAGCAGCTCGTGCATGAAATCTTGCGCGATGAAGAGCCTGATGGACTCAGGGCTGCTCAGCTCAGTTTACTCAACGATCTAGCGATCACTAAAATGGGGAAATATGGTAGCGAAGCCTCGAGATCTGGTTCCCAAGACCCCTTACTACTCAAGTAGCTAGCGCTTCAATTTCTCATACCCGAAGAAGGATGCAGACTACTATTCAAATCATCCAGGGATACACACATCTTTTGGGCTGTCTCCGACCTTGGAAGGCTGCACTGTAGCGATGACCGAAGGCCAATCTAGTGAAGGTATATCTCTTACTTCTCCGACATTCTAGAGGGTTTACATCTCACGCCCGATAGTCATGGGATTACCCATTGGTCTTCATGAAATTGCACGTTCGTCTGCATTTGTCCATGCTCCCGATAATGATGTTTCCCTGGGACAACAGGCGCAGACCACGGGACCTACTACGACCGTCATAGTACAAGTGGCTCCTATAGATCAACCAGCTGAGACTCCAGGCCTGGATGCTGAAGTCATAGGAGCTCTGCATGAAGAAAATTTCGATAACCAACAGGGCTAGGATGAGACAGAGGACGTCATACTGACCCATACCTCCAAACACACTGGTGAACTTAGCATGAAGGAGCGCATTGAAAAGGAGGAGCTAGAGTTGCAAGCCAAGAAGGAGAGTACTGAAGTGGATATTACTCCTCTTCAAGTTATATTGCCAAGCGGCATTACTCCTGAGGAGGTCGATCCTTCTGTATCCCAAAGCGAGACTGCCTCTGTCTCTGAAAGTATCTCCCCTAAGGGTAGCAAGGGCAACAAAGGTTCGAAGGGGACAAGACGAGTCAATAGCTCCAGAGAATCCACCCCGAAGAAGCCCATAAAAGGGGAAAGATAGCCGTCAAACCAGCTTGGGTAGTGTGTAGCTAGGTAGCTAGTTTCTTTTTGTTGGCCGCAATTGTGCGGGTATGACCCTCGTTTTTGGTTTTTTATTTCCGTATAAACCTGTACTTAGTTTCCATGTTTCAGTATATAAATAAATACTCTTTCATCTCTATTCAACTTTTGTTTGAAATTTGTCTAAATGTTCAGGCTATTACGTTTCCCATTCAATGTACTTGTAATTCATCGCTTGATGCTCAAGTTGCGATGTCTTTCGGTCACCGTTGCTTCGGGCGTCGATCCGACAAATCCATCTCAAGTCCCATTTTTGGTCGCGGCCTTAAATCATATCAAACACTAGGTGTGAGCCATAGTGTTACGATGTCGTATTCATCGATTAAGTGAGCATACTCCTGCTCCCAGTATTGGGTTGGTGGAGTTAGTTCGTGGACGGTCGAGTTCCATCCATGACGAGTTTATACTCCTTCTGTCGGGTTCAGGCTAGAGTTGGAGAATTAATGACCAAATCACACTCATTCATTTTTTCATACTCTTATCCGCATTCTAGGGACCAGAGTTAGTCGATGGGCGGCCAATCACACGCGTTCGATATTCATAACCTAGCCCATGCTTTGGGGCTGAAGTTGTCCTAGGAAATTGTCAAATCACATTTCCTTTAGCTAATTCCCTTGCCTCCAAGTCTGGGGCAAAAGTCGAAGAGTAGTCGGTCATATCACGACCACTTTTACTTCACATACATCTCGTCGGACTGGGTGACGGAGTTAATTAATAGATGGTCGAGTCACACCCATTCTCTTGCTTTATACTCAGCCCATCAAATTGCAGGTGAGAGTTAATGGATGAACGGTCATGTCACTTTTTTTTAATTCAAGTATGGACCCGAGTACTTGGTTCGCACCAAACTATGGGTACTTGTTGGTTTATACTGTGCATATATGGATGTAAGTTGGTTGTATATCACAACTATTATATCATGCACAAACAATTCACAGATATGGAAGGACTTTGGATTTTATTGCAAATTGAAAAAAAAACTACAGAGTTCGTCTTATTACATAGCTTTGAATTCAAATGCAAAATAAAATTCTAAATGAAATACAACTGGATGAAACAACACTAAGTGAAATAGCATCGTAAATGCTCGTTATTCCATGCTCTAGGAAGTGTGATGCCATTGATAGTCGTTAGCTTGAAAGTTCCATCTCCAAGCTTCGGATTGATGACATACTGTCCTTCCCATCTTGGACCGATGTTTGCGGGGCTAGGAAAGATCCGTTTTAGGATAGGATATCCAATTTCAAACGTTCTAGGTCAGATTTTAACATTGTAGTACCGGGCGACTCGGTGTCAGTGTGCAGCTGCCCTCAAGTCAGCTTCTTTACGCTTCTCATCACCATGTCTAGAGATTCCAAAAGGAGATCTCGGTTAGTTCTGGGGTCATAGTTAGTCATTCGATGAGAAGGGACTTTGAGCTCTATGAGAATCATAGCTTTAGAGTCGTAAGTAAGGGGGAATGGAGTATGGCCAATCGTAGACTTGTGAGTGGTTCTGTATTCCCATAATGCTGACGGGAGTTTGTTAACCCACTTGCCTCTAACCTTTTCCAAACGCTTCTTCAAAATGAACTTTATGATTTTGTTGATAACTTCGACCTATCCATTAGCTTGAGGGTAAGAAACTGCCGTAAATCTTTTCTCGATATGATGTCGATGACAGAAGTTTTGAATTCAGCATAATCGAATTGGGTCCCGTTGTCGATTATGATTATTCGTGGGAGACCAAAATGACAGATAATGTTTTGAACAAAAAAAATTGGTTACTTTCTTCGTAGTGATTATGGCCAAAGATTCATCTTCAGCCCATTTAGTGAAGTAATCAACTGCTATGATGGCGTACTTCGCACCACCTTTGGAAATCGACAAAGAGCCGATAATTTCAATACCACAAGTAGCAAACGGCCATGGAATAACCATCTGAGTGATTTTCGTCGGTGGGGCTGTCAAAATTTTGCAAACATCTACCACTTATCACATCTCCTAGCATAATCAGTTGCATCTCAATTGATATTTGGCCAGTAATAACCATAGCGGAGTATCTTCTTTGCTAGGAATTGCCCTCTGGATAATCGCCACATTCTCCTTCATGGAATTCTCTTAATACTTGCTTGATTTCATCATTGGTGATACACCGAAGCAGGGGGAAGAAGAAGCCCTTCTTGTAGATGACTCCTTTGTGAAGGATGTATCGTGAAGCTTTATGAAGGATTTGTCGTTTCTCATTTCTACGTTCGAGAAGGATTCCCTTTAGCAAATAATCTTTAATCAGAGTCATCCATGACTCCTTCTTAGGGTCTGTTTCTAAGACCCAATCAATCTCCATCTAATCAATGCTCGGAGCATTGAGTATTTCAACTGGAACCAAGCCCATTTGTTGTGCATCCCCAGAACTAGCCAACTTTACCATCAAGTCGGCTTTTTCGTTCTGTTCTCTGGGAATGTGTGTAATGGTGTAATGCTTGAAATCGGTTAGCAGCTCTTGGACCAAGTTTAGGTAAAGAGCAAGTCGTGCTCCTTTGGTCTGATATTCTCCTCTAACTTGATACACTACAAACTAAGAATCATAGAAAATTTGCAAAGATTTTACACCCATCTCTCTAGCCAGTTTAGGTCCTACTATCAAGGTTTCATATTCGGCTTCATTATTCATTGTAGGGAAGTCAAGTTTCAGGGCGCAGCAGATCGAGCATTCCTTGGGAGTTACCAGTATGACTCCGGTGCCAGAACATCGATCGTTGGATGCTCCATCTGTGTACATCTTCCATTGGATGGTACGTTCTTCACCGCTCTCTGGAGAGTCATCTTGTGCAGTGAATTCAGCTATAAAGTCTGCCGATTCTTGCCTCTGGATGGATCTTCGAGGGTGATAAGTGATATCGAACTGGCTCAATTTAATGTTCCATTTAAGCAACCTTCCAGACATCTCAGGTTGTTGTAGGACCTATCGTAACGGCTGGTTGGTGAAGACATTAATGGGATGAGCTTGGAAATAAGGGCAGAGCTTTCTTGACACAATCAACGGGCAGTACGCGAGCTTTTCTAGCTTCGAATAGTTTCTTTCAGCACCTGTCAACCGCTTGCTAACATAATACACCGACCTTTGGATATGATTCTCTTCACGCAGTAGTGCGACACTTATGGCATGTACTGACACCGCTAAATAGATGTACAAATCTTCATGATCCAGTGGATTGGAAAAGATATGTGGTCTCTCTAAGTGATGTACCAGAGCTTAAAACGCATCGATACAGTCCTGTGTCCATTCAAAGCTTCTCTTCCCTCTCCCGATTAAGTCAAAGAAAGGAATACACTTGCCGATGGCTCTAGAGATAAACTGGCTCAAGGCGGCGCCCTTCCCATTTAGACTTTGCACATGTTTGATTGTCTTTGGCACCTGGATATTCCTTATCACTTGAATATTCTCGGGATTGGCTTCAATTCCACGAGAGTTGATGATGAAACCAAAGAATTTTCCTGACGCAATGCCAAAATAGCATTTCAAGGGATTAAGTTTCATTCTATATTTTCGAAGAACACTGAAAATCTCCGCCAAGTCATCGATGTGGTCATTTGATCACCGTGACTTCACGAGCATATCATCCACATATACTTCCATTGGTTTCCCGATATGGTCTTTGAACATCCAGTTGACCGGTCTTTGGCAAGTTAATCCAGCGTTCTTTAGTCCAAAAGGCATCACAACATAGTAATACAACCCCAGATCAGTAATGAAGCTGGTGTGTTCCTGGTCGGCGACATGCATCGGGATCTGGTTGTATCCAGAATACGTGTCCATTAATGAAAGCAGTTCATGATCAGTGGTTGAATGTCCAGCTGGTCGATCCTTGAAAGTGGAAAGCTGTCTTTCGGGCACACCTTGTTCAGGTCTGAGTCATCGACGTAGGTCTACCACTTTCCATTGGCTTTTCTCACAAGAATTGGATTAGATACCCATTTCTAGTAGAGGGCGTCACGGTAAACCCATTGTTCTTGAGTTTATCTACTTCCTCTTTAAGAACAGCAGATCTCTCCGGATCCATGCCGCATCGCTTTTGTTTCACCGGACATGCCTTGGGTTGATATTCGATGCATGGCTCACGATAGTCGGCGAGATCCCACACATCTCAGAATGAGTCCAAGCGAACACGTCAAGGTTCGCTTGGAGAGAGTCAACTAATTCCTTCATCATAGTTGCACTGAGCTATGATCCGATCTTTAGGACCTATGATGGGTCGTCGTGGCTGATCATGATGTCAATCATCAGCTCAGCAGGTGCAGCCTTAGTTTTTTGGCTCCTCTTCTTCATCTCTCGGATCTATATCTTTATAGAGCCAACTGTGGTGCCCGAGCCAAGGCCCGGACGTTTATTACTAAGCTTCATTAGTTTTAATATAGAGAGGCCTCTCTGAATCCTTTCCTTTCTCCCTTTCCTGAGCATCCTCAACTCAGCCACATAACTGGCACATCTAGTAGCCTGATCTCCATGGATAATTCCCACACATTTCTCTGTTGGGAATTTTAGCATTAAGCACCAAGGGGCGATAACTGCCCTGAATTCAGCAAGGGCCGGTCGGCCCAAAAACGCATTGTACGGAGAGTTCATCCATCACAACAAACAGCAGAACCTGCACTCTCCTTCGGTTATCGTCTACTAACTCCACTGGTAGCTCGACATAGCCTACCGCTTCTGTTGCAATACCGCTAAAGCCATGAATACGGGCTTTGCATGGTTTCAGATCTTTGGCTTCCAATAACATTTGGTCGTATGCCTTCTTGAAGATGATATTCACGGAGCTTCCACAATCAATAAGAATCTTTCTCACCAAGGTCAAGCCGATCATAGCCAAGGTCACCATTGGGTCGATTGTAAGGGCCTCCACCTTGTCTGCATCTCTACTCCGAAACATGATATCATCTGTCATAGTTCGATGCTGCTTTGCTGGAGCACCGTCCTCTGTGTTTAGCAACATTCAGTGTCAACATGTCAAATAGCGTTCATGTAATGCTCCATTTCATTGCAGCTTTTATCGGCCGGATGTGGTCCTCCAACAATGATATTAACAACTAATCTCCATATGTTTGTCGAGGTTCCTCAGCACCAGGCAAAGCTTATCCTCGATTAAGGTCGAATGTCCCTTGCCCATCGTCCTACGGGGCTTTAACAAACTGTTGCAACTTTCTTTCTCGAATCGACTTCTCAATAACATCACGGAGGTGGTGACACTCGTTCGTGGTATGTCCATAACTCTCATGAAATCGACAGTACTTTCCGGACCGTCTTTGCTTCTCCATTGGTTCCTTCAGAGGTGGTTTCCTATACTGCATAATGTTACAGGTCGATAGATAAACATTCTCTAGTGACATATTTAATGGCATGTATGTATCAAATGATGGGATCCTCGGCTTCCCTTTCCCGAAATTCCGTCTTCGATTGTGGTTTCTATCACCGCCTTCCTTCTGCTCATTCGATTTGTTCTGAATAATAATCTGAAGTTTTCTAGAACTATCACTAGACTGCTATACTACTACATTACTTTATACTCCACTGGTGCTTGGGCCTGCAACATCTCTCTTTCCCGTTCGCTTTGCCTCCTTCTTCCTCAGAAACTGAGCTGCCTTTGCAAAGAAACGATCCAATGTAGAAAGAGGATTTCCTGCTAACCAATCGCCAAACTCAAAATCGGGGTCGACTCCCCTGGTCAGGGCCATGAGTATTGCATCATCATTCAGATTACTAACTTCTGTAACAGCTGCATTAAACCTTTATAGAAAATCTTTCAATAACTCCCCCGGTGCCTGGACCAAGCTGGAGAGTGATATTACATCCTTGGGGCGATTCGTATACATGTGGAACTGCTCTAGGAACTTATTTGCTAACTCATCAAAAGAAGAGATTGACTACAGTAGTAGCTTGGTGAACCACATATTCGCAACATCTTCTAGAAAAATGGGAAAACAATTGTTCTTGACTGCATCAGTGGCTTGGGCAGAGTCCATGTGCCATTCATACCTCAAGAGATGATGCACGGGGTCAGTTTTTCCCGCATAAGCAGGCATCGTAGGCATATGGAACGTCCGCGGATATTCTGCATGTAGAATGTTGTCGGTGAATGGAGTATAACCTTTAGAGAGTCCCCAATCATCATTGGTCAAGCCCTGACTTTCTTTCACTAGATGCCTCACTATAGCTGTTAAGTCCGGTGTTTAAAAAGCTAGTGCCAAGCAGTAATCGTGCTCCACCTCACGTGAGCGACCCGATCCATGCCTCCGAGTATGCCATGTTGCCTTGGCTCCCCTTGTTCTTGGCCCATTTCCTAAGTAGCAGCTCTATCGTTGTCTCTCGATTACGGTTCAATCACATTTACCAAAGCTTCAGCATTTTGATTAATCGTGGCACCTCCAGAATAAGAGCCTCCACCTGCATACTGATCCTCTATTGATTAGAGGGTTCATTGCTGATTCCCTTGGAGGTTTGGCACTGATTGGCCATGGCCGATCGCTGATCTCATCCTGATGGTCCAGATGCATATGGATCCGTTTTGCAGCGTCTACTTCGATGATAGTCGTCAGATGAGGAGGAATTTTCCGATCTCAAATATGGAGTAGGCTCCCTCCTAGTCTTTTCACACTGATCTTTCAACAGGTTCATCAAGTCGATGTTAGCCTAAATTTGCTGATTGAGCTGCTGAAGGCTATTCAACCGTTCCTTCATTAGGACTTCAAAATTAGCTTTGGTGATATATTCAACTGGATTTTGGGCATCGGCAACCGTCGGTTGTACATTTTAATCAACTGTTGAACACTAGCATCATAATTGCCTTCAACAATACGGGAAGTAGTAGGCTTTCCTCTGACCATGTATAATAACTTCCTTCTATATCTTCTTAAAATCTGAGTAGAAACAAAAACTCGTCGGTAGAAATCTAGATCTACCTCGCGGATGTAGAAATCCACCAGTAGATGATGAGATCCAATCAGGCTGAGAACTCGATTCTCAGTGAAAGCACAAAAATGTTTGCACCAAAATTTGGCACAAACACCCAATAGATTATATGTAGTGAAATAAATAAAGAAATCAAAATTAAGACAGAGGAAATAAGCAGAAAATAAGCAAAAAAACAATAACAAATAGATTTATAGTGCTTCGGTGTCGAATGCCTACGTCCACTTTGACAAAATAGCTTTATTAATCACTTTAATTTCTGGGTACAACAGGGATCAGATCGGAATCTGTAATTACAAGGGAGTACAAAGAAAACAATAGTGTAAAGATCCTTCAAATGAGCTATTAATCATGTATTTATAGGTGTAGACGATTGAATATCTTCTTGAAAATTCGCCGGCAGAATCTCTAGATGCAAACAAGGTCACTCAAAAAAATTCGAGGCTCAATTCCCTCTGTATAGAGGTCGGCCCCAATCGGTCTTCCATGCTACGTGGCAGCATGCAATCGGTCAGGTGGGTCCCCCTCTATGCTAGCTTTATGTTTTCAAAGTTGTTTGCATAGTTGCTTTCAAGTTTTAAGAGATATTGATCGATTTCCGTTGAGTTGAACTGCTGATCCAAGTTGTTCATGGCCATAGTGATCCGATCTGATCCCCTGCCTAGGGAATGCACTATTCCATACTTAGAATGTTCTGTAGAGTCTATCTCTTGGCTTTGCTTGATCGCTACTTCATATTGTCGTTTATGCTTGATATTTGGACTCTTTGATCACCTTTCTAAAATGCTTTTTTTGTCTATCATCGAGTCTAACTTGTCCAGTCAGCTTGGATATAGCCGGGTCAAAAGGCCATATAACAATTTACTTTCATCTAAAATAATATACACAAGAGATTAAACCATAATTTTCTAAAATCTAACCTTAAAGTGCTTGATAATTACAATATTATTTTTAGAGTATTTATATTTAGTTCCACAATTCAAGCGTATTCTATAAATTTCACTCCCTACCAAAAAAGGAAGACTCTATACTAGTTCTGATTATTCTGTCTTTATTTCATTTATATAAATATGAAAAAGAGATTCAATCTCAATCATTCCCTTTTGTGGTATCCCGTTGGCACGATGTCTATTCTAGTAGTTCAAAAAAGGTATGTGTAGACAAAAAATTGGGTTAGGTCTTGAAAATTATATTTTCCAGCATAATCCAATGCATTCTAAAAAGTCCTTTATTTGATATGTTTTAGAAGTTTCTCCACATCGCTTTAGAATAAAATATCTACGAACATAGATAAATCATTAATTAGTTTAATAATATGCACCACATAAGGTTCAACTCACTAACCTTCTAATGGATGGCATAGCCAATTGAGCTATAACATCTTTTGTGCAAATGTGAGCAGCTGACTTCGTATTGCCAAGATCTGAAGTTGAACTAATTTTTCAGTTAATTATTCATTCTTTCAAAATGAAGAATCCACAATAAACACACAAAATACTATTTTATAAAAAAATAAAATACATGAATAAATAGTATAAGATTTACACAATTTGATGTCTAACAATTTACTTCTAACGTGTCTTCACTTACATCGGCCGTAAGCTCCTTCGTCGATGTTAAGTAGCTCAAACTTCTCTATTTCACCATTAAGTCAATTCGCTACTTAAAGTTGATGTAACCATGATGCTCGATGCATATTTTCTTACATCGAAAGTAAGATATATGGAATGTGATTAATGAACTGACTAGAGCATTGAAAATATATCCTCGATTATTTATTCATTTTATGATCCATGTGGATAACTTCTGAAAGGCTTTTTTTAATGTAAAATCAAAAGCTCGGTTTCGATTAAAACAGTAGACTTTTAACCCATTTTGCGACTTTACTTAAAAGAAATTATTGCAACTCGGTTAAGGAACATGTTAGCATGTATTGTTTTCGATTTATTTGCTAAAATGAAAAAACATGTTGATTTTGATGTTTTAAGTTTTGAAGTGGAAAAGTGATGTTATTCCTGTTTTTATTTCTCCATTTTCCATAGAAGTTAACAAGCAACATAATTTCCCACGATTTGAATAAATTCAAAAGTTTAAGTCAACACACCTCTGTTTATGTAACATCCCCCTACTTGGAGGCTCAAAACTAACGGCTACGGATGCTAGAGTCATCCATAGTTATTAATCTTCGACGACCAAATACGGCGGTGTTAGATACATTGATATATAGATCATAGAAATATGTAAAAAAAATTAACAATTCAAAAACATATTTCCACATTCAAATCAAAACATTTCATGTTCATTACATAATCCCAAATTACGTTGACCACGTTCAGCAAAATATAATTATTATAAATACGCCAAAAGCGACATGTGAAGATGCCCCCTTAGTTGATCAGAGAATATAGTAAGGCTAAAACCTTTATGAATAAAGCCTGGTATGAAAAAACCCGAGAGTTTAAGGAGAAAACAAAAACTTCGAGTCAGACATAAAGCCTGGTATGAATAATAATCTAACATCTCAATCCTTTTAGATATCTAGTGAGACCATGCCGCTTAGCGGAACGGGTTTTCCCCTCACTAGTATCCTAAAACCTTTATAAAACCAAATTTTGTGCTCCTGCATCCACAATGGTTAAAACATACATTTCAAAATATTATGATGATATGCATACTTGATAATAATTAGAATTTCCCATTTCCAGTTTAATTTGACACCCTGTCATAATTATAGTTTCTAGGGTCGCTATTAACCTTCTTAGTTTTCATGGGTTTACTAATAACCTTGTTATAACTAATAGACTCCCTGTCCTATTCATAGTTTTCGTGCGACCACTAAGAACCTATAGGCTCCTGCTAGTTAACTTAATTAATTCATGGGTCCCCCTGAACCTATTAGTCATTCCAATAACTAATCACCCTTCTAGTTTTCATGGGTTGACTAGGAACCTATGGACTTATCCAGTAACTCATTGCACATCCTAGTTTTCATGGGTCGACTAAGAACCTACTAATACTTCCAATAACCACATTCTTATCCTAGTTTTCATGGGTTTACTATGAACCTATTAACTGATGTCAATTCTTAATCCGGATATAGTTTTCATGGGTTCACTACAAACCAATTAGCCCCTGCCAACTGTCCTTAATGCATAGTTTTCATAGGTTGACAATGAACCTTTTGGTATGCACCAATAACTACCTTATCATAGTTTTCATAGGTTTACTATGAACCTCTTATTATGCACCAATAACTACCTTATCATAGTTTTCATGGGTTTACTATGAACCTTATGGTTTACCTCTAATAACTACAAAGTTTAGGCATCCTATATTTTCGGTCACCCTGACTCCATGGATGCAATTCTACTCATTCAGGAGTTTAAGTAATTTATATTCACTCTTTGAGTTAACCTACTGGTTCTTCTACCCCTTTTTCCCAAAAATACAGTTATGGGTTATCATGAGAATATACTTATATTTGAAGAAGTAAAACATTAATTAACAATACCACTCCTGTGGGTTTAAGGTCCTTGAAATACATATCATAAAACATTGTTAACACCTTTAACTTATATTTTTATCAAGGCAATACTTCTTCAAAATTACATACTTAATACCCTTACAAAACTCCTTTATATAAGCTGTGGGTTTTACTTTGAAAATTAGAGTATGGGTTTTCAAATCTTTTAAAGCCAAAACTTTCGACCTTATCGAAAGGTCTTCAAAACAACCTTTCGAATTAAACCTTTCAAAACCATTAAAACCATTCAGCAATTCAAACCTTTCGAAAGCATTCAACTCTTAAAATATAAGCCTTTCGAAAACTTACCGAGTTCAAGTTAAAATATGCGGAAGGTCCTCTTTTAAAACCTTTCGACTACAATGGAAGCAACCTTTCGACCTAGTCGGAAGGTTTGCTTCGAAAGCTTTAACTCATTTCATTAAAACAATAGGCCTCCGCCTTTAAAACACCTTCTTCGAAAGCTTTGGGTTATACTTCAATTATAAAACAAGGATAAATCATCTAAGTCGAAAGCTTTGAAACCTTTCGAAAGCATTGGGAGAGGCGGCTGGTTTTTAAAACCAGTAAACCTTTCGTCTTTGTCGAAATCAATGACTTAAAAAGGTTGGGAAAAGCGGCTATAACCTTTCGACTGTGTCGGAAGGTTCAAAACAAAATAGAAGTAAAGCAGCAGCAATCTTTCATCTTTGTCGAAAGGTTTAAACCTTTATTTTTAAACATGTGACCTGGTCAAAAGCAACCAAGTCGAAAGCTCTAATTCGAAAGCAAAGCACATGAAAGCTTAAGTTTATAAAACAATATACCCCAACCTCTTTGGCCATCAACCTTTCGACTACGAATCTTTCGACTCTGTCCAATTCATTACGCACCAAGTAACTTGATATCATATCCATTGGTTTGACCTTGTCGAAAGCTATGAATCTCTCGACCTTGTCGAAAGGTATGGGTTAGAAGGTTTACTATAACGACCCAGATTTTTATCCATCTAATATTGGGATAACTAATTAATTTTAATTATTGGAATATAAATTTTTATAAGTCGAATAGATAAATTGTCCGATATTTAGAAAATCTGAATCTATTAATTTTTAAAACTACATTAAAACTTAAAATGTAAACTTCTAAATATGATAAATTATATATGTATGAATATAAACTTCACCATTTCAAAGTAATGATAAAATATCTATATATCTATATACAAATATATACAAGCTCCGTTATGGAAAATTTCAAACAAATGTCTATATATATATGTATGTATAGGTAAAAACATGTGTATATCTAAATGTATATATATACAAGCTTCATGATGGAAAAATTTTAAACTTATGACAAAAAATATACAAGTGTAGTATATGTGTATGTATATATGTTTATAAAAAATAGTGAATATGTAAATATATAAATATATATGTATATATATCTATGTATATGTATATGTAAATATGAAAAAATATGTATGTATATGGTAAATATATATGCATGTAAGCTATATACATATGCATGGAAGCATCAAGATGGAAAACATCAAATACAAGCACACAAAACTTCAAATCAAGCCACAAAAGATCAAATCAATTCACATGAAATCAAATCAGCAAAATCAAATGAAAAAAAGTATAAAATGTGAATGAAGCCTGTACAAATTCTAAACCACCCTATATTGTGTGCTTAGCCAACCTATATGCCACTGTTCTTTCTTTCTCTTCTTATATATATACAGAGCCACCCTATTCACCATTTCATTTTCATTCTTAGAGCTACACTAGTTGCTTGTTCATACTTAAAAAGAAAAAAAAAGTGCTGCCATTGAATTAAAAGAAAATAGATCAAGTTGCTAAAAAAGAAAAGAAAACCTGAAGCAGGGAATACAAGCAGCACTGTGCAAGTTTTTTGCTACAGGTGAGTAAACATTTTGATTTGTTACTGCTTATTACATAGGCTTATATAACTGTTATGAAAACAATGATATAGGACAAGTATATATGTATTGTTCTATGAATATGCACATGAATATATGGGTTCAACATGGTCAAACCTACCCAAAGTATAGCAGCACTCCTCTGTTCCTTTTTTTTGGAAGAAATGGTTTAACATAAAACTTTGACAATCGATATCTCAACATCTATTGATTTTTAAACTATGGTTGAAAAATGAAAGTTGTTTGTTTTTTAATATAGCACATTTTAAAATTTATTTCATTCAATTTCATCGAGCGGAGAGGAAGAAAACCCTATTTAACAGTGAGTGAGTCAATATTGCCAAAAATCTAGCTATCTTAATTTAATCGTTTGATCGTATGGTTGTAATCGTAGGCGAAAAACATGGTTTTTGAGAGTGAATTGGGAATTTTTAATGGCGTGAGGAAGGGGAATTTTGTAGATGAACGAGTTTGGGGTTTTCGCCGAATTCAGGCGACCGAAGTGATGGGGTGACTTGTCGTTGGGTGTGGAGGATGCTCGAGTGATGGGGAAGCGGGGAAAAATGGCGTGGCAATTTTAAAAGGGTTGTGGAGGCGGGACGAGGTCAAACTAGGGTTTTACAGTGGAGTTTGTTTAGGTAATGGCGACAAGGAGGCATGCGCATGGGGGGGAAAAGGAAGAGAGGTTTGTGGCGAGTCTTGGGGCAAGTTTTGGTGAAGGACGGAGGTTGAGGTGGCCGAGGCGAGGCGTTGACTGGGTTGGGTGGTTCCAGTTATTTTCGGGGTGATGTTCGAATCAATGAACGTGGGTATATCGTGGACATTTGGGTGGAGGGACGAGATGTTGGGGTCAGCGGCGACTCGTGGGGATGATCGGCGGCGAGGGTCTTGGCCAAAGGCGAGCGTGCACGTGCACACCTTGGTGCACAGATGGGTGAGCGAATAAAAGAAAGGGTGGAGAAAAGAACGAGGGAGAAGAGAAGAATAGTGGGGATGGGTTTGGGCTGAAACGTTTTGATGGGCCGGGTATAATGGCTGGGTTGGGTTAGTTTTTTTTAGTTTTTTAATTAATTTAATTTTGAATAACTTATAAATTTTAAAACTTCATTTTCTTTGTTTCAAATAAAAGGAAAGGGAAGAGAAGGATGGGTGGACAAAGGCGGAATGTTTTGTGTTTTGTAAGGTTGTAGATGGGTTAGTTTTGAATGGGTTTGTACCGGGAATTTAATAATAAATTCAAACCGATGTATTAATAACCTTTAAATTTACAACTTGATTTCTTCTTCGTTCAAGTCCAATCGTCACGTAGATTTTTGTATTGAGATCGTAATGCCATGTATTTTTATCCGAGCTAATGTCGTCGAGTTTTTATGCAATGAAAATTTTAACAATTTAAATAATTAAGGTGAACGAATATGAGTATTTTATTTGATTAATTATTTGTTAATTAATCAATGAATTTTTAAATGGATTGTTTAATTCTAATTAATTTAAAATAAATCGTTTTATTTAATTTCTCTGGTTACCGAGTAATCTGGAATAAAAATGTAACTCGTCTCAGTTAATTGGAACCAACTAAACCCTGAATTGTAAGTTGATTTAATATCAATTATAAATCGTCGATTGAAGTTACCGATCTATGTGTTGACTGATATCTCCTTTGGATATTGATTTCAATTATTTATCGTCTATGTCATGAAGTAGCCAAACAAATTTAAAGTAAATAGAATAAAATGTTGACATGTTTTATTTGAAAATAAATCGACTTGTACTGACCACTATCCCAAATTTCAGAAAATGTGATGATTACGAGCAAATCAATCTCGATGGACCGGCCATGATAAGTAAACATATGGAATGAATTTCCATATGTGAATATTAACACCCTGATTGTGAAATTGTCATTTAAACGACTTGGCCCTTTAAAAATTTATTATTTGGATTCGATGAGACCAGAATTGGATATCTGCATTATCCGAAAACCATTTCGATCAAATAACCACTACGAACCTTTATGGATTTGATTGTGGAGCGCAGTATGCTGGAACTTAATTAATGTAACAATTTCGACTATTTTAAATAAGTATTTGTACTTAGACAACTATTATAATATCATCAGATTTTTTATAAAAATGTTTTTCAAAGAATTTTGATAACTTTAATAATTCAAGTTGAGTTTGTTTACTCACGCTAGTTTTCCAAACTAACTTGGGTGTTATTTTATTATAATGCTCGGGTCAGACCGAGTATTACAGATTCAGGTTAGGATGCTTGGAGCTCAGGAGACGAGCCGGATGACAGAGACGTATTACACGTACTTGGTTATATTCCGCTATGTATTGTAGACTGTATAGTTAGTACCGGCGAGGAAAAGTTATAATAACTGTCCATATTGATATATTGTTGTACTTTGATGATTGTATATATGTTGACAGTTACAGTTTTCTTTGTATAAAGATATGCTATTATATATTATATTTTATTCCGCTGCGATTGTGAGATTCTGTGTTGTTGTTATTTCTATTTCTTTTTCCATCTCTTTTCTTCTTAACCCCTAATGATCTAGGATTTTCGACACTTGATTACTCAACATTTATACGGTGAACGTATTGATGTCGATTTTCAAGGATCGAAAATCCCCGATCGTTACATTTACTACCGTAAAAGGCTGAAACATGCAAAAGTATGATTTCTTTGTTTTTAACTTAAAAAGGTTAACTTTTCAACTAACCTGCCTTTGTTTATCAAATTCTTATTGGTTAATAATTTCTTTTCAGAAAATGCTGCCACTATTTTCAGATTTAAATAATTATTTTATTTTATAAAATGCCCCTTCTCCTTAATTAAATATATAAAAAATTTAAGTCCCATACCTAAAATAATTTTATATATTCAACAAAACACATAGGAAAAATCTGGAAAAATCCCAGAATATCTATTTTAATATGTTTTCCAACATATAAAAATTTCAAACCCAAATAATCATTATTTTTGCCGTAAATAATTTATAACCCGATAAATCATCTTCTTCACTAGAAAATTCGTATAAAATCCATATAAACTCAAAAAATTATGAGAATTGAAACCCACCTCCAAAATCATGTTTTCTATAGCATAAAATTTTCCCATGGCATTTAAATATCATTTCATCTTGGTTTTACCTCAAAACCGTGTAAATCCTTTATTAAACAACCTTGTTTAAACACATATAAATCATAAACAAGCATATCATCATTCAACATATCATAAAAACAGATTTATCCTTAAATCCGAAACCATGTGATGTTTAAAATCAAAATAGAGATGTAGATATTATTATTCACCTTAGATTGGATAAGGAAATTGAAGTTTGATTGAGATTGATTCCTTCTAACTTGAATCCTAGCTTTTAGTTGATTTTTTCTTCTCTTCTAATGGTCGACCTTGCTTCTCACGGTTATGAATATTTTGGTTTTGGTGAAATGAACGTGTAGAACTAAGAAAGATAGTATAAGGGTGGGAAATGTGGGCGGCTATTTACCCTAATGCCCTTATGTTTAATTTCCTAACCATTTATATAAGTTCATTAGTTTTAATAAGCACGGCCACCTAGTTTATTAATAAATCTCAATCTCCTTATCTACATTATTCTATTTAATTTATTCCAAATAGATCTCCTAAATAATGTCACTAAAATTAGGGGTATTACAGGCTCCCCTCCTTAAAGAATTTCGTCCTCGAAATTCAGTAAGGACTAACTAGAGCAATCATCTGTAACATCTCCTAGCAACCAATCTATGTAAATCTACTATAGACATACCATCAAAATAGATCAGAATAAGCCTCTCGAATACCGTCCTCCGTCTCCCAAGTACAGTCTTTCTCGTTGTCGCTCCATTGAACCTTTACCAACTTGACTGTCTTGGTCCTCAATCTCTTCTCATCTCTCGCTACAACCCGAACTGGTTGTTTAATAAAAGTCAAACCAGGCTCCACTACTAAGTCCTCTAACTCTGTCTGTGGAATAGTAGCCTCTGGATCATGCACATATTTACGAAGATGAGATACATTGAATACATTATGGACACCTGCCAAACTGCTCGGCAACTCTACTCTATAAGCGAGCTTTCCAATCCTTTCTATAATTTGAAATGGACCAACGTACCTCGGGGCCAACTTTCCCGACTTTTCAAATCGTACCACACCTTTCATCGATGATACTTTAATGAAAACCTTATCTCCTACTTGTTAGTCCATGAGATGATGGTTTTGATGACAACAACCTTAGAATAAGATTATAAAATATAAATACTAACATTATAGTTTAGATATATATGTATATGCAGGATTTAACCATGCAGGTACCAAGAATGAAGACTGTACAGTATAGAGATTCAAGATATCAAGATTGAAGACTCATGAGTATCAAGAATATCAAGATTATCAAGAGTTCAAGATAAGTATTGAGTCTAGAATTATGTTAAAACTTCACAATAGCACTAAAATCTTCACTCTATTTTTCTTTTGGGATGGAACCCATTTCTACCTTTTTAGTGGCTTACAAACCCACGACAAGTAGCTTACAAACCTACGACAAGTGGCTTACAAACCCACGAACATCCTGGTTTTGTACAAGTTCTCGAGTCCTGACATGATGAGATATTCTGCAGGAAGAAGCTTGCAAAACTACTTCAAATTTTTTTTCAAAAACAACTTCGGAATGATTTTCAAAATTGTTTTTCAAAATGTTTTAGCCTTAAAAAATTATCTTTTCAAATGATTTTCAAAAAGATGTTTTAGCCTTAAATATTCTTGTTTTTAAACTTCGTCTGTTTTAAACTATCTTTTAATTATAATATATTTATACTTAGATTTAAATATAAAATTATAGTAAAATTATATATATTGTTCTCTATATTTATCTATGTATTTTATCTATAGTCAAGTATATTTATAAAGTTTAAAATAGTTTTAATATAAGATAAAGGTTATTTTCAAAGAAAATCAAATCATCAAAAATTGCTTTGGGATGTCGACATGCCTATGGTGACCATGTCGACATGGTGTCAGTTGAGTTCAAAATTTAAATTTCAAATGAAGTATCTATTCGCCATAACCTTTCACGAATGGACATGACTGTTGTTCTTCTATAAATAGGGGTTAGTTTCAACGAATTATATATCAGATTTTCTGGTTTTTCACTTCTCTTCTTCTTCTTCCACATTTTCTTATTCAAAATTCTATCATCACTCTGCCGAAATCAACATTGAATCTAACTAGATTATCTCTGGTTTGATTCTCTATCACTATCTCAACGAGATCCAAGTGATATTCAGAGTTATAGGCTTCTTTGTAATCTATCTAGCGAGAAAAGGTGTGATTGTAGCCTTGGAAATCAATCAAGCGAGAAAAGATGTGATTGTAGCCTTGGAAATCAATTGGGTGAACTTGTTGCCCCGAAAATCAAGTATCTCTACCCAGAGGATTGTGATTCTGCAGGGTGTACCTTGTAGCCTTGAAACCGAGGGTTGTAATTGTTGAATTGGTTTTGAAAGGAAATCCGTACTTAGTTGTGCGGGACTGGATGTAGGGTAACCCCGAACCAGTATAAAATCCGGTGTGTTCTTTCCTTTACTACATTTACTTTATTTCTACATCTGTGTTTGATTCTGTGATTATATCTGTGTCTCAATATTACATACATCTGTGTACAAATCAACAATAACTCAAAAGGATTTAGTAATTTCTTATAAACACTATTCACCCCCCCTTTAGTGTTATTCCTAGCCTTAAGGTCCGTAATCCGCATTCCTCACATTTGGTATCAGAGCAAGGTTTTCAAAAGTTTCATAATCTGATTTTTGAAAAGTTTTCAAAATGGCTACCAACACTGGTACTGTTATTTACACTAGTATCCCTGTCACTAGTTCATTTGTAGAAGGTCAGTCTACTGCCAGACCACCACTTTTTAATGGCAGTAACTATGCATATTGGGCATGTAGGATGAAAATATATTTACAATCTGTAGGATTAGATACTTGAAATATCACACAAATTGAAAACCCACAACTAATTTTGCATAGTGGACCACTGAGCAAAAGACTGTTGCACAAAATAATTCTAAAGCAATGAATATTATGTTTTGTTCACTTGATAGGAATGAATTTAATAGAGTGTCAGTTTGTAAGTCTGCATATGAAATCTGGAAAACTTTGCAAGTGACTCACGAAGGAACAAGCAAAGTTAAACAGACCAAAATTTCCATGCTCACAAATCAGTTTCAGTTATTTAAAATGAATACTAATGAGTCTATTTCAGATATGTATAGTCGATTTCAAGATATTGTGCATTCTTTAATATCCTTGGGAAAGGAATTTTCGGAAGAAGATCAAGTCAGAAAAATTTTAAATTCTCTCACTCCAGAATGGGATCAAAAGACACTTGCAATTGAAGAGGCAAATGACATCAGTACATTAAAGATAGAAGAATTGATTGGAAATCTAATGTCGTTTGAAGTCCAAATGATCGGGAGAAGAGAAAGCAAAGCATCTGAAAAGAAATCAATGGCATTCAATGCATTAACCGATGGATCAGACTCAAACAGTGATAATGATGAAGAGATAGCATTTATGACCAGAAATTTTCGGAAATTCCTAAAATACAGAAAGATGAATAATCTCAAGATGAATAATACCAAAAGATTATTGTTGAGAATCAACGGGTTCTTAAAAGATTCGTTAGTAAGAAGTTGGACAAAATATCATCCAAGATGAACAAGTTTTTCTCCAAAGTCAGCAAGAAACTTGGATTATCTTCATCTTCATCATCCTCTAACTAGTTGTATTTTTCATTTCATGTTGTATTACTCTAGTTTGCTTTAGTTTGAATGTTTATGTAGTTCTTTATGATTAATCATTGTATCACTTTTCTATGCAATGAAATTGAATTTCCTTTCTGTTATCTAGCTTATCTTATCTCTTGAATAAATGTTAGTATATTATATAAATATATATATACACAATTATTTACAAAATCAAAATTACCATCAAATTTCACTACCTCATGTCGACATACCCCCCTTGACCATGTCGACATGTACTGGTCAGAAATGACAATTCATTTTGAACTTGAAATTTGAATAACTACCATATGTCTATTCATTTCAAACGAATTTCTACACCTATATATACCCATTTCTTCCAGAAATCATTACTGAATATTATTTCTTATCCATTCTATCTCTCATTCTTCTCACAATTTCAAAAATGGCTAATCCAATTCATAACTTATCCGAGAATCTTGAAGAAACTCTTAATTCATTCAAGAATATCCTCTTATTTATTCTTCGTAACCAGCGACACTTAGAATTGAGTCAAATGCAGATGATCAAGGAGCAAGAAAGGCATTTCGAGGCAATTCGATGGATGATTTCTTCCCTGCACAAGGATGATAACGAGGCACATCCCCCTGTCTCTCTCACAAATGACAATGAAAATTGGGATGCCATCAAAGCAGATCCTATTTTCGGAGAAGAAGGATGGGTGGAAGTTCCCCGTAACGTTTAATTTGATTGCTTTATTTAATTACTTTGTTTGAATTGATTGTTTTGATTGAAATTGGTTGTTTTGATTGACTTGTTTAAATACTTGGTATGGTGTGATGATTGTATAAATATACATTAATACATTTATAATCATTGATTGAATATCATGTCTGTAAGTATAGTTATTTCTTAATATACTCTATTATATAGTTTATTAATGCAGGTGCTTGAATACAAGAATGAGGGGGAGTTATATAGTTTGGAGTTAGTTTGTTTTTGTTGATGACAAAGGGGGAGAAATATAAAATAGGGTAGTTAGGCATAGATTAAGGGGGAGTTATTAGATTTAGGGGGAGTCAATAGGATAGAAGTAATATTTTATAAACAAAGGTTGTCATCATCAAAATGGGGGAGATTGTTAGTCCATGAGATGATGGTTTTGATGACAACAACCTTAGAATAAGATTATAAAATAAATACTAACATTATAGTTTAGATATATATGTATATGCAGGATTTAACCATGCAGGTACCAAGAATGAAGACTGTACAGTATAGAGATTCAAGATATCAAGATTGAAGACTCATGAGTATCAAGAATATCAAGATTATCAAGAGTTCAAGATAAGTATTGAGTCTAGAATTATGTTAAAACTTCACAATAGCACTGAAATCTTCACTCTATTTTTCTTTTGGGATGGAACCCATTTCTACCTTTTTAGTGGCTTACAAACCCACGACAAGTAGCTTACAAACCTACGACAAGTGGCTTACAAACCCACGAATATCCTGGTTTTGTACAAGTTCTCGAGTCCTGACATGATGAGATATTCTGCAGGAAGAAGCTTGCAAAACTACTTCAAAATGTTTTTCAAAACCAACTTCGGAATGATTTTCAATTTTTTTTTTCAAAATGTTTTAGCCTTAAAAAATTATCTTTTCAAATGAATTACAAAAAGATGTTTTAGCCTTAAATATTATTGTTTTTAAACTTCGTCTTTTTTAAACTATCTTTTAATTATAATATATTTATACTTAGATTTAAATATAAAATTATAGTAAAATTATATATATTGTTCTCTATATTTATCTATGTATTTTATCTATAGTCAAGTATATTTATAAAGTTTAAAATAGTTTTAATATAAGATAAAGGTTATTTTGAAAGAAAATCAAATCATCAAAAATTGCTTTGGGATGTCGACATGCCTATGGTGACTATGTCGACATGGTGTCAGTTGAGTTAAAAATTTAAATTTCAAATGAAGTGTCTATTCGCCATAACCTTTCACGAATGGACATGACTGTTGTTCTTCTATAAATAGGGGTTAGTTTCAACGAATTATATATCAGATTTTCTAGTTTTTCACTTCTCTTCTTCTTCCACATTTTCTTATTCAAAATTCTATCATCACTCTGCCGAAATCAACATTGAATCTAACTAGATTATCTCTGGTTTGATTCTCTATCGCTATCTCAACAAGAACCAAGTGCTATTCAGAGTTATAGGCTTCTTTGTAATCTATCTAGCGAGAAAAGGTGTGATTGTAGCCTTGGAAATCAATCAAGCAAGAAAAGATGTGATTGTAGCCTTGGAAATCAATTGTGTGAACTTGTTGCCCCGGAAATCAAGTATCTCTACCCAGAAGATTGTGATTCTGGAGGGTGTACCTTGTAGCCTTGAAACCGAGGGTTGTAATTGTTGAATTGCTTTTGAAAGGAAATCCATACTTAGTTGTGCGGGACTGGATGTAGGGTAACCCCGAACCAGTATAAAATCCGGTGTGTTCTTTCCTTTACTGCATTTACTTTATTTCTGCATCTGTGTTTGATTCTGTGATTATATCTGTGTCTGAATATTACATACATCTGTGTACAAATCAACAATAACTCAAAAAGATTTAGTAATTTCTTATAAACACTATTCACCCCCCCTCTAGTATTATTCCTTGCCTTAAGATCCGTAATCCGCATTCCTCACACTACTGAGAACTCTAAGTCCTTACGCCTTTTATTTGCGTAACTCTTCTGCCTGGATTGAGCTTCCTTCATCCGTCCTCGGATTAACTCAATCTTTTTTGACACCTCTCTAACTAAATCTGGACCTAAGACCAATCTGTCTCCAGTCTCTAACCAACATGCTGGCGATTTGCATGGCCTTCCATACAAAGCTTTAAAAGGCGTCATTCCTATACTAGTCTGATAATTATTATTATAGGAAAACTCAATCAGATGTAGGTGATCTTCCCAAGATCCACCAAAGTCCAATACACGAGCCCTCAACAAATTTTCGAGTACCTTATTGACTCTCTCTGTCTGCCCATCCATTTGTGGGTGATAGCTGTACTCATCTTGAGCTTGATACCTAATACCTCTTGCAGACTCCTCCAAATTTTGCTGGTGAACAATGCATCTCTGTCGCTGACTATGCTACTAGGAATCCCATGAAGTCTGCCTATGTTCTTCATGAACAACTTTGCTAAAACATGTGCCGTCCTGGTTGACTTTACCGGAATGAAATGGGTACTCTTGATCAATTTATCCACTATAACCCATATGCTTTCATTTCCTCTATTTGTCCTTGGCAACCCGTCTATAAAATCCATCGATATCGAATTCCACTTCCAAACTGGAATATCTAAAGGCTGAAGTAGCCCACTTGGCTTCTGATATTCGGCTTTCACTTGTTTATAGTTAATACACTGCCTAACCCACAAGCCAACATCCCTCTTCATGCCTTCCCAATAAAAGCTCATCTTCATGTCTTGATACATCTTGGTTCCTCCAGGATGAATCGTAAACTTCGATCGATGACACTCTTCTAGAACTTCTCTCCTTAAGTTCTCTACACCTGGAACACATAACCGTCCCTTCTTTCTCAACCATCCTCTTTGGTCAAGGTTAAAAAAATTTAGGTCATCAATCTCTAATCCGACCTCAAGCTTTCTAATCCTCTTAGCTAAAACTAGATCTTCTCTATGCTTTGAAGCTATCTTCTTAATCAGCACTGGTCACACTTCTAAACAATACAACATGGCAGTACCCTGAATAGAACTAGCAGTAGATCTCAATTGCACCCCACAACTGGCTAAAGCTTCTAGATCCTTCCATTATGCCAACATTGCTAACACCACATTCTGATGTTTTCTACCGAGAGCATCTGCTACATTATTTCCTTTTCCCAGAGTACACTCTATACCGAAATCATAAGCAGCCAAAAACTCCAGCCACCTCTACTGTCTCAAATTCAACTTCTTCTGAGAGAATAAATACTTTAATGACTTATGATCGGTATACAACTCAAATCTGTCTCCCAAAAGGTAATGCCTCCAAATCTTCAAGGCAAAAATCATCGCAACCAACTCCAAGTCATGAGTAGGATATCTAACTTCGTGTGGTCTAAGCTGCCTAGATGCGTAAGCGATAACTTTGCCCTTCTGCATCAATATTGCTTCCAATCCAGTCCCACATGCATTAGTGTATACTACCAACCCTTGGTTACCATCCGGAACTACTAACACTGGCGCATTGGTTAACAAATGCTTTAACTTAAGGAATGCTTCCTCACATTTGTCGAACCAAACAAACCTCACATCCTTCTTGGTCAACTTAGTCAAAGGTGCTGCTATCTGTGAGAAATCCTTGATGAATCTCCGGTAATAGCCAGCAAGTCCAAGAAAACTCCTTATCTCGGTTACCGTCTCTGGTCTCTTCTACTTATTGACCGCCTCGATCTTAACTGGATCAATCGACAGTCCTTCTTCTAAAACCACATGACCAAGAAACTTAACTTCTTTCTTCCAGAAATTACACTTGAAATTTTTTGCCTTCAGCTGATTCTGCCTCAGCGTCTCCAACACCACTCTAAGATGAATCTCATGATCTCTTTCATCTTTAGAGTACACCAAAATGTCATCTATGAACACCAACACAAACCTATCCAAGTGCTCTCTGAAAACTCGGTTCATCTAATCAACAAAGAAAGTAGGCGCATTTGTCAATCCGAATGGCATTACCAACCACTCATATGAACCATACTTAGTATGAAATGCAGTCAAAGGAATACCATCCTCCGCCACTCTCAATTGATGGAACCCAGTCGCCAAATCCAATTGAGAAAATACTCTGGCCCCACTCAACTGATCAAATAGATCATCAATCCTTGGTAGAGGGTACCTATTTTTGATCGTCCTTACGTTTAACTTACGATAGTCGATGCACATCCTTAACGACCCATCTGGTTTGTTCACAAACACCGCATCTGCCCCCAAGGCGAACTGCTTTGTCTAATAAAATTCCTTCCCTCAAGATCCACTAACTGCACCTACAATTCCTTCATCTTTGTCGGTGTCATCCTGCTAGGTGGTCTACTGACAGGTTTGACTCCCGGTATAAGGTCTATTCGAAACTCAACAGCTCGTTTCGGGGGTAGTCCAGTAACCGGCTCAAAGACATCTGCAAACTCTCTAGCTACCCGAACCTGACTAAGCTCTTCTCCAACCTCCATGGTACTCAACAAAGCACAAACACTCTTACTGGAATTTTCCACCGAGAAAATGATTCGGTTATGACTATCTGGGTGCCTCAATGATATTTCCCGATCTTGGCAAAATATCCTAGCCTCATACTTACCTAACCAATCCATACCTAAGATGATCCCGAAATCAAAAAAATACAAGCTGCATGCAAACTTATAACCTAACAACTCAAGTTCTAACCGGTCACATCTCATTCCAAGAGTTGCATACCCTCCTATTGGATTCGCAACCCTTAAGGAAGTGACAAGGGATGTGGGTTCTATACCTAACCTATTAACCAAATACTGAGATATAAATGAAGGTAATGCACCGTTATCAAAAAGTAACCTAACAGGTATATTCTGAATCAAAAGCGTACCTTCCATCACAATTTTCCCTTTCTCTGCTGCAGTGAGTTTGGAAGAAGATGATGGTCCAATAGCAAACACCTTCCCTCTGTCCGCCTTGACTGGCTCTGGACACTGGTTCTTATAATGCCCAACTTGGTCACAGTTGAAGCATTTCACACTCTTCTTCTCAGCAGGCTTCTTTCCTTTACCAGTTCTGCACTCGTGGGCATAATGGCCCTTCTTATCACACTTATGACACACCAAATCATCTTCGCCTTCTTGGCGTCCTCCCATTACCGGGCTCCTTCCTTTTTAAAGAATTTCCTTTTTCTTCCTTAAAAACCTTGGGACTCAACTGACTTCTCCCTAGCTGAAACAACAAGCATCTCCTCGTGGCGAACGATCGTCTCCACCATCACATGATAAGGTTCTCTAATATGAGTCATAGCCATTCTGCCTAGCTCTGGCCATAAACCTCTAATGAATCTATCATTCCTTCTGACATCAGTGTCAACCAAAGCATAACCTTATCGAGATAGCTCATCAAACTTAGCATCATACTCGATCACAGACATCTGTCCTTGGACAAGATCCATGAACTTCCTCATCAATGCCGATTTGGCAACCTCGGACAAGAACCTCTGCTTAAACTTCCTCCTGAAGTCAGCCCAAGTCAACTCTTCCTCCGGTACCCCGGCCGTCACACTGTTCCACCAATGAAGCGCTAACCCTTGCAATTGTCTCGAGGCTAGCCTTCTCTACTCTCCATCATTCAAGCCTAAATCTATAAAGATCCTTTCACAGTTCAACAACCAATTATCTACTTCAACAGCATCTTCCGTTCCAGCAAATGGCTTTCTTCCTAGACTGACATAGTCTCTACTCAGCTTAGCATAGTTATATCCAATCGGAACTACAGGAATAGCTCCACCAACATTCCCAGCAACTCCCGCTTGCAAAAGATTAGCCAACAACTGATACACTATCCCCGCATCAAGATTTCCAGCACCTACATTGGCCTTAGCATTTTGGTTAGCATTAGCCTATCGACCTTGGTTTTTCCGAGTATTAGGTCGAGCATTTCCATTGGTTGTGGTGCTTCCTCCACCCAGATTTCCTCTTTTGTTTCCTGCCTCCATATCCTCTTTCTCGTATATCTACATATGAGCCTTAGTAAGATACAGAGGAACAGTCTAAGAGAGAGGGGAATACGTGCTTAGATATATACCTATATATCAAATACAAGTACGTTACTATAACGTTAACCCAAACCCCGATCATATTTTTAAATTCATTGGATTATGTTTGAAAAAGCTTTTAGGTTTAACTTTTCTTTTAAAGTTTCGTAAACCTATGCACTGATACCAACTTGTAACATCCCCCTACTTGGAGGCCCAAAACTAACGGCTACGGCTGCTGTAGTCATCCATAGTTATTAATCTTCGACGACCAAATACAGCGGTGTTAGATACATTGATACAGATCACAGAAATATGTAAAAAAATTAACAATTCAAAAACATATTTCCACATTCAAATCAAAACATTTCATGTTCATTACATAATCCCAAATTAGGTTGACCACGTTCAGCAAAATATAATTATTACAAATACGCCAAGAGCGACATATAAAGATGCCCCCTTGGTTGATCAAAGAATATAACAAGGCTAATAAATCTGCCTTTACAACAAAATACATAGCGGAAAGAAAAACTCTAAATAACTATCTGCCTCCTGCACGCTTCTGGAAGCTTTATTCGTCAGAGACAAAAACCTGAGAACCTTAAATCTCAAACTACTCAAAATCAATTGAGTACCCAAGAGTTTAAGGGGAAAACAAAAACTTCGAGTTAGACATAAAGCCTGGTATGAATAATAATATAACATCTCAACCTTTTTAGATATCTAGTGAGACCACGCCGCTTAGCGGAACGGGTTTTCCCCTCACTAGTATCCTAAAACCTTTATAAAACCAAATTTTGTGCTCCTGCATCCACAATGGTTAAAACATACATTTAAAAATATTATGATGATATGCATACTTGATAATAATTAGGATTTCCCATTTCCAGTTTAATTTGACACCCTGTCATAATTATAGTTTCTAGGGTCGCTATTAACTTTCTTAGTTTTCATGGGTTTACTAATAATCTTGTTATAACTAATAGACTCCCGGTTCTATTCATAGTTTTCATGGGATCACTAAGAACTTATATACTCCTGCCAGTTAACTTAATTAATTCATGGGCCCCCCTGAACCTATTAGTCATTCCAATAACTAATCACCTCATCCTAGTTTTCATGGGTTGATTAGGAACCTATGGACTTATCCAGTAACTCATTGCACATCCTAGTTTTCATGGGTTGACTAGGAACCTACTGATACTTCCATTACCCACATTCTTATCCTAGTTTTCATGGATTTACTAGGAACTTATTGACCGATGTCAATTCTTAATCCAGATATAGTTTTCATGGGTTCACTACAAACCAATCAACCCTTGCCAACTATCCTTAATGCATAGTTTTCATGGGTTAACTATGAACCTTTTGATATGCACTAATAACTACCTTATCATAGTTTTCATGAGTTTACTATGAACCTCTTGATATGCACCAATAACTACCTTATCATAGTTTTCATGGGTTTACTATGAACCTTTAGGTTTACCTCCAATAACTACAAAGTTTAGGCATCCTATATTTTTGGTCACCCCGACTCCATGGATGCAATTATACTCATTCAGGAGTTTAAGTAATTTATATTCACTCTTTGAGTTAACATACTGGTTCTTCTACCCCTTTTTCCCCAAAATACAGTTATGGGTTATCATGAGAATATACTCATATTTGAAGAAGTAAAACATTAATTAACAATACCACTCCTGTGGGTTTAAGGTCCTTGAAATACATATCATAAAGCATTGTTAACACCTTTAACTTATATTTTTATCAAGGCAATACTTCTTCAAAATTACATACTTAAAACCCTTACAAAACTCCTTTATATAAGCCGTGGGTTTTCAAATCTTTTAAAGCCAAACCTTTCAATGGTGTCGAAAGGTCTTCAAAATAACCTTTCGAATCAAACCTTTCGAAACCATTAAAACCATTCAGCAGTTCAAACATTTCGAAAGCATTCAACTCTTAAAATATAAACCTTTCAAAAACTTACCGAGTTCAAGCTAAAATTTGCGGAAGGTCCTCTTTTAGAATCTTTTGACTACAATGGAAGCAACCTTTCAACCTCGTCGGAAGGTCTGCTTCGAAACCTTTAACTCGTTTCATTTAAAACAATAGGCCTTCGCCTTTAAAACACCTTCTTCGAAAGCTTTGGGTTATACTTCAATTATAAAACAAGGATAAATCATCTAAGTCGAAAGCTTTGAAACCTTTTGAAAGCAATGGGAGAAGCGGCTGGTTTTTAAAACAAGTAAACCTTTCGTCTTTGTCGAAAGTAACGACTTTGAAAGGTTGGGAAAAGCGGCTATAACCTTTCGACTGTGTTGGAAGGTTCAAAACAAAATAGAAGTAAAGCAGCAGCAACCTTTCGTCTTTGTCGAAAGGTTTATGACCTTTATTTTTAAACATGTGACCTGGTCAAAAGCAACCAAGTCGAAAGCTCTAATTCGAAAGCAAAGCAGGTGAAAGCTTAAGTTTATAAAACAACATACCCCAACCTCTTTGGCCATCAACCTTTCGACTACGAACCCTTCGACTCTGTCCAATTCATTACGCACCAAGTAACTTGATACCATATGCATTGGTTTGACCTTGTCAAAAGCTATGAACCTCTCGACCTTATCGAAAGGTCTGGGTCGAAAAGTTTATTACCGTAAAAGGCTGAAACATGCAAAAATTATGATTTCTTTATTTTTAACTTAAAAAGGTTAACTTTTCAACTAACCTGCCTTTCTTTATCAAATTCTCATTGTTTAATAATTTCTTTTCAAAAAATGCTACCACTATTTTCATATTTAAATAATAATTTTATTTTATAAAATGCCCCTTCTCCTTAATTAAATATATAAAACATTTAAGTCTCATACCTTAAATAATTTTATATATTCAACAAAACATTTAGGAAAAATCTGGAAAAATCCCAAAAAATCTATTTTAATATGTTTTCAAATAAATAAAAATTTCAAACCCAAATAATCATTATTTTTGTCGTAAATAATTTATAACCCGACAAATCATTTTCTTCACTAGAAAATTCGTATAAAATCCATATAAACACAGAAAATTATGAGAATTGAAACCCACCTCCAAAATCATGTTTTCTATAACATAAAATTTTCCCATGGCATTTAAAAATCATTTCATCTCGGTTACCCTAAAACCGTGTAATTCCTTTATTAAACAACCTTGTTTAAACACATATAAATCATAAACAAGCATATCATCATTCAACATATCATAAAAACAGATTTATCCTTAAATCCGAAACCATGTGATGTTTAAAATCAAAATAGAGATGTAGAAATTATTATTCACCTTAGATTGGATAAGGAAATTGAAGTTTGATCGAGATAGATTCCTTCTAACTTGAATCCTAGCTTTTAGTTGATATTCTCTTCTCTTCTAATGGTCGGCCTTACTTCTCACAGTTATGAATATTTTTGTTTTGGTGAAATGAACGCGTAGAACTAAGAAAGATAGTATAAGGGTGGGAAATGTGGGCGGCTATTTACCCTAATGCCCTTATGTTTAATTTCTAACCATTTATATAAGTTCATTTGTTTTAATAAGCACGACCACTTAGCTTATTAATCAACCCCAATCTCTTTATCTACGTTATTCTATTTAATTTATTCTAATTAAACCTCTTGAATAATGTCACTAAAATTAGGGGTGTTACGGTTTATGTCAAACGTAAGCTTTTACATCAACATTACGTTGTCTAATCTCCTCCTTATCATTGTTTCAAAATTGTTTCATCGATGATGTGTTTTTTATGTTCAATTTGTATTTGCTTCTGTATAATATACGACACATCAAACACAAAGTTTTTCGTTTAAAACATTCGAAAATAGATCTTGAACTATATTGACATACATAAGAGTATTATGACAATGGTATTTGTTATTATTTTGCATGTACTGTTACCGTATCTTTTTTACTGGTAAGCTATTCTTACCATTACCATTACCATTACCAATTTTCTGATATATCGATATATTGATAACCATTACACTGTAAATACTAAATTACCGTATGTCCAGAAAATACCAAAAACCTAACATAAATTTACATTGTAACGATGCTTCATTGTATATTTCATTATGTCACTTAATAAAATACATAAAAGAGAAGGAAAAGAAATAAGCATCATTTGAATAAATTCCTGAATAAGCAACAAAAGAAATAAGCATCATTATGTCATTTGCTTGTTTCCAAAAGCTTGAATTACAACATATTACATGAATATAAATGTATTGTTAAATTACTATTACAATTGGTTTTTAGCAACTATTAGCAATGTTTTACCATATAAAATAATAAACTTTGCCATAATAATTATATTGGTAATAACATGGAGCAAATAATCATCTAGGCCTATTTTTTATGGTCTCCACGGATCCTTTGGAAATCCAACCGTCCATTTGTTAATTTTTTATTTTTAAGTAAATGAAATTGAAAAAAAAATGAAGAGTGAAGATTCATTTGATCTATGAGACCATAAAAAATGAGATCAAGAGATTTGCACCCATGTAATGAAAAATCTATCATTTCCACAATGGCCTTTTAGTTGGAAATAAAAACAGAAAAGCATTTGTCTTTTATTGCCAGTTTTTCGATAAGGTGATAACCTATTGCCGAAATTCGTTAATCATCAGAAAAACCCAAAACCTAATCCGTTTCAATCATTCCCATAAAATAATTCATCCCAAACGGAAATGGACAAATACACCCTCGTAGAAAAGCTCTAAACCCTTCCAGCAGGTCTGTACCAAAACCCAATATGCAACCATTGACTCTCGTCTTCACCCTCGTTACTTCTTCCTTCCTCCTCCTCAACGTCATCAATCCGTTCCCTTCAAAACAGCACTTCCACTCTCTCTTCCTCTCCCTCTCCTCCAACGCCTCCTCTTTCCACCACCTCCAAACTCTAACTTCTAAACCTCACCCTTCCTCCTCCCTCTCCGACTCCGTCGCCGCCGCCCATGTCGCCTCTTCCCTCTCATCTTCCTCCCTCTCTGTCCGCTACGTCTCCTACGACGTCTATCTCTCATTCCCCCTTGCTAGATCGCTGAATCTATCCAGCCCCACCCTAAAAGACAAGATACGCTTCGATTTGGTTCAGCTACCGTACCCTAACGACCCGTACGCTGACATGGAGAAGGACGTGCTTCCGACTTTTCACGCCTATTCCAAATCCGGATCCGCCGTCGGCCCCGCCGTGTACGCGAACTACGGCAGAGTTCCAGACTTCGAGAGGTTGCGTCAGCTCGGTGTTAAAGTTAATGGGAGCGTTGTCATTGCTAGGTACGGACAGATCTACAGAGGCGATATTGTGAAAAATGCGGAGGATGAAGGGGCTATTGGCGTGGTTGTGTTCACGGATTTCAAGGACTACGGTGGTGGCGGATTGCTGTTTCCAGAAGGGAGGGGGATGCCAAGGAGTGGTGTGCAGGTGGGGTCCACATTTAGAGGGGTTGGGGATCCGAGTACACCTGGCTGGCCGAGTGGGAGAGGAGAGCTGTGCGAGAGGGTGGAGAGAGAGGAGATGGAGTGGAGTGGGATGGTACCGGGGATACCTTCGATTCCGGTGTCTGGGGAGGATGGAGTGGCAATATTGAAGGAGATGGGTGGACAGGTGGCGGATGAGGATTGGTGGGGTAGTGATGGGGATGGAAGGGAGGTCAGGTATAATGTCGGTGCGGGACCTGGGGTTGTTGAGATTAGATATGAGGGGAATGATACTGTTGTCACTATTCGGAACGTGGTTGGTGTGATTGAAGGTGAAGAAGAACCTGACAGGTGATTTCTGATTGTTTATGGTGAACTTTAAGCTAGCTGCTTTTCAAGCATTGTTAAATGGACTTCAAAACTGAATAAGTGGGTGACCAATTTTCATTTTTTGGATAATTGATAGGGAGTGTACAAAAAACATTGCTCCTTGATATGGCTCAACCACATAAGCACCAGCAAGGTTGAGATATTAGCATGGAATTGGTTAGTTAGATGCATATGATCCTGATAAGCATTCTAAAATAATAGCGGTCCACAAATATTGCTTTATAGTTACAAGAGCAACATCAATGAATCATACACAATATAATTTTTTTTTTTGATTAAAAGGATATGCAGCACTGAGCTGCACAGAGATAATTTGTTTTCTTTTTTTGTGATATGACCAATTCTGTTATAAGTTTAGAAAAGCCGTTAAAATCCTATTAGCCACTTGTAAAGCCAGATAGCCTATATATGTACAGTGCCCATTATGAACTAAAAAAGGAGAAAAAAGATCATATTTCTATTTCGTATCTTCCTCACAATCCTCCTTTCTATTCTTCTATGTATTCTCCTCCCTCTTAGATCATATTTAAGAAGTGTGAAGAACAGTGTAGTATAAATTATATTTAGTATGGACGAATCTTAATACTACTATAACAGTAAAGAGGGGATAAATAGTGTTTTATAATTAATATAGAACCTTTCTAAATAATTTCAAGATTTGAATCAAAATATAGATAATCAACACAAATATATATTAATAGACAGTCATGTGCGCACACGCACACACATATGCAGTAAAATAAAGTAAAAGTAAGAGAGATGATACCGGGAGTTTTATACTGGTACAGATTGATCAATCCTACATCCAGTCTTGTACAATATTAGTACAAAACTGGTAGTAAGCAAACCAAAATACAGTCTTGATTTCAAGGCAACAAGATACATTATTTTGATTTTCTTAGCTCAGGATAGACCCTCTTGATTTACCGGGCAAAAAAATTACCCACTTGATTTGAACGGACATCAAGCACACCCACTTGATTTGAACAAACAACAATCATACCCACTTGATTGAAAGGGCAACAAGCACGTCCACATAAAATAATAGTAGAGAGTTGTTGATTCTAAATACAAATAATTGTAACTTGAATACAAAATATCGTATAGCCCTTTTATAGCACTTAGATGTTTGAATTGGTGAAAGAAAAGTTAAGAATGGCAAGAGAGTGATTTGAATACTTGCAAAATAGTGAGTAGATTATAGAGAATAAATGTAGTAAAGTATAGATTGAATTTGAGTGGCTTTGAAGAGTATAAGGAATGGATTTTGTGAAATATGTAATGAGAATTTAAAGTAAGAAGAATGGAGTGAATAATTAGTAAAAATTCATTTTTTGGTCTCTTTTATACAGTGTTTGAAGGGACATGTCTATTCGCAAAGAGATGGAGTCAAAAATCACAACTATTCAAAATAAAATTAAAAACTTTTCAGCAGTACATTTGTCGACATACTTAGGAAGGGTATGTCGACATACACATGTATGTTTGGAAATACAACAACACTTTTATGGTGTTACAAAATTTTGATATTTTGTAAAATCAATTTAAAAAATAGTTTTTAAAAACTTTCATATATAAACTTTTATAAAATATATGTAGAGATATATTTTGAAAATAAAATAAATATTTTGATGAAAGAGTATTCAAAGAAAAGAAAGTTGCTATTCAAGAACTTTAACAAATTTATTTAACGTCCATTAACTATTATCTATAGTCTTGAACTGTTCATGTCTTTGTAGCTAAACTCGCGAGCCTTCAATTGTCTTAATCATCTCTGAATCTTAATCTCTAGTCTTGTTAATGGTTAGTCTTCAAACTCAATTATCCTGTACTTGTATAATATTCTTCAAAGTATTCTGTACAACTTGAGAAAATATTAGTACATATATTTATATGGTTGTTGTCGTCAAAATCACCGTGGTATTAACAAGAAGTAGCTCTAATAGGGAGGAGAATACATAGAAGAAAAGGGAGGAGAATACATAGAAGAACATAAAGGAGAGGAGAATACATAGAAGAACAGAAAGGAGAATATGATCTTTTTCTCTTTTTTTTAAATTCATAATAGGCATTGTACATTTATAGGCTATCTACCTTTACAAGTGGCTAATATGATTTTAACAGCTCTCCTAAACTCATAACAGAATTGGTTAGATCATAAAAAAAGAAAACAAATTATATTGTGCATGATTCCTTGATGCTGATCTTGTAACTGTAAGCAATATTTGTGGACCACTATTATTCTAGGATGCTTATCAAAATCATATGCAGCTAACTAACCAATTCCATGCTAATATCTCAACCTTGTTGGTGCTTTCGTGGTTGAGCCATATCGCTCCCCTTAACAATATACACACACATACACACACAAGTGTGTAACCCATGCGTGACACATTGTATGTTGTAGAAAAATAATGTTATAAATATTTTTTAAAAATAGAATTTATTATGCAATATGTGGTGAATTTGTTAGGTTAAATGAATTATAAATCGAATTTACAATATTTCTCATTATATAATTTTTATTATGGAGGTTATGTATTTTATATTTGAATACAAATTAAATTATTATTTTTGTCGTTAAAAAATGAGTTATTAAGGATTCAATATTTGTTATGCAAATAAATAACAATTAGTATTCTTAATTAATTTTGAAATTAATATTTTTATAAAACTGTATAGATAAATATTGATGTACATAGGTTTTGAAATTGACGTTAAGCTTTTGATGCATTTGACTAAAAGATAACTGATATATAGATTGAATTTCAAATATTACTCGAGAGTTAGCACAAATACATAAAAATGGAAGTGTGATGCTAACGAGTCAATGTATTTTTATGCATTTAAAGTTCTTGCAACACATATTTATCGAAAATAAGTATATGATACTAAGAAAGTGATAAATAAAATATTTGTTTAACTACCAAAAGAATATTAAGTGAAAATAAGAAATGGAACGTTATAAGTTACATTGTCATTTTAATTATGTAAAAAAAAGATTTATAATCCACTGTTTCATTCCTCGATAATTTTAATTTATAATAAAAGTTTCAAGAAATATTTAACATTTACTCTAAAAGATAATAAAATACAAAAGAAAAGTATTTCTAATCAAAGTATGATATGATTCATGTTCATTGATTAACATAAATACGAATATAAATAGTTAAAATTAAATTTTTTTACAAAAACATTCCAATTGAAAATGTTGATTATTTTTTAGCGTTATAGAATACAAATATTAACAGCTTATCATGAATTGTAGTGTCGTTTTTTACAAAAATAAATTTTACCATCGACAAAGAATTCACTTGACATACAAATTTTGGAAAGTAAAAATGTTAATGATATACCAATTTTTGAAAGAAAAAAAAGTGTATATTTATTTGTAATGAAATACCAACTTTAGAAAGAAAAAATTGTGTGTATTTCTTTATATTAAAGTGCTAATTTTAAAAATAAAGAAATTTTATGAACTTCAATGTAGAATGTTACAAGAGAATTAAAGAGAATTTGTATATAATTGTAATTTTTTTAAACCATATGGATTTGAATGAAAAGAAAGTTGTACCGTTATTGTCAATAAGAACGTGATATACACATTGAATTGTCATTTTTATGTTTGATCAACTAATAATTATTTGTTAATTGAATTTATTTAAAAGTTTAAATTCAAGAAAACTTAGGAGGAATCCGTAAATTATTGTAAAAATTATCGAGTGTTGATTATTATATGTAAATGATTGGGGAGAAAATTAGTACAACATTGTAATAATTTTTATACAATTGTGAAAGTTTTAAACTATATGACTTGAATAAAAAATTAATTTGATCATTTTTGCCAATATCATGAATGCACACACATTGAATTGTCATTTTTTTAAAGAATTTATTAGATCAACTAATAAATATTTGTTAGTTGTATTTATTTAAAAAGTTTAAATTTAAGATCACGGAATTAGTTTTAACATATGGATTTAAATGAAAAATAATAGAAGAAAACATGGAGAAATCTATAAATAGTTGTACAAAATTATTAAATGATGATATTTAAATGCAAAACGATAGAAGAGAGAACCAATAGAAATATATATTGTAATAGTTAAAATAATGATAAGTAACAAGATTTGAAAATTAAATATCTAGAGAAAACTACGGAGAGTGGAAAAAATCCCTAGAATTAATAGGAAAGCACGAAATTCTTCTGCTTTATTATTATATATATATATATCCGTAAATACTATCAATTTTTCAATGATAAGTTACCTTTTTCACTTTTTTTTGACCAGACCTTGCCGAAAATGGTTTCCAGTGAACCATAATCTTTTTTTTCTCATGCCGAATTTTGCATTACACGAGGAGTAGAATCGCGAACCATTTTTTTGGGTGGAGTTTCCATAACAGTTTTTTCTTAGGTGGAATCCCCATATAGTTCACATCCATTATCCAAAAATGAGTCCCTTTAACAATGCTCGTTTTAATTGTATGATTTTCGAGAATAAACCATGCAACAGTAGTGACAAAGGGTATAAATGAGATCCAATGGCACACACTTAGCTCGTGCAAGGCAAAATGATTAGTACATATGGTACATGCATTACACGTGCTTTAAAAAATTGTTACCTGCAGTTGTAATTGTTTTAATCCGATGAGAAAATTGCAGTTAGAAATGATTTCAAAATATTGAATTTTAGATTAAAATAATGTAAACTGCACATCTATATATATCACACACATATGTGTGCGTGTATCATACAATACACAATCACATAAATGCACGTGTGTGTATATATATAATATTAATTTTATATTGTAAATAATTTTTTGAAACATCTTTCAAGCATGAGATAAAATTGATCATATAGTTGATTTGATGGTTTTGTTGACGGTCTCTAATTGCCCATTTGCTTGGGGTGAGCAACGTAAGAGAAGCACTTCTCGATCCCGTTTCTTGCACATAAGTCCTGGAAGAGGATGCTCTCGAAGTGAATGCTGTTGTCGGTGATGATCTTCTTTGACAGACCGAACCAACATACGATGATCTTGGCGACGGAGCTCAATAATTTAGGGGTCGTGACTCCGTGAGTGGCTCGGCCTCGACTCACTTGATGAGGTAGTCGATAGCGACTAATGCGTGGTTGTGCCATTCCTTGGTATTTGACAACTTTCCTATCAAGCTAATTCTCCAAGTGTTAAACGACCAAAGGGAAGTTAATGGGGGTGAGAAGGGTAGGAGAGGCTCTGAGGATTTTGGTGAACTGCTGACACAGGTCGCACTCCTTAATGAAGTTCATTGAATCTTTGGTCACAGTGGGCCAGAAATACCCTTATCGAGCAGTAAGCTTTTCCCTTCGACATGATCCCTACGGAATCCTTCATGTAGCTCTTCCAATATCTGGTCCACTTCATCTTCAGTCACGCATCGTTGAAGTGGTATTGAGTACCCTCGCTTGTAAAGCTTCTCGTTCGTGATTGTGTACCGAGGAGCCTGATAGAGGATTTTTCAGACATCTTTGCGGTCGGTTGGAAGCTCTTTATTTACTAAGTACTTGATTAGGGGAGCCATTTAGTTGTCCGTGGATGGTGTATCAATATCCATTGTTGTTGCCCCTGGCTCGTAGCAAGGAGCGTCTAGGACTTTCAATGGAACCCAAGGAGCGACTTCTTTTATATTGTTTATTGTCTTGGCCAGCTGATTGGCCTTGACATTCTGCTCCTTGGGTATTTGTTCTAGGTTGAACTCGATGCTGATTATTTTTTGGCTTATGTAACATACAAGGCTAGGGTCTTGCCTCTGACTTGGGAACGATCGCCAATTTGATCGACGACTAGCGATGATTCGCTGAACATGTGGATGGAATCCATGCGTAACTCCTTTGCCATCCTAAGATCGGTCAGGACAGCCTCATACCCGACTTTGTTGATGGTCGCCTTAACAGTGAGACAAACCAAAAAACAAAGTTCTCCCTTTGGGGGTGACAAAGACCATGCAAGCCCCTGCCCCCTTCTCATTTGACGCCCCATCTACACACATGTGCCAAGCTTGTTGATTGGCGATGGTCTCTTCTTTGCCGTTGTCCGGACTTAAGCACTCGACAATGAAATCTGCAACGGTCTGGCCCTTGATACAAGTGCGAGACTGGAAAAAAATATGGTGTTGCCTAAGCTTGACAGACCATTTCAATAGCCGCCCCACTGTGTTGAGTCGGCTGAGAATTTGCTTCAATGGTTGGTCGGTCAGAAATTTGATGGATGAGCTTGAAAATATGGCCGGAGTTTTCGGGCTGCCATAGCAGACATAAGGCTAGCTTTTCCAACATTGTATACCTTGTCTCTTGGCCTGACAACCTGTTGCTATTGCTGACACAGTAGATTGGTCATTGAACCTTCTCATCTTCTCTGATTAAGGCAGCGCTGATCGTGGGTCGGACACTGTAAGGTAAAGGTACAAATCCTCCCCGTCGACAAGCTTGGACGGAACCAGGGGTACAACTAAGTGTTGCTTCAGTTCTTCAAACACCTTAGTGGACTTGTCGTCGTTCCAAGTAAATGACTTTCCCTTCTTGATGAGGTCGAAGAAGAGGAGACATCGGTCGATGTCTTGGACACGAACCGGCTCAAAGCAGCAATCATCTCGTTTATGCTTTGTATTCGCTTCATAGTTCTCGGGACTTGCATGTCTTGGATGACTTGAATTTTGTTGGGGTTAGCTTCAATTTTCTTTGCGCTCACAACATAGCCAAGGAATTTTCATGATCAAAATGGACCCTTCTTTTGATTCAGCTTCATATTGTACTGACGTAGGATGTTGAAAGTCTTGCCCCGGTTCTGTATATGCCCTCCGGCCTTTTCTGACTTCACCAACATGTCATCGATGTATACCTTCATGGATCGACAGATCTGTTATGAGTAGGCCTGTCAACGGATGTTTTCGGATGCGGATAGTGCCATATCTGCATCCGCATCCGAAATCATTTTCGGATATCGAATGATTATCCTATCCGCCAACGACCGATAAATCATGAATTAGAAAAAGAAAATTTTAGTTTAACATAAATATTTTTCAATCTTATTGATTATAAAAGTGTTAAAAATTAACAAATATGATGATAATAAATAGTTTCGAGCAGTTAATAAGCATTAAATGCACATAATATAAACTAATAACTTAATAAAATAATAAACGAATATCATTTACTGCATTAAAATACACATAATTTGAACTATAATCTTGATATAAACCGGACGGATAATTTTCGGATGCGGATGTCTTCGTATCCGCATTCGCATCCGTTTTTTGGATATCAGATATTTATCCGCTTTTCAGATGCGGATGCGGACGGATTTCGGATTTTTTGGGTATCCATTGACAGCCCTAGTTATGAGCATGATTTTAAATCTCTTATATATCGTCCGAAATCTCCTTCGAGATCTCCTTTTCACGTTTAAACGAGACGAGACATCAAATCTCCTCCATATCTCCCTTGACACTCATCTCGTCCGAGATATTCAAATCTCACCCGAAATATAGATCAAAATCTTAATCCGAGATCTCACTCGAAATTATACATTTTTCTTATTTTCCGTAATATTTTTTATTTTCATATTGATTCAAAAGAAACTACTCGATTCAATTATAAATTACCAACTTCTTGAACATTATTTCCATAATGAGCCATAGCAAAAAGTTTCACTTCTTTATTATGTTCAAATAAAATGATATTATTCAATCATTACCAAATCGATTAAGCTAATCAAGCTACTACTCTTTTAAAAATATTCCTTTTTCCATGTAAATCAAGTATGTTACCATTTTTATTTTTACTAAGAAAGTTATAACCGTTAAATAAATTTTCAACACATAAGTACATCCGAGATATTCCCGAGATGCATTATAAGATCCGAGATGTACATTCGATATGTACTTATCTCGTCCGAGATCTCCCCCGATACGAGATAACTTGTGGAAAAATTCCGAGACGAAACGTGACCGAAATCCGATATTTAAAACTTTGGTTATGAGAACGTGTGGTTGACGAGCCGCTGATAGGTAGCGACCGCATTTCGTAACCCGAGTAGCATGGCATGATAGCAATACTGGCCGACATTGACGACGAAGGAAGTGTGTTCATGGTCCTAGTCATGCGTGACAATTTGATTGTACTCGAAATAAGTCCATAAAGGTGAGGAGCTCATGTCCGTTGATCACATATGCTAGCTGATCAATGCGAGACAATAGAAGGCCGTCTTTAGGACAGACTTTATTGACGCCAGAGAAGTCGATGCACGTTCTCCAAGACCTATTTGGTTTCCTGACCAGCACCAGGATAACTACCTAGACCGGACATTGCGCCTTCCAGATGAAGTCGTTGGCTAATAGCTTCTCTACCTCTTCTTTGAGAGCTTGATATCTTTCTAGGTTGAAAGGTCTACACTTTTGACGGACGGAGGTTGTCTGTGGATCGATGTTCAACGCATGACAAACGATTCTTGGGTCGATGTCGAAAATATTGGCATGCCCCTAAACGAAAATGTTTTTGCTTTGCTTTAAGAATTTGACCAGCTCGTCTTTGATTTCTGGGTTGAGCTCATGTCGATCTAGACGACATTGCAAAGTAGGCGCCGTCTATAGATATCAACTCGAGTGGAGTTGCCGGCTCATCTTCAGTATTTGACTCTCCTATGCGAGGATCGAGCAGCCCATCATCCAGATCATGATTGGTTTCTAAGTCGCATTGGTCCAGGGTGTAAATCATGCGTTTTATGACCAAGAAAGGGGGGCACCAAATTTTTAACGCAGGCTCGGGTACCTCGAGTAATTTAAAATTACTAAAAATAATATAGCCAGAAAAATAAAAAATACTTACAGGAGTTGGAGTAGTTTCTGAGGTAGGCGCGACGGATGCGGAAACAAGACTTGAAGTACGCGCGGCGGATGCGAAAGCAACTGAAGAAGCCTGGCTCTTTCCTTTTTTTTAATGATGTGAAGAACTAATAGTTAATTCAAAGGAATCAAAGGAGATGAACAGAAATTTAAGCTGCCATTAAAGTAATGATAAACTTTATTTCTTCTGCGTTTTCTGATGATACATAACTGAGTTACATAGCTGCCTTATATAGGCTTACAACCGGTATAACCAGTTAACAATAACCGACACATACAAACATTTACAGGACACTTAATACATATCATTTATATTAAATATATTAAATAGTACATAGCTGTCCCGACAACTTATAATGTTAGACTTAGTGCTGGAATTTTCTTCTGGCTGTATTGCTGAGTTGGATTATTCTTTATGCTGGATGGTTCTTCTTTCTTCTAGAGTTTTAATCTGCTCCGTGTCTTGATGGTAGTGATAGGTCGTCTGACACGTCATCCATGTCACCTTCCTCATCACCTTCCAGGTCACTTTCTTCATTGAATCTAATTACATGTCTACTAGGATCAAAGCTATATATATTATAAAATGGAAGTAAAACCTTAAATCCGGTAGATCTCCAGATTTGTTTTATGCTAGTTTCTGCATAAAGGTAAAGTTCTCGTCAATGGGGTGGTGGTAATAGCAATTCTTCTCTTTGATGTAACTCCCATGGTTTATGGCTGTTGAACCAAAGAGGATTTCTTTCGTATATTTGTGCCCCTTGTAGGATTAGGTAAGGCTGGGATTCTTTATTTACAAAGATGGCAATTCTATGTTTTGCTGGTCTTTCTGTGTTTCTTCCATCAAACATGAACTTAGGACATGTGGAATTGATGCATAATGTGTCTGACTTACCAAATGATAACATATTATGAAGTATTAGGGGGTCGACAAGAACAGTTTATATGAAGATGTAATTGAAGTAAAAGAATTCTCAACAACCTTATTAACATTAAAATGTAAAATATGGTTCAATCAAAATAATTTTATTACAACAACGGCCATAACAGACACGGGTAGTACAAAAAGCTTAATAGCCCATAAACTAATACCAAAAGAATTTCAAATACCCTTAACATATAAATTATTTTCTAAAGCAGCGGAACAACGAATAATGCAATTAAAATATAAATTACCAGATCATACACAAATCCAGTTTAAAGATTTTTCAGGAAATTACAGTAGTAAGTACGAGTTAGGCCAAACTAATATTACACCGCCATCAATTAATAGCTCAGAATTTCTATTAGGACTAAATTTTATTCTAAATCTTAATGGAAGTATTTTAATAAGTAAAAATAGTATTGCATTTAATAAAAATACTTATACGTTACCCACAAATTTCTATCAAACAAAATCAGAGTTGCTGCAGAAGCGTGGTGGTACCCCTGAACTAGAATTTTTAAAACACCCAAAGCAAAAGTTTAGTGCCAGATGAAAAATTTGAAGCCTTTAGTCTTTTAGCAAAAGAAAAAGCAAAAAACTTAGAAAAATGACCAGCTATTTTTGAATCAATTAACTACCCCATAATTCAGAAATTAGAAAAATTAGGATTAATAGGTAATGATATTACCAAAAGTAAAGTAAACTATATAGCAAAAATAAGAATAAAAAACCCAGACTTTACAATACGAACAGCTAATATAGAATATTCACCAGCCGATGTAAAAGAATTCAAAACACAAATACAAGAAATGTTGCAACAAAAATTGATTAGAAAGTCAGAAAGTCCTCACAGAGCAGCAGCCTTTATTGTTAGGAACCATGCTGAAGTAAATAGAGGAAAACCTAGAATAGTATACAATTACAAAAGACTTAATGACAATACAGAAGATGATGGGTATAATATCCCAAATAACACATTAATAAATTTAATACAAAATAAAAAGATTTTTAGTAATTTTGATTTAAAATCAGAATACAACCAGTTACAATTAGAAGAGGAATTTAAACCATGAACAACATTCACATGCTCAGAAGGCCATTTTGAATGGAACGTTTTTAGTTTTGGACTAAAAACAGCACCGACTATTTTTCAAAGGTTTATGGACGGTATATTCAAAAAATATGAATTTTGCCTAGTATACATTGATGATATTTTAGTAGCCAGTAACAGCATTCAAGAACATGAATCTCACTTAAAATCAATTTTTGATGAAATATTAAAAAACAAGATAGTTATTTCAAAAAAGAAAATGGAATTATTTAAAAGAAAATTTTCATTTTTAGGACTAGAAATAGGAAATGGTAAAATGGAGTTACAACCTCATATTTCTCAAATTTTTTTAGACAATATAAAAAAGATTCAAGCCTTTCTAGGTTTAGTAAATTATGCCAGGAAATTCATTCCAAATTTAGCTAGATTAGTAGGACCATTATAGGTAAAATATCAAAAAATGGAGAAAGAAGATTTAACAGTGAAGATATTAAGCTAATTAAAAAAATTAAAGAGGTAAAGAAAATTAAACCATTAGAACTTCCATTAACAACATATTATATTATAATAGAATGTGATGGTTGCAAAGAAGAATGGGGAGCCGTCCTGATTTGTAAAAAGAATAAATTTGCAGACAAATCACAAGAAAAAAATAGCTTCATATGCCAGCGGTAATTTTAATAAAATTGGACAAGTATAGATTTTGAGATACAAGCTTTAATCAATGCACTAGATAAATACATGATATATTTAAACAAGGAATTTACAGTCAGAACAGACTGCGAGGCCATAGTAAAATTTATGAATAATGAAAATTCAAGAAAAATAAACAAAACCAGATGGTTAAATCTACAGAATTTAATACAGGGATGCAGATATAAAATAAATTTTGAACACATTAAAGGAAAAAACAATCATTTAGCAGACCTACTTTCCAGACAAATAGCTAAATGTTTCTTGCAAGAAAAACTTAGTACCTCATTCCAAATTTCTGATTTACAGATAAATATGGCAAACAGAAAAATAAAAACAGAAATGCAAGAAAAGGAGGTTAACACCCATATAGTTATTCACAGAGCCGGCAGCTCACAGTCAGAGAGTTCACAGATAAGTAGTTCACAAAATCCAACAATGACATTTGGCCAGTACAATATAGCTATTTTTCAAGATAGTGACCCTAGGAAGTTCAGACCTATGGTCAGAATAACAGATAGATCTCAACAATGTCTTTTAGACAACTTATGAAACTTAAAGACAGTTGATACAGATCGTAAACACAAAATGATTTTAGCAAACTGTTTTGCAAATTATTTTTCAAAAATACAACAAAAACCGTTATCCAATTTTTTTTCATGTTATGTAGTCTTTCAAGGACTATATGTTGGAGTTTTTAAATATTTTAGTCAAGTCCAGAATTCGGTACAAAATTACCCGAATCCACGGTTCACGGATTTTACTCCCTGAATGAAGCCATAGATGCAACTCGACAACAGTTAGGAATTAATTTTTACATAGATCCACAGTGCCAACAATCATATTCCCAAATAGCATCAATGACGCCACAATCGCCAGAACAAATAATGAATGAACAGGCGGCTCAAATCTGTACCCTACAAGCTCAACTGAATCAAAATCAACAACAATCTTTACTAATGCAAGAGAAAATGAGAGAATTAGATCACTGCCAGAAACAGTTAGCATATATACAGCAAACCAACCAGCATTATGAGACCAGAATTTTCACATTAGCAAAAGAAGTTAAACGGTTGAAACAAGAAGCAATAATTCCCAGTATAAATCTTTCTTACCAACAGCTGCAAGCCATGCTTAAATTAAAGCCAGGAAAAGCTCTCAGAACATTATATGACAAATGTCCTGATCTAGAAATCAAGATAAACGAATTGGTAGCAAAAGGATGGGAGGACCAAATGCAAGAATTACAAGAAAAGCTCAAGGAACGGTCAAAAAATTCACCAGGAGGATGTAAAATAGTACAAGACTGTCAATCCAATATGCTTAGAGCCAGACTGGATACAGATTTGACTTCAGTAGACTTCGATACAATAATACAGTTGTTCGACAATGGTATGTTATCTAGACTCAGATTAAATATAGATTGCAGAACAGAGTACTTAGACAAGTTTGGATATAAGCTCAGCTTAATCCTTCATAATATGTTATCATTTGGTAAGCCAGTCACATTATGCATCAATTCCACATGTCCTAAGTTCATGTTTGATGGAAGAAACACAGAAAGACCAGCAAAACATAGAGTTGCCATCTTTGTAAATAAAGAATCCCAGCCTTACCTAATCCCACAAGGGGCACAAATATACGAAAGAAATCCTCTTTGGTTCAACAACCATAAACCATGGGAGTTACATCAAAGAGAAGAATTGCTATTACCACCACCCCATTGGCGAGAACTTTACCTTTATGCAGAAACTAGCATAAAACAAATCTGGGGATCTACTGGATTTAAGTTTTTACTTCCATTTTATAATATAGATAGCTTTGATCCCAGTAGACATGTAATTAGATTCAATGAAGAAAGTGACTTGGAAGATGATGAGGAAGGTGACATGGATGACGTGTCAGGCGACCTGTCACTACCATCAACACACAGAGCAGATTAAAACTCTAAAAGAAAGAAGAACCATCCAGCATAAAGAATAATCCAACTCAGCAATACAGCCAGAAGAAAATTCCAGCACTAAGTCTAACATTATAAGTTGTCGGGACAGCTATGTACTATTTAATGTAAAGGATATGTATTAAGTGTCCTGTAAATGTTTGTATGTGTCGGTTATTGTTAACCGGTTATACCGGCTGTAAGCCTATATAAGTCAGTTATGTAACTCAGTTATGTATCATCAGAAAACGCAGAAGAAATAAAGCTTATCATTACTTTAATGGCAGCTTAAATTTCTGTTCATCTCCTTTGATTCCTCTGAATTAACTATTAGTTCTTCAAATTATTAAAAAGAAAAGAAAGAGCCAGGCTTCTTGGAGTGACCAAGAAAATGAGATCCATGTCATCCCGATCTTCAATGCAGCGGGTGGTCCTGACACGAACCAGAGCGCTGTTGACTTAAGGGTTCCCTCTGGTGACACGCGGCCAGTTAGTGTAGTTTTACTACTTTGGAGTGTCCCGACACGAACTAGAGCGCTGACAGGCTCAGGGTTACTCCTAGTTGACATTGTCAGCAGTAGTCTCTTCATAGCTAATGACAGTCCTGGCACGAGTGAGAGGGTTGACCGACTCGACCACTCTTCTAGGTGACATGTCGTTGATAGCCGTGACTTCATCAGGTTGACTGTTTTAGCCCCCAGCTTGGATAAGAGTGTTGATAGGCTCTATTCTTCCTAGGGGGGAGCTGTTGAATGTTGATATCTTTGGTTCAAAGTTAGGGGCGTTCTCGACCCGAACCTGAACGCTGACCAGCTCGAAGGCTCTCTCGAGTGATTCACTGTTGATTGTTGCAATTCTTGTTAAAGCATGAGAACGCCTTTGCTTGTCTAAAGGAGACCTCGTAACACTCCATTGTTTTTTGTTGATCGCCCTAGATTTCTCCGTCCTCACTTTGGGCAGAGAATTTCATGATGAACTGGTATATAAGACAATTGCGTCAAGCTCAGCAAAGGCCGGTCGTCATATCAAGAGGTTATAAGCAGATGTGCAATCAACAACTACGAAGTTTACTTGTATCTTTGTAGCAAGGGGTTCTTTGCCGAATGTGGTCATAAGAGAGGTCATCCCCATTGGAACAAACCCCAAAGCCATAGATAGGCAAGGCTCGGGGATGAGGCTGGAGGTGAGGCTGGAGGCAGGAACCTTGAGTGCCACGAAGACATGTTTGAACACGACGTTGATTGAGCTGCCTCCATCCACGAAAGATTCGATGTACATTTATGTTAGCTATTGCAAGGGTGATGACCATGAGATCGTGATGAGAGTAGGAGACGACTTCTCTGTTTTTGGCAGTGAAGTGATATGTTAATCTACTTCTAGTCTGGAGGCTTTGGGTACAAGGTGTTCTAATGAATAAACTTGGCCGGCCGAACCCACTTCTCGTCGATACCAGGACCGTGCTCCCCGGCTTTTTCCGACCACATATGGGCCTCCGTAGATAGTTAGAATGTCGGTTATGGCTGCGACATTGTTGTTAGGTGTTGGGGTTGGTTCGGTCGACTGTTGCGAGCCGCCTTTTGATCGATCTGCCGCCAACGAACTCTATAAGCACTCCTTCTTGGATCATCCTTTATATCCCATCCTTCAGTATACGACACACGTTGGTGGAGTGGTCGTTGATTTGATGAAACTCGCAGTATTTGCCGTTGTCGTGAGTTTCCTCCCTTCTCCTGATTTTGGTGGTACATGGAGCAGTACTCGGTCCCTACTGTATGATATATGGATATTGTATCTCGAGTTAAGATGGCATGGTGAGTATACCTAGACTTGTACCAGGTGCCGTCTTATGTATGCCTGTTATTGTTGTTCTGCCGACCATTACTTCGATGGTATGAAGTTTCAGGGGGATCGGCTTTGTTTGAACATCGGGCTTCATCTTTGTTGTTTGAAAAAAATAGTATCCTCTATCCTCATGATGTCGTTCGTTCATTGATAGAAATTAGTTAAGGACGTGGTATCTGCTTTTGTATTTTCTTCCATATTCTGGACTTGTATCTGACCACCGAGCAGAGGGCCACAACCAAGGTTTTAAATCTCGAATTTCGGTCACGTTTCGTCTCGGAGATTTTAGAGACTCGATCTCGTACCGGGGGAGATCTCAGACGAGATGAGTCCATCTCGGTCGTCCATATCGGATTTACATCTCGGTTTCTAAAATTTATTTCGAAGTAATCTCGGAGTATATGTCATGTCGAAAATTAGTCTTCATACACCGAAACTTATAAATATTAGTCACTACCAAAATGAAAACTTTACACATTTACTTTGAATTTATCACATGCTTATCATTAGTAATTTACTCATATTAATGCAAATAAATAATGAGAATTTGTGAATAATGTTCAATATAATATTATATATGAAAATATACATGAAACAAACCATCACAAAGCGAGTTACATCTTTTTTTAGGGGGAAAAATGACTAGATGTAAAAATGAAAAAATGAACAAACATTCGAACAATATACATGCAAAAAAGACACATGTATAAGACCATGATACTTGGTTAAAACAAGACCAAGTTTGCCACAAGTTATAATTTAGACTTTTAATTACAAAATCATCTAGACAAGTAAAAGCTAAAGTTATACTTTACATACAAAAACCTCTTAAGCCTCTAAAAGAGTAGAAATCATAGTTATATCGTAGTTACAAATGCTTCTAAATAAGTGGAAGTCAAAGTTATATTTTAGCTACAAAAGCTTTTATACAGGTTGAAGTTAAAGAGTTAATTTAACAAAATTCTAAAAATCGGCCGATATCTCGTAATCAAATCTCGTCCGAGATGTCGGGCAAAATACCATAATATCGGCCGAGATATACGTCAGGCGAGATTACAACGAAACAACTAGTTTCGAATCGCCCAGGCTCGAAAACGAGATCTCGGCCGAGACGAACGAGATTTAAAACCTTGGCCCACAACCAAACTGTTCTTGTCGACCACCGAGCGATACGAGCGTGTATTTAAATAGTACAAACGACACAGACGTTTTAATTTGAGAGCAAATTTAATTATATTATATATTATAATATACAATTGTTATTATAAACAAATAAGTAATAATATCTACAGGACACTATGAAAACTATAATTATGTAATATAATGCAAACTAATAAAAGTGATTAGCTACAATTTTTAGATTCAAGTATGTAATATAATCATATGAATATTGTTCAATGTGTGTAAGCTCGATTTATTTAACGTTATGTATCCAACCAAAAATAGTAAGTCTCCGAAAGAGAAGACATAATGCAAGAGCATTACAATTTTTTTGCTTTATGTAAATTCTGTTCTTTCTTTATAAAATACTTATCGGTGTCTATGAATCACTTGTCAAATTCATTTTTAATATGATTTCATCTATAATTTAAATTTATATTTTGTCTCTTTTAAAGCTTCAAAATATTAAAATTTGAAGTAATTCCTAGTAGTATACGTTTTTCTTTAGATATAATAGTATTTCATTATATGATGATGACACATAGATGATAAACTATGCTTCTAGTTGTCGTCGGTACACTTCTGTGTTTAAATTACTTTTTGATTGAATTTCATCACTTTAGCTGTGACAAGTTATTCACGTATGATTATTATTATTTGCATTTGGATATTTCATATATTCTCTTCAAATATATGGTTTATTTCATTATTTGCAATAATAGATTTGTTACTTGACCCTTTAACTTTATTTTTCAAAACAATACTTTTAAATTGAGGGCTTCTACAAAGAGCTACTTACAGAATCTTGTCCAATATCAACCAAAACTTAATATAATCATTATAACTACCTCTGTTATATAATTTATATTCAGTACATATAATTCAAAACAAACTGTGTGTATAACATGATTCAGAGTTATGAGACAATACAGAAAACAATCGAGATGTGTAGATATCTCAGCGTGTACTCTACCATGCTAAAGTTGTCATCTTGGTTTAATAAAAAAAAATAGAGAGAGAAGGGAAACGAAAAAAATAAACAAAAAATGAACAGTGACTGAATACTTCTCTAGTAAGTTGAAATAATAATAGACAACTGAATAAAAACTAACTTAAAAGTTTTGATGTGTAAAACCAATAATGGCCAACAGCTATAAGCAGTGATTGAATAATTGCATCAGTACCACGACAAATATCATGCTTTCAATTAAAATCAAGAACAAAAAATTATAATAATAGTATATTTACTCTCTATTTTAACATGTTTTGAATCTAACGTATAATAAAAGGTTGAGCTTCTTAATGCTACTCACCATAGTATGCAGTTGACAATAATATTACACGCAATATAAGTGTGGTGCTATATGCATCGAGTTAAGAATCATGTATGCAGATGCTATTTTTTAGGACCAATTAATAAATGCACTGAGTTTAGAAAGAGATATGCAGATGCTATTTTTTAGGACCAGTTAATAGATGCACTGATTGAATAATGGCCAACAGCTATGAGCAGTGATTGAATAATTGCATCAGTACCACGACAAATATCATGCTTTCAATTAAAATCAAGAACAAAAAATTATAATAATAGTATATTTACTCTCTATTTTAACATGTTTTGAATCTAACGTATAATAAAAGGTTGAGCTTCTTAATGCTACTCACCATAGTATGCAGTTGACAATAATATTACACGCAATATAAGTGTGGTGCTATATGCATCGAGTTAAGAATCATGTATGCAGATGCTATTTTTTAGGAGCAATTAATAAATGCACTGAGTTTAGAAAGAGATATGCAGATGCTATTTTTTAGGACCAGTTAATAGATGCACTGAGTTTAGAAACTGTTTGCAGATGCTATTTTTAGGATCAATTAATAGAGCAAAATTTTAAGGAATTGTATATAAGGACAATTTTGGAACTTCACGGTCGGACCAAAAGATTGCGCTTTCAAACCAACTATTAATAAAGTTACACACGCACGCATATGTGTGTGTATATTTTTGGAAAATTGAGAAAAGGTCGAATTAATTCGTGGATTATGTCAACTGACGAATTCTTGGATATTTACATATTCAATTACCTCATCGCTACTGTTGCTCTTATATTGAAGACACAGGCTTAAAGGGTAAAACATGAGAAGTGTAATGCATCAGTTCAAGTGATTATGTAACATTCTAAACTGAGTATACGTTCTTAGTAAGCCCGATGTGATAACATAACCCGACAAAGTAAACCTATTTCCTGCCAACAAAACAATATTTTACGCAAATGTGTTTAGCTTATGTAAAATGTGTTATATATAACTTAATTCTTAATTAAACAAAACTGACATCCATATAAACACAGTTTTTAAATCTTAACAAGCAGAACAACATAATCCTAGCTTGTCTAAGGCAATTCGTCAGTCGTGGTTGGTTCAGATTAGTTTAACCAGGTATTTATGTTGTGGTCTAAGTTGACTGTGAAACAATCAGTATCACTGTTACAACCAAGTGTGTATATATAAACAACCTAATATCAGCTCGAAATTGAAGCAATTTTAGTATACAGTTAATATAAGGTTAACTCATGTACGTGGCCAAGGAAAATGGAGGTGACTGATTCAGTAATTGTTTCAATGGTGAATTTAACCTACTTATTTTGAGGTTTCAGGATTTATGCAGTGAAAATTGATAGGGTAAATATATGCCAAGGTAGTTAAGGCGCTAAGGCGCAAAAAAGCGCCAAGCTGGAGCCTAGGGCTTTTTTGCGCCTAGGGCTTTTTTGAGAGCCTTGAGCATGAGGCGGCGAGCAGTCTGAACGGCTCTTGAAGTTCGAACTAGGTTACGTATTTTAATTTGATCGATTTGATTTTGAGTTGGGGCTGTGCACGAATTTGTTTTTGAGCTGGTTGATTTAACTGGGTGCGGACAAATTGAAGGGAAGTTATGTGTTTGGGCTCATATTGGACCCAAAAAAAATCTCCAACAAAGCAGCCCAAGGCGCGCTTTTACAGCGCCTCAAAAGCCAACGCCTTGGGGCTTTTGGGGCTTTTCCGGCGCCTCGTGCATCCATGGCGCCTCAGAAGTCAAAAAAACTCCAGCTTGGAGTCTAGGGCTTTTTGGAGTCTAAGCGCGCCTAGGCAAGGGCTTTGATAACACTGAATTATATGCAAGGGCCAACTTGATTAAGAAATGTAAAAATATCAATTCGAATGTATGTTAATGTAATTTGATTTTGTAGCATTGTTGTAAACAATAATCACGCTGTCGAAAAGCAATAAATAAGTAAAATGTGCCATCAGCGTATTGCTATCACTAATTTTTGTTGACATTCAGGTGTACATGATACCAAATCATTTACCTACTGATAAAGTTATACATTAACATATTTAGGTCAAGCATAAGTAAAAATTTCATTAATTGCGTAGTAAATATTTATAAAATTCTTTATATCGATGATGAAAGATCAGTTGAACTGTAGAAATATGAAACAAATGCTAATGCATATCCCACGGTTATTAAGGTAATAACACTTGAATAAGAAGAAAAAACTTAAAACCAACGCAAGCTCAAAAGATGTGCATTCATGCATGCAACCGTTTGTATCTGGTAAAATTACCACAGTCTTAGGACAAACTTAGATCAACGAAATTGAACTACATAATTATGAAGGAATGGAGCTGGAAACTCGGAAACTATCAAAATCGACAACACGAAAGAACTCGGCAAATTTGACCAAAGTCGGGGCAACTAAAATCGATCAGTACCAAATGATATGATTTTTTTGAATTGCATGCCAGGTGTCGGGGGACTCCAACCATGGAAAAACTAGAGTTTTGGGGACATCGATCGGTATTGATCGATTTGAGTTTCTTAGGAATCGTACACTTCTTCGTGCTCGAGTTTTGGATTTGAAGATATTCGCTCGTTCAAACATGATATGACAATTTTTGTGATGGAATCCGTCCATAAATAGCAAGCCTCCATCAACTAGAGGGGGGCTTTTGCTTATCCTTATTCTTCCCTAGATTTAACTATTGTAATCCGAGAATTGATTGTAAATCGAGTATTGCAGAGAGAATAAATCAATAAAAACAACTGAGTGGACGCTTGTCCGAGATTTTGCCTAACTTTATAAAAAAATGGTCTCTTCTCTTTGATTTCTTTCCTTTTTACATTTGTTTAGTTCATTTTTTTTATTGATATTGGGGTGTTTGCCCGTTTTATGTGAAAACATTTTTGGTGTTTTCACTGAAAACAACTTGAGATATGATTTGTAAAATATGAAAAGACTTACTACAAGGAAATCCATTGCCGAAGCAAGGGGGTAGTTAGGAGTTATCCTCTAGTTCAAATTCATCTTCAATCTTCGTGACTAGAGAGAAGTTGGAGAGAATGATGACGAATATGCAAGCAAGGTTGTTGGCTCGACAAGAAGAGATGTTGAATGGATTCTTCCAACGGATGAACAGTTAGAACTCAAGACCATAGGAGAATAAAGAACATAAACGATGGAGCAGAAGCACATAGACTGGATGCAGAAACAAAACCAAATCAACCTTCTATACCCCAACCGATCGGCACCGATCGGTCCGGACCGGTTGGTACCGACCAATCTAGACATATGGGTGGTGTCGATCTGGATCTTGGGCAAAGAGGACTATGTCAGAGAGATGATTTCGAGTTCGAGCATGGGAACCAAAATTTGAATCCTAACTTACGACAACATGGAGAAGAACCAAAAGGTTCCCGCAGGAACATGGGCATAAGGAAGCTTTGGATCATAGGCATACCGAGCCTCAGAGATTTCAACTAAATCAAGAAGATAGAATAGCTGAGATGATAAAACAAGTGCTTTGAGGTGGAGCTCTAGATTAAAGTTTGGAGGAACTGGAACCCCTTCACCCTAAACATCCAATATGCTAGGAATCCATTAGACTTTAAGCTGTCTGCATTGGAACCGTATGATGTAAGGATTGTTCCTACAGTTCATTTGATGAGATGCATCCAACACATGAGAGTGTTGGGAGCTTCGGACGAAGTGATGGGACGATTCTTTCCGCCTTTTTTGATTGATTTGGCTGCTATGTGGTTTCACCAACTTAGTAACGGGTCCATCAGCACGTGAACCGAGTTAGTGGAGAGATTTATAAGGAAGTTCAAGGTTCATATTGTTCGACCAAGGAATGTGATTATGTTGTCAAAAGTGTAATAGAGAGAGAATGAACCTTTGCTAAGTTATTTGACCAGATTTAACGCAGCAACCACTGCAATTGTGAAACCAGACCCTTAGATATTTCTTATGGTGGTAGTTGTTGGAGTTGCTAATAAGGCAGAGTTTAAAAAGGCTTTAAAAAGGGATTAACCGGCATATTTTTACTATTAAGTATATTTGTGTTAGGAAGACGCGGAAACCGAGAATGGTGAAATTAATGTTGTGATTGATGGAGGATCATCCAAGGCAGAACCTATAAAGGATAGAAGAAAAAGGAACACTAATGATAGTTTCGAAGCTTCAAAACGTCCAAAGAGGAAACCGAAATTTGCCTCTTATACTAATTTGACTGAAACCATGGATATGATTTATCTTGATACCAGGAGCAAATTACCTACAGGAAATCTCCTAAAATAGAGCCCACAGATTCGGAAAGAAAGTCCGGAAAATACTGTCTGTTCCATGAGCTGGACATGTATGAGACAAACGAATGCAGACACTTAAGGGATTTGATGGAAGACATGTTCCGAGTAACCGACTGTAACAATATGTGATGAATCATATAACTATCGTGCAAACTGCAGTGGTGTAGCCAGAGCGACCACCAACTGTGGCAGTTCGCAGCTGAGGATCTGGGCCAGACATAGTTATTCCATGATCGGGGTGGATTGAAATTATGTTTATTTTTTGCATTTTGTTTTTGCCTTGAATAAACTATTTTGCTAGCGGGCTACTTACATATGCGCGCGACCTCGATCGATCCTATAGGCAGACTCTGAGCTAAATTCTGAGAGTAATCCTTATTGAACTATTTGCTTAGATTACCGCTTGATGCATCTTGATTTAACTCAATGAATGATCTATTAATCAATATTTAGCTATAAAATCATTTTGAATATGACATTTGATATTGACAATATTACGGGATACCAACAGAACTTGGTTATATCCCTTAAATCTAATATATAAACTGACGGGACATGATTTCCCCGACTGGAGAGACAGGACGATGAACCGTGAAATACAAGTCCCCTCGCTGGAGAGTGGGTGGATGAAGTTGTATAAGATGACGAGTCCTTTTGCCCGAGAGTGAGCGAATGGACTTGTCTTAGACTTTGAGCCCATTCGCCCGAGAGTGAGTGGATGAGCTCAATTAGATTTGCAATTATACAGGATAAAAATTTAACTTTAAGGCATGAGCGCCTTTTGATTTGAAACAACTTGAGTAAATGTTACTGCTTGTTTTGGTTCAGCTTACTTATAATAGAATGCTAGGGGATATTAGACGATTTATAAGTAATGCTTTAACGGGGGGCAATACATCAACACGGCGCTTTGATACTTGATATATGACTCTTGATGATGCTTTGATCTGATCAGGACTTGATTGTAGTGGGAAGTTGGGAGATACCAACCAATTTGTAAGCAATCCTCAGGTCATAATTGCATGATAACATGATATTTGATTTGATTTATTAATCTCAAGAGAACGTTGGATGATATTGATTAATGACTGATATTTGGGCAATGATTCGAGTTCTTGACCTTGATAGGTCTAGAGTCACCTTTGATTTACAGGTGTATTCGAGAGAATTAAGTGGTTCACCATGATTGGACTGGTGGAAGACCAAAAGATACAATGAATAATTTGCCAGCATCGATACGAGCTCTTGGTCAAAGCACGCTTTAGAGGTCAAGTGTTTATGACAAATTTACCAGAGTCTAGGAACAGACTTAGATCAGAGAAACTTGACTATAGAATGATGAAGGAATGGATCTGGAAGTTTGAAAACAATCAAGATTGACGATACGAAGAAACTCGACAAATTTGACCAAGACTGGGACAACTAAAATCAATCGATATCGAACGATATGATTTTCTTGGATTTGGGAGCCAAGGGGTTGGGGGACTCCAACCATGGAAAAGCTAGGGTTTAGGGGACAAAAATCGCAGTCAGTATCGATCGATTTGAGTTTCTTAGGAATTGTGCGCGTTGACTTGTTCTTCGTGTTGGAGTTTTGGATCTGAAAATATTCAATTGTTCAAACCTGATATGACAATTTTCGTGTTGGAATTCATCTATAAATAGGAAGCCTTCATCATTTTTTTTGTGGGGGTTGGGGGGGGGGGCGCTTTGGCTTTTCCTATCTAACTACTGTAATTCGAAAATTGATTGTAAATTAGGTATTCTGGAGAGAATAAATCAACAAAAACAACTAAGTGGACGTATGTCGTAGATTTTGCCGAACTACTATAAAAGGATTGTGTCTTTTCTCTTTGATTTCTTTCTTAATTCATTTTTTTTTATTGGTGCGTATGTCCATTTTACCTGCCGTTCAAACTTTAAAAAAAAAAACTCAATGTTTATTTATATCGTGCAGTTCCACTGCAACCATTGGATAATTTTATCCCAACTCGTGCATTTACTTGTGAAAAGGATATTTCCGATATTTTGAACTTTCCTTTTTTGATCGATAGAGATATCTAATTATCTTCATGTATCCAAAAATAAGTTGTAAATTATGAATCTGCAGATATGTTATTTTGGGAAACCATCGTGATGCATGGACGTTCGGAGCAGTTGACCCTAATAGTGGAACTGCTTCCTTATTAGAGGTAACTCTATATATTATACTTGAGCCAAAAGAAGGATTAAATGATTTTAGTAAATCATCACCATCTCGGTACGTGTTTCTGTTCTTTCAGACCCTTAGATAATAATATAATATTCACCCTCCATAATTCATCACAAGTAATTTATCAAATCAGATCCTTACACAGCATTTTTCTTTTTAACTTTCAGTATACTATTGTATACTGTGTTAAATAAATAAGGAATATGCTGGCCTGTGAAGTTGGGTGAACCTATGTATATTCTATGGTCATTGGTAATATTCGAAACACAACATTCTGAAATTTTTGAGTGAATATATATATAATTTTAAGGCAATCCACCCAATACATCTGCGTAGCAGGGAGTTTTATGTATCATTTCCGTCATTCTTAAAGGCACTGTCCATAATGTCTCTCTTAGACGGTTCAAAAACCAGTAGCCTTTTGCCTTAATCCATGGAACTTAGGAGATTTTTTATTTCTCAAAACATCACTTATCCCATCTTTTGGTATTATTGACAATACGGATGGGTAGCTCTAATGTTTCAAATACCGTATATTTTTACAGCTTCACAAAATTTTGGAGGGCATTTTTATTTTTTGATCCATCTCTCAATGTGACTGCAACCCTTTTAACGATCATTCTATTTTTCTTCTTTTGGTAGCAGATGACAGAAAAGGAGACCTGAATATGATTTTCAGAGGCCATGCTCAATTTTAATTTGACTTAATTTATAGCTTAGGATTGAATGCAATTTCTTTTAAGTAACTTGTTAGTTTAGCAAATTCTTGAATTTTTTGATTCGTAATACAATGGATACTAGATTATCACTTAGGCATATGACAAGTTTTGGTCTTGTCATGATTTTATGGGCTATGCATTCTCATTGAACTATGATTTTATTTCATAGATATTTCCAGAGCTGGATTTTATTTTTATTGACAAATTGCTTCACAAATGAAGTCAAATGAAAACTGGTTAATTTTCTTGTTTGCATGCCCTGTTAACTGTTAGAACATATTTCACTTTTAAGCGTAGCTTACTAATTAACTTTGCATATCAAATTTTCGTTGTGCAATGCAGCTTGCTGAAAGACTTGGAAAGTTGCAAAAGAGAGGATGGAAACCTAGAAGAACCATCATTTTATGTAATTGGGATGCTGAAGAGTATGGCTTAGTACGTCTCCCTCTCTCCCGAAATGCATGCACACATGCTCACACATATGCGCACACATACATGGTGCATTCTATTTTCATTGATGGCTAAAGAATTTCACAGGTAGGATCAACTGAGTGGGTTGAAGAAAACAGGGAAATGTTATATTCCAGGACTGTTGCTTATCTGAACGTAGATTCTGCAGTTTCTGGTCCTGGATTTCATGTAGGAGCAACCCCACAACTTGATAAACTGATTAATCAAGCAGCTAAACAGGTAAATAAAATTTCCTTTGCTTCAAGAAGTTTATGAAAATTTGTTCATTTTTATTCTGTCTACGATGAAGGTTCAAGATCCAGATAATTCGTCACAATCATTGTATGAATCATGGGCTTCAACTACAGGTTCTCCGCAAGTAAGTAATATTATATTATGTCATTGCTTTTATTTTTTGAAGGGTTATGTCAGTTATTTTTTTAAGCATATAGTTAAAACTAAGGTATTTACAACGTCTGTCTTAATTTGTTTATGAAGATTAGAAGATTAGGCGGAGCTGGGACTGATTTTGCAGCTTTCGTACAGCACATTGGAGTTCCTTCAGTTAACATGTTTTTTGGAGGAGGTATTATCAGCCTCATTTCTTTTTATCCATTCACATGATAATTGGACTACTTTTTTGTACGACTTTTAATATTCTAATTCAAAGATTAAAGCTGAGGGTTGTAAAATATTTCACAGGCTATCCCGTGTATCATTCTATGTATGATGATTTTGTTTGGATGCAAAAATTTGGGGACCCTTTGTTTCACAGGCATGTTGCAGGTACTCCCTAAATGCACCAGTACAATATATATCTTTTGAGTTTTTTTTTATAACATAGCAATGATTAAAGAGGCAACATATCTTGATAGCATATTTTCTGTGTAATTGGTGGGATTGGCATTGCGGCTGAGAGATATAATATCTCCCTACTCGCGGTGGTTTATGTATTTATACAACTTCAAATATTAACATCTCGAGGAAAGGGTAGTTCTTACTTCTTATATTAACCCATTATGGACAAAGTGTGGAGTTCTATGGCAATTCTACGTGTATGGAAATATTACAACTTATGATCATTGAATCTTTTTTTTTTCTTATATAGTTGCAAGCATTTGGGGACTGGTTGCATTAAAACTTGCAGATGACAAATTCCTGCCCTTTGACTATGTCGATTATGCTTCTGAGCTGCAGGTACCATTCATTCCTTTACATATTAACATACATACACATGCCAGGAATATTGAATGCCTCAGTTATCCTAATGCAAACTTAAAAAGTGTGAAGTTCATTTGTTAGTTGTATCTGTTTTCCACACAGAACATCACAAAATCATTAGAAGAAGAGGTTACAGGAATGCCTGTAAATTTCAGTCCTTTGTACAAGTCAATTACAGAGCTAAAGAAGGCAGCGACCAAAATAAATAACCAAATAAAGGTATGACTCTGGCCTTATGTTAAATTTGTAAGTTGCATTGCATGTTGTGTTTTATAATGTTACTTGGAATTTTGGTTCTTTAGACATTAGGTACAAACTCTTGGGATTCGAAGTTGATGAGAAGGGATACAATCAAAATTAGAGAGTTAAATGATAGGCTGATGATGGCTGAGCGTGCCTTTACTGATCGTGAGGGTCTCTTTGAACGACCATGGTACAAGCATTTGGTAAGCTTTACACACAATTTTTTATTTTTCAAACTTGCTGTCAGATATCATTTGTCAATTATTTTATGAAAAACTAGTAAATATACATCTTAACTCATCTTTCGACTTTCAGAGTTATTAACCTTCACACGTGGCCAGTTGACAGTCAGTATCAAAGTTTTGCTTTACATAATTCAATAACATAAATATTTATGCCATTACTAAGCATGACATGTTGCACATGATATAGATATATGCACCATCACAACACGATGACTATGGATCGAAATCATGCCCTGGTATAGATGATGCTATTGCTAAAGCTAAAAGCCTAAAAACATCTCAAGCATGGAAGTCTGTGCAACATGAAGTATGGAGAGTGGCTAGGGCTGTGACCCAAGCATCTTTAGTTCTCAATGGTGAATTAAAATAAAATGCATTCTGCATCTTGCCAAGGCTGGTCGGTCAGTGTCTCACAACTGCCTGATTTTGCCTATCTTTATATTATTTGTATACCGGATTCATATATTAGCGACAGGTGAGGGTGTTTTCTCGGTAAGTGTGTGTATGTCTATGCAAGGCACTCCCCAAATCATATTGTATTTGTATATCAATTTTATAAAGATTGACATTTTAAATGTCAAAGGACAATCACAACTCTTAATTTGATGATAGCCATTTTTAGATAATACGACGTACAAATTCTGAGTGTTGATATGAACTTTACATACCAAAACCTCTTTACACATTACTCAAACATCTGAACCCATAAATATGCCAAATCTTTTGCTTGCATCTGAATTTTCCTCATCAGATTCTTAGTGTTACCCACTATGTTGGTAAGGGTATGATCTAACAATGAGTTGCACCATGTCATTTTCAATGAACATTATAAGCAAATAAACAGCTGTAGTAATTGAGATTAGAACACCCATAAAAAGTTGTGCTATCACGTATCGTCAAGTTGTACATAAAATTTGTGCTATACAGAGCAAGAAGCATGACCATCTTTACTTGAAGCATACAACTTTATCTCAGTCATATATTCTTCCTTCTAACCTGAACCTGCAAGGTATGAATGAAATGAAAAACCTGTAAGGTTATTGTAAAAGAATATTGCATACTGTGTATCCATGTCATAACTTCATCAAATTTAAGTCAATACCCGGAGCCTGGGGAGAAATATGATACTCAGGTGAGATGATTGTTAGTTAGGACCAGAGCCGGCCCCAAGGCAAGGCAAGCAAGACTAATGCCTAGGGCAATACATCCTATTCCAATAGGGGCAACAATAGAGTGATGTAGCATGATGAAAACCCATTTTTTTGGTTATTTTAAAACAGTTTTTAGTTTAACATAGCACAGATATGGATATTTAAAATGTACTGCAATGTCTAGACTCTAGATCTTGCGGCTTATAATACTACGTACTATCAGTTATTTATTCAAAATATGTGTACTATTGATGTCCTTTGACACACTGGTAAGGGATTAAATTGAAATTTGCCTAGGACAACAAAAAGTTGTGGGTCGGCACTGGTTAGGAGTATCACTTTAATACAACAAACTCATCAAACCTCTTGCTGAATATTCCAAATTACTAAATTTAAATAACCATGTTTCAACATATTAACTCATCAATTCACCAAGCCAAAACATGTTAGGATGCTTTCTACGTTAAGCGAACGGAACATCCGAAATGAGTATTGTGAACAAGGCATGAACAGAAAAAGTTCAACAAAAAGGGAATGCACTTTTGTGCTACGAACGAGGGAATGATTATTTGTATGAGTATATTTATTTGTTTTTAATAGTTTTAGTACTTTTGAATAAATTTTAATAATGGATATTAAATTACAAACTACCAATAGAATGAAAAAAAAAAAGAATTGTACAGTACGAAAATAAATAACGGCATGTTTCATTCAAAGAAGATACATTTGAAGTTAACAATACATTAAAATTTTGCTTTAAATTGATAGTCCATCCAGTTTAATATACTCTAAGTTCAATCTCATTTTCCATTATGGAATGGATCAGCTTATAATTTGTATCCTTGTGCGCAAATATAGCAATATGCTCCCAACGTTTATGGTTGTTGAGCGACGATTGAATTTTGATACAATGTTCAAGTTCTTGTTTGAACATGTTGGAATTCTGATCGTCGCCTCTTAGAGCCAGGATCTCACCTGCCTTGACTGAGATGATGAACCGACATCAAATGTTCAATGAGGAGCGACGGTGGAACTAGCAATCAGGTCATTCGCAATCCATTAAAAATATTAGAGTAAAGTTGGGTGTTGAAGTGAACTAGAGGTGTTGTGCGAATGTTTTAAAAGCACCCGACTTTCTTTATTGCAGCAAACCAAACACCGCTTAGCGTTTGTAATAGATTGTTCCATAGAGACCGCTTTGTATTTTCTCGTTCGTTTATTGTATGATTGTCGGTGAAATTTTTTCCTAAGTGTTGGTTGACTCAAGCGCAACTTCATCGTACACTTTGCCAACTAAACCATGATAGGTATCTATAAGCAATCAGTAGATATCTATGAAAATCAAAGTTTGTTCAACATTTCAGTTGACAATGTTTTTGATGGTAGATCTGATGGAGCATCGATATTATGAAATTCAAAAAACAGGAAAATTAAATGTCATATAGAAGTGTTAAATAATCATAAATCATTGTTAAAGAGACTCTACTTTTGAATAAGAGGACACAAAAATTCAGTTAGACCCCATCGAAAAAAACAACAGATAAAGGGGTTGTTTATATAAGGCGAAAAACGAACTTTCACAATTGAACCGTTGGACGCGTCATGTCCTGACGGTTCAGTTTTCATCGATTTAGTTAAATAGTGCAATTGGCTTGATTGGCCAGTTTCAACTTAGACGCATTGAAAGCGTCCAAATAGAAATTGGCCAGTATTCGACAGCGAACACGCTTTTAATTTTTGGATGAAGTCGGTTATTGTCAAAGAATAGGTTGTTCTCTGCTTTCCATTGTGAAAGCTGCTGAATCACACCCCTGCAATTACATGAAAATGTCACTTCTTTTTTGTTTTTACTTGATATATAAAACTCCATAAATGATTTTTTTCTTTTTTAGCAGATGTATATACACACCTGCCCATCTATCTATTACTTAAGACTTAAAAACTGGACCAAGAACTGCTTGTTGTGAACTAACTTCATAAACACAACTATTTGTTGTTTTTACTTCTTCGACCTGCTACTCTATCTTCGGCCTTCGAACGCATGCTATTGTTGTTTAAGAGGATAGACCACCTAAATAGTTGTTGGTACTCCTGTTAAAGTCGTACGTAACAGTTTTGATAGAGTTAGGGATATGTCTTAGAGGCAATTATGCAATTGTTACATATATCCAACTCGACGATCAATCTTGTAAAAATTAAAAGGTGTTTTTTTTCCTATTATATACTTGATATAATGTGTTATATAATTAATTTAATTAAAAGTATATTTAATGGAAAATCCATAAATGGTATGTTTTGTGATAGTAGTTTCAAACTATTGTAGCCATGAGTAATTTATCACACTGAAATTAAACAAAATATTTTAAATATTCCTAACTAAGATGTATCAAGACTTGATATCGATGCATTCGTTAAGACTAGAGTACGTAACGCTCTTCAAATGTTGGACAACGTATTACTCATGACTGCTGGAGGCACCAAGAGGTTACGTACTAATAGTTATTGGATAATTACGAAATGATTAATTCGATAGTTTTCTGTTAGTTAATATAATTAAGGTCAAACAGAAAATATCAATGTGATAAAATTACACAGTTCTGTTGACTTGAGAATACTATTGATCTTCAATGTGGAAACTTCAATTTGATTATAGTTAAATAGTGACACGACATAAATCGAACGACTATAGTTGGGTCAAGTGTAAGTATTAGAAGTGAAACACTATTCAATAGAGGATTCGTCTCCTCAGTTATATGAGGTTAGTATCACAGTCAATTGAAGTCAATTCAAAATCAAAATCTCTAGTTAGCACAATTCGGTTAATCTTTATTAATAGTTGTAATACCTTTGGTGTCACACTTTTTTGGTATTAGCGTGAACTACCAAAAATGCCCTTCTACAGTATTAACAAATCTGAATATTCCTTAAAAGGATGATCTAACAGTTAAACTTGCTCCATATTAACAAATCTTAATATCCCCTAAAAAATATCCCTTAAAAATAGGATCTAACAGTTAAACTTCTTTACAAATTCAAAATGTCCATCTACACTTAAAAATAGGATTTAACAAATAAACATTTTTTCTTTAATTAACTACAAATTCGTTGTTTATTAATTAATAATACAAATAAAATTCAAACTAAAAAAAAAGATGTTGCAACTTAGAAATAAAATTTAAAATTAACTACACATTTTTTCAACGTAATAACATGAGTAAATATTTGTGCAAACAATTTCTTCTTGAACGTGCTAATCATATATAATCCGTAGAAAAATAATTTAATCGCGAGGCACATGCCATTATCACGCGCGAAACGCGTGCCCTAACGCTTAATAATAGTTATTATTGAACTAATGACTTTGTCTTTGGACTATATAGTTGAATATGGATGATATTAGAATTTTGACCATTACCAAATTTCATAAGTTCAAAGTGATGCTGTTTTGATGAAGATAAATGATGTAAATAATTGTCGCTGTCGGATAACGCTTAATAAAGCGAAATTGGATTTTACCGAAACAAATTAAGCGATAAATTTGGTCATAATGTCACATCACCTGCTAAGTGATGTGTAAACGTGAATATTTGAATTGTTCGATATTAATCGCTGACCAAACTTGTTGTTGACGTCAAAAATGGACCAACACCCAAGATTGAGTTGAAGGGAACCTGTAGATCTAGATCTAGCATATAGTGTTGAAAATAAAAGGAATAGAACATGGAGACGCAAGATTTTTATAGTGGTTCGGCAATCTCTGGTCTACGTCCGCTTTATAGTTTTATTGAGTTGTGTTTACAGAGAATTAGAGAGTACAAGTCACTAGTAAAAGGGCTTGACAGGTTCTATAACCTAGAACTGCCAAGAGTAGCTGCTTGGGTGACTATTGTGAGGGAGGTAGAAGATGAAGAAATGGCAGAGTCCGTGCTAGCAGAAAATTATATCCTTCTCTGGTTGCAGCAAGGTTTATATTTATAGAGAAACAGCTATATGGAGTTAGAAGACCTCTTGCAACGAAGTCCAGAAGGAAGCCCAAGGCCATATAAGTGATAAAGTGGGGGCCCAGAGGCCATAAATTCCTATCAGTACCGATAGGAATCGTATCGACACCGATAGGAATTAACTTGTGAAAAGTCAATTCTTGTAGTTCCTTCACTCTTCTATTCTCTTTTCGATGCTCTCCAAACTCTTTTCCATTGTCTTTGGATTAATTCTGATGATTCTCTTGTTAATACTTGAACTATCCTACTTTCTTTTCGTCAATCTTGAGAATTACTCGTTCAACCTCCGAGAAAAGCACTTGACCACAATAGGTTGAGGTTGTATATGAAGTATATGGGGTTATGAAGCCAAGAAGTAGAAGAAATTCGTATCAGCCCCGATAGGAATCGTATAGGCACCGATAGGAATACTTAGCTTCAATCTTAGTGATTTTTCTTGAGTGTGCTTTTCTACTACTTCTAAGTGTGTTTCCAAGTTCTCGAGTCGTTTCGTCTTTGTCTTGAACTTTTACTTCTTGTTGAATTTTGCTTAGTTAAAAACTCGGTTAACACTTGCCCTACAGAGTATGCTTTTGTTAAAAACAAAGTGTGCTCTGGATCGAGATAAGTTATGGGTTGAGACAAGCTTTGAATTGTTATCTCTTGAATTCCAGGTAATTGCTCATGTTTTTCTTCGAAGCGTGGCGTTCATTTGATAGATATTCCTTCAATTGTTTTACACAATTAGAATTCCACTCTTCGCATTAAGGACTAGATCTATGCTCCAAAGATCACTCCTAGCTTAGGATGAGCACACCTTCCTTTTGTTGTGCATATTAGGTGATTTCGAGGAAAGAAAAGCTTTCTGTACCGAGTGGAGGCTTTCGGTACCGAGACTTTTGATCTTCCTTGAGTTGTTATATAAGTAGGACTTAGCGACTTTTCCTTCCTTTACTTTTTCACTTCTCCACTGTTTTGCACGAGACCTTTCTACCAAGTCTTTCGAGCTTCCACTCCTTAAACTTCACCAACGCCGTCCCATCGCCTCCACTAGCTTCTTTGCTACCACCAACCATCCAAACTTCATCGCCGACCACCTAAGCGCCACTGTCTAAGTCATCTATGCCGCCTTGTCTTGATTTGCCGTTGAAAGCTTATGGTTGTAAGTTCAAGCTCTTCTCACCGATCAGAATCCTAAGTTGTCCAAGGTTAGCGATTATTAGATGGCGTGGCGATGGTGATGGTAGGGATGTTAACATCCCTTAATTTGGCGTTAGTTATTTAATTAATTAAGCTCCAAAAATGGAATTTGTGCAAACGATGGAATTTGACCGGGAAACTTGCACCATTGCGTTTGTGGCGAAATTTTGAGCAACTTTCATATTTGAAGTTTTGCGATCGAAGTCCAAACGAAGAAGTTACAGACGAAAAAATGAATTCGGAACGGAAATAAATAAATAAGAAAAATCAACATTTATAATTATTCACCCGGGCTCACAGGCCGACCGTTCACTGCGACTGATCGACATGTAGCGGTCGACCGGTGCATACAGGGTGGTCGACCGGTTGGGTAACCGCGGGTGCAATAACCCCAGGCCACAACGGCCGGGATTTAATATTTTAAATCGTACAGTTGAGGTTTATTCTTACGCCTATAAATTCAGGCCTAACCCTTCATTCTCTTCTTATATTTTTCTGGAGGCATTAGCGAAGCTCTACCATTTCTTCTTCTCACTTTCTTTGTAAATTATAAAGATAAGATATTTGTACTATATTCATACAAATTGGAGAAGAATAAAAATATAATAAAAAGGAGAAGAGAAGAGAACCAACCATATGCGTATTTGAGCTAATCTATCTATTTGTATCTATTTTCTCTCCCAATCCGAAATCTCTTCTCAGATCTATAATTCTAATGTATGTATATACCCTTTTATGCATATCTCTTAGATTAAAAAAGATTTAGTGATGAATCAAAGGTTCTACTTTAGATCTGGAGATTTGGATTACTTTTAAAAGGCGAGTGTAATATGAAAATTATCCCGTTGGTATTTATTTGATTTTTATGCCTAATTGGATAATTTTATATGAGTTGTAGGTAAAAAATTGAATATAATAATATGAATATAATAAATATTGCCTACCTATTCTTGTTTATGAATTGATTTAGAATTGTTTACAACTCGATCTGGAAATCTGTCCTAAAAGTATGAATTTAGAATATTGATTTGAATGAAATTTATTCTAGATCTGAAATATGTTGTATAATAATGTTATAAATTTGGATTATTACCCTAATCTTGTTGGAATGTAAACTTTTCTATGTTTGGAATTGTTGGAATTCAGATCTGTTTAATATTTGTAAATTAGTTTGATTTCTTTCCCTTTTAGAAAAATACAGCGTTTGATCTAACAATGAATATATGTAAATAGGAAGAGAAAGAGATGTGTAAAGTACGAATTCATTGTAGTTTACACTGTTTATTTCAGTAATAAAAAGAAATGATTATTCCTTGTAATTTCAAATAATGTAATCTTTTAAAGTTGTATCATTTGTTTTGGGCTAATTTATAGAAATTATAACGGATAATCTTTTTGGATACGATTCCAAGAATTAAACATGGAAAAGAATATTCTAATGAAGATATATAACTAGAATATATTTGGTAAAACTAGATATTTTTACGTAATTTACTACGCTTATAATAATTAAATAAAAAGCTAATAACGACGCTTGCACGTAATATTCGCGTTTAGGATAATTAACCAATGGGAAAGAAATTTAAAAGGTTATAACTCCAATAAATGAGGAATAAATGATAATAAATATGAGAGTTGCAATAATCTAATAGGGTTAATATATTAGTGAGACTGATAAAAATGAAATAGATATAAAAGGCTACTAATTTGAAATTAGTAATCATACATAAATGTCTTAGGAAATGTCTGTTAGCATTTTATAGACAAGTTGACATTTATGAGCCTTAAATGGGGGTTTATGGATAGATAAATATTTATGGTAAATCTTATTGCCTTAAATAAAAAGGGAATTAGTAAGCTAAGTCCAATGCCTACCTAAGATAATATAAGTAAAGACTTAGGATGGTTAATCGGACTTAATAGGCTAGTTATGCGAGGTCAGTATAGTCAATTGATAGAAGACCGCCCTTCACTTTAAGGCTACCAACAGTCGGGTGTACTTATTACCGATGTGAGATATTACTCATCCTAGGACCCGTGACGACGCGAGAGATCGGACCTGCTTTCTTAATTGGGAAGTATTAAATGTTTCAAATTTGGGATTAGGAGCGGTGAGAGATATCTCCATAGGGGTTCGCTTCTGGTTTGAGGTCTTAAGTGGCTGTAGGATCCGCCTCTCTCCTAAATGGAAGTATTAAGTAACCTAGTGAGATTCAAAATAAATAAGGATGTCTTTAAAAGTAATTACTTCAGTTTTGAGGTCTTAAGTGGGTGTAGGGCCTGCTTCCCTACCGAAAGAAGTAGCCTAATGAGATTCCATATTTATAGTTAAAGAGTGATAGTGGTTATCTCGGGGAGGGTTCAGGTTTGGGGTATTAAGTGACTGAACGGTTCGCCTCTTTCATAGAAAAGAAGTATTAAGTAGCCTAATGAGATTTCCAAGCAATGTCGGCTAGATAGTACCAGTGAGGAGTCTGCCTTAGGTTAGGTATTAAATGGCAAAGGCCTATCTAAGAATAAGTGTTAAATGGTCAAGGGTCTACCTAGTCCTTATTAATGAGGTACGAAGTGGCTTGGGTAAAGTCTCTCACATTGCTAAGGCCGTAATAATGACAATACCATTGAGGAGCATGACTTAGGAATAGGTCTTAGATGATGGGATTTGCCTTAATTAAGGTATTAAATAATCAGAGTCTGCCTATTTTCCAATAAAAGGTATTAAGCAGCTTGGGTACTGTTTATTACATAGCTACGGTTTTATCAGCGATAGATGCGGTATATCGTTGGACATTAAATGTCGAAAGCCTTAAATAGTGGTTAGAGGTCTTTGTAGCTTGGACCCACTGACCATCGACAATATTGTTAGGAAACTATCTTGGGAACAGGTCTTAAATGAAGAGGTCTACCTTGATTTAGGTCTTAAATGACGGGGTCTACCTTGATCGAGGTCTTAAATGGGAAAGTCTGCATATTTCTCTTTTAAAAGTATTATAGAAGCTCGCTTCATATTTAGAAGTATTAAGTGGCAAATGGGTTTGAAAGTATTGAATGGTTGATAAGGCTTCATCAGTATTTTGTACCTTGGGAAGGGGCATGAAAGCGATCGTGTGTGCAATGCAAGGTTAGATTAGAATTGCTAACCTTGATGGCCATAACTATTAAATGAAAACCAATTGTTATAAATTTATGTTATGGACAGTTTATATACTTTTCTAGTCACCAGAACGTTATTCTGACCCCTTCCTCATTATAACCCACATGATAGAATTTAGAGAAATAGGTTACTAGAGCTGGATGTGCTTTGTTGTTGGAGAAGTCTTCTTTCTTCATACTCGATGCTGATGTGACAATCTGCTACCCAAGGAAGACCATTAATTCCAAGGTAGTGGTCATAGTCAGTATTCTTATCCTATTATTGTTTCCGCTGTGAGTTTAGATTTTATATCAATCTCTGATAATGCTTATGCTTATTTGCAGGTACAAATCCAACGATCTGTGCTTTGATGGACTTGGGTTTCGATTTTTTTCAAAATTTAGGCCCATTAAGGTACGGGTTGTTACAGATGTGGCCAGTTGTAGTTGGAGGAACGGTCATACTGGATGATTCCTTCGCATCGCTTTTCCTTATTTTTGCACTTGCGGTGTTCCTGAAAAGAAAATCCGACCGTGTTGAATGCCAAGTTTTCCTGTTCAAAATGACTTGTCAACTACCACGTTCCATGGCCAGTGAAGGGACATCTACTCCTCCCGAAGCTGGGTCTTCTACGGCTCTAGCTTCGCTATCTATTCCTGTCAGACCTGGCCATTCCATTACACCAGAATCGAGAGGTTCTTTAATTCCAGTGAAGCCGATGGCAGACTAACCACGTCCTTTGAATGAACTCAGAGGCTTCAGAATATTAAATGATCCGCCGAAGCAAGTGCCAACAATTTTGACAAGTAGAATGCTTCAAAATATCCGTCATCAGGACAGAATCCTTGAAGATGACATGCTTCTTCCGTTAAGGCCCCATTTTGCACACCGCCCCCTCCCCCGGATATAAAACGTGCAATTGGTACATGTGCTTGGATGGTGTTGTCCTGCCTTTCAATGCCTTCCTCCGTACAGTTCTGCAAGAACTTGGACTGGTTCCGTTTCACCCAAATGGATATGCTCTTTTAAGCTCGCTCTATGTTCTTTTCATTAATTGGTTCAACCGAGCACCAACTGTCGACGAACTTACTTATATATTGCATTTCAAGAGAAGATGGGAGATCCTTTTCTTCATGATTATTAAAGCCTGATGCGGGTGCAAAGTTATCAAAAGGCTCCACAACAAACGCTCGGTGTTTAAAAATGAGTATTTCTACGTTCGATGCCTGTATGGCTTCAATCGACTCCGGTTATCCGGATGTAAGCATCCTTTACTTTACCTCCCTTACACTTGAATTCTTTTGATTCAAGTCCTCAACTTGTCGTTTATTTCTTTTCAAGCATTCCGGATCGAGAAGACCGTGAAGAGCACGAAGACATGCTTAAGGGCTTAAAAGAAGTTGGATTCCAACAACGTACCACCGCCTTCCTCATTACAAATGAGAATCTTCGATGCTGTGGCTTGCTGCCCCCCTTGATTAGATTGCTATTCCTAACTCCACTCCTTCAAGTAGTTCCGGAGTGCCAGCTTAAACCACCCGATGCACTCGCAGCTCCGATGAGACTCTACAAGGGAAGGCTGAAGGTCCTTCACGAGCGGTGCACGCAAAGGAAGAAGCTGCCATCGATGATGCCCCGGGAAGAGGGGGCGAAGGAGCTGGGTTATCTTCGATACATGAAGAGGATGAAAATGAGGGAGCTAGGATGAGAAAAGCAAACGAACTCATTGTAGAAGAGGAAGGCAAAGAAGCTGGGGATACCGATAGTGACTATCACGCTAGCGAAGAAGAGGGCGAATTATTCAGAGAAATGCCCCATATTAGTCATGATCTCCCAAGCTCGCCCCATTTGGAGCACAACGCTGTAGAAGCTTCTAACCGGTTGGCAATCAAGCCGTGTTACCCTCGTGAGAGGTTTCGCCTCAAACCTATTCCTTTGGCGACATCTTTGTCAGCTTAAGTGATATTGGCGAAACTATTTCACCGTCCAAGACATTCTGGACGAGGCATGCTCTAACTTCCTCTTCTCTCTCGAAATAAGTATAGATGAAGGTAGAGAAACTCCATCCTTACGTCCATGTGAACATGGTCCGTAAAGTACTTAAGGGGTCATTAGCGTCATACACTTCACTAGAAACATAAACACGCATCCCTGCATACACTTGTGCTTTGTGAAGTCATGATTCTTATACTATCTTTTCCTTTTTTAAGGTTCAATGGGTCGTGGTTATTACGAGAAGCTTTCCCGCTAAGCTAGCAAATACAGAGGTCAAATTCCTGATCCTAATCTGCCTCATCACTATGAGACTAATGAGGAGGGGCGGAGGAAGAAAGACAGTGAGGCTGCTGATGCTCACAAGGATGATAGGGAAAAAGACAGGGAAAGAGAGAAGGAGAGTAAGGAAAGGAAGGCCGAGGTCAAGCTGCCTCGTGACGCACCAAAACGTCATGAAGATTCCTCTGAGCGTCAGGGACCTCCTTCTACTGATGTTTTGCCGCATACATAGGCTCAAACATCTTCTGCACATCAAGTTCCAACTTCCCAAACTATTATTTCTACAGCTCCGCCTGCTTCTAAGGGCGTTTCCACTCCCGCATTCACTCTCCCGCCCAGTCCTCCATGCTTGCAAGCTACATTTCCACATCTCTTTTTACGTCGGGTGAACTTTGACTAGGATATTAAGGACGTCCCAAAAGAAGTTGCCTGAAAAACCTTCAGGCCGTCAAAGAAGACGTAGAGGCTGGGTATGAATGGAAGTGTTTACGCAAGGCTCTCTTTGACATGAATTGAATCAATTATACCAACATCCAATCCTTCAAGTCTAAGAGAGCGGGCTTCAAGCGAATGATTAAAGAACGTGAGGATGATTTGGTCAAGGTCACCGCAGAGACCTCGCACAAAAGCAAAAAGCCAGCACTAACAGCTTGATGGAAGAGTTAAAGCGCGCTTAAACTATTGCCAAGGTCATGATAAGGAATGAATTGAAAGTTTCTCTGGCCGAGAGTGCCGAGTTTAAAAATAAGCTGATGAGAGGGCCGAGGCATTTACCCAAAAAAATGAGATTATTCAGGCTCAGGATCAAACTATCTCAAACATGCTATAGAACTTAGTAGGCTTCGGGAGGAAAACCAAAAACTCAGCAAGGAGAAAATGAAAATCGTCGATGAGTTGGAGATGTTGTCCATCGAAAAAAAGCCAATGACTTTGAGCATGCAATTTCTATGCAAGAGCTCAAAGAGCTTCAGGAAGAGAAGGTCAAAACTAACGAAGAACTCAATGCCAATATGTTGTTCTTCTGTACCAACATGGTGATGAACAAGAATGTGAGATGACTAGGAAATGACTATTTTGAAATGCTTGTTGGTGTTTGGGAGGAAGTGTTGCACAGGTCTGCATAGGCCGAAGACTGTTGCTCTGAGGAGGAGCTAATGGATGTGTGCCTCGATGTCGAGGACATCGAATCTCTTTCTATTGGAAGGGCTCTCCTAGCTAAAGAAGCCATCGATACTGCTGCTACTGGTGCTGCCAAAGTTCTCGCTGACTCGAGCTCATTGGGTCAGCACGAAGCATCCACTTCAAAATCTAGAGAACCGACGACGATCATTCCTCCATCCAAGAGGGTTGGCTTCGAACCTTCCTGTGAGATTCCGACTTCAACGGAGACTACACTCCATGAGACACACATTCCTCCCGAGTGGTCCAGCCCGAGGAGCTTGGGATTGGAGAAGGCGAATTCATCATATCACACTGGGATTTTGCTACAGGTATCTCTCTTGTTTCTCCGTCTTCGAGAAGCTTCAGTTCTCGCGAGAATCCATCATTAAACTTTATCACTCTAGTTTGCCAACTTGTAGGTCAACCTCAATTGCCTTCTCCGCCTCCATCTACGCAAGGTTCAGGACCTGCTGCTATCTTTACTTTATCTACCTCCATCTCCACGGGACCGACTGTTACTACTCCTGTCTCCAGTTCTGGCCCAGGTCCTGACTCTGAGAAGATTGCCAACTCAGAGAGCATGGAGGATATTTCTGTATTCCAGGAGGTTGATGTGCTCATTACAGGTGCTTCTGACCCGGCTAAGCATGCAACTATGGCTGAAAGTTGAGGATGGATATGAATAAGATCACCGTAAAGAAGGAACCTGGACTTGACCCCAGCTCGCCTCGACAAAATCGATTAGCACCCAACAAAAAGTTCCTACAATAAAGATTCGGCTACCTAAAACAAAGCGTACCGAGACTTCAGCAAGCCAGTCCATGGAACCATATACCGCGACCAACGTGGAATCTACTCACTCGAAAGGCGAGACTCCTCCTAGCAGGGAGAGCTAAGGGAGGAAGAAGCTCTAGACCTATCCGAGTGACATTGATAAAGGCTGCCGGAGTGGAAAGAAGGGAAAGAATCAAAAGCGTGTGCTAGCTGAGCATTTGGTTTTTGTGTTGTTGTGGTGATTGAGTCTGTATTTTGTCTTTTCGCTTTCAACAGGTCGTGATTGTGCAGGTATGGTCCCTGCTGCCTGACTTGTACATAAAACATTACCAATAATGAAAGATTAGCTTTTCCTTTGTAATCTATCTTCCGTGTACTTTTCTGCATTTTATGTACTGTGCCTATTTATGTATGACTGACTATGTATATAATATGATTGCTTGTACAATAATTGCCTGTATTATATACTGTTGTTTTCGTGTAATATGCGTATTTACCGAAACTTTGTGCATGTAAATATTATTACTGCAATTTCCTTAGTATATTCTGTTAATTAGCTCTGTTTTTTGCTACCAAAATACTCTGTTTGGCACAATAGATCTGTGGTTTAGCCTACTCTATGGATATTTCTGTTCAGGCGTAGTCGAGTTCTTTTTGACCAAGTGTCGGTGTATGTTTCCCTATCCATATGGATGAATGTTAAGATCCGGGTATCTACGATAGGTTGGATATCCTTAGAAATTCGTTCGATTGCCCCCAGTCTGATTCACATGGTAGTCCCCATCTTCAGGAACTATTGACTCCACTGCTTGATTCCAAGCACTATATTTTTAGTGCCACCAATTCCTTGGCTATATTCAAAAAATTTCAAGTTGACATCATCAGCCAATGTCATTCTGGATGTATATATCGTAAAGATGCATCGTCGTAATTTTCTATCATAACAAATTCTTCCACGTTCAGTGTTGAGATCCTAGTTGTGTATCAGTTTTTATCAACGGAAACTAGTTCATAAGTAGCTCAATTCAGTGGATTTCTCCTTGTTGTTGCCTATCTCTAGGCATCGACTAATTTCTTTCATCATCGCTTGTCTCTGGTCGATGTCAAACTTTGAAGGGTTTGAGTCGATTTTCCTATCGACTTGGCAGCTTGGACCTTCTTGATGTTGCTAGATCAATACCGGTTCTCAAAAGGTACAGATCGATTTTCCCGTCGATTCGGGGGTTTTGGACCTTTCCAACGTTGCCAAAGCAAAAAAGGCAGGGGTCTATTAACCTAGCGGTTTTGGGCCTTTCCAACATTGCCGTAGCAACATTGGTTCTTAGAAAGGCAAATGTTGATTTTCACCATCAACCCGGTGGTTTTGTGCCTTTCCAACATTGCCGGAGCAACGCCTGTTCTCAGAAGGCAGGGGTCAATTTTCATCGTCGACCCGAAGGTTTTGTTTACAAGAACACGGTTCCATTGGTTCAGGAAGCCAATTTTATTGATGAATAAAAGAAATGGAAAGTCTTATCAATTTACAATGCCCTCGTGTTCCTGTATGACATATTTGCAAAAATACGAAATAAAGAGATCAAGCATAATAGTGCCACAGCAAATCGCTGTCCTAAGCACTTGGAATCAGAATTCCATCGATGGTTGCCAGCTAGAATGTTCCATCTCCATGCTTCTGATTGATCACATATGGTCCTTCCCAGTTCAGACCAAGCGCTCCCATGCTCGGGATAACTCGTTTCAGAACGAGGTCCCATATTTTGAAGGTGCGATTGTGGACTTTTGCGTTGATCATGCTACTCTCTTTTTGTGAGCAGCAACCCTTAGTTCAGCTTCTTCCCTCTTCTCATCGATTTGACTAAGGGACTCAAGCAGTAGCTGCTCATTTTCTCTCTGATCGAAGTGTCTTCTATGATGAGAAGGGACTTCCAGTTCCACTGGGTTCATAGCTTTTGAACCATATGCCAAGGGGAATGGCGAGTGCCTAGTTGTAGATTTTGCTTTGTCTTGTAAGCCCATAATGCGAGTAGAAGCTCATCAACCTAATTGCCTTTAGCTTTAGTCAGCCATTCCTTTATGGTGGATATAATGATTTTGTTCACTGCTTCTACTTGCACGTTTGACTGTGGATGCACTATCGCGGAGAAGCTCTTCTCGATTCAGTACCGCCTACAGAAATCTTTGAATTCGGCACTCTCGAATTGAGTCCTGTTGTTTGTGATAATCTTCTAAGGCATTCCAAACCTGTAAATAATATTTTTTTTCCAAAATTGATTACTTTTGTAGTAGTGATCATGTCAAGCGGTTCTGCTTTAGTCCATTTCGTAAAGTAATCGACTATAACGATAGCGTATTAGGCTTCTCCTTTTTCCATTGGTAGCACGTTGATAATGTCGATTCCCCATATCATGAATGGCCAGGGACTGACCATTTGCGTAAGTTCTGTCGAGGGGCCTCTCAAAATCTTCAAGAATTTATGGCATCTATACATCGCTTTGTATAATCAGCTTCATCCTTGTTCAGCGCCGGCCGGAAGTATCCGTAACGGAGTAGTTTCTTTCCCAACGTCTACCCTTCGGTGTGATCCTCGCAGCTGCCTTCGTGAATTTTCATTGGAATCTTCCTGGCTTCATCTTCGGTTACGCACCTAAGCAAGGGGAAGAGAATCCTCTTATGTATAACACTCCGTCCTACATTATGAATCAAGGAGCCTTTCGAAGCAGCTTCTTTCGTTCGTTCTTGTCTTTAGGGAGTATTCCCCTAAGTAGTCCTTTATTGGCATCATCCACGACTCTGCCTCCTCTATTATCTACAGAACCCAATCAACTTCCATTTGATCTATGCTAGGAGTAGTCAGTACTTCTACTGGAACCAAACCCATGAGCTGTGCTTCTTTGGAACTGGCTAGCTTAGCTAAGGAATCGACCTTCATATTCTCCTCTTTGAGAATATGAGACATCGTGTAGTGTGACGACCCACATTTCGAAAGGTTTAAATTGACAATAATCCACACATGTCCAACTTAAACAATTCGGAACGTAGATAATCAATGGGGTTTAAATAAGAAAAATAAGAAAAGAAGAAGAAACAAACAAAGAATTTCACAGCGGAACGATAAAAGATAATAATCACATAATTAGTTCATGAAGCTGTTTACTATACATTTGATTAAAATCTATACACATTTATCAGAGTTATGTATGTACATCAGGGATAAATAATCAATACAGCAGAATAACATGATGCAGGGAATAATAATAATAGAAATATACCAACTTCGTCTTCGTCCTCTAGAAACTGATCTTCAATGCACTGAAAAAACTCAGGACTGACCCGAGCGTAATGAAAAGACAAAACACTCGAGTCAGGACTAAAATACTCTTATGTAAGTCTAATCAATATCATGAAATATGAGTGCAATAACTTAAGAGATGTTACAGGATTTTCCATCTTCTAAGGATCCGTCAAACTATCTATATATAATAGTATACACTATAATAGATAATGTCTATCAGTAAAATAAATATCAAAATAGCATTAAGGCTTTATATTGATCCACCCTACCACATTTGTACAGTTCTAAACCAAAGTCGTAATGGGCTCGTATAGGGATAAGTATGACAAGGCACGTGAGGCAATGCCCAAGGTAGGATTCTAACAGTTTACCCTTTCTAGCTGGTCGTAACCCATCCGTGGCCGACCGCGACAATCAATCCAACCGACAAAAAGGTGCACCCATCGAATATGAAATCACAATAGTAATACGAGGGATCAACATCGCTAGAGGTAGCTAACCTCAATGGCCAGACATAGGCTCCTGTTTTAGTCATTTTAATTATGACACGAGTGTCAAAGCTATCCATCATCGTTCTTTTACTCCATTCTAGAAAACGTCGCCAATTCAACCACTACATTCTGGATATCATCCGCCGCGTACACAGTTGTTAAAGTGGTTCCAATATCGACAAAGAGTATGCCAATAAGAGGCCCCGGTCTCTTTAACAACCAATCGTCAATTTACACACCAGTTGGTTCTTTTACATTTCGAAAACAGTTCGTATTTGATATCAAAGTATCATATTCACTTCAAAATCATATTTTACTTCAAAATGTCAATTCAACTCGATATATCGATTTCACTTCGAAATTTGATTCGAATCACAATTTTGGTTATAATTCATTTTAACCCCATTCAATTTAAATCCGAGATTTAAATATAAGCATTCCACCCTTTTAACCAGTTTGAATTTTAGAAAATAGTTTTAAAATAATTAAATAGTTATAGTAGTTTAATAGAAAATAAATTGAGTATTAAAATGGTCTATATAGTAAAATAATTAGGATAATCAAAATAGTTTGAATATTTAAGAAAATAGATTTGAAATAGTTTATACTAAAATAATTTATTTAAAATAGTTTCAAAGTAACACCGATTCAATTCCAAATTTCCAATTCAAATCAATTCCAATTTCCATTTCGATTTAATCGATTCAATTCCGATTTCAAGTCGAATTCAATTTCAATTCCAAATTAAATTCAGTTCTAATTCCAAATTAATTTAAATTCCATTTCCAAATTAATTTAAATTCCAATTTCAATTTAATTTTAACTCCAAATTCCAAATTTAAACCATTTCGATTCATATCAATTTCCAAGTTCGATTTCCAAATGTCGATTCAAAACACTTAAATCAATTTTTTCTTCAATATCCAATTTAAAACCAAATCTTCAAATATAATTAGATTCCGAACTTAATTTTGAAATATCGTTTAAATCACTTTTACTTAGCAATATTCAAAATTCGAATAAAAGTCTAATCTTTTTAAAACAAATCAATTTCTGAAATTCACATCATATTCCGATTTTAACTTAAAAATCTCAACTTCGGTTTATTATACAATTCCCGTTTTAAATTTAAATTTTAAAATTCCGAGTTCCAATTCAAAAATAATTCAATTTCATAAATTCGATTTTTATTACTTAAAACCAAATCATTTAAATAATTTCAATCAAAATTTTAAAATCATTTAATTTAACTAATCCGGTGTCCGTATATAATTCTCTATTCTATGGCCAAGTGAATCAATTATTTCAATTTAATTACAGGGATGGATATATACCATTTCAATTCAAAATAAATGCCATAGGTATATATCATTTCAACATATTTCTTAATTTATTCGAAATAATTCAATTTACAATTTTATACACTGTAAACAACATACATGATAATGACAGGATATATTTAACATAAATAAACATACAAACGTCCAAAATATCAATCAAATTTCATCCATCAACATCCATCATCCATGTAGCCAATAATCATAATAAACAACCAATTACCGATAAATTTGGGATTCTACTAGCAGTTAAATTCTAATTCAAATTTAACTGTCAATTTAAATTTTATCGATTAATTCAGATGTCAATTAAATGTCAATTTATATTTATCAACAACCATCAATAAAATTCAAATTACTTCACGATATAATATTTTCCTATCATAAATTATAATAGTCAAACGTGAGCGTAAAACACTCACCTTTTCATTTGAATCTGAAAATATTTTCAGCTTCAAATAAATACCGAACTAGCTTCCTGACGTAGACGACGTCGATACGAACCTATGGCACCTCGTCTCATCCAAAACAGGTCTCGTATATAAAAGTTACGAATTTTATTAATATCGATATGGTTTAAAATAAAACTTACATAACAAATTTAAAGAAAAAACACAAAACACTACCTTCCTAAGCACGCTTCAGTCTCCCTTCCCCGTTCTCCTTCCCAGATCGCATGCAGACCCATTTTTTTTCCTTTCTAACGAAATCACGTCTCCACCGTGGCCCTACGACCACCGTAGCCATCGCCTATGCCTCGCGCGCCTCCTCCACTTCCGCGTCTCTCCGCCTCAGGAACGCGCGTGTTCTTGGTCGCGACAACAAACCCCTGAGCAATCACGTGCTCTGCCCTTCCCTTTGACCGTGCTTGAGGACAAAAACAGCCTCAATTTACCTTATCTACGCGCGCGCAATTATATATATATAAGATCGGCTCTCCCTTTTTTTAGATCAGTTTTTTTATTTATTTTGAACGAGAGATTCAAAAAGGAAGGGAAGATAGATGCGGGCTAGAGGTGTGGGGCGTGGGTTGAACGAGTAACACATATGAAAAGTTAATAATATATAAATAATATTAGAGAATATCAAGCCAACTCGCTCCCGAAAATTCCGAACTCCAACTGACGCGTGCCGCCTGGCGTTTAAAATGTTTTACCCCCATTCTGGACACAACGGAACTAGTCCCAAGGTCTAATTCAATCGTATGTGGAAGACAGCTTTCCAAAATTGAATTATTTTAATTAAATTCTAAAATTAAATTCTATGCGTTTCAAGCTCGCACGGCCAAACGACAATCGGTTTTATTATGTAGAACGTGCACATTCATACATATGTTTATACTATACGTATATCGTATTACATAATACAAATTATACAAATAAAACTTTACTTATAAATTTAAATAAAATATTGATTTTATTTAAAACAAAATTTAGAAATGTTCTAAATAAATTTAGACTTCGTAGGCCTAATAAGATCCAAAATGGAATAATTTTTTTTAAATTTACCCATTTATGCCATTGTGGGCTGGTCCAGTTCCAACAATGGTATCAGAGATAAATAGCCTATGTGGTGTAAATTAGTCATATTATGGCTAACTAATTAAGCTTACAACTCGGTTAGTATGGTGTCTAAGAAAGGTACATTGTAGGCTGGATTGTTGGGTAATCAAGTATCTTGCCATACCTGGTTACCGGCCTGGCCCGAATAGTTATGTGAGCCTAAAGGTTGCCCCTAATAGAAAATGCCAATTTGAATTGAACCTTGGACTAATTTCAAAATTGTTTTGAAAATAAAAATAAAAGTTTTAAATTAAATTTAAAATAAGAAAAATACTATAAATATTATAATATAGATTTTCATATTGTTTTGAAAATTAGAATAAAAAATTTAAATTTAAAAGTTAAATTTAAAATAAATACATATTATAAAAGTTATAATATAATTTTTCAAATTATTTGAAAATGTTATAAAATTAGAGTTGAAAGTATTATTTATTAATAAGATTAATAAAATAAATAAATTGATTAAATAAGTTAATTAACTAAATATATATACATGTATAATACAATATATGTTATGTTGTCTTGAATTATTTAAGGCAGTATGAGTATAAATATGTGTGTAAAAGAGTTTTTGAAATTATAAAATTTAATTAAAATTATTTAATTAAATAAATTAGTTAAAAAGTTAATTAATAAAGGAAAATACATATAAATAAGATATATGTGTATTAATATAAAGTTTATGGTGTGTGTGTATATATTTAATATAATATGTTATAATTGAATAAAATAAAATTAATTAAAATTTTAATTAATTAAATTAATTAATAATATTTAACTAATATAATGTTATACATAAAATATCATATAAGTTAAACAAAGTGTAAAAGAATATAATAATAAAAGTTATATAATGTGGATATATAAAATAAAGGTGGAACAGTAAGAAACACAATTAGACTTAAGGAATAAACACTTAAGTACGTATACCGTGATTTCTGATGTGTCATAAGAAATACATTATTTCATAAGTCGATATCACTCAAATAAATATATTGGAGATCGTGAATCCATAATATAAGTGTTGTCTTATACCCTATATATTAATAAATTACTTGCATACTCTCTGGTTGTTGAGCAAACTCAAGCTAGAGATGTTATGTGTAGTATTATTAATATATTGACTAGACGAGATAAGATAACTATATGTATTTGTTAAGCAAACTCAAGATACATATGCTATACTTAGGCCATCATGAAATGGTAGGTACGAGTGAATAATTTCTTTCGATTTGTTGACCAAACTCAAGGTTTGAAATGAGATTAGGACAAGAAGTCATAAGTTAGGAGTTGTATAAGATACAACCGATAATGAGTTATCCATCGTTTGAGGGGCTATGACTTATTGAGCAAACTCAAGGTCAGAATCCCAAGAAAAACGAGTCCTAATATCCACTAGTGAAGTCGAAAGATTTCTATGTTTCGTCTTAGGGTTTGGAGAAACATAAAAGACTAGCGAGAGCCTTATTAGAAAAATAAAATGGTAACATTTAACCTTTCCGATACTATAAAAACATATGCTATATAAAATTATAATAATCTACATTGATAAATTTATGCAATTAATATAATTAATAAATTTTTTATCAATTAAAATATATAAATGAACTAAATTAATGTTAACAAATAGAAATATAAATATACTTACCAATAAAATTAAAATTGATTCGATTTGATCGAATATGTGAGTATATTGGAAAAGTTCTAAATGTACCTAAGAATGAATAAAGATTCAATCTCAATAGTCACTCCTCCCTGTGATACATAATGATATAACAACAAGGAGTAATCAAACTTTGTTTAACAAAATATGATTTAAGAGTGGTACATAAGGTTAAAATTAATTTCATCAAAAGAATAGTTTACAAAATAATACATGATAAAGGTTTATAAGAAACCCAACATATCCTATACTAAGGAGTTGGCAGGTTGTGTGAGTTGAAAGACTACACATAATAATTGTACGTTAGGAATCTTATGTCAATCGCCTCAAAAGAATTTTGAAAACGATCGTCGTTGGATGACTAACTTATGTTTTGAACGTAAGTATCATAAAATAAAACCAAATCAGTTTTATATATAAGGAAATTAATAAAATGTTTATGAATACCTATTCCGTTGTACTGGGAAACAACTATTGTCAAGAAATACCCACTTCATAGGGAATGAATTTCTTCGAGAAATTATTGGTAGTAAAATGGATTTGGATATGATCCAAAGTATGTAGGATGAAATGAAATTAACCTAACCTAAACAAACACATCGCATTAGAGTGTCTAATAAGTATTCTCACACATTGAAGAGAAACTACAAGTTTCTTATCAATGTCGAAAATTGATAATCCTCGGTTGTCAATTAAGCCATCAAGAGTATCGACTCTACTATATGGTATGATGCACAAATTCAAAAAGAATTCAAAGACGTTATCAATTATGATTTTGGTAGTTGTATCCAAAGGGATATGATCCATCAGCCATGAATGAGTCTTCAAGGGCAAGACTAATCCATTAGGAATATAATGAGCAACGTTAGTAAGAATAACATCGCAAATTTCAATTGTTGAAATTGGCGTAATATATTTGTTATTCGATAGGCTCAAGTTAATTTGGATTTGCTCAAAAAATTATTGCATAGTATGACTTTGCGTTTGGTACGTATATGTTGAAATGGAACATTCTAAATAATGATGTTGAATATACTGTTTGCACATAACAACTAAAGTTCTTGAAGTTAGTGTAAGCAATATTCAGTTTGTAGATTTTAAGATATGATCCGAGAAATGATACGAAAGTATCATTTTATAAGCATCGGAATTGAATATGTATTTTGACAGAAATATTGAATAGTTTGATTTTCATTCAAAATGCAGAGGAAGCGTGAATCCATAAGAAAGAATTACTAAAAGGAATGTAGATATTTATAGACTATAAGTAAACAACATATTGCTGATTGTTAATGTAACGACCCAGAATTTTCAATAATTTGAAATTGGAATATTTAATTAATTTTAAATATTTAAAAGTTAATTTTATAGATTTAATAACTTGAATTTCAAATATAGCAATTTATTGGATAATTTAGTTGTTGAAAATTAATAATTGAAATTGTTTCAAATATAGAAATTTATTTGATCTCCACGGTATATTCATTTGTGCATTTCGGAGTCCGATATGCGGCGAAATATGCAAAACGGTTAGTTGTATCGGTACCCGTTTTGAGACTTTTGGTTGCCCTATGGCCATTCAATTGTCCATCGGTTGAAAATCAACAGTCATTTTCTTTTAATATTCCATAATTATCATGCCTAGCCTTTGCTATTCACTGGTTGCTTTATATATTTTAGTTCGTTGCTTTGTCTCCTTTCTCTTCGTTCTGATATTTGCACATAAAATATATAATATATATAAATTATACGTATAGCCGAGTAATGTTTGCATTTGTTTCTGGACCTGCTACTCTTCTTCTTTATTTTTGCCGTGACCCAAGCTTTTCTAACCGAAGCTTCCACCGCATCGTCTCTCTCTGTTCCAAGCCGAAACCCATGCCTTATCTCCTCCGCATGCAAACCAACACCACACGTCAGCAGATCCGTACAACAGCACCTTCAAGCCTAGCTTCCACAGTCCCTCTCCCATCCCACGTGCTCCACCCATCTCCATGACCAGACTCATCCCCTGCCCATCTCCTCATGAAATCAGTTCGCCTCCTTCATATGCTCCACCCTCTCCATCCCATCTTTCCCGACCAACTTCCCTCTTTACGACCACTCAACACCTCTCCCTTGCAACGCCTCTATTCCATTACCTCCATAGCTATTTTTACCTCAGCAACGACCCACCTGGCAGCAGCTTCTGCCATTGCTCCTACTACAGCAGACCCGAACTCATTGCCCCATAGACCCGAGCACCCATTAGTCAACCCCACAACCGCCAGCCTTATTTCCTACCACCTTTTGCCTCTGCACAAACCAAACTCTATCGCCACGTGCTGCCTGTGCTCACCATCCTGTCATGCGTTGCACCACCCCACTCGAACTGGTCGAGCACCATGCAGCCTCCTCTGGTTTTATAATATATGATATTTTATGTTTATGTTATGGTTAATGTCTTGAAAAGTATATATATAATATGTTTATTTATGTTAATGTTAATTTTAAAAATGTATTTGAAGAAATTTTGAAAGAAATGTATGGATTTCATAGATATTGATTTTTAAAAAATATAATATATTGAGATTTTATTCTAAATTTGAGTTTTAAATTGAATATTGGTTCTATAAAGATTTTTTTTAATATGAGGGTAATTTTAAGATTTTTAAAATTTATATATCTATTGTTTTCATCGATCTTGAGTCCACCTTGCTGTGCTTTGGGATTTGTCGTTTGGATTGATTGATTGTCGAGTTCGTGATTCAATTCGTAGCTTGTTGTGTTGTCAAATTTCTCTAGCCTCGAAAGGTGAGCGATCACTCACGATTAACATTCTTATATTTAGTAAATTTAATCCACATGAAACGACGATTGAAATATGTTGTTAAAATTGAATTTGTTAGTAATTAAATCGTTTAAATATGATATGATATTATTTGCATTTGTTCACCTATTATAATTGACATTATTGACGCCAATAACATGTTAGCATGTGTATATCATATTTAATTTAACAATTTTGTTCATATTTGCCATTGACATGCTATGTTATTTTATTTGTTCTCCCTATGGGTTGAATTGATACATACCCGAACGATATTATAGATTAGGGAAAAATCATTATGGGTTGAAATGATAAATCCAAACGATTTTATTCAATTTGAAATTTTGGGATTACGGGTTGAAATGATATATACGTGTAAATTTAAATTATTGCGGGTTGAAATGATAAATATCTGTATCATTTGACCATATGATAGAAAACTATATACGGACACCGTTGGTCTATTTTTAATTGATTTCCAGAGTTTTGAAATATAAATATGTGATTTAAATAAATATTGGGTTTTAAAATATAATATAAAGATTTTATTTTAATGTGTAAAATTTAGATTTTAAAATTATATGTTTTGGGAATTTTAAATTTATAGGTTAAGTTTTAAAATGTAAATTATAAAATTTTACTTATAACTTTATTATTTTAAAATATATAAAATAAGATTTAAAATAGATTTAATAATAATAAGTTTTAATTTAATAATAATTAATATAATAAAATTTAATAAGAATTTAATTTAACTAATATATATAATATGTTATAAATGTTTATTTACAAATTATATTAATATTTTAAAATAGATTTTGTACTAACTCTAATAAAATTAAGGTTGGAATGATAAATTGAGTTGACTTATAATCAAGTTGATCTAAGAATTTAAATAAGTATTGATTCTGAAACCTATTGATTTTGAGATTTTAAGGATATGATTTTATAACTTAATAACTGGATTTTGGATAAAGGTGATTTAATGAATATTTCAAATTTAAATAAAATTAAAGTTGAATTTTGAAATATAAATGAAATTCATCAAATTGAATTATTGTAAATTGTTTGAATATTTAAACCTTGAAACCTATTGAATAGGAAGTGGTTTAAAATTTGTAGTTCAAACCTGGATTAAAACTGATATAAATTACAATGGTTTAACGAGAATTGGAATTGAACCTTTAACCTTTCAATTGAAATTGGTGAACTGATATTGATTTAAAATTGAATTTGGAACTAAAGTCAATTTGATTGATTTGTGAAATTGGAAGAAACAATTCTAATTTGAAACTATTTTCGATATAAACTATTTTTAATTTATAAACTCTTTTTAATATATAAACTATTTTAATTTATAACCTATTTTTAAATATATAAACTATTTTTTATTTATAACTATTTCAATATATATAAACTATTTTCAATATTTAACTGTTTAAGTTGGAGCTGTTATGATTTAGATTTAGTAAATTTAAATGCGAATATTTCGATATGATGGTTTAAACTATTTTGTGGTTATGATTTTGAAAATTATTTATAATTTAAAGTGAATAAAGATTTCGAAAGTGAATATGATTTTGAAGGTGAATATGATTTCGAAAGTGATGTGATTTTGAAATTAATATGATATTTTAATATGAAGTATGAACTGTTTAAATTAAAACGACTGCGGTGTGAAATAAGCGTTTGGTTGTTAAAGAGCCCGGGATCGGATATTGTCATACTCTCTACCAATATGGAAAACCACTTTAACAACTATGTACGTGGTGGAGATTCCAGAATGTAGTAGGATGGTTTGGCGACGTCTATATGAGGTATGAACGCAGCCCTGACTCCCGCGAGTCAGCTTGATGTGGCTAAAACAGGAGTTATACCAGGCCAAGTGAGGTCGCACCTCCGATCGAGCATGATTCTTCGATACCATTCTATTACTTTGTGATTTGATTGAGTGCACCTTTGATTTAGGAGTGTGTCCCGAGGTGGGCGGTAGTAGCTGCTATGGTTACCACCAGTCCGGGAGTGCAAATGGTAGAATCCTACCCTGGCATTGCCTCTCGTGCCTTGTCACATGCCTTAGAACTCCCACTACGAGTTTGTTTTGTACCGTACCTATAGAGTGCCCTTTGATAGCCCTCTAGTTTACGGAGGAATTACGGTAATAGACTACGGGAATATATAAAATGTGTTACGGGGGATATGGGTAACGCCTTAACGCTATTTTAATATTTTACTTTACTGTAGATATTATCTATGTAGCGTATTGTACTATGTATGTTGATAGTTTCACAGAACCTTAAAGGATGGGAATCCCAAACATCCTTTAAGTTATTTGCATTTCACTTGACATTTCACTTGAGTTAATTTACTTTCATAAGAATGTTAATCCTGACTCGAGTGTTTTGTGTTTTGTTTTATGCTCGGGTCAGACTGAGTGTCACAGCATTTGAGACTCACCTTTGGAGCTTGGAGCTTTGCTTGAAGATCTATCTTATATCTATTCAGCTTTCAGTTATTTCAGTTGTTTCCATTTTATGTTCAGACTTGTCATTTGCTTGTATTGAGACTTCTATGTATTAGATTTCTATTGTGTTAGACTCTGATGTTCTGTAGTAGCTTCATGAACTACTATTTATCTATTCCACTGCTTATTGTTATATTACTTTGTGTATGTGATTCTGTGATTGATTTATTTACTATATATGCTAAGTTTTGTCAAATATAAATTAAAAATCTGTTGTTTTGAGCAATTCAAGTCTGACATGAATGGATGATTGTCGATTTGAATGGTTTGAAATGCCAGGTCGTTACAAGGTGGCTTGGATTTTTAGGAGGGCGACCTAAGGTTTACAATTTTGCTCGATTGGAGAGGAATTGGTGGTTTTGGAGTTTGTTTTTGGGATTATCGATGGAAACGGATGTCATGGCCGCGTTTTGGCAAGGCACAGTGGTCAGGGGAGAGATGCGACATGTGTACGGTTGCCATGGATTGCTGGATGTCGCGATCTGACTTGGGGGCGCGGGCGACACGTGAAGAGGATGGGCGCGTTGAGTTCAAGGAGAGGAAGCGTTTGGTAATGTCAGATTTGGGGTTAGGTGGCCGGAGCGTGGTGTCAGCAGGTGATGTGCACAAGCATGGGCACGTATTAGTAGATGACGGAAGAAATGGAATTGTGGAAGAAGAGGGTATATTTGTAAATTTGGTTAAAAAATTGTAATTAGTTTAGGAATTTTTCATTTAAAATCTTTTAACTTAAAAATTGCATAACTCTCTCATACGAGGTCCGATCGAGACGAAACCTTTTGCATTGTGCTCATATCGATGGGTGCTTCGCGATGGAACTAGTTTGGATGAATTTGGAGACTGTGGAAATTTGGTCTAAAATTGAACGTCGTTCGATGTTAGTTCCAAACCGAAACGCCTCAGCGACAACAGGAAATTTTGGCTAGTTAACCTCACCTTTTTGGATAACTAGTATGATATATAGTTGATAGAAATTGTTGAATGATTGTTCGGATGAATTATTATATATATTAATTGGTTTGGATATATTCCCGCCCTTAGAGCGGATGAGACCCTATTACGTTCCCGTGTAAGAGCGGATGATCCTTGTATACGAATCCCATCTCGAAGTGGTTGATTTATAGTTTTATGATTATATGATGTCTGTAATGCAGGCGGACTGGTTGGAGGGATCCAACATGATTCCTCGCACTGTTGATTTTATAATCATATATATGTTAATATATGATGTGATGGATGCCATATTTGTTGATATGAATTTGTTGTGCTTATTTAGTGCTATCTTAGAACTGAGCCATATTTTTAGTATTTTAAATACTATAAAATAGTGATTTTGAATTGAAATTATTTTCAAGTGTTTTCGGAGAAGTATATGTTTGAATAATTTTTAAATTATTAAAAAGAAATGAACTTGTATTTAAACAAATACAAAGTATGAGTTTTAAAGTTATAAAAATATGGTTTTGATGAAATATTTTTATATGGAGATTTTTGAGTATTTTATAAAAAGGATTATAATTGGAATTTATAAATATTTTTATAAAGGGATTTTTATAAATAATATAGTTTATAAAATATGGGTTATAAATGGACTTTTATAAATATATCAGATTTATAAAGAAATGGATATAAAAATGGATTTTTAATAGTAAATGAGTTTTTATAAAAGAGTGATTTATAGATAGAAATTTATAAAAGAAGTGATTTTATAAAATAGAAGTTTTATTAAATAGAAAGGAGACTTATAAACATAGTTTATAAATTTGGAAATGATTTAGGTTGAGATATAAAATATGGATTTTTATTTAATGGAATGTTGAAAGAAATATTTTGATGAAGTTAATGGTTTCGAAAAGTAATTTATCGTTTTAAAGTAATATTTTAGGAAATAATAATTCCAATGAAATTTAATGGTTTTGAAAAATGTTTTAAAATAAGATATGTATCGAAAACATATATTTCAACATTTATTGTTGTTGATTTCGGGGAAGCAAGGAAGACACGTAATTAATTAAATTTATTGTTGTTGATTTATTGTTTTAAAATAAGATATGTATCGAAAAATTTATTGTTGTTGATTTCGAAAATAATTTCCAAAAGGAAATGTCTTATGTAGTATATGGGATTATATATACATATAATTAATTAAATCCCTATACTAAATGGTTTAGGTTGTCGTAAAGATGTTTTACGCAATATTCGTTTTGACCCAAATAAAGTGCGTTTTGAAGAATACTTTCCTCAAGATTTGTATATATGTATATACTTATTTTCAGTTTATGTATAGGGAGATACTTTCTAAGTGTTGAAAATGTAATGATATGTGAATATGCTTATACTGTTGATATAAGTATATGAAAATGTTTTCCAGTATCGAAAGATTGAAATGGTTTTGTGAATGTATCTGTTTTAAAGATAAATTGAAGTAAATATTTGGAAAGTGATTTAATTAATAAAAGATTAATTAAATGGGCCTAGTGATTGCCTAGTGCTAGATATTGTTTGTTGCTTTGATAATTAAATAACCGACTATCAAATTTGGCCACTTTATCGTTGTTGGTCCGGAGAGACCGGGGTCGGATTTATCCGAGAACCACTTCGGACCAATGTATGCGTTCGAAAATGCAGATTTTGATGACGATTGTTGAAGACGGAGATCTTCATGATATAGGGGTGCTTGCCACTAGACCCTCGAGGAAATTACCATATCATATACGTATGGTGGCAGTAGTGCTCTGTCATGAAAATCTTCGATGCAAGGACTACTCGCTACAAATTTTAGGGGTAATGCCCGACAGGATGTGGTAGGAGAGTTTCTTCGGCTTGTCCTATTTCTGGACAACTTGTATGGACGAATGTCTTACATTGCATTTCTAAGGACCACGTACATTGGTTTTTACAAACGTATACCTGTTGGTGGTGTATGAAGTAACTCACTTACACTTAACACCCCTCTTTGAGACGTACGAGCTTAGAGGTTGTACTTTTATGAAAATCAATTAGTGTATTGTTGGGAACGACAATGTGGCATTCAAAGTGGGATTTTTTCTGTGAAAGGTAAAACGTTACCTTAAGCTTCGCATCTCGGGAATGACAAAAATAGGGTAGACGCGGTAGGGCTAAGTGGGTCACTCCCATTAGGATATGGTCATCACCTTTCTAGATATATTTATTCCCGCTAGGATGTCAGGTCTTAAATTAATGTTGTGTATGCTTGTGGCCATGGATAGGTCGGGAACAACCAGGGTGATGGGATATTCGGTGTTATCTATGGTAAAGGTAGGCCGGTCCTGTGTTGGTAGAGGTTGGAGTCCCAGGTGCATCTTTCTAGGGATGTACTGTTGGAAGTTAGTCCCTTACCTTGTCATTGTATGGAATCCATTGTCAAGTACGAGCCTTTACAGTTTTAGTTGTAAACCTATTATGCTAGAATTTAATAATGTAACAATTTCGGCTATTATCAATATTATTTGTATACTAGACACGAGTATAATATCAAATGATTTGATGTGAAATGTTTTGGTTATTGTAAGGGAAAACCCGTCCATGTTTATGTATGGGTGTGGTCTTACGAGATTCCTTTGTTTTGATAAATGAAAGTTTTTGTAACTTTAAAATTCAGTTGAGATGTGTTTTCTCACGCTGGTTTACCAGAATGATCCGGGCGTTCTTCCCTTTCAATGCTCGGGTCAGACCGAGTATATTTACAGATTCAGTTTTGATGCTTTGGAGCTTCAGCAGACGAGCTGGAGGACTTCTAGTCGTATTCGCGTGTATGTTTATTTTTCCACTGCATCGTCATTTAAACTATTAGCATTTGTAACGACAAGTCATTATAACTGTCCAGGCTGATGATTAGTTATTGAGCGTTGTACTCTGATGGATGTAGGTATATTATAGTTTCTGTTTTGTAAAGATCATTGATACTATATTATATGATATTCCGCTGTGATTGTGAGATTTTGTGATTGTTTTGGTTTCTCTTCTTCTTCTCTTTTCTTCTTCTTCCTTCTTTCTTTTCCCTAACAATCGGGTTTTCTGGCATTTGATTGCTCGGCATGTAATACAATGGACGTATTAGTTTCGATTTTCGAGGGTCGAAAATCCAATTCGTTGCATTTGGTATCAGAGCTGAAGTTTAAGTGAGAACCTTGGCTTTGGTGGGGTAATCATTAGAGATACGGTCAGTAGCACCCTAGAATGAGTTTGAGTGTGTATATATATATGAGCACGTAATTGTTGGTGATATAAAAATGTTTTATATTGTGTTGGCTGATCTATTAAGTGGCTTATGGATTCTGGTCAATACGAGTAATTAATGTTATTGATAGGGATCTCTAAACACTTGAACAGAGCAGTTCGACATGGTATTGTTTTGAAATGGTGAAAAGAAATAATTATACCTTGATTATTTTTATATATAAAGGAATAATTTTTCAGAAAATTATTATGGTAAATATGGTGTGCTTGGTTGTTAAGAAATGATAATGTTATACTATTATCATTTTTGTTTATTGTTTCTGATCGAATAAAAGTTGATTTTATAATGTAAGGAAGATTAACAATTGACAATTGATTTTATATAACCAAATGAAATTATATCGATACGATGTATGTATGTGATTTATGAACTGAAAGGAAATGGAATTTCTAAAGTATATTATAAATATGTTTTGTGAGTAAAAAGAATTTAAAAGCTTGGAATTTGGGAATTTAATTTTCGAGAGTTTGGAAATGATTTTTCAAAAGTTTTGGCAATTAATAATAGTATTATATGAAAAAATATTTTTGAATGGAAATATTTTTAAGGGTTTTAAAAGAAATAAAAGCAGTAAACTCACTTCGGTCGCAGGAAAATAATTTCGATAATGACTGCGGCATTATCGACGTTCATTTTTAGGTTTCCAAGAGAGGAATTGCTACCATTGGAGTATGGTTCTGGTAAAACTAGTTCTGATTTTAAAAATTCAAAAGAATGATTTGATATACCAAGGGGATTTTGTATATATACGATTTCAAAAATGATTTGAAATAAATAAGAACAAGAAGTATAAACTCTGGAAATTTTCATTGAGTAATTAATGAAAAATATAGGAAAATAAGTTTTATAACTTATAAATTTTGAGGATGAGTAAGTTGAAACAATGTTTTAAATTGTTGAATATCAATTTTAAGGAAAGTAAATTTGAAATTGAGTTTTGGAATGAAATTTAACTTAAGATAAGTTGAACAAATTGAATTTTGAAAAGAAATTAGCCTGAGTTAGGCTAAACGAAATGATTTTGGAAATAAAATTGATTTAGATTTGAAATGGGTTAATGATTGAACTAATTAAGTAAATTAGTGAATTAGATATGGTTTTGGAATGTGGTCAATAAAATTGAATATTGAAGTGGAAAAATGAATTGGGATAAGTGGAATTGAAATTGATTTAAAATGTATATGAACTTAAGTTGTTAGTTGAAAATAAACATGAGAGTTGTATAAAATGTTTATAAAATTTAAGTAAAATTTTATGAAATGATCCATAAATGAATTTAGTATGAAGTGAAATGTTGTGAAATATAAAATTTGAGGGAATAAGTCTTAAGTGACGTTAGTATTGAAAAAATGTGCTAAGAGATAAATGAATGTGGGTAAGGCAATGCGGATAATTAAATATAGATCAAGTAAATATTGAAAATTGAAATTACAAATTAATATGATTATAAGCTGTATGTTTGGATATCATTGGTAAATAAGATGCAGGTATATAAAAGCAAGAGCTAATTTGATGCCCTTGGTTTCATAAGAAAAATTGGATTGCCCAACTAATGGCTAGGTCGACCTACCATGTGCAAAGGTCAACCCAGAGGTCGACCCGAATTGTGTTTTGGACGTTAAATCGCCCAGATGCAAATATGACGTGTTTTTCAATTTCTGTTGCATCTCGTGCGTCCGTGCTTCCATCTGACGGTTCCCATCGAGCCAATGACGTGGTTGCGCTAGATTTAATCTTCAAATCCAATGGTCTGAGATCCACAAGTGACACTATAAATAAGACCCTAGGCCTAGCTATTTTTCTCATTCGGATTTTCTCCATCTGGGTTCATTGCATAAGGCTGGACCCTAAAAGGCATATTTTTCCGAGGAGAAGATCTTTTTAATAAAAATATTTTATACGCTATAAGTGGATCTGGGAAGGCTAAGGACCACACCTGAGCATTTAAGTAATTATTTTAGATTTTTAAGTAACTTAAAATAATATGGTTTTCAATAGTTGTAGTTTTTCTACAATTTTGAGACCGCTTTTATACAAGTTGTTTACAGTTAATTTTTAATGTTCTTTTCAGTCTATTTTATTTAGCTATTTTATTCATTTATTTACAGTTATTTACTGTCATTTACAGTTATTTGTATTTTATTTACATCCGCTTTGTGTTAGATTCAACCTGTAAATTGGCAACATTCCCTTTCAGACTAGGACTGATGGTCTCACAACACACTTAGGTGAGGCTGGGCAGAACCCTTTAAGACTAGGAGTGATGGTCTCACAACATAAGAGGTGAGGCTGGGCACGCTTATGCTGTTTAGGGTAAGAGGGAGCAACAGATAGTGCGAGCCTAACGGTGGTCGTGCGTGTGGCCTCGGTGCGGGAAGATAAGTTGCTATTGAGTTCCAGAGCGCTAGTAGGCGTCTTTTTGCTATGGGACCCACGTTGGGGACTAGCTCACAGTGGCACAACAAAGATAGAAGGCCGATCAAATGGTAGAATTAGGAATTCAGCCTAATTAAAGTAGGATTAGGAATTCATCCTAATAAAAGCAGTAATCTAAGACAAGTGCAAACAATCGAAATTATCAAAGCAAGCAGCATTTTATTCCAGTTTTATCTTATCCTTTATTTTCTTTTTATACTAAAACTGTTGATAAGTCTATTATCTTTTTTTTGCTTAAAAAAACTAGTAGTTACTTCCACTCACCAGACTTTTTGTCTAACCCACTCCTCTATTTTCCCCGTTTTCACCTCCATAGGCCAGTAGAGGCAGGGATAGTAGATTTTAGACTCTTGGTGATTTCAGCTGCGAAGATTTTTCTTCATGTATTCTACTTCTTCTTTTTCAATTCTTATTTCATTTTGACGTACTGGTACTTTTCTTTGAGAGGGATAGTTATTTTATGTACTCTGATGTTATGACTGAGACAATGTTTTTCACTAGACATGGATACTTGGTATTTTGAGACATATGTGGTTTTATGAAGTATTTATGAAGTTTGACTTTTATATAAGTTAATGTTTTAAATGTTTCTGTAGTTTTATTTATTTTTTCTTATGAATCTTAGTCTCTGTAAAGTTTTTAGTTATACCTATAACGCACCATATCCTTTAGTGTGTCCTTTTGGATATACTAAGGGGTGTGGGGTGTTTCACTTGGTATCAGAGCCTAAGGTTACAGGATGCCTAAAACTTTTTTTAAAAATAAAATATTTTTCCAAAAGCAACCTATTTTTTAAAGTAGCATATCTTCAAACTAGAAGTATTTTTCAAAAAGAAACTCTTATTATAGAAATAGTTTTTCAAGTATAAAAGAGATTTTTATAAAAATCCCCTCAAAGTCCAGTTCAACCTTCTTTTGATCCTTCGAGCATAAATTCTCTTTTCTTTGCATAGTACGGTTGACTGGTTCCGTAGAGCTACGGTACCAGAGGTGCAAGGGAAAATGCCCAATATAGCACTGGTAAGTGGAGATCCCTTTAATCCGCCTACAGCAGCCAATTTTTCTAAGCTATGCAAGAACTTTGCTAGTCTAGGAGGTAGAACGTTTTCTGGCACAGAGGATTTCGAGGAGGTACAAGCTAGGTTAAAGGACACGGAGTGAATGTTTGGGCTGTTAGGATTGGAGGATCAAAAAATAGTTCAGCCAACATCTTGGTAGCTGAAGGGAGAGCTTAAAGACGTTCCTAAGTCAAAAAGCTCTAAGAAGCCGTGGTGGGAGAGTAAGAAGGAAAAGGACAAGAGGAAAGAAGGAGGACCTTAGAAGCGGATCAAGAAAAGCGGGAAATGCAATAGCTGTGGACTGGTTGGTCATTACGCAAGGGACTATAAGAATATGATGATAAAGGGAAGGTGTTACAGTTGTGGATAGCTTGGTCACCTTAGTAGAGCTTGTTCTCAGAGAACAGGGCAGGGAGCAAGCGCACCTACAATGCAAGTACAGGCTTTGGATGCAGCACCTTCTAGCAGTGGACCAGATAGAGGTAGGAAAGTCTCTGTAGTAGGTTTGATCTCTATTTTTGATTTTCCCATTCGGACTCATTTCGATTCTGTAGCATCACACTCTTTCATTTCGAGTCTTTTAGTTGATTGTTTGCACTTAGATATCTCCTTAGTTGTAGACTCCATAGTTATTTCAAACCCCACAGGAGGATCGGCATATTTATCTATGATTTATAGGGGTTTGAAAAATTTTATCCTAGGCATAGAGTTTGACTGTGACGCCTATGTACTGGGATTATCGGGGTATGGGATGTTTTTGGGATGAATTGGATATCCAATTATGGAGCGATATTGGACTATGAGAGAAGAGTCGTTAGACTAGAGACATGCAGTAGTAGGACTCTCGAGGTTTCTGGCAACCCACAAGGATCAGTCATGTTGAGCTTCCTTTATTCCCTTGATTCATCACTAGGAGAGCTAAATTCTGTTAGAGTCGCTAGAGATTTCCCAGACATTTTTGAGGAGGTTAGGGGACTACCCTCCCTAAGAGAGAGATCGACTTTAGGATCTATCTTAATGACAATGCTAAACCGGTGGCATTGCCCTTGAGACATATGGCACCTAAGGAGAGGAAGGAGTTAAGTAAGTAGATTGGTGAGCTATTGGAGAAAGGCTCCATCAGACGAAGCATATCTGAGTGGGGAGCGCCAGTCGTCTTGGCTACAAAGGAAGATGGTTCCCTTCAACTTTGCGTAGACTATAGAGAGTTGAATAAGCACACTAAAAAGAACCGTTACCCACTTCCTAGGATAGAAGATCTTTTCGATCAGTTAGTTAGCTCTTCAGTATTTTCTCAGCTTGATTTAGCCACTGGAATTCATCAGTTTAGAATCGTTGGAAATAGCATTGATAAGACAGCATTTAGGACACCCAATGGATTCTTTGAGTGGTTGATTATGCCATTTGGGCTAACCAATGCCCCAGCATATTTTGTAGATTTGATGAGCTGTGTTTTTTTCGAGATGTCCTAAATAAGTTCATAGTAGAGTTAGTGGATGACATTTTGGTGTTTTCCAAGAGTATGGAAGAGCATGCTATTCATATAGAGGAGGTTCTTCATACATTTCACGTTCATCAGTTGAAGGCAAAGTGGCAATTTTGGCATAAGGAAGTGCGTTCTTGGGGCATAGAGAAGGTCTACACATGGTAGGAGTTTGAGAAACGGTTTTGTACATTTATGTTCGGACTATGGAAATCCAAAGAGAGGAAAATATTAGAGATGTACTATAGATTCAGTGGAAAAGAAGAAAGCCCATATGTAGGTAATTGCAAAAATTATAATTGTTTCGGATAAGTGGATTTAACGGTAGTGCCTTGGTATAAATATAAGCATAAAAGAAAAATATGAACAAAAAACTTTAGTAAGGAAATGAGATTACCAAAGTTTAGGAAGGGTATTCCTAGAGTAGTAAGAAGAAAATCCACTTTATGTCTAGCCCAATAAAATGAAATTGTTAAAATTGAAAAGTTGAAAATTTTAATTGTTAACATTTATTTTTGGGTTTTTGAAAAAAAATGGTATGAAATTTTAATTAGTTTTTATATGATGTAAAGTTTGTTAAAAGTGAAATTCTTTTTGAAGAATTATAGAGCATATATATATAGCTCGCTAGTTTCTTTGTAAGTAAACAAAGAATTTAAAAACCTAGAGTATATTAAGTATCGAAAATATAGGTTACAACATTTATTGTTGTAATAAACGTTTTCGTGGAAAAAGTAAAGGGAGCAAAGACTATAACACTATTGTTATAATAGGTGACTCCCAAAGGAAATGTTTTTACATAGTATATGAGATTTATTAGTATTTTAATTAAATCCATAGATTAGTATTTTTTTGGTTGTAGTAACGATGTTTTACACAACATCTGTTTTGACCCAAATAAAAATGTGCTTTGAAAATAATTTCTAAGTATAGAAATAAAGTTTTTTGTAAGTACACTTATTATTTAAATAAGTATGAGGAAATGTTTTCTATAAAACAGTTTTGAAAATGGGTTTTTCTAAAAAGAAAAGTGTAAGTTAAATATTAGAAATTAATAAATTTCATAGAAATTGACTATTGTAAGAGAATATAGATTAAACATACTTCAATCTATTGGAACGAAATGAATAATGATAAAAATTTCTATGAAACCAAATTATAAATAAAGATGTTTTGTGCAAGTTATAAAGAATACATGAAAGAGATGTACAAGGTATGGGAAGCACCATATTTTGTATAGCCTATTTCAAAAAATATAAAATAAGTTCCTTGTAAATTCACATAAACATGAAGTCCTCTTTTAAAGGATTCATAGAAGGTTTTAGCGTTAATAGTTTCTTAAGAAAGTAGTTCCAATATATTAAGGTATAAAACCATTAGATGTAATAAGGAGTGTAATAATTAGAGACAGAGTTGATTATGAGAGATATTATAGAGGGCCTCTGTAGAAAGTCCCGATTTGTAGTTAGGAACTCCTCCAAGGTTAGGTAATTGGAAAGTTAAGGGGTTTTAATAAAATATTTGTTCTTATCTACTCCAGTTTTTGCAAAATTGAAAATCTATGAAAAGAAGATGTTTTGAAAACATGTGAGGACATTTTAATGATATCTTAGAGAAAAATGGTTTGGTGAAAAAGTAAATAAGTTTTTGGAAGCGAAAAACTTAGTAACAATTAAATTTAAAAATCCAAATTTTTATGGGAAGCTGTAAAGGTCTTTAAAAGAAAAAGAGGAATAAGTTTTGTACTTAGAATTTGTAAGTTTTTCCCCCTAGGTTTGGAGAATGATGTAAATTCAAAAAGCTGTAAGGATGCAACTCTAGAAAGATAAATGTTAAGTAACTAAGTACCTTTGAATTTAATAGAAAATTGAAAATAGCACTTTTAAAGGCATTTTTTTTGGGATTTGATGTTTTAAAAATTTAGAAACTTTAGTTTTTGAGATGAGATAATAAATAACAAACCAAACTTTTAAATGTGGAGTAGATGGGAATCATTTCCTAGGTGTGACGAAAAAAGTGTAAGGCGAGGTAGGAGATAGCGGTAATTACTTTTAGAAGTAACAATAGATGTTTCCGTAAAGTGTATAATACACAAGTGAGAACCTAGGAGTGTTGCCTCATGTGTGTAGACTATATAAAAATAGTAAGGTGATATTAGTAACATAGTAAGACGCACATGGTTGAGGATGTGTATTCTTGATTTTGGAGGAACTTGGAAGGAGTATCTTCCTTTAGTGGAATTCGCGTATAATAATAGTTTTCAAGCTAGCATTGGAATGACATCTTTTGAAGCTCTTTATGGGAGACCTGCAAGTCGCCTTCGTGTTGGTTAGAGTCTACAGAGAGATTGCTACTTGGTCCCGACATGGTTAAAGAGACTTCGAGAAGATTGATTTGATTTGATTAGGAGATAATAAGTACCTCTTATCCACATCTCTATGATAATAAATTTTGAATTTCCTATTTCCATCTTTAGTTTTGAATAGGTAGGTTCTTTCCTTTATTATCCTTTGGGATGGTAGATTCTAGGATTTAACCTATGGATGGTAGGATTTGATGTAAACATGTTATTTGAACATGTTATGTATGATGGATACTAGTGGTTGCAAGTGGTTGCTAGTGGATGCTAATGGACGCATATACTTACACTAGGCACTATTATCTCTTAGGGATCAACCTAACTAGGACACTGGAGTATATGCATATGGATGTGTGCTTATTTGCATTTTTATTTTTACTTTATTCCATGGTTGCTATAAATGGATGATTATCATATGATTGTTGCATTTGGATGATGATTGTAGCATGCATACAGAACTATCAGTTATCACTAGGAAACTTGCATTCATTTGGATAAATAGCACGGACATGATGGCATAAAAGGAGGTCGACTGAATCAGTAGACTGCCTAATCTTTTGCCTTAGTTAGAGACATTAACACTACACTATTTGCATACATATCATAAACTATATTAGAAAAGCTTAAGGACAATGGATGTAATGGGTGATGGTTGAGTAGTTGGTTGTAGAATTTGGATGAAAACATTTATTTCATTCTTCTATCCTTGGAGATTTCGGGGACGAAATCCCTTAAGGAGGGGAGAATGTAACAACTTGAAATTTAAGCTATAGTATTTAATTAACGAATTAATTAAATAATAAAATAACTTTGTGAAATTATCAGAATTGAGCCATGGGAGTTGCACCATTGTGTGATGATTTTCTTGTCAATTTCCATATATAGGTTGTCAAAATCCGATTTAATATGAAGAAGATACGCTAGAAACAAGAATTGACCAAAACGAAGAAAAAAATGTAAATGGGCCAGGTCGACACAGAATGAAGCCAGGTCGACCCTAGGGTCGACCCTCACATTACTAAGGTCGACCCTCACTTTTTCTAGGTTGACCCGCCCCATTTCTTTGACGTGGATTCGTCCAGGTTAATAGATGACGTGTTTTTCCAATTCTAATCGATCATGTGCATTCATGCTTCCATCCGACGGTTCCCATCAAGCCTATGACGTGGTTGCAACGGATTTAATCTCCAAATCCAACGGTCTGAGATCCACAAGTGACACTATAAATAAGACCCTAGGCCTAGCTATTTTTCTCATTCAGATTTTCTCCGTCTGGGTTCATTGCCTGAGGCTGGACCCTAAAAGGAATATTTTTCCGAGGAGAAGATCTTTTTAATTAAAATATTTTACACACTTCAAGTGGATCTGGGAAGGCCAAAGGAAAGAGCTAAGGACCACAGGTGAGTGTTTAAGTAATTATTTTAGATTTTTAAGTAATTTAAAATAATAGGGTTTTCAACAGTTGTAGTTTTTCTACAATTTTGAGACTACTTTTATACAAGTTGTTTACAGTTAATTTTTAATGTTCTTTTCAGTCTATTTTATTTAGCTATTTTCATTTATTTACAGTTATTTTTATTTTATTTACATCCGTTTTGCGTTAGATTTCAGTCTATAAATTTTAGTTCTTTTTATTCCTTTTACGCGAATAAATTAATAAAAAGCAGATAATTCGCTAATATGGACTAAAATTTAAGAACATTAAAATTACAGAAAATTGGACGTAAATAAGTAGAACTGTAATAAAAGAATATAGAATGAAATAGACAAATTTGACATTTGCAAGCAAGTTATAACTAGTAGATTATAACTAGAATGACAAGATAAAAGAGAAATTATAACATAGGTTATAATTAAATAGAAAGAACAGAAAGAGACTTATTTTAAAGACTTACACTAAGTTAATAAGCAAATATAGCAGAGATAATAGAAGAGGCTTATTTAAAAGACTTAGAGTAAGTTAATAAGCAAATAGAACAAAATGAATAGAAGAGGCTTATTTAAAAGACTTATATTATGTTAATAAGCAAAGATATAAGTAGGGCCCATAACCAATAGCATTCCTTTTCAGACTAGGACTGATGGTCTCACAATTGGTGAGGTTGGGCATGACCCTTTCAGAGTAGGACTGATGGTCTCACAATAGGTGAGGATGGGCATAACTCTTTCAGACTAGGATTGATGGTCTCACAATAGGTTAGGTGAGGTTGGAACACACTTATGATAACTAAGTAACTAAGGGGCCAATAGATAGAAGCTCAAATCAGGTGATTTGAGCAAGGGGCGCAACTAGATTTTGTTTGGTAGGACCCGAATTGACAACATTCCCTTTCAAACTAGGACTGATGGTCTCACAACACACTTAGGTGAGGCTGGATAGGACCCTTTCAGACTAGGACTGATGGTCTCACAATGGAGGAGGTGAGGCTGGGCACGCTTATGCTGTTTAGGGTAAGAGGAAGCAACAAATAGTGCGAGCCTAACGGTGGTTGTGCGTGCGGCCTCGGTGCACGGATATAAGTCGTTATTGAGTTCCAGAGCGGTAGCAGGTGTCGTTTTATTGTGGGACCCACGTTGGGGGCTAGCTTACAGTGGCACAACAGAGATAGAAGGTCGATCAAAGGGTAGAATTAGGAATTAAGCTTAATTAAAGTAGGATTAGGAATTCAGCCTAATCAAAGCAGTAATCTAAGACAAGTGCAAACAATCGAAATAATCAAAGTAAGTAGCGTTTTATTCCAGCTTTATCTTTTCCTTTATTTCCTTCTTATACTAGAACTGCTGCTAAGTCTATTATCTTTATCTTGCTTAAAAATACTAGTAATTACTTCCACTCACCATACTTTTAGTTTGACCCACTCCTCTATTTTTCTCTCCCACCCATAGGCCAGTAGAGGCAGGGACAGTAGATTTCGGACTCTTAGAGATTTCAGCTGCGGAGATTTTTCTTCATGTATTCTACTTCTTCTTTTTCAATTTTTATTTCGTTTTGATGTACTGGTACTTTTCTTTGAGAGGGATAATAATTTTATGTACGCTGATGTTATGACTGAAAAAATATTTCCACTAGACATGGATATTTGGTATTTTGAGACATATTTGGTTTTATGAAGTATTTATGAAGTTTGACTTTTAAATAAGTTAATGTTTTAAATGTTTTCGCTGTTTTATTTATTTTGCCTTGTGAATCTTAGTCTCTGTAAGTTTTTAGCTATACCTATAACGCACTATATTCTTTAGTGTGCCCTTTTTGGGTATATTAAGGGGTGTGGGGTGTTTCATTTAGTTTCAGAGCCTAAGGTAACAGGATTACTAAAAATTTGTTTTAAAAGTAAAGAATTTTTCAAAATAACTTGTTTTAAAAATAAAGTATTTTTCCAAAAGTAACCTATTTTTAAAAGTAGCATATCTTTAAACAAGAAGTATTTTTCAGAAAGAAACTCTTATTATAGAAATAGTTTTTCAAGTATAAAAGAGAGTTTTTGTAAAAATCCCCTCAAAGACCAGTTCAACCTTCTTTCGATTCCTTCGAGCCTAAATTCTCTTTTCTTTGCATAATACGGCTGACTGGTTCCGTAGAGCTACGGTACCAGAAGTACAAAGGCAATCACCCAATATAGCACCAGTAGGTGGAGATCCCATTAATCCACCTGCAGCAGCCAAATTTTCTAAGCTATGCAAGGACTTCGCTAGTCTAGGAGGCAAAATGTTTTTTGGCATAGAGGATTTCGAGGAGGCACAAGCTAGGTTGAAGGACCCAGAGCTAATGTTTGGGCTATTAGGATTGGAGGATCGACATAGATTTCAACCTACATCTTGGCAGCTGAAGAGAGAGCTTAAAGAGGTTCCTAAGTCAAAAAGCTCTAAGAAGCCATGGTGGAAGAGCAACAAGGATAAGAAGAAAGGAGGAGGACCTCAAAAACAGATCAAGAAAAGCAAGAAATGCAATAACTGTGGTCAGATTGGTCATTACGCAAGAGACTGCAAGAAGGAAACAATGAAGGGAAAGTGTTATAATTATAGGCAGCTCGGTCACCTTAGTAGATTTTGTCCTCAGAGGACGGGGCAGACATCGGATGCATCTACAGCACAGAATCAGGCTTTGGATGCAGCACCTTCCAGCAGCGGACCAGATAGAGGCAGGAAAGTCACCGTAGAAGGTTTGATTTTTATTTCTGATTTTCCCATTCGGACTCTTTTCGATTCCAGAGCATCACACTCTTTCATTTCGAGTTCTTTGGTTGATTGTTTGCACTTAGATATCTCCTTAGTACTAGACCCCATAGTTGTTTCAAACCCTATAGGAGGATCGACACATTTATCTATGGTTTATAGGGGCTTGAAAATTTTTATCCTAGGCGTAGAGTTTGACTGTGACGCCTATGTATTAGGATTTTCGGGGTATGGGATGATTTTGGGGATGGATTGGCTATCCACTTATGGAGCGATATTGGACTGCGAGAGGAGAGTCGTTAGACTAGAGACATGCAGCGGTAGGACTCTCGAGGTTTCTTGCGACCCACAGGGGTCGGTCATGTTGAGCTTCCTTTATTCCCTCGACTCATCATCAGTAGAGTTAGATTCAGTTCCAGTCGTTAGAGATTTCCCAAACATCTTTGAGGAGGTTAGGGAGCTACCCCCTAAGAGAGAGATCGACTTTAGGATCTATCTTATTGACAATGCTAAGCCAGTGGCATTGCCCGTGAGACATATGGCTCCTAGAGAGTGGAAGGAGTTAAGAAAGCAGATTGGTGAGCTATTAGAGAAAGGCTTCATTAGAAGGAGCATATCTGAGTGGGGAGCGCTAGTCGTCTTCGCTACGAAGACGGATAGTCTCTTCGGCTTTGCGTAGACTATAGAGAGTTGAATAAGCTCATGAAGAAAAACCGTTACCCCTTTCTTAGGATAGACGATCTTTTCGATCAGCTAGTTGGCTCTTCAGTATTTTCTCAGGTGGATTTGGCTACCAAATTTCATCAGCTTAGATTCGCTGACGATAACATCGATAAGATGGTATTTTAGATACCGAATAGATTCTTTGAATGGTTGGTTGTGCCTTTTGGGCTAATCAATGCTCTAGCCTATTTTGTTGATTTGATGAGCCGCGTTTTTCGAGATGTCCTAAATAAGTTTGTAGTAGTATTTGTGGATGACATTTTGGTGTTTTCCAAGAGTATAGAGGAGCATGATGTTCATCTAGAGGAGGTTCTTCGTGCACTTCGCGTTCATCAATTGAAGGCTAAATTCTCGAAGTGTCACTTTTGGCGAGAGGAGGTACGTTTCTTGGGGCATGTAGTCTCAAAAGAGGGTTTGGCTGTAGATCCCGCTAAAGTTGTAGCAGTGCAAGATTGGAAGGCCCTCAAGAACGCTACCGAAGTTAGAAGCTTCCTAGGTTTAGTTGGCTATTATAGAAAGTTTATTAGAGACTTCGCTAAGATTTCAGCACTGCTTACTCGCCTTACTAAGAAGAATGCGACATTCGTGTGGGACGTAGACTATGAGGATTCCTTCACGAGGCCGAAGAAGGCCCTTACTAGTGCACCAGTATTAGTTCTACTCGATGGAGCTAAGCCTTTTATAGTATACACTGATGCATGTAAGACGGGTCTAGGAGCAGTGTTGATGCAAGAAGGGAGGGTAGTATGTTATGGGAGTAGACAGTTAAGGACGCATGAGAAGAACTACCCTACCCATGATTTAGAGTTAGGTGCTATTGTTTTTGCACTTAAGTCGTGGAGGATTTACTTTCTAGGAGAAAGGTTCGAGCTTTTCACTGACCATAAGTCATTGAAGTACATATTCTCGTAGAAGGATTTAAACTTGAGGCAGCAGCGTTGGATGGAGTTTTTGGCATCATATGACTTTGAGATAACTTATACCCCTGCCAAGGGAAATGTAATTGCGGATGCGTTGAGTAGGAAGAGAGAAACCCTTAGTCCAATGTTCATAGAGTGTAAAAGCTTAGAGTTTATCTCCAGTTTTGATTTTAAGCCTTCTACGGACATTACCCCTGCCTGGATTGTTAGCAGCACTTGAGGTGAGGCATACCCTCGTAGATCAGATTGGTTCGAAGAAATGAGAGGATGCAGAGCTTATGGATATTATGGAGAGGATTAGTAGAGGAGAGGTTTCTAGACATCTCCAACGCTATTCCATTGATAGTAAAAGGTGGCTAAGGAGAGATGGAAGACTTTGTGTTCCCTGCACTAGTGATTTGGTTAGTGCAGTTCTAGCAGAGGCACACCATTCGCGTATGACTATTCATCCAGTTGGTGATACGATGTATAGGGACATGAAGAGGGTATTTTATTGGGGTAGCATGAAGAAGGATGTGGCAGAATTTGTAGCTAGGTGTCTTGTGTGCCAAAGGGTTAAGGCGGAGTAGCAGAAGCCCAGTGGATTACTTCAGCCATTGGACGTACCCGAATGGAAGTGGCATAGTGTTTCGATGGACTTCGTAGATGGTTTACCCCAGTCTAGGAAAGGGAATACTAGCATTTGGGTGATTGTAGATCGATTGACTAAGAGCGCCCACTTCATTCCGGTCAAGAGTAAAAGGACGACATCTTATTTGGCATCCTTATATGTTTGTGAGATAGTCCGACTTCATGGATTTCCCTCTAGCACAGTAAGCGATAGAGACCCTATTTTTATTAGCGAGTTTTGGAGAAGCATGCAAGAGGCTTTAGGGACACAGCTTAGATTGAGTACAGCCTATGACCCTCAGGTGGATGGCCAAACAGAGAGAGTTAATAGAGTGCTTGAGGATTTGTTGAGGATGTCCATTCTTGATTTTGGAGGAACTTGGAAGGAGCATCTTCCTTTGGTGGAGTTCGCATATAATAACAGTTTTCAAGCTAGCATTGGGATGACACCTTTCGAAACTCTTTATGGGAGACCTTGCAAGTCGCCTTCATGTTGGGTGGAGTCCACGGAGAGATTGCTACTAGGGGTGGGCACGGTCGGTTAACCGCACCGATCGGTTAATTTAGACGGTTAACCAATGAAAAACAACGGTTCGGTTAACCGTTCATCGGTTAAATTCGATCGACCGTACCGACCGAACCGGTTAAATTTAACCGTGGTTAACCGGTTAAATTTAACGGTTCGGTTAATCGTTCGAACCAAACGGTTAACCATTGCATAGTTAACCGTTTAAACCCAACGGTTAACCGTTGCATGGTTAACCGTTTATATTTAACATACATAAACTGAACTGCTGTCAGTAGCATAGCAAAGAGCAGAGCACAACATAAACTAAGTTCACAATAGTCCACCATACAATTACATACATAACCTTAGTTCACAACTAAACTAAACTAAATTCACAATAAACAACAAAATATACAACAACATACAATTACATTTAGTTTGATAATGCATTAATATAAATGGTTTGGAGTGAGCCCCTGCGCTAGTGAGCTTCAAGCCCATCCATTTTCCACTGCAAAATGCAAATTTGCAGAACTATATTAGCATATTACTGTAAATAAACATGAACTGAGCTAGTGGCTTACTGGCTGCATTGTTTTAATGTGAATACAACGGTATATATGAACTGTGGATGAAATGGGTTGTCCAAAACTGTTATGAAGAAATGGGTTGTTCAACTGTGAATGAAATTGGATTCATTTTGATTACAACACTTTTAAATTTCACTATTTAATACAAATATAAGTTGACATAATTAGGTGGATATAAGTATATATTTGAATTATCATACATATAAGTATATATTTGAATTATTATACATGCTGAGTATAAGTTTGAGAATTCTTTTTAAAATAGGCTAACTCATAACAGCTCTCGTTAGAAAAGAAAACGAAACCGGCAAAGCAAGTACAATACATATATAGTGAAATAGTTGACATATAAAAGAGCAGTATTATTGTATAAGCTTTTACTGATGGTTGGCGGGTGCGATGTGTAATTCGAGTACTTATTGAAGTTTAGTTTTACCAATAATAATAACATGGAGGAGAACGCATATATAGCAACGCTAATATGGCCCAAACATGAAGGAGAACGCATGCATACCTTTTCAAAAGCTTTCTAAGCAACCAAGTCAGTGGGTAAATCTTCATTCTTGATTTTAATATCCTCAGACTCTATGGCCAATGCTATACCCTGAGTGCAATTTCAAAAAACAACAACTACTTGCATTGAGTGCAATATAAATTAGTTCACTGTAAACTTTACTACGAAGGAACTAGATTATAAACAACAAGTAAAGTGTCAAAGCTCAAAAAACCTTTAACTTAAGCCCATCCACAATTCCAGGTCCAGAGATTATGTGTGCATTAACAATGTCTGCCCAATCCAAAATGTGGAAGATGCCTCTGAAAATTTTGGTAAATACTATCTTTACTAACATCATCACATTCAATGGTCCACAAATACACACTAATTCGTGTCATATGTAATTACTGGTTTAGTGGTATCTCACCCTTCATATTGCATACTAGTTGTATTTCCAATGTCAGCAAATTTGCGGTCCTCGAAGATTAAAAAGTTGTGCTTAATCGCAATCTGCAATGAAGTTGCAATCAGTTACCACTTTCAGTACACCGCTCTAGGCATAATGTGTACTTATATAACAGATACGGTTGATTAGCATCAAAGCAGTAAAATTTTGTTCAATGACAAGTGATGACATATATATGATGCTACCATTTCTTTTTTGTGCAAATTCAGTTTAAAGATAAGTAGGACCCAAAAAAAATAAAAGGGAACTATTGTAAAACGCCCTCTCTTTAAGTTCAAAATACACAATCGTCCCTCCTCAAAAACAAGTTTTTTAAAAACTCATAATTTTAAGTTTCAGCATATTCACAGAAAAACTCTGCCAATATTCGCAGAGAAATATACAAATATTTAAAAAATAAATAAAAAAACAGTTTTGATGGTGGAAAGATGCAACTAAAGTTCGGATTTATTTCTAAAAAACGTTTTCTTTGGCCAAAATTAAAAATAGAGGTGTGTAATTAAAACATGTTTTTGAGAAGGGTGCTTCACGTATGAAACTTGAAAATAAGGGGTGGATCCTAATTTCCACTAATAAGAATAAACTTGAAGTATCTTTTAGATATGCAACATGATTTTGTGCAAGGTAATAAGGTCACACTTATGACTGGGACTTAAATGGAATTGGTGTGGCAATTAAGATTAGAGGGCATAAAATGCTTGTTGAAGATATATAATATGGATGATTGTCAAACAACTCATTCATAGCAGCAACTTAGATGGTGAAACCAGTTTGTGCACCAAGTTTTCATGGAATATCAAAAGTAAGAGCGATGGATCCTCTAAATAATCGAAAAGAAAATTTGATTTCGATTCAACAAGCTAAAAAAACTTAACTTTTATGCCTAATTAAGTGAGCTACAGATATCAGCATCAGTTACATTTATTTGGAACTTCCCACATAATATGGTTAGCACATTAATGTACCTGGCTGATATTTGCTGAAATCAATATATGGGTTACTGTAAGTGAAACCATAACAAACAAAAACAAATTAAAGTTTCAAGGATTGAACTTACTGCACGGAGTTGTGAGCCAAAATCAGGTGTATAATCAGGATATATATCCACATGTGTTTTCAATAAGCAAATCTCTGGTCCAACCTGCAGAAAAAGTCGAGCAAGATGAAGTTGCAGATAAATGAATCATAAGACACAAGAAAAAGTGATATTGCTACAAAATAATTTTGTATAAAAAATGGTATTCACACATCCTATAAAAAAAAGTTAGATAATTATAGTGGGGAAAACACAGCTAATGACCCTTTTATATGCTAGTAAACCAGGATAATGACTACTTATTTGTCTTCAGAAAGAACTGTATGCTAATACGACACTTTAAAATGGACAATCAAAACAAAGGTTTCTTACTATAATCTACCATTAATCCACCAATTATCAGTCAAAAGAATATAATGAATCAAAAAAATAGTGTAACTGTTGTGAGCATCAACCTGTCATGTTGCTTGTTGTATTCTTCCTAATTAAACAGTAATTGCTTCTAGCTAGCCAATATTCATAAAATAACAAAGACAGTGACTAATCAATTAGTAAATGAACACACCTTTTCACCCATGACTTCTTGAATCTGAGCAACATCACTAGAGAAGCCATGCATGACTTCACCTGTGCTCACTTCAGTGTCAAAAAACCCAACATCTTGCCTTAGAACTGCTCTAAGATAGGATGTTCGTATTCTTTGAGCCGATCTTTCCCCTACCATTCTCCAGCAAGTAATCTCTGCATCAGCATCAAGTTTATAATCAGTTTTAATAATATAAATTTTAATAATCCATTTTACATGCAAAAATGTTTTATGATCCCTAAAAGAAATATCGCATACCCATATACGCTCTTGTCACCACTATGGCTGCCAGAACAACCATGTATATTGATATCTGAAACAACAAAAGTACATCAAAATTCTCACTCGTGCAGTAATGTTAATTTATGAAACAGAACACTGAGAACAGTAAAAGGTTACACGTACCTCTTGAACATCCTGCATCATTTTACTTTTATCAGTCACAGACTCTTCAGCGATCTTATTAACAAAGCGACCAAGCAGATAAGAATACCAAGGAAGAGACCCGCCATTGATCAAAGCACCTATACAACCTAAAAACACGAGAAACATATCCCATGCATTGGAATACTTGAACAAAGCAAATAGACTAACAGCTCTACTTACAATTTCGCCTTCTTCATCCTCATCATCAATGCCATCATAACCACTTCCATCCTCATTTTCATCCAAGCTTTGTAGAACTTGATTATACAGATGACTGCCGGTTTTGCCACAACGATAAATTCATACTAAGTATTACTTTTAAATTAAAGAATTGGCAGCAACTAAAAATGGGACAAAAACAAACTTTCTTTTCTAAGAAAACAAAACAACATAAAGGGATCATTTATTTAAGAAAAAAATAGAGATCATTCATCTGATAATATACAGTAGTAGAACCACCAAGCACAAACTAACGAAAAACCTGTTAAATCACCAAAAATATAATGGAAAATTTGTTGTCAACTATAAATTTCCTCTCAAAGACTTTTGCAAGAAGCATAACAACGATGGTTTATAGGATGTGGGTTAACCATTGTGCCTCACCCTACCATTGTATACTTTGGATAATAGGATGAATGTACAAAAACTTAATCAGAACTAAACAGATAAACTAAAAAGATTAGTTCATATGAGCTAAACAGATAACTTAAATATTAAAATTAAAACAGATAAAGCAGATAAAAATTATATGTGTATCTTATTTAAGCATATACAAATTAAACACAGTAAAATTTAATTAAACAGATAAAGCCTATTAATAAACAAAATAAATCATACTCATGTTCTTCCTCTTCCTGCTAGCATTCGCCATTGCTCAAATCATCATTCTAGATAGCAAGGAATGAAGGCAAAGGCGGAGGAGTATCGATTTGTATTTGGATTTAGCCGATGCGACAAATTTTGAAGATTCGTTTATTTATTTTGGGAACGAACGAGTTGATTATTTTGTGAAATGTGAATAGCGGCTGGCAAAGGAGGAAGGCACGATTAGGGTTAGGGAACAGGTGGGCCAGGTTGCGAATAGGATTGTGTGATTTGATTTTGGGCTATTAAATAGTTTCGGTTAACCGCGGTTTAAACTGTTGTTAACCGTTAACCGAACCGATCATGATCGGTTAACATCGGTCGGTTAACCAAAAGTTCGGTTAACCGAATATTTCGGTTAAAGCGGTTCGGTTAAGGTCGGTTAAGTCGGTTAGGTCGGTTAACTCGGTTAAATGCCCACCCCTAATTCCTACTTGGTCCTGACATGGTCAGGGATACTTCAGAGAAGGTTGATTTGATTAGAAGGAGGATGAAAACAACCCAAGATAGGCAGAAATCTTATGCAGACAAACGGAGGAGGGATATTGAGTTTGAGGTAGGAGACTTGGTTTTCATTAAGGTATCTCCGTTAAGGAAGGTGGTGAGGTTTGGGTCGAGTGGGAAGTTAGCCCCTAGATTCATAGGACCGTTCCCCATTGTAGAGAGAGTAGGGAAGATGGTGTATCGAGTAAATCTACCGGAGAGGCTCGCGGGAGTACACGATGTTTTTCATGTTTCGCACTTGGGAAAGTGCTAACATGACTCAATGGAGATGCAGGAGCCTAGTCAACTAGAGGAAGTTGAAGTGGAGAGAGAAGCATCGTTTGTCGTATTCCTACCAATATCATTGGACGTGACATCAAGAAGCTTAGCAATAAAGAAGTCCCGTCAGTGAAGGTGCAATAGGGAGATGATGTTGAAGACGCTACGTGGGAAGCTGAAGAGAAGATTCGCACCTCTTATCCACATCTCTTTGATAGTAAGTTTTAGAATTTCCTATTTCCATCTTTAGTTTTGAATAGGTTCTTTCCTTTATTATCCTTTGGTAGGGCAGAACTTAGGATTTAACCTATAGATGGTAGGATTTGATGTAAACATGTTATTAGAACATGTTATGTATGATGGATACTAGTGGTTGCAAGCGGTTGCTAGTGGATGCTATTGGACACATATACTTACACTAGGCACTATTATCTCTTAGGGATCGGCCTAACTAGGACACTAGGGCATATGCATATGGATGTGTGCGCATTTGAATTTTTATTTTCGTTTTATTCCATGGTTGCTATAAATGGATAATTATCACATGATTATTGCATTTGAATGATGATTGTAGCACAGATATAGAACTAAAAATTATCATTAGGGAATTCGCATTCATTTGGATATATGACACGGACATGATTGCATAAAAGAAGGTCAACTGAATCAGTAGACCACCTAATCTTTTGCATTAGTTAGGGACATTGACACTGCACTAATTGCATATGTGTCATAAATCGCATTAGGAAAACTTAAGGACAATGGATGTAATAGATGATGGTTGAATAGTTTGTTGTAAAACATTTATTTCATTCTTCTATCCTTAGAGATTTCGGGGACGAAATCCCTTAAGGAGGGGAGAATGTAACAACCCAAAATTTAAGCTATAATAATTAATTAACGAATTAATTAAATAACTTTGTGAAATTATCAGACTGAGCTACGGGAGTTGTACCATTGTGTCCATGGTAATTTTCTGGTCAATTTCCATATATAGATTGTCAAAATCGGAGCTAAAACGAAGAAGTTACGGAAGAAAGAAGAATTCAGAAAATAAGAGAAAAAGAAAAAAAAATAGGGCAGGTCGACCCTCCCCATGGCTAGGTCGACCTACCATGTGCAAAGGTTGACCTAGCCGTCGACCCGCCTTGTGTTTTGGACGTTAAATCTTCCAAATGCAAATATGATATGTTTTTCGATTTCTTTTGCATCTCGTGCGTCCGTGCTTCCATCCGACGGTTCTCATCGAGCCAATGACGTGGTTGCACTAGATTTAATCTTCAAATCCAGCGGTCTGACATCCATAAGTGACACTATAAATAAGACCCTAGGCTTAGCTATTTTTCTCATTCTTATTTTCTCCATCTGGGTTCATTGCCTGATGCTGGACCCTAAAAGGAATATTTTTCCGAGGAGAAGATCTTTTTAATTAAAATATTTTATATGCTATAAGTGGATCCGGGAAGGCCAAGGAAAGAGCTAAGGACCACACCTGAGCGTTTAAGTAATTATTTTAGATTTTTAAGTAACTTAAAATAATATGGTTTTCAATAGTTGTAGTTTTTCTACAATTTTGAGACCGCTTTTATACAAGTTGTTTACAGTTAATTTTTAATGTTCTTTTTAGTCTATTTTATTTAGCTATTTTTATTTAGTTATTTTATTCATTTATTTACAGTTATTTACTGTCATTTACAGTTATTTGTATTTTATTTACATCCGCTTTGCGTTAGATTTCAACCTGTAAATTTTAGTTCTATTTATTCCTTTTATGCGAATAAATTAATAAAAAGTGGATAATTCGCTAATATGGACTAAATTTGAAGAACACTAAAATTACAGAAAATTGGACGTAAATAAGTAGAACTGTAATAAAAGAATATAGATTGAAATAGGCAAATTTGACATTTGCAAGCAAGTTATAACTAGTAGATTATAACTAGAAAGACAAGATAAAAGAGAAATTATAACATATGTTATAATTAAATAGAAAGAACAGAAAGAGGCTTATTTTAAAGACTTACACTAAGTTAATAAGCAAATATAGCAGAGATAATTGAAGAGGCTTATTTAAAAGACTTAGAATAAGTTAATAAGCAAATAGAGCAGAATGAACAGAAGAGGCTTATTTAAAAGACTTATATTAAGTTAATAAGCAAAGATAGAAGTAGGGCCCACAACCAATAGCATTCTCTTTCAGACTAGGACTGATGGTCTCACAGTAGGTGAGGCTGGGCATAACCCTTTCAGACTAGGACTGATGGTCTCACAGTAGGTTAGGTGAGGTTGGGACACGCTTATGCTAACTAAAGTAACTAAGGGGCCAATAGATAGAAGTTCAAATCAGGGGATTTGGGCAAGGGGCGCAACTAGATTTTGTTTGGTAGGACACGAATTAGCAGCATTCCCTTTCTAACTGGGACTGATGGTCTCACAACACACTTAGGTGAGGCTGTGCAGGACCCTTTCAGACTAGGAATGATGGTCTCACAACGGAGGAGGTGAGGTTGGGCACGCTTATGCTGTTTAGGGTAAGAGGCAGCAACAGATAGTGGGAGCCTAACGATGGTCGTGCGCGCGGCCTCAGTGCGGGGAGATAAGCCGCTATTGAGTTCCAGAGCACTAGTAGGTGTCCTTTTGCTGTAGGACCCACGTTGGGGACAAGCTCACAGTGGCACAATAGAGATAGAAGGCCAACCAAAAGGTAGAACTAGGAATTCAGCCTAATTAAAGTAGGATTATGAATTCAGCCTAATCAAAGCAGTAATCTAAGACAAGTGCAAACAATCGAAATAATCAAAGCAAGCAGCGTTTTATTCCAGCTTTATCTTTTCCTTTATTTCCTTCTTATACTAAAACTGTTGCTAAGTCTATTATCTTTATCTTGCTTAAAAATACTAGTAATTACTTCCACTCACCAGACTTTTATTTTGACCCACTCCTCTATTTCCCCCCCCCCCACATAGGCCAGCAGAAGCAGGGACAGTACATTTCAGACTTTTGGAGATTTCAGCTACGGAGATTTTTCTTCATGTATTCTACTTCATCTTTTTCAGTTTTTATTTCATTTTAATGTAATGGTACTTTTCTTTTGAGAGGGATAGTTATTTTATGTACTCTGATGTTATGACTGAGAAAGTATTTTTTACTAGACATGGATATTTGGTATTTTGAGACATATTTGGTTTTATGAAGTATTTATGAAGTTTGACTTTTAAATAAGTTAATGTTTTAAATGTTTCCGCTGTTTTATTTATTTTGTCTTGTGAATCTTAGTCTCTGTAAGTTTTTAGCTATACCTATAACCTACCATATTCTTTAGTGTGCCCTTCTTGGGTATACTAAGGGGTGTGGGGTGTTTCAATATATTCCGCCTTTGGAGCGGATGAGTCCCTATTACGTTCCCGTGTAAGAGCGGATGATCCTTGTATACGAATCCCGCCTCGAAGCGGTTGATTTATATTTTTATGATTATATGATGTCTGTAATGCAGGGGGACAGGTTGGTGGGATCCAACAGGATTCCTCGCACTGTTGATTTTATTTTCATTATATATGTTAATATAAGATATGATGGATGCCATATTTGATGATATGAATTCGTTGTGCTTATTTAGTGCTATCGTAGCACCGGGCCATATTTTTAGTATTTTAAATACTATAAAATAATGATCTTGAATTGAAATGATTTTCAAGTGCTTTCGGAGAAGTATCTGTTTTAATAATTTTTAAATTATTAAAAAGAAATGAATTTGTATTTAAACAAATACAAAGTATGATTTTTGAAGTTATAAAAATATGGTTTTGATGAAATATTTTTATATGGAGATTTTTGAGTATTTTATAAAAAGGATTATAATTGGAATTTATAAATATTCTTATAAAGGGATTTTTATAAATAATATAGATTTATAAAATATGGGTTATAAATGGACTTTTATAAATATATCAGATTTATAAAGAAATGGATATAGAAATGGATTTTTGATAGTAAATGAGTTTTTATATAAGAATGATTTATAGATAGAAATTTATAAAAGAAATGACTTTATAAAATAGAAGTTTTATTAAATAGAAAGGAGACTTATAAACATAGTTTATAAATTTGGAAATGATTTAGGTTGAGATATAAAATATGGATTTTTATTTAAAGGAATGTTGAAATAAATATTTTGATGAAGTTAATGGTTTCGGAAAGTAATTTATCATTTTAAAGTAATATTTTGGGAGAAAAAAAATTCCAATGGAATTTAATGGTTTTGAAAAATGTTTTAAAATGAGATATGTATCGAAAACATATATTTCAACATTTATTGTCGTAATAGATGTTTTCGAGGAAGTAAGGAAGACATGGACTATAACACTGTTGTTATTGTAAATGATTTCCGAAAGGAAATATGTTTAATGTAGTATATGGGATTATATATATATATAATTAATTAATTCCCTATACTAAATGGTTTAGGTTGTCGTAAAGATGTTTTACGCAATATTCATTTTGACCCAAATAAAGTGCATTTTGAAGAATACTTTCCTCAAGATTTGTATATATATACTTATTTTTAGTTTAAGTATAGGGAGATATTTTCTAAGTGTTGAAAATGAAATGATTTGTGAATATGCTTATACTGTTGATATAAGTATATGGAAATGTTTTCCAGTATCAAAAGATTGAAATGATTTTTGAATGTATCTGTTTTAAAGATAAATTGAAGTAAATATTTGGAAAGTGATTTAATTAATAAAATATTAAATAAATGGGCCTAGTGGTTGCCTGGTGCTAGATATTGTTTGTTGCTTTGATAGTTAAATAATCGACTATCAAATTTGGCCTCTTTATCGTTGTTGGTCCAGAGAGACCGGGGTCGGATTTATCCGAGAACCACTTCTGTAACAACCCGAATTCCAATGGGTCCGGATTTTTCGCAAAAATGCTTAAATCCAAGCCCATTGAAGCCCGAGTTGGGTATCTGGTATCCTGCAAATAGGCAAAGACAAATATATCAGAGCTCAATAAATATCTCATAGCGTAACTGACTAAAATATAATGGTAAGTAAATACTCACCAATATAATAACACTTTCCAAACAAGTGTCTCATGGTTGGAAAGTCTCTGCCATCTACCTAACCTGTAGGATGTTATGAGGAGGGGGTCAGAACTAAAGTTTTGGTGAATGGACAAATCATACACTTCTAAGCTTAATTCTACATATACCGTTTTATTTCCATTTACTGTTATATTAGGTTCATCGGGTTTATAATACTCTCGCCTCTGTACGTGAATCGTGCCCATCTACTCCCTAGTAGATTGAAACCTAATAACTGATATATGTAGCTATATGCCCAATGACCACATCGGTCCTAGGTACTACCGATAGTACCTTTCGTATCCTCCTCGTAAAGGACTCCATCGTCTTGCTCATATAGCGTTCTGTGACTACATCTATAAAGGACTGCCTCGTAAGGCTTATAATACAGATGTTCCGTCATCTACTATGAAAACGTAAAACTGCATTCGCACTAGTCTATACTAATGCTCGGTCATCCACAATGTACCACCCAGTGCGTACCCTGAGGACTATACGTAATCGTTCTGTCTACTCCCTGAATCCCACTTAACAAGGTCTACCTTGTACGGAACGCTGTCGGGTATTTTCTATTTCTGTAAAGGACTACCTTGTTAGGTCTACAATGCAGGTATTCTATTTGGTTTGTCCCTTTTCTAATCGTGGCTATGGCCCCACGCAGCCACCTCTCAACTAATCGAAAAACCTCTAAAGAGCTAAGTGGTTGTGCCCTACTGCAAACAATCTAAACATCAAATTGGCGGCGCCCCTCATCCAATGTCTCGATAGTGAAAGGTTCATTGGACTGTTGGTTTAACTCTAGTCTTTCCCGAACTCGCTTCTTAGTTTTGATGTTGGCACTATATCCGCATGCGACTACCCTTTTGGGCCCTGCCTACTAAAATTTACTTGCAAGTACTGGGACATACGAATATCCTACTCCAAACATCAACCCATTTTGACTGCCTACAATGGTCCTGCCATGCAAAAAGCAGCCAAGACATACTCTTTTGATGGAACACCTACAGACCTGCCTCTAGAGGACTGCTTCGCTATGCCTACCCTAGAGGGCCATCCTAGAGTACCCTCACGTCCCGTTGAAGTCTCGTACTTCCTTCTAGCCCAAAATAACTAAGTTGGACGTGCTTCTTCCATGCTGAAATCTATGATGAACTGCTTCGTTAGGCTCTTCATCCTTTGAGCTGCTCCAAACGCATCTTACTCTTTTATTAGACCCAAAGTCTAATCTTTTATTTTGCGTTTAGTTTACTTTTCTTATTCTATTGGCTGCTTATTTACCCTAATTAGCATAAGCTTGTTCCAGCCTCACCTAACTATTGTGAGACCATCAGTTCCTGACTGAAAGGGAATGCTGTTGGTATGGACCACTTCTATTATCTTGCTTATTAACTTAATCCAAGATCTAAGTTTATTAAAATAAGCCTCTTATATTATTTCTGCTCTATTTGCTTATTAACTTCATTTAAGTCTTAAAATAAGTCTTTTCTGTTCTTTCTACTTAATTATAACCTATGTTATAATATTACTTGTAATTGTCTCTTTTATTCCCTTTTATAATCTATATACTATAAATATAATTACAAGTGTCTCTTTTCTATTATAGTCTGTCTTCTTTTATTATGATATTGAATTCTTTTTAATTCTTTTATGTTATATGACAATCTTCGCCTTGGACTACGTCCGATTGTCACAAATTTACTTATCATAATAACTGCTTTACTTTTATTCTATTATCTGTGCGTTAAATGCAGAGCTTCTAGTCTTGTCTAATAATTAACTTGATTTCTTCTTTAATTCATTTAATTCTTCACTTTAACTTTTTATATTCTAGGAAGTAGTTCTATTCTATTTGGTTGGTTACAAAAACTGTGCTAAAAATCCATTTCCATATTTTAATACCAATTAATGCTATAAACAATAATCCATAACTGCAAGATATCTCTTTTATTGTTGCTTCACTTTTTGATAGTGTAAAATACAGTAGTTTCTTTTTTCTTCAGTAATTCCCTTTTTCTTTCTTTTATTCTTGCAATTACATTTATCGTTATCTTTTAAATATTAAACTATAGAAATGTATTCTCTTTTCTAAACCAACCAATTAATCTATCACTTACTTCCAAATCAAGTTATTAGATTTTCCCATTTTACTTATTTTTCCCCGTTTTAGCATAATTTACCGCAAAATTTCTATTTTTCTCTTTTTATTTCAGCTTTTCTTATTTTACATCTAATTTCTGTAAATCTAGTGTTCTTTCTATTTTAGTCCATATTTGTGAATTTTTCTCTTTAACTAATTTATTCGCGTAAAAAGGAATAAAAAAAGCTAACATTTACAGGCTAAATTTCAACTTTTAAAATGGATGTAAATAACTGTAAATTTCTTACTTTTAGGCTTATGTCTTTCTCTATCTGTCAAGCCTAATATTAATTAAATATAAGCTTTCTTATACAATTTACAGTCTCAGCATAACTAATTACCAGAATTAATTACTAAAATAAACACTGAATAAAATTATTTAACGGGAATCTAACGATAATATATCATAAACGTAAAAGATATATAATTTAAATTCACTCACCTGTCGTCCTTAGCTTTAAATCTCTATCTTCTAAAATTACTACGGTTTTACAACTTCTCTCCTTTAATTTGTTGCAATTTCTCTATTTTATTCACATATATTTTATTTGGATTTATTTGGTGAAGATTTGTGAGAAATAGGAGAAAAGAACAAAGAAAGAAGCCATTTTTTACTGTAAGAGAGGGATGAAGAAAGTGATGGCTGATGGAATGAATTACATTACGTTCTTTCTTAAATAGATGCAGCCCACCAATTATCTAATTAATCCTCTACTTAATTGATCCTTCAATTAATTTTTATGTGCAGTAATATACTGTCTATATGTACACATTCAAATCTAGGTCAACTATTATTTATTTTCTTTATTAATTGACATTTTCTACTAATTACGTTACAATCCTAATTAATAGCCCCATTAATAGATTAACATGTCACTTCTATTAGTTAATTTCCTTAATTAATATTTTACACATTGTAACGTTTCATTAATTGGCATGTCAATTAATTCCACCATTCAATTAACATATATATTTAATATGCATTTTTTTTTAATCGCAGATTTGAATTTGAACATTTATATGTTACATTTATATGTAAACCTCTTTAAATTGAGGGATCTGATATATATACACACGCACGTTAGATATTAATCTCTAATATTAATTAATTGCACTTTTTAGTTGATTCTGTTTGCAATCTTAATTATTCCCTTTATTTTTTTCCTCTTACATCTAATTCTCTTAATAATTTGCATTCATTACAAACATAATAAATTTGTTACTACTTTTATAAATATCCTATGAATTAATTGCAAATGTTTATAATTGATAAAATTTCCATGTTTGCATATGTAATTGTTTCTGACGCTAAAACTTCAAACGGCTATAACTTCACCGTTTGAAGTCCATTCAGAAAATATTATATATGGAAGTTGATCAAAAAATTGCCACGAACATAATGGTATAAGTTTCATGGTCAATTTTAAACATTAGCAAAAATTCATTTTTCACTGTTTTCATAGTTATCAAAGATTCGAGACGAAACAAACAAAAGAGGTTAGAGACGACTCAAGAAATGCCTAAGGATTTACCTTCGGACTTTTTTAGAATTACCCAACTACCAAAATTGGGATTATCCGCAAAAAACTACGGTAGAGCAGTTTACAATTTTTATTGCTTTTGAAGAAAACAATAAAAAAATGAAAAAAAAAGATATGAAACCTTAAATATTCTTATTTTACATTTTTCTTACTTTTTTCAGATATTTCAAAAATTTACATGAGATGGGTCAAAAAAGTATAATTTCTAGAAGTTTAAAATCTGCTTGAGCTTCCAAAGATAAAGGTACATGAACAGCCATTTGGTCCCTATCAAAGTCTGCATTGAAGCCCTTACAAACTAATGGGTGTAAACAAATAGCGCGCCCCTCCATTTTATAAATTTATTTTTAATTATATAAAAATGAGGGGTGTTACATTCTCCAACCCTTTAGGAAATTTCCTCCCCGAAATCCGACAAGGGTAAAATTATGTAATTCCTCGCATTAACCACATCCATTTTGTGTACATCCAATTTTGCGACCATCCGTGTTCTTGTACAAAAGTGTTATTCAATACAAAATATATGCATGTACATGAATTTCTAAGCGGTACCTCCTATATGAATGCTTTTCTTTTTTAAAAATTTATTTTAAAATATGATGCACACATCCCTAATACACTTGCAATTTCTATATGAATGCAATTTTTTGAAAACTCAAAACATTTTTCATCCAATTTTTCCCACACTCCTACTGAATAGGGTTGTAGTTCAATGAATTTTTCATCCATATCCTACCACACAACTTTTAATATTCGAATTTCAGAAAAATCTAATTTTCCGAATTTGATTTCTTATGTCAAAACGAAGGTAGAAAACGGAAATAATTCACATTTCTCCATTTTACTTTTGCGCACCTCTCTCTTTGTACTTGGAACTTATGCCGCTATCCTATAAAATCTCTATTTTCCTTCCCAAGCACGGTTTACATAAGAAAGATTTTTCTTTTCAAACTTTTTCCCAAGCTTATTTTATGGGAAAGATGTATTTTTCTTTTGCAATTCTCATTTATTTCTATTGATGTTTCCGTTGCTTTCTTTAGATCTTACTGTTTCTTTTAGTTACCTTTTATCTGCTTTTACTCTTCTTTTAATATAGCAACTAAACACAGCTATCATCTAGGGCTAGGAGGTCTAGGACCATGTCCACTCTGACACAGAAAGGTCCTACTCTAGGAATCCAAGTAACTCGTATGCTCCTCCTGCCGCCTATTACTTGTTACCAACTTACGTTATGTTACTCATGAAGAATAAGATATATTCATCTCTTCTATTCCAGGCTCAAAAAGGAATAACTAAGTCTCATTTACTGCAATGGATAAGGGTTTCAGTCTATGCAGTCTCTATCTAAAAGGCAACTAAACTTGGGGAAATTCTCTCTTTAGCTTTCATTTTTCCCCAACTAAGATCTACCTATCCCAACCATGTGTGTCTTATCATCTTACTAATATCATTTCACTATTCTTCTATAGTCTACACACATGAAGCAACATTTCTAGGTTTTCACTAGTGTCCTATACACCTTACGGGAACTTTCATTATTACTACTAGGAGTAATTATTGCTATAGCCTTATACTTTTCCCGTTACACCTAGTAAATGATTCCTATCTACTCCATATTTAAAAGTTTGGTTTGGTTTGGTATTTATCATTTTTCTTCAAAAATTAAAAATCCTAAAGTTCTGAAACATCAAATCCTAAAGTTCTGAAACTTCAAAAATTGCCACGAACACAATGGTATAAGTTTCGTTGTGTTCGTGGTCAAATTCCAACATTAGCAAAAATTCATTTTTCACTATTTTCATAGTTATCAATTAAATTTATTTTTAATTATATAAAAATGCGGGGTGTTACAACTTCGGACCAATGTATGCGTTCGAAAATGCAGATTTATGATGATGATTGTTGAAGACGGAGATCTTCATAATATTGGGCTGCTTACCATTAGACCCTCGAGGAAATTACCTTATCATGTATGTATGGTGGCAGTAGTGCTCTGTCATGAAAATCTTCGTTGCAAGGACTGCTTGCTACTAATTCTAGGGCTAATGCCCGACAAGATGTGGTAGGAGAGTTCCTTCGGTTTGTCCTATTCCTGGACAACTTGTATGGACGAATGTCTGACATTGCAGTTCTAAGGACCACGTACATTGGTTTTTACAAACGTACATTTGTTGGTGGTGTAGGAAGTAACTCTCTTACACTTAACACCCCTCTCTGAGACGTACGAGCTCAGAGGTTGTACTTTTGTGAAAATCAATTAGTGTGTTGTTGGAAACGGAAATGTGGCATTCAAAGTGGGATTTGCTCCGTGAAAGGTAAAACGTCACCTTAAGCCTCACACCTCGGGAATGACAAAAACAGGGTAGACGCGGCAGGGCTAAGTGGGTCGCTCCCATTAGGATATGGTCATCACCTTTCTAGATATATTTATTCTCGCTATGACGTTGGGTTTTAAATTAATGTTGTGTATGCTTGTGGCCACGGATAGGTCGGGAACGACCAGGGTGATGGGATATTCGGTACTATCTATGGTAAAGGTAGGCTGGTTCTGTGTTAGTAAAGGTTTGAGCCTCAAGCACATCCCTCTAGATATGTACTATCGGAAGGTAGTCCCTTACCTTGTCATTGTATGGAATCCATTCTCCAATATGAGCCTTTACGATTTTAGTTGTAAACCTACTATGCTGGAATTTAATAATGCAACAATTTCGGCTATTATTAATACTATTTGTATACTAGACACTAGTATACTATCAGATGATTTGATATGAAATGTTTTGGTTATCATAAGGGAAAAACCCGTCCATGTTTATGTGTGGGCGTGGTCTTACGAGATACCTTTGTTTTGATAAATGAAAGTTTTTATAACTTTAAAATTCAGCTGAGATGTGTTTTCTCACGCTGGTTTACCAGAATGATCTGGGTGTTCTTCCCTTTCAATGCTCGGGTAAGACCGAGTATCTTTACAGGTTCAGTTTTGATGCTTTGGAGCTTCAGCAGACGAGCTGGAGGCCTTCTGGTCGTATTTGCGTATATGTTTATTTTTCTACTACATTATCGTTTAAATTATCAGCATTTGTAAGAACAGGTCATTATAACTGTCCGGGCCGATGATTAGTTATTGATCGTTGTACTCTGATGGATGTAGGTATATTACAGTTTCTGTTTTGTAAAGGTCATTGATATTATATTATATGATATTCCGCTGCGATTGTGAGATTTTGAGATTGTTTTGGTTTCTCTTCTTCTTTTTCCTTCTTTCTTTTCCCTAACAATCAGGTTTTCCGGCATTTGATTGCTCGGCATGTAATACAGTGGACGTATTGGTGTCGATTTTCGAAGGTCGAAAATCCGGTTTGTTGCATTTGGTATCAGAGCTGAAGTTTAAGTGAGAACCTTGGCTTTGGTGGGGTACTCATTAGAGATAGTGTCAGTAGCACCTTAGAATGAGTTTGAGTGTGTGTATATATGAGCACGTAATTGTTAGTGATATAAAAATGTTTTATATTGTGTTGGCTGATCTATTGAGTGGCTTATGGATTCTGGTCAATACGAGTAATTAATGTTATTGATAGGGATCTCTAAACACTTGAACAGAGCAGTTTGACATGGTATTGTATTGAAATGAGGTAAATGAAATAATTATACCTTGATTATTTTTATATATAAAGGAATAATTTTTTAGAAAATTATTATGGTATATATGGTGTGCTTGGTTGTTAAGAAATGATAATGTTATACTATTATCATTTTTGTTTGTTGTTTGTGATCGAATAAAAGTTGATTTTATAATGTAAGCAAGATTAACAATTGAGAATTGATTTTATATAACCAAATGAAATTATATAGATACGATGTATGTATGTGATTTATGAATTGAAAGGAAATGTAATTTCTAAAGTATATTATAAATATGTTTTATGAGTTAAAAGAATTTAAAAGCTTGGAATTTAGGAATTTAATTTCCGAGGGTTTTGGAAATGATTTTTCAAAAGTTTTGGAAAATAATAATAGTATTATTTGAAAAAATATTTTTGAGTGGAAATATTTTTAAGGATTTTAAAAGAAATAAAAGCAGTAAACTCACTTCAGTCGTTGGAAAATAATTTCGGTAGTGACTGCAGCATCATCGACGTTCATTTTTAGATTTCCAAGAGAGGAATTGCTACCATTGGAGTATTGTACTGGTAAAACTAGTTCTGATTTTAAAAATTCAAAAGGATGATTTGATATACCAAGGGGATTTTGTATATATGCGATTTCAAAAATGATTTGAAATAAATAAGAACAAGATGTATAAACTCTGGGAATTTTCATTGAGTAATTAATGAAAAATATAGGAAAATAAGTTTTATAACTTATAAATTTTGAGGATGACTAAGTTGAAACAATGTTTTAAATTGTTGAATATGAATTTTAAGGAAAGTAAATTTGAAATTGAGTTTTGGAATGAAATTTAACTTAAGATAAGTTGAACAAATTGAATTTTTGAAAAGAAATTAGCCTGAGTTAGGCTAAACGAAATGATTTTGGAAATAAAATTGATTTAGATTTGAAATGGGTTAATGATTGAACTAATTAAGTAAATTAGTGAATTAGATATGGTTTTGGAATGTGGTCGATAAAATTGAATATTGAAGTGGAAAAATGAATTGGGATAAATGGAATTGAAATCGATTTAAAATGTATATGAACTTAAGTTGTAAATTGAAAATAAACATGAGAGTTGTATAAAATGTTTATAAAACTTAAGTAAAATTTTATGAAATGATCCATAAATGAATTTAGTATGAAGTGAAATGTTGTTAAATATAAAATTTAAGGGAATAAGTCTTAAGTTAATTTAGTATGAAGTGCAACGACTCAGAATTTTCAATCATTTGAAATTGGAATATTTAATTAATTTTAAATATTTAATAGTTAATTTTATAGATTTAATAACTTGAATTTCAAATATACCAATTTATTGGATAATTTAATTATTGAAAATTAATAATTAAAATTGTTTAAATAATTCAATCTTTGATTTTTTTTGGATAAAAATGATTTAATGGCTTATAAAATTTCTATTAATAGGAATGAAGGTAATAAAACATTTAAATTTGATTTAAAGGTGATTTAACTAATTTTGAAATTTACTCGTTTTAATTAACATACAAAAATAGCCTTCCAGGGCACTGTATCGGATTTTGACGAAACCGGTGTCGTTGGGTCCGTAATAATGAATTATATCACGCCGTTAAATTTTGCAGCGATCAGACGTATCGTTTGGTCGTACAGGATAGAAACGCATTAAAATTTATATTGAAAATTTAATATAATAATTGGGTTCAAAAAGCTATCTTTTCCATACAATCGAATTAGGTCCCGAAACTAGTTCCATTGCATTCGGAATAGGGGTATAACATATAGAATGCTAGGCAGCACGTCTCGATTGGGGTCCGTAATTATATAGCTAGATATTTTGAATTTTAAATAATATATTTTATTCGATTTAACTATACACTGCCTTCACTTTTCCTATCAGCCCACTTTTAACTATACAATCACTCATACCTTCACGTGTCTCCCCTGTTATCTCCCATCCATCTTCTTCTATTTAAACCATCTCTAGGAAAGAAAAGAAAAGGAGAAAACGAGATTTCAAAAATTAAGATAAAAATCTATACTAAACTAAAAATCAAAATTTTCGATTCGTTGAACTCGTATGATGTTTATCTTCGACCCAATAACATTCGTCTTGTGTGCGCGTGTGTTAGGGTGGCTTGGATTTTTGGGAGGCCGATCTAGGGTTTTCAATTTTGCTCGATTGGAGAGGAATTTTTGGTTTTGGAGTTTGTTTTTGGGATTGTCGATGGAAGGGGATATCATGGCCGCGTTTTGGTAAGGCGCGGTGGTCGGGGGAGAGATGCGACATATGCACGGTCGCCATGGATTCCTGGATGTCGTGATATGACTAGGGGGCCCAGGCAATTCGTCAAGAGGATGGGTGCGTTGAGTTCGAGGAGGGGAAGAGTTTGGTAATGTCAGATTTTGGGTTAAGTTGTCGGAGCGTGGTGTCTGCAGGTGATGTGCGCAGGCATGGGTACGTATCAGTAGATGATGGAAGAAAGGGAATTGTGGAAGAAGAGGGTATATTTGTAAATTTGGTTAAAAACTTGTAACTAGTTTATAAATTTTTAATTTGAAATCGTTTAACTTAAAAATTACACAACTCTCTCATACGAGGTCTGATCAAGACAAAACTTTTGCGTTGTGCTCGTATCGATGAGTGCTTCGCGATGGAACTAGTTTGGATGAATTTGGTGACTGTGAAAATTTGGGCTAAAATTGGACGTCGTTCGGTTTTAGTTCCAAACCGAAACGCCTCGGCGACAACAGGAAATTTCGGTGAGTTAAACTCACCTTTTTGGATAACTAGTATGATATATAGTTGATAAAAATTGTTGAATGATTGTTTGGATGAATTATTATATTTATTAATTGGTTTGGATATATCCCCGCCCTTAGAGCGGATGAGACCCTATTACGTTCTCGTGTAAGAGCGGATGACCCTTGTATACGAATCCCGCCTCGAAGCGGTTGATTTATATTTTTATGATTATATGATGTCTGTAATGCACGGGGACAGGTTGGAGGGATCCAATAGGATTCCTCACACTGTTAATTTTATTTTCATATATATGATAGTATATGATGTGATGCATGCCATATTCGATGATATGAATTTGTTGTGCTTATTTAGTGCTATGGTAGCACTGGACCATATTTTTAGTATTTTAAATACTATAAAATAGTGATTTTGAATTGAAATGATTTTCAAGTGTTTTTGGAGAAGTATATGTTTTAATAAATTTTAAATTATTAAAAAGAAATGAAGTTGTATTTAAACAAATACAAAGTATGGTTTTTGATGTTATAAAAATATGGTTTTGATGAAATATTTTTATATGGAGATTTTTGAGTATTTTATAAAAAGGATTATCATCGGAATTTATAAATATTCTTATAAAGGGATTTTTATAAATAATATAGATTTATAAAATATGGGTTATAAATGGACTTTTATAAATAAATCAGATTGATAAAGAAATCGATATAGAAATGGATTTTTGATAGTAAATGAGTTTTTGTAGAAGAATGATTTATAGATAGAAATTTATAAAAGAAGCGACTTTATAAAATAGAAGTTTTATCAAATAGAAAGGAGACTTATAAACATAGTTTATAAATTTGGAAATGATTTAGGTTGAGATATAAAATATGGATTTTTATTTAAAGGAATGTTGAAATATTTTGATAAAGTTAATGGTTTCGAAAAGTAATTTATCATTTTAAAGTAATATTTTGGGAAATAATAATTCCAATGGAATTTGTTGGTTTTGAAAAATGTTTTAAAATGAGGTATGTATCAAAAACATATATTTCAACATTTATTATTGTAATAAAGGTTTTTGGGTAAGTAAAGAAGACATGGACTATAACACTGTTGTTGTGACGACCCACATTTTGGAAGGTTTAAATCGACAATAATCCACACGTGTCCAACTTAAACAATCCGAAACATAGATAATCATTGGGGTTAATTAAAAAAGATAAGAAAAGAAGAAGAAAACAAGCACAGAATCCCGCAACGGAACGATAAAATATAATAATCAAATAAACAGTTCATGAAGCTGTTTACTATACATTTGATTATAATTTATACAACATTTTCAGAGTTATACATATACAACAGAAAAAATACAATGCAGCAGAACAACATGATGCTGGGAATAATATTAGTAATAATAATATACCAAATCATCGTCTTCGTTCTCCAAAGAATAATCTTCGATAAGCTGAAAACTCAGGGCTGACCTAAGCGTAATGAAAAGACAAAACACTTGAGTCAGGACTAAATTATCCTTATCTAAGTCAAATCAATATCGCATATAATATGAATGTAATAGCGTCAGAGATGTTTACGGGATTTCACATCTCCTATCCAGTGTATAACGTGCATGCAATAACTCATGAGATGTTTCGGATTTTCCATCTCTTAAGGATCCATCAAAATATTTATATGTAGTAGAATACGCTACATATATAATGTCTAATCAATAAAATAAATATTTTTCTTAGCGTTAAGGCTTTACATTAACCCCCCTTAACGCGTTTTTAAGCATTGGCGTACAGTTTGCATTTGACACCACCAGTAGCACGTCGGTAGTCAGTGATGCGCCGTGATACAACAACACTATCGTAGGGGTCTCATATAGAGATAAAAGTATGACAAGGCACGTGAGTCAATGCCTAAGATAGGATGCTACCAATTTACCCTTCCCGGCTGGTGGTAACGCATCATAGCCATGACCGCCCACCACGTCTAACACTCCCAAAATCCGGGGGTGCGCACCAATCAATCACAATGTAAATGATGGTAATACAAAGAAGTGCATCCGCTAGAGGTAGCTAGCCTCATTGGCTGGTATGGCTCCTGTTTTAGTCATTTCAAATTGACACAAGTGTCAGGCCAATCCATCATCGTTATCTTTCTTCAAATCCAGCAAACGACGCCAAATCCAACCACTTCATTCTGGACCATCACTCCACGTACATAGTTGTTAAAGTGGTTCCAATATTGACAGAGATTATGCCAATAAGAGGCCACGGTCTCTTTAACAACCAAACGTCATTTTACACATCGGTTGGTACTTTTATATTTCGAAAACAATTCATACTTGATATCAAAATATCATATTCGCTTCAAAATCAAATCCATTTTGAAATCATCATATTTACTCAAAATATACAATTTCAATTCATAATCATATCGCCTTAATATCTCGATTTCAGTTTCAAAATTGTTTCGAATTTCAATTTGGGTTATAACTTCATTTTGACCCAATTCGTATTTAAATCCATGTTTTAAAAATAAACATTCCACCCTTGACCAGTTTGAATTTTAGAACAATAGTTGAATAGTTTTAAAATAGTTTAAATAACTAAAATAGCTAAAAGTAGTTTAAATGGTTAAAATAGTTTGATATAAAATAGTTTAAATATTAATATGGTTTATATAGAAAAATAGTTTTGAAAATCCAAAATAATTTGAATATTTAAATAGATAGATTTAAATCGTTTATATTAAAATAATTTATTTGAAAATAGTTTCAACGTCAAACTGATTCAATTTCCAAAATTTCCAATTCAAATCACTTTCAATTTCCATTTCCATTTACATCAATTCAATTCTAATCTCAATTCGAATTAACTTCGATTCCAATTTTAATTCAAATCAATTTCAACTTCGATTCCAAATTAATTAAATTTCGAGCTCGATTTTCAAAATATCGATTCAAAACACTTAAACCAAATTAACCTTCAATATTCAATTTAAAATCCCAATCTTCAAATATAATTCAATTTCGAGCTCAATTTTGAAATATCGTTTTATATTACTTTACTTGGCAATATTTCAAAGTTCGAACAAAAGTTCAATCTTTTAAAACAAATCAATTTCCAAAATTCAAATCATATTTCGATTATAACTTCAAAATCTCAACTTCGATTATTTAAACAATTTTGTTTACCAAATTTAAATTTTAACATTTCAAGTTCAGGTTCGAAAATGATTGATTTCCATAAATTCGATTTTTTTACTCCTTCAAATCAAATCATTTAAATAATTTCAAGTCAAAATTTTTAAAATCATTTAATTTAACCAATCCGGTGTCCGTATATAATTTAACCAATCCTATGGCCAAGTGAATCAGTTATTTCAATTTAATTCAGGGATGGATATATATCATTTCAATCCAAAATAAATGTCATAGGTATATATCATTTCAACCTATTTCTTAATTTATTCGGAATAATTCGATTTATATGGAACAAATAAACATCCAACCATCCAACATATCAACCAATAGCATTCAATTTCAATCAACATCCAATTCAGCCAATAATTCTCAATCATTACGTTGTTATCAATATTAGGTATTTTACTAGCAATTAAATTCCAATTTCAAATTTAACTGTCAATTTTAATACATACTATCAATCCATATGTCAATTTCATTTTCAAATAACAGTCAATAAAATTAGATAACTTCACGATTAAATTTTAACGAACATCAAAATAGTATAGTACGTCGTAAGCGTTAAAAACACTCACCTTTTAGTTGAAACTGAAATTATTCTAGCTTCAAATAAATCTCAAACCAACTCCAGGATGTAACCTTTGTCGATATGAATCCAATGCAATTTTTTCCGTTCGAATTTGACCTAAAACGAGTGAGTTATCACGTTTATAAGAATTTGAATTTATTAAACAATTTGTATTACTAAATTTAAATTTAATAATTTACCCAGCACAAAACAAAAACCCGACCCGCTTCCTTTTTCCCCCTTCTTTCCTTTTTTTCCCCTCTTCTTTATTCTTTTTTCTTTCCCACAGCCCAATGCCCAACTCCCACCCCTTCTTCTCCTCCCTTTTCCTTTTCTCTTGCCTGTACACGAAGATAACACAATCCACACTCGCTTGGCCGTGCACGTGAACGCGACTTCCCGACCACCATTGACCATCTCAACATCACCGACACCATGCCCTCCTCAAACTCGACTCGATGGTATCATCAACTTACCCTCCGGCGTCCCAAGTTCGAACGAGACCTGATGCTTCACCGTGAAAGCACTATAGCGACGCGCATAGGAGTAGATGATCGGACCTCACCAAATCCTGGGCCTAGATGCGATTTTTCATGACAAATTCGAATACGAATTCAAAAACACCAATCGCGCACTCAATCAAGCCAAAAAATCGAACCCTAGCTTTCGAACCACGCTCTGACAAAAGGTTCAGCTTCCCAAACAACTGTCGAACTTCAATTCGATCATACCAAAGGGAAGCTCTTGCTGCAATGAGAATTTTGAAGGTGGTTTCATATATTTTTTATTGAGTATAAATTAAGTTATGGATTTTTGAAATTAAAGAAATTGCTTTCCTTTGTACATTTTATTTCTGTAACCTGCGGGAATAAATAGAAGGAGAATGATGGAGATAGCACAGGGTAGGGTGGTTGTAGGTTGGCTGAGATGAAAGAATAACGGCTGATGTTGAAAGAATGTGGGCTTTAGTCAAAATCAAGAATATATATACACTTCTGTTACCATCGGTCTTCACTTCAACCTTGTCAAAAACATGAAGAATATAAAAGAGGAATTCACAAGGAGTTGATAGCATTAACAAAACCTTTCAAAAGAGTCGAAGGGATACTTTAACAAAGAGTTAGACGAGCCAAGCACTTTCAAAGGGGTCGAAAGGTGACAGAGCCACCCTTTCGCTTTAATAAAGCCCTTTCACAGTAGCTTCCGCATGCATAAAGACGTTTCGAATGAGATAGAAAACACCTTTCAAAGGCAACATATTACAGGCTTTCACATGCGCGCCAAACCTTTCGAAACAGTGGGTTTCGCCTTCATTCACATTCCACAGAAGAACATTTGACCAGAGTTACCACTTCGAATGCATAAATTAGCCTTTTGAACCAGTTGAAACCATTCACCATTATAAAAGAAAGCTTACTTAAGTTCAATATGGAATTCTCATACATCAGAGGATGGGGTTCCGCATCAATCAACAAGTATGCCTTTGAAAGCTACCTTCCGCATTTAAACCTTCTACATCCCAACTCCTTCGAAGCCCTAAAGATTCACCTATCGACTGAGTCGAAAGCCCATATCTGCTCCTATTTGCAATAGCACATCAACAACAAAGTGGAGAGCACGTATACACCTTTCGACCAACTCGAAAGTACTCAAGTACAATTTAAAAGCAAAGTAAAATAATGCCCTGATGTTAACAGCAACGAAAGGTCTCCAAGGCACCCTATCGACTAAGTCAAGAGGACCGATTCAAAAGGGGTCAACCCGCACCTATAAATAAGACCCTAAGAGTATGGTTTTGTGGATCCGATTTCATTCACTCTATACTTGTTCTTTCTTGAATTTGTAAACCCTAATTCTAAAGTTAGATTGGGGATTTGACTTCTTTGTATTACTTAAGCTTCTAGTAATAAAGGAAAATATAACCAAAGCAAGTTTATGACATTTTTGGATATGGTACCTGATTTAATGTTTCTATGTGATTCTAATTATGATCCGCTTGTATCAACATAATTGAAAGGCTACCTTTCGAGGAAGTCGAAACCTCTTAATTCAACTAATATCCTTAGATCATTAGGTCCTAACTACGAGTCACCTTGATCACTTCGAAAGGAGGTTTTGATAGAATCCTAAGCTAATTCAACTAGTTTGAAAGGTATCTTCAAAGGAATTCAAGTGTCTCGACCGTGTTGAAAAGTAATTTAAAGGAATTCAAGCATCTCGACCATGTCTAATGGTTGTTAAAAGGAGTTCAAGTGTCTCGACCATGTCGAAAGGTTGTTAAAAGGAGATTTAATTGTCGTAACCTTTTCGAAAGTTGGACTTAAGGGAAACCTAAATCATCTAGATTGTGAGATGAAGGGATTTGAAAGGTCTAAACTATCCCTATCTGTTCGAAAGGTGGTTTCGAAGGGTTCACTTACATTTTAAACTTGTTTGACCAAATGAAGAAGACAATTCAACTTTATACCAATGGAACTATCTTTGAAGAGGGGATTATGGATGATTATAACACATTGGCATCAAGCGACAAGTAGGACATTGCCTACATGTGAGCTTCAAAAGGTTTTGAAAAGGAAATTAGTCGTTGAGGGTGAAGCTTTAGAATCAAGCAATAAAAAATCTAGAAACCATCCTCAAAAGACAAGCTCCAAGTCGAGACTCCCTAAGGAATGCAATCTGACTACATTGATTGAGAATATTTATTTGCTAACCAAGGAGTAACTCAACTATTGGCCATCCCAGAAGAAAAAGCCTAAATATGAAAGGAATCGGGGAGGATCCTACTGCCACTATCACATGATGAATGGGCATGAGACAAATTAATGTAGAGCACTTGAAGGAATGGTGATCAAATTTTTCAGACAAGGAAAAATTAATGGACTTGTAAAGAGATCCTAGTTGAATTCAATAAAGCACTACTTTTCTAAGAAAAATCTACATGGTTGGGGGTTGAATTCTCCTTAAATTTGGAAATTACCTTAAACGGTCAAAGCCTTTGTTCGCGCCGATTTGTCTAGGTCAAAGTGCCTCCTAGAGGGAGGTTGGAGTAAGCCTTTATCCACGCCACGTTATGGCCAGGCTAAATCATCAACAAGCCCTCGATCGTGCTATGCTATGGCAAGATCAAGGCGTCCCCTGGAGGAGGGACAGAGTAAGCCCTTGGTCCCGCCACGCTATGGCCTGGCCAAGGCACTGAACAAGCCTTCAGTCCCGCCACACTATGGCCTAGCTGAAGAACCTCCTGGAGGGAGGATGGAGTAAGCCCTTGGTCCTGCCATGCTATGGCCTAGTCAAGGCATTGAACAAGCCTTCAGTCCCGCCTATAAGGCCTGGCTAAAGCGCCTTCTGGAGGGAGGTTGGGTAAGTCCTTGGGTCCTGCTTGTGGATAAGCTAACCAAGCGCACCAAACAACAACGGACTAAGACGTCCGATCCCGAGAAGCGGCATATCAAACAATGACAACGACGAACTAAGACGTTCGAGCTCGAGAAGCAGCATATCAAACAACGACAACATACAAGGCCTAAAGGGTGGCACATGTCAAAAGAATCAAAACCCAAAGAGTGGTTTAGAATAGGCTTTAAGAATCTACAACCTCTGACTAGTTTCCAAATGAGAATTTCAGAACTTCACTTATTAATACCCAAATCTGGGTTTTGGATCTTTTACTATTGATCTCTGGTTTCATAATACTCGAATCTGGGTTTCAGGACTCTTACTATTAATTTTTGGAATTCGCTCATTAATGCTTAAATTTAGGCTTCGGGATCTCTATATTGAGATCTTTATTATGGACTTCTGGTCTTTTACTAGTTTCTGGATCTATCTTACCAATACCTGAATCTGGGTTTTTGGTCTTTTATTTTTTCCAAATGAGGATTTCTGGACTCATATTATTTGTTCCTGGAAAAGGATTCCTAATCTTCCATGACTTAATTCCAGATGATGATCTCTGGACTCTTGTTATTAAGCGATTATTATTGGCTTTTTATTAGTTATTTTCGAAAAAGGAATTTATAAACTTTTATAATTGAAACCAGAGTTAGATTTCTATGATCGAATTTTTGGTATTCTGTCAATATAGTTAGAGTCGGATTCCTAGCTCTCTCTCTCTTCATTACCAAAGATGGGTTTCAAGACATTCAACCGTATCCAATTATGAAATTACTTCTCACTTATTATCGTTATTTTCACACAATGATATGTTAACTTCCCTTACTGGGATCTTTTGAATTCTTAATACTATCACTAATAATGTGGACAAACTACTGAACATATTCTTATATAGATTTCAAGTTAACGATAAGAAATATTGTTTACCTTGTACTTTGCAGGAAGATAAGATCAATAAAGGAGACCGAATGGATCAACAAATATAAAAACCATAGTCAAAGTTAGCAGAAAACAAATTCAAAAAAGAAGAGGCAACAGACCAGGTGATATTTACATAATTTACAAAATTCATAAAATTATTTACAAGTATATAGCACAAGTGTATGTTTCACAAATCCTAGACAGCCTTATCTAGATTTTCAGTAATTAAAGGATCAACGTTATGCCGAATTGCTATGCAAAGAATCACTTTAAGCTTCTTTTCCTTTTTCTTTATATCATCAACATCATCAATGGTTTCAATACGAGCCTTTAAAGCATGGTTGAAAGCTTTGTTGCATCTTTAAGGGTTTTGTTCTGTCTCTCTAAATCAGCAATGCACTTTTGAAGAAGATACTTTTCATTTTTGAGTCTTTGAATCTTAGCTGCATATTCATTAATGCGTTGCGAATATCCCGCCTTCTGTTGATCATCAAAATATCTCATCATTTCAAATTTCACCATCCTACACCATTTACCCACTACTTTCTCGTTTAAACCTTGGGAGGATTTGTCGTAGTAGGAAAATTTTGAATTGCAAGAGATGAAGATCTTGTTGATTTTACGACATATGAGGTGATGGGAGAAGTCGGTAAATCGATATTTGGAGTGTTGTCCCCCATGATGAATTCCATTGATTTACATTGAGCTTGACTGTCTTTTAACTTAATCTCCAAATAACTTATATGCTGAAGCAGCTCAGACATCTTATGATCAAAATCAATCGAAGGATTTGATTTGATTTGGCGCTTCAGTATGGAAATTGTTTTATTCTTATTCTTGATGTCCGCTTCAAGACTGGCGATTTGATCATTAAGGCTTCTAACAATTGTCTATTGAAGCAAAAATCTCATGTGTCATTCCAATGCTTCCACATTGCCTTGTAAACGAGTAGACAAAGGATCCTTAAGTAAACGCCTCTTTTCAACATCTGCAATCAATCTATCTCTAATGCTAGTGAAGCGAGATAAGGAATCCGATGAGAGTGGTGCGACAGCTAGCTGCGAGTCCTGTTTAAACAAAAAAAGTCAAGACTGAAATAACCAATCTATTTTATTACAACAATAGAGATTACAACTCAAGAAGAAATAAAAAAAAGTACAATCTTACTGTTATAATCAAATACTTGTTTTATTACACTTAACGTTGAGAAACAGCATTTTTGACTTTGTTCAAAGAATTAGCTGAAAGGGTAATTATCGAATCGAAAGGGGCATTAAATCCTTTCGGGGTAATAACTGGAGGATATTTGCTATAGTCCTATTCCCCAGCAGGAGGACTATCACGACCGCTTATTCATTTGGTATGATATGTTCGAATTTCCTTGAGAAGCTTTTCTTCTTCTTCATCAAGAAAATCGAAATGAAGGTGGGGTTGTTCCATATTAGGTCTCTACAGGTCTCTATGAAAGCATTATCCAACCAATTTTGAGGATTTCAAGAGTGAAGCCTTTTCTAAATAATCTCTTCTTAATTTGACATATTTTCTTAAATAATCTCTAGAAACAAAACTGCCTGAGAGACATTTATTCTATGATAATGTAATAATACACGAATAAGTATAAAAGGAAACTAGCGTAGAAAATTTACAAATCAACGTTGTTACATAATTACAAATGTCCATCCGCTTCATACAAAATTGATTTTTTGAATAAATCTAAAATAAATTTATCCTTATAATATTTGAGTTTTTCTAGACGTAACTCATGAGGGATTGATTTGACTCGCGGTAGATTCCAGCGAGCCCCCAGATGTGGATCAGATCCAAATTCATCTAAATATTTCCTATGTAGACGCCTAAGTAGACCCCACTAAAATCACCCAAATATGGAAAATCTAAAGTTAGGTGTCTGCAATAGGCTTTGTATAAGAAGTCTACTAGGATGTCCCTTTCTTCAACCAACATCCACAAGAGTGTTATTAATTCTTTGTTCTCTTCCAAGAGCTTGTCATATTGAAGGTGCGCCCTTTTTAGTCGGAGGGCAGCTTCTTGATCTTTAAAGGACGCTAACACCGCGACACTCTTATTAAGCTTATGATACTTGTCAGAGAGTGCGTTATGTTCTTTTAATTGTTTATCTAACTCTCTATACAAGCTATTTATTTCTGCTTGTTTTTTTCAAGCTTTATCTTATAAAGTTGAATAAATTTCTTCTTTATCAAAAATAAAAAGATGTCAACTATTGTTATCTTGGAAGTGAAAGCCATTTGGATAGAGAATCCCATGCCTGAGAAATAGGAATTGAAGTTTATGGGGGATGCTTTCTTCCCCCTTGTTCTCCAGCATCGATATCGGTAGCTTCTTCGTGGAGATTAGAAGGCTCAGGAAGTTCAGTTTGATCTCCTTCATGGCTGCTAGGGTCGGGGTTAACCTTGTCTGAAGCCCCGGGAATGTCCTCGCCATCCCCTCCATGGGAACCAGCATGATCACCGCCGCTGCCGCCTGAACCCTGATCTTTATCCCCGTTGTCAGGATTATCATCGTCGTCGTCGTCATTATTTCCGCCTTCCTCAGCAACAACTTCATCATCATCATCTTCTTCATCGGAATTAGAATCTCCTTTTATAGAAGGGACTTCAAAAGATAAGAGTTTGGTGGCATCAATCTCTTCTTTCTCGTGGACTTCGATTCCTTGCCCCATTTCTTTGATTTTATCCATGAATCTTTTGACTATAGCAGGATCGAGTGAGGGGAAGCTTAAGTCTGGACATTTTTCGATGTTGTTGGAATAAGCAAGTATAAGAGCATCCTCGTAAGAATTCATGATGATGTCGTTGATTGAGGTGATGAGAAATTGTGACACCTTTTGCTTGGCTTCAGAAATAGTATTAATGGCCATTGTCAAAGAATTTTTCTTCTTCCCCAGCTTCTTCTTGAGAGAAGATTGCTTAGCAATCATCCTAGCCTTCTCTTCCTCGGACTCTTTTAAAGCCATTTTAAAGCCAAATTTTCATCGGCTAAGAGTTGTCTTGCTTTCCTCTCCTCAGAGATAGTAGATTCCGCTTGAGCAAGAGAGGCTCCCAATCTTTCTTGTTCCTTCACTGCATTATTTTTGGCAGCAGAAAGGGAGGTAATCTGACTGGTCAAAGTTGAAATTTCTTCTCAAAGCTTGGACGTCTCAGCAGGACATCAAAGTGCTTTCTTAAAGAGAGTACCAGCTTTTAGAAATCTAAAAGGAAAAGTACGACATGGGTCAAAGTTCAGTAAGAAATAGTAATGAGAAGGTCAAATAATATGAAATGTACCAGAAGCTATTGCTTAATTAGAAATCGATAATGTCCTATCGGGTCTGGAACAGAAGAAGGTGGATGAATGGAAGTAAATGAGGAATAATTCAAAATTGACTGTACCATCTCAAAATCATTTGGAGAGACTGGTGATCAGGGTCTAGAGGTGTTCAACTACTGAGAAGGAGTTGAAGTGCCCAAATCCTTATGCATTTGTTCGATGACGCTAAGAGAATTGGACATGACAATGCAGGACATGAGGTTGTCCTTTGAAAGAGTCATTTTGGATTGATCAATATAAGCTTCAAGAGTAGGACCCTCTAGAGTTTTCCCGCATCAACGGTTTCACCCTTTTTGGAGGTGGAGAAGATTGGACATCGACCGTTTTAGTTTTCTTAAGAGAAGGACCTAGCGTAATCATTCCACTCAATTTCCTTTTAGCAATCATCCTCGACCTAGCAATTGCTTGGGTCAGAGCCGAAGCACTGGAGTTAGAAATTGGAGGGAGTGGATCTTTTGTAGATAATTGAGTAGGAGGAGCAACCACTAAAATTCAAAAAGTATAAGTTAGTAAAGAAATATGATGGGTAACACAACGATAAATTGTAAATACTACGCTTAAGCCTACCAGGATGATCCGAAAAAATTGGAGACATAGGTGAAAAATTCATGGGATCACCCAAAGACAAGAAACGTTTTCTCTTAGAAGTGTGTTGGATAAGAGGAGGTTGTCCAAGAACTCTTTGACCAGTAGGGAGAAGGGAATGTTTTTGAAGATTGGTTGGAGTCAATAGTGTAAGTTTATTCCTGATGCTACTTGAATAAATGGTCAATAGCTTTACGATTCTCTTGCCCTCATCATTGAGATCTTTAGGAGTGGGACCTGCTAAAGAAATGTAGATCAGCAAAAAGAAAGTAATTGAATAAAGATAATGATCATGATCAACTTACGGGGAGAGGAGAAAACTCCACTAATGTTTGGAAAACATTTGACGAAAAAGAACTACGTCTCCTAGTCTCTGAATTTATTTACTCCCTTTGAAATTAGTTTCTTATGAGAGTTAGCCATGAAAATGAGGCTATTCAGATTCCTTAAGTTTGACCAAGCGTACTAAATAATTGAGAACTTCAGCGTTTAGAGAAAGAATGCGTGATTCCAAAGCCATAAGTTCCAAAGAGATAAGATATGTGTAGACATTTGGCGATAATTGGATAGGTGCAATGCCAAGATGATTCAGGAATCTAGATAAGAAATCTGGTAAGGGAATAAAGCCACCATGCTAGATGTGGATGGTAGTATAGGCAAAATATCCTTCGAGGGGATTCAGAATAGTATCGTTATCACCAGGAGGAATGGCTTCCACTCCTGTGATTCCGAAGTCATTAAGAATGGCATCGACTTCATCTTGAGAAGATATCATAGAATGTCTATAGATGGCTTCAACCTTTTTCAGTAAAAATTCTGCTTCTAGAGCTATATCCTTTTCAGGTTTCTTGTAAATATTTTTCAAACCCATGATCATGTCAGGTGAAACCATTTCATTAAAAATTATAATTTGTTTCATTATTAAAACCTTTCGAAGATGTCGAAAAACCTATTGTAGTAATTTAAATATCCACCAAAGCATATAATTCCATATCTTCGAAAGAGTATTAAAGTTAATTTGGGTCATGACATTCATTGACCTCTCGATGATATCGAAGGGGTAGATGGAGTAGAAATACCTAAACACACCCTTCGACAATGTCGAAAGCCCGAATTTTTTTTACTATTAATAGGAATAACTAACCATACAGTACTAATTTGAATATATACATATATTTTTAGAACTATTAACAACATTCCATAATCAAGTCAAATAAACCTTTTGACGGTGTCAAAATCCACAAATTTTATTTTACTCAAAGAATATGAATATTGCTGAAACACTATATTCTCATTAAGTCGAAAAACTTGGATCCAAGTGATTTTAATACAAATGAAAGAGCTTTGGAACGTTTTCGATAGTGTTTATATATAAAAAAATGATAGTTATACTCCTGTTAACTACAATGTATGTCGAGTAAGTCGAAAGGGGAGGTAAGGTTTTGAAAGCATAAAAACAACTAAACTTGTTTCAATTTGGGAGGTTTCGATCAAGTGGAAAGGCTTGATACGGCTTTCAATTTTAACAAACTGTACTATTCTCAATCCAATTGATGATAGGAAGCATAAATTTCTAACCTTTAACACCTTCTAAAGTAAATCAAAATTGAGCATGAATCCAATGACAAATTAAATCCACTTTTATATACAATAAGTTTTGAATCCTTTAAAAAAAGTTGAGTATATGTTATGTAGCCATTAAATTAAACCCTTTAAGATGACTTCTTTGAAAGGTGTCAGAATACATCGAAACATATTTCTACTTTCGAAAAAGCCCATCTCTTGTCGACCATGTCAATACCTTCGAAAAGGTCACTTAATGGTAGATGCTAACTTCCTTTCGACCCCTTCTTAAGAGGTTGAAAAAGTAGAGCAGAGTTAACAACCTCAACCCTTTCGAAAGGGTTGAAAAGTCAAATTACAATAGTGGGTTTTGATTTGTATGACTTAGCCTTCTCTTTGAAGTTGCTAGGAAAAGAATTTTCTTCCTAATTCAATTTTTAACTCAATGCTTCTAAAAGCTAGCAATCAAATTGATTCGAGCATGAATTTACATTCGACAATAACGAAAACCCCCAAATTTAAGTCCAAACCATAATTGATTCTGTAAATTAAAAAAAAAAGAGTCTTCCCAAACAGGTTAGAATTGAGCATAATCAAATGTGAGCTTGAGGATGAACATAACAATGGCAAATAGCCACGAATCTGATGAATTCAAATACAAATTGACACTGTAAACTGAACGAAATAAGCATAAAAAAGAACTTAAGGATAATTTCATACGAGCAGGAAACTCGAATCATCTTCAAAAATTAGAACAATAGTACAAATTCGAATCCAAAGAATTTAAGATTGGAATTAAACATGATAAATCAGTTTGAAAGATAAAACAATGGACACATACCTTGAATCCGAACTCGTGTTTACTGAAAATAGGAATTTAGAAAGAAATTGAAATTCTGATTCTTGTTGTAAGTTTTTAGTTGTAGGTAAATGAAAAGAGGGAAGAAGGAAGCATCATTTATAAGAATAGCCAACGCGAAGGACAAGCTGTTCGATCAAATTTAAATGAATGGCCAAGATCCATCTGGGAATATCAAAGGGTGGGAAATTTTATGCTAAAGTGAAGATGGGTTTCGAAATGGTTGACTTGGAAAGTCAAGAGCATCCCTTCACAAGGGGGGCAAGTGTTACCATCAGTCTTCACTTCAACCTTGTCGAAACCATGAAGAATATAAAAAAGGAATTCACAAGGAATGATAGCATTAACCAAACCTTTCGAAAGAGTCGAAGGGATGCTTTAGCATAGAGTTAGACGAGTCGAGCACCTTCGAAGGGGTCGAAAGGTGACAGAGCCACCCTTTTGCTTCAATAAACCCCTTTCGCAAAAGTAACTTCCGCATGCATGAAGACGTTTCGAATGAGTTGTGGAACAGCTTTCGAAGGCAATAGATTACAGGCTTTCACATGCACGCCAAACCTTTCCAAATAGTGGGTTTCTCCTTCATTCGCATTCCATAGAAGAACATTTAACCAGAGTTACCCCTTCGAAAGCATAAATTAGCCTTTCAAACCGGTTGAAACCATTCACCATTATAACAGAAAGCTTACTTAAGTTCAATATGACATTCTCATACACTAGAGGATGGGGTTCCACATCAATCAACAAGTATGCCTTCGAAATCTACCTTCCGCATTAAAACCTTCTATGTCCCAACTCCTTCAAAGCACCAAAGGTTCACCTATCGACTGAGTCGAAAGCCCATATCCACTCCTATTTGCACAGCACATCAACAACAAAGTAGAGAGCACATATACACCTTTCGACCAACTCGAAAGCACTCAAGTAGAACTTAAAAGCAAAGTAGAAGGATGCCCTGATGTTAATAGCAACAAAAGGTCTCCAAGGCCCCCTTTCGACTAAGTCAAGAGGACTGATTCGAAAGGGGCCAACCCGCACCTATAAATATGACCCTAGGGGTATGGTTTTGTGGATCCAATTACATTCACTTCATACTTGATCTTTCTTAAATTTGTTAACCCTAATTCTAAAATTAGATTGGGGATTTGACTTATTTGTATTACTTAAGCTTCTAGTAATAAAGGAAAATATAACCAAAGCAAGTTTATGACATTTTTGGATATGGTACCTGATTTAATGCTTCTATGTGATTCTGATTATGATTCACTTGTATCAACATAATTGAAAGGCTAGCTTTTGAGGAAGTCGAAACCTCTTAATTCAACTAATATCCTTAGATCATTAGGTCCTAACTACGAGTCACCTTGACCACTTCGGAAAGAGGGTTCAATAGAATCCTAAGCTAATTCAACTAGTTCGAAAGGTATCTTCAAAGGAATTCAAGTGTCCCGACCGCGTCGAAAGGTAATTTAGAGGAATTCAAGTGTCTCGACCGTGTCGAAAGGTTGCTAAAAGGAGTTCAAGTGTCTCGACCATGTCGAAAGGTTGTTAAAAGGAGATTCAATTGCCGTAACTTTTTCGAAAGGTGGACTTAATGGAGTGTAAATCATCTTGATTGTGAGATAAAGGGATTCGAAAGATCTAAACTATCCCTATCTATTCGAAATGTGGTTTCGAAGGGTTCACTTACACTTTAAACTTTGCTTTAGGGTGTTGACATGTTTTCTTGTTAACAGCGCCCACCAATTTTCTCAGATTTGACTAAAATATCATCGACGTAGACCTCCATAGATCTTCTAATTTGTTCTTCAGGCATCTTAATAACGAGTCGCTAAACGACATTTCTATATAGCAGTAGAGTCCCACATGGGTAACGAACGACGTGTGCTCTTGATCGGGACAATGCATGGCAATTTGATTATACCCGGAGTAGGCATCCAGGTATGTTATGTATCCACTGATAGCATCTACGAGCCGGCCAATACGCGATAGAGGGAAGCTATCTTTTGGGCAAGCCTTGTAGAGTTGGAGAAGTCAAGGCACATTCTCTAAACCCATTGGGTTTCCAAACCAGTATAGGGTTGGCACTGACACCGGGTATTCATATTCTCAAATAAATCCATTACTAAGAATCTTATCTACTTCTTCCTTTAATGCTTTGTATCTTTTTCGATTGAGTGGTCTTCTCTTTTGGCGGATGCGATGAGCTTTACGATTGTTGTTAAGAGCATGGCATATGGTGGAGGGAACTATGTCGGTAATATTTACATGCCACCGTGCGAACACATCTGTGCTTTGCTTGAGAAAAGCTATTAGCTCCACTCCATCCTCTAAGTCATGCCCTGTGATGATTTGGATGACCTTTCTAGAGTTGTCACTATCTATCATATAGCTTCGAGCAGGGCTGGACTACCTTTTGGGCTGATGTCCCCTATGCGGGTGTTAAAGGGGTCGTCATTATCACTCTCTGCATCGAGTTATAAGTTGCATTGATCCAAGGCATTAATCATGTGCTTGATGAGGTCCTTGGTAGGGACAAACATATGTGCACGTGTTCGGGGGCTCTAGCTACCCCCGGCTCTCGTAGATGAGTCTCAAGGCATTGAGAGGGAAGGAGTCACCGTATCACTTGTTCATGCTTAACAACGAGGATGGGCTTGTTCGTTCCATGCAGCTATGAATTTTCCATCTTTCCTAGGATTGACATGGAGAATTAATCTTCAATGTCCCTATACTTGGCATGAATGAGAGTGTTGTATGGCTCTCATGCTATCTTAGGGGCGAGCTCATTATGGCGATGAGAAGCATTTGGTACTGCTTGAATGAGGGCTCGGGCGGAAATCCTGAGGAGTTTGTGCACTCTCTCGAAAGATTTCCCCCAACACAAGTGAGAGCATTTTGTAGCTCTCGTGCTCCCTTGGGGGTATATAAAGAATAAGGCTCATCCCAACATAGACATGAGCAATGGAATGCTCTGGTACCCTCTCGAGTTAGTCGTTGACAAGGGTTGCAACCTCTTGTTGGAGTACAAGTACTCCTTTCTTGGCTTGTTATAGGGAGATGTTGTAGCGGTCCTTGGCAGCTTGTTGATTGTGGTAGACATAGTCAGTTCCTCTCTTAACACCAAACATCGTAGTGAGTCATTGATATGCCATGACTGTGTGCAGCCTACATATAAGAATGTTATATGTAGATGGGCAGTCCATTACCATAAAATTTACATGAATTTAGGTAGATTGTGGTTCCTCGTCGAAGGTGACCATAAGTGAGGTCGAAACTAAAGGGACAATCCCAACCCCACAAAAGTCATAAATGTGTATAGCACAAGGAGTTTCATCCGATCGAAAACATTTTTGAACATGACACTAACTGAGTTTCCCCCATCAATAAAAACCCAGTGCACTTTGGCACTGGTAATGTTGAGTGAGATAACCATAGGGTCATAGTAGGGGTAACCGATACCTCTCTTATCTTCGCTGAGAAGGTGATGTTTGTCTTGCCTTCCTCCACTCTTAAAGCTTTTAGGGCATGGAACTCTACTGAATATATCTGATTTTTCATGTGATCTCGCTTCTATAACATATGCCACTCTACTGCTCTTACCTAGTTGCGGTTCATTATAGATAAAAGGATTTAAGTGTTGATAATGAATGCGTTGTTTCCAGTCGACCATTAAGGCAGGATAATAGGATTTTGATGTTCATTTTGTCTTACATATTACAAAAATACACCTTCGTGGATTAACCGCTCTATCTTTTTTTAGGTGGCGGTACTCATTAATGGAGTGACTATTAAATTGATGGAATTTACAATATTTTTTATTGTCATGGGCTCCTCCTTTCATCCTAATCGGGCGGGAGGTAGCCTTTGGTATGGATCACAATTTCTGATGGCAAGATAAATGGTATTCGTGTAGTGAGTTAATAAGTTATAGTTTGCATACTAAGGTTTGAATTGGGAGCTATCTCCTAGGTGCGTTTTACTATGCTCTTGATGGACATTCTTCTAGCAACTTCTCTCCTCGCGCTAGCATTCATGGTTCTAGTCTTTAAGGCAAAGAACTATGTTTTAAAATAAGTGCACAAATGGGTCCAGGAGTGGATACTACCTGCTTGTAGATGCAAAAACCAGTGAGATTCTAGCTAATTTAAGGTATAAGGAAACAAGATACACTTTGAATTGCTGAAGAGTTTACCAACTCGAGTAGAGTAAAAGCTGTGACAAGGTCGGAGGGATCATCGTTTTCATCATATTTCTCAATAGAAGGCAAAGTGTACCCCTAGTTTATGTAAGTTCTTAATATTAACTCAGAAAAAGGCTCCCCATTCTCATCATCGAATAAGCCCTCACCGTCGTGATTTCTAGTTTAGATCCTAAGCATCTATTGTCTAAGGATATTGTTTCCTCTCTAAAGCCCGCCTCCGCTTCCTACGGACGGTGTGAGGCCCTAACTGGGGAGGGACTTCTCCAGTGTCTTGAGAGAGAAGGGGATATGTGGCATCGGTACGAGGACAGCGAGCGATGAAGGAGGACCGGAGTAGGTGACCTTCTATTTTTATTCATAGAAGGAGATCTGGAGTACCGGCCTTGCCTATTGTGGAAATAAGGTCTAGGGATTCCTCAATAAGTAGGAGTGAAAAGAAATTCTCGATGGTTCATTGTTTCTTGCTCGCCTATCACCGCTTAGGCGGTCGAAGCGCAAATCATTCCCTTCATCTACTGCCCAAAGGCAGTCGAAAGTAGGAAGTCCTTCAATAGAGGGGAAGCGATAAGCAGAATGAGTTCCTTAGTGTGGGACACATTCATGCAAGCGAATGTCATGGGTAAAGTTTTGAGCGTGCATATCTGTTATGGGCGGGAACAACCCAACAAAGGTTTCCAACATGACCCAGTTGAGGGCGTCATGTATGATGTTGAAGGTACTGGGAATAGTGGGCCGAACGAGGGTCATGTTTACTGTAGCTAGGACTCCCGGAGCATAGTTGATGGTTTCTTAGACATCCACCCTATCATGGAGTTCGTTCAAATTGTTGACCATCTTCCTAATGCTCGTAAGCCCCTTTACCAAGCCAAGCCACATGTTGTTGCTCATGCCTGGGGTAAAGCTAATGGCACTAGCTTCTATGCCACTGTTAGTATTTTGATCGTTAGAGTTATCGATTTCAATTTTTCCATTAGTCTACATGGTGAACTTATTGAGTAGAAAAGATGTTTTGCGGAGAAGAAAAGTGATGAACTTTGAGAGCTTTCACGAAAGGCCTCCTTTTAGCGCCAAAATGTTGACTAGATTTCTAACCAATCATAGAAATATGATTAGGACTAGATATTAACAAAGGTAATTCACTAATATCATATTAAGAAATGAAAATCGAGGAAGGATGAACTAAAATGCAAGAAAAGGTAAATAACATGATTTTTAGAGTGTTCGAGCTTGATGAAGATCTATGTCCACTATGATAGCTTACTTTATTACTTGATATTTTCTATTACAAGAGATTTATTACTAGAGCTTTGAATTAAATTGCATGTAAGGTTTCTAAATTTGATCCTTGTATAAATGCATGGAAATCTGTATTTATATCTATTAAGACCATGCTTATAAGGGATTGAAGCTCTAGACCCTAGGTTTCCTTATGGCCATTCATGAAGATGGATGATTTAGATGCAAGCCATATAGGACTTCAAATGGAGAGAATGATTCGGATTAAGGCCAAATGGTATGTCATATCATAGCATGCTTATATCAGATAGGCAGCATGGGGCAGAGAGATGTAGATGAACAATGGCATTGTTGCAAAGTGACTTGTGAAGTACAAAGGATTATTGCTTCGTAGAGATGCTTTTTTCAGATGTACAGTGTTGTTTAATGTTGATCTTGTCAAGTGAATAGTAAAGGGTTGTTGTCTTTATATGCAGGAATGACTATATGCTTTCTTTTAGAATTCTGCCAAGTCATGACAAAGCAAGAGGGACAGTGCGGTTTGGATGACCAAGGGAGAGACGAGAAGGAAGAGACAACGTGCTTGGTCAGGGACGTGAAAGCCAAGACTCTCTTTCTATGACTACGTCGTGTAATAATGGGGCGGGGAGGAGTTGTAGTGAGGGCTTCCTATTGATAGTGATGGTTTGATGAACCACTGTACGGACCCAAGAGATAGCGAGGTAGCTATACCTTCGAGGGCTGAATTGTTGGAAACAGGCATGAAAGTTTGGTTTAGATCGACCCTCGATCAAGCGATACGGCGTAGGCCTGCATTGTCGGGTGCTTGACTAACGGACTATTTCCTATTGCAAGAAATCCAAGCAACACCAAGGCTCACATGTTGTCAGTCTTGTGCCATTTATCCTTATGGTACATAAAGTAATCCCCACCTTTATTCTATTCAAGGTTGCTTCAGGCTTTTATAGAAGTGGGATATTCTATCACATCTTTAGTAATCGCATAGATGTATGATATTGGCAGGTTTAAAGACATGAAGTTATCCTTTTGAGTTTCATCCAATATTGCTTTTTTATTAGGTATCGGGAAACCTATCCTATCTTTTTTTCATGAAATATTTCATCAGGAAGAACAAATTTGTCACCTTGAAAATGGAAATTCTGCAGAACCCTAAATCCATGTATATATATCTCCTTCCAAAACAGAACATTCTCAATTAACCCCGACTCGATGGTCATAAGCTACTCCTAATCACTTACTTTCTCAACCTTATTGGCATCTGCATTAAACCTCTTTTGATAATCTTTCGCTAGTTTCCTTGGCGTTGCTTTATGTTTGCCAACACGCTCGAATCTATGGTTGGATCCTATAAGGTGCAAAACTGAAAAGAAACATCATACGGAAATTGATTCTATGAATGAATCATCTTTTTCTCGATATCTCATGTACCATTTGCTAGCGACTACAGTAAAGGTTGTTGGAAACAATCAACATCTTATAGCCCCTGCCAAAACGAATGTATCCTTCTGACTTTCGAAACCTAGGAGGTGATCATCCAAATGCGTGGATCCATCATATCTCATAGTTGGAATTTTAATATGTGCAGGTATGGAACCACCATTATTTCCTGCATAAATGGTGTTCCTATTATATTGTTATTCACCATAGGAACCATTTTTGTGCTCAATCCCTCAAATATGCTTCATCATCTTCTTAATCTTTTCTACTTTGTTTATACTCTCTCCCGGAATAGAGCTAGCAGACTGTATGGTTCGAGGTTTAGTGATAATCTTAGAATCCTTAGGCGTTATCTGGACGGATGGACGTTTATCACGACGACTTTCTTTGTGTGGTGGTTAAGCTTTATTGGTGCCTTATTTTTCTTTTCAACACTCATTATTCCTTTCCCCTTCGAATCTAGAATTTTTTTTTCAAGCTCACGATTTTCTAGTAGAATTGCATTATTGTTTTAAGAGAAAATTCTTCCTTCTCGCCATTGTCTTTACTTATACGAGTCTTTGAGGCAGACTTATGCGATACCAGCATTTCAATCAACTCTTTTATTGTATCATATTGCTTTTACATCTTCCTCAAAGCCTGACTTTTATTTTCGACAACAGTTGGAAGAGAAGCTTTTCCTACTTCGATATTATCCACAATGAAGTTTGGAATCACGTTTTCTTATAAGTTGGCATTTTCTTATAAGTTGAGGTTTGAATAACATCAACATCTTGCCCTTGAAGATTGACTTTCTTTGGTCTTGCCATTCTTGCTTGAAGTTGGCTTCTGAGTTGCTAAGAGAGGAATGGTCGAGGATTTAAAAATTTTGCGAGCTTTTACAGTGAAAGTACCAAAATGTTAAGCCAAAAGTTTGACCTCACCTTCAAGCATTAGAGAAGAAACTAAGTGACACTTATGTAAGAGGTAGTCCTTATGGTCAAGGGCGTGAATATAAATTTTGTTAGTCCTTAATCACAATTTTCTAATCTCATTTTGACCTAAACGGTCATGGATTTCTCAATCAAGTTGTTACAAGTTTCTTGATTTACAAATGAAATTGAAGAAGAAGGTTCAGAATAAGGCCCCTTCTTATGTGGGGAGTACATGTCTATTTGTAGCAAAACCACACATATGATCGCTTAACACGTGGCATGTATTGGTTTTTGGGCTACCGTGATTCGTTGGTTAAATGATGATGTGACACACTATGGATGTGACACGTGACATTCTTGAGACGGTCTCTTGTATCATTATAACTCTTCTTACTTTGGCTAACGTGGCATAAACTGTCCAATGGAACATTGACAAGTGGACAAGCTTGCAATTTCGACAGAAATTCGGCTTTGTTGCCTCTATAGCTTTATAGTTTAGGTAGCTTCATAATTTCACTTGCTTTATAAACACGATAGCCCAATAAATTCACTAGTTCCTTAGGCTTGATAACTTCATAAACATGATAACTAATTCATATACACGATAACCTGGTCCACATCATAGCTGAATGCACTCGATAGCCTAATAGTGTTTTATTAACACAATGCGCTATATAGACTTGATAGCATCTTATCAATATGGTATCTTGTACAGTCGATAAATACGATAGCCTTGTAGATCCGATAACACTTCATCAACGCATTAGCCTTGTAGACCTGATGGCATTTCATCAATACACCTTGTAGAATCGACAGATCTTTAACAACTCAATGGCCTTGCAGACCCGGTATCACTTCATCAATATGATAGCCTTATAGGGTCGATAGCCCTTCATCAACATGATAACCTTGTAGACCCAATAGCACTTCGTCAGTACAATAGCCTTGTATAGTCGATAACTCTTCATCAATACGATAGCTTTGTTGAATCGATAGCTTTTTATCAACATGATAGCTTTGTTGACTCGATATCACTTCATCAATATGATGACCTTGTATCTGGCCTTGTCTTCCTCTTAACCTCTTTATTTTTATGTCGTCGTTGGATTTTTGGATATAGCAATACTACCCTTCTAGGGATTCCTTATGATTTTGTCATCCTTTTCTATTTTGTAAAAATTTTGAATAAAGTTTTTGAATAATTACCTTTCTCGTTTTTGTTTGTTTTGAAATGTGATTTAATTTCACTTAATAAATTAAAATAGTTAGTTTCTCTATGGATCGACATCCGGATTAGCAAAAATGCTACCTTTGTACATCATGCATTTGCGCTTAACAAAATCAAATTTTCATCAAGTTTTCAGCACCGCTGCGGACAAAACTTGAATATTTTTTTCCACTTCCCATATTTTAGGGAAAAAGAACAAAAAGACCCTAAATTGTGAAAACTTTCACAAATTTGAGCAACGTTGTTAATAGGAATCTGGGTTCAGCTTCTTGCGTATTTCATCCTACGGATATCTCATCACATGCAATATAAATTATTGTTCTTAATAATGAATTTTAACACAAAATTAATAACTTGCCAAACAAGTAGGATTAACGGTAGTTTAGTGAGAAAATGTTTCTCAAACAGCAGATCATTTTGGTATAGTTGATCAACAAACTCATGCGATCGTTTAGACTAGAAACATTCATTTTGGTCAATCGACTCTTTATTTACTAATTTACTAGTGAGACTTACATAACTATTCTTAACCTCTTCTCAGAAACATTTTGGTGCAGTAAATACATTTTGACCAACTAGCTTATCACCGAGCATAAGGAGTTCAAATGGTCGAGCGATGGATTTACGGAATTTATTACCCTCGTCAGCATAGCCAAGCAAACCATATAACATTTAAAAGCCGGTTCGGTTTCATTTCAAACTTTTTGTTGGCAAATTCTATTCATACACCAAAAATCATTTAATATACATCACTATTTTTCTACAAAAATCTATTAGTAAAATACTCTTTTTATTAATTGCATTTTTATTTTTGTCCATTTAATCCATCACATTAACCTTAAAATTAATGAAATTTTGTCCAATCGATATATTTTGATGAAAAAATTAATGAATTATTTTATCGGGATACCTAAATTTCAATTAAGACTACATTCACAAATTAATTGTTGTAATTTTGAAGTGTTTATGTATTAAAGTTTGTTGAAATTGAACTTTTTTTGAATAAATTAAAAAGTTACGGTTTTAGTGCAAAAATTAAAGTTCATTTTGTTGAATTTTAACTTAATTTAGCATAAGGAATTTCTAGTTTTGCATAATTTAGCATAAGGAATTTCTAGTTTTACGTAAACAAGTTTTAAGTTTGAAAGAGAGAAGACGAAGAAAATGAAAACAAAGGTAGTTTTGTAAAAATACATGATATATGTAAAGTAACATTTGATGTGTAATAGTTTTTTGTATTTTTTTGTGTCGTTTAGCAACTTTTAGTGTATGAATATAATTAGCAATTCTTGTTTTGCATTTTCAGCATTACAAAATACGAAAGAACGAAGAAGATTTAAACTCTCGAGATACGGCGGAAGAGATGTATTGCATTTCATGTTTTGTAAACAACGTAAATTTGTTTACCATTTTATTTTATATGTTAACTACAGTCGCCTGCTACACTGTTGGCTGAAATGTTTCTAATAATTACATTCAACAGACAAAGAAAACAGTTGATTATAGAAAAAGAAACGCCGAGACTCAAATCAAAACATATGGTAACATTCTCACATATAATAACGTACAAAAATATAGGTTTGTAATATACAATCATCGCCATAACAATACTTCAACTCATTAAACAAAGATATTCGGCCAAAATTAAATTTCACTCCCTCAAATTTAAGCAAATCAATACTTAACCAGTACAGGGCAACAACTGACGAATGCGCAGAACGTCGCTAGAAGCAGCAAAACCATTTATTCTGCAGATTATAAAACATTCTGTGAGATTAAAATTATGCCATCGACTATTGTGATAGTTATGAAGAAGTGCAGAATAATATGCACATTCTTTGCCTAGAGCTATTACATATAACACTGTCATAATATTGAAAATCATCCAGTTAAATTCAAGTTCAAACCCAAAATTCCAGTTCTTTTTCTTCTTTCTGAAACACATATCCAAATTCAGATGATATTATTTATTCTATTTCGTTGTCAGAAATTATTGTGTGATATAGTTTGTAAAACTGGTTCAAGGATTTCCCTGGTTCTTAGAGCATCTCCAAGAGTACACAAACTACAGAATTATAATTTTAGCCAAAACAAGCCTTCTAATAGTTGATTAAAAAGTGTAGTATTACCCCAAAAAAAAAAAAAATCAGTTACAAATCTCTTAAACAAACGCCCAAACAAGAGACAGTATTATACGATACCATAATGACATTCTTTATATGTTAATTAATACATAACGTACTAAGCGGTGTTTATATATTAGTACAATGTGATGCTAAGGGCACCACCAAAAGTGCTTACTAATATCATTACTAAAAAATACCAGACAATTTTATTCTACGCTCTTTCTAATACCGGACTTTTCAAGGAGCTATTAAAGACATTAATTTCGACGCATGCTGCATGGCGATCAACCGCTGATCAACACAATTTTGCATGGCCATCGACCACTAAACCACTGAAGTTCGATGGGAATGGCCTTGGAAAATTGTGTTGGTCGGCGGTTGATTGTCGTGCAAAATTATTTTGGACGGTGGTTGATGGCCGTGTAAAAAAACTTCAGTATTAGAAAGCACACAAATTTTATTGTGTTTATTATTTTTATATATGGTATTAGTAAGCGTTTTTCACGGTGTCGTTAGCACCACACTTGGTATATATTATTTAGTGCGGTATAAGTGGGAGATGTATAAGTGGACGCTTGTTAAACAAATGTATATACTTTGAGCTTCTGTTTAATGCGTGCCTTGTTTCAGAACATCTATTAAATAAGCTTCCAATTCCACATTTGTTGTTGAAATATTTAAATTATAAGTTGTAATATTACAAATTTGTAGTCTCTACCATGTACTCTGACGAAAAATTTCCACATTTAGTGGTGGAAATATGTGTTTGGGTGTATACTACGAAAGTAGAGTGGAAGCTGCACTAATTTATAATTCAACTTTACCAGTTTGCTAAATCAAATACAACAAAACAAATGGAAGGAACTTACAGAAGGAGGTTTGGTGGCGATTGGCGTTCCGCTTTTTTCAGCTGTAAACTCCTTCATTGGAGAGTCCAGTGCCTGGGTACCACTTCCTGTTTTCTTTTCATCCCTTGCTTTATTGAAGATCACAGTGAACTCGGTTGATGCAGGGTTATTTACGTCCCATTCCCCAAATTTAGGCAATGGGCATCCGTTATCCTGCTAGAACATAAAAATATGTTATCCCTTGCTTTAAGCAGCACAATTTCATTCTGGGATGGGGAAAAAGGTTCTTTTTTTTTAATTGTAAAAATAAAAGTGAAAGGTCCAACTTTCTTTGGCAATGTGGTGTCCATGACTCTTCATGGTTTTTGCATGTTATACAATGATTTAAAGGTTAAAAAGGTAATGGATAAGGTTCAGCAATTTGTGTACTACATAATGCACCTTAAATTATTGAATCTACCACTGATTGGTTAATTCACAGTTTTCTGTCTCACATTCGCATGCAGTCTAGTACATATGAATCTATGATTCAACAATGTAATAAAACCTTTATGCCAATCACAATAAATTAACACAAATAATCTCATCGAATTTTACTTGCAACCCATCAATAGACGAAGTAATATATATATATATATATATATATATATATATATATATATATATATAGTTATACTAAAACCATCAATAAATGAAGTAATATTTTTTTTTTGTTCTACTAAAACCAAGGTTTGAGGTTCCGGCCGGAACCACGAGATTCCGACCAACTCGTATCGGTTCCGGCCGTCACCGGGACGGGATTAGGGCAAAATCCCGTCCCGTTCAAACAATCGAAGAAAAAAAATCAAAAAAAAAAACGCAATCGAAATCAGAAGAAGGAGAAGAGCGACAGCAAAACACATGTAAAATCCACAATCGAAAAAGCTCATCTCGTGCTTGAACAGAGAATAAAATTACTCGACTTACCCATGCCGACGTCGATTTTTGTTTCGCAAATAGCATCGACTTTGGCGGCGACGAGATTTTGGCTATGACAACTTCGAATTTAGCTGCGACGTATTACTGAGGATGTTTGGCGACGAGAATTTGGCTGCGACATATTACTGAGGATGTTTAATTTTGGCTATGACGACTTCGAATTTGACTTCGATTTTGGCAACGAGATTTTGGCGGCGACGATGTTGATACTGAGAGGAAGAGGATGAGACGATGTTTAATTTGGCTTCGGTAATTTAGGGCTGGAATGGAATTTAGGGCTGGAATGTAATTTAGGGCTGGAATGTAGTTGAGGCCCATGATTAATTAGAGATGGACTGTGACTATTTGAACATTTATTTGGGATTGTGTTGGGTTAATCTAACAAATATTTTTACCTATCAAACAAACACAATTACATTTACAAGGATTATTATTATTATAATATATATATATATACACACACATTCAAAGCTATGATAAAACTGTAACTAAGACCGAAACCGAAACTTCCGAAATTTCCGAAATCGTCCGAAACTATGAAAATTTCAAATGACCGAAACCGAGTTTTCGAACCTTGACTAAAACCATCAATAGATGGAGTAATAATTTTGTTGTTCTACCAGCGCTGTAAACCTTACAAGGTTAGAGCATCAAGTAATTCTATCAATTTTTTATTTCTTTTTATACAGCCTCATTCTTATATTTTTTAGGACCATTCAACTGATAGTATCCATAACCCTGTTTAGTCTTAACAAAATTTCCGAAGTTGACAGGCACAAAGGCATCATGGACCCCAAGCACAGTGTGTAATTTTTCATTCTCTTTTGAAAAAGCTAATGATCATTGTATGCTTAAAAAATAAAGGAAGGATGGATTTTTTTTTTCATTATATATAACAAATTACTCAAGTTGAATACATATAGAAGTTATATACACTTTTGAAATAATAATGATTATAAATAATAAACAACAAGTCTAGGTTTTTTAAAAAGAATTCCACATAATTGAAAATAAAGAAGAGCATAAAATCATGGAAAAGAAATTTCCTTACGAGACATACAGGTCATGAAATGACATTTCCACATTAGAATCAAGTAAGGTCTAAAAATCATTTTCTAGGCTAGACAAAATTTTTTTTAGAGAGAATTAATGCTATATGGCCTATGACTAACATGGTCGTTGATTTAGAAAGGAAGATTGTATAATCATTTGTTTGCATCAAATTCCAAAAGGTGGAAATAACTAATATTTATATTGCAAAATAACCAAGATGATTTGTATATAGTTGTTCGTAGAACCCAATATGTGAATAAAAATTAATTTACGCAAATCATGTATAGCTCAGTTGGTTCACACATAAGTTTAAGTAAGGTGCTCTATAGTAATTATGTTAAAAACCATCATTTTCAACAGACAACATACCAAAATGCCCAAACTGCCCTCTTACCACTACAAAGTCTTGCCATCATTCCTGCTCTTCTGCGCCCCTCCACATCCTCTTCACCCAATGATATTTGCTTCACGGTACAGAGTGTGGATAGGACGTTGATAACGTGTCTAGAGAAGAATGAGTATGAATGACAAGTGGAAAAAAAATGGTTAAAGTGAATTCATGGTTAAAGAAACTGCGTAAAGCATTTTTTAAGACCATGTCATTGTACTAGTCATAACATTGATGATTTATCAAACTGCATTGCAAAAGATACCATTTTTCCTTGCCTTTCACTATTTTTGTCATGCCATTTCCTAATTTTGTACTAATTAAAGAGAACAAGCAATTAATATTCATTTTAATCCAAACCATTTGTAGGAGAAGAGGGAAATTTTCTCCCCTTCAGGAGTAAAATAAGTAGTTCTTGCTCTACTTTTTCCAGCTATCGTACCTGAAAGCAGGAAAGAGGATTGAGAAATCAAAGTTTCACCCTTGACATGTCCCACTTGACATGCCTTCTCTATGTTGCATCGTTACTTAGTTTTTAAAATAAGAGAGTGCCTTAGACTTGTCTTTAAGAGATGCGTTACTATGAAATTTGAGAGGCTAAACGTGTGATGCATCTTGGCATGCAAGGAACAACAGTGTGTTCTCTTTCAGCTCTAAAACCCTTGTAAAGTTTAAGTGCACGGCAAATTTTATCAGTTGCCATACATATCCAATTTCCAATCTTCTTTTAGCATAGGCTCATTCTGGTAATATTTTCTACAAAACTTTAGCTATTGCTTTTCATAGTCTTAGGCTCTTAGCTATTTTTTTCCGAGTTAAAGAATTTTCTTTAACCATCAATCTAGTTAATTCCAAAAGTTCTAGCTTGTAACATAAAAAATCGCTAATTTTGCTTCTAATAGCTCTATAATTGATATGTGATAAGGTATACATCCATTTTCTTGATGTCCCCTATGGGACGGTGGTATATCTCCAGATTGTGTATCTAGTGATCTTAGAATCGAATCTCATTAGCATCAATTGATCATGTTTAAAAAAAATCCAAACTGATAAAATATACCCAACAATACTTATACAATCCAGATATATACCACGGTCCAGGACATAATAAATATTGATGTATACCTTATCACGTATCAATTATAGAGAAGAAGAAAATGCAAAAGAAAAAAGGATCAGCTACATTATATCACTGCAAGGTTCAACTGTTTCAGTACAGATTCAAAAAATCACATAAATTGATCAACGTAGCAGTCTTCTCAAGTTAAGTGCATCTACCACTACGAAACGCATCCATATACTGACTGTCTTTGATAAAATCATAGATAAACTGAACAACAGTCGATCCTTATTCCATTTATTTTATTATTACAATGTTCTTTCTCAGCAGATGCTACCGTGACTCTAAATCCTACTAACATAAAAACCATTTTATGCCTAAAAGTTCATTCATCAAAACTTACCATAGGTGCCAAAAAAGGAAAATATTATGAGATCTGACGAACGTTGATTAACGAAATAATCGACAACGAATTCAGAAAATATGTATCTGAAGTAATACTAAATGTTAAATCAAGCTAAAATAATGTATAAATAAATCAATGGCTGGACCGAATCTGATAGCATTTAATTAAAATGATATAGATCCAACAGTCAGTAGTTCAAATAATACAAAGAGAAACAAGAACATATTTGAAAGTACATAACTGAGTAAAATTGAAGATCTTACCGACATGAAGTCTAGGAAGTCCGAACAAAAACGGTCCGAGAGCAGGAGGAGGTAGGAGATAATGGGAATGACGGAATGAATTTGGTGTATAAAAGCAATAAATGTTATTTTAAGCAAGAACAAAAGGACCATGCTGTTATCTATAATGAAAACCCCCCACTTTATTATTAAAATCATTAAACATAGTGTGCTAATTGCACCCTGAACTTCTTTTATTTCCGTGCTTTTCATTTTACCCACATCTTTAGCTACTTCATGTTACCAATTGTATCATCCAAGTGAGTCGAGGATTCCTTGGTCGTTTGGCTCTATGTTACCAATCGTATTTATTTATCGTATTTCAACGATGCATTGCTATTGTTTTCCTATTTTTTAGATCAGACACAAAATTATTGACTGGTTATACATTGATCGATAATATGTTCAACTGATTAGATAATATAAAGTCAAAAATCGATTTAATGTCTCTGTAACATCCGACCTCTATACAAAGGTTAACTAAGAGTAAAGCAAAGTAAATACCTTCGGAAAACCCGAAGAATAAATCACTTGAGCAATTCGATGGACAAATTTTCTTGAGCTAACACTGAATACGAATATATAATAGTACTTACAAAAAAATATCATATTTAACATAGGCATGAAGCAATTGCACAACGATTTTTTCAAAAAATAAATTACACATAATATAACACAGAAATGAAATCATAACAGAGTATACAGTTTAATACTAATACATATCATCTATAATAATGCACCAAATAGAATATCGATACCCAACTCCTAAAATAGATACATAAGAGGTTTCGGTAAATACACAACTGAAAAGTACAACTGATGAATACATAATAACAAAAATAAGAAGGATAACTCTACTTCAAGGATCCAACTGATAAGGTAAACCTAACCTGCCAAATAACTCGGAGACTGCCCCTAGTATTATAAGAAAATAATACACGAATCAGATAGATAGCCTAGTGTAACACCCTCATAAATTAATAAATAATTAATTATGAAATTAAAGAAGTGAGATAATGCAAAGAGGTAAATATATGCGGAACTTTCTATTTACTTATTAGCTTGGATGAATCAAGTGATACTAAAAAAATCCTAGTTTAAAATCTAAGTTAAAATTAAATGCAATCGTTAGGGATAAAAATTTATAAGAAAATGGGACAGTGGGTCGGCCGCCAAATTATCCTTTTGAAGGAAAGATAAGTACATCCCTCTTTCCATTTCGTTTTACATTCAAAACTTAAAAACAAAAGCTTCAGCTCTTTAATGGTGCTTGCGGGCTAAAAAAACGAAAAAAAGGAAAAGATTAAAGCTAAGGGAACTAAAGGCTTATCAACTAAAAGTATTGGTGAGTAATATATTCTCTGATCTTTTCTACCTTGTATTCCTCACGACTATATGATAATTTGGTCATTCCTTTGATTTGGGTTGCTTAATTAGTATGGGGTATAAAATATGGGGACAAAAATATCATGTTAGAAAATGGTTTTGATTAATGGAATATATCCTCAAGTGGATAAATTGTTAGAAATTAATTAAGATATGTATATAAAGAAAATTAGTTGGTTATTGTTTGCGCCAAAATTGGTCACAAACACCCAACTACGGATGAAAGCACCAGTTAACAATCACAGATTATAGATAATGAGTATGTAGAGAGATAAGAATGGAGAACATTCAGAAAATTCAACAGATCACAGTAAACAACACAGAATTTATAGTGGTTCGACGATCTTGCCTACGTCCACTCCGAAGTTGATGATTTTATTGATGTTCACTTGATGATTTCAATTGATTACAGCAGATTACAGCAGATGATAATGATTTACAGCAGTGAAATTCGTTAGTAGCAGCAGTAATGGAGCTTAGAACTGGATCCGGCAGAGTCTGGGCGTTGGAGAATTCAAAGAAGAAGAAGATCCCCCTTTCTGTATGCCCTGGGGCTCTATTTATAGGTGTAGGAAGATGATATTTCACTCAGATCTCGGGATACTCCCTCTAGCGCGTGACTAGGCCCGCGCGCCCAAGCCCGCGAAGTTTCGGTCCGATCCGTGATCAATACGAACGGATTTAGTATCGATCAAGATTGCGTCCGATGGAGTCGAAATTTGGCGTGGATATTCTTTAGCTCGTGCGTAATCTCCTGTGAAAATTTGGTAGCATTTGGACTTGTGGATTAGGAGATATGATCGATACAAACTTGAGCTTTCGGTTTGCTGTCTTGTTCGACTCGATACGTTCGTATCGATCTCGTCGACTCGATCAAAAGCGTGTGCGCGCAAGATGATGTGGCACAAAATTCCTAGGTCAATCCACTTTTTACGCTGAGTTGGCAGAGTTCTATTCGCATCCAACATCGGGGTCCAGTTCGTATTGACCATTTATTCGCATCCATCTGCTTCAGTCTTTGTTCGAATCGATTGTCGATTCGTCGTAGCCCTCGTTCGTATCGATAGTTATTGGTTTACTTTGTATCGATCGCTGTAGATACCATCGACACGAAGCGAACTCGCTTGAGCATGATGGATACGAACAAGGACACGTACACTATCGACTCGAACAACCACGAACCAGATGGTATTGAACTAAGCCTTGGTGATCGATTCGAACTGAGCCAACCCCTGATCGATACGAAGTAGTGCGATCGCGATGGATACGAACTAAATCGGTACGATGCCGCCACTTCTGGATTGATGCGAAGAGTCTGGTTCTGGATGGAGTCGAACATGATCGATTCGAACAAGGCTCTATGATGGAGTCGGACAGGATCGATTCGAACAAGGCTCTATGACCGAGTCGAACAGGATCGATTCGAACAACATATTTTCCTTAACTTGTATCGATCATATCTCGGTCATACGAACTCCGATTGATCTGAAATTTGAAATGTTATCTTTCATTGCTTCACTCGTCGTGTCTTGTCGATTGCAGCTTGATCCGGACTCGAACAATATTCATCGATATCCATGGTGAACCTGTGCGTACTCGATATTCGGAATGAGCGATCCTTGGTTTCCAGTTAATCTTTTGGTATCACGGCCTTGCTAAAAGGCGGGATAACACTTGCCCCCCAAAACATGCCTTGCGGTAGGAAGGTGTGTTTTGTAATGCCATAAGCTGGATGTTCTCTCGTCGATGACCTGCAAAGAAATTGGTAGTCTTATCTGACCGCGAATGACGATCGTCCGGGATCGTATGTCATTCGAGGTAGTACGTGACCGTTCGGGGTGGGATGCCGTTCGCGGCGAATGGTGACCGTTCGCGGTCGGGGTGCCGTTCGAGGCGATTTGTGATCGTTCGCAATCGGGTGCCGTTCGAGGCGAATTGTGACCGTTCGCGGTCGGGTGCCGTTCGAGGCAAATTGTGACCGTTCGCAATCGGGTGCCGTTCGAGGCGAATTGTGACCGTTCATGGTCGGGTGCCGTTCGCGGCGAATTGTGACCGTTCGCGGTCGGGTGCCGTTCAAGGCGAATTGTGACCATTCGCGGTCGGGTGCCGTTCGCGGCGAATTGTGAGCCCGGGGAGGGACTTAGTATCATCAATGTCAGATTTCACGTTCGAGTGAGTTTCTGAATTGTTTGTGGTGGTGGTTTATCGCCATCTCAGAGCATGCCTGAGGATCGTTCGCGATCCCTTAGATTTGTAAGTGACTTAGCCGTTATGGCATCACAAATGGCATACATTTATTCAAAATGAGTTTTTCAACAGAACTGTTCAACAAAAGCGAATTCAAACATCAGAAATGGAAAATAAAAGTAAAACAGGGACGTCAAAGTGCAAACACCTACACCGTTGCAATTAGTAGTCGTATCAGAGCATGCCTGAGGATCGTTCGCGGTCTTGTACATGTGTAAATGACTTAATCGTGTTGGTGTGGAGTTTGCTACTTATTCATCATTATCCCAATCAATTGATGACAAGCTGACGCCTCGATCCTGAGCCGTCCCCAGTAGGCGCAGGTGGTGGTCGCTCCCATTCCACTGTTGTTGTTCCCCTTCTTACGTACTGCGATAGCAGACCATTCCGGATATGTCCCTCAACCTCATCTTTCAAGTGCCGGCAATCATTCGTGCTATGACCATTCAGCTCGTGGAATAAGCAGTACTTGTCTGACCCTCTTTCATTGTTGGTCGGATCCCTTCTCATTGGCCTTCGATAGGGAATCCGCCCCCTAGTATCCTGGTAGATTCGCTCCAAAGTGTCGTTCAACTCCGTATAAGAGGTGAATCTTGGCTTCTTTCGTGGTCGCGTCGGTCCATCACTATTATCCTCAGCCTTTCGTTTCCCTTTACCGGTCCCTGAATCTGTTCTAGGAGGATTTTCACCCTTGACTGCATAAACCTCGGTTCCTTCTCCTTCCTCTCTTTCAGCATTTTGCATCTTCTAATCGTAAAAATCCTTCAGCCTCGTGATAAAATTCTCCTAGATCCATAGGGGGATCCCTTGTTAACGAATTCTTGAACTCTATGCCATCAGCTATGCCAGATACAGCTGCCATCAAAACCAAGGATGGATCGGGTCGATCCACTGATGTTGCCGCTGCATTGAATCGTGTCAGAAAGTTCCTCAAAGACTCCCCGGTTCTTTGCTTCAGTGCTGCCAAACTCATCACATTTTTGGGTCTTGAAATGTGAACCCTGAACTGCATCATGAATCTTTCAGTCAAATCGGTCCATGTTCCAATGGAGCCACTCTCCAGTTGTCTGAACCATAATGCTGCTATGTCTGTCAGATACAACGGGAAGCACCTGGCCATGACTTCCTCTGATGCCCCCAGCACTTCCATATGCCTCATGTATTTTATCAGATGAACGGCATGATCCGTCCTCCCATTATACATGTCCAATGTTGGTAACTTGAATTCTGGTGGATTCCTGGCTTGCCTGATTGTAGGAGCAAAGGGACTCCTATTCACATCCTCCAGATCTCTATTTGATAGTCCGCCTCTCATGGCTCGTCTGACCATCTCCGCCAATCTGTCACTGTCTCCAAGTTGTAGTCCTTGTCTGTTGCTACTGATTTGCCCCCCGAGTTCACGAGGAATTCCTGGAGTCTGCTCTCCTGAACGAGCATTCGCTTCTCTGTCAACGCCGCGCTGCGCAGCTCCACCTGGTACTGTGCCTGGGATTGGGTCAACATGCTCTGGGTAAGTGCCCCCTAGTTCTGGGGCTGTTCCAGATGGTCCTGCGCCATGTTGAGTTCTGGTTGCTTCGTACTCCCGATTCCTGTCTCCAGCGTCTCCGGTAGTTGCGTTCCATTGGTTCTGTGCTCCGGCTTGTCCAATTTGTCGAAGTAGATTCTACATCACCTCCTCTTGTCTCTTAAACATCATTTCCATCTCGTCCCTCGTGATGAAGATCGATGTCTGATTCGCTCCTGAGGAAGCCTCCTGACTTCCTTCATGCTGACTTCTCTCCGCCCTTTGTCTTCTATTTGATTGCCTTGTCATAGCTTTTCAGATCTAAATTCTTTAAGCCTTCAAATTCAATTTCCAAATGATAGAATCCCTGAATTAGCCTTCTCAGTGAAAGCACCAAAATGCATGCGCCAAAATTGGTCACAAACACCCAATTACGGATGAAAGCACCAGTTCACAATCACATATTACAGATAATGAGTATGTAGAGAGATAAGAATGGAGAACATTCAGAAAATTCAACAAATCACAGTAAACAACACAGAATTTATAGTGTTTCGGCGATCTTGCCTACGTCCACTCTGAAGTTGATGATTTTATTGATGTTCACTTGATGATTTCAATTGATTACAGCAGATTACAGCAGATGACAATGATTTACAGCAATGAAATTCGTTAGTAGCAGCAGCAATGGAGCTTAGAACTGGATCCGGCAGAGTCTGGGCGTTGGAGAATTCAAAGAAGAAGAAGATCCCCCTTTCTGTATGCCCTGGGGCTCTATTTATAGGTGTAGGAGGCTGATATTTCGCTCAGATCTCGGGATACTCCCTTTGGCACGTGACTAGGCCCGCGCGCCCAAGCCCGCGAAGTTTCGGTCCGATCCGTGATCGATACGAACGGATTTCGTATCGATCAAGATTGCATCCGATGGAGTCGAAATTTGGCGTGGATATTCTTTAGCTCGTGCGTAAGCTCCTGTGAAAATTTGGTAGCATTTGGACTTGTGGATTAGGAGATATGATCGATACAAACTTGAGCTTTCGGTTTGCTGTCTTGTTCGACTCGATACGTTCGTATCGATCTCGTCGACTCAATCAAAAGCGTGCGCGTGCAAGATGATGTGGCACGAAATTCCTGGGTCAATCCACTTTTTGCGCTGAGTTAGCAGAGTTCTATTCGCATCCAACAACGAGGTCCAGTTCGTATTGACCATTTATTCGCATCCATCTGCTTCAGTCTTTGTTCGAATCGATTGTCGATTCGTCGTAGCCCTCGTTCGTATCGATAGTTATTGGTGTACTTCGTATCGATCGCTGCAGATACCATCGACACGAAGCGAACTCGCTTGAGCATGATGGATACGAACAAGGACACGTACGCTATCGACTCGAACAACCACATACCGGATGGATACGAACTAAGCCTTGGTGATCGATTCGAACTGAGCCAACCCCTGATCGATATGAAGTAGTGCGATCGCGATGGATACGAACTAAATCGGTACGACGCCGCCGCTTTTGGATCGATGCGAAGAGTCCGGTTTTGGATGGAGTCAAACAGGATCGATTCGAACAAGGCTCTATGGTGGAGTCGGACAGGATCGATTCGAACAAGGCTCCATGACCGAGTCGAACAGGATCGATTCGAACAACATATTTTCCTTAACTTGTATCGATCATACCTCGGTCATATGAACTCCGATTGATCTAAAATTTGAAATGTCATCTTTCATTGCTTCGCTCGTCGTGTCTTGTCGATTGCAGCTTGATCCGGACTCGGACAAAATTCATCGATATCCATGGTGAACCTGTGTGTACTTGATATTCGGAATGAGCGATCCTTGGTTTCCAGTTAATCTTTTGGTATCACGGCCTTGCTAAAAGGCGGGATAATAGTTATGAGGAATACTATACATGATTAATCTACTACAGGAAAACTGGGAACAAAGTAGGTAGTTTTTGAAGGAAATTAAGTCTAGTCGAAGGGTTATAATAGGGAACTAAGAGGTAAATAGGTGATGATCGGAAGGTTATTTAATTAAAAAATTAAATTAATTATCAGGTTGTAGACCAGATCCACATTTTATGCTGAACGTGTTAGTAAATTGTATAAAATGGAAATAAAAGACTATGTCAAATGAATCAAAAGTCGACATATGTATAACTAGTGTCAGAAGTGTAGTGGGCAGTATAGAATATAGTAGTTTATGATTTTTGTTTGATGATTACACACACACACACACATATATATATATATTAATGTGTTTGTTATAGTACTATTATAGTATCATAGAATGAAATAAACAAATACAATTTTATTCCAACAATTATTTTATTTCAATAGAATGTCAATAGTACACACAATTATAATTAGAGCTTCCACAATAATTTATATACACTATTTATGTAGAATAATTGCTACTCTCTCATATACAACACTTTTTTAAATACAACAATTTGTAATCACTCCTAACCTCACTCACTCGAATACAATATTTATCTTCTTACTTAAATTTTTTTTTCTCCAGTTAACTACTTTGCATGTCAAATAACAACGCAGCAACACGTTAAAAGAAACAAATTGAAACTGCAAAAATTTAATTATATTTGAACTCAATATTGCCTCAGTTTATTGGTTTTGTTCTTCTCATATTTTAAACAGGCACCAAAAATAACGAACATGGACAAGTACAACAGGCATGTATAAGGACCAATAAAACATGTTTATGTGGAACAAAAATTAAAATCAAGTCAATAATGTGCACGAACAACCTATGATATGCACAGTGTATGTACATTCCATTAAGCCAAGAAATTTAAAATAAGCAAGCACATTAAAAATGTTATGCATATATGCTTGTGAACATTTTACACTTGCATACATACACAACCAAATACAGGTACAAAAAATTCAACACAAGCACACGAGGTCAAGCCCAAATGTATTTCAAACTCAACACAAGGCAATAAGTGAATACACATGGTAGAAACAAATAAGTGCACAAGAAGTTGAGATCAGCGCAAAATAACCAATGCTAGAAACAGTTATAATGCACACCAGCAACAAACAACACGGAGCAAGGTCAATCCCGTAAATACTTTGGGCTCAACACATGCACGGGCCAGCATAATCAGGTGAAACAAAACAAGAAACACAAGTAGCTCAACACGGTGCACAACCAAGTCAAGCTAGAAGTAAGCAATCATAGGCCAAAACAGCAGCACAGGGCAAAATAAGACATGCTCACAAGTGAAAACACACATAGGGCATAAGGCAAATGAACAAACCAAACACACCAAGGGAAGCACAACACAAGCTTGACAAATACACAACTCAAGCACAAAGTCATGCATGCACAGACATAAAAGGAAGCAAGGCAAGAGTGTAGACAAAAAGAAAATGCACCAGTGCACTCATATATACACACAGATATATATATATATATGTATGTATGTATGTATGTATGTATAGACAAAAATAAAATAATGGAGTGTATGTAGGAGGAGCATTTCAGGTCGAACAGATACACAGGGCCAAGGCATATGTAAATATATGTATAGATGCAACATGGTGCACAACAACAATGGAATGAAAAAGACACACACACACACAAAAGATCAAAACCGGAACAAAGTTAGGTGCAACACGGCTAAGGCAGCAACAATCTCACACAGAACAAATTTACGAACTCAGGGCAAAGCTCAAAGTGAACACGTTTGCACCAGCAAGTTAAAACATACAAGTAACATGTCCAAAAACTGATGCACACACGCACCAGGTAATGCACTCAAGAACATACCATAGAAGTAAATATTTAAGTGTATAGATCAATGTTGAACCAGCCTACAAAGTCAAGCCGAAGCAAGGTTGATCAAGTCAGAAAATTCAAGCTAGAATCAAAAGGTTGAACAAGTCGGATTTCGAAAACATTGAACACCTTAAAGAAAATAAATAAATTCAAAGTTGAATATGTTAATATTTTTTCAGCAGAAGCAATCAAATATCAGGATTGAACAGGTCAAAAATCAAAGCAAATGACAATATCATTTAAAATTCATTTATTAAAAAATCAACAGCCAAGAATTCATGATTTGAAATATTAAAAAAGTTCAAAATATATGGAATCAGAGAAGATTTTTCTTCAAATCCTCCTTTATAAATACCAAAATCATCATTGGAAATTTAGTGTCGACTTTGAATTAGCATTAAAACCCAAATCAGAAAAAAGTAAAATCATAACAAATTATTCCAAATCATCTCTTCAAGGAACTCGATAAAAGGAGCAATCATAACCATTAGGTAAAGTACTCAATAAATCGATCAAGATGAGAAGGCTTGAAGTCAATGCAAAATTTTAGAGTGTTATCTTGAAAGTAAAAACTCCAACTGAAGAATAATGAAGTAAAAAGGGATCGGCTATTGAAGAGAAAAGGAACGGGCTTAAATAATTTAAATGCAATTTCTGGGCTATTCTTTTTATTTTAGTTTATATATTAGGGTTTCTCTTGTTTATTTAAATATTGTATTTTCTTTCTTTTAATTTTAAAAACCTCTAGTTTAGATTGAACTAGTTTGGTAAATTTTCAACTCGGGTATAGAGTTGAGGCAGGTGTTTAGGCTTAGGATTAGAACAATCAGGTTAGCGATAGTCGCAAGTTTATAGGGTTTCGTAAGTAGTCGATTGTTTGATCTTAGTATAAATCTTTGGGGCAGCAATAGGCAGATTTTGTCAAAACTGGGTAAATTTATGTGTTGCTTTTATTTCTACATTTAGTCTATTATTATCTATGCTGCAATTTTTATTATTCTACGAATTTATAATAAACCCTATTCACCCCCACCACCCTTTAGGATTAATTCAGTCCTATAAGTGTTATACGTCTAGTATACCAAAACAGAGACTAATCAATAATAAACTCATCTCACAAGTTTACAAATCAGATTTCCACTACTTTGGAATTCTGTATTAGCTATTTATAACAATAAGTATATTGTAATTAATTACAACAACAAACTAACAACTATAGTAATAATAACTATAGCGATAAATCAAACGTTATACTATTTAAAGAAATAGTACAACATAGAAACGAAAATGATATATATATATATATATATAAATATATAAATCAACTAGAAATCTAACCGGTTGAAGAAGGAAATTTCATCTGAGGCTTGTCGTAACAATTTCCTTAAGACTTTATTCAAAGTCTCCCAAGATACAACAGACGTAAGCTGCTCGAGATCGTGATGTGTATGATCTTCTATGTGATAAGACTGATTATGATTTTAAGAAATGAAGATAAAGGAGATAATTCGGTTTTAAAATTGAGTGAGAAAAGTGATCAGGTTTCCTCCTTATTTATAGCCGAATTTCCAATGGCTACACCCGTTGAGAAAAGTAGCATCCCTTCATTTTCCACGCCAAAAAGTGCTATTATTCGCAACAGCCGCGTCCGTTCGTTTACAACGGTTTAGAACTGTTGCTATTTGCAACAGTCGCGTCTCTTCATTTGCAACGGCCAAAAACTGTCGCGGTTTGCAACAGTCGTGCCTCTTCATTTGCAACGGCTCAGAACTGTTGCTGTTTGCAACAGTCGCGTCTCTTCCTTTGCAATGGCTCAGAACTGTTGCTGTTTGCAACAGTCGCGTCTCTTCATTTGCAACGGTCACAACCGTTGGAAAATCCGTATCTATTTAAACACACTTCTATTTTAAAATCAGTCCATTTTTTAGGTAGCAAAAATATATGACACAGCCCAATCTTATTGGACCCGCACCCGCACCCGACCCGGCCCGGTTCGGTCGGTCGGACGGGCGGTTGGCGGCGCGCGTTAGTCCATGGCCATATAGGTCCTCCTCCTTGTATAAAATTACCTGACCCTAAGGGCCAATATAGGGATTGAGAGTACACTATATAAACAAGAAAATGGACTTATTTTTGGCGATGTGGGATATATCTCATTCACTATTTTTTAGAATTCCAACAATCCCCCACATGAATGACGATATATGTCTCCCCCACACAAAGTGTAATATCACACAGTTCATATGAAAATAATGCTATATCGAGTATAAGTAGATATTTCACTTTGAACTTTCCCTAGTTAAAACTTATCGGATATACTTGGCTAATCGGTGAATTATTTCATCTTGAACCGTCAGCCGTTATTGTATAACCAAACAATAAGCTTTACAAAGCATTATTTCCCGTCACATCCAATCTCTTGGTTGTGTTCATTTTGGTCCTGAACAATTTTTGGTTCTGCGAGTGTTTATAGAGAATAAAAGCCTTTAATATTCTCATAGAGCCGACCCAGCTCACACTAACATAGGTTATCACAACCATTAAGAGTATCCTACATATACCCCACTTGTTATTTTCAAGATATGGTCATCATTAAAAAACATAGTTTTATCCTTTTAATACTTCTGTAGGCATGCATTTATATTATGCACCATAGGAATGGAGTAGGACTAAGTCCAAACAAATGCATTACGTCTTGAGTTATTCAGAACTGGTTTGCCTATTGATCCTAGTCCGTGGGATCTCCAGTCGCTAGGATAGGTTTCCGTATAAGATAACTCTTTTTGGTTTAGGCTTTTAAACCCATTCCCCTCGATGCGCAGTTAATTTTCTCCCTTGATAAACCTTTAGTAAATGGATCCGCTAGGTTATCATTTGTTCGCACATAATCTATGGAAATAGATCCATTTGAGAGTAACTGCCTAACTATGTTATGGCGTCGACGAATGTGTCGTGACTTTCCATTATATACAAAGTTTTGCGCTCTGCTTAATGCTGCTTGGTTATCACAGTGTATGCATATGGCCGGTATAGGTTTAGGCCAAAACGGAATATCTTCTAAAAAGTGACGACGCCATTCTGCTTCTTCGCTTGCTTTATCTAAAGCGATGAACTCTGATTCCATAGTGGATCGAGCTATGCATGTTTGTTTAGTAGATTTCCATGACACTGCTGCCCCTGCTAAGGTAAAGACATAACCACTCGTTGATTTTGATTCCTCTGAATCAACAATCCAGTTTGCATCACTATATCCTTCTAAGACGGCAGGATATTTTCCATAATGTAAGGAATAGTTTGTGGTATTTTTTAAATATCCAAGCACTCTCATTAGTGCTTTCCAGTGTTCCTTCCCTGGGTTGCTTGTATACCTGCTTAATCGACTTACTGCATAAGCTATATCTGGTCTTGTGCAATTCATGAGATGCATGAGACATCCTATTACATGAGAGTATTCCAGTTGCATTACACTTTCATTAGTGTTTTTATGCAGTACTTTCGATGGATTATACGGTGTTCGTACTCCTTTAATTCCAAAATTTTGAAATTTTTCAATCACTTTTTCTACATAATGTGACTGAGATAATTCAATTCCATTAGGTGTTCTTATTATTTTGATTCCCAAAATAACATCTGCAACTCCTAAGTCTTTCATATCGAAATTGTTGATTAACATCTACTTAGTGGTCTCTATTACCTTAGTATTTGGACCGAAGATTAGCATATCATCTACGTATAGACATATCATCACGTATGATTGTCCAATTTGTTTGTAATAAACACATTTATCACATTCATTTATACGAAAACCATTTTTCATCATGACACTATCGAATTTTGCGTGCCATTGTTTTGGAGCTTGTTTTAGTCTGTATAATGATTTGACTAATCTACATACTTTGTTTTCATTCCCTTTGGATATAAAACCCTCAGGTTGCTCCATGTAAATCTCCTCATCGAGATTTCCATTTAAGAATGTCATCTTTACATCCATTTGATGAATCTGTAGATTATAGATGGATGCAATTGCTATTAACATTCTTATAGAGGTTATTCGTGTTACTGGTGAATAGGTATCGAAGAAGTCTATGCCCTCTTTTTGACGATATCCTTTGGCTACCAATCTTGCTTTGTATTTGTCGATGGAGCCATCTGGTTTCATCTTCCTTTTGAAGATCCATTTACAACCAATTGGTTTTATTCCAGGTGGAAGATCAACTATTTCCCAAGTTCTATTACTCAAAATTGAATCAATTTCACTTTGGATTGCTTCTTTCCAACATGAGGATTCAGAAGATGACATTGCTTCCTTGTGCGTTTGAGGTTCATGTTCTAACATATATGTTAAAAATTCCGAACCAAATGTCTTGAAAGTTCTTGCCCTTACGCTTCTTCTTGGTTCAACTTCCTCAGTTTCACGATGAGTTTCATCTTCATGTGATTTACTCAATTCTTCTCTTGTCCTTTTGGGGACATTATTTCCTTCATTTCTTTTGTGTGGAAACACATCTTCAAAGAATGAGGCGTCTCTTGATTCCATGATTGTATTTACATGAATATCAGTTATATCATACTTGAATACCAAAAATTTGTAGGCACTACTATTTTGGGCTGGCCCTAAATAGTAACAATCTACTATTTTTGGTCCAAGTTTGACTTTCTTGGGAGGCGGAACTGGAACCTTTGCCAAGCACCCCCACACTTTGAGGTATTTAAAACCTGGTATGTGTCCTTTCCATAACTCATATGGAATATTTCCTGTTTTATTGTGAGGAACCTTGTTTAATATGTGATTAGATATATTTAAGGCTTCCCCCCACAAGTTCGTCGGTAGGCCAGAAGTTAAGAGCATCGCATTAATCATATCTTTTAATATTCTATTCTTTCTCTCGGCTATACCATTTTGTTGTGGTGAATATGGTGGTGTTGTTTGATGAATTATACCATTTTCGGCATAGAATTGTTCAAATGGTGATTCATATTCTCCACCTCGATCAGATCTCAATATCTTGATCTTTTTATTTAACTGATTTTCTACCTCAGTTTTTTTTATATAGTTCAACTATTGCCATCTCTGTTTTAGTGAAAACAAGAAAGTCTTAAGATGTTATACGTCTAGTATACCAAAACAGAGACTAATCAATAATAAACTCGTCTCACAAGTTTACAAATTAGATTTCCACTACTTTGGAATTCTGTATTAGCTATTTATAACAATAAGTATGTTGTAATTAATTACAACAATAAACTAACAACTATAGTAATAATAACTATAGCGATAAATTAAACGTTATACTATTTAAAGAAATAGTACAACGTAGAAACGAAAATGATATATATATAAATATATAAATTAACTAGAAATCTAACCGGTTGAAGAAGGAAATTTCGTCCGAGGCTTGTCGTAACAATTTCCTTAAGACTTTATTCAAAGTCTCCCAAGATACAACAGATGTAAGCTGCTCGAGATCGTGATGTGTATGATCTTCTGTGTGATAGCACTGATTATGATTTTAAGAAATGAAGATAAAGAAGAGATAACTCGGTTTTAAAATTGAGTGAGAAAAGTGATCAGGTTTCCTCCTTATTTATAGCCGAATTCCCAATGGCTACACCCGTTGAGAAAGGTAGCATCCCTTCATTTGCAATGCCAAAAAGTGTTACTGTTCGCAACAGCCGCGTCCGTTCGTTTACAATGGTTCAGAACTGTTGCTGTTTGCAACAGTCGTGTCTCTTCATTTGCAACGGCCAAAAACTATCACGGTTTGCAACAGTCACGTCTCTTCATTTTCAACGGTCACAACCGTTGGAAAATCTGTATCTATTTAAACACACTTCTGTTTTAAACCAGTCCATTTTTTAGGTAACAAAAATATATGACACAGCCCAATCTTATTGGACCCGCACCCGACCCGACCAGGTTCGATCGGTCGGACGGACGGGCGGCGGCACACATTAGTCCAAGGCCATATAGGTCCTCCCCCTTGCAAAAAATTACCTGACCCTAAGGGCCAATATAGGGATTGAGAGTACACTATATAAACAAGAAAATGAACTTATTTTTGGCGATGTGGGATATATCTCATTCACTATTTATTAGAATTCCAACAATAAGTAGTATCATAGCTAGGTAGTCAAATTCACATTTTTAACTATGGAAAAAATTTTAATAATGTTTTTTCTAAAGGACAATCTATCGCTATACCATCCATGTTTAATGACACTGATTATTCGTATTGAAAAACTAGGATGAAATTTTTTCTAAATACCATTGATGCATGTGATATAGTTGAAACTAGTTATATTTATACCTATGGTAAATATAGATAGTCATGAAGTTCCTAAGCCTAAAGATAAGTGGGATGCAAATGAGCTTAGTCTATATCGATCAAACGCTAAAGTTATGAATTATATTCTATATGCCTTACTTAAAATTGAATACAATCGTGTTTCTCATTATGTGATCACGCCGGAAATTTGGCATACGTTTGAAGTGACTCATGAAGGAACATCATAGGTCAAGGAATCTCATATAGCTATGCTCAGCAATGAATACAAGAATTTCGTAATGGTGAAAGATGAAAATAAAAAGGAGATGCATAGATGATTTTTAAATATAGTATTCAAATCCAAAACTCTAGGAAAAGCTTACATGGATCTGGAGAAGGTTTGAAAATTTCTAAGAATCCTCCTAAGACATTTTGAAGCAAAGATGACAGCAATATAGGAATCCAAAGACTTGAAACAGCTTAAATTGGAGGAACCAATAGAAATTTTCATTATCTATGAGATGGAGCTGAAAGTTAGGGAGGAACGTGAAAGCGGTGATTCGAAAAGAAATCTATTGCCTTAAAAAGTACAACAGATAATGGGGAAGAAGATGAAGCTGCAACTAAGCTAGCACTATTGATGAAGCAATTCAAAATGTAGACTAGAAAGCATGGAAATCTAGCAATAAATAAATAAATAAAAACTAGCATTGCTAAAGTTCTGGATTATTCTGAGGAAGAAATCATATGCAATAGATGTAAGAAGCTAGGTCACATCAAGCCAAATTGTCCACTGAATTGACTCCACAAAGAAAGGAAGATGAAGAGAAGGAGTTTCGCAGTCACTTGGAATGAGAGTGAAGAAGAAGAAAAAGACAAGGAGAACATTGATAGTGAGAAAGAAGAAGCAAATTTGTGCCTGATGGTAGAATTAAGTGACAACGACGATGAACCAAATGAGGTAGCTTACTTAACCCACAATGATTTACTCTTGGTATATCAGAAGTTAAACTCAGAAATTGATAGACTTCAACAAAAATATAATAAACTAGAATCTGAGAAAAATAGTTTACTTGAGTTAAATAATGAGATAGAGCTAATGATTCAAAATACTAGAAAATTTAACTCAAACTGTGAGAAGTGTCAGTCTCTAGAAGAAGAAATTATAGCTCTAAGACTAAAATTGAAACCCTTGAAAATGAAATTTTTACTTTGAAAAACAAAGATGAAACAGATATAGAAAATTCCATTAAAAGATGCACTCACTTTTGAATGAAAACGATGCTCTTAGATATAAGGTTTAACAATTTGAATCGACAATAAGAAGTTTTTCTAAGGGAGAAAAATCACTTAATATGTTGTTACGAAGTCAGACTATTGATGTGATGGAGTTGAACAAATTAAGAGAACAAATTAAGAGAACGAATTATGGTAATATCAAGTTTCACAAAGAATTTTCAAAGTGTTTAATTTGTAAAAAAAATTGGGCATAAATGAAATAAATGTTGGAATAGGAACAAACACAAAACCGTTAAAAAAATCAAGGTTCCAAAAGGTACCAATGTAAATTTTCTTAAATTTAAACAAGTTTGGGTTTCCAAGGGTACAATTGTAAATACTAACAGTTTACTATATATAAAAAATTAGATACCAAAGGTTACAAACGAAAATGAGAGTGGTCCTACATCCTTTGTTAGGCCAGTCGCTTCTTCTAATATTTAGGTACAAAAACGGGCTAAGGAACAACTACGATAGAGGTAGACTTTGAGTTGTTCTATATATGGTTGAAGAGAAATAATTTCAATGTTCCTTAGCCTAGAAAAATGAGATGGAGATCTACATACTTTGGATAACATTGGTGAATAATAACACGACATCGAAGGTAAGTAAAGGTATGTCTCTAAATGCTATTTTCTTTTCTTGTTGTTAATTTTGTTCCTATTGGTACCGCCGATAGTATAATTGCCATATCTTGAGCACCGTAATTTTGATTTGCAAATTCAAAATATTCTCGAAAATAGATAGAAAATTCTATAATTTTTTATTTTATGCTTCTCCATAATTTGACTTAAACTATTGGAAACCTGCAAATCATTCAGTATATTGTTTGAAAATTATTTCAGAACTTCTTAACACACCTGTAGTAAATCGATTATAACTTGAACGTTGTTATTCTTCGAATTTTGAAATTCTTGAAGTTCTGAAAAACTAACTAATAATGCTACAACTTTACTGTTTTGAGTTTTTGCTGATTCATTTTGTAAAACCTTGAAAAACAGCAATCGTATCGCCACATTACTTGAAAAGTATTTCTGACTTATGCAAACAAGTTGTAGTATTTCATATATAACCTTTGATCGATTTATCATTTTAATTTGAAACCAATTTTGTTGATTAGCAATATTGAATATCTAAAATTTTCAAGTTTAGTGCTAAATTAAATTATAGACTTAATGTTTTCGAATAGTGGTTTCAAATAGATTAAATTTTCAAAACTACAATGGTCAACTGCTTACGTACAACGATTACCTTTATTGCCTATAATGACGACTAACAAATTACTGACTAAAGAACTTTTGGCTACGTGTGCCCTTATTCGATATAAATGACCGTGCCTTTATTTGACGTAAATGACTTTGCTGAATTTTTTTTGAATTTTTGAACCAATTCGAGTGATAGTGTACGCAATCTACTTGTTTGATTATATTTCACGTTTAACATTGTATGCCCCCATGGGCAGCCAAAGTACAAGTGGTATCATACACCACTGCATTCAAGATCATATTTGCATCGGGTTTATATTTCAGCTGATTTTAAGACTAGCAGACATTTTGTACAAAACCCCCTATGGAAAATAGATTTCATAACTTCATTTGGATTTATATTTCAACTAATTTTAAAACCACCAGACATTTATATTTCAACGACGTGCATGATATTTTGGGTCTAGGGAGTTCAAATTTGTGAGGGAGGGAGAAGAAGAAGGCATTGTTTGTAATGGGTTAGATTTGGTAGCTTAGTGGGCTTTGGGTCTGTTAGTTTGAGTAAGGAGAATATGTTTTATTTATTTTAAATTAGTATATAAGTATGTGTTGATTTTTATAATGCCATAACTCACCCATATGAAACCTGATTTACCCCGGCCTTTTGCATTAGACTCGAATAGTCGAGTACAATATTGTAGTATAACTTATTGTTAGATTTGGTGATGTTTAAAATATTGATAAAATAATAGGGACTGAATTTAATTAAATTATTTTAAATAATAACATCGTTAAATTTATTATACCTTACTGGTGATATCTTTTTGGTCAAATAAAACACCGATCTGTTAAATTTAATCAAATAGATTATTTGGACATCTAGTGAGAAGAATAAAACAATGTTCTGCTATAAATAAATTGTATAGAGTATTGATGACTTATGCTTAGCAGAATAAATCCTCGTTCTGCTATTATATTTATTTGGACATTTATTCATATACCAGTTAATTAATATGCCGATTAATTAATATTGGATAAGTGATGGATTAACTAGTGATTATGAATTAATGATTTTATTTACATATATGATAAATTATGTAAATACCAGTTATGTGATGTGAAAGTTAAATTGAATTAAATAGTAGCTTGATTAAGTACCATTGCGGTCGTCTAGACTCTTTCTGAATGTGTAAAGTTATGGATTTGAATTAACTTTAAAATTTTATAAAAATTTGATGTTAAGTGTTTATTTAATTTATAAATGATTTTCATTTTATTTATTAAAGATGTAAGTCATTTAAATTTATTTATATTATCAATGTTATTTAAAGTTATTTAATTATAGTATTAATGTAGGTTTAAGTTAATCGACTGATCTAATTATGGTCCAAGTTAATTAATTATTTTGATTTATAAATGTTTAAAGTTAATTAATTATTTTGATTTAAGAATGTTTTAAAGTTAATTAATTATTTTGATTATGTTTTTTAAGGAAATTAATTCTGTTACCAATGATGTTTAAAGGTTAATAATTTAATAAATTAATTGTGTTGAGTAAACAAATTGTTTATTTATGATACAAAAGGTGATTACATTCATTTAATAAAGGTGTTTTTAACATAATAAATGGTTTATAGAAGGAATTGAGATTTACAAATGATATTTTGTAAAAGAGATTTACAAATGATATTTTGCAAAGAGATTTATCGACGACATTTTAAAAAGGAGTTTTGTAAGTGATATTTGTAAAGGAGATTTATAAATGGTAATTTATAAATAAAAGAATGGTTTTATAAGTGATATTTTAAAGATGACGTAGATTGGGATAAATATATATAGATATATAAAATGGTTTTTTTTGGAATTTGTAAAAAGGACTTTTATAAATGATGTATATAAAAGATTTGTATAAATGAATTTATAAAGGGAGATTTATAGAAGAGTTTTATAAATAGTGAGATATTTCATAAATCATTTTAGGGATTTATAAAGGATTTTTATAAATAAATTTGAAAATTTATTAAAGGATTTGTAAATATGAAATGGGCTTACCGAAAAGGGAATTTTATAAAAGAACGAGATTTGTTTTGATAAAAAAATCCTTCTTAATCATGGTGGTATGGAATATTCTTTCCATACTTAACACCGAAGGATAGTGGTTTGGTTTACAGTAAGAAATGTTTTAAACATTATTTGTTTGGTCCATTTAAATATGAATTTGGAAAGGGGGAAATTTCCCTTGAGTTTTGTTAATATACTTATACTGGTGAGATAAGTATGTGAATGTTATCCAAGTATTGAAAGGAGTATAAGGGGATTGTGAGTATTATCTTTTGTGAAGATCTTTTGAATTAAATAATTGAAAGAGATTTGATTAATGAAAGATTAAATAAATAGAGGCTTAGTGGATCCTATATGGAATGTAATCTATGATGATTATTGTTTATTTGATAGTTAAATAACCGACTATCAAATATTGGCCAAAATATAACTCTGGAAATATCTAGGAGAAACACGGGGGTTATATGGCACAGTCATCTTCGATGATGTTATACTATGCGTATAAATCTCATATGTTCTTCTAGGATAAATGATAGGGAGATCCGTCCACTTAAACGGTTAAGGGGTTATCCGCGCTCCTATGTATTGTTTGTATATTTCCAAAAGAACTTGAATTGAGTTTACCGAAAACTAGCGAATGTTGGTTCAAAGTGACTAGGATCGGATAAGTATAAACTATCCGAAAACCACTTCGAACCAACTCAAGTACTCGAATTGTAAGCATCTTGAAGATGATGGAATCGAAGACAAAGATCTTTGAAGTGCAAGGGCTACTTACTACTAATCCTGAGGGTGATTCCGAAAGCATGTAGTAGAAGTATTGCCTTCGATTTGTTCATATCCTGAAAAATTGTACGGACGAATGTTGGCATTGAATTGTCGCTGGGAGGGCAGTGTTAGCATTCCAAGTGGGATTGCTATATAAAAGGTAAAACGTATCCTCAAGCCTCATCAACTGGGAATAACTAAAATAAAGGATATATAGCAGGGCTATGTGGGTCACACCCATTAGGGTACTGTCACCACCCTTCTAGATATATATATATATGTATGTATGTATGTATGTATGTGGATTTGGTCGTGCATGAGAGCTCTCGAGATAGGTTGCAAAGCAATAGAGGTGATGAAATATTTGGTACTCAACGGTAAGGGTTAGGTCGGTTCTGTGTTGGCAAGGGGTCTGTGTGAGGCCCTTGGTACATTTTTGTAGAGATGTACTGTGGCAGGCGATACTCCAGTAGCCTTGTCATTGACGGAAATCCAATCTCTAATACGTTCCTATACAGATTTAGTTATATATACCTATTATGCTGGAATTTAATTAATGTAATAATTTCGGCTATGATTAATATTTATTTTCCCCTAGACATTATTGTAATATCATAATATGTCCTATAAAATAGTTTGGTTATCATAAGGTAAAAACTCGTCCGTTTTTATGTGCATCATGGTTTTACGAGATACCTTTATTTCTGATAGACTATTATTACATTAAGTAATCTAGTTGATTGTGTTTCTCATGCCGGTTTTACCAGACTGATCCGGATGTTATTTTTCTTATAATGCTCGGGTCAGCCCGAGCATATTATCCATATTTAGCTAACACTTGGAGCTTCAGGAGATAAGCTGGATGCCTCCAAGATGTACTCTGGTATTTTCTTTTATCTTCCGCTGTTGTTCTTATTGTAGTTATCAGCAATTATGAGGACAGGTTGTTATAACTATCCAGGGCTGATGATAGGTTAGTCTTTGCTCTGATGGTTGTATAAATATATATATTAAACTTATTTTCTATCTATAAAGACATGTTGTATATTATATATTACTCGTCACGTGTGAGATTCTATTCTGGCATTCTTTCTTTTACCCCAAATGATCTGTCTTTTCGGTACTTGGATGTTCGACACGTGAATACCGTGAAGGTATTAGTGTCGACTTCTGAGGATCAAAAATGCAGGTTGTTACATGAGAATGAAGAAAGAGTAAAAGAAGATGTATACCCTTACCAGAATGGGAAGAAGGGACAACAGTCGAAAGGAAAGGTTCCAAAAGGGGGAAGCTGAAAGGATCTATCAGATATCACTTGTTACATTTGCAGGCAGAAATGGCATTAAGCATTAAAATGTTTGCAACCTCAATTGTTTCAACTGTGGTCAACCATACCATAAGAAGAAGGTCTTCCATGGACTGAAACATACGATGTTGTTTTCCCTGGAAGGCCCAAGAGTAGGACCTTCTATCTAGGAGAAAGGCAAAATGTTAGTTGGAAGGCATGATTTCCATTTCCAGTTATTCACTTAGAGTTTTTTATTACTAGAGCTATGCGTTCTTTTATATAGTTGATAGAGTAGAATTGGATGTTACCTACTTAGTTACTTCTTTGCATGTAGTTAACCCGACCGATGGGTAAGCCACTCTCGGGTTGAGGTACATTAGCCTAGAATTTATCCTGTGTGACCGTTTGTTTTTGCATGACCCAATTGTGTTTGACTTCGAGGGGTACGGAGTAATTTTGAGTATGGATTGTTTGGTATAGAATGATGCCATAGTTTATTATGTTGAGAGAATCATTGCTTTACGGAATTTGAATGGTAGAGACAGAATCTTGGTATCCTTGAACGAGACAAAAGCAAAGTCGGGGATTTTGTTATCTACAGTGGAAAGCCTTGAGGAGGAGATAAGTAGAGCTTTTTTAGTTCAAAAATATGCTAATGTTTTTAAGCTAGTGATAGTTTTACCTCCAAAAAGAGCGATTTATTTTCACGTTGATTTAGTGCCTGGGGCATAGTTTGTTAGTAGACCACCTAATAGTGCCACCTAAGGAGATGGAGGAATTGAAGAAGCAGTTAGTGGAACTTGAGCATCATAGTTTCATAAGGCCAAGCAGTTCACTATATGGAGCTTCGATAGTATTTGTGAAGAAGTCGGATGGATCACTTCGGATGTGTCGACTATTGGAAATTAAAAAAGCCGACAGTGAAGAATAGTTACTTACTGCTGAGATATTTGTTTGATCAATTGAGTGAGCCAAAGTACTCTCATGGTTAGATTTGGCCATTGGGTTCCATCAATTGGGAGTTATCGAGACGAGTATTCATTTGAAAACGTTTAGGACAAGATATGGTTCATATGAGTGGTTGATTATGCCATTTTGCGCTAACCAATGCTCCGGCTTTCATTACAGATTCAATGAATCGAGTCTTCCATGATCAATTGGATATATTTGTGTTACTCTTTATAGATGATATTTTTGTGTGGTCTAAGGATGAAGGGGACCATGAAGTCCATCTTATATTGGTATTAGAGACCTTGAGACAGCACAAGTTAAAGACGAAGTTTTCCATGTGTCATTTTTGGAAATCGAAAGTGAAGTTCCTAGGCCATGTGGTCTCGAAGGAGGAATTGGCAGTAGATCCTTTGAAAGTCAAAGCTATGAATGATTGGAAGAGATCGAAGACAGTCACCGAGATAAGAAGTTTCTTGGGGTTGGTTAGATACTATCAGAGATTTATTAAGGACTTCTCTTGAATAGCGGCTTCAATGAACAAACTTCCGGAAAAATGAAAGGTATGTTTGGACGAGATAATATGAGGCAGCCTTCCAAGAATTTAAGCTTTGGATGACAGAGCATCCAGTGTTAGTTATGCTGGAAGGAAATAGGGATATGACAGTGCACACAGAAGCTTTGGGTTTAGGTTTAGGAGCAGTTTTGATGTAGAAGGGCAAGGTCATACCTTATGCATTTAGGCAGCTAAGACAAAGTTTTAACCCATGATTTAGAGTTAGCGACAGTCGTCTTTACGCTTATGATTTGGGGACATTACCTTTTAGGGAAAAGGTTCGAACTGTTTATGGACCATAAGTGTTTGAGATGTACATACGACAACAAAGATGGTTGGAACTTTTGGCATCATATGAAATTGGAATAGAGTATACCCTAGGGAAGGAAAATAAAGATGTTGATGCCTTAAGCCGAAAACAACAGAATTGCATTTTGGCAGTGATCGAAGAGTGGAATGTCTTGGAGACGCTAGCATCTTGTGATGTGCAGTTTCGATCGAAGGTTGGTTCGAGTCGAAATTCAAGGATGTTGTCTTGCTTAGAAGTTCATCCAATGCTTATAGAAGGTATTGCCGAAGAGCAGAAGGAGGATCCATCTACTCATCTATCATTCACGAGCAATCACGGTCCTTATACATTTTCTAATGCAATATGTACATATATATGCAACGTGAAATACATGTGAACCTATGCTAAAGCAACAGGTAGACGGTCTACTGATCTAATCGACCACCCATCGTGCAAGTACTCATGCCATTGCATCCAAAACGTATGCAACATCCTAAATAAGTATACTTATAATTCTACATGTATTCGCAACCTTCCATCCATATGCAGCACTCATATGCATGATAAACAACAATCAAGCATCCATATGTATCATATAAGCTAGAAAAGATTAAGGGATAATGTGAATGCGCGTGTACCATATCGAGGATAGACTGCCCTAAACCTGTATAACAAGCAATCCCAACAATACATCCAAATACATCCATTAGCATCCATCATCCATAATACGTCCTATTGACATGTTTACAACAATTCCTACCATCCAATGGTCTCTATCTAAGCTAGAACCTATATACAAAATAATTTCTTTCAACTAAAATGGAAACGTGCTAGAAAAGAATTCAGGATGGGTAGCTCAGACTTTTTCCTTAAGCTCTTATGTATTCTCAACTGGATCATCTCCCCACTAGACTAAGTAGTATAATTATTTCATCACGGAGTCGATTTATCCCTTTCCTACAAATACAGATAGGTGCATGACGAACAAGGGACTCACCTATCCTTTACAACTAGACCTTGGTAACTGCATCGCATAGACACTTCCGCAAGTACCTGATGACGACTTCTCTATAATTTAACCATGCTCTAACTTGCCTTGGGGAATTTCTACTTATCTGTCTTCCAATCATGGACTCAGCTCAACGGACTATAGAGGACTCAACTTCTCAGATTACCCCATCTGTCTCCTATCGGTACTTGCTTCTTTCCTATCTCGTGCAGTCCTTGCCTTTCTATAAACTGAATCTTGGTTGACCTTACTGACTTTTACCATTGGCATAAATTCTTGATTCAATTATATATGCATCGGTAACCTCTTACAATCCTTTCTACTAACTCAAATGATATGGTCTTGCACCATGCTAAATAACTTGAGCATAAGTATGCTTCCACTAACTGTAGCTCCATAAAATCCTCAATGCACAATCTACTGCCCTAACTTATCCAATTGTATGCCAAATCTCCTCAACTCCTAGATACCAAGCGGGATAACTTGAATATGGACAGTGTCTCCTTCTATGGCCTACTTAGCTTTTAGCTATATCACCATGGCTATCCATTTTCAAATGTAAAAAAAAGCATAACTGTTTTCCCAATTCAGTTCATTTAAATCATTTCTCTTTACTTCTAAACTGTTTCTAAATCTTTCGAAAATTATGGTACCTAGGTATCATGTCTATGATCTGCATAGATCTATCTTCCCATTGAATCGTAACAATAAAAGTCCTAAAATTAATTGGAATAATCACCTAGAGTCATTTTATCATTGATAATAATCATCTAAGGGGTACTTTGTTTGCATACAATTGTTATGCACATGACTATGTATTCTAAGTTAGTCTTCCAAAAATTTCCTTAAGAAAATAGTTTTCTTCCAATCCAAGGGATATTTGAGAAGAATCCTTTTATCATTTCCTCCGAACCTTTCCAAAAAAATCATGATCCTCTTTCCTATGAAAATCGCCTCTGTATTCTTAATGCGTGCAAATAACCATATCTATCTCTTGGCGGGAACCTATATCCTTGAATTATCCATCCATTGCAAAATCTAAATTACTACTTTATCTAGGATACCTTCTGAAATTTTGAACTTCAAAAATTTGTTCTTCTATTCCTTGATGTCATCCCATGAATGAGACTCTTTTTTTATTTGGACGTAACCTCTTATTACTTCATTACAATATTTTATTTATCTTATGGTTGAGACTACTTAATGTGGAATGATTTCTTGCCATTTTAATCCAATTGACATAATGACCAATACTTTGATTTATACTTAGCGATTTCTGTATTTTGATGCATTGGAACTACATTTTTACCCAAAAAGAATGTGAACGCTGTAACTTTCCATAAATTATCTAAAAGAGAATTTATGTTATGTTTGAAATTATAAGGAATTATCTTTCTTGTTTATTATTAAAATAGACAGTACAAAATAAGGTGACTATCCCTATTTTGTACATCTCTTTCTTTTGGACATATTCCTTGTTATTTCAAACGACACACTTTTTACTTAAATTGGATAATTTATAGAAATCTACATTGTTATCACGTCATCCCAATGGATAAAAATGCTACTTAAATCTCATTTTCATTTTATGACAACTTATAATGTGGTATTTACTACTCCATTTCAATTACTTAAAAATTTACTGCGATGACTAATTCTACATTTTACTTGCTCAAGTGATTTGAGTCCACCAATCTAGAGCAATTACATCATCTATAAGTTTCAGAAACTGCTACTGCCTAATATTTTCCATACTCAATTATATGCACCCTTCAACCCTACAACTCCAAGATTCACATCTATGCATCCACGGAACACAACTACTATGATATAAATCCAATAACTTGTATAAAATAGATACTTTCTCATTCTTGTCCACCTGGTCTATCCGTAGCATATAGGGGACAACGCAATACGTGGGCCTTTCATAGCCTACAGGTATCCTATGCTTATCTATATGGTAGCAACTAATGTCTTGTTGCTATAGTGCCAAGCCTATACTTACTGTTCCACTTAAGATTGCCTAATGTAATCAAGGAAATGCCTATTTGTTACTTAACACTCTTAATACGGATTTAAGTAGACCCTACTTGTTCGAAACAATTCTTAACTTACTCTTTCCTTATTCTAAAATAGGTTTAGTCAAATCATACTCTTTAATCTTCCTTAAATAAATGATTCTACAGTTTAAACCATACTTGGGTTGAGAAACACAAGGCACTGTTCACCTTTCAGTACTATAGGAAGTTCAAACTAGCATTATATACTTTTAATTTTAACCGTTGAATGAAAAGATCATTATATTTTCATGTTACTTCTTATTTCGGTCCCAACCATTTCAACGCTTCCAAATTCCATAGCCAATTCCATCCCAGTGGGCTATTTAACTCAATTTATCTAACTCTAACTTATTTTCTATCTTTTTGAGCTTTAAGTGATAGTCATAATATTTTCATTTTACTTTTTAAAATCAAAACTTTTGATTTTTACCATGTCTACCAAACTAGTAGGTTTTTAAAACTTTAAGACCCTTTATTCATTTTTAACAACCATTTCCTTTTACCAGGGTCATAACATTTTCTTTAATTAGATTATCAAAAATGATTAGCTTAACTTAGTAAAAATGAACATAAAAACTTACCTTTCGAAAATCTTCTTTTATAAATTAGAAATTTTCATAAAAGATTATTTTATATCATATTTTTTCAAAGAAAATGTAGTATTTTTTTAACTTATTATTATTATTAGTTTAGGGACATAACAGAAACATTTATAAAACATTTTTGGATACATAACCATTTTTTATTTATAAAAGAAAATCAAAAGTTAGGTCTTACATACTCTTCAAAGTAAAAGAGGGTTTCTTTATATATACGAGTACATATGCACGCCCAGGTAGGCCTGCATTTAATCACAACGTGCATGCATTTTTAGTTGTACCTGTGGAAGTAAATTTGATAGTAGCATCCCCATATTTGAACTTCGCCTACGCAGAAGCCACTTTTTTTTTGTTCAGACTGCAATAACTTCTTCACGCTAACTTAGAATCATGCGAAACTTCGAACAATAAACTACCATCTAAGTTACGGACAATATGGAACACTCAGATACTTCAGCTTATGAACATATACCGTAGTTCTCCATGGTGATTAAAAGTTTTACTTGGAAAATAACATTCTACATTCCCTTATTTGAACTCCGCCTAGGCAGAAGCCACTATTTTTTTTGTTCATATTGCAATAACTTCTTCATACTAACTCGGAATCGGGCGAGAGTTCAGCCGATGAACTCCCACCTAAATTACGGACAATATGAAACACTCGGATACTTCATCTTTTGAACGCATATTGTAGTTCTCCAAGGTGACTACGGTTGTACTTAGAAAATAACAGGCTACATCCCCATATTTGTCCGCCTAGGCAGAAACCGTTTTTTTTGTTTAGACTACAATAACTTCTTTATACTAACTCGGAATCAGGCGAGACTTTGACCAATGAACTCCCACCTAAATTATGGACAATATGGAACACTCGGATACTTCAGCTTATGAACTTGTACCATAGTTCACCATAATGATTAACATTTTTACTTAGAAAATAACAGGCTGCATCGCCGTATTTGAACTCCGCCTAGGCAGAAGCTGCTATTTTTTTTGTTCATACTACAATAACTTCTTCATACTAACTCGGAATCGAGCGAGACTTCGACCGACAGTATGGAACACTCAAATACTTCAGCTTATTAACGTATACCATAGCTCTCCATGGTGATTAACAGTTTTACTTAGAAGCTACATCCCCATATTTGAACTCCGTCCCCTAGGTAGAAGCCGCTATTTTTTTTGTTTATATGCAATAAGTTCTTCATACTAACTCAGAATCGGGCGAGACTTCAACCGATGAACTCCCATCTAAATTACAGGCAATATGGAACACTCAGATACTTCATCTAGTGAACGCATACCCTAGTTCTCCATGGAAACTAACAGTTGTACTTAGAAAATAACAGGCTACATCCCCGTATTTGAACTCCGCCTAGGCAGAAGCTGTTATTTTTTTGTTCATACCGTAATAACTTCTTCATACTAACTCGGAATCGGGCGAAACTTCGCCCGATGAACTCCCACCTAAATTACGGACAATATGATACATTCAGATACTTCATCTTATGAACGCGCACTGTAATTCTCCATGGTGACTAACAGTTGTACTTAGAAAATAACAGGCAATATCCGCACTTCAACGCTCACTGTAGTTCTACATGGTGACTAATAGTTGTACTTAGAAAATAATATGCTACATACTCATATTTGAACTCCACCTAGGCAGAAGCCGCTATTTTTTTCTTCAGACTGCAATAACTTCTTCATACTAACTCGAAATTAGGCAAAACTTCGACCGGAACTCCCACCCAAATTATGGACAATATGGTACGCTCGGATACTTCATCTTGTGAATGCACACTGTAGTTCTCCGTGGGGACTAACAGTTGTACTTAGAAAAAGCTATATACTCATATTTGAATACCATTTCTCTATGAGATGTAAAAGGGTATATTTGGAATTTCAAAACGACGCCTAGTAAATTTATTCAATGAATTCTCTTTATTAGTAGTAAAGATAGTATCTAATTAATGGAAATAACGAAATAATTTTTAATGCTATTAAGTTATTTTAATATTAGTTATCAATGATTTGAGTATAAGATGAATTTTTAATTGGTAACCCATATTTTGAAATGAAAAGAATTTATTCTGATGTTTATATATTTATTTTAAAAATAGCAATAAATTATAAAAAATTATGAAAAGACTTATATAAAGGAAATTTGATTTATAAAGTGATTTTGAATGTTTTACATGTATATATAGTTGAATATTTGATTTAATTGTTTAAAGAAAGGTTTCGTTGAACTTTATTATTATTATTATTTCATTTTTGAATTTAATTGAGTATATACGAACGTCCAGGTGTACCTGTATTTAATCGTTGAGCCATATGTTTATAACGTAGCTATTAAAAAGCAATAACAATAAAGTCAGTGCAATGATCGCTTGCCACATAAACACAATCAAATATAGCCAACTACCTTTAAATTGCCTCATGAATTGGTTCAGTGTACATGAATAGTAAGATCTGACCTATGACAAACAAACAATAATGTTCTATGTACCCCCTTTTACTGTAAATCACCTATTTTGTAGAAGTATTTTGTACATGAGCTTATATCAAACTATTTTATCAATGCTTTCTCTATGTATTTTGATGTTATTTTAATTCGTTGTGTATATAATTTTATTTCACGGTTAAACTTTTAAAGTCCACACACAGTTAACTCAAATGCATATGCTGGCTACAAATTATAAATCACATTATGATAAATGTCAAAATTGATGTTCATGGAAACAATACAATACAAAGGGAAATAAAACAATAATTGGTTTTCTCATGTGCTCTAAAGGAGTCGAGAATTAAGGAACAAGAAAATATGTTGGAAAGAACTAAAATGATAACATAGTTTGGAAAAAAAGGTTTTCTCATGTGCTCTAATGGAACATTATGGGTGTGTGGTGGACATGTTAGGTAGAGCAGGGCAGGTGAGAAGAGCATGGTAGCTTAAGGAAAAAAGCCTGTATAGCCTGATGAGTCTGGTGCTTGAAGCGATTTTGGGAGCATGTGAAGTGTATGGAGATGATGAATTGGGACATGATGTGGGAAGAAAGATCTTGATAAAGCAGCCATGGCATTGTGGTAAATATGGGAATACAACCATGGCATTGAACCGACTGAACCAACACTTGTAACTGCATTTCTGGCATGTGCCTATTTGGATAGTGCACATTACGGCAAGGAGATACATTCGTACATCGTGTACCTTTAAAACCTTTTTGGGACCATCCTGATGGATATATGTGAACGGAAAAAAGCATGTACATCTAAAGTATTTATACTGGCAATAGCATGCAATGGATGGGAAGTCGTTGCTGTGAAAAATTGGCATGCAATGTGTATAAAGCCCAATCGCACAACACATGTTGCCTTACTAGCTGCTTGTTCTAGAAGGAATTTGGTTAAAGCCTTTGCTGTAAAATGTACAAAACCCAAAATGAAACCAAATGGATCCTTAATATTTCACCTTTAAATGAGCTTGCGTTTAATTTTTCTATACTAAAAGGACAACCTGATATATTGTTAAGGACTTTTCAACATTTATAGGAATTTAAATAGAAATTGACATTGTTAAAGTACACATAATATTTGGTGAACCTACACTCATTTTCTTAGATAAGGTGATAGTAGTATTTCTGCTTTTAAATATTTAAAAGCAGAACAGTTCATGTATTAGAACTGAAATAATTTACATCATCCAAAAAATATTAAAATTGATTTTCCTTCAAGTATAACATCTGAGTCAATTGTAAGACCATACGAAATATATGACATATAGTTCATAGTATATATTATATAGTTGACCTACAAACTAAAGACTAAATACATGTAAGCTTCTCTGCAGGTCAATCTTGCCAATTTCAACACATCCCTGTGTGCAAGGAAAACATAACAAAAATGAAAATACAATATATTAGCATCAAAAGACTAAACAAAGGCATGTAATCTCATAGTTAATCACAATTAACATGTAACAAACAGAAACATTAGCTAACCAACACCAAGACATTTGAAATTAAAATTTTTACAGGAGTGCAAGCTATAATTGAATCAATATCAGTTAACAGAGTAAATATTTTTGATTTTTGAGCATCCTGTAATCATTTACTTTGTTAATCATTTTATAGGAGTGAATATTAGTATCTCACTTTTCAAGTATGCATATACATGTAGAGAGCACCAAGTAAATCACTTTCAAGTACCAAGGAATATCAAACTTTGCATTCAATTACATGCAAAAGCCAATTACATGATAAATCACTTCCAAGTATATTTATTTCATCTTTATAGATCAGATCAATTTCTTCCATGGAAGATACTTATAAATTACATTCAAATATTAAAACTCTTCAAAATTTGATTTCAGAGGTTTGTGTCCAACAACGACATAAACATTTTTTTTATGACCCTGTCAAATAAAATCTAAGTGTTTCCTCTAGTGATATACAATGTATTTTCATATTTTGTATTTTAAGCCTAGGTGATAATAATATGTAACTTGTGTTTTATTGATCACAATGACAATATTGGAAGGCAGAGTGACATAAATAATTTATTTGTGGACGGCTTCGTATTGGGAGGACTAATAGTGGTAGCACTTGGTTATATATATGCATCAAAGGTAATATCTTAATCTTATTATTCATATCCTTATTGACAAAAATAACCACTTTCATTGGAATTACCATAACGGGTTGACTCTATAAAACAGCATGGTTGATTTTCATTAGATTCTTCATTCTTTTGTTTGTTGTTTATTCAAATCTTTAGATCTCTAATTTCATTAGTATATATTAGGAAAAGACCCATAATACTAATGTTAAAATAATCAAGTATTATATGGATATATTACTTTCATGTGTCTGTGTGTACATGTAGAAATAAATAAAATATGAAAGATGACAAATTCAATATGAACACCATGCAAAAGCCATTAAGAAACAACATTGTCATCTCAAGACATGATGCAAAAGCCATAAAGAAACAACATTGTCATCTCAAGCATGATGTTATATAACTGGAACAACATGCGGAGTAAATTTTCAATAGGAAATCTGAGGAAAATCTGAATAAAGGACTTACTGTATAATTATATCCATTTGATACCTCTACTCCTCTGGATTGCCAAATTTTGCTCTATAAAGTGTTAGAACTGTTAACCCTGCATAAGGCATTACATATATGAAATTACAACTTTGATAGCAGTGGTGAATTTGTTTTTTCTTTTTGCGCACAGTTGCAATCTTAAATAAATAAATGTTAGTATGTTAAAATTAAAAAGATAACACTCATTATGCATGATGGATAAAACCCAAATCAATAAAATAAAGTATTCATTAAAGAGAGAATTTGATTGGCCCAACAAAAGGGATACAAAAGCAAGTTTTGAAAATTAACACCAACGCCTACATATGTTTTTCTAAAGGAAATAAAATGACATCAACTGAAATACTTTAACCTTTTCTTCAACATATCCATTGACCTCTTCCGAGCACTATACTTTGCATTGCAATTTAAAAGACTCCTGAACAATAAGTCAGGAGAGTCCTTAAATTTATCCAAAATATTTGCAACTTTTTTGTGATCAAGGTTCCATAATTTTTCTGTATAATTACTGGATTCAAGAAGTTAACTGGTTGTATAATAATATCTAAACTTATTCAAGAAATTAAATACTACAATGGGTGACCATATTACATCACTATATTTCAGAACCAATAGTAAGTGTTATTTCTTTTTTATTTATAGATTCATTTTCCAGAAATGATATGCAATCAGGTTGCATAATAATATCAAAACTTATTTTTCACCAACGTAGACATTACATGTTTGGTAATAGGCGAATTTTCTGCACACTTTCCATATGAAAATCCTACTATAGAGGTCGGTAGTTTAGAACACACAATTACTCAACTTGTTATATAATGTGGTCAAACTACTCTGAGGAAGACATGAAAGTTAAACCAAAAATTTCAGTTCCATATGAAAAAACTACAAACTAAGCTTATAATAGCGATAAAAGTGTCTATTACATATGTGTTATCTTATATGTTTTTTGGGTTCTAAGATAATTGTCTGGTGTGTATTATATGGCACCTTTGTTTATCTAATTGTGTAGGTTCAAGGTCTTTACAAAGCAAAAGAAGTGAGGTGCAAGATAATAGCTCGGATTCTGAGAATGGTATGCCAGGTTGCTTTATCTTTGCATGTCATTGAATTATCACACCTTAATTATGACAAATAAAAATATAGTGAATACTGGTTAAATACAATTATATCTAACTGACAACTTATGACGAATATATTCATTTGAGATTTGTAAATTAGTCTTACATCACCTGCTTACAGTCCCACCTCACCCAGTCCTACCTCATGTCTTATAGTCCAACTTTGCCTTCTTACAACCCAACTTTTTCGAGCTGTAATTCGACTTCTCCAAACTACATCCCATCATCTCCTGCATATAGTCTGATTTCATGTCCATACATCCAAACTTTTTTAAGCTATAGTCCTAATTCACCCAGTTACAGTCTAAAAATTATAGTTAGGGAATATACTTCATCCCTTGTTTACTTTGTATTCATAGACTATCATGTCCTTGTAGTGGAAGCCCTCAAGCTTTTATCAATAGTATTATTAACACTAACTTGTTCTAGTATTCATAGCGTGACCGTAACTTGACTGTATATTTCCACCGCAGTGCAACTCTGATCAATCCGGCTATAGTAAAATATGTTGTTTGGATTTTGGTGGTTAGCCATACTACTGCGTTAAGTATATGTATATTTGTTTAATAGTAGAGATATATATGTATATATGTGTTTATGTGCTATAAGAAAAAAAATAATAAAAATTTGGTGAATATACCTTAGAACTCTATCATTTCATTTCAAATGTATATGGTATAAGCTGATTAATGTACCAACTTTAATTGGAAAATAAAGCAATCTGTATATATATATATTTGATTATTTGCAGACTTATTTACCCAAGAAGCAAAGGTCTTTGCATCTTGCTCTTCATGATCTAGTGACTCGGGCGTTGTATTGCTGCAAGTTTGTGACCTGAAATAGAAAAAAAAGGGAAAGAAACTGATTAAGTGGAAAAGATAGGTGAAACTGCTAGAAGTATACAACTGTATTATTATTATTTTATATTTTTTTAGGAATAATATAGTTTACCCAGCATCACTATGTATCCCAAGCTTTAGTCCTTTGCTATGCACGTAATCAGCAAGGGATTTTATGCTTGAAGGAAATGTTGATCCTTTGGCCACCATATTCCCTAAAATCAACAGTTTACTTAGCTTTCAATTACAGTAAATATGTTCATACAACAGAAAACTATTATAACCATTAAGCAGAGGAAAATGAGTTCATGTTCGTATCAAAGAATTTTACCGATTAAGCGCTTGTAATAAATGTTGTTTGTAATTAAAATGCTAGGATGGAAAAAAAACATGGATCACAATTCAGTGAACCAATCAATCGGTGTACGGAACAGAGCGTGTAAGAAATAATGTTTGCTTTGAATTAGACAAAACAGGTTTTGAGGAAAGAATCAACAAAAACAGCTAAAATTGGTCACACAGTGAACTTTGAAGTTTGGAAAGCTAGCTTAGTACTAAAGTCAAACAACTTATGTATCCTGGCTTGTGTTTTCTGTGTGCCTTCAGCACACGGTATTTGCCGATCATCCACAAATATCTATAGTGCATATAAATATGCTAAATATGGACAAAGAAAAAAATCCACAATTACGATCAACTGGACGAAGGTCCAAAAATAAAATAAAAAATGAAAAAAAAAACTAATGTGGGAATGCAATAATGTCTTTTACCTAAGTGTCTCTGTCTTATTCTGCCCAACAATCATCTGATATTATTTTATGAAATTTCCAATGAGAAATGATTGCACGTAATCCAAATTTATATTCAAAATTATGACAAAAATAATATGGATTAATCAGTTGAGCAATAAATACTACTCTGTCACACACACAGAGTTGTCTGTTTGATGACATGAAAAATAACAATAAAACAATTATAGCATATTTGTGTGATAAATCTATTATAATGAGATAGAGTGCCTAAGTTAACATACTGATAGCCCAAGGATGCCAAGCGAGTATTCACCATAGCATCAGCTATAAAAGAAAGATGACATGGATTAAACAATAATTAGTTTGTGAATATGCCCAAAGCTACTAATAATTATCGAGATATTGGGATCGTTGGTACATATCACTTGCACTTCTGTATATGTTACAACATTTAAAAAATAGTTTGTGAAATTTAGTTGTGCCATGCATGAAGATTACCGAACCATGATAGATTCTATGAATATCCGTATATGCTAAGTCATTCATTCGCATTTTTTTACCATGTCAATCTACAAACCTAAGTTCATGCATTTGCATATTTATCCATGCTGGTAGTAATCAGTTTGTAGAACATTATAAGTCAGCCAACTAAACACCCTCCTAATGCAAGGATGCCTTGCCAATGTGGTGAAAAACAGTAGTATTATCTATTGTTGTGCGTTCCATGAATTTTAACATTGGAGGACTGGAGTGTTTGTTCGGTAGCTATAGTCGGATTCTCATTTTCAAATAACGCAAGTCATTTAAGTGGTACTAAAAATTTGATAATTAGTCAATAATTTTAAAGAATTAGAGTAGATCCTAATTTGTCTGATCTCGGAATTCTTCAACTTTGCAACTCGTGTTATTTTTCTATTCCTAAAAAAATAAATTGTTCATACAGGATTATACGGTGTCATTGGTGTCCCTTTATTCGTAAAGTACGTATCACTACAAAAATCTTGAAAATATAGTACATATAAATAGAAATTTGGGTTACAATGTTTTTGGTGATCATGTATTTGAGACATATGATCTCTTTCTAATATTAGAGTGAGAGAATAGTCATACATTAGTAGTTGTTATTTCTTGTATTTATCTTTTGTTCTGTTTTGCATTGTATTGTGGCAAGAATCGCAGTATTATTGTGCCAGTTTGCTTGTTTATAAAATAAAATATGATGATGGACTCAGTAAATAAATCCTAAGAGATATATATTGATCATATATTACACATCCATATAATAAGCAATTTGTTTGTCATCACTGTGATTGGCACTTCTTTCTTGACAACTCGGTGATCATCTTTTGAGAACTCCTCATTTATAATATCGTAAACAAATTATTATTAAATAACATAACACTCTAAACTTCACTTCTCAAACACTTCTCTTTCCTCAAAATATGAGGTCTAAAACTTGCCTTGGGGAACCTGCAATCAATGGCACTGTAACTCAAACCTATGTAATCAGTCCAACTTACTTGACCACTGATTATATAGCAAATTCAAGATGCAAAGTTAGTGAAGACATGCACCAACAAAGGCAACTACTCAAATACAAAAAAAATCAATGAATGCTAACTAATTCAGGTACTAATACATAACCAAAAAAAATGAGGCTAATAATGTGCCAATACACATGTTTGCTTAAATGCTAATCTAATACTTTATTATTTTTATGCAACGTGAAGTAACTGGAATTCATCATTTGCCTACCGCTTGTGCTTTTCAGTTGGAATTTGTACACGGTTTTATTTTAGTTGAATGCAGGAGTTGAACTACTCACCCACATAATAGAATAAAGTATCTATAGAATTTGATCTAAAATCTATGTTCAAACAAAAGTCAGAATTTAGGTGGGAAAACAGTCAAATATTCCCTTGACGCTCAAAATTTAAATCATACATTGTGTTTCTCTTCGTCCATGTTTGAAAAACATAGTTGCTTAGATAGCACTTTCCACTAACGTAACAGGAATAGATGCACACTGAGATTGTACAAATTATGAAGATTTCAGCAAATATGTGGTTATTCGGTTAGACACTCATGCTTATTGTTAGATGAATACAGTCTAACTTAGAGATAAACATATAATGAAATTTAAATTTGATGCTCAATGTAACACAACTACATTACCGAAATCAGTCCATAAAATGAATGTCAGAATTGAATGTACCTCTTTTCCAGTTGAAGAAAGCATAAATGACTATCCTTAGGATATTTGTGTTTACAGCTTGGTTACTATTTCTTCTTCGAAGGCAGTAGTTGAAGAAACATGCGGTTCTCAATCATCATTCCAGCCTTTCGTACCTACAAAAAATATTGGATTAAATCGAAATCGGTTTAGCGTAATCGGTGGCAAAGGCAAGTTGAGTAAATCGAATTCAGTGGAAAAGTACCTTTGGTCAAAGTTGAATGGAAATTGGGTCAACGATGATCGAGCGCAATCGTCGGCAAGTACATGTTGTGGAGTAAACCGAAATAGACATAGCGATGATTGAGCGTAACCGTTGGCAAGGGTTGATCGAGTAAAACGAAATCAACGTAAAAGTAAATGTGGTCGAAGTTTGGAAATCGGCTAAACGGTGATTGAGCGAAATCGTGGGCAAATGCCAATCTTCGTTGATTGCCAACCGCAGGTAATCAGTAATCGTGGTGGCTACTACCGAGGGGTTGTAATTCGGTTGTTGTTTTTAGTTTTTGAGCCATGGGAAGGGGAAAGGGGAAGTAGGGAATTTGAGGGAAGAACGATGCGAAAAGAAGACGATTTGACACAAACAGAAGATGCGAAAAGAAATGTGAAAAAGGGTATTTCGGGGATTCCAAAAAGACACGGTTGAAAAAATATATATGGAATTAACATTATTAGTAGTAAAGATTTTCCAAAAGTTCTATTATTAAAAACAAAGTGCATACTGAGGTAAGTATAAAAATGTGCCCAAAAACAAAACAAAAGCTTTAAAACAGTTATTAAAAATAAACTTTCACCAAATTCTTTAATTTTTCTTTTAACAAATGTCATAAAGTTTATCTGACTATTTTATATAAAATTATAAACACGAACCTTTCTATTTTAAAATATCATATATTTACCGTTCTAATTTTTAAGAAAATATTTCATTGGTTTATCATTACGTTGGAGTGGACAATAGCAGCTGATTACCTAAGCCCACTTATACTTAACAATTCTTTAAGTGTATAATGTTCTATCTTCTTTTTAAAAGATGGTTACTCAAGTTTATTTACCAATACTGTCCAACCCAGTACAGAAATGTTCAAGCCATACTTTTAAGTAAATACGAGTCCTTGCAACTGCTACAAATATGAAGATAGAGTTTCTACTATAGTTGGGAAAATTTAGCCCTAAGTTTGTAGAGTCCTTTTGCATGTTTCCGTTTACGCTTTGTTGGCATCTTACTCTTATTATATAGGTCTCTTGGTACTAATCTTCTTCGTTCACCCTTATTTCATAATATTTTTGCTACTGCTAGTTGGTATAGAAAACCTCCACTAGCTCTTCTTTATGGGTTAAACCAATATAAACATGAAAAGTTTATTTTTTTCCCATATCAGCTGCATAACCTTATCAATTATTCTAACCCACAATTGCCTGCTTATATAAGGGATATGCCAAAAACTACCTTATGTGCTCAAATGTATATGGTGTTGTATATTAATACCAAATCAGAAAATCATAATTACGCTCTCCTAGTCAGATTTGGCTCATCTTTTCATCTCGCTTATGGATACCGACGAAACCATATAGGGATCTTAATGCTCGAAACCTTAGATGCCTTCTCTATGCCATTGTCTTGAGACTTGTACTAATTAGCACCATCTGCGTTTGGAAATTATTTTCAACTTTCCCACTGATTGTATAGGTACGAATAAAAGAAATTTCGATATATAGATAAAATATTTTGAAATCTTTTTGAAAACTTATACATATATTCAAAATCCATTTTTGAAAAATTTTCAGAAAACAATTTGGAAAACCATTTGAAATATCACTTCTTCTTTTTTCAAAAACTTTTCAAGCACATTCTCCCAATACGTGCCTAAATCCTAGGGGATCTTAAACCTGGCTTTGATACCAAATGTAACAATCTGCACTTCCCGACATACCGATTCAATGCTCAATGTGGCTTTTGGCCTCGTGTCGTGCCGAGAAATATAAGTTGTTGGGATTTTAAAATATTATAGAGCATAATTTTAAAGATAAGTTCTAAGACGTTCTACACTTTCAAATCTTATAACGGAAGGAATTAAAATATAAGTATACAAAAATGGACATCTCAAAAAAACAGTGTCCAAAATACTTATTTTACATATGCATTGTTTTCAAAGTACAATATAAGCTTTACTGACATTTAATACAATAGATGAGTACAAGAGGAATAATAAATAATATGAGAACTCCAACGTGAAGCTCCTTTCTCCACATACTATGCTCAATCGACAACTAACCTATCATTCTATGGGAGGGAAAAATGAATAGAAGGGAGTGGGTCAGACAAAGTATGGTGAATGAGTACAAGTTTAATATGCAATGACCATGTGCTGCTAACTTCAAAGCTATTCTAAATGACATATGGTGTGCTAAAAGTGTCTGTGAACTCCTAAGTTCCAATACCTAAGAGTTCCATTCTAACAAAAGGGTCGAACTACTAATTGAACCTCGCACTAACAATCGGCCAAAGCAGGAACTACTCTCCCATCATAACTATCATGAACACTACGTCTGAAGAAGGAAACACCGTAATTGAAACTTGCATAGTGACTCATCATATGCACCCATGTTTATCTCTCGATTGTAGTGGCAAAAATCCTCTTAACGTACTACGCCGGCGTCCCCTTAGGAACTCCCCTTAGTACTGGGCCCTAATTTACTCTATAGCCTCTTATCGTACTTCTCCGTCACCCATCTGCACAACGATGCATCATAAATCATGCATACATGGATCTCCCGTTAGCACCAGTCCCACCCAGGTAGTGTCTCCGCTAGTGCTGCGCCCACTTGTACGGAATGCCCCCAAGCCTTTGCGAAATACTTCGCCCTAATCAACTCCATGTTTGCGAAATACATCATCTTGATCAACATCTATGTTTGCAAAATACTTTACCCTAGTCACTCTGATAGGGAACCGATTTTCATACTTCCTCAAGCATGTGTACTTAGCCCAAAATAGGCTCAAACAAATACTTCAACATTTATATAATTTCATACTAAGTCATATAATTTTTATTATTTAACTTGGGCCTTAGGTTGAGGTTCAGCTTATGCAAATTTTATTCTAAACGGTCGCCGATGTTACCCTATGGTCAACCACTACCGATCAAGCGCTGGGGTTCCAGGGTCGACCGTTTGCGTAGTAAAATTAGTATTTTTCCTGTAATTTTTAACATCAATTATTTATATCGTTAATTCAGGTCGTTAATAGTATTTGGTTAACCCTAATTGCCAGGTGAACAGTTTATTCATCAATTTACAATTTAATTTAGGGTTTATTATTTAGGGTCTTTAAATCAAATGTAAAAATGGGGTATACATATGAACATCAAGTTAACAATTTACTGTAATTTGTTTTCTAGGATTATAGATTTCAACTTAGGGTCTTTACATATTCAATTTAAATTTCTAACACATAAAATAATTAAAATAGATTGAATCTAACTACAATAATCATCTTATCATGGTTGTTCCCACTCACCTTAGGCCTAAGCACTTCATATGCGCTTTGCTTGAGAATCGCCCCTTCAAACGCTAGCTTCGCTTGATCCATCTATCTCTAATTTTTTATTCTTCTAGATTGCTTTTATTTTTTATTTTTTAGAGTTTGGAGAAGAGGGAAAATTTTGATAGAGTTTTGTTGCTGTATAGATTTATGTGAGAATTAGGGTTTGATTTTGCTAGTATTTACAGGGTTTGCAAAGTAGTTTAGAGCAATAGATTTAGCTTAGGGAATATTTTCAGCCATCAGGTTCATTCATCAAAATTTTGCCTAGAATGAACAATCAAAGTCGTCCACACAACGCTCACACGATGCTCCAAGTTTACGCATTTTTGCTGTCTAGGGTCGACCTAAGATGACTCATGGTCGACCTATACTGGTCGGCCATGATATCTTAGGGTCAAACGATGGATGTTGTTTATTTTTTTTCTCTCCTATTTTATTCCCAATCTTCCGACGCCCATAACTATTCCATACTAGCTCCTTTTTCGAAGTGTTATGTATGAAAATTGTCCAGAAAATCACAACGAATGCAATAGTGCAGGTTTTGTAGCCAAATCCGAACGTTCATGAAAATTTTCTTTTCGGTCCTTTTTAATTGAATTTGATTTTCTTATTAAATTTCTATTAAATTCTTATTAAATTTTACGTAAATTTCCAAAGTTTTACAATCTCAGTCCCAATCTATTTTCCGAATCATTAGATATATTGGAATATGAAGCCCCAATTTCGAATAAAAACGTATATGTGTATCGAAAATAAAAAACATACCCTGTATAATGACGTGCTTCCTCTTCTCCTTCGCTGATGGAGCACTCAACGAAGCTGGGATAGCGCTCAAAGCATAAGCAGACTCAATCTACTTGTTCCTAGGTGGTTCTGGACAATCCTTCTTGATATGCACAAGCTTGTTGCATTTGTAGTTCTTCTTGCATCTCGCCTTATAATCTTTAGTAATATGTGCCTTCTCCCTACAATCATAGAAAATAGGCTCTCATTTTCCCTTCTTTGGACCATTCTTCATTTGGGGTTGCACCTCCTTAACCGGCTTTGGACAACCTATCTTGACATGTTAAGCCCTACCACAATCGAAAGACTTCCTCTCACCATGTTTTGGCTCCTTACAGTCCTCACTAACATGACACTCTCATTGCAATTAAAGCACCTATGAACCCACTTGCTTTTCATTCGGTCACTTTTCTTATGGGACTATTTCACACCTTTATTGTCCCTCATTCTCTTGCTACTTCCGCCTACTTGCGGTTTAGCTTCTTCTTGAGGAACAACAACCTAGTGCGCTTACATTTGAGCACCACGTTCTATTATCCCAGTAGCTCCTCTTTAGGCTACTCGCATTACACTCACCATCATATGGATGAATGCTGCCTGCACTTCCAAGTCATTAGTTATCTCGATAGCCCTTCCATCCTTATCTTTCAGTGTAGAATTCCCAATATATCTATCTGTCCATTCCTACAAACTGCAATAAGGATGACCAGTCGCTCATAGAGGAAAACCGCATTAGGGTACTCAAATGTGCAATGCGACTTACTATAATATACTACAATAGAGTTTTGAAAACCAAAATATAACAAATACGCTCTCTCATATATCGCTAGATCCATTCTAAGGAGATAGATCCTTCCTTGTCTATAATGGATCCAAGTATTAACTTAGGTTATCTATGCAAGCTAAGCTCTGATACCAAATGTGATAACCCCCTACAGATATGGTACCTAATATACCTGTATAATGAGATATGGAGGTATCTGGCCAATGGAGGATGATAGTCAAGGGTGAAAAGCAAATGAAATCTGAGAATAGAACTTGTAGAATATCACACAGCGCACAAACAAAATATGATATAACAACATAGATGTAAAATTGGTGAGATGGTGATATAATCGATTAAACCATAAATAAGAAAATCAGAGTGCAACGGGTTCATAGATTATACAAAAATCAAAACAGTAGAGTTTATACATCCCAAATCTCCAAAATAAACTCTAAAACTGTCCCTAATGTAATACAAGTACTGGTATAGCTTCACAGTACTACATAGCGGAATATAAGCGATCGTAAGATCCAACTTATAGATATATGAAAGTGCAGCCTCTTGCTCGTACTCCATACAGATCCATGCGCTATCAAGGCCTTTTATCCTTAATCTACTCATTTAATAGTACCTGAGATAACAAGAAACAAAGCATAAAACCTTGGGTCAGGTAACAGTCTGGTGTGAGCGAAACATCAACTCAAAAATACTATAAAAATTGTGTATAGTAAATATGGGTATAGGGTATGAATAACCATACCTGACATGTCCCTGCATCCACAGAGTTAGCACATAAACATGACATATGCTAAATTACTATCACAAGTGGAAAATATGGGGTATAGAGGTATCACACAACAAATCAAGCACACAACAAACATAACATGGGTACATGCAGACTACTATGTCCTACTCATGAGCATCACAACCTCATGTCCTACTCTACGAGCTATCACGCAGAACTCGTCCCCTTGGTCCATCACTAGATGCTATATTCACTCTCCACATCGAGACAACGAAGTTGTCATACTCCATTGGTTGCCATTCCAATGTCATCTTAAGCTATCCCAAAGTCATCCATCCCTGCTCCAAACTAGCTCCCAAAACTACCAAGCGAAACCTAAGTATTGCCCTAAAGCCCCTCCATGCTAAGCTCGAAGCTAACACCTTTAAACACCATTGCACATTCTGTCCAGTTCTCCTTCTATAAGCGAACCAAAGCCACCGAACAACATTTCCTATTCGGCTCCTCAACATTGAACCAAATAACTACCAGATAGGATTTCCTGTTCGGTCCTCCACTATTGAACCAACAACTACCGGACCAACCAGCAACCGTATAGAATTTTCTGTCTGGTCTTCCTCTTGCTGAGCCAAGCTCCTACTAGGTAGGAATTCATGTCCAGTCTTTTATCGTCGAATAAAGTCATCCAAGTAGCCATCTTACACTAGACCAAGCTTCATCAAACTATCCCATACCGAACCAAGATCCACCAAACTATCTCATACCAGACCAAGCTCCATCGAACTATCTCATACCGGACCAAGCTCTACTGAACTAGAAACTGCAGCTCCTTCAGCATATCAACATCACGCTGATTCCATCGCTACACTCAATACTTCAACCATCATGCATCACCTATGCAACAGTATGACTCCAAACGCTCCAGAGCCTATCCATCGAAGTCCGATTTCATGATTCCTGCCTCTAGTTCACTCTGATGAGCATTTTCAACCATACAAGCATATAAACAAACACCGTACATGCACCAAAAAACATTCAAACATGAAAATCACACAAACAATCACAACAATCATCATATAAAGTGTCTATAATATAGCCTAACATATATCAAGGTAAACACATCTAAATAACATGTCTAGAACACCAAAAATCTATTTATTCACGTTTTTACTATAGGTTAGATTTTAAAACAGCACTAAAACTTATTTTGATTTTAAAAATGGATTCAAGACATGTTAAAACCTATATATACATATGAAATAAGGTAAGAGATGATAAATCACTTACCAAACCTTCCAAAATCCAAGTTTTGCACATAAATCAAGACGAATCCAAAAACCAACAGCCAGGATCTGATTTTTCCTCCCAAAATTGTAGATTTAAATATCTCTAATGAATACCCTTGCTAGTCTATCCTAAATCTATGATTTAGACTTGATTTGGAGGAGAAAAGATAAATTTTTGGGTGAAGAATGGGTTTATGGGAGCTTAGATCTATTTGAGAGGTGGTAAAAGTGATTTGGGGATGATGGTTTAACCTATTATAGCCCCCAAACTCGAAATGGGTTAGTGGGCTTGCCCCCAAACCTCACTAATTACCCTCTAAGCTGCTCCAAAAACTGCCAATCTTCAAATAACCATATCTCCTAGCTAGAAAGTCAAAATCACTACTATGACCACTCTAACCATAATATATTTCCAATGGAAATGGTCTCGGATGCTTATTCGACTTCCATCAAAAGTTACAACTGTTACAAATTTTCAAGAGTAAAAGCATCCTGAAAAATTCTAAAGATTGGAAATATCACTAATAGGCATTTCCCAAAGATATAGAATTATACGACTTCATATGAATTTAAAAAAAAAATTACGATCCTCCGGTACGCATAATAAAAGTTGTTACAAAGCTCATCAATTGCAGTGAAAAAAATCCAATTGCCAAAGAAATCAGATCGAAGACGTATTACTAATTTGAAAATATGGAACAAGGCAGCCATTTCAACCTACTTTGACAAGATCCTAGCCAGCAATACAATCTATGGAGCCAATGGGTTAATCAACATCCACTCAAGCATAAGGATTTCTGGACCATACAGATCCCCCTAAGCAAGCTGGAGTTGGCATAATATTCTCAGACTAAGAAGTACCTTCCTCCCTCTTGTGCAAAGTAACCTACTGAAGAATCAAAATCTAAACTTCTGGACTACTCTCGTGGGCTAAGCCTAGGGTGGTTCTGGAGCAGCATATGACCTATTCACACAAGCTGTTGACTGGAAGTAGCAGCCGAAGTAACTTCTTATGTCAAAAACAATATAGTTCAACTCCTATGCTGCAGCTCAGTACATGTCGGGTGTTACAATAAAATAATTCAACCTTCCGGCTAGGACCAAAGACTCCTGGGCAGGCAAGGAAAAGAAGAGCGTAGACCATACCTCTCGGAACTTCCAAAGGGATGCAACCATTGGAGTTCACTAACCTAGAACCTTACGAAAGCCCAAAAGGATTCGCTTCCAGTCTCTAAAGAATTTAATGGAGAAGAAAGAATCAGAGCAAGTAAATGCTACTATTTGATGGCCTTTTCGAAAGCATACCAAACCTTCCAAACAGATTGAAAAACATACAAGACACTCTTTCGACAACACCGAAAGGTTTACAAGGGAGACAGAGACCATTAGTCAGCATTGAGCAAAGAAACAACCTTCCAATGAAGAATGGTTCACAACAACATTTAGAGGGAAAACCCTTCGGCTGTATCAAAAGGTTTGCACTGCGTGCGAGGAGTAACCTTCCAGCTCAGCCGAAAGCATAAGGCCGAAAGGAGGGCCGCCTGTGTCTATAAATAGGACCCAAGGGCCCCGATTTTAGGGACTTTTCCCAGGCCCGCCTCATTCTGGTAAAATTAAAAGAAATGTGTTGTAACCCTAAATCAAAATGGATTTGGGGAGTTTGTAAAAGCTGAAAGTAAATAATAAAAAGGGGAAGTTTCATATTTTGTTAAATCTCTTATTATCTAATTTAATTCTTTATTATATTGGTTCATATTCCTAGGGTTAACTCAATTAATAGGTTCTAACCGGTAGAGTCAGAAATTCAATTGATCAGTCTGCAACTTCAACCCTCCAAAGTCACCAGTTCCATCACTCCAACCTTCTGATGAAGACGACAGCCGAGCTAAATTAATAAGAACAGTAACCCTACGAGGTCATTGGTTATTGAAATCAGATTTTCCAGCTAAGTCGATGAATCCTTATAAATTCATAACACCAAAACCTTTCGCTGTTGTTATCTGAATGGTCGAACCTTTCGGTGAAGTCCGGAGAAAGGAAAATAGAGTTTAACCTGATAGTGGACATTTATATACCTTTCAGTTAATCTCGGCCTAGCTTCGAATAAATAACCAAACCTTTCGGTGAGGCTGAAAGCTTCAGAATTTCACCCAAGGACTACTGTTTATATTATCGCCGGTATGGTCAATCATATCAAACCTTCCAGAAGCACTCAAGATCAGCTTAAAAGGAATAATCCAATAAGTATTTATATGTAACACAATGGAAAGCTTTGTATAACAGTTCAAAAGACCTTTCGAAGTCAAAAGTTCTTTACTTAGAAGACCTGCTCAACCAATCGCTCCGAAAGGTTTAGATCGAAAATCGGCAGTCATTTAAGCTCAGTACAAAAGTAAATCTTGAGGATGTAATTCCCTTAATCTAAGGTTATCCATCCTGAATAGTTGTAGCATCTTTTGGGGCGTTGACCATAAATTTGGTTAACATTTTTGGCACTAGAAGGAGGGCTCAAACCTCCGACCTTGTGGTTAACATCCACAATTCTACATGTACACTCTCATAAGGTTCAACTCCTCTCTTTTTGGGACAAGAAAGAGTCTATTTTGAATAAAAGATTTATAATATATTTGAACACCAATGGCGGATAAAGTATGGGTCCGATATTCAAAACAAGAGAAAGCTTTTATAGTGAAAAATTGATTTAAGGACCAACGGGACATTTAGATATAGAATCAGATTAACGAATGGATTATGAAATATATCATGTAAACCATGGAAGTGGAGTATCTCTCAGCACAGTTCGGGACTAATCCCAATCTTTGCTCCGGAAAAAGGAAAGACTAAGGAGAAAGAATGTACTTCGACAAATGAGAAGGATCATCCAGTTGTATTCTCATAAGGTTGTCTTTGGAAAGGAAATAGTGAAGACTATTGTAATTTTATACATAAATAAAATAGGATCATAGATGAAGTCTACTATTCAAGGAAAAGCCATGGACACATAAAATCATAACCGAAGGTTAAGGATAGTAGAAGAATCTCCGAATGGGAGCATAAACAGTACTAAGAGACTTCCAAATGAAATCTTAAAGATGAAAGGGAACTACTTGGGAAAAGACCATTAAATGATGAGGGGAGAACCTGTCCCTCAAGAGGAAATATTTGAATCATACCAAAAGAGGGATGGATTCTAGCCAAAAAATGGCTTTGGAATCAAGACTCCTTAAAGAATACAATCCAACTATTGCGGTCAGAAATACCCACTTCCGGACAAAGAAGGAAATCGAACTATGAACAGAAGCTTAAAGAATTGTATTGCAACTTTTACCTAATAAAGAGGCATGAAACAAATCGATGCGAGACAATGAATAAGGACATACTCACACTTCCTAGAATGAAGAAAACTTAAGCAGTTTGTAAAGGATTCAATTAATCGAGGAATGGGAAACTCTACTCTTAATAAGGAAACCTACATGGTCGGGAGATAGATTCTCCTTAAACTTGGACTACCTAAAATGGTAGGCTACCAATAATGGTAGAAAGCCCTTGGTCGTGCCAAGATGGCCAGGTCAAGGCACCTCCTAGAGGGAGGACGGGTAATCCCCTGGTCCCGCCATGCTATGGCCTGGCCAAGGTACCAAACAAGCCCTTAGTCGCGTCACGCTATGGCCAGGTTAAGGCGCCTCCTGGAGGGAGGTAGAGTAAGTCCTCGGGCCCCGCTTTAGAATAAGCTAGCCGAGCGCATCGAAAACCCGGATGAACTGTCCGACGGACTAAGAAAAGTCCATGCTTGAAATAGGCATCGCCAGAAATTGGCACCACTTAAAATAACAACCACCAAAAGGTCGGTAATGTCAAAAATGAAAAACAGCCTGAAAGTAGGTTCCGCTTAAATAAGCATAAAATCGGACAAAAGAGTCCCTGCCTGAAATAGGCCAAAAGAAATGACAAATAAACAAAGAAAATTCGGGCCCGAGAAAGAAAAAAAACGTGCAGAACTACTTCAAGGCCTAAAGATGGCATATTCAACGAGAAAATTATAGGGAAGTCACCGACTTCTTCTTGCCAGATAGGAATTCTGGACTTCAATCATAAGAGATAATATTCCAATCTTCAATCACTTATTACTAGGAAGAATTTTCTGGTCTTCTATTGTCAAATTGGTTTTTTGGCTCTCTGATACTTTGATCTAAAGGTCTCGAAGCCTAATACCCGTATCTGGGTTTCAAGGTTCCAGTCTTGACACACCATCTATCAAAAGCCTGAATCTGGGTCTTAGACTATTATCAAATGCTAACATATTAAACCTGAATCTGTTTATCAAAGACCACTGCCCCTTCAAACCCTAATCTGGGTATGAAGACTTCAGATGGTCATCTATCTTAAATGCCCCTAATTTGGGCCGAATTATATTATTGAAATGATAAAAATTCATCTACGACAAGTATTGTGCATTCAAAATAGAGGACATACACAGATAAACATGTCAATATGAAAACTGACAATTAGAAGCATTACTCGCCACTTGCTTCACAAGAAGATAAGATGGAAAGAGATGACAAAAGACACCACAAGAATAAAAGTTACCAAATAAGCGACTTAGACGAGTATCAAGGGTTACATTACAAGAGATCACATATCAGGTGATATTTACAAAATTAACATAGTTCGCAGAACAATCCACAAACACAATCATACTTTATATAAATTCACACGATCCAAATATATTGATCATAAACCTTGGGAGGATTTATTCAAGTTCTCTACCATCGAAGGATTAACAATATGGTTAATTGCGGTAAGAAAAAGTTCCTTAAGTTTCTTCTCCTTTTTCCTAATCATGTTTTCATCGTCGATCGCTTTGATGTTAGCTTTTAGAGCTCGATTAAAGGCCCTATTCGTCGCCCTAAGGGTTTTGTTCTCCCTTTCCAGCTCTGCAATATGTTTTTCAAGCAAGTAAATTTTGTGTTCCAATTTTCGATTCCTGGCAGCATCATCATTAATAGTCTCAGCTTTTTGTTGCTCATTAAAATATTGTCTAATTTTAAATATCACTTTTCGACACCAGCTTCCCACCACGTTATCGTCTAAGCCTGGGAGAGGATTAATCATAGTGGGAAATTTCTGAACTGCGAGATGTTTTGATCTAGTAGTCTTTGCAGTCGATGAAGATGCTTGTGAAACCGGAATTTTCATTTTTGGGATTTTATCACGCAAAATAAATTCTAGGGAGGCGCGTTGTGCGTGGCTATCTCTCAGTTTTATTTCCAGATCATTTATCTGCTGGATAAGCTCAGACATTTTCTCATCAAAGTCAATAGTGGGATTTGACTTTACCTGGTGCTTAAGTAAAATAATTGTCCCGTCTTTCTTTTTAATTTCAGCCTCAAGATGTTCAACGCAATCTTGATTGTTTCTAACCATGACCTTTTGGGGAAGATATCTTTTATACCATTGCACAGCCCCCGCGTTACCATCAAAGCGCTTTAATAACATCTCATCTGGAGCCACAGAGGCACCGCACTCTCTTAATAGCCTTTCCCTTATAATATTAACTTGGGAAATCAGATTTTGGGTTGGAGAAGTTGAGGAAAGTTGGGGCTCCTATTTAAACAGGAAGAAACAAAATGAAATCAGAATAAAAACAAGAAGCAGCTTTATCATAGTAATATTAGGTTACATCCCGTACAGATTAAGAGATAAAAGATACAACAATCAATCCACTTATATTCAAAGTTGAGAGACAACATTCCTAACTTTGCCTAGAGTGTTAACAAAAAGCATAACAGACGAGTCAAATGAAATAGTGACTCCTTCTGGGGTGATGGACGGAGGACACTTGCCATAATCCCACTCCCAAGCCGGGGACTATCACGACCACAAATCAATTTTAATTCGAATATCCTAATTTCCTTCAAGAAAGTTTCTTTCTCTTCGCCAAGAAAGTCAAAACGAAGGTGAGGGAATTCCAAGTATAATTTTTGCAAGTCTCGAAGAAAGCAGTATCTCGCTAGCTTTGAGGTCTTTAAGAGAGGTGCTTTTTCGAAATAGAACTTTCTCAGGTTAACATATTGGCTTAGAGTGTTTCTTGGGATAACACGCCCTAATGAACTGATATTCTAAAATAACACGGTAAAAAAAAGAAAACTGAACATAGGTAACATTACAAAGGACAGGTGCTCATAAAATAATTACTTGCTACACGTTTACAATTGTTCACCAGGTTCATACAAAATAGATTTAGAGAAAAATTCAGAAATGATTTTGCGTTTGTAATACTTAAGCTTTTTAGCAGGAAGGTCTTAGGGAATCGATTTGACCCGCGATAAGTTCCAGTACGTCCTAGGATAAGGGTCAGACCCAAACTCATCTAAATATCTCTTGTGAAAACGCCTAAGTAGACCTCCGCTGAATTCGCCTAAGTATGAAAAATCTATGATTGAATGTCTGCAATATACTCTATACAAGAAGTTAACTAAAATGTCCCTTTCTTCAATCACCATCCAGAATAGAGTTATTAATTCTCTATTTTCCTTCAAAGGAGCATCGCGTCGAAGACGCACTTTCTTTAATAAAGGAGCTGCCTTTTGAAACTTAGAAGATGCTAGTGTGGAGGTACTCCTGTCAAGACTGTGATATTTTTCGGACAGGGCATTATGCTCCATTATTAACTTGTCTATTTCCCTATAAAGCTTGTTAATTTCAGCTTGTTTTCTCTCAAGTTTTGTACTACAGGGGAATTTCAACTTCTTCTTTATCTAAAACAGATGATGTATTAATTGTTATCTACCAAGTGTAAACATTTAAACAAAGAAGCCCATACCTGAGAAACTGGAACATAAATTTGAGGAACTTGCTTGTTCCCCAAAGGATCCTCTGATTGGACTGGAGCAATGTCCTCCTCCCGAGGAACATCTGCTCCAGAGGATGATGAAGGTTGCTTTTATTGGGTGATAGCTCCCTTTCAGGGGGCTTGAATGAATCATTATCATCCTCTTGAGCGCTGGGATGATTTCCCTTGTCATTACCATGGCCCTGACCTCCGAGGGGATTGTCATTATTATCATCACCATCGTCGGCATCCCAACTTGTATAATCATCATCTTCTTTCTCAACGGGACCCTTATTTTGGTCATCTCCCTCCTTAGAGTCAGACTCAACGTCAAATGACGGAATGTCAAAAGAGAGAGCTTCCTTGAAATTAATCTTCCCCCCTTTACGCTTGGACTTAGGGCCCTGTTCAAATCGTGCAATTTTGTCTGTAACTTATTTTGCTATAGTTGGATGGAGTGAAGGAAAACTAATATCAGGACATTTATCACGATTATCAATATAGGCAATCAGGAAGGCCTTCGAATAGTAATTCATTATTAAGGGCCCCAGAGTAGAATCAACAAAATTAGAAACATGCTTTTGGAAGTTGGTAAGAGTTTGAACAGCAAGTCTAAGCGAAGCTCTAGAGCATTTTAGGTTGTCTTCTAGCAATGTGGTCTTGGAGATTAAGCGGGCCTTCGCATCCTCTGATTCTTTTAGAACAAGCTCTCTTACAAGTTTCTCATCGAGGATAAGTTGGTGAGCTTGTCTCTCGGTCTCTAGGTCAGCATCGACTTTAGATACAGAAGCCTAAAGTCGCTCAATGGTAAGTCGATGGGCTTGCTTCTCTGCCTCGAAATCAGCCTCAGCCATGAGAAGGGAAGCCCAGACTCGTTCTAGTTCGAAGAAGGAATCATTTTGGGCAGTTGTAAGTGAGGATACTCCACTTTTTAACTCAGCATTTTCCTCCTGAAGCCTGGAGGACCCAGAGGAAAGTTTTGAAACATATTCATTAAAGGAAACCCAATTCCTAGTAATCTGCAACAAAAGAAGAAGTGTAGATTAGCAATAAGATGGACCCATTAATGATTGGGTTGATTAAATAGGAACCCACCAAAAGCAGTTATTCCACAAGAGAACGATGGTTTTCCGCCAAGTCTGGGATAAAAGTTGGCAGAGAAGAAGAAACAAAGAGTTCTGACTGAAGGATGGACTTGAAAAGATTGCCGAAATCAGTTAATGAAGAAGTAAAAGAAGATGATCCCAGAAAGGTATGAGGCTTGGAAGGGTTTCCAAAAAGAGCCACCTGCATCTGTGCTAACGATGCTGGAGAATCAGAAATTAAAATAGGAGGAATGGGAGCAGGCAAAGAAGGAATCGGCTCTACAAAATCTTCTGTAGCTTCAACAGTTGGATCTGTTGAAGCTTCTTCCAGGGAAGTGTCATCTTCTTCCACATTAATATTGATGATTTTTGCCACTTTAGTCGGAGGAACTTCATTAGGAGGCATTGCCTTTCAGGGATTCCATGGAGCCGGCGAAAACTCCCATAACCTATGAAGCATCCATGGAGGAGGAAGAGGGAACAATTTCCCTTAAAGGTGCAACAACCTAGGAAGGAGCTATGAAAAATAACAGAAAACGTGAATCAAATAAAGTGAGTCTGAGAAGTCAATGGGAAACAACATTAAGTTGATAAGATACCTGAAACACCAAGGCCAATTGTCGACAACGAGGAAAATTGATCAGGATTTCCCGAAGAATAGAAATGAACCCCTCGAGGAGTGAACATAATAGAGGGTGGAATGCTAAGAATCTTTTGATCGGTAGGCAATAGGGAATACTTTCTTAAGTTTGGAAGGGTCAAAAGTGTCAACCTACTCCTAAGATGTTTGGAGTTGTGTTTAATGAGTTGACGATTCCTTGATCCGAGTTTCTGAGTACTTTAGGAAGCTCACTTGAGAAAGATTAAAGGTTTGTCAACAAGGAACATAGAGGAAAGCAAAATCGATATCGGGATGAACTTACGAGGTGAAGCAAACGTCCCGTGAACATCAGAAAAACATTTAACAAAAAAGAACCGGTTCTCCTAATTCTTAGACTTGTTAATGCCATCCAATATCAACTTCTTGTACACGTTAACTCTGTAAATATTATTATTGGACTTGCTTAACCTTGCTAATTTAGTCAAGGAAGTTAAGATTTCAAGGCTGAGCAACGGAAGCCCCGATTCCAGTGCTAAAATCTCAGGGGATAAGAGGTAAGTATATACGTTGGGCGAAAGCTACATTGGAGCGACCCCAATATAAGACAGGAAAGAATTCAAGGATGCAGGAAAGGGAAGGAAGCCACCATGCCATATATAGATCACAGTGAACGCAAAATACCTCGCCGGTGGGTTATCAATGGTGTCAGTAGGACTAGGAGCAATGGCTTCAACTTCGATAATTCCCAATTCTTTCAGAATGTCATTGACCTCATCCTGAGTTTCGATAAGGGAATGTTTAGCAACGGCTTCAAACTTTGGGGAACTCATTGATCTGTCAGAGAAAAATATCCCAATTAGGAACCTTTTAACAATTATAGATTTAGATGTCTATAAAAGAAGCTAAAAGTAGACAAACCTGCATAGGTGAAATACATATATGTATATAGGGTTAATAATGTAACCTTCCGACAGTGTCAAAAGGAGAAGAGTGAGATGTTCACCTAAGTTGCTACCTTCTGACAATACTAAAGGTCTTATGAAAGCCTAAGCCCTTTGTAGGCACAACCTAAACTGGGTAGTAAGACCCGTCGACACGAGTAAGTTTGGGAATTTAAAATTTCCTAGGTGGGAAAAAAATATCACTAATACTATTAAAAGGCTTAGCCAAAGATGTTGAAATACAACTTGGAGGACTAAAGGATTTCAGCTTTGACGGAGACATGTGAGCAGAGGGTTTAAAACCTTCTTAGCTGGTGAAAAGGCTCTTGGCCGAAAGGACTAATCTGGATTTTACCTAACTTTCCTGCTATAGTAGGAGGGTGATTTAAAATACCTTCCGACACTGTCGAATGGTATGGGAGAGGAAAAACTAATTTGTACCACCTCGGACTCTTCCAAGGGGGTAGGAAAGACATTTTGCATCACATAGTTGTGTGATAGTGGGGCCCAGATTTCCGTAGCGGGTTTAAGAAAGCCTGTACCCGGAAGTAAATGCCATTTCAAATTCTTTCTTGAGAAACAAGGAAGATGAACCCATTATGTAACAACCCGGATTTTTAGCAATCTGATTTTGGGATGATTAGCAAAATTTAATTTTTGTACTAATTTTTATAAGTCGGATAGACAAATTCTCTGATATTTAGAATATCTAAATGTATAAATTGATAAAACTATATTCAAATTTAAAATGAAATTTCTGGATATGATAATTTTTTTTGAAATATGTATATAAACTCCACCATTAAAATTTAAGGCAGAATATCCATATATGTAAATATGCACAAGCTTTATGATGATTAAAAATATATATAAGTATATATATATATGTATGTATGTATGTATGTATGTATGTATGTATGTATGCCCATATGAAGTAATGTATATGAAAATTTGTATAAATGTAAATATGTATATGATGACAAAAAAAGATATAAGTACAGATATACATGTTTATAAAGAATATATATATACATACAATGTACAAACTTTATGATCAAACTTTCAAACTATGATCAAATATACAGGTATATATTTTTATATGTGTAAATATGATAAGATAAATATGAAATTGTATATGTATGCATATTTACATATATATAGATATAAAAGTATTTGTGATAAAATATTGTAAATGTATGCATATCCATATATATATACATATAAATGTATATATAAAACATAAGGGGACATCATCATGGCAAAACCTCAACTCAAGCATGAAATAAATCAAAATCTTTCACTCAATGTTCTAGTCAATAAGGAAATGAAATCAACCTTATTTTCAGTCAAGTCTCCATATTTTCAAAGAAATTAGGATATATATATATATATATATATATAATGAAGCCTATACATATGAAGAGGCTTCAGTCCCTTTCCAACTTGCTCTCTCTCTCTCTTCATCTATAAATACCCTATGCTATCTTCACGTTTACATTCTAACATTTCAACATTAAAACAAAAGAGAATCTGCCATTAAGAAATAAAGCCAAGATATTGAAAACGCTTGAAGCTAGAACAAAAGAAAAGAGAAGCCGCAGTTCATCATCTTTTAAACTATGAGTAAACATTTTTCTTGTTACTGGATATAACATATATAGATATAATTGTGATTTTGAAAAAAATCTTGGGTCTATGTCATGAATATATGCATCTGTTATGAAGTTTAAGTGTGAATGTGTGGAATCAACATGGACAGTATCATATTAAACTCGAGATCCCTGTAAATCTTCTTCCAACTCCTCTGTCATGTTTTATTTTTTTTGTTTAAAAGTTAAACCTTTTATTTTGAAAATCAATATCTCACCATCCATCGAGTTTTAAAACATGACCCTAAAACAAAAGATGATTGTTTTCAAGTATAGAACATTTTAAAAATTATTCCATTTAATTTCATTGAGTATGGGGGAAGAAAATTCCAATTTACAGTAATAAGTCAGGTTATGGCCAAAATTCAAACATTAAAATTTAACCAATGGATTATGCAATCGTGATCGTTGTAGAATAACGTAATTTTTGAGCTTGGTTGGAAGTTTTCTAGTGGCATATAGGATGAGGAATGTAGGGATGAACGGATTTGGGCAAAAGGTGAAATTCAGGCGAAGGGCTCGATTTTGTGGAAGGCATTTGGCATGGAGGAGCATGGAATGATGGGGGATCAGGGAAAAATGACGCGGCAATTTTCAGTTGAGGGGTGGACTTGGCGTGGTCGATTTAGGGTTTTAGTGTGATTGTTAGTGGTCACAGGTTTGCATGTTAATGGCGATGGTGGAGGAGGAACGGTGGTTGCGCTCTAGGGGGATTAGGTCGGGGAAGTGATGACGAAGCTCTCGGCGTAATTTTGGAGGCCGATGTGGTCAATGGTGTCGTGACAAGGCGGTTAAGTGGACAGGATTTCGCTCAGTTCTTGGTCGAGGTACTCGTTTTCGATTGGATGGCTAAGTCGTGTTTTCAGGAGGGCGTTTGGAAAGAGGTGATCGTGGGCGATCGGGGTGGGTGATCGGCGGCGAGTGATCGTGATCGATGCTCGTGTGTACGTGCACAAGTGCGTGCACGTTTTGGGTTCTCGAGTGAATGAGAGGGGAGTAGTAGGAAACTGGAAGAGAGAGGGAAAAAAAAGTTTTTTTTTTATGATTGGGCCGGGTTTTTGGATATGGGCCGAGTATTTTTTTAGTAAATTAACATTTATTTTTATATTAATAATCTTTAAATTTAAAACATTGTTTTATCAATTCATTTAAAACCCAATCAACGTGAAGGTTTTTGCATTGTGATCATCTCACCTAGTTTTATAATCTAAATTATTTTGTTAATTTGCGGTAATATAAAACTAGGTTATTTATAATAATTTAAGAGAATAAATAATTAAAGTCTTAATTGATTTAATCTTATATTAATTAATAAATTAGTTATTAGATTGGTTGTTTAATTTTAATTAACTAACAATAAATCATTTTTAAATTTTCTTTAAAATTATAACTAATTTGGATTAAAAATATAAGTGGATCTAGTTTAATTTAAGCTGATTAAATTCTGATTGTGAATTGTCTGATATTAGTTGTTAATCGTCAATTCAATGATCTATGCTTGGCTTTATTGCTCTTAAATATTTATTTAAATTTTTCTTTGTCTGTGCCATCAAGTGGTCAGACAAGTTAAAGTGTTAGAATAAACGTTGGCACGTTTTATTGGAAGTAAACCTATGTAATAAATTTCCACATGTGATATCGACACCTTGAATATGAATTGTTTGTTTAAAACAACCTACCCTTTTAAAAGTTTATCGATTAGATTTGAAGTGACCAGGATCGATATCGGTGCTATCCGGAACCACTTCGATTTAATAATCACTACGAACCTCTATGATTTTGATTATAGAGTCCTATATGCTACAATTGGATTAATTTAACAAATTTGACCATTTTTAATAAGTAATCGTACTTAGACATTATTATAATATCACCGGATTTTTCTGAAAAAGTGTTCTGGTTATCGTAGAATAAAAACCCGTCGTCTTATATGTGATGTGGTCTTACGAGTTACCTTGGTTTTTCGAAGGATTTGGATAACTTAAGTATTTCCAATTAAGTGTGTTTTACTCACGCTAGTTTCCAGCCTGACTCGGGTGTTACTTTATTGTAATGCTCGGGTCAGGCCGAGTATTACAGATTCAGGTTAGGTTGCTTTGGAGCTCAGGAGATGAGCTGGATGGCAGAGACGTATTTCGCGTATTGATTATATTCCGTTGTGTATAGTAGGCCGTATATTCAGCATTTTGAAGACAAGTTAGTATAACTGTCCAGATTTATATATTGATGCTTGTACTCTGATAAATTGTATGTATATTAACAGTTACGATTTTTCTTTTGTATAAAAAGCTGTTATTGTATATTATATTTTGTTCCGCTGCGTTTGTGAGATTCTGTGTTGTTGTTATTTTTGTTACTTCTTCTATCTCTTTCTTCTTAACGCTAACAACCTAGTATTTCCGGCACTCGATTGCTCGGCGCTCTATACAGTGAACGTATTAGTGTCGATTTTCGGGGATCGAAAATTGCCCGGTCGTTACACGTGGTATTAGAGCTAAAGGTTAAGCGAGAACCTTGGCTCTGGTGGGGATTACTCATTAGAGATAGGGTCAGTAGTACCCTAGAATGAATTGAGTGTATTATATATGAGGGCGTACTTGTTGTTTTCTAATATATTGATTTTAAAAACGATTTCAAAATAATTTTTATATAAGATTATATTTTGATATAAAAAGAAATAATTTTTCTAAATTATTATAGTATATTGAGGAGATTGGTTGTAATTATTATAATTCAATAAGATTATAATACCTAAGTGGCTATATATATAACCAAATAGAAATTGATGAGAATGAACTATACAACTGGGTTAAGCTAAAAATAGATCAAAACCAGAATTTAAATTCCGGAAATTTCGGAAGAGTTTTTCAAGGTGTTTTGAAATGAAATGAGTTTACCCTAATTATATTTTATATAGAGAGAAATAATTTTTTAGGAAATTTTTATGGAATTATGATGTGTTTGGTTTCTAGATATGATAATATTGATTATAATCATAAATTGGTTGTTGGGTCTTAATAAAGGATGTTTATTACAAAATATACAATGATAAAATATTTGGAATATTTTAAGGAAGTGGAATTATATAAGCATAATTTATAAATATGACTTATAAATTAAAATGGATCTAAATTGAGAAGTTTTGAATCTATGTTTCGAAATTTTGAAATGTGTTTCAAAGTGTTTAAGGAAATAATAAGTAATATTATTTAGAATATTTTTGATATGGAATTTTTTGTTTTAAACAAGAGTTGTTTTGAAAATTCCGAAGGAATTTGTTTTGGATAGAAACCAAGGTTGGTTTAAAATTTAAAGTGTGATTTGGTATGTAAATAGGATATATATGTATATATATATGTATATATGTATGATTTCAAAGTTGATTAGAAATAAATACCGCGTGTTTGAATTCTGGGATCCCCCTTGAAATGAGAAGTATAACCCAAAAGGAAAGTAAGTTTTTGAACTTATAAGGGGAAGTGATATTAATAAGGATTGAAATTTGGAGGGTAAAAATTTAAATGGAGTAAGTTTAAATGGATTAAATGAATTGGGAATTTACTCAGGCCAAGTTAAATAAGTTTTGGACTTATAACCTGAAATTGGAAATTTCAAGATGAAATTAAAATTTAACTTATGGAAGTTGAATAAATTAAATTGTGAAAGAAAAGGTATAGATTTGATAAGAGTGCAAAAGAAGTTATGTATGTATGAATGATTTCAAAACGAACGGGTTTCGAATTCTGAAAATTTGTGATGGATGCTATTGATTGATGTTTTAGACGATTTGGATGTTTATTTATTTGATATATCCCGCTATCATCCTGTATATTATTTACAGTATATAAAACTATAAATCGAAATATTTTGAATGAATTAAGAAATAGGTTGAAATGATATATATCCATCCCTAAAAATTAAATAGAAATAAGACTTTGATTTGAAATTATTTAAATGATTTTGATTTTAAGAAATCGAATTTATGGAAATGGAATCATTTTTAAACTTGAGTTTGAAATGTTAAAAATGAACTTGTCAACCGGAATTGTTTAAAGAATCCAGTTTGAAATTTTGAAGTTATAATTGAGAAATCACTTGAATTTCGGAAAATTGATTTGTTTTAAAAAGATTTGAACTCTTACTCGAACCTTGAAATAAGTCCAAGTAAAGGTAATTTAAAAGAATATTTTGAAATTTGGGCTCGGAATTGAATTATTCTTAAAGATTTGGATTTTTTAATTGAATATTGAAGGTAAATTTGATATAGGTGATTTAAATTGATATTTTGAAAACCAAACTCGAATTTATATAATTCGAGATGGTTTAAAATTGAGAATTGAATTAAAATTGAGAATTGAATTAAAATTGGAATTGAATTGAATTAATTTGGAATCGAAATTGAAATTGATTTGAATTAAAATTTGAATCAAAGTTAATTCGAATTGAAAATCGGAATTGAATCGATTTAAATGGAAATGGAAATTGAAATCGATTTGAATTGGAAGATTGGGAATTGAATTAGTTTGACTTTGGAACTATTTTCAAATAAATTATTTTAATATAAACTGTTTAAAATCTATCTTCTTACATATTCAAATTATTTTGATTTTCCAAGCTATTTTACTATACAAACCATTTAAAAAGAAACTCAAACTATCTTATATTAACTATTTAACTATTTTAAAAATATTAAAGCTATTTTTTAAATTCAAACTGGTCAGAGTGGAAATTGTTTATATTTATATCATGAATTTAAATACAAATTGGTCTAAATTTAAGTTATAACCCAAATGGAAATTCGAAGCAATTTTGAATTGGAACCGAAATCGAGATATTAAGGCAAAAATGATTTTGAAGTGAAATAGTATATTTTGAGTACATATGATGATTATAAAATGAAGATTGAATAGTTATTATAACTGAAATTTACTTTATAAGAAGTAAGAAATGTTATAAATAACTTTGTAAATCAATCGAACTTGGAGATTTTTGATTTGGCATTAATGAGATTATATATATATATATATTCAAATTCCCCTTATGGAATTTATAGCCAGAAGGAATGATCTTTGAAAGATATTTGAAATACTAAATGGAGTATATAAATATGAAGCGGACCCAAAAATTATTGATCCAATAGTTATTCGAGTTGGAAGGAATGATCTTATATGTATATGAAACTAAAACAGTTTTAGAACCTATTGATGTTTAAAGACTATGGATTTGGCAAATAGTCGACTTTGGAAATTGAGTAAACCGAATGTAAAAACTATCGATTGAAAAGATATCGATTTTATATAGATAAAATTTATATGTGATACATATGAAGTGTGTGATTTAAAGGTACTATATATATAGTATGATATGTTTTGAAACCAAAAGTATGGAAAGGCACCTCCATGAAAGTCGAAACTTAGAGTAGGAGATCCACTGGGTGGTTCTGCCTAGGAATCCACAGGGTGGGTTCAATGAGAATTAGGATCCTAGAGGACGTCCGGACAAAACTCATGAGTTCCTAGTAATCATTTGTTTGTATAGCGTAAATCGAGGGGTATTATACCTACAGTTACATTTGGTTTTTCTTTGATAGCAACGTAATCTTTGTGTAACTGCGATCTATCGTGGTTCCATAGCGTAATTCGGGAGGCAATGATTGCCCACAATCCACGTTTGATTTCGCTGTGAGAGCGACGTAACATCGGTAGATTGCGATCTATGTGGTTTGGTTCCATAGCGTAATTCGGGAGGCAGTGATTGCCTACACTCTACGTTTGATTTCGCTGTGAGAGCGACGTAACATCGGTAGATTGCGATCTATGTGGTTTGGTTCCATAGCGTAATTCGGGAGGCAGCGATTGCCTACAGTCTACGTTTGGTTTCACTGGGATAGTGACGCAACCTTTGTGTAGCTGCGATCTATGTGGTACAGTTTCGTTTGATAGCGTAATTCGAGGGGCAGAGATTGCCTACAGACTACTTATGGTTTTGCTGTGATAGCAAAGCAACCTTTGTGTAGCTGCAGACTATTGTGTTCCCATGGCGTAAGTCGAGTGGTGTTGATGCCTACAGTTTTCTTATGATTTTGCCGGGATGGCGACGCAATCATCGTGTTAACTGCGATCCATGGTGGTAAAGAAGGAAAGGGGGGTGATACTTTCCATATAATTTTTGAAAAGGGTTTTCAAGTATTTTCACTGGGTGTTGAAACGGGTCTACAAAGTACTTAGAGATTTTCAGTCCTACGCCTGATCAACGTATGACTAAATTTCTGTAAGAACAAGGATGTACTTGTTAAGATATCGAGTTATGAAAAATGTTTTAATATAAAACTAGCTTGGTAATACTATGTAATTTAAAGTGTACATATTTTAAAATTGTATAATAAAAGAGTAAGGAGTTTAAATGTTTACAAGAATGATTTATTTAATAATATACATCAAAATTCTAATTCTCGTTTCGTTTCTTTTTGAGGATGAAAAGTTCTAAGGCGGGAGGAATGTAACGACCCAGATTTTTAGCCATCTGATTTTGGGATGATTAGCTAAATTTAATTTTTGAAATATTAATTTTTATAAGCCAGATAGATAAATTCTCTAATATTTAGAATATCTGAATGTATAAATTGATAAAACTATATTCAAATTTAAAATGAAATTTCTGGATATGATAATTTTTTTTGAAATATGTATATAAACTCCACCATTAAAATTTAAGGCAGAATATCCATATATGTAAATATGCACAAGCTTTATGATGATTAAATATATATATAAGTATAAAAGTATATATATGTATATATGGCCATATGAAGTAATGTATATGAAAATTTGTATAAATGTAAATATGTATATGATGATAAAAAGGAATATAAGTATAGATATACATGTTTATATAAGAATATATATATATATATATACAATGTACAAACTTTATGATCAAGCTTTCAAACTATGATCAAATATATAGGTATATATTTTTATATGTGTAAATATGATAAGATAAATATGAAATGTACATGTATGCATATTTAGATATATATATATATATATATAAGTATTTATGATAAAATATTGTAAATGTATGCATATCCATATATATATACATATAAATGTATATATAAAATATAAGGGGACATCATCATGGCAAAACCTCAACTCAAGCATGAAATAAATCAAAATCTTTCACTCAATGATCAAGTCAATAAGGAAATGAAATCAACCTTATTTTCAGTCAAGTCTCCATATTTTCAAACCAATTAGAATATATATATATATATATATATATGAAATGAAGCCTGTACATATGAATAGGCTTCAGCCCCTTTCCAAATTGCTCTCTCTCTCCATATATAAATACCCTCTTCTATCTCCACGTTTACATTCTAACATTTCAAACATTAAAACAAATGAAAATCCGCCATTAAGAAATAAAGCCAAATATTCAAAAAGCTCGAAGCTAGAACAAAAGAAAAGAGAAGCAGCAGTTCATCATCTTTTAAACTATGAGTAAACATTTTTCTTGTTACTAGATATAACATATATAGATATAATTGTGATTTTGAAAAAAAAATTGGATCTATGTCATGAATATATGCATATGTTATGAAGTTTAAGTGTGAATGTGTGGAATCAACATGGATAGTATCATATTAAACTCGAGATCCCTGTTTATCTTCTTCCAACTCCTCTATCATGTTTTATTTTTTTTGTTTAAAAGTTAAACCCTTTATTTTGAAAATCAATATTTCACCATCCATCAAATTTTAAAACATGACCCCAAAACAAAAGATGTTTGTTTTCAAGTATAGAACATTTTAAAAATTATTCCATTGAATTTCATTGAGTATGGGGGAAGAAAACTCCAATTTACAGTAATAAATCAGGTTATGGTCGAAATTCAAACATTAAAATTTAACCAATGGATTATGTAATCATGATCGTTATAGAATAACATGATTTTTGAGCTTGGTTGGAAGTTTTCTAGTGGTGTGTGGGATGAGGAATGTAGGGATGAACAGATTTGGGCAAAAGGTGAAATTCAGGCGAAGGGCTAGATTTTGTGGCAAGGCATTTGGCATGGAGGAGCATGGAATGATGGGGGATCAGGAAAAAATGATGCGGCAATTTTAAGTTGAGGGGATGGACTTGGCGTGGTCGATTTAGGGTTTTAGTGTGGTTGTTAGTGGTCACGGCTTTGCATGTTAATGGCAATGGTGGAGGAGGAACGGTGGTTGCGCACCAGGGGGATTAGGTCGAGGAAGTGACGGCGAAGCTCTCGGCGAAATTTTGAAGGCCGATGTGGTCAGTGGCGCCGTGACGATGTGGTTAAGTGGATAGGATTTCGTTCAGTTCTTGGTCGAGGTACTCATTTTCGATTGGAAGGCTAAGTCACGTTTTCATGAGGGCGTTTGGAAAGAGGTGATCGTGGGCGATCGGGGTGGGTGATCGGCGACGAGCGATCGTGACCGATGCTCATGTGTACGTGCACAAGTGCATGCACGTTTTGGGTTCTCGAGTGAATGAGAGGGGAGCAGTAGGAAACTTGAAGAGAGAGGGAAGAATTTTTTTATGATTGGGCCGGGTTTTTGAATATGGGCCGAGTTTTTTTAGTAAGTTAGCATTTATTTTTATATTAATAATCTTTAAATTTAAAACATTGTTCTATCAATTCATTTAAAACCCAATCAACGTGAAGGTTTTTGCATTGTGATCATCTCACCTAGTTTTATAATCTAAATTATTTTGTTAATTTGCGGTAATATAAAATTAGGTTATTTATAATAATTTAAGAGAATAAATAACTAAAGTCTTAATTGATTTAATCTTATATTAATTAATAAATTATTTATTAGATTGGTTGTTTATTATTAGTTAACTAACAATAAATCATTTTTAAATTTTCTTTAAAATTATAACTAATTTGGATTAAAAATATAAGTGGATTCAGTTTAATTTAAGCTGATTAAATTCTGATTGTGAATTGTTTGATATTAGTTGTTAATCGTCAATTTAATGATCTATGATTAGCTTTATTGCTCTTAAATATTTATTTAAAATTTTCTTTGTCTGTGCCATCAAGTGGTCATACAAGTTAAAGTGTAAGAATAAACGTTGGCACGTTTTATTGGAAGTAAAACCTATGTAATAAATTTCCACATGTGATATCGACACCTTAAATATGAATTATTTGTTTAAAACAACCTACCCTTTTAAAAGTTTATCGATTAGATTCGAAGAGACCAGGATCGATATCAGTGTTATCCGGAACCACTTCGATTTAATAATCACTACGAACCTCTACGATTTTGATTATAGAGTCCTATATGTTGGAATTGGATTAATTTAACAAATTTGACCATTTTTATTTAGTAATTGTACTTAGACATTATTATAATACCACCAGATTTTTTTGAAAAAGTGTTTTGGTTATCGTAAGATAAAAACCCGTCGTGTTATATGTTTCGCGGTCTTACGAGTTACCTTGGTTTTTCGAAGGATTTGGATAACTTAAGTATTTCCAATTAAGTTTGTTTTACACACGCTGGTTTCCAGCCTGACTCGGGTGTTACTTTATTGTAATGCTCGGGTCAGACAGAGTATTACAGATTCAGGTTAGGTTGCTTTGGAGCTCAGGAGAAGAGCTGGATGGCAGATACGTATTTCGCGTATTGATTATATTCCGCTGTGTATAGTAGGCCATATATTCAGCATTTTGAAGACAAGTTAGTATAACTATCCAGATTTATATATTGATGATTGTACTCTGATAAATTGTATGTATATTAACAGTTACGATTTTTCTTGTGTAAAAAAAGCTGTTATTGTATATTATATTTTGTTCCGCTGCGTTTGTGAGATTCTTTGTTGTTGTTATTTCTGTTTCTTCTTCTATCTCTTTTGTCTTAACCCTAACAACCTGGTATTTTCGGCACTCGATTGCTCGGCGCTCTATACAGTGAACGTATTAGTGTCGATTTTCAGGGATCGAAAATTGCCCGATCGTTACACGTTAGCAAAATTAACCTTACCCGAAATTGAATTAATGTGGTTCTAAAATGAATGGACAAATCAGCAAAAATCAATCTCAGGAATTCTGGGGTTGGATTTAAAAATGTTTTGGGCATAAAATGAAGTTTCATGTTTTGTTAAAAAAGAGAGCTCTTCTAAGGAAAACACCTCCGATTTAGAATCCAAAACCACAAATGAAGTTTAATCGAAAATCGACTTGGGAAGAGAAGTGTTTTTAGGAAAAACCCAATTCGATTTTGAATTCAAAAAATCGAAGGCATGATTAGAAACTAGTAGCGAAGAAAGTGAATTTGAAATTTATAAATTAGATTCAAAAAGTATCTTACTGTAGTGAGACGAAATCTGGAAATTTTAGGGAATCTGTTTACTTGCTTGTGGCAATTTTTTGTTTCAGGTATAGAATGAAAGAGAGAGGAAACAGATTAAATAGAGGGAAGCCGCCCAAATTCTTGGTCGTTGGATTAGACTTATGTGGATGCTCCAGATCAACGCCGAAAGATCAAAAGGCAAAGAATTCTTAAGCTTTCGGCAATGATGACTTGGAAAGTCAAGAGCATCCCTTCGAATGGGGAGGCAAATGTTTCACTAAAAAAAATCAACCTTCCGGCTATGACCAAAGACTTCTGGGCAGGCAAGGAAAAGAAGAGCGCAGACCATACCTCTTGGAATGTCTGAAGGGATGCAACCATTGGAGTTCACTAACCTAAAACCTTACGAAAGCCCAAAAGGATCCGCTTCCAATCTCTAAAGAATTTAAAGGAGAAGAAAGAATCAGAGCAAGTAAATGCTACTATTTAATAGCCTTTTCGAAAGCATACCAAACCTTCCGAACAGATTGAGAAACATACAAGACACTCTTTCGACAACACTGAAAGGTTTACAAGGGAGACATAAACCATTAGTCAGCATTGAGCAAAGAAGCAACCTTCCGATGAAGCTGAAAGGTTCACAGCAACACATAGAGGGAAAACCCTTCGGCTGTATCAAAAGGCTTGCACTGCGTGCGAGGAGTAACCTTCAGGCTCAGCCAAAAGCATAAGGCCGAAAGGAGGGTCGCATGTGTCTACAAATAGGACCCTAGGTCCCCGATTTTAGGGACTTTTCCTGGGCCCGCCTCATTCTAGTAAAATTAAAAGAAATGTGTTGTAACACTAAATCAAAATGGAATTGGGGAGTCTGTAAAAGCCGATAGTAAATAATAAATAGGGGAAGTTTCATATTTTTTTAAATCTCATCTAATTTAATTCTTTATTATATTGGTTCATATTTCCAGGGTTAACTCAATTAATGGATTCTGGCCGACAAAGTCAGAAATTTAATTGATCAGTCTGCAACTTTAACCCTTCGAAGTCACCAGTTCCATCACTCCAACCTTCCGATGAAGACGACGGCCGAGCTAAATTAATAAGAACAGTAACCTTACGCGGTTATTGGTTATTGAAATCAGATTTTCCAGCTAAGTCGATGAATCCTTATAAATTTATAACACCAAAACCTTTCGCTGTTGTTATCTGAATGACCGAACTTTTCGGTGAAGTCCGGAGATAGGAAAATAGAGTTTAACCTGATAGTGGACATTTATATATATCGTTCGGTTAATCTCAACCTAGATTCAAATAAATAATCAAACCTTTTGGTGAGGCTGAAAGCTTCAGAATTTCGCCCAAGGACTACTGTTTATATTATCGCCGGTAAGGTCAATCATATCAAACCTTTCGAAAGCACTCAAGATCAACTTAAAAGGAATAATCCAATAAGTAATTATCTGTAACACAAAGGAAAGCTTTGTATAACACTTTAAAAGACCTTTCGAAGTCAAAAGTTCTTTACTTAGAAGACCTGCTCAACCAATCGCTCCGAAAGGTTTAGATCGAAAATCGGCAGTCATTTAAGCTCAGTACAAAAGTAAATCTTGAGGATGTAATTCCCTTAATCTAAGGTTATCCTTCCTGAATAGTTGTAGCATCTTTTGGGGTGTTGACCATAAATTTGGTTAACATCGGGCAAATCTAGAATAACATATATTCAAACGCCTAACTGCAATAAGACTTCTATGTTTTATGGACAAACAAATTCATGAAACACTTTATTTCAATGGTGTATAATGAGTTCGTCAGCAGCTCTACTCCATCAAACTTCCCTCGATCAACTAACATTTGGAATACGGGAAGCCCATCAAAAGGAAATTCTCTTCTTATGGAAAGTAATGGTTAATGCATTGCATACTAAATCTTAAACATTTCTCATGAGGAGTTATTAATAATGATACATGCCGTTTATGTGGAACTCAGAGAGCAACACCCATATATTTTTGAATTCACCTATGTTAACCAGCTTTTGTATAGGCTTCTTGCAAATGGAAAGTACTATAGATCCTCCACCAACTCTAGCAGTGAATGGTGCAACATTTTTAAAGCTAAAAGATGGAAAACTCTTCAAACAAAAGGTCTCCTAATTATCCTCAAAAGATTCATCACCGTAATCTAAGCTGAGCAAAATGATCGATTATTTGGGAATGTAACGAGTACTATGTTAGAACTTTATCATAAGATCCATAGGCATATTCTTTCAAGAATAAGAAACTTGAATGGCTAGCCAGTTGTTGGCTTTTTTATTAGCTCTGGTCAATCTTGTTACAATTTTGTAATCTTCTTTCATAGGCCTTCAGGCTTTTTTGTAATTATTTTATAAATTAATGGATGGGCTGGGCTCCCTTAGCCTATTACCTTACAATTTTTTTTTTGTATAACGTGGTTATCATATGTTTGTGATTGATGGTGTTATTATATGTTCAATTTTACATCTTGATCAGTTGATATTGCATTTGTTAATTATTGACATGCTCACTTATAAGTTGACACCCAATATTTAAAACCTTAGGAATGGGTAACTATTCATAGGTTAGGGTTGTTCCAGTAGTGGGCATGGTTAGACTTAAAACCTAAATGGGTAGAGTTGCACCTAGGAGATCTTGAAGATAAAATTATGTTAGGATGCTCGAACTGATCAAAATACATGACAAATTGACATTTTAAATCATATTCGTGAGTGGAGGCTAGTTTAGAGTTGTGCCCTACACTCCAAACATTAAAACCCTTTGTTAGTCAAGTTCGCGATTCCAATGCATAAGGCTTTGCCAAAGTTGAGGTTGAATTCATAGTTACGTGTCCGAAGGACCTCGTAGTTATGCTTACCTATATTTTTCTTCTATCAGGAATTAGAAAACGGTTGTTATTTTCTTATGAAGGAACCTGAACACTATTTTGGTTATTATTTTTGTCATGGGAGTAGTTTGGTACTCTTATGGGAATAGAAGTCCATTGGATTATCTAGTACACTTTGGCCTAAGTCAACCCGATAGGTTTTTAGTTAGCAAGTGAAAACGAATAGGTTCACAGTGACCTCGAGAAAACTATGCTGAGATATGGACTTAATGGGATTGGAAATTATAGGAATGTGTGACCCTTAGAGACTTGAACACCGGACTATTCATTTTGAATCATTATGCATGATAAAGTTAATGTTATGTTTTAACCATTGTGGTTACATGTATATGTTAAGATTGGCATATTGGTTGTAAGGATACTAGTGATGGAAAACCCATTCCACTTAGTGGCTTAGTCTCCATAAGTATCTATTTTTGGTTTGTGTAATGACCCGCACCTCGAGACGTACCGATTCAAAGCATGAAAGCAGCATTTGAACTCGTGTCTTACCAAGAAATATGGATCGTTAGGTTTTTGATGGTTTGTAAAGCGCAGAGATAAATATAACTTAAGCATGTCGATACTTTCAGATCTCATAGTGAAAGGAATAACATGTAAACACTAAAGTGAACCAAATTATCACTATTTTAAAACAATGGTGGTCCAAATAAGACAAATCTGGATAAAGTCTCTGAATAGAAATTAATATATATGTCTAACTAATGAGTAGAATAAAATACATAGGGAATGATAAGAAATGAATATAAATCTAAAGTTCACGGTCACGTCCTCCGCGTGTCTTATCCTTGTCATACCACCTATTATTATATCACCCTATCATAGGCATAAAAGGGAAAAATATAGGGATCATACAACATTCGATGAGTGAGAAGATTTTCTAGTTGTATGGTGTTAGTATGCGGTTGAATTATCGTATATAGTCAACACTACCTAAGAATGTTTATTTGTATGTGTGTACTACATCTAACAAGTTAACCAACTGATACAATATGGGGTACCAATTTATAATACGCCTAAAATATGATTATAGTCTTAGATTTCCACCTGAAGGTAGGACATCTCGAAAGTGTGTAAGCCCAATAATCCATCGAGTATACAGTCTTAATCATAAAATGCCTAACTATACATTGAGTAACGGTCTTAATGTAAACTGCTAATTATACATGAGTAAACAATCTCAATTGTAAACTTCCTAAGTCACACATACCAAGTATTCAATCACAATTGCAAGGAGCACATCGTGAATGCCATCTCGATAATAAATTATCGACCAAAACATTGAGTAAACAGCCTCAGTGATAAATGTGTCCTATGCTCCACATCATTCTATCCATAGCATAGAAGGATCGATAAACAATTCGACTTCTTCCATAGGTACATCTACCTGAACAGTGAAACCTACTAACACAGATGCCTCCGTTCATCTCCTGTGGTCCGAAACTCACGTCCATGACTATTATAGTAATAATGAAAACAACTAATTGTGATACAATCACACGTCTCTTAAGCATCATGTTATATAACGTCATAAAGTTATGTGAAGTCCAGAAAGTCAAAGAAGTTGGAAACAATTCTCCAAAGCTATCCGACTTAGTATGCACTAGCTCTAGGTTAAGCCTGGGGTATTTATAGGATATCAGTCCACTGAATTTACATGTCAGTCAACTAGTCCCCTAATTGTATTTTAACCCTTTAAACAGTGCAATAGTTGACTAAACAAAATCAATTTGTTGACTGCTAAGGAATTCAGTCGACTGGTCAATTAGTCAATCGACTATGTAAGGTTTCAATCGATCAAGCCTATAGTCAGTCGACTGTTTTCCCAAAAAAAGAAATGTTTTTCCATGGGTTTGACTAATGTTTGTTCAGTGTTCAACTCGAAGAAATTAATCGATTGGTCCATGCGGTAAGTCAAATATTTTTCTAGCAATTTGTTTTTTCAACATTTTTAAGTTGTATCTTTGATCTTGTTTTAATTGTTTATCTTTAGATCTGCTATTCGGACTTCATGTATACCTTTTGAATTCGTATAATTCCATATTTAAATAATTATCCATGCACAATTTCAAATTTTATATTATCCAAGCTTTTGTGTATCTTATCCAATAGACCGTATAGAATTATTCAGTTATCTATTTACATATATTTACTTAACTCAAAGTTGATTCTCATCTACTACATAGAATCAGATCTATATGATTTTAAAGCTATATACATATAGATCCAATTTTGTTCATCTAAATTAATTTACATCTATTACATGGAATAAGATCTATATGATTTTAAGGACGACCTTCATTTACTCTACCCTCCCCATAATTTAAAAGAGTTTCTATTATCAAAATAGTGTTTAGGGTTTCCAAATCACCCAATTCATAAAAATCTTCAATTTAAAATCATTAATTCAATTTAAAAGTCATATTTAATCTATAGATATGTAAATGAAATTTAAATGTTTATCTAACAACATACTCATTTCGTAGATAAACCCGCTCACCACTATTCACTACCTTTGAAGAAATCCCGAAATCTACTTCCCTTGTTCGATTGGATTTGGCACCTCTCCTTGTTTATTTAGTTCGTTGATGTTTGTATTTGAATCTCTCTTCCTTTCTGCTTAGTTTTCTTATTTAATTTAGAGGAATTTGATTTGACATTTTATTTGGAGATTTTTTTAAGATTTAAATAAAAAGGAGAAGAATAATGCAGTTACGCGAAGTGGGGGCTATAGGATGAAAAGAAGTGAAGAATGATGTGAATTATGGGTAGAAACTTCCATTATATGGACACAAATCCTGAAATTTCTTCTCGAACTACTTGGACCTCGACCCGTTTCACCTCAAAACATGCGCCATAAACAATTCGCATCCCCTTCATCCGGTGTTTGTTTCTTATGTTTTATATATGAATTCGGGCTAGAAAAATCAATTTCACACAACGGAAAAATCAGATTTTTCAATTCTTTTATTTGAAAAATTAAGCTTTTCAGTTTTTTGTCAATTTACCAAAGTGCCTTTTTAATTAATTATTTTTGAAAAAAAATTTGTTGTGTTACATTCTCCCAACTAAAAAGAATTTCTTCCCCAAATACCAAGATATGGAGAAATGTAACTTGTAGACTCAACTACACACTGGCGTCCATGGGTATATGCAATACATACATTTAAACCACACTACACACAAAACAATCCATATCAAATATATAAGTTTCCTAACATTTCTAGCGACATAAACATGATACCCATAGGGATACCATCAAATTCTAGTTATAAACATCAATATATAGCAATGACAACATAAGTGCAAATAAACAATACGAGTCCATCAATTAACATATGTTATGAATATGGTAGGTGATAAATGCATAAATACTAATGTACTTCCTATATGAATACAAGATCATGGCATATATGTATGGATGCAAAACATCCTAAAATATAATGATAATTTCTATATGTGTGCAAGGTGATATGCAATAAGTCAAGTCAAATGGCAAAACATAAGTCATATACACCATCTAATTTTCTAATTTAATAGTAATAATCTATAGCAACCATTCAATCATAATTAAATGAACTAATCATGCTAAAAAATAAGCAAACGGAAAAATCTTCTTAAAAAGATTCGAAATGAACAGATTGGATTCTCTTCTCCACTTTCCAAGTACTCTCAACCGGATCGTTCTTCCAACCTCAACTTATCGACTTTACTACTCACATATATACTCAATCCAAATCACTACAAATATATGTGCATAGATACACCTCTACAATCTATGCTACCAACTTCGATAAAATGATGCCGACATGCACCATAACTGGTAAACTTAGCATAATATGCCCCAACAGAAAATATAGCCTAACCCTCGATGCACATACACAATGCCTTAAATCACCCCAGTAGTATACCAATCACTTCATATTTTGGATACTACGATATGACAACTCGAAAGTGGACGGTGTCTCGCCTGGCATCAAATAACTTGAATCACTTATTATTCATCATTTCCACCTTAGAACATCAAAATACGGTGACGTCGTAAACTGATGAAAATAGCACAACACATCTTCTAATTTCAATTCTATTTAAACCGTATCATTTCAGTTATGATATCGCTCCTCTAATCCTCCAACAATTATGATACCATGGTACCACATTTCTAGTCTGCAAGAATTTTATCCAAGGTTCTATAGCATATAAACAAGTATATATTCAAGCATTCAAGTAAAGTAATCCTAGTCTATACATCTATCGAACATAGCAACCAAAATCATAAATTTAGGTGGAGTCCTAAATAAGTGAAATCCTATCCTAAGATTATTTTAGCATTAAAAGTAATTGACTAAGTCCTACATCATTCACGTGCACTTATTATGCAACAAAAAATATGTACCCTTATGTGGATGCTTCACAAACGTTTCCTTGAATAAATAGTCCCCCTTCAATCCGAGGGATGATTGAGAAGAATCAAAATATTCCTTTCACAGAATCGTACCAAAATCTTCAAATCTCATTTTCCGTGAAAATTGCCTCCGCATTCTCAATGTAGGTAAACTATAATATCTTTCACTTAATGAAAATTTAAATTCCTGAATTAACCATTCCTTGTGTGATCTTAACTCTGACTTCATTAAGGATATCTTTTGCAATCTAAAATTCTAAATTTTACCATTTTTTATACAAAAACTCTAATGGCATTTTTTTCCCAACACATAGCTTCTTCCAATTTTTCTTCAACTGTACTACGGTTGAGACAACTCAATATTAGACGGTGACTCGCTATATTAGTCAAATAGACATAACGCTCAATATCTTAAATAGCAATATACCAAAAACAACGTCTAGAACCATTTGAAATGGACATCGCACTAGCATAGTGAACATGATACAGAACTCAGGTCACATTCAAACGAAATAATATACTCACAATTGCAACGACAACTCAAGTTTCAATACTTTATAAATACCGTCGTAGAACATATACAGTATAAAGATAAACTACTTGCTTGTTTACTAATAATTTCCCAAGCCAAAAATAAACATGTGTTGTGTAATATTGTCTGAAACGTCAGACCAATGACGCTTATCCACAAACTAACCTAAATTGTCTATCATCATTGGCGATGTCAAAGCAACAAATCATTTAAATTTTATTCGCCTTGATCACTGACCATTTCCAAAAAATAAACAAATGTCAACTATTCAAAATCTTTAATTTATGGACCAAACTCCAAGTCCGATCCATAGAAATACTTTTGGATCATCGGGACATTATCACATAACAAACTCTTCGCCTATTTTAAATAAAATTCCAATCACCTCCTAAATTATTATTCAACCAGTCGATCAACGAGATAAAATCGACTAAAATTCCAAAACCACTAGTGTCTCTTTTGCTATCCGGATTTTCAAGTGTAGCTCTACTTCAACTATATCTACAACATGACCGGTATCATATGTACATAACTTTGGCTAAATCTCCTTTGTACAAATTCTAATGCAAATATTTTTTCACTTCTCTATGATGTTACAACAAAATAATTTAGACCCACTCCTCTCTCTAGCAAATAGTACAATCTCTGTCTTCACCTATTCGGGATTCGTCTATCTAACTTCCGACTCTCTTCTTTTGTCATATGCTAAAGCAATAATTAAAAAGGCCTAGCAAATTTGTATTAATGTTCAATTTTAACTTCAAGTGCTTCCACTCCAAAAACATCAAACCTAACATTGTGTGTCTCCTACTTAAGGCATCAACTGCAACATTACTTTTGCTTGAGGTATATGAAATACTGAAATCATATAATGCTAAGAATGCCATTCATCTTTGCTACCTCAAATTCAAAATCTTTTTGCAAGAACAAATATTTAGGACTTATGATCTGTAAAAAACTCAAATCATTCCCTTAAAGACAATGCCTCCAAGATTTGAGGGAAAAACAATAGCTGCCAACTCACAATCATGGGTTGGATAAATTTTCTCGTGTACTTTTAACAGTAAGCTGACATAACAACCAACCCTACCCTTTTGCATCAAAACAACGTCAAGCCATGTACCGCAAGCATCTATATACACAGCAACTGGCTTCGAACAATCGGGAAGTACTAAAACATGTGCATTAGTCAGTAAGTCCTTTAGCTTAATATAAGCAACCTCACCGTTCAAGTTGTACATGAAAACTAAAATAAGGTGTATCAATGCCATAGAAATCTTCGCAAAGTCTTTGATAAACTTACTTTAATAGCCATCCAAACCAAGAAAATGCCTTACCTCTGTAGCATTTTTGGCACATGCCGATCTCATACTACAACAACTTTACTTTAAAACAAAATAAGCCTTAGCCAAATCACGTCTTGCGCTAAGCTCCAATAACTCAATCCATATTTGGATAAAATGACACAAAGTGGTGTTTACTCTTTATTATTATGGAAAAGTTTAATTTGGTACTCTACCCTTCCAACTCGACCGTTGATTGAAAAGGCCACCAAATCTCTGTGGTAATTTTTGCTTCACCCAAAATCTTCCAATGCTCCATAGTTCCATAATGTTGAATACTAGCAAGTCCTTAGCACACTAGCATATTGACTATTCTAGTTGGTTCATCCTAATTCATTCAAACTTTATAGGCTGTATAATTCCTCTAACTCTTATCAAATTTCAAGGGAAAATATCAATAACTTTTCAATTCATTTTTTTTGGTCAAAATCTTTAATTTCCAATCTTATTTTTCATAAAAAACAAGTAATCTTCGAAAATCATAGAATCCTCTACTAATTTTAAGAAACGTTTCCTTTTGACAAAAATTATTATACTTTCTTTTCAGTTTAAATTTGATCCAATACGGTTCAACTTAACTTAGAAAAGTGGATATGTAAACATATCTTTCTAAAATTTTCTTTTATAAATAAGAAATTTTCAAAAAAGTATATTTTAAAACAAAATACAAAATTTCATCAAAAGAAAACAAAACACAAAATTAAAAGTTTAAAATAGTTATGGAAAATTACTTTTTAATTTCTCATGTTTGAAGCTCAAAATAAGGGGTTACTAGTTCAAACTTCAACTTTTATATTTTTTCTAAAAATCTTAAACACTTACATTTCGAACATTTAAAGGAAAACATTTAAAAAAATTAAATACTTTAATTGGAGTAGATAAAAACAATATAACTTATATAAGCCCAACAACTTCATTTAACGATGCTTTAAGTGCATAGGGTTTTAGCTTCTCTTCTTATAAAATTGGCTATCTTAACCTTCTCCTCCAATATGATGTCCAACTCTAATGTATAAACACTTCAACTACATAGAACTAATTTTGAGGAGTCTTTCGATGTGCCTTCATTACTTATTTTCAATAGCACACTAATTTTTATGGTCCAAAAATATGCAATTTATTCACAATTGTTAGTTGGTGTAAGGACCCTCCATTAGCAATTCTTCAAGGAATTAATAATAATATATGCGATGACTTATTTTTCACTCCAAACTGTTATGATCTTAACATTTATTTTAATAGTTATTTGCTTATATAAGGGACAAGGCAATAACTACCTTTAAAAGTAAAAATGTACAGGGTGTGGCATATAAATATAAATATACATATATATTAGAAATTACAAATATGTACTACCATACGCCCTAATTTAGTATGAATCGCTTAACCAAAGCTCTAATACCAAATGTAAGAACCTGCACCTTCGGATACACTGATCCAAAGCCCAAAAGCGGCATTTGAATTCGCATTGTTCTAAGAAATACAAATCATTTAGTTTTTTATGGTTTGCATGGTACAAAGAAAATATAACTTGAAACATGTCTACACTTTATAATCTCATAGAAAAAGGAATAAAATATAAATATTGAAGTAATACATTATGACTGTTTTAAAACAATAGTGTTCCAAATAAGAAATATTTGAATAAAGTCTAAATAAAAATATAACCTATGTCTAACTAACAAGTACAACAAGATACATAGAGAATGACAAGAAACAAATATAACTCCAAAGCGCATGGTCATCTCCTTTACATAACTTATCCTTGTTATATAACATACTATCCTGTCATCCTATAATAGGTATAAAGAGGGAAAATAGAGGGCATGAGATAAAAGTTGATGAGTGAGAAATATCAATAATGGTATGGTGTTAATAGGAAGTTGAATTATCATTTATAATCTACACTACCTAAGGGTTTTTATATGTATGTATGTACTATATCTAACAAGTTAACCAACTGACATAACATAGGGTACCAATTTATAATATGCCTAAAATCTGATAAGAGTACATAATGATTTTCACCCAAAGGTTGTACATCCAGAAACTGGGTAAACCTAAAAATATATCGCATATATAGCCTTGATGGTTAACCACCAAACTATACATTGAGTAACGTTCTCAATGGTAAACCACTAATTATACATTGAGTAAACAATATCAATGGTAAACTTCCTAAGTCACACAGCGAGTATACAATCACAATGCCAAGTCACACATCGAGTATACCATCCTGATGGTAAACTGCCTACCAAAACATAGGTTAAAAAACCTCAGTGGTAAACGTGTCATATTCCCAACATCATTCAACCCATAGCTTAAAGGGTCGATACAATATTCAACTTCTTCCGAAGGTACATCTTTTTGAACAACGTAAACCCTATTAGCATGGATGCCTCCATTCACCTCAAACAGACTGCAAATTGTGTCTGTGACTACTATAGTAACAATAGGATCAACTAATTGCAATACAATTGCACACCATGGTGATTATCAAGTTATACAACATCATAAAGCTACATGGACTCTAGAAAGTCAAGGAATTGAAAAACAAACCACATGCTATCTAACTTGGCCTACACCAGGATTAGGTTCAACCAGGGATATCTATAGGCAATCGGTCGAATGGTTTCTTAATTGTGTTTTTCCTTTAAATGTTGCAACCGTCGATTGAAAATAAATCAATTAGTCGACTCCTAAGGCATTCACTCGACTGGTCAACTAGCCAGTCAACGGTATTCCAACAGAATACCCGCACACACATATATGTATATATATCGACTGTTAAGTCCAACTAGCCGACTCTATGAGGATTCAGTTGACCGGTGCCTATAGTCAGTTGACTGTTCGGCCTAGAAAATGAACTATTTTTTCATGCGTTTGATTCTTATCTGTTTAGCACTCCACTTGAAGCAATCAGTCAACCGGCCTACGCAGTTAGTCGATTGTCTTTTCAAAAATTTGGTTTCTCAACTTTTTTCGTTGTTTTGATGTGGTTTTAATTGTTTATATATTGATCTTCTATTCGGACTTCAAATATACATTTTGAACTTGTATAATCCCATTTATAAGTAATTATTTATACACAATTTCAACTTTTATCATATCTATACTTTCGTATATCTAGACTGTGAATAAATTATTTGATGATCCATTTACATACATTTATTTTTATTCAAAGTTGATTCTCGTATACTACATAGTGTCAGATTTATGTAATTTTAAGGAAATATACATATAGATCCACTTTTATTCGTCTAAATTAGTTTACATCTAGTACATAGAATCAGATCTATATAATTTTAAGGGTAAATTTCATTCAATCAACCTCCCTTCCCCCATTTCCCCAATTATCAAGAATGTTTGTTATCACAATTATGATTTAGGGTTTTCCATATTGCTGAGTTCATATAAATCTTCAATTGAAAATCATCATTTCATTTAAAAGTCATATTTAAATCTAAATAAATATATAAATGAAATTTATATGCTTATTTAATAACATATTTATGTTGTAGATAAACCCTCTAACCTCTATTTGTAGCCTTTCATGAAATTCCCAAATCTTCTTCTCTAATTCGATTGGATTCGGCGTCTTCCCATCTCTATTTAGTTTTCTCTTCTTGTTAATTTGGTTTTCTTATTTTGTTTGGAGAAATTTTATTTATTATTTTGTATGGAGAATTTTGTTTAGAGAGTTCTGTTTTTAGATTAAAAGAAGAATGAGAAGGATAATAGGGTTTAAGTGAAGCGTCGGCATTAAGATAAAGAAAAGTGAAGAACGATGTGAATTTGGACTAGAAACTTCCATTATATAACAACAATCTCGAAACCCCGCCTCAGCCACTAGGGCCACAACCCTTTTCATCTTGAAACGTGCACTAGGGTAAACGATGTGTATCTCCTTCATCCGATGTTTGTTTGACGTTTTAAATTTGAATTTGGGCAGGAAAAATATACCTAACGTAAAAGAAAATTTAGATTTCCCAAATTCTTTCTTTTGTAAAAGTTCAAATTTTCGCTTTTATGTAAAATAACCAAAATGCCTCTTTTAATAAACTCTTTATTTTTATTAATATTCGAGATGTTATAGTTTGAGATGGACTAAGATTATTCACATCAGACTTTTTCTTTGAATCAAAAATAATTTCCCTCTAAACTCTCGAGTACTCATTTGATGCTTAGAGTATGGTTTTTAGGTTTGGAAGAATAAAGCTTACGGAGACATGCAGGAGGTAAGCTAATAATAGAAGTATATTTTTGCTATGGAGTCTGTGCAGTTAATGCCCCGCTATAACCCTGCTATATCTCATAGCGGATTTCTACCGCTACGATTTTTCCATATAGCCCCAAATATAGCCTTTCCGCTTTAAGCCCCGCTATTTCCGCTATATCCCATCATTCCCGCTATATTCCGCTATTTCCGCTATATCTTCTTTAAAAGAAATTAATTGAAAAATGACATTTATACATTATAAAAATTATGAAATTAATTTATTTAATTGAATTTTTAATATATTTTCAGAAATGAAAATACACTAATACTCTACTAAATTCAATTGTGTTATACAATAGTTTTACGTTTATTTATAGTATATTAGCACATGTTTTTGTTTAAAATTATTTATGTATTAATTATAGTTCAATTGAATGTTAATTTTTCATTTAATAACCATTTATATATTTGTAAAAACACTAAGTATGAGTTTTATATGCTGTTTTAGAGTATCTTCTATATCCCGCTATATTCTCGCTGTATCCCTGCTATGACTTTTTGCACCTCCGCCGCATTGAATCTGTCGAGCGCTTTAACTGCACAGCAGGCAGTTTTACTTCTTTTGATGTTGGTTATATGTAATGAGATTTATAACTATCTAGTAGTATGAATCTCATCATCAAATGGGCATCTTCATATGTCGCTCTTGAAATAATATTTCTATTCATTATATTTTATCTTTATGATGTAATCTGGGGTTATGTAACTGAAATGCGATGAATTTGCAAATAAATGAATGAAAATGTTTCGTTAAAATCTGTAAATTATTATGCCCTAGCTGTTAATGATACAATAACCGATCTCATTATATCAGTGGGAAATAATACTAAGGATGACAACAGCATCATTAGTATTTTTTTACGAGCATCAAACTAGGGAATATTACATTTCATTTCCAGACTATTCTTCTTTGTGCCAAAACTTCTTCTTTTTAAGTCAGAATTGAATGGAACTTTGACCAAGGGATCTGTACCGTTAAGTAATACTCCAATGAATTTGGATGCTCCATTTGTTTGAAGTAGATAGTAGCTGTCCAAGATGGGGGCAAAATCAGTTAGATGGAAATCGTTTTTAAGATGACGATAGAGATGCGGTTTCGACTAAGGTGCATATCCTGACCTTAAGAATACTTCCAACTAGTTTGGATGTGTTTTGAGACTGTGTCAAATTTTCCTCTAATGGCTTCACAAGTCGATAAGGTGCATAGTTTTACCTTTTTACTAAACCTGGAAGACGAAGGAGTAACCTGCGTAGCGAAATGTTCCCTTCATGCTTTTCCGGTCCATCTAGGATCCATCGAAATTTGAATCAATGTATGATACAGATTCAAAAGGACAACCCTTCGAATAGAAAAGCTTATAGTTTTTAGTCCTAGCTAAGTATTTTAAAATCCATTTTAGAACTCTAATATGTGATTCCTTCACATTTACTTAGAATCGAGCACATAAGCATATACTCATCATAATATTTGGTCTACTAGCGATTAAGTAATAAAGCGATTCAATCATACTTCTACAAAGCTTTTAATGAACATCTTTACTATATTCATCTTTATCTAGCTGGATACTAGTACTCATAGGTGTAGTATTAATCCTAGTATTTTCATTTGTAGACCAGAAAATAAGGTCATCAACATATATTGCACATTTAGTAAGTTGTCTTTATCTCTTTTTATAAATAGTTTAGTGTCAGCCATACCAAATTTAAAATATGAACTTTTCTTTAGCGTTTCAAACCAAGCATATGGTTTTACATGGCCATGTAATGCCTTCATAAGTTTGTATATGTGATTTGAAAATTTCTTATGTTTAAACGAGGGACGTAGCTCAACATAAACATATTATTTTACAAAACAATTTTAAAATGCACTTTCAACATCCATTTAGCATAATTTAATGTTATAGTGACATGTAGGTGCTAATAAAATCTGTACAGCTTGAAATCATGCAATAGAGGCAAAAGTTCCATCATAATTTTTTTTCTTTTTCCTTCTTTGTACCCTAGAGCTACTAATTTTTCTTTATTACATACAATGTCACCATTTTCATATAGTTTGATTTTAGATATCTATTTTGTTCTCATAACCGATTGAATGGTCGTTCTAGGAGCTAATTCACAACATCATTTCATTCAAAATCGGTTAAGTTCCTCCTACATTGCAAAATCCCGTAGTCATTTTTAGAAACTTGTTCAAAAAATTAAGTTTAATGTTTGAAATAAAATCTACATGACCTATTGATTTGATTGTCTACCTGATGTGGCCTTATTGTTTACACCACCAAGTACGACATTAAATTTACCATTTATCAAAAGAAACGTGAAGCATTTCTCCAATAGTTTTAATTCGTTAATTATATATTCTATAAGCCTTGCTTCATTCTAAATTGCCAATAAATATGTCTGCATTGGCTTTTGGATCGAATTTTCCAAGTTGAACTTTTGTTTTTCAAAATAAAATATTTAAACCAAAGACTCTAAAATACGATATTTTAGGTTTCTTTCAATGAAAAAGTTCATAGGGGTGTTTTTAGCTAGTGGCCTTATAGAGATGCAGTTAAGTACATAACAAGTATTAGCTAAGGTTTAGGCCCAAAATTTTTTGTGACAAAGTACTACTTGTTAATGTTCTTATGCATTCTTGTAAGGTTCTAGTCTTCTTTTCTACTAAACCATTTTTATGAGGAGTTCTAAAGAAGGAAAATTGTGATCAAATCCATATTTATTGCAAAACTAACTAAATTTTTCATTTTCGAATTCACCACCATGATCGTCGAATATTTATTTTTAAGTTTTTTATATTAATTAACCGTTTATTATAACAAAAACATATATATTATGGTTAAGTGACCTAACTTGTGTTGGTCCAAATAAATCCAAGTGTAATAGTTCAAAAGGTTGTATAGTAAAAAATATATTTTATTAGTTTAAAAGGTTATCTTATGTTCTCAAACTTGACACACATCATGCAAATTATTTTATTTAAAGTCCATTTTCGATAATCCTTTTACAATTTCATTCTTAGATGCCTTGTTTATATACTCAAATTTTATATGGATAAAATGTAATGACCCAGAATTTTATCAGTTGATTTAAGAATATTTAATTTATTTTACATATTCGATCAATGGTTTAATAATTTAATGAACCCCTTTTAATTAATAACTAATGGTAGAAAATTTATTTTTGAACTTTTTTACTAAATAGGTAGTTTGATGAAAAACTAAAAATGTGACTGAAACCCGCTTTCCGGATTTTTAGTTTTTTATCGAAGTACAAGTTGTAGAAAGTTGTTGAACCTTTGTATACATTTTAAACAACATTTAAATGTTAGGTTAAGTTAAGAAAACATGTTATTTTGAAATGTAAAGCTAAATGAATATATAATAATGGGAATTAATAAAATTATAAAATATATTAAAAAGTTTGGATTTGAAAAGATGGTTTGATGCCTTATGTGTAAAAGTGGAGAAAGGTAAATGGACTTCTCTAAAATCCACCATTTTAATCATGTGTGCAGTACTTAGTTGACTTAGAAAAGATGGGTGAAAAGTAAATGCAATTGAGGGTATTTTTGGTCTTTAGCATTTTCATTCATTTATAAAAACAAGTATAATCTCATTTCTTATTTTATTTCTCATTTCCATTTCTATATTTCCTAACTTCACTTTATTTCCATTTCCTCTTTCATTCTTGATAATAAAAATCTTCTTTTTTTAAGTTAAGGTTTGAAATTTAAGAGTATAGTAGATGGCTAGTAGCTAAGGAGATGGTTGCTAGCATAGGAAGCTTGGATTTTTCTTTTACAATAATCTGGGAAGGTGAGAACACTAAACCTTTGTTACATACTTTTAGTTATAAATGAATGTTGTGAAAACTCTAATCTTTGTTGAACATTGATGAATGTTGTATAAATTGTAAATAGTTTGATTTTGATTTTGGATATGAAACTCATGTTTATATGTTGTGGTATAATCATATTACGTGTGTAAATTGCTTGGAATGGAGGATATGCTTGCTGTAAATGAATAACATGTACACTGACATTCATGAACACAGTCACTACCAGTATTCCTTCTTCTTCTCATTTCTTGCTCTCTGTAAAATGAAACCAATACCATCCACTTAGATTTAAAAATCCATATCTTCAAAACCATAGGAAATTAGCATGTGTGATCGACTTGAAAGTTGTTTGCCTCGGTCCCTATTAATTTATAAAAATAGTCAAGTGTCATATTGTCGAGTAGGGTGGCAGTAATTTATTGATTATAGTATTGGTCGAAAAATGATAGTTTTTCGATGATCATGAATCGACGATCGGAGTACACGGTCGGGTTCGTCTCTACAAATCATGATTTTTAAGGCTAGTCGCGGGATTTTAGGGTGTTGGATTATGACATGGTTCTTAGATGATCGGTTTTCGGTCATCTATTTCATTCCCATGATTGTGGGTTCGAGGGGAGGAACTGTGTAGATATGAGTAGGGTAGGAACTTGGTAAAATCAGTAGTGAAGGTCATGGAGTCGTTGGTGGAGCGCGGTGCTCGAACAAGCTCAAGTTAGGGTTAGGGGCTTTGTTTTTTGTTGTTTGAATTTTGGGTTGTAGGTGTGGGCGTGGGGCACCGAGGTGGATGACGATGTGCCTGAAGGTGGGGCCACATATGGGGGTTCGTTCAATGGTGGCGGGGGTGGTGGAATGCAGACGAGGTATGGGTGAGCGTTGGTTGTACGTGGTGGTTTCTGAAATTCATTTTTTCGAGTTTGGGTTTAAATGGCACAATCTCGATGGAGACGACCGAAGGTGATGGCGAGGTGGTGGGTGAGTCCGGTTTGGTCGGAGGGATTTGTGGGTGGTCTTGGGTTGGTGATCGAAGGTCGGCGTCGGAGTGTCGTTGTGTGCACGTGCATGCGTTTAGGGTGCATAGGATTTAGATTTAGGAAATTTTGATTCGGGGAATTTGATTATTTTGGGTTTGGAAAGGAGCAATAGGAAAGGAGTTTGGGGTATAAGGCCTTGGGCCAAGTGTGTTAGCATTTTATTTTAGTTAATTGTTTAGTAACTAAATAGTTAAACGTTGTAAAATTATAACACACCCATACGACGTCCGTTTAACCTACGAATTTCAATTCGTATTAACAAGTAGAACGCATATTTATACAATTATTGGACACATTTGTAGAAATTTAAAATATTGGTAAAATAATACTGACTATGTATAATTACGTCATGTCAAATAATAACATAGTTAATTAATTATACCCCCATTCATGACATCTGTTTAGTAGAACAAAACACCATTCTGCTACATTTAAATTGAATAGTTTATTTTGGATATCTTTTAGCAAAATAAAACACCGCTTAGCTATTGTATTAATTTGGACATTCATTTATACGTGAGTCAATTAATATTGGATAAGTGGTGTGTTAACTAGTGATTGCTAATTGATTTTATTTACATATATGCCTGCTTATATAAATACTAGTGATATGACTTAGAAAGTGAATTATACATAAATGGTAGCTTGGCTAAGTACCATTGTGATCGTGGAGTCTCTTTCCGAATTTGAAAAACTATGGATTTAAATTAACTTCCTTTTTATATCAATTTGAGGCTAAGTGTTTATTTAGTTATAAATGATTTTAATTATTTTATAAACGATATTAAAAGTTAATTAATTACTTTATTAATGACATTTAAGTTAATTAATTAATAAATTGTTTTATAAAAAGGAATTTTAGTTTATCTAGGATTTATAAAAATAAGTTTGGATTTATAAAAGGGTTTTTGTAAAGGATTTTTATAAAGAGTTTAATAAGGGGAATTTATAAAAGAGTTTTATAAATAATCTTAGAGATTTATAAAAAGAGAAGTTTTATAAATAAATTTGGAGATTTATAAAAGGTTTTGTAATTATGAAATGGGTTTGTAAAAAGGGATTTTTATAAAAGGAATGAGATTTGGTTTTGATAAATAAATCCTTCTTAATTATGGTAGTACAGAAGCATTCTTCCAATACATGACACAAAAGGAAAAGGGGTTTGGGTTTAGAGTAAGTAATGTTTTAAGTGATATGTGTTTTTGGCCCATTTAAATTTGAATTTGGAAAAGATGAAATCTTCCTTAAGTTTTTGTGAATATACTTATACCGTTGAGATAAGTATATGGATATATTTTCAGAGTATTAAAAGTATAATGATTTCTAAATATACTTATATCGATGAGATAAGTATATGAATGTTTTTCCCAAGTATTGAAAGGAGTATAAGGGGTTGGTGAATATTATTTTTAGTGAAGGTATTTTGAATCAAATAATAGAAAAGAGATTTAATTAATGAAAGATTAATTAACATTGGCTTAGTGGATCCCACAAGAAATTTAATCTATGTTTGATTGTTTATTTATTTGATATTTAAATAATCAACTATTAAAATTTTGGCCAAAGTATAATTATGGAAATATCAAGGAGAAACACGGGGGTTATATGGCATGTCATCTTCGAAGATATTGCACTATGCATATGAATCTCGTTATGTTTTCCTAGGACAAACGATAAGGAAATTCGTCCGTTTAAACAATTAGGAGGCGATCTCCACTCTTATGTATTGTCTGATTATTTTTAAAAGAACCGAAGTTGAGTTTACCGGAACTATCGATTGGTTTTGGAGTGACCGGTAAGTGGGGGAGTGTACTTAGATGAGATGACATGAAACCATAACCACTCTAAATTAATATGCACGTTCTACGCTTTGGAAGAGATTCAAGACCGGTTCGAGACAAGGGAATCGAAGATGGAGTTCTCTGAAGTGCAAGGGCTACTTACTACTCATCCTGATGGTGATTCCACAATGGATGTAGTAGAAGTAATGCCTTCGGTTTGCTTATATTATAAACAGCTTGTATGGATGAATGTTGGCATTGCATTGTTACCTAGAAGGTAGTGTTAGCATTCCAAGTGGTATTTTCTAAGAGAGGAAAAAGGCAATCGTGACCTCACAAGCATCACAATCCAGTAATGACTAAAACAAGGGATATGCTTTAGAGTCATGTGGTTCTTTACTATTAGAAGCATCATTCCTTGATCTAGAATCAATATTTATGGATTTGGTATGCGTGCGCATGAGAAGAGTTGGGTCAGGGGGAATAAGTTTACAACCTTGGTGCCCGCGGAATGATATAATCCAGGTTGTCATTTTAAAGGGGTAGGCCGGCTCTGATTTTTTAGGGGGTCCATCTGAGGCCCTCGGTATATTATCTAGAGGTGTACTACGGTAGGGGATACCCCAATAGCCTTTTCACTGATGGAATCCAATCTCCAATACATGCCTTGTGGACTTAGTTGTGCCCAGTTACTGGAATGTGAGATGCAAGCATTTTAGCTATGTTATATATTTATTTTAAACCCTAGACATTATTATAATATCACTGGATTTTCTAATAAAAATGATTTGGTTGTCATAAGGTAAAAACTCATCCGTTTTTATGTGCTGCAAGGTCTTATGAGATATATTTTGAAAGGTTTTTGTAATATTTAAAATCCATTTGATTGCATTTCTCGCGCTGGTTTACCAGACTGATCGAGGTGTTATTTTCTTATAATGCTTGGGTTAGCCCGAGCATATTTTCCAGATTTAGTTGGACACTTTGGAGCTTCAGGAGACGAGCTAGATCCTCCATGGCATATTCACATATTTTATCTTCCTCTATTTTTTTCTTGTTGTATGTATCATCATTTGTAAGATCAGGTTGTTATAACTGTCTAGGCTGATGATAGATTATTACTGTGATTAATGTATGTATATTAAAGTTTTTTCTTTTTGGAAAGACCTTTTATATATTATATATTACTCATCACGTTGTGAGATTTTGTTATGTCTTTTCTTTCTTCTATCCCAACAATCTGTCTTTTCGACACTTGGATGTTTGGCACGTGAATACCGTAGATGTATTAGTGTCGACTTTTGAGGATCGAAAAGGCGGGCCGTTTCATCAAATGCATATGCCAAAGCCATATATCACTTGGCTTCGCAACTAATCATGTTGCTGCCATGATTAATTTTCATATTTCAACCATAAATTTTATGTTCTTAATCCTTCAAAAATTAAGTATTTGTTTTGATTAAAAATATTGCATTTATTTTATTTTGAAATAAGAGTGATCCTCATAGTAAGGAGAACGTTCATATATTTATTATTACGATGAAAATGATTTAGTCTAATAATAAACCTAGTGGCTAACTATAAAATAATTTAAATAAACTAAAGCAAGGCGGGATTAACAATGGGCTGAACACTAATATATAGTTCTAAATATAAAGTAAATATATATACACACACACGTAATACATTCGTAAATTATAATTTAGGCAAGAAAAAATGCTTAAAAATTATTATGTTTTGATTTGAAATTTTGCATATGGCAGAATGATCTGGTTCATGTGCATAACTTGAACTTTTGCAAATGGTCGTCTTACATGTAGGCGAGAATGGTTGTCGATCCATCTGGAGCAGATGCAAATAAAGTAGGTGCAATTGGGTTGTTGCAAGTGATCTGAAATTGAACTGGACAATAGTGCTACAAACAAAAGAAGAGTATGGATTTGATCTAATAATGTGTAGGCATTGAGCCGCTGATAAAATGATAAACTATCGATTTATATTACTGTAGACATCCATATAGTGTAGGTTGCAATTAAAAGTTTTGGTGAACTAGTGATTCAAAATGGTGAAATGGGATGGCCATGCACGGTTGAGTATAGCAGGGAATGTTACTGCCACCATTGTTCCACTAATGAGAAACAAACCCACTAAAAGTAAATTTGTCTATGTTGCTAGAACATTGTATGAAATAACAAAGGGTACTTGAAGTGACAACACTTAGTAAACAACATCAACATATTATCATGAGTGATATGATCTAAAGAAAGTGAACACTTCATATTTCTTAGTAGTGAGGAGTGATCTACCAATGTAAGTAACTCGCTCAAAGTTTGGGTGTGTCTAGTCCTCCAATCCAAATTCTTATAACAAGGTCATATCCATAAAGAAGTATTCAAAGAAGAAAAAATAATAAAGATGTGATATCTCTATAGACATTTTTGAAAACACAATCATTTCTTTTCGTGAAATAAGCACCGGCTAGTTGAGGAATAAATGTTGTCCAAAAGTCTAACATGTTGGGTTAAAAGCAAGTCTAAAGTATGTCTGGTATCCTCAACTTTAGGCATGGAATTAGACACTATGATTCAAAATGTATAACTAACCTACTAATGATATGTTGAGTGTAATAGCAATAATAACCTACATGTTTTAGTGTATTAATTGCAAAAGTAACATAAGTTAGCGTTGCTAATTTTTGAGTTTAACGTTACAATCATGTTTAATTTCCTAAGAATTACAATCCACGCATGTATTTTTTAGGGGGTACCCGTGTTTCTTAGAGATGTTTAAAAAAGTCCAACTTGACACCAAATTTTTTAAAAGGGTATAGATGAATTAAGGCCAGTATGAGTTCTTTGTATAAACACCTCATGCTACTTTGTCTTGATGATCCTTGAGATTTAATTGCTCCGTTATTGGTATTAGTATTTGATATTACCTTAATGAAATTCCAGTTAAATCATTGTCAAATGATAGGTTTCATTGAATCCTTTAAGGGGGTCTATATACGTCAAAGAAAAGGTGGTTTTTGTTGTTAGAGAGTTGGAAGAGGTTTGGAAATTCATATTTCAATGCTGAAGGTGAGATCCAAGAGAATAACCTGTTTGAGTCCTAATTTAAAAATATTAAATAAATTAGATACCTTTCTAGAAAAAAGAAACTTGACCAAAGTGTGATTTATGTAGATTAAAAGTGCCATTATAGTAAGAGTTTGAAATCATTTCCTTCCAAGTTGTTTTCCTATCATCTAAAAATTTCCATATCCTTTTACATAGCAGTGTTATAATTAATTTTTTGAGATTAATGATACCTAATCTACCTTGGTTTTTAGATATATAATTTTTTTTCCCAACTAATTAAAAAACTTAAATTATTATGTTCTCTTTTCCCATTTCGAAGAAAACTTTGTCTAATTCTATCGATTTTGTCAATCGCCTGATTTGGAAATTAGTAGCAGGATAACTAGTAAATTGGGACAGTCGATAAAACTGAATTTATCAACACAACTCTACTCACTCTCAATGGACTATTATCTTTCCAACATGTTAATTTTTTACAAACTTTATTGATCATAAGGTTACAGTCCTTTATTTTTATTTTTCGATCTAATAGGAATGACTAGGTAATTTATAGGGAATTGCATAGTGTTGCAATTCACAGTATTAGCTACTAAATTAGAAAAATTCGCACTATCATTTAAGGTAAGAACTAAGCTTTTTTGAAAGAATACTAAATCTAGATAGGAACTCAAAGTTATACAAAATCAATTTAAGCAAGGCTATGTGATGTGGGAGGTGAGAGCAAAAGAAAATGGTGTCATCAACATACTAAAGGATAGAAATGCCTTATGATGAAACCTCTTCAACCAGCTTGGGTAGGATATTGTTATGAACTGCCAATTTATAATTTTGCGTAAAACATCAGCAACAAGGTTAAAAACTAAGGGTGATGGGGATTCACCTTGCTAGAGACTACGTTTGGATTGAATTTGCTTCTTTTTACTATGTTACAAGGATTGATAAAGCATCTTTTTTTAAGCTAAAAGTGATCCAAGAGATCCATCTGTCCATGAATCACCTAGCTCTAAAAGTATCCAATAAAAAGTCCCAATCAATTGAATCAAAGACTTTGGGAAAATATAATTTATGTATACAGCAAATAATTTTGTTTTCACTATAATGATTGATAACTTCCTGCGCTATGACTACACCTTCCAATATATTTCTATTTTGTATGAACGCAATTTTAAATTTATCAATTAAGTAGTTAATTTCACTTTACGTCTACTCGGTAGTACTATAGTGATTATTTTCTTGGAATAGTCAATTAAGGATATTGGACAAAAATCCGCCAAATCCTCGGTTTGTCTTTCTTGGGTATATGGATTATGTCAATGCGGTTAAATTTGTCTAATTGAAGGTTTCCATCATACAGATCATCAAATAAGCTCATAATATCTTTGTGGATTACATGTCAAAATTTATGGTAAAAATCATCGAAAAGCCATCTGGACTCAGAGCCATATCACTAAACATGATCTTAATTGCTCTCCAAACTTCTTCCTCGGTGCATGGAGCATTCAACTCTTGTAAAGAAGGATCAGATTGCATGCAGAATTTGCACCGATTGTCTATGATTCTATGTTTACTTTTGTTCCTATATATTTCTGAGTAGTAGTTTGTAAATAGTGTATTGAGATTTTATTGCTCTTGAAATTTTATATCGTTGCTTTTTGTTACTTTTATAGAGTCATTTCTACGTCCAACGTTAGAAATACGATGAAATGAATTAGCATTACTATCGCCCTATTTAATCCATTGAATTCGAAAACATTGTTTACATGTGATTTCTTCTTGGTCTATAATTTTATAAAGGTCATGTTGTAGTTTAAGTAGTTTTTCCTCCCTTCAACTCCAAGAGATCTATTCTCCTAATCTGTTCATATCCAATGCGTAATTTATGATTTTTTTATTATTTTTACTTTTAATATTACCAAAAAATGTTGATATTCATATTCTTAAGATTTTTTCTAAGCTCTTGAATTTTAAAGATAAAGCTTTTTGTTGCATTGTCAAAAGTTCAGACTTCCATTGATTTCACTTATCTATAATTTTTCAAATTTCATATTCAACAACCATATTTTTTCAAATTTGAAAATTTTGGGTATAACTAGATAATCATGAGAGTTTAGCAATATAAGGTCATGGTAGAGATAATGCTAGGTAGACCATGCTCCCTAGAGAACATATAGTTGTCATCTCATTCTTCATTAGTAAGGAAACAATCTGATAAATCCATGGAAGGGAACGCTCTACCATTTGTCCAAGTGAACGTTCTACCTAGGAGTGGTACTTTAATTAAGTTATTAAGATTGATAAGTCATTAAATTTCCATATCAGTGATATCGCTTTCACATGGTGAACATCCATCCATAAATCTAGCGAAATTAAAATCCCCTCATATGATTGATGGAACAAAGGAAAATTGTCTAAAGTTAGTTAATACCCTAAGTATTTATGTTTTTGACAACAACTATATAAATATCTATAATAATGTGTCCCTAAGTTGTGTAGTATTTTCAGATATACCATGGAGATATTCTATAGAGATACACAAGAAACTCAGTGAATTAAAGCAAGCAAATGACTTATATATATAAAGATAAATTTGACACAAGATGATTGGAACATAAGTGCTTCTATGAAAAAGAAAATAGAAATGTTTAATAAGTCTATCGAGTCTTAGAATATTGTTAAAGGCCCTATATCAAATATTGCTTTCCCTAACATCTTCATATAAAAATATAATTTAAGTTTCAAAACGTGGAAGCCAAAATTTAATTTTAGGAATAGAAAATCAAACTTTACCAGAGTATGTCATCATACTCTATATGGATATGTCAACAAAGAGTCGGTTATTTTGAATTTTCAAATTTTAAATGAAAGATTTTAGCATCATCTCTTCACCAATGGACGCATCCTTTCATCTTATATTTAAAGGGATCTGGAATGAATTTTAATCGATAATCTTCCAAAATTTTCTTACTCTTACATCACTTTAATTTTGTAAGAAAAACTTCTTTATACACTTTCACTCTCTTTGCAAATCCATATTCTTTTACTCGTATTCTTCAAGGATTTACAAACCACTCAAGATTAGAGAGTTTTTACTTGAATTCGCTAAAGTTGTCTCTCTTATCTCGTCCTATTACTCTTCGAATTCAATGACTAAAACTATAAGAATTTGTATTAGAGATACAACTACTTTCCGTACTCTGTTATAGTTTGTAAAGAGAAAGCCGTTCTTTCCACTTGTGGAGAGTTAAGAGGAAAGATGTATCTTACCAGCTATGGAATTGTAAGATTGTAAAGGTGTTTTGGCCACTCGTGGATAAAGAAGCGATAGTGGAAATTAAGGGAGGGGTACTTGACTGGATGTAGAACTGGATATACAAACAAATATACAAATTCCAGATGTCATTTATTTTTATTGCACTTTAGTTTACTGTGCATTTATCATCTATTTGTCTACCGTATTTGTGATTTTATTACTGATCTAAGTATTCAACTTTTAAATCCACAGGTTACTCTTTAGATAATCAGTATACACTATCGACCCTCTTTAGTGTGTTAGTTGCCTTAAGATCCATTACCCATTGGTGTGTCTTGGCACCTTACATTTGATATCTTATCACACGGTTTTCTAAGGATTCAAAGTCTGAATTTTGAAAGGATAAATGGCTAATAATACTAGTAGCATGCTTTTTAACACTATTATTGAGGGTCAATCCACCACTAGACCATCACTCTTTAATGGTAGTAATTATGCTTACTAATCTTGTAGAATGTAAGTTCATTTATAGTCAAATGGATTAGATATTTAGAATGTTATATAAACTAAATACATTCAGTTCCAAATGAATTATGCATAATGGACCAAGGATGAAAAGGCACAAGCATTCAATAATTCAAAGAATAAATATTCTATTCATTATGTTGGACAAAAATGAGTTTAATAAAGTGTCGGTCTATAAAAGTGCATATGAAATGTGGAGGACTCTACAAAGTCACATATAAAGTGACTAACAAAGTTAAACATACCAAAATATCCATGTTGACAAACCAATTTCAACTTTTTAAAATGAAACAAAATGAACCCATATCTAACATGTATTCTAGGTTTGAAGATATTTTGCATGCACTAGTGTCATTATGAAAGATTTTTTATAAAGAGAACCAAGTCCGAAAGATTCTAAATACAATCTCAAGTGAATGGGATCTGAAGACTTTGGATGTTGGAGAAGTAAATGACACTAGTACCATCAAAGTAGAACAATTATGTTGAAATTTAAGGTCCTATGAAGTACAATTGTAGCTTAGAAAGGAAACTCAAGCAACTAAGAAGTAATCACTAGCATTCGATGCTACAAATGAAAATTATGGTTCATACGGTGATGAAATCACTTGCATGACTACGGATTTCATGAAATTCTTAAAATACAAAAAAATGAAAAAAAAATTCAAGAAATTGACAAAAATATGGACATTTCCTAAAAAAATACTGTCAAGTGTTACGAATGTAATAAAGTTGGTCATTTGAAAAGAGGTTCTGCAAATCAGAAGAAATCAAAGTATTCTTATAATACTGACACATTAAATAAGAAGAGGAAACTGGATTTCAGTGCAATATGGGGTAATTCAAATACATTATCTAGCGATAGTGATCTAGAAAACGAAAATGCCAATGTATGCTTCATGTAAAATGATAACCAGGTATGGAATTCTAACAAAGAAATAATAAATGTTTTAAATGACATGTATAAAGATATAAAATGCTTAGAAAACAATACAAAAACAGTTTAGCAGAGATTGATAGACTGAAGATTTTAATGAGATGTTAACAGAAGAAAACGATGTCTAGAAGATGAGATTGAAAGACTCAATGAACTTAATGATGAAAAGGATTTGAAACTCGAAAGTTTTGAAACCTTGAAAAGTGAAAATAAATCTTTAAAATGTAGAGTATTTCAATGAAGTCATAAACAGTTTATCTAAATGATAAAACTGCATCTCTAGAAAACCTTATTCATAACTGTACCAAGGATATCAACAAAATAAAAGATGGTGTTAAAAATTTTAACAAAGCAAAAGATAATTTATAAAATTAACTAAGCCTCCAAATAATAAACACAGAGTTGGAATTACCCCAAGGCCTAACCAATAGTACCCAAAGTACTAAGTTTGTTAAGGCTACCAAGTTTAAACCAAAATCTAAAAAATCAAGTGAAAATCCCCAAATAAATTTACAAATATATGGGTTCCTAGGAATTTGGATAATAATAAAAAAGGATGGATATATTGATTATTTAATTAATAAAATTCATTTATTGAATAATTATATTTTAAAGGGCATTCAAAATCTTCATGGGTTTGGCTTTCCAAAACTTAACCTTATAAACCCTACAAGTAAAACATGGCACTAGAATGCATATTTGTTATTTTTTAAGTATTAAATAATGCAGTAAATATTAAACAAGGAGAAATGGATACTAGACAGCAGATGTTCAAAACATACGATAGAAAATCCACAGATATTGAGTGATTATATATAAAGATGGTGGAATCATGAACTTTGGAGATAATTCAAAATGGTATGTCACCAAAATAGGCAACGTCGATATTTCTAAACTCTACTGATTTCAAATATTTTACTTGTTAAAATTTTAAAATATAATCTGTTAAGCATAAGTCATTTATGTGATAATAATTATTTAAATACATATTCATGCACTATTTAAATAAAAATTAAAAGGTATACTTAAAAGAAAAAAGAAAAATTAATATTTACTATAATAAATATTCAGGCATGTCGAGTAGCAAAAGTTGTTCTTTGAAATTATCTCTTATAAATGTTCGTTCAATTCTAGAAAGAAGAGATAGTTCAATCAAAATTCAGAAGTCAAATGGTGCAAACTTTAAAATTATGTTGACATATGCTCCATATATATATGCCAACGTATGCTAGCTAAAATGGAAGATCTTTTCGAATTTCAAAGTTTTGAACTTCCCTTCATTAATTCAACATTCAATTGGACACCCTTCTAGGCTGTCACATGACTATTAATTGTCTATTCATTCACCTTCATTCATTCACTTTTTCATCACCGCTTTCTTTCAAAATTCAAACAAGATCTTCATTACTTTCTCTTCAAAACATTCATCATATTTATTTCTCATCAAGCTTCTTCCTTTAGACATCCAAAACACTCAATCAAAATCAAAAGTTAGCTTTACAATGATAAGGATTCCATGGAAGCATATATGGAATATGCCAAATTTGCTAAAAAATAATCGGCTCATTTTGTAAGTTTCAATGATCTTAATTCTTATGAATTGCACAACCTTGCTTTGGAAAATGGGATTTTTGGCTTGACCAATCTTTCACAAAATGAGTTTGTTATCTTGATTTCGTAAAAATGTTTTATGCTAATTTGATGGGAAACTTTAATGGTGGAAGTGAAGGTCAAATTTGGGGTAGTGTTAAGGGACCACAAATTGTGTTGAATGCTTAATTAATTGGTGAAATTCTTGGTAGCAAAAGCAATGACCAAGAACTATAAAACTTTGAGATAAGCTATAAGTCACGTGAATTAATTCATGATTTATTTGAAAGTGGAATGGAATTATATTTCAAAGGGAAAATCTCGAGGCTTAAAGTTAGATCATGAGTCTTATTTTGCATCAAAGTATTACATAAAGGATGAGAAATCACAATAATCCCATATAATATTTTTAAAGTTCTCTTTGGCCTTTTTGCAAAAAGAGACATAAATAGGACTCGAATAATTTTATCAAATTTTGTCGTAAAGAAAATTTACACTCAAGAACACACATAATTCCATAGTGCATATTTGACAATAATTTTTAATTATTTTAGAGTGGACCTAAAGAAAAAATCAACTTGAAATCAAAGAAAATTGATAAAATAAATATTCCTCTAATGCACATTCCCTTTAAACTTGAGCCCTATGAAATGCTTCATGAGAAGGAAGAAAGAACGTAAAAGGGAAGAAGAAGAATAGATTGAGGAAGAAGAGTCTTAGGAAGTGAGAATGAAGGGGAGGATAAAGAGGAAGAAGTGGAGTACACCTCTATAGAAAATTTTGATGGGAGTCGTATGAATTCAAACTTAGACATCATTCAAAACCAAGAAAAGCTCCTAAAGAATCAAAAGGAGCTTTAGAGTTCAGTGAGAAAAATGATTCAAATCTTTCAAACAAAATAAATAGAATTTTCGGACCAGTTTTGGAAAAACCTGAAGAAAGTCCATCTTCATCTTCCTCATCTACCTTCTAGAACAACTATTTCACGTCTACAATGGTATGTTTTATGTAGTTACATTTGTACCGTTGTTTTCTTTCCCTTATGTTCATTTTTGTGAGTTGTAGTTTGTTATTAACGAAATTATCAATCGTGCCTTAATGGATGGTGTTTGAATCACATTATATTTTTAGAAAATACAGTATTCGTGAATATAATAAAAATTTCTTTAAAATGTTTAAACACAAATTATAAAAAGAAAACCTGCAAAGTTCAATGATGTATGTTGGCATACATAAAAAGCGTATGTCGACATATCTTATGAAGTTTCATTTATGAAATTTTCAAATTAAAATTAGTTATTTTTTATAGAGGGGAATAGTTTTTTATTCTGTTTTAACTCCTTTAGAGCATATTTTTCAAGCAGAAAACTCATTCTTTTCATCACTAATCTCTCTTTAACTCTAACATTATTTCTTCATAAAATTGGATATGAACAAGAGTATTTACAAAGAAAAATTGTGATAACCTTGAATAAATACTTCAATCCTTCGAAAGAGTTTGAATGTTGGGTTTAGAAATCAAAAACACCTTGAGATGAACCAAAAACTTCTTTAGGAATACATCTTTGTAGCTCTGCTCTATTTAGTTTTCCAAGGTACCTTCAAGTGTTTTCCTTAGAGCTCCGAGTTTGTCATATAGTTCAATATTTATTTCTAATAATTCATCATAAGGAAGATTAGGAGATACTTCACTACTAGTAGCCATGAAGCTTTCATTCACTAGTCCCAAGTCACTATCGTTATCGACGTAGGATGAAGATGTAGAATATGAATCATCCATGTGACGTAAAACACTTATTTTCTTTTCTTATTGAACTTCTCATACCTATTGTTGTTTTTGAAACTTTCTTCTCATTGTTCAACTTTGGCAATCCTTTTTCATATGCCTCATTTGGTCAAACATACAATATTTCAATGTAACTGAGATTTCATTATTGCCAAATGTTTGATTTTTCTTCAATTTCTTGAAGTTTTTATAGTTCTTAGCAACTAAGTCATCTTTAATGAAATCTTGGTCCACCTCAACTTGAAAGGCTCTGGTTCATTTGCCTTATGTTTGGTTTTGCCTAGCCTATAAATTAACTTCATATGATAGTAAAGAAAATTCATTTGCCTCTTCTATAGCAAGTATCTTTCTCTCTCATTCGTTGGTTAAAGGGTTTAAAATCTTTGAAACAATCTCAAAATTAGTGAAAGTCTTGTCAAGTTCAATGGGAGCATGTTATATACCATAAAATCTAAAGTACATGTCAATAATACTCTCATTTGGCTTCACTTTATGTTTCGTAATTGATTCTTAAGCATGATGATTTTTGTTTGTTTGACTTTATTTGTCCTTTCATGTGTGATTTACAATTTTTTTAGTAGGTCATTCATAGATTTACGGTAACAACCCTGGTTTAAGAGCTACATGAAATAAAATTTAGATGTTGGAGTTTTAAATTGAATAAGAAGTTTAAATTCATTAAGGAATGATGTTGCAATTATATAATATTGGGAATTTAAGATATGAAAAAAATATCTAAGAAATCTACGGATAAGTTTATTTTTATGAAAAGTAGAGATTTTGCATTATCAAAGTTTTAATTATTTATAAAGTGGTATAGGAAGTATATTTTATAAACTAGCATTTTCGATATATTGGGATTTAATCTATCACCTTATGTTGAAAAGATAGCAGAACTTCTCAAAGGATTTAAGTAAAGATTTTAGAATGTAAGATTGGATGAAAACATCAATTAGCTTCTATTTTAAATAATAATAAATTTGGCAAGAAATAAACCATTTAAAATAGAAGGATTTTTAGATTTAAAATGAAAGATCGAGTAATTTTTGTTTTGTGGATTTGATTGATATACTAGACATTTAAGAAATTGTGTTATAAAGCCCATTCATAAGAATTAACTAAAATAAGTAATTTATTTCCTTTGTAAATTGTTAAGTTTAAACCAATGCCCAAATTGATTTTACCAAAGGAAGTACTAGCAAAAACCAAATCTGTACATTTATGGTTATCTCATAACTTCAGAAAAAGAAAACCAACTCATCTTCCCTCTTTTGAAACCTAATTTTAAGCTCCCAAAAACTCTCATTGGTAGGTCAAACTAATTGGCTAAGGAAGTTAATAATTTTAGGTAAGGATATCTCAAACCTATATACTTTTTATTAGATCTTTGTCTTAGTTTTATAGTTCATTATTTGGTATCTTTTTGCTGTTTGATTGAGCATTGTTAAGGTTTCTAAATGAGAAGCAGCAGGCTGCAATAGTTGTTTAATTGCTAAATTAAGGAAGAAAGGTGAGTAATCCTCACATCTAACTCTATTTGACTTGCATGCTAAAATAGTTTGGTTGGTTATGAACTTTTGGATGAACTATGGATGTTTGATTGAATGTATGTATTTATAGTAAACATAGACGGTATACTATCAAAACTTGTTATCGTAACCCAATTTCCACTCCCTTTTCGATGTCTTGAGAACATGGAGTGTTTTCAAGTGCATGCATATGTAAAATCGGGATTGTAAATACTAGTATTAAATATCTGTATATAGAGAAATCAAGTCAGAAATGCAAGCAGTCGATGGTGGAGGGGAGGGGGGAATGCCTAGAGCACGCTCACTTCAGGCATCCCACCGATCGACTGTCCTATGATGACCGATCAACCAATCAATACTTGGAATGCATGCTCCACATGCTTCATTCCCCTGTTGTGGTGTTTTCTCCTCGGGTTTTGGTTATTGCTTCTTAATTCTTTAATTTTGCTTTCTCCCTGCTCCTTTTTCCTAGATTTAAATTTATATTTTGATGATTTCATATATACCATGGAATTATACTCTATGGAATATTTGTATATTTCTGTTTTATATATATATATTAAATCTACAAATTGTTACAAAGAAGTATTCTTCAAAGAAAGTTATTCAAAAATCTATTGTATTCATTTACATATATAAAAGTAATTTAGCTTCAAACTACTTTCAAAATTAAGTGTTTAAACTATACACATAAGATTATACTTTCCATTTATTAACTACTAGTTGCCTGACTAGTAACTTAAAAGATTTCAAAGAAATATTTTCTAGTATAAAACTATTACTTCACCTGGATGACGAATCTAATTAAATAATTTAGTAATACAAGTGGTAAGGAACATTTGTATAACTTTATTGGTTAATTTGATAAATTGTTCAATTGAATATTTTATTCGAGTGGGATTTACAATCTTTTAGTAAATATTTAAGTATCGCAAAGTGGTTATGGGACATTGGGCGACACTTATTCAATTACTAATTGAGAGTATATTACACTTATGGATCAACAACGATCACTTCGGCATAGCCTTCATGCTCGTCTTTTGGTTCGGCATAGAAATGTGCTCGTCTTTTATGTTGACCTATGATGTGCTCGTCTTTTGAGTTAACCTACAATGTCCTCGTCTTTGCGCTAACTTGTGATGTGCTCGTCTATTATAGTAACCTGCGATGTGCTCATCCATTATATTGACTTGCAAAGTGCTTATTTGTTATTGTAGCTTGCGAAATGCTTATCTGTTATTGTAGCTTGCGCAGTGCTTGCCATTTTATTGACTTATGATGTGCTCTTCTATTGTTCACTTTCATGCTTGTGAATTAATATTTCTTTAGTGGGTTGTTATTATGATTTTGGTGTTTGTTGTTGATGGGCATAGTTTAACTTTATAATATGAAGTTTTATAAGGATGCCTTATTATATTTTATGCGGTATAGTATAGGGATATTTCTATATCCTTGATGTATATGCTTACTCATGATGTAATCTCGCCTTTTATGATATTTAGAGACAGTCTGACTTGTTTATTACTTTTATAAAACTCGGGTCAGACCGAGACTTGACAGGTACAAGGACTCGGTAACTTTGGATGTGGATTGGCTTGTGTAGAAGTAAATGCTATGTTATTTATATGTTATGGGTTCATTTTGGGATGCTAGTCTTATATGTATATTAATGTATTTGATATGAGATGTAGACTCATTTTGTTAGGGAGATTTTGAAGAACTATCTTAGTCTATGTGTATGTATTTATGTGAGCCCAGTACAACTTCATGTTGAATCCTTTTATGTTGTGTGATATGGTCTGTACTATATAACTGTTATGATATGTGATTCCGCATTGTATATTATGTGATATATTATTTTGTTCTAATTTAGCCAACGTGTTTATTGCTTTATGTTGAGACTATTCACGTCTACATATGGAGTTATGAGGTAAAAGATGATGTAATAGTATTAACCCAAGAGAATAGACATGGATGGTCGCTCCTCTCCAGCCTTATCCTACGTATTTCTTGACAATATTACTTGTAATGTTCTTGGGTAATATCGCTAAAAGATGGGGCGTTATAGCTTAGTATCAGAGCCAAGGTTCAGAATAATAGAGAATGTAAGAAATATGAATCCTAGTTTAGACAAACTTAGAGTCCCGTCCCTTCAGTGTGCATGATAGATTTTATCCCTTTCCTAGCAGTGTGTGTGTGTGTTATTGAGGTGTAATCATGGGTTGTATAATTTTTTCTTATATATTACGATTGTTATTATGGGTGATTTTTTTTGATGATGTATCTTACGTGTGGAAGGAGTGAGATATGGCTGGAGATAGAAATACTCGATCTGAGTTAGGGCCGTCCAGTATTCCCGGACAAGAGGGTGTATTCATGACTATTCAGTAGATTTTAGAATTAGTTCAGACTGTTCAGCCTTCTAGTGCAACCCCTACCCATCTCTCATTTACCGGTCAGGTTTCGCTCGCATATGCAGTGATTTTTTTCATTTGGGAGGGAAGCAGTTTAAGGGTACAAAAGGAGTTATAGGAGTTCAAGCTTGGTTGAAGACATGTGAGCGGATCTTTACTCGCATGGAATTGTCGGGTGCTCATAGAGTTCTAGTGACATCAGGTAAGCTGCAAGAGAGAGCTTTGGATTGGTATGATTTGCTTGTTTCAGAGATAGATGAGACCGAGTTATCTTGGCAGCAGTTTAGATCCCATTTTGAGCTGAATTTCATGCCTAAGGCAGAAAAAGGAACTTTAGCATAGAGATTTATAGAACTCATGCAAGGAGGTTCCTCAGTTTTAGTGTATGTGGCGACATTTGAGTCGTTACCTAAGTATGTATTGGAGCTTATCAGTACGCCTTTGAACAAGAATAAAAAATTTGTTTATGGATTGAAGAAGACTTTGAGGAAGGCACTCTTGCCTCAACTCGAAGTCATAGTCGAGAAGTTAGTGGATACAGCCCTCGGATTAGAGGAGGTAGAGAAGGTGATGAGGGTCCTCGGTCGAAGGAGTTCAACCAAAAAAGGAAGGCATTGTTCGACAAATTCAAGTCATGATTCCAGTAATCAAAGCGTGCGTCAAGTGGATGCTTCAACTGTGGTGGGAAAGATCACTTTGTTAAAGACTGCCCAAGACCCAAGATTTATCGTTATTCCAAGAAGGAGGGCCATCTTTTGTCCTTTTGTCCCGTAGCTGCTTAGAAATCAGAAGGAGGGAGTCTTAATGTAGTTGAGTCCTCAGGAGGGCCAAGCTAGCATTAGGTAGCATGTCTTTTTCCTCATCGATTCTATGGTGTTCTTTCTTTGGTTTAGGATCATTCTATTTGGGTTTGGTCAACATGGGTGCCTCTCATTCACCAGTGTCGAAAGGGCTCGTTAATTCTAATTCCCTAGATGTTGTTGTTTTGTCTTTTTCCTTAGGATCTTGTAGTAATTAGTGTGGCACAACAGAAACTAGTAGATAGTTTTCTGCTGGAGGCGATTGGTTGCCTAGTTGTGATGAATGTGCATTTTACCAAATTAGTAATTTTATTTATTCAATTATTAAAACTGGGTTGGTCTAGAATAGGAGAATCAAGAGGGTACTACCACTCGAATATCTATAAAACCACATAAGTTTGGATGAACCTAAATATTAATGTAAACCAGCGACTTCTTTAAACTAAAACGCTAACAAATGATAATTCTATTCTAAAATAATTAAAATGTATGCATCTTATATAATTAAGATGAGGAATGGTAAATAAAAATGGGGAAAAAATGAATATAGGCAATTTAATGCATACGAACTATTAAAGATGGATGAATGAAGCTTCTTGGTTGCTAATAATTGGTAACTTGAGTGTATATATAATTTCACAGAATAGATACACTACACCAGAAAAGACTTTTGGTAGCGTTGAAAAAACGCTATCATAACTTATGGTAGCGTTTTAGAGAACGCTGCTATACGACATGCAACTAAAAGTCTAAAACTTTTTGTTGCGTTGTAGTAAACGCTACCAAAAGTCACTTTTAAATGCAACTATAGGTATTTTCTGTAGGATTTAAAAAAACGCTACCAAAAGTCACTTTTAAATGCAGCTATAGGTTTTTTCTGTAGGGTTAAAAAAACGCTACCATAAGTCTTCATTTTTTGGTTGCATTTTTTGTTTATATGCTTCATTTTTTGGTCGCTTATATACTATTCATATTAAAACGAACGATCAATCGCATAATTTTCATATATTCAAACAAACAATTAAATCACATAATTAGCATATACAAACAATCAATCATATGATCATCATATTCAAATAATTGCAAAAACATGCTAATCTCACAATCAAATATAATATCCATAATCAATTCGATAGTAGTTTTTCAACAAAATAAGTCACATACTACAAGCATTCACAGACAAGTTTCCACAAATGGTACTAACAAAATACGACAACATATATAACAATTAAATTCATGTTCGTTGCTTGATTAACAATAGTTCTTTGTTGTCAACAGTCTTCGCTTCGAAATAGCTAATTACCTGCAAACGAGTTTAACAATCAATAGCCTATCTTAACTTCACGAAGCGGGAAAGCCGGAGATTTCCAAACAAAAGGCTATTGGGCAAGTCGCAATGCAGCAGAAAGCAGCTCTAACCCCATACCAGAAAAACACAAGGTTAAAAGTGAACCTGACAACTGATTGAGGCAGACTGGTCGTTTATTCATTCTCTACTGTGTTATGTGATAAACAATCATGGAATCTATGGGATCTTTTTTTTTAATTTTTTTGTGTGTTTGCAATGCTAATTATTTACGTTATGCTGAAATATTATTTCCTAATGAGTTCAAACTTATATTTGATGCAAATTGATGGAGTAGCCGTATTTACTTACAAAATATTGAACAATATATATGATATTCGTACGAGAGGATCTCATATGCCTATTGACGTGTCATTAATTATAGAAATATAACGTTGAATAGTATCAATGTAATAGCAGTTTTTTAGTTAAATTTGGCATTGACAAACAATTTATAGCAAGTCACATTAAACAAGTGACACATTTTAGAATATGAAACAATAAACCATAATTTAGAATGAACTCCAAGTTAATCCACTTGGAATATGAATAATTCTGACGGTGAATAAAATAAAATACACTTATTTGCATCAAGCGTTTTGCAAAAACTAATCAAGAATTTGAACTACATGTACAGTTTAGTTAAAATCCAGCACTCCAGATTATAAGCGCTAATCCTCTTCCATTTTGTACGTATGTAATCGTGTGCCGAGTACAGTCGTACCTGTACACTTACGTACGAGAAATGAGGCGAAGACGGTTTGAGAAGGATGAAATATTGAACTTTGGTTTTGCACTATCTTTTGCCAAGACAGTGGCTGATAATTTAACATAATATTGGCAAAACAATGAATCCTATATCTTTATTGTTTAATCTTTTATTTTATTTTTCATGTCTATCTTTAATCATTCTATATATAAAATGATTTCAAACAAAGGAACAAATTGTGAATCACAATTTTATTCTTTTATGGTTCTAAACAAATGATAATTACTTTTATCATCTCATGATAAAGTAAATCATTTTTTGTTTCAACTGTCAACTTACATGAGTTATAAATCAGAGCTTAGTTTTTAATGTGTGTTACTTCAACTCTGCATCCATATGCATATGGCTATCATATTTGTAAGTTAAGATAATGATTAAAATCCACTTACTATGCTCAAACATTATTTGAAACTAAAATAGTACATTAGATATATCAGAAGGAAATAAAACCTGGCATTGCAAAGCTAAAATCGCCTGAGGGTGAGCTTCTAACTGTTCGCAAAATAAACAAATAGCCATCATCACTGCATCATTTCCACTAAACAAGGCCCATATCCCTTACAACTTTAGTTACTTTCTATAAATACCTGTAGCTACATAGACATAATCCAACTTTCTTTTTATTCAATGAAGTCATGAAATTGTTAAAGAACTTGCTCATTTTGGTGATGAAATCTAAACTTGCTCTAGAAGTCCTCACCTGCCCGAATGACCTCAGATGGAGGGTACATGACAACTTCAATCTATACTGTGTCAAAAGGATGGAGAACGTAATCACCCGCATTGTGTGGCAACGACTTAAACAAGGAAGACCATTTGTCTGCTGAAACAGAAACTGATGGAGCCATTGTTGGATGGCTGGGAAGGGATGAAATATGGGTGGCAGGTAAATGAGGCAATATTGGGTCATAGCAGCATCTACTGCAGGGAGACAGGGGATAGCAGGGTTCAAATTAGCAGGATTACACATGTTGAAAATGGAAAGAGAACATTGGTTCAAGTTGGCGGTACAACATTGGTCCATTTGGGAAGTAACACAACCATTTTGCGCATGAACTTCCATAGGCAATATATCAGCACTCCATAGGCAATATATCAGCACTTATCACAATATCTGACCTAGAATTATGCCCCAAAACCATATCATTTCTCAAACCAACAGCAGTTTCACTCCATCTATTATGAATATCAATAGCATTTAATAGAAGAGAAAGAGGGTTCTCACCAGAATTGGGTACGGATCCCATGCGAGGAATAGAGGAGCAGGTCGCATCATTGATTTTAGAGACCAGAGCCAAGAGGGACAACGCCTTATCCCCAACCACACGAAGCCCTAAGTCATTGTCAGAAATTAGAGTATCAGGAGATATCGGACCAGAAATTAGAGTATCAGGAGATATCGGACCAGGAGTAAGTCGAAGCGAGGAAACCAACCGCACGTTGAGGATCATCAGAAGAAGCTGAAATATGGGATTCTATCTCGTTAACAAAAGCCGATGAAACAAATTCTTTTGCAAACGAAATAGCAGCAGAAACGACCACTGTTGAACTCACCAAATTAGAGAAGACAATCGACAGACCAGTACAGCAATCCAGACATGTTTTTAGATAGATTTTGCCTTTTCCAGTGAATTAGCAAAATTTTGGCATCAAGTAACCCCGAAATGACACTCTTTGCATTATGGATGATGTAGTATACCATCCATGAAGCACTTCAATCCTCCCGGGCGATTGTGTCTATGTCTAATATAGCTGGGTTGACTAGTGCAATTTGGCCATAGCGTAAATGATAGTGATCCTCTAACCTCTCTCCTATGCAAATTATGAAGAAAGCCAAACCTATTAAACTTGCGCTTATCTTTTATTTCCAAAGAAGAAGCAGGCGTTGATCTCAACCCTCAGTGATATGATAACTAGTTAGACAAATATTATTTGTCCTTTGTCAACCGATGCGATCCTTTGTTACTTGTCCATTTCTCAATCACTTCTTTTTTTATTTATGTTCGCTTACATATGACTTAGAACAAAATCTCTCTATCTTATATTATGTGCATTCAAGGGGAAGCTCAACATACTCATAGGTATCAATTTTTATTTAAACAAAATGGCAAACAGGCTTATAAGTTTATGACGTGGGGATTTTGATTCTCTTCTATTAACTTAGTGCTAACAAGGGTAATAGTTCAAAAAGAATTTATGCAATGAATTGCACAGAAAACAATACAAATATTATGTACAACCACCTCCAACCCATAAGTCAAGTGAAGGTGTGAGCATTTGTTTCTTAAGAATATCATTATTGTATAAAGTGTGCATTATCCTTTTAAGATTAACTTAAACTTAAATAACAATTGTTCTCACCACCTTATTACTATTAAGATTAACTCTATAAACTCAAAATAACAACGACGACTTTCTCATAACAGCTGATGTTGCTAGAAAATAAGTACTGAAGAAAAATGTCAATAATTTTCTCATAACAGCTGATGTTGCAAGAGAAATTGCTCCCACATGATATTTGATTAGCAAGCATGACCAAGGCAGCATGCAATAACAACAATGGCATTGAAAGACAAAGAAACAAGACTTGTTTATCACAACAAAGTACCATTATAAATAGCTATTCAAAGTTTGAAATAAATACTCTAAAAACTGCTAGAGAAACATGTTTATACTAGTCAAAAATGATGCAATTTTTCGCTAAAGCAGCTCAAAATTCATGGTTGTGTCCATAAAATATATTTCTACATCTTAATCTAAAAAACTTATTACAACACATCTTAGTAAACTAAGTAATACACTAGTTACAATTTCTTAGCAACAACAAATGGGATGAAAGTTAAAATGTAGCTATCCACCTTACATTGTAATTAAAATATCTGACATGTTTTAGCATACAAAATAATTCAAAATATCATTATTTAAATGTCACCGCAATGTAAGGTGGTGTAACGAAACATTTGTGCCTGTTAAACTTCCAAAACTCTAAATATGGACCTCTTATAATAGCACAAATACGTACTTGCATAAAACCCCACAAAAATATCGAATTCCAAAGATTAGCAAAGACCATTTGAAATAAATGGGATACTAGTCACAATGCTAAACTCAGTCAGCATAACTGATTGAAAAAAATGATTAATGAAACTATTGTTGATCTTTCCAGTCATGAAACTGTATAAAGCATTGGATTTTTCAGATGCAACGATACTAAACCGGAGATAATCTCACTCAATTAGACCATTTATCTAAAAATGATTACTCACAAATATTCTAGATGAACATTCCAAAATAATGATTTTTTATATAAAATCCCACATTCCAAAGCGTATGACAAAGCATAGATTTAGACGTTATATGCTTCTTTTTATATCAGAAAATACAGAAACTTAACAAGTACAAAGGGGTAGAGAGATATGTTAACAAAACTATATGTGGCTAATAAGAATCGCTGGACAGATCTAAAATCTTCAGATACTTACTCCAACTGAGCAAACGATTGTTATTTGATAGCTATTAAACAATGCACTGTTATACTATCTTACCTATCAAACACACGATTCCAAATGCTTTTTATTATTATTGCAAATGATTGCTACTAAACAATGTATCATTATACTGACTTAGCTACAGGAATAGTTCCAACAAGCAAGCAGGATACACTGTATGTTATTATCGACTATCACTAAAGTTTAAGTAAAGCACATCAAAATTCACCAAAAAAATAACATGAATATTAAAGAAAAGAACAGGTAAAAATCAAAAATCAAGCATTGGATAGTGCAAATTCAATGGTAATAGAGAAAAGAAGGTCACCTAATGGCATCAGCTTCCAATACACGCACAGTTCAAAGGCAGGTCATGACTCCAGACAACATGACCCGCTCATAAGGTCTATGCAACATCGGCATCTCAAAATTGACATAGATGTGGATAAAGTGATTTCAATCAAAATTTAAAGTCCGTCATAATCTTAAAATTTGAACCATCTTAATTTAACTCTGGCTAGTTCTAAAACAATATGGATATAAAAGTATTGTCACTATATAGAAATATAAAAGAGAGATGGTAAACCATAATAGAAGACATGAAGATATACAGAAATCCCATTGAAAATTAGAATATTACCTCAAACTGAAAGTAAACATATTCAATTAAAAGCAAAGTTTCCTACTCATATTAATACCGATTTGAAAATTTTATCAATTTGTGTAAGAGTAGATGATATTAGTTCCAGAAGAAGAAGAAATTTGTTGTATAGAAAAGTAAGGGCAGACAATGAGAGACAGAGGACCAACGAAATTAAGCAATATCAACAATCAAGCAATATCATCACCGAACAAACAAGCAGGCAGTTAGATAAAATTCAAAATTCAAAAAAAGATATGAAAGTCAATAATGATCTCTTAGGAATCTAAAATGTTATCAACAACCATAACCAAGGAAGCACCTTCAAATTCGCTAGCCTCAACCACCGTCTCAGATAAGCAGTTTGCAGCCAATATTTCATCATTTTAATCTTCAGTTTCATGCATCGCAAGCTTCCGTCCATCATCAAATCTCGGCTTCATCAACTTTGGAAACTTCATTACCTCCAGCTATTGGCGACAGTTCCACAAACTTGTTGGCGACGTTCAAGCTTCCAGGTGGCAGATCTATTCTAGGCGGTGTCGATCATCATACAAAATCAAACCTTAGATTTGATCGTGAAAAGCTTCATGATAACATCAATTTACTTTTAGATGATATCAGAGTTCAGACAATCTGGTTTTTTATGTGGTGGGACGATCTTTGGACAGTGGATGTTTAAGAGATTTGAGAAGAGGAGTTGGACTTGCATAAATTTTAGGTTTTCATTTTGCTTTGGCGGCAGCAACAAAAGAGAATGAAAATTAGATGGCGGCATGGTAAGCGGGAATGGAAAAACAAAGCCCGCGCCTGAACATATCTAACGCTGCAATTATGTTAGGTCAAAGAAACAGCAGCATTTAGCCTTCAAACGCTGCTATATAATGCAACTAAAAGCACAATTTCTTGTAGTGATATTTTCATAGAAGAAAATATATGATTGGGAAGGGAATTTAATTGTGATAATTAGATTAAAATGATTTAAGAGTCTAATTTGGTGTTGATTTATCGGTTGAGTGCTTTAAGAATTCTAGTCGATGCGGGTGCACATATATCGATAGGGATTTCTAAACGCTTGAACGAGGCATTGAGATACTGTAAAATTTAAATTAATTATGCATATAGGAGATATATTATTTTATATAGCAATGAGCAGTTTTGGAGAAAATGTTTATCTATGTTTCAAAGATTTAAGTTAAACACTTTAGTTCATTAAAAAGAGTTTAAGGTATAATTATGAATATGTTATAATACCTAAAGCATGCACTAGAAACATGGATAAGTTATTTTAGGAGAGTATTTGAAAAGTAGTATGAAAATAAAATTTTCTTAAAATATATTATTATGGATTATAAAATATTTTATAAGGCAAGACATATGTATCAAGTATTTTGAAACTATACATTAATTCAATTTCTATATGTGTTGTTTATTAATGTAAAATCAAATTTTCACTAATTTTGGCTTTCCGAAAGAAAAAATGATTTCAAAGTATACAGCTTTGTTTAAGAATTTTATTAGGAAGATTAGGATTTTCAAAATTTTATTTGGTTTGAAAGAAAAGATTATAAATAAACATGTTGCTGAAAAGTCATCTTTAAGGAGTGTTGAAGTAAAAGTAACATATCTTTTGATTACTTAATCCAAATTTAGTGAATCTATGTAGGGTGAAATGATATTTCTTTACGGAAGGACTTTTACTTAGATCATCTTTTCAAATTTTGCAGTTTTCATGGTCTAAGTAATGTCTTAAACAAGGATATAAATTCTGACCTGCAATGTATTTTCTAAGCTAAAACATTAACTAGTTTTAATCAGAACTTTCAAAACATTAGTCCAATTTCAATAAACTTGAGCTTTCTAGAAATCTAAACTCTAAAGAAAATCCTTTGTTTTATGAGTTTTGTCAAAGTGTGACAATTGCTATTTAAAAACTACTGATTTTTAAAGAGGACCTGAAAGTTGAAGAGATTTTCAAATTGGGAAATTTGAAGCTTTAAAATAATTGTTAAGCATACATTATATTTTCATAAGCTAGTAATATTAGAATGATCTAATAAACAACTTGCAACACTATCTTGATTTAGTTAATAGAAAATTTTTATAGTTAAATGCAAATAGCACTTGCGAAAATAACATGTATAATTATGTGCATTTATGATTTCTATATTTTGAAAAATGCTTGAGCTTTGAGTTTTAGAAAAGATGTATTACAACACATTTAAAAACATCATAGACTTTCTCTAAACAAAAATTGGGAGGATGCAACTTTTTTGGAGGGAAAGTCTGTAACAACCCTGGTTTAAGAGCAACATGAAATAAAATTTAGTTGTCGGAGTTTTTAAAATTTAATAAAGAAGTTTAAATTCATTAAGGAATGATATTGCAATTAAATAATACTGATAAATTAAGATAAAATAAATATCTAAGAAATCTTCGAATAAGTTTATTTTTATGAAAAGTAGAGATTTTGTTTTATTAGAGTTTTAACTATTTATAAAATAAAATTCTTACTTTTAGCAGAATTTTAGTTGATTCAACTTTTAGACAACTTTCTTTGCTTTATGCCAGGTTAAATCTTTATAATATTGATAATGATAATGATTTTATTAGTTGGGAATGGGATAAAAGTAAGAAATATACTTCTAATTCTTTCTAAAGATTCATTAATTTTTCGGGTACAATAAATAATTTATTTAAATATATGTGGAAATCTAATGCTCCTCCCAAATCCAAAATTAGCATGTGGTTAATTCTTCATGGAAAACTTAATACAATCGAAATTTTAAAAAGAAAAAATATTCAAAGTGATAATAAATGTTATTTTTGTAATCTGTATCTTGAGGACATTAATCATATATACTATAATTGCATGGATTCTAATTACATTCTAATCAATACTCTTAAAATTTTTAACTTTAATATAACAACTAAAATTTCGGATTGTGAATTTTACTGGAATAATTATAGATTCAAGTTCAAAAAGAATATTAGATTTTTACTAGACACATTATTCATTATTATTAGTTGGTTTATTTGGTTTGAAAGAAATCAAAGAATTTTCAATAATAATAATTGTCATTTTAACAAATTGATTTTTACAATTTCTTCATTTTTTTTAATTGGATCTCTAACCCCAAATATAATTTAGCCAAAAATATCCTTTTCAAAAGGTATCTTAACAAAGTTAATCATAATATTAATTTTTTTAAACACAACAATAATTTTTTTAACGTTAATAATAGTATTATTAATATTTTCTCTAGTTTAGATGATGATTTCACTTTTAATCATAACTTACTTATGATTAAAGGTTCATAAGATTGATCTGTCTCGATATTTGTACTAGTCTCTGTTTGGTTTTGGTTTTTAAGTATTTTATTTATACGGTTATTGTCCAGTTAGTCTTATTTAGGTTTTTATTTCCTTCCTTATTAATACATATATATGTATATTTATTATATAAATATACATATATATGTATCATTCTAATTTTTTCTTTAGTTATTTTCCAGTTACAGGTATGGGAGATAGGATATCAGATTCATTTTGCAGGTTTTCATATCTTCAGATTGCTCGACACCAGATGGTAGATAGGTCAGCAGAGCAGAGTATCTTCATCTAGGACTACTAGCAGTTTCTCCTCAGATTTAAGATTCTGCTATCTTCATTATGGAGTACTTTTTTCAGGAGGACATATTCTTCAGTTTGGTACCCCTTTCTCTTGATCAGAGGCTTCAGAGTGGTTTCTCTTTTCAGCAGATCCACTTCAGAGCAGATGCTTATTCACCTCTCCTGATTCAGTTGGTTGGAGCTTCCTCATTAGTCTGGGACGTCATCCAATAGTTTTTATTTTTTTTTCCTCTAGTTTTTTAGGTACTTCTAACACCTTAATATCGGGCGCTGGCCATGCCGAAGCTCGATATAGGGGTGTGATGGGTGGTGGCCTTGCCGGAACTCATCTTAGGAGTACTTGAGATTTGATATATATGTATTTGGTTTTTGTTACCTGCCAGGCATGTTGGCAACACTTTATATTCGAGACATATATATATATATTCGCATGTGTGCTCTCCTCTATTCGTAGAGGATCACACATTTTTCTCAAAAAAAACTATTTATAAAATGGTATAGGAAGTATATTTTATAAACTAGCATTTTCGATATATTGGGATTTCATTTATCACCTTGTATTGAAAAGATAATAGAACTTCTCAAAGGATTTAAGTGAAGATTTTAGAATGTAAGTTTGGGTGAAAACATAAATTGATTTATAGCTTCTATTTTATATAAAAATAATTTTGGGAAGAAATAAACCATTTAAAATAGAAGGATTTTTTGATTTAAAATGGAAGATCGAGTAATTCTCATTTTGTGGGTTTGATTGATTATAGACATTTAAGAAATTATGTTATAAAGCCCCTTTGTAAGAATTAACTAAAATAAATAATTTATTTCCTTTGTAAATTGTTAAGTTAAAGCCCAAGCCCAAGATAATTTTACAAAAGGAAGTACTAGCAAAAACAAAGTTTGTACGTTCACTGTTATCTCATAACTGCAAAAAAAGAAAACCAACTCATCTTCCCTTTTTTGAAACCTAATTCAAAGCTCCAAAAAAACTCTCGTTAGTACGTCAAAATTAATTAGCTAAGGAAGTTAATAATTCCAGGTAAGGATATCTCAAACCAATATACTTCTTATCGCATCTTTGTTTCAGTTTTACAGTTCATTGAATTATGTTTCTTTCTGCTGTTTGATTTAGCACTATTAGGGTTTCTAGTTGAGAATCAGCAGGCTGCAGTAGTTGCTTAACTGTTAAATTAAGAAAGAAAGGCGAGTAATTTTCACATCTAACTCTACCTGACTTGCATGCTAAAATAGTTTGGTTGATTGGGAATTTTGGATGAACTGTGGATGTTTGATTGTTTGTGTGTATTTACTGTAAACAGAGATAGTAAACTATCAAAACTTGTTACTATAACTTAGTTTTTGCTCCCTTTTCAATGTCTTGACAATATGGAGAGTTTTCAAGTGCATGTGTATGTAAAATTGGGTTTGTAAATGCTAGTTTCAAATGCTGGCATATGGATCGACTGGTCAATACCTGGAGCACATGCTCCAGGTGCTTCCTCCGCTTGTTGTGCTATTTGCTCCTTATGTTTTGGTTGCTTCTTCTTAATTCTTAAATGTTGCTTTCTCCCCGCTCCTTCTTCCTGGATTTGAATTCCTATTTTCATGATTTTATATATGCCATGGAATTATACTCCGTGGAAGTATTTATACATATCAATGAATTGTTTACAAAGAAGTATTCTTCAAAGAAAGTTATTCAAAAATCTATCGTATTCAAATTACATTTATAAAACTAAGTTAGCTTCAAACTTCTATCGAAAATAATTGTTTAAACTATACATATAAAATTATACTTTCCATTTATTAACTACTAGTTGTCTGACTAGTAACTTAAAAGATTTCAAAGAAGTATTTTCCAATATAAAACTATTACTTCACTCTGATGAGGAATCTAATTAAAAAATTTAGTAATACAAGTGGTATGGGACATTTGTATTACTTTATTGGTTAATTTTAAGATTTGTTCAATTGAATATTTTATTCGAGTGAGATTTACAATCTTTTAATAAATAATTAAGTATCGCTAAGTAGTTATGGAACATTGGAGAACACTCATTTAATTACTAATTGAGAGTATATTACACTTATGGATCAGCAATGATCACTTCGATATAGCCTTCATGCTCGTCTTCTGGTTCGACGTAGCGATGTGCTCGTCTTTTGTGTTGACTTGCAATGTGCTTGTCTTTGGAGTTGACCTGCGATGTGCTCACCTTTATGTTGACCTATGATGTGCTCATCTATTGTAGCGACTTGCGGTATGTTAGAAGTAGTGGTTAGAGCTTCATACTTATTTTGAGTAGCATCCCAGATTTCAACGTCATTTAACTCTATGAAAAATTCTCATATGTGTTAACCATAACCATAACTAGAACTAACGAATAAAAGTGGTCATGCAATAGAATGACCATCTTGAAAAATGTTGAAACTAGTTGTGGCCATCTTATAAACTTTTCAAAAAATTTGTTTCGATGTTTGGAAACCCTTTCCTAATAGCAAATCGAAGATCTAACGAATCATGTAATATGACTAAGCTAAGTTAATTCTATTCGGCTAAACTATTTAATAATGAATAATAACCAAGTAAAGTAAGATCACATTAGAATTTTTATACTGGTTAAAACCTCCCATCTTATGACCACTCTTGGAGCTCCACTTAGAAATGTCCACTAAAATAATCCTCCACTTAACACAGAGGAATATATATCACATAAGTTTGCCAAATCATTTTGAACACGACTTCAAACTCCAATAACAAAATTCTTTGATAACGGCGTGTTTTTCAACAATACAAATTTATCGCTTTATGTACACCTTTTCTGTAACCTTCTTGATAGTGGTAATGAGTATGTGAGCAGGTTAAGGAAGTAGAAGATTACGAAAGTAAAAGTTTAGATTGAATGCTTTGAGTGATCTTTGAAAAAAGAGACCATGGATCACCTTTGATTGCAAAAATGATAGTAAGTATAAAATATCAAGAGAGTAGATTAGTTGATGATATATCATTGCAAAAGCTCTACTTATTGGATTGAAAAATTCTATTGAATTTGTAACCATTAGTGATTAATTATAATAATTTTAGAAATAAATAATCGTTTCGAGAAGAAAAATATATTCAAAAAGTCTAAAAGTCAGAAATATCGAAATAGGAAGAAAGACGTAGTTATCAGAGTCATTCAATCGAGTAAATCTTTGAATCAGATGACCGAATAGTCTTAGGAAAATATTCAATTTTACCCGAGCCAAAATAGTTCATTTTGGCACCTATTCAGCTGATTGGCCAGGCTTACCAGCCGATTGGTTGTGCATTCAGTCGATTGGTAATACATGTTTAGTCGATTGAATGTTTGAGAACAATAAATTTATTTTTGATTTTTGAGTTTGTTTATTTTTATAAATTCGAATGTGGTGTAATAATGCTTTACAAATCGTTGTTTGTGTGCGTATGAGCATATCACTATGTGAGGCTTTAACAAGAAATACTTCTAAGACTTAAATGTACATATATATAAGAACTCTTACTCAATTTTCTTCAATGGCGTTCTCCTAAATCTTCTTTGTTTTCCTTGTCTCATCATGTTCAAGTCTTTCGAAGCTTATATCATTGAAATATCTTTTTAATACAGGAATACAATTATATAGTTATAATATCGAAATATCTAAAAGCAAGGCCGTAACAATGGGAATTTGAGTTGGCTTTCGAGTTGGTGGTGGACGGTTATAACATTTGGGGCAGAGCTTAGGTTTAACTTTAGGATAAGATGCAATTAGTGATAGTGTTGAAAGTTCAAAATATGGAGTTAAGTAAATAAAAGTAAAGTGCATAAACAATTAAGTAGCTTGTGATCAACTCAAAGAGCAAGTGGGCAAGGATAATTGAAAGATTGCTAAAGCTATATAATAGTCAATAGTAACTCCTGTAGAAGACCAGAGCTGATCGCAACAGAAGTAAAAGACCGTAGAACATCAATAGATTATCTCTAGTAGATCAGAACTCAAAAAGGGTGATTGCAAACAATTGCAGCAAGTCGTGAGTGATAGAGTTAGGGGTATGCCCTAGGGGCAATTATGTAATTGGTTACGTATATCTAACTTGATAACCAATCTTGCTCGAAATAAAATGCGTTTTCTTCCTATTATATACTTGATATAATATGCTATATTAATTAATTAATTTAATGAAAAGTATATTTAACAGAAAATCCATAAATGGTACATTTTGCGACATTAGTTACAAAGTGTTATAACCATGATTAATTTATCACAATGTAAATAAATATACCATTTTAAATGTTCTTAGTCAAGATGCATCAAGACTGGATATCGATGTATCCGTTGAGACCAGAGTATGTAACGTTCTACAAATGATAGGCAGTGTATTACTCATGGCTGTTAGGGACGCCTGGAGGTTACGTACCGATAGTTATTGGATAATTATGGAACGAATCACAAGATAGTTTTCTGTTGGTTAATATAACTAAGGTCAAACAGAAAATATTGATGTAACTGATTTACACAGTTCTCTCGACTAGAGAATACTGTGGATTTTCAATATGAAAGCTCCGCTTTAATTATAGTCAAATCATGGCATGGCATCCATCAAGTGACTATAGTCGGGTTGAGTGGAAGTATTAAAAGTAAAGCACTATTCAAGAGAAGATTCAGCTTCTCAGTTATATGGGGTTACTATCACGGCCAACTCAAAGTCAAAGTCTCTGGCCAAACCATTTCGGTTAATAAAAATTATTATTATTGAACCAAGGACTTTGTATTTGGACTATAGAGTGGAATATAATATTAGAATTTTGTCCATTACCAAATTCCATAAGTCCAAAGTGATATAGTTTCGACGAAGATAATTGGTGTAAAATAAATGTCACAATCGAGTAATCCTAAACAATGTAAAATTGGATTCTACGAAACTATGTAAGCGATAAATTTGGCCAAAATGTCACACCACCTGCTAAGTGACGTGTGAATATAAACATTTGAATAGTTCGATGTTAATCACTGACCAAATTTACACTTGACGAGTCACACAACCGATATGATGAATTCCCTTTAGACCAAACGATTTAATTAGTTTATAATTATTATAGATTAATTAAATTAACCAATATTTAAGAAATTTTAATTACAAAATTTTGAATATGGTTTGAGGAATAAATATTATTGTATATTTATAATAGTTATAAATATATATCCATCGATATGCGATATCGATAAGCAATTAAATTAGATTTAATTAATAATATTTATTTGGGCTTAAAATGGGTTTAAAGCCCATGAAAGGGGTTGGAAATTTTGACTAAAAAGATGTAGGGGTGGCTTAAAAGTGGGCTAGGGGTATTTTAGATGGATGGCTCAGGTTGAGGGTGAATAGGTAAGAGATTTGAACCACGTTTCTCTCAATTCCTTCCACTATAAAAGAACTCATAACCCTAATAAATTTGGCATCTTTTGGCCACCATTTTCATCTTCTTGCTACTTGGTCCCATCTACACAAAGCTCCATTAAATCTCATCTCAAATCAATTTCAAATCAACAACCATTGTATAGTCAACGGTCTACAATTTAAAGATTAGCAAACTGTCGAATTGAGAAGAGTTCTGAAGAGGAATATTCATCATAGCAAGGTGTACTTCAAAGCGTAGATTTGCTATGTTTTCTTATTTCGTATAACTTATAATTCAAGTATAATAATCCATTGCTTGTACATATAAATCATATTTATATTGTCAGTTAGGTGAAATTTTTATATGTATGAATGTTGTCACATATTGAATGGTTATGTGTATGTATGAATAAAAAACAATTTTTTATTTTGATCGGTTGTATACCCAGCCGAAATTATTTATTTTAATATATATATTAATTTATTATATTTATATTAATAAGTCATATTACCCAAATTTAAATAATCTACAATCCATTCTGTCACCATATCAGGTTAATAATTGATCTAATATTTTATATATGCAAATTTATACTAAATGTAATTTTTGATAACAAATTTTGTAATTATTTACTATTTTTAATATTATTTAAATCAAAATAAAGGTTGTATAAATAATATAAAATAATATAAGATTCGAAATTATATTTTAAATTTTATAAAAAATTTCCATTATCATATTAACTTTTGGCCAAAATTCCAAAATTTAAAAATCAAATTCATTATTTTTAAAAAATCATCGTAATAATGACCGAAATTGATTAAATAATAAAACATATAATTTCAACTCAGAAAATTATGGAAAAAATTTCATGATCTTATAATATAATATTAGAATTTCAAAAAATTTAAAATTTGAAAAATATGTAATGAAATTATTTTTATTATTATTTTAAATTTTTGACTAAAAATTTATATATAAATAATTTAATAATATAAAATTTGTGACAAAATATTTTTTATTATGTGTATTGTATCTGGAATGTTATAAGATATATATATATATATATATACGTACATTCAATTTAATTAATTTTATAATCGATATAATTATATAATACAAATATGTATTTAAATACATACATTGATAAATATTTTTAGTTATTACAAATATAATTATAAATATATATATATATATATTAATTTTATTGCTATAAAACATACATGTATAAAAAATAACTTTGCATAATTTATATATATATATAATCATTCATCAAATTATTATCTAATTTAATATATCTATATATATATATCATTTTAATACTCATTTTAAAATAAGAAGTTTGTGTGTATATATATACATGCATACATATATTTGGATAGCATATAATACATATAAGATGAGCTGGCATGTCCGTTGCGATGCAAATCCCAACATTTATATACGGGTATGTTATACCTTGCATGGATTATTGTGTTACACATGCACACACATACACTTATGTATATGACACATATGTGTACCATTATGCTTAATTTAAAATATAAATTAGATAAACTCAATCTATTATTATAATTAAATGAGATAAAGATTTTAACTAAATTAAATTTGGAATTGTTCTAAATAAATTAGACTTCACTAGGCCCAATAAAGGTCCTATAAGGTAATCTTTTTTGAAATTCTCTCATATCTTCCGTTGCGGGCTGGCCAAGTTTCAATAGAAAGTACTTTGGGACAGTAAGGTTTGGTCACAAAAGGAAGGATAAAGACTTCAATTTGACCAAATGAGCTGACCTATAAGAAAATGAGGGAGTGTGCTTGTTATTTACTAAACTTTATAATATATAATAGTAAACATGGAGACACAACCATATACTATTTCTTATATCAACAGGTTAATCATTCTTGTTACATTAACCAAGAAATATTGGGAGGGGAGCTAGAACCGTGAGGGTAGCATGAACTGTACTAGCCAACAAGACGTGGAGCAAATGGATCTAATGGAACATCATAGATGAAGACTATGTTCACATAGATGATGTTGAACATGATGCATAATGCTTAAGAATGTTCTACATGAGAAGGGGTTATGAGCCCTTTGGTCGGTGAGGAACCAATGCATGTAACAAGGATTGAATTTGCTAAACTAAACAACGATTTCATCAGTTTTGGCGGGAAACCTTTTAATGGAATGTAGTTGGATATTGAAGTTCAAAAAGGAATTGAAACTTGTGAGAGGATCTTTGATGACATGAAGATGGATGATGCCTTAAAGAGGACGCTAGCCTCTAAACAATTTCGATGATGGATGTTGGTTTTGTGGAATGCTACTAAGACAACGACAAAGGAAGATGTGATTTCTTAAGAACATTTTGAAGATAAGTTCATAGTGGTTATATAAAAGGTTATTCTATTCAGGAAATTTGCTAAGCTGAAGCAGGGTGATATGATAATCGTTAAAAATGCTAATGAGTTTGATGTTTTTTCTAAGTTTGGTTTGACGTTTATTAACACATCCGGAAAGAAGGATGAAAAGTTTATCTTTAGATTAAGGGTTCCTTTACGATAATGTTTGATAAACTATATAGATGAACGGTTTGAAAATATAATTAATGTAGCTCTGAGGCAAAAGAATGGAAAGAAAGTTAATCAAATGGTATATCAAGCACGATTGGAAAATTAATTATCTAACTTCTAACCACCCAAAAAAATGACGAATGTAAGTCTTTTGATGAGGTACCAATCCACTCTCAAAAAATCTTGAGCGGTTAAATAAACTCTAAGGTACTTGGACAACACCAAGGATTATGGACTATTTTACCTTAAAGGTTTTCCATTTGATTTAGACTAATATAGTAATGCTAATGTGACGACCACTCTACTCCTCTGGTACCCAAATACACATCGATACCATAAGCGTTGCGTTGTAACGGTACCCGGTCAATGTAGAATGATAGTCAAGAGTGAAATAATAGTAATCAAAGTAGAACATGTTGTATATCTCATAACATATAGACAAAATGTTATAATCAACATAGATATAAAACAGGCAAGACAACAGTATAATTAAATAAACCAAAATAACTAAAGTGCATCAGTTTATCATGGTTATACAACCAAATAGTAATAGAGTTTATACATTTGAATAATAAACTCTAAATAGAAAGATGCCACTAATACATAAATAAGTATTGATAGCTTCATGTATTGCATAGTGGAATATAACAATAATAGCTCCAAAAGTAGATGGATGAAAGTGTAAGCCGCCTGCTCGTCCTCTGGATAGCTCCCTGCACTATCTCATACCTACTATCTCAATCTACTCATTTAAGAGTATCTGTAATAATAAGAAGCAATGCAAATAACCTCGTGTCAGAAAACTATCTTATATGAGTGATCTATAACTCAAAATAGACATAAAACCAAATAGTAATGTAGGAAGACAAGGTATGAAGAATCGTACCTGACATGTTCCTATATCTAACAAGTTAGCATATAAACACAATATTTGCTACACGATCATCATATGGGTGTACTACACTAACTACAATATAGGTTTTCAGGGTACCTAACTCTTTAGTATCTACATCACATGACATCCATCACAAAATGCATTAATCAAAGTAAATATAACAATCATGGCAAACATAGCAACCATTCACTAAGTCTCGCATCACCACTAAGATGTCATCGAATATATTATAACTCGTATAACCATCATTTAAGGTTTTACCATCACTAAGGCTTTGCCATCACTAAGTTAAGCTAGATCATCACTAATATCTATAGCACACAGGTGAGTGTCCTCACATACCCCTGCTCTACCAGCGTATATCATAATCTTTAAGTTATCCATCGATCCCTTCAACCCACAACCCGATAGTATAACACTTATTACATTCCACTCAATCAATTCATGTTATTGAACATGCCTCCTCGGACCATCTCTAAGTTCTACGAACACTCTCCATTTGAAACATTCGATCTAAATAACTCGCATCATTAAATTGTCAAAGTTTGGAATCTTTTTGGTAACTTCTTCAAATTCCTAGGACTCTCCCGGATCTAGCCTAAAACATTTCACAAATGCCACATGTCAAACCCAAGGTAACTCTCCATTTCCTCACATCACTTTCATGTTTGTTCCATGCTTCACATTGACTAATATTATGCTAATATTTCATAATCGAACTGTTGGATTGATGTGTGATCGATCATCGATACACATCTAGCCTTTCCAAACACTCATTCATAATTTTGCATCGATTACTTAATTTTTACGATCGATCGGTGGTGATAGATCGTCGTCTTTACTTGGCCATTTTCAACTTCCCTTGAGCTAAGACCGAAGCAAACTCAAGCCTTCCACGAAGTCAGTCCAATTTTCCACCATGTAAGCCTTGTCTAGCCTTTAGACATGTATCGATTGGCCAAAGCTCCTAACTCACAAACCATACACCCAAACCCCTTTTGATCGATCATGTAGCCTCCATACACCGGGCAAACTCCTCAGATCAATCGCTAACCCATCTGATGGTTATTGATCGATTGGTGGTGATTGCTCTATGGTGATTGATCACCCCAGAATTTCTCTACATTTTAACCGAAGTGGACCAAAGCAATCCTATCATTGGCCTTGTGCATTCCCAAGATAGCTCCAACTTCTATCACGAAGGGCAAATTTGCAGTATATTCCCACCTTGATTGGTTGATACTGATCCATGGGGGTCGGTCGATACCGATCGATCATAACTTAGCCGATATTGGCCAAGTTATTTACTTTGTATTTTGCATTAATTCTCATCTGATTCTTCCTCCAATCTAAATGCACTCTCTTCTGAATCGGCAAGACCGCAATCACTCTAGAACCGATCCACCTTAAAAACCGCTATCAATACCATATCATTTAGTCTATATATACAAACAATATAAAACAACAAAAAAGCATTATATCCATACAATATAGGCATCATATCTGTCATATCTTAATCTAACATATCACATATCAATGCATCGATTTACATGTCAAAATCGATTGAAACCACAAAAATTCGTTTACAAATCACTTGTTAAACCAAATCTGTAAAAGATCTCATTTTCAACTTACATATTTTTAAACATATATAAGCGTAAAAGAGGTTGTGGGACGAAAGATCACTCACCTATCGGTGTATAATCAACCACTTTCACCAAAAATGAGGAAGGTCTGATGTTGACAACCTATGTACGAATTTTGATGCATCCAAATCTGAAACTAGATAACTCTTTCTAAGCCCTTTGCTAATCTCTATTTAATTGCTTAATTAAGCTAGTTTATATGAAGATTAAAGATGGTTTTGATAACAGGAGGTTTAATGGAGGTTAGGGAATATTTTAGGAAGTTAGAATAATGATTATGGGTTGTCCTCTTAGCTGTAATTAGCTTTGATCCCGAAGTGGGTTATTGGGCTATTTATAGGCATAGTTTACTTATCCACCAATATATTTAAAAACTATCTAACTTAAAACTATCATATTTCCTAAATTGTAAAGCTAAAAGTCTTTTAAGACCACTCTTCAAAAAGGAAAACCATCAAATCTTTTATTTGGAACTGGTTTCAGGCCCATAAGTTATATATCTTCAAGTTTTCAAGATCTAAACTATCCATGATTAATTTTAAGATTCAAAAATGTTAATATTTATCATTTCCCAAAGTTATCATCTTAATGGACCCAATTTGGTTATGAAAATAATATTTTTACGATCCGTCGATATGTAAAAATATAGGTGGCTACATTCTGCCCTTCGCCCTCGTTTAGGATTTTTCCCTAGAAATTACATCCAAACAAAACATTACTAAAAAAATATAGATACTAAGCATGTCTAACAATCACATAAGCATAGCAATAATCAATCAAGTACACAAACAAGCAATAAAACTATGCAAATACCTTAGCATGCACGGTACTAAACTAAGCAAAATAAAATGCTAAATATGAAAGATGATGATAAAATGAAATATTACAATGTAAAGAGCTCCAAAAAAGCGGTCCACATGCATTTCTCGGTCTCGCATGTGTTATCCTCCTTGCCTCTACTCTACTGAACTTTTACCAACTTCGTTGTCATCCTCCTAAGTTTTTCATACCTTACTCGACTATACAAATAGGCTTTTGAGGTTTAGATGCTTAAGGTTCAACTTCAATATCATCTTGTTGATTTGGTGCAACTATCATGCCTGAGTCATGGAAAACTTCCTAAGACGCTAAAATTGAAATACATTGTGCACACCCGCCATCTTCTAAAATAAGTTTACTCCATATGGAAGGTTCTCGGTCCTCTCAAGTATCGAAAAAGGTCCTACAAATCTCGGTGCAACCTTCCCCATATTTCCAAATCAAACTATATTCATTAACGGAGAAATTTTGACAAAAACATTATTACCAACAGAGAACCCAAGATCCTCTTATCAGCATAGCTCTTCTATATGTCTTGTACCGCCTTCATTCATTGCTATCGATCTCAATCTTCTCTGAAGTCTACCTAATCATATCTGGCCCAAGTACCAGTTTCTCATCGTTTCCCACCAACATTAAGGGGGATTGCATGATTAGCTATATAATGCCTTGAACGATGCATATCAATGCTCGACTAATAAATATTGTTGTATGCGAACTCAACCAAATGCAAATGACTGTACCACGAGCCTCCGAAGTCAAGTATATAAGCTTATAAGAGATCCTCCAATATATGATTCACTCACACGGTTTATCAATCAGTCCATGGGTGATATGCTATACTTAAAGATAGCTCTGTCCTCAATGCCTTTTGTGAGCTCTTCCAAAATATGCTCGTGAATGATGGGTTTTGATCATTTACCGTACTCTTCAGCACACCATGGTATTGTACAATCCGTTTCACATACAACTCAACCATTTTCAGACTTCAAAGGTATAAATCGAACACTCTTCTTCAATCTATCGACCAACACCTAAATGTTTTTGTTCCATCTTCTAGTATACAACAATCCATCGATGAAATCCATCGATATCTACTCCCACTTCTATTGGGCAACTTCAACAAAACACTTGGCTTCTTTTGTCGGCTTTCACTAACTAACAAGTCATACACCTAGATATTAATATCATGACGTCCTTCTTTATACCTTCCCAATAAAATGTCCGGTTCATATCTCTATACATTTTATTACCTCCATCAACATTGGGTACATAAAAGCTTCCATCTTTACAATGTTAATCATCACGGTCTAGTCTATATTATTGGAACTGGGCCAGCCCGTAACGGAAGATATGGGTGAATCTCAAAATATTTTCACCCATATTTAATTTAAGTTATATTCAATTAAATATAATAGTACATATATGTGTCATATACATATATGTGTGTGTGTGCATGTGTAACTTAATAATCTGTGCAAGGTATAGCATGCCCGTGTATAAATGTTGGAATTTACATCGCAATGGACATTTTAGCTCATCCTATATATATTGAATGTTATCTAAATATATGTATGTATGTAAACTTTTATTTATATAAATATTACAAACTATGTAAAATTATATGTATATGTATATGTATGTATCTTATATGTAAAAATATTAATGATTTATTTATACATATATACAATATTGCATTAAATATTATATATATGTTTGTATGTATGTATGTATGTACTAGTTGGTGAGCCCGTGCACTGCACGTATGCAAAATCTTCGAGTGTATATTTTCCTTAGAAACAAACTAAGATTTTGGATAGTTACTGAAATAATTTAAGAAGAATGAGAGTATTTTTTTTATAAAAGTAAGTTGGTAAAAGGAGCAAAGATGTTATCTAGAAAAGGCATCTATTTTACATTATTTTAAATAGACCGAGTCTATCTTTTTATTAATATCTAAATTAAACATTTGAACATCACAACATCAAATAATCATAATATTTGATACTATTTTTTACAATAAAAGGTGCAAAGTTTGTATACATTTATTGAATCTGCCCATATTCCAATCAGTAACATGAATGTGTTACATACAAAGAGCAACACCAATTCTAAAACCCATTAATCAAATAACAAAATGTGTAAATCACCACCGAACTAGTAGAAAAGTCCAAAATAAAATTGAATAAATGAAACAATATATTAGATATTTGGATGAGTGATAGCAATATCTTAAGGGCAACAATAGTCATTTCTCTTCATCAACCTAAATAAAAGGTTCACCTATTCATTTGCCTACATAGAACATTTTAATGCCCTAAATCTGGAAAATCATTTACAGTAATATTATTCAATTATTAGGTTGCGTATTGTTTTTTAATAACTGTTGATTGCCACTTTTGTCTCACAATTTGGAAATTAATTTTCCTCTATCACATATTAACTAATACATGTAGAGTACCATTTTTGTATTTCAATTTAAAAATACTATAGATTAAGATGAATATACAAGATATGCTAATTTTCATTATAGGATATAACACAAAAATGATATGTAGTTTTCTCAATATAGATATCTATCACAAAAACCTTTATTCTCTTTCACGCTCTTTTTATACTCAATTGGAACACTTAAGTTACAACAAAAAGACAGTGAGCACATAAATACAAATTTTAATGCAATTCTTTTTTTTCAAACCGGTTGCTATGCGGAATTTGTCCTTCAATTGCAAAAATTATACTATGTTATAAGGCAATGAATGTATTCTTAACTTTGAAGCTATTATGAAATAAATTTTAAGACTGATGTTAAATGAAATTACCTACTTAGAACAAAAAACATTTTTGAGAATTTGAACAACTACGTCAAATATTAGAAAAGAATTATGAAATTTTAATTTTCACAAAGACTTAACAATAAGAGAAGACAAAGAAGCTAAGAACAGATGATAAATTTGTAAAATTCATTTAGTGAATCCTTCTTTTCCTAAAAAAAGAGACAAAGAAACTTAATGTTCTTATCTAATTTGATCCACAATTTCATAAATGCTAAATAAATTCATATCTTTTTCTACGATCCAGAGAACCAAGCTTCATTTGTAAACTCGGAGGAAGTATGCACTAATCCCATATAACATACTTCATGTAGTTCATTGGGATATACAATTAGTGAGGATTGAACGCTCAACCTTTAAGGTGAGCGCCGCATGTACTAACTTAAATGTGCCATACTAAAGCTTTACCAAAGCAATCACCATTGACTATTCACTATTACAACAGTTATTGTTTGATATTTTAGTGTTATCATAATTTTGGACAATCCTACAAAACACTATGCTTCAATTTCAATAATTCTCGAGAAATGAAATAGTTCTTTTTATGTTTTAATGAGTCAAACACAACAAATTATAATTTGGTTTTTACATTTAATAACATATCCATAATAAGATACCCTGTAATTGAACATATACATAGATTACAATTGGAATGCTTACAGTAAATAACCATCTTCCTTAATTAGGTATGTACAAAACCCATAACCACCTTACATGATGATGTCATAAGCCTTATAATTAATTTATAGATCAAACTATAATCGTAGAAGCAGGGCCGGTCCTGAGCACTTGGAGGCCCAAGGCAAGGCCAAGGCAATTTGCCTCAAATGCAGTAAAAACATAGAAGAAAATTAGGCTGAAGTAGGACTCGAACCTTGGCTACTCCAATGGATTAACAAACACAATACCACTAGACCAACTAATCTTTTTAATATTAGAGAATAACATACTGTATATATGACTATTTTTAAAATTTTGGGGCCCTAGAAAATTGGAGGCCCTAGGCCACCGCCTTGGTGGCCTTGGGTCAGGGTCGGGCCTGCGTAGAAGCTATGCACATAAAAATTAATATTATCTGATAGTTGTTTAGCATGTAAATTAATACCATTTCAATTTGATCCTACTACACTTATTTATTTATGCAAAAAAAGAAATTAGTCAATGTAAGCCATTATTCCTCCTGCTAATATTGCATTTTATTCCGAGCAGATGTAACTAAAATAAGTTAAACCAAACATGAAATGCAATCCAACCAAATGTATCAGAAGCAATGTCTAATAGTACAATACACATAAATATGTTTCTCATAGTTATAGAACTATTGCCGAGCATTATGTCCAATTTGAATTTTAACAGTGAACCCGAAGAGAAGTTTTGTTCAAGCTTTACATAAAATAGCCTCTCATAGCCTTAAAGAAATGTGCATCCCAATTTATTTGTATGGGAAAAATAAAATAGCTCCTAGAATATCAAATTTCAATCAAACAACCAATGATTTGAAGAGTGAGTAAATACTGGTAAAGGTCTTTTTCCTAAATTACTAGAACCATTTTTATAAACTGAAATTAACAAATTTATGAATGATTTTTCTAGAAACTGGAAGTTAAAAGATATAAATAATGTTTTGTTTCCTGTCGTATTAAGATATTTTTATTACTTAACTCTGCAATGGTGATAACTGAATTTTCTTAGCATTTTCCACTTCCAACATCACATACTGAGTAGTCTATGAATTATTTAAAATTAGTGTGAACATGAAATATTAATACAAACAACTTTTTATTATTAAAAAACAAAAGTTCATTGAACAAATAAGGCATTTCCCTTATTTACACCATAAATTAAATTATGGATTCCCTCTACCTCAGTTAGCATAACAACCGCCATAATAATTTTGATACAGAAAATTGATGGTAGATAGCATTTATTATCATAATTAATTTCTATCATTGTTAATACCACCAATAAAACTGAGTTATTTTTAACAATTTTATTTATAAATGGTACTTTTCTCATAAATATATACCATATAAAAATAGATTTTGGTACAGCTACGTAAATGCATATTACATTTGAGACCATACAAAAAATAGCGTATAAAAATATAAAATAGCAGCCTACTTATAAGTATTGGAATTAATGCATTTTTGTGATTAGATATATTGCAATATTAATTCATATGGAATGATTATAAAATACACCCATATATGATAATTGTGATGACCCAGAATTTTTAGATATTTGAAATTTGAATATTTAATTGATTTTAAATATTCGGGTGTTGGTTGTTTAACTTGAATTTCAAATATCACTATTTATTTGACAATTAAATTATTGAATTTAATAATTGGAAGTTGGTTAAAATATTGAATCTTCAGTTTTAAGCTTGTTAAAAATAATTTGAAGGCTTATAAAATTCATATTAATAATACTGAAGGTGATAGAACTTTTAAAATTGAGTTTAAAGGTGTTTTGTTCAGTTTTGAAAATATATTGTTTAAATTGAATTTAAAATATAGCCTTCGGGCCCAGTCTCGGAATTCGACGAAACTAGTTCCATTGGATCCGTAATATTGTATTATTATCGGATTTCAAATTTCAGAGCGTTTGGAATTGTCGTGTGATCGTACGATAAATAAACGCGCTGAAATTTATATCGAAAGTTTAATATAATAACTGAGTCCAAAAGCTATCTTCTCCATACGATCGAGTTAGGACTCTAAACCTTTTCCATTACGTTCGGAATAGGGGTATAACATTATAAACACCTAGCGGCATGCCTCGTAGGAGTTTGAAATTTTAAGTCACCTTTGAATTTGAATTTAATTGTATATATTTATACTTGTCAATTGCAGTTGAAATTATATCTACATCAGTTGCAATTTTGTCCCTCTTCAATCACCGTAGGCTTCCTTTGTACGCTTCCTTCCTTTCAATCACTTCCTGCCTTCTTTTACATCAACACAGCCGAGAATTTTATTTTCAAACGAGAATTTTTTTTATACAAAATCAAAATAATGGCCGCTTCCTTTTCTATACAAATCGAAACCATATCTATGTTCCTTTTTCTTCCCTTCCTCTTGCTTTTTCTCCCTGACATTCAAATCCATCAATCGAATTCGTATTCGAAGGTGGAGTCGCCAGTCTCCTCTTCTTCATTTAATCAAGTTGCCTTTCATCGCAATTTGCAGCGGGTTGCTGTTCGATTCAACTGGGTTGAAGCCCTCGCGCGTGCATGTTCGTCAGTGGTAGTCGGCGAGTTTGTAGTGGAGGTCGCATGTCTGTCGTCGTTGATTTCGATAGAGAAATGGTGGGAGAAAGGGGAGCCGCTCACCTAGGGTTTGAGTGAGGCTTTGGGAAGCTCGAATCGCCGAGGCTGAGGCACGGTGGGTAGCATGCTTCGGTGATTGGCTTGCTCGGAGCGGTGATGTCTAGGGCATAGAGGGGTTCGATAGTGATAGGGGAGTAGTCGTGGTCTGATCAGAGAGGTATTCGTTTTTAGTTAAATTTAATTTAAAATTTATATGTGTAGATATATATATATACACAGAAGAAGAAAAAAATGCAGATAGAGGAATATTTTACAGTAAGATATTAGATTTTTATTTTAGTTTGAACTCTATATATATGTATATGTATATGTATATATAGGTCAAAAAAATATAACACGGTATTGGTTTAAGTTATAAAATTTATGTTTAATTTAAAAGTAATACATATGTATATAAACAAAAAAAAATATTTATGGATAAGGTCATGGAAAGGAAAAGTAGGAATTTTAAAGGTTGAAAGAATTTATATAAATTAGATTTTTATGAAATCCATATAGCTTATTTTTATAAGTATATACATACGTAGTTTCAATAAAATAAAATAAATATACATATACACATTTTAATTTACTGGGTTATTTTAAAAATAACATATTATGGAGATTAATTTGTTTAATTATTTTAGTCACAAAAAAATATATTTTATTTAAAAGGAATTAGTTTAAAACCAAATTATTAGTTAGTTAAATTTATTAAATGAAATTAATTGCTCAATTAGTTCAAATATTAACAAACCATATAATGTTAACAAACCATATAATGTTATACAAGGTTTAAGATCATGGAAACAAGCTGGAATGAAAATGGGTGGGAATGGATTGCAAATTAGGAATCAAAGGTGAGTTAATCTCACTCATGTGGGTTTAATTTAAATTTAATGGTTAAATTTAAATATTTGGTTGAATGATTGAATTGATTGGGTGTGATATATATTATATAGTAGTATATATTGGAGTGATTGATTTCCCGCATTATATAGCGGATGAGACCCTATGCGCCGCATAATAAAGGATGATATTATATAAACCCATATACCGCGATATTCCACCTTGAAGTGGAATTGGTATTTTAAATTGTGCTAACATATGTGGATGCAGGGAAACAGGTTGGAGGGATCCAACTGGATTCCTCAAAATTATTTAGATTGTTTAATATTCTGTGTTATGAATATTTGATTTTCTGTAATGGATTATATGGACAATTGAGATTGAATGCTATGGATTGCTTGAATATATTTCGATACTCTGAGTTATCAAAATATATAGAATTGGATTTTGAAAAGAAAATAAAAGAGTAAATTTTCAAGTAAAATATTTATAGAAAATTTGAATAAATTTAAGAATGAATTGGAAAAGAATATAAGTGATTTTAAAATCCTAATAAATAAATTCCGAGTATGGGAAAAGAGGATTTTGAGCAAACAGAGAAATAATGGAAATTTAAACTTAAGTGATATTATTTAAAGTAATAAAGAATTTACTTTAAAAATTCAAGGTTTAAATTTATTTAAAAAGGATAAAGAAGGAATTTGGGAAAAAAAATATGAAATTGGTATTTTCAGATAAAAAGGTTTTAAAATCGGAAGTTAATGGGTTTTGAAATAAATTGAGTAAGTAAAGGGATTTATTTCAAAATGGAGAAATTTGGAAATCAATTTGAAATTGATTTAAGTGTATAAAAGTGGGATTTTAAAAGAGAAGTGAGACTTTGGAATTTATAAACTGGGTTTATAAAAGTGAAGTAATATATCAGTGGATATTTGGAAGAATAAATTCAAGGTGGGAATTTATAAAAAGAATGGGTAAATTTGATTAAAAATAAATAGTGATTTTTTTTAAAGATGTGAAAGAGAAGTATATTTCCCTGGATAACCAAGTACGTTTTCAAAGCAAATTCTTAAGTATAAGTTAAAGTTTCAAAGTTGTTTTAAAAGTATGTTTTGGAAAATCTATTATTTTAAAATGTTTAAATGTTAAAGTAAGTATTTTTCAAATTTATAGTAGTAGTAATTATTTAAAGGTGACTTGGTATTTTGTTTGAAAAAGATAAAAATTTAGTTTTATATTTTCTAAAGTAGCTTTATTTTAAATATTCTTAAAGTATATATTTTGGATAAGTATTAAAGTAGTTTTTAACTTAAATGTCTTAAAGGATATTTTATAATAAAGAGTTTTAAATTATTTTAAAAATCTAAAGTTTTTGTACTTGGTGATTTCAGTGGAAATAGAAATATTTAGGAAATTTATTCCATGAGAGAAGGACGGTTTGAAACTGTTTTCAAAGGGTTGAAAAGTGGAAATATATCTTGCGAAGATATTTTGAGATAAATAAATAATTTGGAAAATCATTTATGTGTCTGATGGTTGTTGTGAATGTTATTTGATAGTTAAATAATCGACTATCAATATTGGCCAATGCGCTGATCGTTTCGAAGAAACCGGGATCGGGATTTATTTTCCGAAAACCACTTCGATCCGGTTTGTACGTTTTCGTAGGGAAAACGAGTTTGGAGTCGAAGATGGAGCAGTGAAGTGCAAGGGCTAGTCGCTACTAATCCTGAGGATAATTCCAAAATGGATGTAGTAGGAGTAGTGCCTTCGGTTCCGTTCGAACCCGAGACGGACTTGTATGGATGAACGCTTTCAGAACATCGTCAGGAGGCCGGTGAGCATTCTAAGTGAAATGTTCTACAAAGGTAACGCTTAGCCTCGAGCCTCATCAACCGGGAATGACTGAAAATCAAGGGTTATGCAGCTAGGCTATGTGGGTAGCACCCATTAGGGTGAGGTCATCCCTGTCTAGATGTCCCTTTTATTTCGGCTTAGTGGTGCGGTTGCTGATCCCAACCGTGGGGTGATCTTACTCGGAATTATCCAGTAAGGGGTAGTTTCGGTCTTGTGTTGCAGGGGATCGGGCGTGGTCCTCGGTACGCTGATCTAGACCAGGTACTGTGACAGGTGGTACCCCAATGCCTAGTCATTAGTTGGAAATCCATTCTCCCTACGTGCCTTTACGGTTTTGTTTGTATACCTATTAGCTAGAATTTAATAAATTAACAATTTCGGCTATTTGAATAAGTATTTGTATATAGACACTATTATAATATCAGACGGATTTGATAAGAAAGTGTTTTGGCTATCATAAGGTAAAAACTCGACATGTTTATTTGTGGCGTGGTCATACAAGATGCTTTTGATTTCAAAGGGTTTGGAAAACTTTAATAATCCAATTGAGTGTGTTTTCTCACGCTGGTTTTCAGACTGACTCGGGTGTTATTTTATTATAATGCTCGGGTCAGACCGAGTATTATAGATTACAGGAAAGGATACTGAGGAGCTCAGGAGACGAGCTGGATGGCGAGACGTATCACACGTATATGATGTATATTCTGCTGTATTGTGTATGTTGTGTATTCTGTATGTGGGACAAGTTATTATAACTGTCCTAAATTGTGATGTTGATTATATTGTACTCTGATGTTGTATTCTGGTGATGTATGTATAAACAGATATAGTTTCTTTTCTGTAAAGATCAGTTATTATCTATTATATTTTATTCCGCTGCGATGGTTAGAATCTGTTGTTATTTTGTTTTCTCTTCTTCTATCTCCTTCTTCTTTAACCCTGATGGTTCGATTTTTCGGGTATGAAAAATCGTGGTTGTCACAATAATCTTATCTTACATTGTAGAAGGAAAATATAAGATAAAATGGTATTCATTTTAGCATAGAAGATAAAAGAGAGTTATATAATGAACATGATAAATAATTCATATATTACATTTTTTAAGAGTAAACAATGCATAACTAAAATTTAAGCACATTGCATTTTACACATATTCTTTAAGACTTAGATTACTTATGTGATATATATTCAAAGCTAATCCTAAAAGTAGGTTTCAAACCTGTATGTGGCACTGGCTATAGTGATGAATCAACCTCTTTGACTTCTGATGCTTCCAATTGAGATGGTTTTGTTTCAAATATTTTGGATACTCAATTTATAGAAGGAAAGCTACAAATGAATTACACCTAAAATGAGGAAAAAAAGTAATATACATGGAATTAGTACACAACATATTAAGTATATAATAATTAGACTAGTGTTGCTGGAAAATTATTGTAAATAAGAACATAAAATGATTAATTAAAATTAGAGAAAAAATAACCAAAAGTGGCAAATTCAAGTTAATCAAATTTGCAAAAAAGAAAACAACTTCCATTGCAAAATTCTAAGTTTTTATAAAGATACATAGCAAAAGGCTGCATAATACATTAGCCAAAATTATATTTTGAAGAGATTTATAATGACAGTCAAATTACCACTAAATAACAACCAAAAGGGTAGCCTAATCTTAGAGCTCACACAATACTAGTTTTGGATTAAAAAATTAATCAACCATTAATAAAATAGTTGGATATGAAAGTTTTATACATAATGCATAATAGGTAATAACTAAGCACCTATCTCCCAAGTTGTAAAAATGATTCTAACTTGCAGCAAAAAACCTTTATAATCCTCTTAGTTTTAACCTCTAAAATTAAAGAAAGCGAGAACCTTCACACCTAATATTACATAAATCAAACAAAGGCATTATTAGTCAAATTCTTTATCAAGAATTATAAGATGAGAAAATAAATATAATCTATTAGCTCTCAAAGTTCTTGAAACTTAGTGAAACCACTATTGGTAAAATAGCACATTATCATGAATCAAATGTTATCTGCATGACTCATAACCTAAAATTATAGAATCCAATCAACTGTAAAATTAAAAATTGAATTATTAGAACAAAATGATGAAATGGAAAAATAGCTTAACAGTGATTAAAACACCATGTGTTGATTTTAACGTTAGTAAAGACGGAAGTAGTAGTAAAAGAAATTTATGGATTCGCTGTGTTGACATAGCACGATGAAAATAAATTAAAATGGACGATGAGAAGGTTAATTACAAATAACAAATGGTAGTTTACAGACGACCATGTAGAGATTGGGGAGGAGGTAAATGATAATATAGATCGTGATGGCTCGCTCCATGAAAATTTTCCTTAAATTTGCCAATTCTATACATGTTGATTAGGATTCTACAAATAATATGACATCAATGGGAAGAGGACGGCGAGTGGAGATAAAGGATGGAAACCATGAAAATTCACGGATGGAGAATTACTTTTACATAAAACAAAAGAAGGATGAAAAATTATTGTTGTAACTGCCTATGGTTTTCAAAAGAACGTGAGTTTGTGGATCACTTGTAGAGTATGGATGTAGAAATTAATTTAAACGCATAGGATTAAATATTTTGACAGAAGTGTTAACACAGTTAAGGGATGTTAGCTTTGTGCTTACATGGTCAGATTATAACCATCTATTGTCTTTATTAAGTTTAATTCTAGGTCGTTGTTTGTCCTTTCTGTTGTCTCCTACCAATTTTATTATATAGATATACATAATATATAAAGGAACTTTTTAACACCATTTTACACATATACATATATATGTATGAATTTTAGTAACAAAATAATTATTATTATATATATATAGGTATATTTATAATATTTTCATATGTATATGTGTGTATATATATATGTGTATATTAATTACGTATTTAATATATATATATATATAAACCTTTCCAGGTCGAATGCAAAACATAAAAAAATTATTTATATTTTATTACATAAATAAATATATATATATATATATACATATTAATTAATTATTCGAAATAAAATAATAAAAAAAATATTTTCACGTTATATTATTCAAATTTTAAATTTTTAGAAAATAAATCATGATATTTCAAAGTTACGAATTTTTTTCCAGAATTTTCTAATTTAAAATAATACCTTTAATTAATTAATTGATTTCGACCGTTTATTACATTATTTTTTTAAATTCTAATTTTTTGGTCGACGGTTTATATGGCGAAAAAATAATTTAAATTTTAAGTTTTGAAACATATTTTATTTTATATGATTTATTTAATTAGTATATCGATTTAAATAATATTGAATAATAGTAAATAAATATTAAAAATTAATTCGCAGCCACCGAGAAACATAATCTATGTAGATATGGATTTATTAAATACAAGTTCAACTATTAATATGATATAATTAAATACAAGTCATATAGTTAAAATTTGGTAGTATATTAATAGATATATATATTAATTAAGAAAATGATAATAATTAAATAAAATTTATTTGACTGGGAACTTCAAATATATGTATATATATAATGTGTTTTTTGTAAACAAATTAAAACATACATATAACTAATCTAATATGACAACATTGATGAAACATATAATAATCTCACCTAACTAGCGATATAATATTGATATATGTATATGAATAATATAATTTAATCTAGAAATTATAAATCATATAGTATAGTAAATACATACCTAATACTAATGCCTTAGAGAAAACCTTGTAATGATGAATTCTCCCTCCTTTGAAACCTTCTTGATTCAGCAGATTGTTAATCCTTGAACCGTAGATCTTTAGCTATCCAATAGTTGTCGCCTTTTAAATTAATTTGAGATGAATTTGTTGGAGCTCCTTGCTGATGAGGACGGCCGGCAATGATTGGGAAATGACAGCCAAAAAGTCATTTTTACATTAGGGTTAGCGGTCCTGTTATAGTGGAACAAATAGAAAGAAATATAGATCACATCTCATACCATTTCTCATCAAATCTCAACCATCCATCTTCAAACCCCTCTAGCCTTTTAGTCACCTCCTATAAGCTCTATTGCTACTGAAATAACATCTTAAGATCATGGGCGAACAACCCATTTAATCCTAAATAAATATTATTAATTAAATCTAATTTAATTACTTGCCGATATCACATATCGATCGATATATTTATAACTATTATAAATATATACAATAATATTTTTTCCTCAAATCATATTCAAAATTTTATAATTAATACTTCATAAATATTAATTAATTTAATTAATTTTAGATAATTATAAACTAACTAAATCGTTTGGTCTAAAGAGAATTCATCACTCCGGTTGTGTGACTCGTTAAGTGTAAATTCGGTCAACGATTAACATCAAACTATTCAAATATTTCACACGTCACTTAGCAGGTGGTGTGACATTATGGCCAAATTTATCGCTTACCTGGTTTCAGTAAAATCCGGTTTTATATTATTATGTGCTACCCAGTTGTGATATGTATTTACACCTATTCTCTTCGTCAAAACTATATCACTTTGGACTTATAGAATTTGATAATGGTCAAAATTCCAATATCGCCCATATACAACTCTATAGTCCAAACACAAGTCATTGGTTCAATAATAACAATTATTATTAACCGGACTGCACTGGCTAGCGACTTTGACTTGACTTGAGTTGACCGTGATACTAACCCCGAATAACTGAGGCAATGAATCCTCTCTTGAATAGTGCTTCACTTCTAATACTTCCACTTGATCCAACAATGGTCACTTGATGGATGTTGTGCCATGATTTGACTATAATCTAAGCGGAGCTTTCATATTGAAGATCCATGGTATTCTCAAGTCGAGAGAATTGTGTAAATCAGTCACATCAATATTTTCTGTTTGAACTTAGTTATATTAACCAACAGAAAACTACCGAGTGAGTCATTCCATAGTTATCCAATAACTATTAGTATGTAACCCCTAAGTGCCCCCAACAGTCATGAATAATACACTGCCCAACATTTGAAGAGTATTACGTATTCTAGATTCAACGGATACATCGATATCTAGTCTCGATGCATCTTGACTAGCAACATTTAAAATGGCATATTTGCCTTCATTATGAAAATTACTCATGGTTATAACATTTTGCAACTGCCATCACAAAACATACCATTTATGGATTTTCTATTAAACATAGTTTTAATTAAATTAATTAATTAATATAACACATTATATCAAGTATATAATAGAAATAAAGCATCATTATTTTGAACCGGATTGGTCAACGAGTTAGATATATGTAACGAATTACATAATTGCCCCAATGGCATACCCCTAACTCTATCATATATTACTTCATATTCTCAAACTCCACTCCCATCTCTATCTTAGCAACGATCTTTGCTGGTCTAGCATCACACCTCTGACTAGTACCAATTCGCTTTATCAAAGTAGGTTAAGTAGTCAAGCTTGCCAATAAATCTGGCTCTAACTCACATTTAGGTCGAAAATCATACCCACTTGTATACTCTAACCACATCCACTCTAGGAACATAGCTCCCAAGCTGGCATCTCTCCTGCCCAATGCATCTAGGACTGCATTTTCCTTGCCAGACCTATAGGAAATGTCAAAGTCATAAAAGGTTAAGTACTCTATCCATTGATATTATCCAGGGTTAAGGTCCTTTTGTGAGAAAAAGTATTTATGATCGGTGAACAACTCGAACATTTCTTCTAGCAAGCAATGCCTCCATATCTTCAATGCGAATTGCTACCAACTTCAAATCATGGGTTAGTATTTCATCTCATGCGGTTTCAGCTGCCGACTAGCATAAGCAACAATCTTACCCATCTGCATCAATACCACAATCAATCTTGTACCACAAGCATTTGTGTATACTGTCAACTTCTCATTCCCACTTGAAATGACTAAAACTGGTGCACTTGTCAACTTTTCCTTCAGACCAACTGCTCAGACTTTACATTCCGATTGAAGGTCTGATTCTTCTCTGTTAAGTTAGTCAATGGTGCTGCCTTGTAACATCCCCCATTTTGAGGCCCAAAACTAAGTACTACGGATGCTGCAGTCATCCATAGTTATTAATTTCCGGTGACAAAATGCGACTATGTTAATCATTTTGATAATACTAGAAACACATGGAAATTCAACACAATTTTTAAAATAAATTTTCTCTTCTCATTTAACAGTAAGATTTCAATTTCATTACGTAACCCCAATTCTCAGACCACGTTCACAGAAAATATAACTATTACAACATATTCTAGGAGCGACATATAAAGATGCCTCTTTGGACGATTAGAGTCAAATATCTGGCATTTAATAAAACTTGCCATTACAACACAAAAGCAAAATAAAAACACAATGGAAATAGATATATAGCTCCTACTAGCTAGATTGACTCCTGCACATCTCCGGAAGTTTATTTGTCTAAAGGGAAACTGAAAATCCCATACTCTCAACCTACTCAAATAAGTACCGGAGAGTTTAAGGGGAAAATAAAAACTTCGAGGTAGACAAAAAGTCTACTGTGAATAATAACCTACAATCTCAAACCAATAGATATCCAGTGAGACCATGCAGTTGTTCGGGACGGGTTTCCCCTCACTAGTATCCAATTAAGCATCTTAACTATATATTGTGCTCCTGCATCCACAATGGTTTTATCAAAATAATATGATAGTATATAAACATGCCATATGTATCGGATTACCCATCCCCCATTTATTAGACTACCCATCTAAGTTCTTACTGACTACCCGTTTTATATTTATATGGACTACTCATCCCGCATTTTATTTTACTTAAACTAATGTGAACTATCCATCTCACATTTTATCATTTAAACTGATGTGGACTATCCATCTCAAATCTCATAGTTTTCCTAGGATGACCATGAACCCTTAAATTAACCAATTAAAGACCATCCATCTCTAGCATGATGCAAACTATCCATCATACATCCCATAGTTTTCCTAGGATGAATATGAACCCATCACTTGGCCCATTTAATTCATGTTGTCCATATATTTCTATTCATCTCATGTTACCCACACGTTTAACTTTATTCCATGCAACCCACATGTTCAACGTTAATCAATGCTATCCACATGTATAACTTATTTCTATTGGTGTCCCCAATTAAGTTATTTCCCTTTAGTTATTTAAATTTCATGGTGACATAAATTGGTAACCCCCAAAAGATTTCATGTCAAACTCATTAAGATATACCTTAGTGTCCATAAGGTTCGAAGTTAAAATCATGCAATAAATGGCTCTCTGCCGTTTATAAGCTCGATATGCATTAACGTCGACATCTATACCATGTCAATGTAAAAGCATAAGGCTCGCCACCTATTTTCAGACTCGACGGCTAACACATGCGGCATTATGAGCCTCGATGACAATGAAGTTATCGGTCATCATGATACATAGGCTATCCGCCTATAAGAAACACAAAGAATGGTCAAAACCGGTATAAAGTAGGCTAGATAACAGGTTAAAAGTGGAATAAACTCGATGACAAGTCAAAAGCGGTCTGTCTAGGCTCGATGACAAATTTAAAAGCGGTAAGGGCTGGGCTCGACAACCCTTGGGTCGGCGAGGCAAAAACATAGAATGGTATATGCGACAGCATGCTTTCTAGTATAAAATGCGGCAACAAGCCACTTGGTATAAAACTCAGCATGTATAAACATTGATATTCTCATGTCGAAGACCATCTCTTTATCTTTGTTGTTGTGACCTCGATGAGATCCAAAACCTATCCACTTCATGCCAAACTCATTGACATCATGTGGCATTATTTGCTTCTGCATCGATAACACTATGATGCGATGAGTGATGGCTAGACATTGCCAATGTAAACATGGTAAAACTGTAATTAACTTAAAAACTGCCAAATTACTATAAAAAGGTATTACTTTTCACCAAACCTCTATAATTTTTCAAAAGCTTATTGGCTAGCAAAACTTTATCAATTTTCTTTACTGAAAAACTGTCGCATCCTATTTCCAAGATCCAAAACATTGTTCCAAATAACTAACCATAATTAAGTGTACTTTAATATGCTTATTCTAGCATAAATAATTCTTCATAATTCAAAATTACATGGGAAAAATCCAAAATTTTTACAGAAAATAGATAATACCATTCTCTACATCATATAAAATTTCAGAGCCCAAAACCTCATTTAATTATTTAAAATGATTAAAACCTATAATTATGACATTTCCTCCATAGGAAATTCATGAAATAATCTCTATAATTCGAAAAATTATGAAATTAAAAACCCATCTCCAATATAATATTATCAAAATTTCAAATCATTTAGAGGATAGAAACTTCGGAATTAACCCTAAAACCAAAATAAACCATTTCTAATAAATTTCAAAAATTCTGATTAACCATTATTCTACCCAAACAAATGATTATTAGATCATAACCTAAACAATCAAACACATAAGATTCGGGTTCATTACAGAATCAAAACAAAGATTATAGGTGATAAGTGTTATTATTCACCTTAGATTATTGGTTGCAGTTGAGATTTGCTGTAGCTCTTAATCCTAAGCTTGCTTTCCCTTGAATCCTAGATTTCGATCTCCCAATTGCTTCCTAATGGCTGGCCTTGATTGGGCTTTCCTTTTGGTTATTTTGTTGTGAATATGAGAATGATGTAGGAGCTGGGGGTTTAATGAATGAAGGGTTTATCTATGCATATTTCCCCCTCCCATGTATTCTTTTATATGTATTAATTTTAAAACAATCTTACTTAATTCATTAAGTTTGGCATGACCACACTAGTTAACTAAATCTCATTCTCCCTAATTACTATTTAATCTATCCAATTAGATGTCCTGAATAATGTTAACTAAAAATTAGGGATGTTACAAGCTCCTCCTTGGAAGAATTTCATCCTCGAAATTCAGTAAGGACAACAAAATAAGCATAACAAACATGCAACCAAAGCTACTATATCCTACCGGCTATAAAATCTATATACAACAAATATAGAACATAACCTCACAACAGCTCAGGATAAGTATCCCTAATCATGTCCTCCATCTCCCAAGTATAGTCCTTCTCGTTGTCGCTCCACTGAACTTTCACCAACTTAACTGTCTTGTTCCCTAACTTCTTCTCATCTCTTGCTACAACTCGAACTGGTTGCCTAACAAAAGTCAGATCTGGTTCTACTACTAAATCTTCCAATGAAGTCGGAGTGGTAGTAGTCTCTGGATAATGCACATACTTTCGAAGATAAGAAACATGAAAAACGTTAGGACACCTACCAAAATGCTCGGTAACTCTACTCGATATGCGGGTTTTCGATCCTCTCGATAATTGGGAACGGTCCAACATATCTCAGTGCCAGTTTCCCTTACTTTACAAAACATATCACACCCTTCATTGGTGATACTTTAATGAAAACCTTATCTCCAACTGAGAACTCTAGATCCTTACACTTTCTATCTGTGTAACTTTTCTGTCTAGACTGAGCTTCTCTCTTCCTACCTTCAATTAACTTAATTTTATCTATTGCTTCTCTCATCGCATCTGGACCTAAGACTAACATGTCTTCGGTTTCTAACCAAGATGCTGGTGATTTGCATGGCCTTCCATACAAAGCTTCGAAAGGCATCATTCCTATACTAGTCTGATAGTTATTATTATAGGAAAACTCAACCAAGTGTTGGTGGACTTCCCATAATCCACCAAAATCTAGTACGCAAGCTCTCAACAAATCCTCGAGTACCTTATTGACTTTCTCTATCTGGCCATCCGTCTGAGGGTGATAAGTGGTACAAATCTTAAGCTTGGTACCTAGCACTTCCTGTAGACTCTTCCAGAACTCACTAGTTAACAATGTATCTCTGACACTGACTGTATAACTAGGAATCTCATGCAGACTAACTATGTTCTTCATAAATAACTTAACCAAAATAGGTGTCGTCCTGGTTGACTTAACGGGAATGAAATGGACGCGCCTGGTCAATCTATAAAGAACGACCCATATACACTCATATTCTCGATTCGACCTTGGCAACCAGTCAATAAAGTCCATGGATATCGAATCCCATTTCCAAAATGGTATATCTAAAGGTTGAAGAAACCCACTTGGCTTCTGATGTTCGGCTTTAACTTGCTGGCAATTCGAACATTGCTTTACCATAAGCAAACATCCCTCTTCATACCTTCCTAGAAGAAATTTCTCTTCATATTCTGATACATCTTGGTTCCTCTAGGATGAATTGTAAACTTCGATCGATGACATTCCCTAGGAATTTATTTCCTTAGGGTCCCAACATTCGGAATACACAATCGTCCCTTCTTTCTCAACCATACCTTTTGGTCAAGGCTAAAATCTCTTAAAATCAGTTCCAATCTCAAGTCTTCTAATCTTGTTGGCCAATAATAGATTATCTTTCTGCTTAAAGGCAATCTTCTCGATCAAAACTGGTCGAACTTCCAAACAGGATACCATGGCAGTACTCTGGCTAGAACTAGCAGTCGATCTTAACTGCACAATAAATGTAGTCAATGCCTTAAGATCCTTCCATTATGCCAACATAGCTAACACCGCATTCTGATGTTTTCTGCTAAGAGAATTTGTTACTTTATTACCATTCCCCAGTGTATATACCAAAACCATAAGCTGCTAAAAACTGCAACCACCTCTGTTGTCTCATAATCAACTCCTTTTGAGAGAATAAATACCTCAAAGACTTATGATCCGTGTACAACTCAAATCTTTCTTCCAAAAGATAATGTCTCCACACTTTCAAATTTAAGATCGTCGCTGCCACTCTAAATCATGGGTCAGATATCTTACCTCATGCGGTCTGAGCTGTCGAGAAGCATAGGCAATTACCTTACCCTTCTACATCAACACAACTCCTAATCCAGTCCCACCTGCATTTGTATACACTACTAACTCTTGATTACCGTCTGGCACAACTAACACGGGTGCATTGATCAACAAATGCTTTAACTTAAGGAATGCTTCCTCGCATCTGTTGGACCAAACAAACTTAACGTCCTTTTTGGTTAGCTTAGTTAGGGGTGTTTCTATCCATGAAAAATCTCTGATAAATCTTCGACAATATCTAGCAAATTCAAGAAAACTTCTTATTTTGGTCACTATCTCGGGTCTCTTCCAACTATTAATCGCTTCAATCTTAGCTGGATCAACTAATAACCCTTCTCCTGAGACTATATGGCTAAGAAACTTTACTTCTTTCTTCTAGAAATGACACCTCGAAAACTTCGATTTAAGCTATTGTTGTCTCGGTGTCTCTAACACTATTCTAAGATGAACCTCATGTTCTCTTTCATCCTTAGAATATATCAAAATGTCATCTATAAACACCAATACGAACCTATCCAAGTGCTGTTGAAAAATCCGGTTCATCGATTCTACAAAGAAAGCTGGCACATTCGTTAGCCCAAATTTCATTACTAACCACTCGTACGAACCATATCTCGTTCGAAACGCTGTTAATGAAATACTATCCTCTTCCAATCTTAGCTGATGGAACCCTGTAGCCCAATCTAATTGGAAAATACTCTGGCTCCACTCAACTAATCGAATATGTCGTCGATTCTCGGTAAAGGAAACCTATTCTTAATCATCTTCTCATTCAACTTACAATAATCGATACACAACCTTAATGACCCGTCTGGTTTCTTTTCGAACACCGTCTTCGCTCCTAAAGGCGAACTGCTTGGTCTGACAAAGTTATTTCCTTCTAAGTCTACTAACTGCACCTTTAACTCCTTCATCTCGGTTGGTGTCATCCTGCTTGGTGGTCTACTTGTGGGTTCTGTTCCTGAAACAAGATCTATTCAAAATTCAATAGTTTGTTTCAGTGGTTTTCCTATGACCGGCTCAAAAAAATTTGCAAATTATCTTGCTATCAAAAGCCGATTCAACCCTTCTTCTACTTCCATAGCATTCAGCAAAGCACAAATTCCTGGACTCGAATTCTTAATTGAGTATACTATTCGGTCACTACTACTAGGATGTCTCAATGATATTTCCCTATCCTGGTAAAATATCCTAGCATCATATCTATCTAACCAATCCATACCTAATATGATATCGAAACCTACGAAATCAAAGACATACAAATTGCATGCAAACTTATGACTTAACAAATCAAGTTCTAACCAGCCACATCTAATCCCCAGAGTTGCATACCCTCCTATTAGATTCGCAACCTTAAGGAAGTACTGGGTATGAAGGTTCTAAGCATAACTTATCTACCGAACATCGAGATATAAATGAATGCGATGTACCGGTATCGAATAGTATCCTAACTGGTATACTATGGATCAAAAGTGTACCTTCGATCATAGATTTTCCCTTCTCAGCTGCTATTGGTCTAGAGGATGATGGTTCCAAAGCATAGACTTTACCCTTCTTAGCCTTGGCTGCTTCTGGACACTTGTTCTTATAATACCCTACTTGGTCGCAGTTAAAGCACTTCACATTCTGCTTCCCCACAACCACCTTTCCATCACCCGAGCATGACTCATTAGCATCGTGCCCCTTCTTATTGCACTTATAATAGACAATATCTTCCTTCCCCTTCTTATATGATACTCCTTTCTAAGCACCCTTCTAGACAATATCTTCCTTCCCCTTCTTATATGCTACTCCTTTCTAAGCACCCTTCTCCTTAAAAGATTTTTCTTTTCTTATTCCGAGATTCATGAGTGTCTATTGACTTCTCCTTCCCGAAGGTAGATAGTATTTCTTCGTTTCTAATCACCATCTCCACTACTACATTTGATGGATCTCGGAGATGTGGCAAGGTTTCCCTAACGATTTTCGACCTTAACCCCCGCATAAACTTCTCGTTCCTCTTAATGACGGTGTCCACAATGGCATATCCATACCTGGATAGCTCTTCATTTCATAAAATGCTCCAACGCTAACATTTCCCCCGCTTCAAATCAGTAAATTTCTTGAGCAAAGCGAACTTTGCTATCTTGGACAAAAATCACTTCTCGAATCTCCTTTGGAAATATGCCTAAGTTAAGTCTTCCTTTAGCATACCCACGGGACTCCATTCCACCAGAACAATGATGCACCTTGCAATTGCCTCAAAGCTAAACTTCTCTTCTACTCATCGTCCAAACCAAGATCAGCAAAAAAATTCTCACAATGCAAAAGCCAATTTGCTACTTCTACAGCATCTTCGGTCCCTACAAAAGACTTCCTGCCCAAACTGGTATAATCTCGACTTAGCTTGGATAGTTATTGCTAATTGGCACCATGGGATTTGCTCCTCCCGCATTCACAGCATTTCCTCTAGATACTCCTCCAGCTGCTCCAGCTTGCATCAAATTTACGAAGAACTGATACATCGTCCCCATATCTACTGGTGGGGTTTCAGCACCTACGTTAGCATTTGCATTTTGATTAGCATTTGCATGTCGACCTTGGTTTCTCTTGGTATTGGGTCGAGCATTTCCATTAGTTTTGGTGCTTCCTCCACCTAGATTCACTCTTCTGTTTCTTGCTTCCATAACCTTCTTTGTCGTAAATCTGCATACGAGCCTTAGTAAGATATAGAAGAATGGTCTAAGAGACATGGGAATACATACCTATATATAGCAAAATACAAGTATGTTATTATTGCCTTATCCCACCCTCAATCTTATTCTTTGCTTCATTGGTTTATGTTTTCAAATTTTTTTAGGTTTAATTCCTTTTAAGTTTACATAAACCTATGCTCTGATACCAAACTGTAACATCCCTCATTTTGAGGCCCAAGACTAAGTGCTATAGATGCTACTGTCAATCATAGTTATTAATTTCTAATGATAAATGTGGCTATGTTGATCATTTTTATAATACCAAAAACACATGAATACAGAAATTAAACACAATTTTTAAAATAAATTTTCTCATCTCATTTCACAATAGGTTTCCAATTTCATTATGTAATCCCAATTCGCAAACCACGTTTAGAGAAAATATAATTATTACAACATATTCCAAGAGTGGCATATGAAGATGCCCCATTGGAAGATCAGATTCAAATATCTGGTATCTAATACAACTTGCCATTACATCCCAATAGCAAAATCAAAACACAATGGAAATAGATATATAGCTCCTGCTAGTTAGATTGCCTCCAACATGTCTTCGGAAGCTTATTCATCTAAAGGGAACTTAAAAAGCCCTTACCCTCAACCTACTCAAATGAGTACCCAAGAGTTTAAGGGGAAAACAAAAACTTTGGGTCAGACAAAAAGTCTGGTGTGAGTAATAATCTACCATCTCAAACCAATAGATATCTAGTGAGACCACGCCGCTATGTGGAACGAGTTTTCCCTTTTTAGTACCTAATTAAACGTCTTAACCATATATTGTGCTCCTACATCCATAATGGTTATAACATAATAATATGATAGTGTATAAACATTTTATATGTACCGGATTACCCATCCCCTATTTATTAGACTACCCATCTAAGTTCTTATTGACTACCCGTCTTATATTCTGGTGGACTACATATCCCACATTTTATTTTACTTAAACTAATGTGGACTATCCATCTCACATTTTATCATTTAAACTAATGCAGACTATCCATCTCACATCTCATAGTTTTCCTAGGATGACCATGAACCCATAAATTAACCAATTAGAGACTATCCATCTTCGACATGATGCAGACTCGATGACAAGTCAAAGGTGGCCTGTCTAGGCTAGATGACAATTTAAAAGCGATAATGGCTAGGCTCAACAACCCTTTGGTCGGCGAGGCAAAAACATAGAATGGTATATGCAGCAGCATGCTTTCTAGCATCAAACGCGACAACAAGCCTCTTTGTATAAAACTTGGCATGTATAAACATTGACATCGTCATGTCAAAGACCATCTCTTTTCTTTGTTGTTGTGACCTCGTGTGATCCAAAACCTATCTGCTTCATGCAAAACTCAATGACATCATGCAGCATTATTTGGTTCTGCATCGATAACACTATGATGAGGTGAGTGATGGCTCGATATAGCCAATGTCGACATGGTAAAGCTGTAATTAACTTAAAAACTAGCGAACTACTATAAAAAGATATTACTTTTCACCAAGCCTCTATAATTTGTCATAATCTTATTGGCTAGCAAAACTTTATCGATTTTCTTTATTGAAAAACTACTGCACCCTATTTTCAAGATCCAAAACATTATTTCAAATAATTAACTAATAACTACAATTAATTAAACTTTTATATGCTTATTCTAGCATAAATAATTCTTCATAATTAAAAAATACATGGGAAAATTTTCAAAAATTCATAGAAATTAAAGAATACATTTCTCTACATCATATAAAATTTCAAAGTCCAAAACCTCATTTAATTGCATAATAAAGTCAATTTCACCATAGAAACTTGATAAAATTATCTTTATAATTCAAAAAATTATTAAATTGAAAATCCATCTCCAAAATAATGTTCACCTTAATATATTGAAATTTCAAATCATTTGGAGGATAAAAATTCGAATTTAACCCCAAAACTGAATTTAAGCATCTCTGATAAATTCCAAAAATTCCCATTTACCATTATTCTATATAAACAATGATTATTAGATCATAACTTGAGCAATCAAACACATAAGATTTGGGTATTACCCATGACCGAATCAAAACAAAGATTTAAAAGCTGATAAGTGTTATTATTCACCTTAGATTAATGGTTGGAATTGAGATTTGGTGTAGCTCTTAATCCTAAGCTTGCTTTCCCTTGAATCCTAGATTTCAATATCCCTAGTGCTTTTTAATGGTCGGCCTTGATTGAGCTTTCCTTTTGGTTATTTTTGTTGTGAATATGAGAATGATGTAGGTGAGGGTTTAATGAATGAAGGGTTTATCTATGCCTATTTCGCCCCTCCCATGTATTCTTTTGTGTGTATTAATTTTAAAATAATATTACTTGGTTCATTAAGTTTGGCACGACCACACTAATTAACCAAATCTAATTCTCTCTAATTATATACATTATTATATTTAATCTATCCAACTAAATGTCTTGAATAATGTTAATTAAAAATTAAGGGTGTTACATGCCTTCTTTGAGAAATCCATTATGGACCGTATATAGTAAATTGCTAATCCAATGAACTTCTCACATTTGTAGCATTCTTAGGTCTTTACCAATCTTATACTACTGCTACCTTGGTTGGAACCACTGCATTGTCCTACTCCAAAATAACATGACTTATGAATCACGCTTACCTTCTCAATGTGAAATTCCAAAAACTTCGCTTTCAGCTAGTGCTTCCTCAGCATCTCAAGAACTACTATCAAACGTGTCTTATGTTTCTCTTCCCTCCATGAATGGACAAGAATAACATCAATGAAAAAAAAACCCAAACTTATTTTTTTGATCACTGAAAACACAGTTTATTAGATTAGCAAAGTATGATGATACATTGGTTAGCTCGAATGCTATACAAACCACTCAAAATATCCCGGTGGTATAAAGAACACAGTAACTGGTGCATTATCCCTCACCACTCTCAATTGGTGGAACCACAATGCCAAATCCAAACTGAGAGAACACTTTTGCACTGTGGAGTTGGTCGAACAAGTAATGAATACATAGGAATATATACTCTTTCTTCCTCGTCATCTTATTCAACTCATGGTAATCCATACAAAGTCTCAAAGAGTTGTTCGCTTAAGTGGCGAACACAACAGGTGCTCCCCACTTAGATATACTCCTATGAATGAACCTCTTCCTCAATAGGTCATTCACTTGCACCTCTAGTTAATGTTTCACTTTGGATGCCATGTATGCCATAAAAGCATAACTACTAGCCTAGCATCCTTCACTAATATGATATGGAACTCATTCCCTCTATGTGGTGGTAATCCAGTCGCCTCCTCAAATATGTCTAGATACTAACTAGAAATGGGTATTGATGACAACTCAGAATATGAGATCTCAAGCGAATAAAGAAACCTAACAATCATTGCATCATCGACCATCCAGCTCAACTCTGGCCTACGCTCACCATCTGCCTCTATTGTTACCGACAACCTTTCACAATCCACCATGACTCCATACCTTTATAGCCAATCCATCCCCAATATGATACCGAACCCTAAAAAACCAAACATAAGGCAATCACAAGAAAATACACATCCATTACTCAACAACATTATGTCACAACAAACAATACACAAACTGATCGAGCCACCTACATGGTTCGTCACTACTAGAGGTATGTCCGCTATGTTTGGTTTCAATGTTAGTCTATCTCCTAGGTTACTAGATATAAAGCAATGTTGTGCACTAGTATCAAATAAAAAACAAATAGGTAAACCATAAACATAATGCATACCTTGGATAAGTATGCTCTTTCCCTTCTCATTTGTCGATGGATCATTCGACGAAGTTGAAACAACATTAGAGAATAAGCAAACAGAACCTGCTTGTTCTTCAACGACTCGGGACAATCCTTCTTCCAATGCCAAACCTTATCACAATTAAAGCACTTTCTTTCCACACTCTGCGGTTCCTACAGCTCTGGCTAAGGTGACCTCTACTTTATAGTTAAAGGAAACATGCTCCCACATGCCATTCTTTTGACACTCCTTACCCTGGAACTGCTTTTTGCCTTTGTTGTTCCACTTTCCTTGGCCACCTCCACTGACTAGCGTCTTAGGCAATAGTAGCCTTAGACTTTCGATACATACTCTAATGTCTCAAATCCTCTTCAAACAATTTCTCCAAGTTCTATCTATATGGCCCACTAGCCTCTCTCTGAGATAATCATCCAAGCCCGTGATAAAATTTTCATTCTTCTTCAAAGGTGTGTCAATAAAAAATATCCCATACTTCGAGAACATGTTGAACTCAGCTACATATTCTGAAATGGACATCTTACCCTATTTCAGATCAGCAAATCTTGAACAAGATTGACTTCTGAGTAGCCAAAATAAATCTCCTCGAGCCGAGTCTTGAATTGCTCCCAAGTAAACTAGCCCTTAGGAACAACAATCTTAAGAGTATTCCACTAGCCCATGGCTCATCCTTGAAGTTGCCTAAAAGCTGACTTCCTCTTCATCGCATTCTCCAACTCAAGATCATCAAAGATGCATAACCAGGTATCAAGCCAATCATGCACCTCTACAGTTGATTCCATTCTCATAATCGATTTTCCCCCAAAGACTAGAAAAGTCCTTATTCAGCATGGCAAAATCATCTCTTGGGGCTTTCACTGGAGCACCACCACCCATAATAGCATTTGGAGATCCTCCTTGGGAGTTTGCATCATGCTCGTCATCATGGCATTGAACATGTTTTTCAAGTCGGACTTAGCTTTTGCCTTTAAGCCCGCTCCTTCTTCAATTTCAAAAATGGAATACCTTGCTGCATTCCTAGGATGCTTGCTCATTTTTACGATCTATAATAAGAATGATTAGTATCTCATAAAGGAATAAAGTGGTACTCGTGTATCCAATGCGACTTACTACTACTACTACACACACGCACACTCTAATATATAGTTTTGAAAACCAAAATATATAACAAGTACACTCTCTCATATATCACTCGGTACATCCCAACGTGATAACTCCTTCTTTGTCCCTAATGGATACCGATATCAACTTAGATCATATCTCAACCTAAGCTCTGATAACAAATGTGATGACCTCCCTAGACCTCCTATAACCAAACACACATATGATATCACAAGTGGTTCATTGGAATAGGGCCTGACCAATGTAGAGCGCCAATCAAGTGTGAGATATTAGAAATCCAAAACAATACATGTCATATATCTCATAGCACATAGACAAAATATAATAACCGACATAGATATAAATAGGCGAGATGGAATTATAACTAAATAAACCAAAATAACCAAAGTACATTAGTTCATTACAGTTATACAAACCAAATAGTAATATAGCTTATCCGATTAATAAACTCCAAATTGAAAGGCATCTCTAAAAGATAAATAAGTATGGATAGCTCCATTATACTACATAATGGTATATATCGATAATAGCTCCAAAAAATTGATATATGAAAGCATAAGCCAACTGCTCATCCTCCACACGGTTCCATATGCTATCTAATACTTATTATTTCATACCTACTATTGCAATCTACTCATTTAAGAGTACCCCAAATGATAAGAAGCAATGTAAATAACCTCGGGTCAGATAATAGTCTGGTATGAGTGATCTATTACCTCAAAATACACATAAAACCGAATAGTAATATAGGAACACAAGGTATGGAGAACCATACTTGATTGCCCCTACATCCAACAAGTAACCATTCAAACACGATATATGCTACACGATCATCATATGGTTATACTACACAAAGTACAATATAGGGTGTCGGGATACTTGACTCATTAGTACCTACATCACATGACATCCATCTCGAACATAGAAGACATAGCCAATACAGCAATCATGGCAAACATAGCAATCATCCTTTAAGTCTTGCATCACCACTAAGATGTCATTGGATATAGGATAACTTGTATGACCTTCACTAAGGTTTTACCATCACTAAGGTTTTGCCATCACTAAGGCTTTTCCATCAATAAGGTGAGCTAGACCGTCAATAAGGTCTAGGGTAAACAGATAAGGGTCCTCACATGCCCCTGCTCTACTAGCACATATCATAATATCAGAGTTATCCATTGATCCTTTCGACACACGAATGGTTGGTATAATATACTGTATGTTCCGCTCTATGAACTCATAATGTCGAACTTTCCTCCTTAGACCATCACCAATGCCTACGAACACTCTCCACTTGAAGTGTTCGATCCAGATGACTAACATCATCAAATTGTCAAAGTTAAGAATGTTTCTAGCCACTTCACCAAATACCTAGGACTCTCCCATATCAAGCCCAAAGCAACTCACAAATACCACCTATCAAAACCGAAGTAACTCTCCATTTCATCGTGTCACTACTGCGTTTGTTCCACACTTCACGTCGATCGATATTTCACAAATATCTCAAGACCAATCATATGGTATGCGATCGGTCATGGGTACTCATCTAGCCTTATCGAACACTAATGCAAATTCTTGAATCGACCTCACAATGTTCACAATAGATTGGTAGTGATCGATCGCCGTTATCACTTAGCCATATTAAACTTCCCTTGAGCCAAGACTAAAGAAAACCCAAGCCTTCCTCAAGTCACATCAATTTTCCACTATGTAAGTCTTGTGTCTGAATCCAAACACATATTGATTGTCCAAAACTCCTAACTCATAAATAATCCATCCAAAACCATTATGATTGATCATGTAGCCTTCGTACACCAAGCCAAACTCCTTAGATCGATCAACGACCCATATAATGGTTTTCGATCAATCCGTTGTGATCGATCGATGGTGATTGATAACCCCATATTTTCTCTGTGTTTTGCCTAAGTGGGCCAAAGTAATCCCCATGTGTAACATCCCATAAATTTACATAAATTTAACAAGAATGTAATAAAAATTTAAATGGAAATTTAGTAAGGAAGGTAAATTTAATTAAAACAATGACTAAAAAGTAAATTTTGTCCGAATTTGGATATGAAACATGCACCGTTACATTTGTAGTGATTTTCTAGATGACTTTCATATAAAACACTTAGAAAACGGAGTTCGTATGGAGAAGTTATGGGCATGGAAAGATTTGAAAAAAAAATACACAACAACATAACACACCCAGGTCAACCCTAGAGTTATCATAGTCGACCTATAGCAGTCGACCATGGGTCATTTAGGGTCGACCCTAGGGTTGTCATGGTCGACCTACAGCGGTCGACCATGGGTCATTTACGGTCGATCCTGGGTAGTGTAAATTGACAACTAACAGAGAGTGGTTAAGCGTTGTTTTCGATGGTTTCCATTGTTGCTTCGTGCTTAAGTTTTGATGAACATTTAAGATCTTAGAAAAAAATTCTCTAGCTAAAATCAACGCCCTAGTATAGTTCTAATCTCTATAAATTGAAACCTAAGCTAACCTTAGAATCAGTAGAAAAGTTTAATGTAATAAAAATCTATCAAAATCCAGCCTCCCTTCTAACCCCAAATCTTCTTTAAAAATTAAAATAAAATCAGCCTAGAAGGACACAATCAATTGAATCTAGAAGAAGCAAGCAAAGCTATCATATTAGGGGAAATTCTTAAGCAAAGCAAATAGGAAGAGCTTGAGGTGAGTAGGAACAAATTTAATTAGGTGATTAGTTACAGCTAAAATTGATCCATTCTCTATGATCTAGGAAGATATTGAAAACCCTATATTAAAATTTGTAACCTACATGGAAATTGAAATTACCATAGTTGATAAACCTAACTTGATGCTAGCGTACCCCTCTTATGATTAAATTGATAAACTATAGATTTGAATCTAAAACCCTAGAATTAGAATTATAATAACTTGGTAATCTAATTAATTATCTAGGTACATATTCTATCATCAAATTTGCAAACCCTCAACTTAATTCTAAGTTGGTACTTAAACTGTAATTTGGGTAAATCAAACATTGTTAGCAACCTAACTTAGGCACATAAGATTCAACAATAGAAACATGAAGAAGCCCCAAATTTATTCATCAACGGTCGACCTGGAAACCCTAGCGGTCGACCGGTAGCGGTGGACCGTTCATAATTAAAACTGGCAATTTGAACCTTGGCCTAAGGCCCAAATTTATAATTAAAAATTATATAATATGTGAATTTCTATGAGCCTATTTAAAGGCAATTAAGTGCATGTTAGGACTTGTAAGGAAGTTATTTCCCTAGAAGCGAACGCTAGGTTGAGGTGATGTTAGGTAAATGTTGTTTACTAATTTAGGATAGTAATCGATCCAAGGCGATGTATTTTTACAATTGGAACTCAAAGGAGATTCCAATGGTGGGTGTGCAGTTGGCGTGGTTGCCTAATGGAGTGAGTCTGACACAATGGGAGGTCCTAGTATTCTCAAATTCCTGATGCGCGTGGTACAATTAGAGAGGAGGGCCAGGAGCCTAAAATAAGAGGCCAACTTATGACCGAGTGGGTGAAGCGAATGCAGACGATGAGACTTTCCATTGAGTCAGCATTTCGGGTTATTCCTTTGCATGTGTAGTGAGGAGTAACATTCCTAGTAGCCTAGTGGTGGTGATTAAAGCGGAAGCTTTTGTCCATAGTTGCCTAGCGGCGGTGGTAGTAGTGGGAATTTAGTCCCACGGTAGCCTAGTGGTGGTGTTTCATGTTTAGTAGCCAAGGGGATAGTGTTTCCATGTTTAGTAGCGTTGTAGTGGTGTTCACGTGTTTAGTAGCCTAGTAGCATTGTTTACATTGAGTAGCTTTATGAGCAGTGGTCGATCATTAGACATACGATGCGATCCTTAGTTTGATCTATTATATTAACCTACAAAATTGTAGTGTAGGAATGTAGGTAACAGACCTTAAGAATTCACAAACACTTGTATCACACCATATATTATCTAGAGTAGTATTGAAGTAACTGCACATGATCATCACATATTAAACTGGTACTCATTCACTAGACTTTTATCTAACCCACTCCTTCCTTTCCAGTTTTTCCAACCATAGGATGACAAGATAGTAGTTAAGTGGGCATAGTATGTGAAGAAGGGAGCTACACATTGGAGTTCACATATTCTTTTGTCGATCATGTAGTTATTTACTGTATTAAAATTTCGTAAAACATATGTTGCACTTTGAAACAGTGTATATGGCAAATAAAGTATTTTGGAGACTGTTTTCTGAAATGTCTATTTTTCGGTACTTATACTTTAATGCCTTCCACCTTGAGACCTTAAAATGTAGAATGTTTTAGAACTTACCCTTATAATTATGCTCTATAATGTTTTAAAAACCCAACAGCTCATATTTTTTGGCAAGACTCGAGTCCAAAAGTCACACTAGGCTTTGAATCAGTGTATCGGAAAGTGCATGTTCTTACATTTGGTATTAAAGCTTAGATTAAGATTCTCTAGAATTTAGGCATATATTGAGAGAACGTATTTGAAAAGTTTTGAAAAAAATGTTTTTCAAAAAGGTTTTCCAAAAGGTCTTTCAAAATGGACTTCTGAAAAGTATACATATATGTATAAATAAAAGGTTTTAAAGGTTTTACATAATATAAAAGGATAACAAGAAAAAATATCAATTTATCTTGCTAAGTACTATCTTTAGGAAAGTTGAAACTAATTTCCAATCACATGATAGTGAGAATGAGTATAAATTTTAGAGGAGTGGCTCTAGAAAGACAGCTAAGATTCCGAGCATGAACATCCTTATATGGTTTTGATGGTATCTTAAGCGACGAGATAAGGAGATCCTAATCCGACTATGGGCGTGAAATTATAATTTTTTGATATGTGTATTAATACACAACAACCTATATATTTTGACTCATAAGGTCATCGTTGGCTTATCGCTTATAGAAGCAGACAATTATGGGTCAAAATAAGTGTTAAGATTATAATAGTTGAGGTGAAAAATAAACTTTTCATGTTTATTGGAGTTTACCCATAAAGACTAGTAAAGGATTTGTATACCAACTAGTAGTAAATTATGGATCTAAGGATAAGTAAAGAAGATGAGTCCCATGAGATCCCTATATTAGGTATTTGATATTGACAGCATAAGGAGGACTTTATTAATTAAAGTCAGATTTCCCAATTATAATAGAAACCGTATTCTCATATCGGTAGTAGTCATAAGGACTTCTATTTATTTAAAGGCATGGTTGGAATATTTTTATGATGAAGTTGGACATTGTATTGGAGAAGAAAATTGAGTTAACCATCTTTGAAAAGAAAGGTGGAAACCTTTTGCACTTAAGCATTGTTATATATAAGTAAGATTAGATAATTAGGATTACTATTGTCTACTATAATTTAGGTGATAAACCAATGAAAATGTTCTCTAAAAAGTTAGAAATAGTAAATGTCCGATATTTTAAATGGAATTTGTATAAAAATAAAATTTGAGAATTTGATAAAATGTGATTTATCAATAACTATTTTTAAAGCTTTGTTTTGTCTTTTAGGTACATTGTTACGCTTACACTCAATGTGCACTTTGCTTTTAACAGTAGAACTTTTGGAAAATAAAAATAAAATTTGAGAAGTATGTAAGATTCGACTTTTGAACTCTTTTTATAAATAAGATATGGTAAGTACTTAAAAGTGTCTTTTATAGATGTTTTTGTTAAACTTTAAAATAAAAATAGTAAAAAGTTAAACATACCACGCTGCCTTTGAAAATACACTTCGGTGAAAATTCCTTATTTATGAAAGAAAATTTTAAAATGGTGTGTTTTAAGTACATTTTGTTAAATAAAGCTTAAACTATTTTAATAATTTAATTGAAGAAATGATCTTGGAAAGAAAGAAACACTTGATAAAAATGATAAGAGAGTTTTATAGATTTAAAAACTTACTAGTTTTGCAGGAGTAAAGTTAAAAAATCAAATGTTTTGATTTGAAAAGAGTAAAGTGAAAATAGTATGACTATTTCTTAAACTTAAAAAGGAAATAAGTAGATCAGAGTTAGATAAATAGGATTAAACAGTCCACTAGGAATGAATTTGACTATGGAATTTGGAAGCCTTGAAAGCATTGAGACAGAGACAGAAAGTAACATGGAAATTTAGAGATCCTTTCAAGGTTGAATCGAGAGAACATAGTACTAGGCCAAACTTTTTGTAGTTGTGAAGGGTGATTACCACCATGTATCCTTTACCCAAGTATGATTTGAATCGTTGAATCTTTATATAGGAAGGTTTGGAAAGTATAGTTTAGGTAAAGCGTATTACAGAATAAGGCAAAATGGATTTTGTAAAGAGATGATATATATGCAAAGAGTTTTATTTGACCTAAAGTGTAAAAAGAGCCAAGTAGGGCTACTTCAATTCTTATATAGTAAGAATAAGTTACTTGTAAGCTATGGGCGGTTCATGTATTTTGTAGTTTTACCGAAGGCTACATGCAAACCAGGGACATGAGTGGGAAGTTGTAGTAGTAGGAGAGTAGTCCCCACAGTAGCATTATGCGGTTGTATTAGTGGAAATTGATTTCCACGGTAGCCTAAGGGCAATTTTACCCTATTGGGTTTTACCATTGTAGATGTGTTCCAACTTCCAAGTATGCCTAAATAAACATTGGAATTGTATGACTAGAAATTTGCACATACATGAATCTAGAAAATGTTGGGTAGTAGTGGCCCTTGAACTTATAATCAGGTGATAGTTCTAGATTTGTAAATTTGCAGGACGTGTGCAAGTAAAATGCAAATTAAGTTATCATGGTAAATGGTTGGGATTTAGGTGATTCCAGATTTTGTTGGATAATAAATATGGGTATAGACGTAACTGGAAGTAGCAATAAATTGGGATTGAGATTTAAGTAGTACTTTAATTCATTAGAATGTAGAGGGTTGCAATGTCAATTCCTATGGATTATCAAGTTCAGATTTATAAATAAAAGTCAATCGTTTGAAATGACATGGAATATGCCCAAACAGGAAGAGATGTATAAAATATGGATGCTTACCGTATTTTGTAATGTTTATTTCAATAACTAAGAAAAAGATAATTCCTAGTATTTCCAAACATGATAATAATTCTCATTTTCGATAAGACATAGAAAATTTACACTATCAGCCTTTCCTTTGGGAGGGACATAGTTCCAATGCATTAAAATGCGAAAATACCTAAGTATAGACCAAAGTGTTGGCCATCGTGTCCATTGGATTAAAATGGCATGACATCATTTCATATTGGTTATCCTAATCATGAGATAATTGGAATAAGTGATAAGAGGCTATGTTTTGTAAAAAGGTCTCATATGTGGAAGAACATTAAGGAATGGTAAAGGTTTTGGAAAAAAGTATCCTAGAAAAGATTTTAGTCAAGATTGTGCAAGTAGTGGTTAGTTCAAGAATTTGGGTCTCCGTCAAGAAAGGGATATGGTTATTTGCAAGCATTGAGAATGTGGAGGCGATTTTCATAGAAAAGAAAATCGGGAAATTTTTGGTAAGATTTGAAGAAAGGAATAAAAAGATTTTTTTCAAACATCACTCGAATTGGAGGAAGATTATTTTCTTAAGGAAATTTATGGAAGACTAACTTAGAATAGATAGTCGTATGCATAGCAGCCGCACACGAATGAAGTATCCTTAAGTGGTTATTACTTTGGTTACAATGGTTTTATAATATAACTTCAATTAATTTAAGGACTTTTATTATAAAAGTTAAATGAGAAGATGGACCAAACTTTCACTTGTAAAACTTGCAATAGATCCATATAGACCATAAACATGATACATAGGTACCATGATTTTTGGAAGATTGGGAAACAGTTTAAAAGTATAGCGAAATTACTTAAGTTGGGCTGAATAGGAAAAGAAGTTATGCTATTTTTGATATTTGGCAAATCACCAGTTTGGATAGCCATGAGGATAACTAGAATATAGCAAAAGAGCTAAGTAGGAAGAGACACTGTCCATATTTGAGTTATCCCACTTGGTCTTTAGGAGTTGGGGTGATTAGGCATACCAGTGGAAGAGTTAAGATGGTATGTTGTGCATTGGAGATTTTATGGAAATACAGTTAGTGAAAGCATATATACGCATAAGTTATTTAGCGTGGTGTAGGATGACACCGTTTGAGTTAGTAGCAAGGATTATTGAAGGTTACCGATGCACATATAATTGAATTAGAAATCCTTTTCCAGTGGTGAAAGTTGGTTAGGGAAGTTAAAAAGGATAGGTGAGTCCCATGTTCGCCATGCACCTATCCGTACTTTTGGGCATGGGACAATCGACTCTGTAATAAGATAATTAAACCGGTTAGAGTCCAGTAGGAATATGATCCATTTGAGAGTATATTGAAACTTGAGGAGAAAGTTTGAGCTACCCATCCCGAACTCTTTTTTGGCACGTTTCCATTTTAGTTAAAAACGATTATTTTTTTGCAAATAGGTTTTAGCTTGGATAGAGACCATTGGATGGTAGGAGTGGTTGTTAACATGTCAATAGGATGTGTTATGGATGATGGATAATAATGGATGTATTGTTTTGATTGTATTCTTTTATACGGTTAGAGCAGCATACCCTTTAGGTAGTGTATACACATTAATATTATCTCTTATTGTTGTCTGCCCGTTCTATATGATACATATGGATGTTAATTGTCATTTAACGTGCATATGGTTGTTGCAGATGGATGAAGTGGCTGCACATACATGTAGAATTACAAGTATACTTATTTAGGATCTTACATAAATTTAGATGCATGGCATGAGAATTTGCATGAAAGGAGGTTGACTAGATCAGTAGACCGCCTACTATGTTACATTAGTGTAGGTTCATGTGCATTTCACGTTGCATATATATGTACATATTACATTACAAAGTTTCTAAGGACAATGACTACTCGTGGATGATGGATGAGTATATAATTGTAGTTATTGGTTGTTGTGTGTATGAGTTACATTTTTCCGTCCTTTAAGATTTCGAGGACAAAATTCTTTTAAGAGGGGAGAATGTAACACCCTAGAAGTTTATGTAAAATTTAATAAGAATTTAATAAAACTTTCAACGGAAATTTAATAAGGAAGGTAAATTTAATTAAAACTAGGACTAAAAGAATTTTTTCACAGATATGCATTGGGCTGTGAAACATGCACCATTGCATTCGTATTGATTTTCTGGATGATTTTCATATATAATACATGGAAAACAGAGTTTGTATGGAGAAGTTACGGGCACAGGAAGATTCAAAAAAAAAAAAATATAGTAACATAACACATCCAGGTCTACCCTGGGGTTGTCATGGTCGAGGTTGACCATGGGACCTTTAAGGTCGACCCTGGATAGTGTAAAACGGCAATTAACGGAGCGTGGTTGAGCGTTGTTTTCGACGGTTCCCATTGTTGTTTCATGCTAAAGTTTTGATGACCATTTAAAATTTTAGAAAAATATTCTCCAACTAAAATCAATGCTCTAGATTCACTTCTAATCTCTATAAATTAGAACCTAAGCTAACCCTAGAATCAATAGAAATATTTACTGTAACAAAACTCTATCAAAATCCAACCCTCCTCTAACCCCAAATCTTCTTCAAAAATTAAAATAAAATCAACCTAGAAGAATACAATCAATTGTATATAGAACAAGCATGCGAAGCTTGCATACGAAAGGGCAATGCTCAGGCAAAGCAAACAGGAAGAGCTTAGGCTTGAGTTGAGTGGGAACAAATTTAATTAGGTGATTAATTACAATTAAAATTGGTATATTCTCTATGATCTAGGATGGTGTTGGAAAACCTAAATTGAAATTACTATAATAGCTAAACCTAAATTGATGCTAGCTTACCCCTCTTGTGATTAAATTGATAAACCTTAGATTTGAATCAAAAACCCTAGAATTGGAATCACAGTAACTTGCTAATCTAATTAACTATCAAGGTACATATTCTATCATCAAATTTGCAAAACCTAAAATTAATTGTAAGTTGGTGCTTATATTGTAGCTAGGGTAAATCAAACGTTGTTAACAAACTGACTTAAGTGCATAAACAGCCAACAATAGAAACAGGAAGAAACCCCAATATTTGTTCGTTAACGGTCGACCTGGAAACTCTAGCGGTCAACCGTTCATAATGAAAATTAACAATTTGAACCTCGGCCTAAGGCCTAAATTTATAATTAAAAATTATATAAAATATGAATTGTTACGAGCCTGTTTAAAGGCAATTAGATGTATGTTAGGACTTGTTGGGAAGCTATTTCTCTAGGAGGGGACGCTAGGTTTAGACGGTGTTGGGTAAATGTTGTTTATCCAATTTAGGATAGTAATCAATTTGAGACTATGTATTTCACAAATAGCACTCACAAGAGGTTCCAATAGTGGGCGTGCAGCTTGCATGGATGCTTGATGGAGTGGGTACGGCACAATGGGAGGTCCTAGTATTTACAAATTTCTAACACACGTGATATAATTAGAGAGGACTCGTAGCGTGCAATAAGAGTCCAACAGTACGATCGAGAGGTGAAACCGAATGCAGACGATGAGACTTTCCACTGAGTTGGCATTTCGGGTTCTACCTCTCCCGGCGTAGTGAGGGGGGAAGTTCCCAGTAGCCTATTGGCGGTGATAGTAGTGAAAGTTTATGTCCACGGTAGCCTAGGGGCGGTGACAATAGTAAGAATTTAATCCTATAGTAGCCTAGTGGCGGTGTTTCATGTTTAGCATCCAAGAGGGTGGTGTTTCCACGTTTAGTAGCATTGTGGCGATGTTCACGTGTTTACTAGCCTAGTGGCATTGTTTATATTGAGTAGATCTAGGAGCGGCGATTGATCATTATACATGAGATACGATTTTTAGTACAATAAATTGTATTGACCTACACAAATTGTAGTGTAGGAATGTATTAGACATAAACATTTTGGTTGCAGACCTTAAGAATTCACAAACACTTATATCACACCCTATATCATCTAGAGTAGTGTTGAAGTAACTACGCATGATCATCACATATTAAACTTATACTCATTCACTAGACTTTGTCTCACCCACTCCCCGATTTCCATTTTTCTCCACCACAGGATGATAGGTTAGCGGTTGATTGGGCATAGTACGTGGAGAAAGGAGCTTCACGTTGGAGTTTAGTTATTCTTGTTGTCCATCATGTAGTTATTTATTGTATTAAAAGTTTATGAAACATATGTTGTGCTTTGAAATAGTGTATATGACAAATAAAGTATTTTGGATACTGTTTTCAGAAATATCTATCTTTAAGTACTTATATTCTAATTCCTTCTGATGTGAGATATGAAAATGTAGAATGTCTTTGAACTTACCCTTATATTTATGCTCTATAATGTTTTAAAAACTCAATAGCTCGTATTTCTTGGCATGATGCGAGTAAAAAAGTCACGCTAGGCTTTGGATCGGTGTGTCGGGAAATGCAGGTTATTACAACATATTGGCTTGTACATACCTAAGCTTGCTCCCACTTTCATCACCAAGTGAAAATTTTCTCTTTAGCCCTTTTGATCTGTAGGTAACGACCAATAAGGGTCTATGACGATCTCTCTACACCTTTGGTATTGAATATACTTGTATAATGCACTACAATGGTACCCAGTCGATGTAAAGCAGTAGTCAAAGTTAAAGTAACCAGTATAAATCAGAACTTGTCATATATCCCTTAGTGTAGAGGATAGAATATAATACCCAACATAGATATAAAATAAACGAGACATAATGCATAACTAAAAGAGCCAAAGAAAACATTAGAGTAATAGGTTCACGAGTTATGCAACATAAGTTTATACATCATCAAAATAAACTCCAACAGCGTCTGTAATAATAGTCAAGCATTGATAACACTCAATGGTGCTACATAGTGGAATAACAATAAGCTCTAAAGTAAAAGTGTATATATATATAAGCACAACCTCATGCTCATCCTCTAAACAGCTCCATGCCTGAATCTTGGACCTGCTATGCAGTCTACTCATTTAAGAGTATTTAAGATAATTAGAAGCAAATCATAAAACCTCAAGTCAAATAACAATGGCCAGTCAATAATATGAAGATAGTATAAAAGTCGATACAGTAAAGAGGAACACAAGATATAAAGAATCAAAACTGACATGCCCATGCATCAAACAAGTTAGCTCATAACACAATATTTTTTATATTATCATCTATGGGTGTACTACACTAAGTACAATATTGGGTATCTGTGTATTTGACACACTAGTATCTACTTCACATGACATCCATCCCAATCATTGAGCAATCAAGGCAAACATAGCAATCATAGCACACATAGAAATTAAGCAATCATAGCAACCATCACCAAGGTTCTGCTTCACCATCATGATGCCAGTGGATATATGATAACTCATACGACCATCACGAAGGTTGGTGATGCACTACGTCGTAATTAGTTTCAGTTTTTGATCATATACCAACACCAAGGAACTGCTATCCCTAAGGCAGCCTAGACCATCGCCAAGGTCTAGGGTGAACAGGTGAGCATCTTCAAATAACTTTGGCCCACAAAAAACACATCACATCCATATTTATCAACAACCCCTTTAGCACACACCACGACAGTAGAACACACTATGTTCCACCCCATCACTTCACATCATCAAACGTGCCTCCTTGGACCAACACTAAGTCCTACAAACACTTCTCACTAAAAGTACTCGATCTGAACAACTCATGTTTTCAATTTGTTGAAGCCCGGAATATATCACGTGGCTCCCAGTATTTCCCTATGCTTAATCCAGAGTGTACCTTCCATTACAACGTGAATGCTCTGAAGTCAATCCTAAGAAACCCCGCATCTACCTCATGGGGTCAAATCGATTGTCTAAACGCAATAACTCTGCATCTATATATCCAATCACTTAGCAACAGATCTCATGTGCTTCCCATGGAACCATGACCCCACCAGGTCGATTACATCACCATTGGACCACGATGGCGATCAGTCGATGATGGTTTAACTTCACTAGCCCGCCTCAAATGCATTACCCATCTGGCCTAAAATTTCCAAGAAAAAGCGCTAAACCACTGCAGCGTCCACCCGAAGTACTCAACAACTTGCCCCAAAACATTATAGATCGGTGCCGAACTATATGTTTTGGTATCGAACCATTTTTTTAAGACATAGCCAAATTTTGGCTAAGTCCAACTCCTCCATCCTAAGCTATGCTTTCTGGACTCCACCCTAAAGATTCTCCTTACAAAGCCCTAAGTCCTTGATTCAAAATCCGAAGCAACCAGCCTTCAACCAAAAGTCCTAGCCCTTAGTTCTAAACCGTCCAATGTTTAGCCATATCTTCACCATCTCTAGTACAAACCACTTGGAACCAATTTCACGATATCCCTACACCATCATAAACCCCTCAAATCAATCGCAACATAATTTGAGCATTTCAGATCGATCGATGTCGAACGATCAAGACCGTTAGGTGCCGATCGATTTACTTAGCCATTTTCTTAGTTGATTTTGCCTTTACTCCAAAATATATAGACACATTATATCCTTATCTAAGTGAACAAACACACTAAAACTACCAAACATGCATCATATCGTCATAACACAACCAATACATTGTATCATTGGAATTAAGTCAAATCATAAATTAGCACAACTAAAGAAACACATACGAAATCTTTAGATCTAAATCTATTTTAAGTCATTTAAATTCGTTTTTAAAACATGGGTGAGCTTAGATTTAGTAAAAATCACGTTTTTAACTTTAAAACCATTCCAAAAACATAGTTTAATACTATATTAGCAATCATATTATATAAAGAGACACAAATTACTCACATAGGTACCAAAATGCAAAAATCAAGACAGAACTAAGATGAATAGTAAACGGCTCGAATTCCAAAGACCCAAATTAGTAATTAGCTAATTCTTTGCTAATCTCTCTTTAACTAGTAGATTTGACTCTAAATAGTAATGATTTTGGCTACTTTTGGCTAATAAGATGGTTAGTGGAGGTTTAGAATAGTTTTTGGCAAGTGGGATAATGATTAAGGGCTATCCCATCAGCTTCTATTAGCTCAAATCCTAAAATGGGTTAGTGGGATAAGTAAGGCTTAAGCTAATGCAATAAACAAAAAAATTTACCAAGTAAAGGGCTCCGGATAAGCAATCTGCATGCACTCCTCGGTCTCTGAAGTGCTATTGCTCTCGCTTTCACTCCATTGAACCTTCACTAACTTTACCATTTTTTTCATAAGTTGCTTCGTATCATGTCCAACTATACAAATAGGCTTATGAGGTTTCGAAGCTTTTTGTTCAATTTCGATATCATCCAGATGATCCATTATTGGTACTATATCTTAATCATGCACAAACATCCTCAAAGGAGAAACGTGGAACATATTGTGCACACTCGCCATCTTCTTAGGTAAGTCGACTTTGCACTAGGTTCCTAGTCCTCATAGGTATCGAAAAAGTACCTACAAATATCGATGCTAACTTCCCCTTCCTACGGAATTGAACTGCATTCTTCAATGAAGAGATCTTGAAAAACACTGTACCACTGATAGAGAACTCAACATCATGTCTTATCTTACCAGCGTAGCACTTCTATTTATCTAGAGTAGCTTTCATTCATTGCTGAATGATCTCGATCTTCTTTGAAGTCTCTCTTACTATATCTGGTCTATGTTTCAGTTTCTTTCCTGCTTCCCACAACATAAAGGAGCCTTACATGTCGGCCATATAATTTCTTGAATGGTGCCATACAAATGCTCAACTAATAACTATTGTTGTACGCGAACTCAACAAAATGCAAATGATCATCCCACGAGCCTCTAAAATCAATAACGCAATTTCATAAGAGATCCTCTAAGGTATGATTCACTCTCTTGGTCTACCCACCAGTTTATGGGTGATAACTTGTACTCAAATGCAAATTTTCCCCAACGCCTTGTAAGCTCTTCTAAATTGCATATGAATAATGAGTCTTGATCACTTACAATGCTCTTCAGCACATTGTGAAATCACATAAACCATTTCACATACAACTTGGCCAATTTGGATATCATCCTATTAGACTTTGTTGGCATTAATCAAGCAATCTTCATCAATCTATCAACTATGACCCAAATGCTATCGTACCCTCCTCTTGTCATCGGCAATCATCGATGAAGTCTATCGATATATGTTCCCACTTTCACTGGGGAACTTTAAGCGGTTGCAGCAGACACTTGGCTTCTTCCGCTCAACATCCACTAACTGGCAGTTCATACACTTCGAGATGAATATCCCAACATCCTTCTTCATCCCTTCCTAATAAAATGCATGTTTCATATCATGATACATTTTCTTGCCTCTGTGATGTATAGTCAATTTCAAATAATGACACTCATATAGAACCTCATCCCTTAACCCATCAACATTAGGTATAAAAAATCTCTCATCCCTAAGGTTCCAACATCATAGTTGAGTCTGCACTGCTTCATCTCTTCACACTCTACTCTCACCTATTTTAGCAATGATCCGCGCTGGTTTGGTATCGTGTCTCTGACTAATACCAAACCATTCAATCAAAGTAGGTCATATGGTCATGCTCGCCAACACATCTGGCTCTAGCTTACATTGATGTCGAAAATTATAACCAGCGATGTACTTTAATTGTATCCACTCTAGGAACATAGCTCCCAAGCTGACATGTCTCATATTCAAGGCATCAATAATGGCATTCCCCTTTACGGGCGCATAGGAAATTTCGAGTTATAAAAGGGCGAGAACTCTAACCATCGTTGTTGGCGAAACTTAAGGTCCTTCGGTGAGAAGAGTTACTTCAATGATTTATGGTCAGTGAACAACTCAAACCTATCCCCAAGCAAGTAATGCCTCCATATCTTCAGTGCAAACACTATCGGTGCGAACAACAAATCGTGGGTCGAGTATTTCCTCTCATGTAGTTTTTGTTGCCGACTAGCATATATGGCAACTTTACACTTCTACATAAATATCGTACCCAGTCCTGTACCACAAGCATCTTTGTATACTGTTAACTCCTTATTCCTGCTTGGAGTGAGTAACACTAATGCACTTGTTAACCTCTCCTTCTTACACATGAATGCATGCTTACATTGCATGTCCTAAGTAAAGGTCAGAATCTTCTTCGTTATGTTGGTTAACAATTTTTCTACCTTTGAGAAGTCCTTTATGAGTCATCTATAATATCCCTCCAATCTAAGGAAACTCCTCACATCCATAACACTCTGGGACGATCCAATATTGGACTGTTGATACCTTGGCAGGGTCCACTGTGATGCCCTACTTAAAAACTACATGACCCAAGAATTTCACTTCTCCTCCAGAAGTGAAACTTCGAAAATTTCCTCTTTAGTTGGTGCTTGCTTAACAGCTCTGGTATAATCCTTAAATGTGTCTTGTGTTCCCCTTCTATCTGGGAAAAGAAAATAATATCATCAATAAACACAAGCACAAACTTATTCGGTTGATTTTGAAAACATGGTCCATAAGGTAAATGAAGTATGTCGGCACATTAATTTACCTAAATGACATAACCAGCCACTTATAGAACCCCGATGGCATACGAAATGCAGTAATTAAACCACCCTCCTTTGACACCCTCGGTCAGTGGAACCTTATTGCTAAGTCCAACTGAGAAAACTCTTTAGCACCATGGAGCTGATCGAACAAGTCATAACTACGCGGGAGTGGATACTTATTCTTCCTTATTACTTTAATCAGCTCATGGTAGTTAACACAAAGTGTTAGTGAGCCATTCGCCTTTGTGATGAATACTATAGGTGCTCCCCACTCAGATATACTCCTTTGAATGAGCCCTTCCTAAATAGGTCCTTCACTTGCACTTTAAACTCATGTTGCTCTTTAGGTCCCATATGTCTCAGTGGCATAAATATTGACCTTGCATTCTTCACTAAGTTGATGCGGAACTTAATCTCTCAATGTAGAGGAAATCTAGTTACCTAGTCGAATATATATGGATATTCCCTCACTATAGTTATAGATGACAATTCCTCACATGGGACCTAGAGTGAATATAAGAAGCTACCCATAATTGCATCCTTGAGCATGCAGCTCGGTCCTAACCTATGCTCATCATCTATCTAGATAGTCGCTCACAATCTTTCACAATTCACTATGACTCCGTATTTCTTCAGCCAGTCCATCCATAATATGATATCAAACCAACAAAACTAAGTACAAAGCAACCACACAAGAATACACAACCATGACTCGACAACACTATGTCATGATAAACTATACACAAACTGGTTGGACCATCCGCACGGTTTATCACCACTAGAGGTTTGTCTACTAAGTCAAATCTCAATCCTAGCTTATCCACTAGGTCACTACATATAAAAAAATATGATGCATCGATATCAAGTAGAACACAAACAGATATACCATAAACAGAAAGCTTACCTTAGATAATGACACATTCCCTTTCTCCTTCCTCGGTGGAGTACGTGACGAAGTAGGAATAACATTAAGTGCGTACGCAGACACCACATGATTATTCTTCGGTGGCTTGGGACAATGCTTCTAAAAATTTCCAGTCTTATAACAATTGAAGCATTTTCTCTCTTAGACCTTCTTGTTCTTGTAGTTCTTATTGAGATGCCACTTCCCTTTGCGGTTAAAGCGGATGGGCTCCCATTTGCCTTTCTTTTCCTGGAAATGCTTCTTTTGCTTGTTGTTGTTCCATTTTCTCTTGCCACCCCCGCTCACTTAAGGTTTAGACCCTTTTGTGGCAACAGTAACAGATTTGGACTTAGGATAGAGACTCTTATATAGTATAGCCTTCTACCCCAGCTACTCGAAGGATTCATCAATACGGCACACTAGCCTTTCCCAAAGATAATCGTCTAAGACCATAATAATTTCTTATTCTTTTTTAATGGAGTATTAATGAAAGATAAAGTGATAAACAATACTTTGATAGCATGCCTAATTCGGCCACATTCTCCAAAACAATCATCTTACTCTGCTTCATGTCATCAAACTTTATGAACAATGCCGATGTCTTAGTAGCCGATATGAACTTCTCCTCAAATCGGGCTTTGAACTTCCTCCCAGTAAACTGATCCTTAGGAGTAGTGATCTTAACATCATTCCACCATCTCATAGCATGTCCCTGAAGTTTTATGGAGGCCAACTTCATCATCATCACATCTTCCAGCTCTAAGTCCTTAGAGGTGAATTCATAGGTGCCAACTAATCTTGCACTTCAATACCCAATTTTGTTCCATGAAATGGTTTTCCACCAAGACTAGAGTAGTCCTGTTTAACTTAGCAAAACCGGCTCTAAGCAACTACATTTAAGTACCACTATTGGTAGCATTAGGAGTACCCACTATGGCATTTTGCAGCATGTTCTTTATCATCTTAATTGATATAATCTTCGTATCACGTACGCCGCCCATAAGCCAGCTCCATTTTTTAGTCCAAACATATAGGTCCTCGTAGAATTTCTTATTTGTTGGCTCATTCTTACAATCTGTAATAAGAATGATTAGTCTCTAAAAATGGAAAGTTGCCTCAATGGTACTCGTGTGTGCCATGCGACTTGTATTATATATGCTCTATATAGTCCTAAAAACCAACACGTATAACAAGTCTCTCATATATCACTTAATCCATTCTACGGTGATGGCTCCACCTTATCTCTAGTGAATCCTATATCAACTTAGGTCGTTTTCCAACCTAAACTCTGATACCAAATGTGATGACCGCTCTACACCTCCATTACCGAATATGCATGTATAGTGCACTGTAACGTTACTCGGTCGATGTAAAATGGTAGTCAAGGGTAAAGCAGCCAATATAAATCAGAACCTGTCATATATCTAATAAAAATATAATATCCAACATAAATATAAAATAGGCGAGATAGATTTTCATAACTAAAATGAATCACAGAAAGCCTCAAAGTAATAGGTTAACAACAATTATACAACATAAATAGATTTTATACATCATCAAAATTATTACGACCGCCCTACACCCCCAGTACACAATATCATTTGCATGGTGCGCTGTAATGGTACTCGACAAAAGTAGAGTGATATTCAAGTGGCAAAGTAATCAATCTCCAATAGATTACCTTTCGTATATCTCATAAAACAAGGATAAAATATAATAATCAACACGTATATAAAACAGGACAGACGGTATATGACTAAAATAAACCCAATAATAAGAGTATGGTAGGTTCATTACAGTTGCATAAATTATGATAGTGTTTATACAACTGATAAATAAACTCAAATGTCTATTTCAATGATAGAATGTAGCACCGATAAAGCTCCATAGTGTAGCACATCAGAATAAGCGATGGACTCATATAATATCATATAAAACGGCGCCGACTTTGCTAATCATATGAATATCTCCATGTACTAACACCAGGTCTACTTCAAATCTACTCATTTAAGAGTACCTAAGATAATAATTAAGAAACAAAGCATAAAATAATGAGTCAACCTGGTGTGAGCGATAAATAATCTTACGATACTATAAAAGCTGATATAGTATAAGGAGCACTAGGTATAGAGAGTCATACCTGCCATGTCCCTTCATCTAACAAGTTAGCACATAAACTCAAATCCATGCTAAGCTATCATCATAGCGCGTACTAATGTTCAAGATATAGAATAGGGTGTCGAGGTGTCCACTACAGTAATATGAAAAGACATCTATCACAATCACACATCAATCAATACAAACACATCAATCATAGCACTTAATGCAATCAAAGTAGTCAAAGCGACCATCACACTCTCAAACGCTCTTCGGATAGCTCACATGACCCACTTAGATAGTCAGTGACCACTCAGAATCCCAAGTACTCAATACTCAAGCTCATGCCCACTCAAATGGCTAGGGATGTGGACAACTCAGATGTCCGCACATAGATCCACCTCATGGGTACACTCAGACCAACCCATGGTACACTTAGACAACCCTTCCCCTATAAGCACCCAACACTAGCATATGTATCGATAGTAGAACCACCTCTTATCTACTTCACAAGTGATTACTGAGCATTTTCCCCCTCGATAACTCTCCTCGTGTTATAGTAACTTCCTTCATGCAGTACTCGACCAAATCGATCAACTTTGTCGATTCATCTATGCTTATGGCTCCACTTGATTCCTAAGACTTTCCTCATGCTATGCCCGAAGTAGACTCCCCATAAGCACGCTTCTACCCTGAAGCTAACTTCACAAAACTGCTTAACTACTCCATGACGCACCATTGATCTTCCAGAGTCACAATACTTAACTTCTCCTCTATGGAATCTCATGCGACATATACTACAAGTCAACCATGACATCACAACCCCCTATGATCAGATGCCTAAAATTTTAACTATGGGTGGCTATAGTTTGGTGATGGGCTATCACATGCTTCGGTCCTAAGCGAACCACCATTAGTCCCAAAGTAGAAGCTCCACTGGCCCGAAGCTCTCCATCTCCCAGCCCGAAGTAGCCTTCCAACAACCCTTAGCAATGCATGTGACCACTCTTCCAAACCCCATGCTAAGATTTAAAAATTTACATGGGTCAGTATCAACCCATGCTCATGGGTCGGATTCGATCCATACTTGAGTTGTGACTTAGCCATTTTGGCTAATCATTATTTCTTCCATCTAATCCTACGTTTCCACCAATTGGCCTCGGAGCCACCCAACTGAAAACCCAAAGTTCCATGCCCTAAAGTCCGGTGTCACCACGTCTCCTCCACTAAGTACACTCCAAATCCCCTCTCCATTTCACACCCGACCCATAATATAACTCCACCAAATTAACTCCAAAATGCATGTGAATGATAAGATGGCTTCTCCACATCATCTACTACCTCTCACACCGATCGCAAGTGAAGCTAAACACTTTGGATCTTATGGGTCGGGGCTGATTGATTGAGTATCCTCGATCATCAAAAATTACTTAACTGCATTTTGGCATTTCTTAGTTTACCACCTCTACTTAAAAATCCTTAACTCCCTATACACATTGTTTGCATTGATCTACTCTAAACGCTCTAAAATCAGTGGAGTCTCTAAAGCCCATATCGATACACCATACTCCTTCCTAAGCAAAACTGGTATACAAATACTAGCAAACAAATGTCATAACAAAAATATAAAACTAATGCAATAATCGTATCATCATATAATAGAAGTCAAATCCAAACACAAAAGGTGGTATCCATACGGACACGCGCAAGAAAATCTTAGATCTACATTATCAAGTTCCTTTTCAAAACATAAGTGAGTTTAGGTTAGGTCCAAATCATGTTTTTAACTTTAAAACCATTTTAAAACATGTTTAAATACTATATTACAATTATAGTAAAGTGAGAGACAAGAATTAATCACCAATGGGTCCTTAAGTACTCAAATCAAGATAGATCTGCAGTGAATAGTAGCAAGTTCGAATTTTGATTTACCAAATCAGCAAATAGTGAATAGCTACTAATCCCTTTGCTAATTGTCTCCTAATCACTTAACTTGACTAAATAAAGTAAGGTTTAAGGTCAATTTTTGGCTTTGGAAGAGTAATGGTGATTTCTAACTGTTTCTAGGAAGTGTGTAATGATTAAGGAAATGTCCCATCAGCCCCTATTAGTTTTAATCCCGAAATAGGCCTTACCAAACTCACTAATTACTTGCTTAACTATCCAAAAAAATTCTAAACTTCTAATGGTCGTATATCTTAAATATTAAGCCCAAAAAATGTCTAAACTTCTAATGGTCATATATCCTAAATGGTAGGTCCAAAATGCCATTATGACTTTTCTATGGAAAGAGAAACCATCATATACTTCCAATGAAAGTGGTCATGGACCCTTTCGACTGCTATCAGAAGTTATGGGCATATATGTTTTCAGGGGTAAAATCGTTAAATAAAATTCCCAAGGGCTAAAAATGTCAAAACTCAATGCTTCCCAAGTTATAACCTATTTGGAAGTCAGTTGAGAATAAAAATATTATTTCTACGATCGGTTGATACGTACAAATGTATAGAGAATGTAGATCGTTACATTCTCCTTTCCTTTAGGAATATCGCCCCCAAAATCCCAATGACAAAATAAGATCAACCAACAAAGTTACACCGCATGCCTATTGACCATAAGCAAACATCACTTATATCAAACATGCATACACATGCAAGTAAATACAATCTATGCCTACCCCAGCAAGCAAGGTACTAAGCTACTCTACATGATATCGAAAGCAAAAGCAAATTCAATAAACAAAAAAGTCTTACTAAGTAAAGAGCTCTGAATAAGCAGTCCTCATGCCCTCCTCGATTTTCCAAGTGTAATCGCTCTCGCTTTCACTCTACTGAACCATCACCAACTTCATCGCCTTCCTCCTAAGCTGCTTCGTATCATGAGTGACTATAATAAAAGGAGGTTCGAAGCTTCTGGATCAACATCGATATCACCTAACTGATCTGGTGAAACGGTCATGCTTGAACCATGCATAAAATTCCACAAATAAGGAACATGAAACACATTGTGCACACCCACTGTTTTTTGAGGTAGGTTGACTTTGTAAGCTAGGTTCCCAATCTTCTTGAGTATGGAAAAAGGACCTACAAACCATAGGGCCAACTTCCCCTTAGTACTGAATCGGTGCCACATATTTAATGGGGCATCTTGACAAATACCATGTCATCTGCGGAGAACTCTAAATCTCATCTCCTCTTATCAACGTAAGCGTACCTCTTCTGTCTACCTTGAGCAGCTTTCATCCATTACCTGATGATCTCCATCTTCTCTGAAGTTTCCATTATCATCTCTGGCCCTAGTATCAGCTTCTCACCTGGTTACCACCAATAAGAGGGAGTGTAGTATGGTCGGCCATAAAATGCTCAAATGGTGCCATACTGATGCTAGACTGATAACTGTTGTTGTATGCAAAATCAACAAGATGCAAACAACCTTATCACGAGCCTCCAAAGTCGATATGCAAGTTCGCAAATGATCCTCTAAGATATGATTCGTTCTCTTGGTTTGCCCATCGATTTGTGGGTGATAAGTTGTACCCAAATGTAGCTCTATCCTTAATGCCTCATGTAAGCTCTTCCAAAACCCGCTAGTGAACAAAGGGTCTTGATCACTCACAATACTATTTGACACACCACAGAATCAAAAAATCCATTTCACATATAACTCATCCAATTTGGATGTTGTCCTACTTGATTTTATTGCTATGAATCGAGTGCTCTTCGTCAACCTATCGACTATGACCCAGATGCTATCGTACCCTTCTCTAGACCTTGGCAATCCATTGATGAAGTCAATCGATAACTGTTCCCACTTCCATTCAGGAATCTCGAGTGGTTGCAACAAACAACTTGGCTTCTTCAGTTCATCCTTTACTATCTGATGGTTTTTACATTTGGAGATGAATGTCCCAACATCCTTCTTCATCCCTTCCCAATAAATTGTCGGCCTCATATCATGGTATATTTTATTGCCTTCGGAATGTATAGTCAATCTCGAATGATGGCACTAACGTAGCACCTCATTGTTAGTCCTTAAGAAGTTGGTTTTGATGACAACAACCTTAGAATAAGATTACAAAATATAAATACTAACATTATTGTTTAGATATATATGTATATGCAGGATATATATACAGGTACCAAAGAATGAAGACTGTATAGTATAGAGATTCAAGAACTGATGAACTCAAGATCGAAGATATCAAGATTCAAGACTCATGAGTATCAAGATTATCAAGAGTTCAAGATTTCAAGATAAGTAATTTAGTTAGGAATTTTGTTAAAACTCCTAGAAAAGAACTGACATCTTAAAATCCATTTTATTCGTGGAATGGAATCCACTTCGAGCCCATTAAAGGGATGGAACCCTAAGTAGGATGGAACCTACGAAAAATCTAGTGGAACATTGTTTTGTATCCACTAACTTTTATTCAAATGTTTTACAAAATTATATCTTGTTTTCAAAATGATTTCAAAATCTTCTTTTTTAAATCAAAAACATCTATCCTGGTTTTAAAATACTTTTAGCCTCAAAATAATCTTTATTTTCAATATCAAATTATCCTTGGTTTTAAACTATCTTTTAATTATAATATATTTAACTTTTAATATTTATACTTAGATTTAAATATAAAATTATAGTAAAATTTTATATATACCAAAATATTATTCTCTATACTTATTTATGTATTTTAACTATAGTTAAGTATATTTATAAAGTTTAAAATAGTTTTAATACAAGATAGAAGTTATTTTCAAAGAAAAACAAATTACCAAAAATAACTTAGGCTTGTCGACAACCCCAAGGACCCCTTGTCGACAAGGTGACAGTTTATTTCAAAAGTTTGAATTTCAAAGGAAGTGTCTATTTGTCATATCTTTTCACGAATGGACATGGCTATTGTTCTACTTTAAATAGGGGTTGTTTTAAACGAATTTACAATCATATTTTCTCTGATTTCACTCCTCTTCTTCTTCCACATTTCTTTATATACATTTTTACCATTACTCTGCCGAAATCACCATTGAATCTAACTAGATCATCTCTGGTTTGATTCTCTATCACTATCTCAACAAGATCCCAGTGCTATTCAGAGTTATAGACTTCTTTGTATTCAATCAAGCGAGAAAAGGTGTAATTGTAGCCTGGAAAATCAATCGGGTGAACTTGTTGCCCGTAAAATCAAGTATCTCTACCCAGAGGATTATGAATCTGGAGCGGTGTACCTCGTGGCCTTGAAATCGAGGGTGTAATTGTAAGAATTGATTTTGAAAGGAAATCCGTACTTGTGTTGCGGGACTGGATGTAGGGTAACTCCGAACTAGTATAAAATCCGGTGTGTTCTTTCCTTTATTGCTTTTACTTTATATCTGCATCTGTGTTTGATTCTGTGATCATATCTGTGTCTAAATATTGCATACATTTGTGTTCAAATTAATATAAACTAAAAAAGAATTAGTAATTCCTTAAAACACTATTCATCCCCCCTCTAGTGTTAATTCTAGCCTTAAGATCCGTAATCCGCATTTCTCACATTTGGTATCAGAGCAAGGTTTTCAAAGTTTCATAATCTGAATTTTGAAAATTTTCAAAATGGCTACCAACACTGGTACTGTTACTACTACCAACACTGGTTCTATTACCTCTGTCACTAGTTCATTTGTAGAAGGTCAGTCTACTGTCAGACCACCACTTTTTAATGGCAGTAGCTATGCATATTGGGCATGTAGGATGAAATATATTTACAATATGTAGGACTAGACACTTGGAATATCACACAGCCTAAATATTTTGAACCCACAACTGGTTTTGCACAGTGGACTGCTGAGCAAAAGACCGTCGCACAAAATAACTCTAAAGCTATGAATATTCTGTTTTGTTCACTTGATAGGAATGAATTTAATAGAGTGAGAGTTTGTAAGTCTGCATATGAAATCTGGAAAACTTTGCAAGTTACTCACGAAGGAACAAGCAAAGTTAAACAAACCAAAATTTCCATGCTCACAAATCAGTGTCAATTATTTAAAATGAATCCTAATGAGTCTATTCCAGATATGTATAGTAGATTTCAGGATATTTTGCATTCTCTAATATCCTTGGGAAAGGTATTTTCGGAAGAAGATCAAGTCAGAAAAATCTTAAATTCTCTTACTTCAGAATGGGATCAAAAGACACTTGCGATTGAAGAGGCAAATGACATCAGTACCTTAAAGATAGAAGAATTAATTGGAAATCTAATGTCGTTTGAAGTCCAAATGCTTAGGAGAAGAGAAAGCAAAGCATCTGAAAAGAAATCAATTGCATTCAATGCATTGACCGATGGATCAGACTCAAACAGCGATAATGATGAAGAGATAGCCTTTATGACCAAGAACTTTCGGAAATTCCTGAAATACAGAAATATGAATAATCTCAAGAGAAACAACTATAAGAACTCTGGTAATCAGAATGTAGTGCCAAACTATATTAAATGTTTCAACTGTGAAGAACCAGGCTATATCAAAAGAGACTGTCCGCATCCAGATAAGCAAAATCTTCCTATAAACAATGATTCTGCAAAGAAACGAAAACGTGCATTTACTGCTACTCTAAATGACTCAGACTCGTTCTCAAGCAATGATGATCAGAAGACAGATAATTCAAATATGTGTTTCACGGCAGTTCACGACTCCGACGAATTCAGAGAAACAGACTCAGAAAAAGGTACACGTTTACAATACGTTGGTTGAAATTGCATGCATAGGATTGGATGTTTGATTGGTTGATTTTGAATTGGTGTGTCGTTTGAATTTTAAATTTTTTATTAAATTTTTACTATTATTTTTATTATTTTTAAATAGTATCATAATATTTTATGGAATATACTATAATTCTAGTAATATTCCAGATATTATATAGACATTAAAAATAATATATATATATATATATATTAGAATACTTAAGAGAAATAAATCATGAAAATTCAGAGACACCTGTCAACAAGGGCCCCCCCACATTGTCGACAAGGGTACATAAATTTGAAATTCAAATTTGAATTCAAATGTTTGAATTTCCCTCCATCTTTTCACTTCATTCAAGTCTCTGAAAAGTCATCTTTTGACCAGAGAACCTGTCCCTTGAGAATCTATTTATTTACTATCTTTTATCATAACTTTTCACTTTCATTTTCAAATTCAAACTCTTATTTCAAAATATCAAGCTCTCTACTCTCTACTCTAATGGCCTCTTCAAGCAACCCTTCCACAATGAGACTTTCCAAAAATATAAAAGAGCAACTTTTCAATAATCCGGAGGCTATAAAAGCATATATCAACTATGCCAACTATGGAAAAATCCATCTCGGAAAGTTTGCTTTATTTCAAGATTTCTCTACTTATGAAATCGATTCTCTTTTTGCAAATAACCAAGTTCTTAGTCTTGTTGATGCTTCACAAAATGACTTTGTTTGTTATCCAAATCTTGTTAAAATTTTCTATGCAAATCTCAACCGTGGATTTTATAATGGAAATGATGATGAAATTTGGAGTAGTGTCAAAGGCACTAGAATCATTTTAAATTGTGATGTTTTGGGTATCATTCTCAATTGCAAGAGCACGAGAATGGATCTTTCTAGTTTTAATATCGATGAAAATGATCATGAGACATTTCATCACATTTTCGAAGGAGATGATAACTTTGAATTCATAAATTGAAAATTTCAATCAAAAGCAAGAATTGTTAATCTTCTTTTACAACATTATCTGATCCCAAGATCGGGGAGTTTTAACAATCCAACTTCAAAAGTTTGCAAAGCACGTTTTGCTATTTTTGGAAATTATGATATTAATTGGGCGCAAGTTATTTTGGATGAACTTCGTCCCAAAATTTTTGAAGTGGGTGAAAACACTTTGTATCATGGAATCTATCTCACTCGGATTTTTAATTATTTTGGAGTGGATTTCAAAGGAGAAAATTTTGTTTCAAGAAAAGTTTTTAATCACTCAAACATTTCTCTTATGAAAATTCCATATGTTTTTCAACCATATGAGACTCTTGCCGAAAAGGAAGAGCGTTTAGCTCATGAGGAGATGGAAGAGGAGGAGGAAGAAGAAGAAGGGGATGAAATGGAACTAGAAGAAGAAGGAGGTGAAACATCCTTGGAAAGTATTGACTATCCCTCTAATCCAACCAACAAAACCTTACTCAAAAATCAAAAGACCATTGTTGAGAATCAACGGACTCTTAAACGGTCCGTTAGTAAGAAATTGGATAAAATGTCATCCAAGATGAACAAGTTTTTCTCCAAAGTCAGCAAGAAGCTTGGATTATCTTCATCTTCGTCATCTCTAACTAGTTCTACCTTTTCATGTCATGTTGTATTGGTTTTAGTTTGTTTTGATTTGAATGTTCGTGTAGTTCTTAATGTTTAATCATTGAATCGTTCTATTATGAAATGAAATTGAATTACTTTTCTATTATCTAGCTTATCTTATCTCTAGAATAAATGTTAGTATATTATATAAATATATATATATATACACAATTATTCACAAAATCAAAAGAAGTCATCAAAATTAACTGACCCCTGTCGACAACCCCCCAGAGACCCTGTCGACAAGTACTGGTCAGAATTGACTTTTCATTTTAAATTTGAAATTTGAATAACTACCTTGTGTCTATTCATTTCAAATGAATTTCTACACCTATAAATACATATTTTTTCCAGAATTCATCACTCAAAATCATTTCTTATCTACTCTATCTATATTTCTTCTCACAAACTCAAATATGGCCGATCCAATTCATAGTTTGACCAAGAATCTTGAAGAAACTCTTAATTCTTTCAAGAATATTCTTTCTTTCTTCTCCGTAATAAGCGACACTTAGAGTTGAGTCAAATGCTGATGATCAAGGAGCAAGAAAAACATTTCGATGCGATTCGATGGATGATTTCCTCCCTACACAAAGATGATAATGAAGCACATCCTTCAGTCTCTCTCACCAATGAAAATGAAAATTAGGATGCCATTAAAGCAGACCATATATTTGGAGAAGAAGGATGGGTGGAAGTTCCTCGTAATGTTTGATATTATTTGATTGCTTTGTTTGATTTGAATTGATTGCTTGGATTGATTTGATTTGGTATGGTGTGGATTGATAATTGGTGTGCAAACATAATATGTATAAATACACATTGATATTTATATGATCTTTGATTAGTTATCATGTCTATTAGTATAATTATCTCTTAATCTATCTATTATATACTCCATTATATATTTTATTAATGCAGGTACTTTAGTACAAGAATAAGGGGGAGTTATATAGTTTGGAGTTAGTTTTTGTTGGTGACAAAGGGGGAGAAGTATAAAATAGGATAGTTAGGCATAGATTAAGGGGAAGTTATTAGTTTTAAGGGGAGTTATTAGGATAGAAGTAATATTTTATAAACAAAGGTTGTCATCATTAAAAAGGGGGAGATTGTTAGTCCCTGAGAAGTTGGTTTTGATGACAACAACCGTAGAATAAGATTATAAAATATAAATACTAACATTATTGTTTAGATATATATGTATATGCATGATATATATACAGGTACCAAAGAATGAAGACTGTACAGTATAGAGATTCAAGAACTGATGAACTCAAGATCGAAGATATCAAGATTCAAGACTCATGAGTATCAAGATTATCAAGAGTTCAAGATTTCAAGATAAGTAATTTAGTTAGGAATTTTTTTAAAACTCCTAGAAAAGCACTGACATCTTAAAATCCATTTTATTCGTGGAATGGAATCCACTTCGAGCCCGTTAAAGGGATGGATCCCTAAGTAGGATGGAACATACGAAAAATCTAGTGGAACATTGTTTTGTATCCACTAACTTTTATTCAAATGTTTTACAAAATTATATCTTGTTTTCAAAATGATTTCAAAATCTTCTTTTTTAAATCAAAAACATCTATCCTGGTTTTAAAATACTTTTAGCCTCAAAATAATCTTTATTTTCAATATCAAATTATCCTTGGTTTTAAACTATCTTTTAATTATAATATATTTAAATTTTAATATTTATACTTAGATTTAAATATAAAATTATAGTAAAATTTTATATATACCAAAATATTATTCTCTATACTTATTTATGTATTTTAACTATAGTTAAGTATATTTATAAAGTTTAAAATAGTTTTAATACAAGATAGAAGTTATTTTCAAAGAAAAACAAATTACCAAAAATAACTTAGGCTTGTCGACAACCCCAAGGACCCCTTGTCGACAAGGTGACAGTTTATTTCAAAAGTTTGAATTTCAAAGGAAGTGTCTATTTGTCATATCCTTTCACGAATGGACATGGCTGTTGTTCTACTATAAATAGGGGCTGTTTTAAACGAATTTACAATCATATTTTCTCTAATTTCACTCCTCTTCTTCTTCCACATTGCTTTATATACATTTTTACCATTACTCTGCCGAAATCACCATTGAATCTAACTAGATCATCTCTGGTTTGATTCTCTATCACTATCTTAACAAGATCCCAGTGCTATTCAGAGTTATAGACTTCTTTGTATTCAATCAAGCGAGAAAAGGTGTGATTGTAGCCTGGAAAATCAATCGAGTGAACTTGTTGCCCGTAAAATCAAGTATCTCTACCCAAAGGATTGTGAATCTGGAGCGGTGTACCTCGTGGCCTTGAAATCGAGGGTGTAATTGTAAGAATTGATTTTGAAAGGAAATCCGTACTTGTTTTGCGGGACTAGATGTAGGGTAACTCCGAACCAGTATAAAATCTGGTGTGTTCTTTCCTTTATTGCTTTTACTTTATATCTGCATCTGTGTTTGATTCTGTGATCATATTTGTGTCTGAATATTGCATACATTTGTGTTCAAATTAATATAAACTCAAAAAGAATTAGCAATTCCTTAAAACACTATTCACCCCCCCTAGTGTTAATTCTAGCCTTAAGATCCGTAATCCGCATTTCTCACACTCATCCCTTAAACCATCGACATCGGGTATAAACAATCTTTCATCCTTCCAGAGCCAACCATCACGGTCGAGTCTGTATTACTTTATCTCTTAAAACTTGCTCCACTCTCAATCTTGGAAATGATCCTCACTAGTCTAGCATCACATCTCTAAATACTACCAATCTTCTCAATCAGAGTAGGTCAGGTAGTCAAACTAGCCAGCATTTATGACTCTATCTCACATTGCGGTCTAAAGTCATAACCAACAATATATTCTAACTACATCCACTCTAGAAACATAGCTTCCAAGCTGGCATATCTTTGACTCAAGGCACAGTGACTGCATTTCCCTTTCTAGGCATATAGGAAATGTCGAAGTTGTAGGAAGCTAGGAACTCCAACCATCATTGTTGGTGAAGATTAAGATCCATCTGTGAAAAGAGGTACTTCAACAATTTATAGTCGATGAAAAACTCGAACCTCTCTCCCAACAAGTAGTGCCTTCATATTTTCAGTGCAAATACTATCGCTGCCGGCTCTAAATAATGAGTTGGATACTTCCTCTTATGCGGCTTCAGCTGTCAACAAGTATACGTGACAACCATCCCTCTTTGCATCAACACTACACCTACCACAGACATCTGTGTATACCATCAGCTCCTCATTCCTACTTGGAGTGACTAACACTTGTGCACACGTCAACCACTCCTTCAGACTCACAATTGCATGCTCGTACCTCATGTCCCAAACAAAAGTTCGATTCTTCTTTGTCGAGTTGATTAACAGTGCTGCTACCTTACTGAAGTCCTTGATAAAATATCTATAATACCCACCATGCCAAGGAAGCTTCTTTCATTTGTAGCATTCTTTGGTTGACTCCAATTCCAGACTGCTACTACCTTTGCAGGATTTGCAACAATGCTCTGCCCAAAAACAACATGACCAATCGCACTTCTCTCATCCAGAATCATTTAGAAAATTTTTCTTTCAACTGGTGCTTCCTTAACACCTCTAACACAATCCTCAAATGTGTCTTGTGTTCCTCTTTCGTACATGAGAGGACAAGAATATCATCAGTTGACACAAGTATAAACTTGTTCAACTGATCTTTGAACACACGATTCACGAGATCGACAAAGTATGTCAGAGCGTTAGTTAGCCCAGACAGCATAACAAACCACTCACACAATCCCGATGGCGTACGAAACACGGTAATTGACACACTCTCTCTTGCTACTCTCAGTTGGTAGAACCCCATCGCTAAGTCCAACTGAGTAAATCCTTTAGCACCATGGAGCTGGTCAAACAAGTCATCAATATGCAAAAGTGGATACGTGTTCTTCTTCTCACTCTATTCGGCTCATCGTAGTCAAGAGAGCCATCCGCCTTCATGGCGAATACTATGGGTGCTTCCCACTCAAATATATTTTGTCGAATGAACTCTTGTCTTAGTATGTCATTTACTTGCACCTTGATCTCTCATTGTTCTCTAGGTGCCATATGCCTTAGTAGTGGCCTTGCATCCTTTACTAAATCGATGCGGAACTCAAGCTCACGTTGTGAAGGTAACTTGGTTACCTCCTCAAATGCATCTGGATATTCCCTTGCAATGGATAAGGATGACAATTCCTCACAAGTGATCACCAGTGAATATAAGAAGCTAACCATCATTGCATCATCAGGCATGCAACTCAACTCTAGCCTACGCTCATCACCTATCACGATCACCGTAAATCTATCACAATCCACTATAACCCCATATTTATTTAGCTAGCACCCCTAGTATGATAATGAAACCCAAAAAATGAAGAACAAAGTAATCACAAGAAAACACATGACCATGACTCTGCAACACCAAGTTGCGACACACTATACACAAACTGGATGAACCATCACGAGGTTCGTCACTACCAGAGGATGTGTACAAAGTCGAGTCTTAATCCTAGTCTATCTGCTAGGTCACTAGATATGGAAGAATGTGATGCATTGGTATCAAATAAAACAGAAATATGTATACCATAAATAGAAAGCATACCTTGGATAGTAATGCTTTTTCTCTTTCCTTTACCGATGGAGCAATTGACAAAGTCGGGATAACATTAAGCATGTAAGTAGCACCACATCTTGTCCTTCAGTTGTTGCGGTCTTAATTTATATGCCCAACTCTATGACAGCTGAAGAAATTCTTTTCTGCACTCTTACAGCTCTTGCTTGGATGATCCATAGTTATAACAAGTGGGCTCCCATTTTCCCTTCTCCTAGCGACCTTTAGCTTGAATTTGCTTCATCCTCTTATTGTTGTTCCACTTCCTCTTGCCTTCCCTTCTCATTACGGCTTCGACTCTTCTTTGGAAACAATAACAACATACTTGGACTTCAGATACAATCTGTCATGTCAGAGAGCCTTCTCTACCAGCTTGTCGAAGGACTCGTCAATATAGCTCTCAAGCTTCTCCCTAAGATAATCGTCCAAGTCCATAGTGAGCTTATCATTCTTTTTAAGCAGAGTACCAACGAAAGATAAGTTGTACTTCGACAACATGTCAAACTCGGCCACATACTCTGACATAGACATCTCTCCCTACCTCAAGTTAGCAAATTTTCTGAATAGCACTGATTTCTGAGCGGCCAGTATGAATTTCTCTTCAAATCGAGCTCCGAACTACTTCTAGATAAACTGATCCTTAGGAGTAGAGATATTAATAGTATTCCAATAGTTCATTGCTCACCTTTGAAGTTGTCGGGATGCCAACTTCCTTTCCATAGCATCTTCAAGTTCTAAGTCCTCGGTACATTCGTAGGTGTCTAACCAATCCTGCACCTCCAAAGCTAATTCTATTCCAAGAAATAGTTTACCAACAAGGCTAAAAAAATCCTTGTTCAGCTTAGCGAAGTCAGCTCTGGACTCCTATACCAGAGTACCACCACCCATAACAACAATAGGAGCAACCCTTTGGGCATTTTGAAGCATGTTCCTCATCACCTTTGTGAACATAGCTTGCAAGTTAGGGTTAGTCGCTCCCGAGCATGCTCTTTCTCCAACTCCGGACACATAAGTCCTAGCAACATTCCTTATCATCTGACTCATTCTTACAACCTATAATAAGAATGATCAGATTGTGTTTAAGGAAAGTTGCACAAGTAGTACTCGTGTATGCGATGCGACTTATACTATATATACCACTATATGTTTAAAAAAAACAAGTATACTCTCTCATACCACTCAATCCACCCTAGAATGATAACTCATACTCTATCTTTGATGGATCCCGGTATCCCTTAGGTTAACTACACAACCTAAGCTCCGATACCATGTGATGACTGCCCTACACCCCCCGATACCCAATATCATCGGTGTGGTGCATTGTAGTGGCACTCGATTGATGTAGAGGGATAGTCAAGTGGTAAAGTAACCTATTGTATATCTCACAATGCAAGAATAAAATATAATAATCAACATTGATATAAAACAAGGGAGACAATATATAACTGAAATAAACCACTGAATAAGATTATGGTATGTTTATGGCAGTTATACAACATATGGTAGAGTTTACACAACTGATAAATAAACTCAAATGTTTGACTCAATGAAAATATGTTTCATCGACAAAGCCCCAACATGCTACATAGCGGAATAAGCGATAGACTCGGATAATATCATATATAATAGAGCCAGCCTCCTGCTCATCCTCTGATCAGCTCCATGCATTAATACTAGGCCTGCTATCTAGTCCATTCATTTAAGAGTACCACAATTAATAAGAAGCAAAGTATAAAACCTCAAGTCAGACAATAGTCTAGTATGAGCAATAAATAATCTCAAGGTATTATAAAAGCTTATATAGTATAAGGAATAGTAGGTATGAAGGGTCATACCATCCTATCCTTACATCCAACAAGTTAGCACATAAACTCAAATATATGCTAAGCTATTATCATAGGGTGTACTAATGTTTAAGGTACATAATAAGGTGTTGGGGGTGTCAATTACAGTAATATCACATGACATCCTTTCACAATCGCACATCAATCGATACAAACACAACAACCATAGCACTCAATGAAGTCAAAGAAACCATCACACTCTCAGTTGCTCTTGGATAGCTTACATGACCCATTCAGATAGTTAGCGACCGCTCAGAATCACAGGTACTTAATACTCAAACTTATGTCCACTCAAATGGCTAGGGATGTGGACCACTTAGATGTCCATATATATATATATATCTGTGTGTATGTGTGTGTGTATTGAAATAAAAGGTTCTATTATTAACGACGAAAGAACCGTACAATAGCAGGATTCGCCTCCTTAAAAAACCTTACCATTGTGGTAAGGAAAAAGAGCACAACATCCTCTATTCACAACTCTAGTATAGTAAATTTTACAAAATATAACAAAACACAAAAAATACAAAGCAAAATAAAAAACAAAGCAAAAAAAACACAGGCCGACCCAAACGGGTATGAAAACAACACCTCCACCTCCATAAATCAACCCGACCCAGCCCCAAAACACGCAGCCACAAAACCCTAATCATTCTTTCATGGTAGCTGTAAAAACATTATCCCGCATCAGCAAGTTTAATCCCCCACCTCAAAAATTTCTCCTTTCCGTTTGAAGAGAGATCTCCAGCACGAAATTTCCCCCTTAGCTGTCATCGAACGTCCAATTCAATTAGTTTTCTCCTCTGCTCCACCGAAAACCTCTTGCCTTCTAATCACCGCTGAACCCTTTCTGCCCATATGTGATGTATGGTAGTAGCAGCCGCCACATATGCCAGAGTTTGGACGGTAGATTTGTGTGCAAAACGGCGGTGGAGCATAGATAATTGACTCGGTAGCGAATTAAGCATGGTTGGAGCTTCAAGCTTGCTTGTATACGAATTCCAGAGATAAGTACTATATTCACATCTAATAAATAAGTGTTGATGAGTTTCGTTGTATGTATTACATAAGTCGCATTGAGGATTAACTCCCAAACCCCATGAAATAAGCCGATCGTAAGTAGGTAAACGGTGTATATAGGCCACGTATGTAGTATAACTAAACTTTAGAGCGATTTTGTTATACCATATTAGCTTGTATACATCATCTTGCAACCTGCAGTGTCGGACTTCATTCCAGACTTTTGAAAAAAAACTGTGTCGATTAGATATAGTCCAGTGGTCAGATGGTTCGGTGTTAGAAAGATTAACTTGCATAATGTTAGCTGCAACCTCTCGAGTCTCAGGCAATAGCATGGGTGTTAATTGGCCATCATGTATAATACCGATAACCTTTTTATTACGTGAATGACTTAATAAGACCCTGTTCCATCCAATTAAGTCGACTAAGGATTTGTGGTTGATCCACGAATCAAACCATAAGTCTGTATCTTCCCCGGTAACAATAATATGATTCATAACTTTAACTGCTAAATCTCGCTGTCGTAAAATAGATTTCATGGTGCTAGAGAAATTATTATTAATTGGAAGTACCCAAAAATTGCATTTTCCTAAATATTTTGAGTTCATCCATCTACTCCATAAACAGTTTGATGTCAGTAGTTTCCATAGCAATTTGATTTTTGCCATAGTGTTCAAATCTGCAAACTTACGAAGCCCAATTCCACTTTCAAGATTCGGCCTGCATATTGTATCCCACGATATTTTATGCATCTTACCCTTCCAAAAAAAGTCTGCACAAAGACTGTCGATTTTCTTTAATAATGATGTGGGTAATTGGTATATAAGTATCCAATACTTAACTATGGGGGTTATTGTACTTTGTATCAACTCTGCATGGCTTGCTATAGAAAATAAATTACTATCCCAACCTTCTAATCTAGAAATGATGTTGTGTAACAATGGACCGTAGTGACCAGTATGAATATAGTCAGTGGATAAAGGCACACCGAGATATTTAACAGGTGGTTCCTTCTCCTCTATGTTCAAAATGTTAATTATTTCTGTCTTCCACATAGCTCCTTTACTGAAGAATATCTGCGACTTGGTTTGATTAATTTTCGGTCCAATAGTGTCCTCTAATCTAGTAAAAATATGATTCATATAAGCAGCGTTTTGTGTAGTTGCTGATAGGAAAACCATAACATCATCACCATATAAAAGATTAGAAATATTAGGCTGTAATCTATTTAGTGGGTCTAAATTGTTGGCTGCCACACCCTCCTCCATGAGCCAGGAAAAAAATTCCATGGCTATACAAAATAAATAGGGAGATAAAGGGTCCCCTTGTCGTAGTCCCCTATTAGACGTAATAAATCCCTTGGGTCTACCATCCACCATGATAGAAAAAGTTGGAGTCGAGATGCATTCATATATTAAGTGAATAATAGAGGAGGGAAAACCAAAATAGTAGAGCATATGACATACAAATTCAAAATTAACCATATCGTATGCCTTTTGGAGGTCGACTTTAATGCACTTTCTTGATTTACTCTGTTTTGCAAAATCACGAACTTGTTCATGTGCCAATAGAACATTTTCACCAATGTTTCACCCAGTATGAAAGCGGATTGATTTTCTACAATAAGCAAAGGCAAAAACCATTTAATTCTGTTACATATAATTTTTGATATAACCTTGTATAGAACATTAGCACAAGAAATAGGCTTATAATTAGAAATTAATTGTGGCTTATCTTTTTTGGGTACGAGAGCAATAAAGTTGTGATTCATCCCATGAGGTAATTTTTTGGACTGAAACACCTCAGTAACAGCATCAAACATATCATTGTGCAGGTTATCCCAGTGGAGCTTGTAAAATTTTCCTGAAAAGCCATCTGGCCTTGGGCTCTTTGAATCGTGAATGGAGAATAAGGCTTCTTTAACTTCAGGCAAAGTAACTGGGGAAGATAAGTATTTCTGTCCATCTGAATTAATTGTCATTTTAGTATCTATGTACGGGAAAATTGTGTTAACATCCCCATTGAACAGGTTTTGGTAATAGTCTATGGCTTCATCTTTGATAGAAGTGCAATCATGGATATATTTCCCATGTGAATCCATCAAAGCATGTATTCTATTCCTGTGTTTACGCATGGAATTTTAAGAAAAAAATTTGGAATTTCTGTCTCCTTGCTGAAGCCATAGAACTTTGCTTTGTTGTCGTAGAAATTCAGTATGCTATTGGGTCTGGTCATTTAGTCTTTGTCCCATCTGGTACATAGTGTCATATATAGATGTATTTTCAGGGTCATGATCAGTTTGATAAAATAAGTTTTCAAACTCTGTCTGTAATTGGTTAATTGGTTTCTCTCGAGCTCTCAGCTTGTTCCATTTTTTAAGTTCAGTCTTGACAGCCTTCAGTTTGTGAATAAGCTTCTCTGGACTGGATCCCCTAACAGAGGCTGACAGGCCTACATCAACACAGTGATTATATCTTTGTGCATAACACCAACTATTGACATATCGAAATGGAGCTTTTTTACGGTGTTGGTGTTGTGGGCTATAACAAATCAAAACTGGGGTATGATCACTAATTGATGTAGGCAATGCAATGGTAGACAATTGGGGGAATAAAGTCATAAATTCATAGTTCACCAATACTTTATCAACGTTGGTAGCAATTCATAGTTGAATATATATATATATATATATTTAACTTATGGGTGAACTCAGACCACCTCAGGGTACACTCAGAACTACCTCGCCCTATATGAGCACCTAACACTAGCATACATATATACCAATAGTTGAACCACCTCTTTATCTTCTTTGCAAGTGATCACTAAGCACTTGCCCACTCAGTAACTCTCCTCATGCTATAGTAACTTGGATCATAAAGTACCCGACCAAATTGATCCACTTCATTGATTCGTCTAAGTCTAAGGCTCCACTCAATCCTTGGGACTATCCCCATGCTATGCCTGAAGTAGACTCCTAATTTGCATGCGTGACAACCCAAACATCGACGAGCGTAAATTTCAACAAGAATCGAAACCCGAGTCCATCAAAGCATAGATCATTAGATTTGGTACCTACAAATAAGCATAAGCATTATTAGAGATTGATAAAATCTAAACTCACAACGGAAACAATAATAGGATATAAATACTGACTATGGCTACTACCTTGGAATTAGTGGTATTCCTTGGATATCAGATTTCCACATCAGCATCGAGCATAAGAGAGGTAAGAAGACTTCTCCAACAACCAATCAAATCAAGCTCCAGTGACATGTTCCTCTAAATCTATTCTGTGGGTTGTAAGGAGGAGGGGGTCAGAATAACATTCTAGTGATTGGAAAATCTATACGGTGTCCATAACATAAATTTTTACCAATTGATTTCCATTTAATTGTTATGTCTACTATTCTAAGGTTAACCAAATTAACTTAATTTTGCACACACGACATTCCTACCTAACATGATTCACCTACCTACCTTTCCCAAGGTACAAAATAGCGATGTAAGTCTGTCAGTCACTTTATACTTCCAAAATATGAAGCGGGCTCCTAGCATCGTCATCATTGGTCTATTGGTCCTAACTAGAGACCTTTGATCACTATTTATGGCCTTAATAAATATAATAGCCATACTAATAATGCATCTATCATCGTTAAAGTCTTGGCCATTTGAGAGACGATACCCAAGCCACTTAATATCTCATTAATAAGGACTATGCAGACCCCCGACCATTTAATACCTACATTCTAATAGGCCATTGTCATTTAATACCTAACTTCAAGGAGGACTCCTCACTAGTACTATCTAGCTGACATTGCTTGGAATCTCACTGGGCCACTTAATACTTCTTTATGGGAGAGAGGCGGACCCTAGATCAGTCACTTAATACCTCAAACCCGAAGCAGACCCTTCCCGAGATATCCAGTACCGCTCCTAATCAATAATTCAGACCATTTAATACTTTTTAATTAGGAAAGAGGCTAGCCCTCAAACAACCGCTTAATACCTGTAATCCCTAAGCAGAACCTATTATCCATAATCGTCTCCCATGGGTCCTATGATTGGTGATGTCCCACATCAGTAATAAGTGTATTTAACTACTAGTAGCCTCGGAGTGAAAGACAGACTTCTGTTGTGTCTGTTTACTGACCTCGCATCCCAATCTTCTAAGCCCAATTAATTATTTTATGAGTCTGATGGTTAAATATGTATCACATCAGTAGGTAGTATACACAACTCCTGGTAGTCTCAAAGTGAAGGGAAAACTTACGTTGTGTAACTCTACTGACCTCGCATCCCAACCTACTAAGTCCAATTAATTATTCTAGGCTTTACTAACATAAGACACATTATCCTAGACTTTATTATTACTATGCTTTATCATCCTAAATTGGATATTGTACTTAGCTTACTAACCTCCTTTTATTTATTTAAGGCTATATAAATTACCTTAAATGTTCAATTACCCATAAATCCCCTTTATTTGCTTCTGCCATAAATGTCAATTTGTCTATGATAAAGAATATCATCCTAGTGGACATTCCATAAGACATTTATGTATATTTACTAATTTCAAATTAGTAACTTTTCATAACTATTCAATAGTTATTAATCTAACTTCTTTATTTATCAATCCAATTAATCCATTTACCCTATAAATTATCTATAACTCCTAAATTCATTCCACATTTACTACCCATTAATTGGAGTTACAACCTTTTCAATTTTTCCTTCCTAATTCCTATCCGTAAACCAACGTTATTACTACATATAACTAATATCCTATGCGAACGTTTCACATAAATCATCATATTTATTAGCGTGTATAAATATGTATAAATACCTACTTCTACTAAATATATTCTAGTTGTAAATATTTATTACAATATTCTTTCCCATATTTAATTTGCTGAAATTACATTTCTTAGGAAGATTCTCCAATGTGATTTCCATAAATTAGTTTAAAACAAAAGAACAAGAATAAAAGGAAAGATTTGCCTCATCTGAAATTACAAGGAATGCTAATTTTCTTTTTATTGGAATAGACAATGTAAACTACGAAGAATAAATCTGTACTTTACACATCTATTCCCAACTGGCCATAGTTTGGTAATGGGCCGGTTACCATTCTTTGGCCCCAAGAGAACCATGCTTTGTCCTGAAGTCAAAGCTTCCACTGACTTGAAGCTCTCCATCTCCTAGGCTGAAGCAACCTTCCACCAACCCTTAGCAATGGATGTAACCACTCTTCAAAACACCATGCCAAGATTCAAAAGTTTACATGGTCGGTATCGACCTATGCTCATGGGTCAGATCTGATCCATATTTGATCGTGACTTAGCCATTTTGGTTAAGTCTTTCTTCCATCCAATGTCGTATTTCCACCAAGTCATCTTGGAGTCCCCCTACTAAAAACCCGAATTTTCATGCCCCAAAGCTCAGAGTCTCCAAGTTTCCTTCACTAAATACACTCCGAAACCCCACTCCACTTCACAACTGACCCATACTATAACTCTGTCAAATCAACTCCAAAATGCATGCGATCAATAAGGTAGCTTCTTTAGCTTCTTTAAATCATCTACTCGCTCATATCGATCGTAAGTGAATCTAAACATTTTAAACCTTATGGGATTGGGCTTGATCGATCGAGTATGATCGATCATCAAAAATCACTAAACTTCATACCAGCATTTTCTGAGTTGTTTCTCGCTTTACTCCAAATGCCTTAATTCCTCATACACTCTATTTGCATTGATTCTACTCCAAAAGCTCTAAAATCGGTAGAGTCTCCAAATTCCATGTTGATACATCATACTCCTTCCTAGGTAAAACTATATACAAACACTAGTAATGTCATACCGACAATATAAAGTCAATGCAATAATCATATCATAATACAACCAAAATCAAATCAAAACACACAAATGTAGTACCCATAAGAACACACAAACAACTCTTAGGTCTACATTAATCGAGTTCATTTTCAAAATATAAGTGAGTTTAGATTAAGTCAAAATCACGTTTTAACTTTAAAAGCATTTAAAAACATGTTTCAATATTATATTAACAATTATAGTAAAGTGAGAAGCAAGAATCACTCACCAATGGGTCCTTAGCACTCAAATCAAGATAGATCCAAAGCGAACAATAACAACCATGGATTTGGATGCACCAAATCAGAAAATAGTGAATCTCTGATAATCACTTTGTTAATTGCCTCGAATTACTTGATTTAGCTAATTAAAATTAGGTTTAAGGCAGCCTTTTGGCGTGGAAAAGAGTAAAGGTTATTTCTCACTGTTTTTGGGAAGTGTGTAATGATTAGGGAGATGTTGCATCTGCCCCTATTTGCTCTAATCCCAGAAAAGCTGTCGGGCTTAACACCAAACTCATCAATACCCACTTAGCTGTCCAAAAAACGTCGAAACTTTTAATGGTCATATCTCTTAAATGGTAAGTTTCAACAGCTATTATGACCGCTCCATGGAAAGAGAAACCATTATATCTTTCCAATGGAAGTAGTCTCGGACCCTAATTTGACTGCTATCAAAAGTTATGGGTCATACAAGTTTTCAAGGGTAAAATTATATAATAAAATTCCTACGATATGTAGAAATGTGTGGAGAGTGCAGGTCGCCCCAAAAATAAACTCCAATACCGTCTCTAATAATTCAGGCACTGATAAAGCTCCATGGTGCTGCACAGTAGAATAACAATAAGCTTTAAGTAAAAATATAGATAAGCGCCAGCCTCATGTTCTTCTTCTAACCAGCTCTATGTGCTAATCTCAAACCTAGTATCTTGTCTATTTATTTAAGTGTCTGTGAGATAATAAGTAGTAAAGCATAAAAGCTTGAGTTAGACAATAGTCTGTTTTGAGCAATCAAAAATCCTAGGATACTATAAAAGCCGATATAGTAAAGAGGAACAAATGTATGGAGAATCATACCAGACATGTCCGCATATCCAACAAGTTAGCACATCACATAATATATGTTATACTATAATCATATAGGTGTACTATTCTAAGTACAATATTGGGTGTCAGGGTATCTAACACAGTAGTACCTATACATCACATGACATTCATCCCAACCACAGAGCAATCGGGGAAAACATAACAATCATAGCATACATAGAAATCAAGATTTCATAATGACCATCACTAAGGTCTCGCATCACCACCAAGATACCTTCGGATATATAATAACTCATACGACCATCATGAAGGTCAGTGACACACAATGTCATAATTGGATTCGGTGTTCGATCACATTTCATCATCAAGGTACTGTCATCATAAAGGCAGGCTAGACAATCACTAAGGTCCAGGGTATACAAGTGAGCGTCCTCACATACCCTTGCACCACGAAACACACATCATATCCAGGGTTATTAATAACTATCTATTCACTCATGATTCTATAGTAGAACACACTACTTCCACCCCCATCACTTTATGTCATTGAACATGCCTCCTTAGACCAACACTAAGTCCCACAAATACTTCTCACTTGAATTACATGATCCAAGCAACTTACATGATCGATCCGTCAAGGCCTAGAACATCTCACATATCTCTTAGGATTGCCCTTTTGACTCGGGTAGCCTACCATTTCCACGTACATTCCCCGAAGTCAATGCCAAGAAACCTAGCATCTACCTCAAGTTGTCAAATCGATCATCCAAATGCCATAACTCCACATCTATATATCCAATCACCCACGATCAATTTCTTGTGCTTCACATGCCACCATGACCCCACCAAATCGATCGCATCACCTTGGTATCGAAGCATATGGTTTGGTGCCGAACTATTTTTGTTGAAACTTTGCCAAATTTTATCTAAGTCCAATCCTTTATCCTAACTTGTGCTTTCTCGACTCTACCTTGAAACTTCTCCTTTCGAAGCCCGAAATGCTCGATTCAGAACCATGAAGCAACCAGCCTTCAACTGAGACTCCTAGCCCTTACTCCAAACCATTCGAGGTTTAGCCATATCTTCACCATCTCAACTTCGAACCACTTGCGACCAATTTCATAGCATCCCTACACCATAATAAACCCCTTAAATTGATTGCATTGTAATTTGAGCATTTTAGATCGATCGATGTCGAACGGTCAAGACCGTTCGGTGCCGATAATTTACTTAGCCATTTTTTGTATTTCCTGAGTTGGTTTCTCATTTACTCCAAAATGCATATCGACACACCATATCTTTACCCAAGTAAAAAAACAACTCAAAACTACCAACCAAGCATCATATCATCATAACACAACCAATACAATCATCATATCATTGGAATTGAATCAAATCACTAAAAAAGCATATCCAAAAGAACACATATGAAACCTTTAGATCTAATTCCATTTTACGTCATTTAAATTCGTTTTCACAACATGGGTGAGTTTAGATTGAATAAAAATTATGTTTTAAACTCTAAAACCATTTTGAAAACATAAATTAATTCTATATTAGAAAACATAGTATAGTAGGAGACAAAAATCATTCACCTAGGTACCAAAATGCATAAAAATCGAAGTGGATTCGAGTTGGATAGTTAATGGCTCGAATTCCGAAGTCCAAAATTAGTAATTAGCTAATCCCTTGCTAACCTCTCTTTGACTAGTTGATTTGACTCAAAATAGTACGGATTTAGGCTAATTTTGGTTAAGAAGATGATTAATATAGGCTTATAATAATTTCTGAGAAGTGGAATAATGATTAAGGGATGTCTCACTAGCTCCTTTTATCTCAAATCATGAAGTAGGTTAGTAGGGTAAGTATGGGCTTAAGTAAATTACCCGCTAATCTATCCATAAACCGTCTAACTTTAAATGGTCATATCTTCTAAACCGTAAGGTCAAAAATCTATTATGATCACTTTATGGAAAAAGAAACCATCAGATATTTCATTTGAAAGTGGTTTCATATCCTAATTCGACTCATGTAAAAAGTTATAGGAATAACAAGTTTTCATCATAAACTGTCCAATAAAAATTTTATTGGTAAGAAATGTCAATACTCAACATTTCTCAAAGTTATAGCCTAATCCGACCAAATTTGAATTTTAAAATAAAATTTTACAATTATATGATACGCAAAATATGAGTCGTTACATGATCATCGATAAAGATCACTCATAACTGAGCTAAATAATAAACTTTTACAATCCTCTAATACGCAAAATATGGGTTGTTACATGATCGATCAATAAAGATCACTCATAACTTAGCTAAATAATAAAATTTTACAATTCTCTAATACGCAAAATATGGGTTGTTCCAATCCGAATCTAGTCTCTTCTGTATTAACACGACCTCAATCGCTCGAGAACCGATCTATCAATGCATGGATTTATATGTTAAAATCAACTAAAACAATTTAAATTCATTTACAAGTTACTTGTTAATCCAAATTAGTAAAGGATCTTGGTTTGACTTTAAAAGGGATTTTAAAACAATTTTTTGTAAACATATATAAGCATAAGAGTTGTGAGATAATTGATCACTAACATATCGATATATAATCAACCAAATTCACCAAAATAAGTTAGATCTGATGTAGACAGCATATGCATGAATCCCAATGCACTTAAATATGAAATTGGATAGCTTTCTTGCTTATTCCTTTGTCAATCTCTCTTTAATTGCTTAATTAAGACAGTCTATATGAAGATTATAGATGGTTTTGATAATAAGAGTTAATGGAGGTTGGAGAATGTTTTTGGAAGATAGAATAAAGATTAGGGGTCGTCCTTTTAGTTGAAATTTACATCAAAATAAGAATAGGTTAATGGCTGATTATGAACTTAGTCTAATTATGCACTAATCTATTCAAAAACTGTCCAACTTAAAAACAGTCATTTCTTCTAAATCATAAGGTTAAAAATATATCATGACCACTTTATGGAAAGACAGACAATCAAATATTTTATTTGGAAGTGATTTTAAACTCTAATTGGGCTTATATAATAAGTTAGATATCTAACAAGTTCTCAAGGTCAAAACTGTGCATACTTAATTTTTTGGATAAAAAGCGTGGTTACTCGACATTTTTCAAAGTTATAATCTAATCAGACCAATTTGATTATAAAAATAATGTACTTACGATCCGATGATACCTAAAAATTGGATGGGTAAAGTTGATTATGGTGGTTGCAAAATAGATAGAAGTATTACCACTTGTACCTTTCATTTTCTCAGCAAGCCGCTAGCATCACAACATAGCAAGAAACAAATTTCTATGCCATTATCTCCGGAAGCAGCGGGTGGTCAAGTTGTATGAGTAGAGATGTTTTAATTGGTGCTGAGTTGTGAGCGAGCTTTTTCTTCTACTGTTCGCTTGATGGTTATCCAAATGAACTTGGCGCAGTATCTGTTGTTTATGAATATGTAAATGCCTTTGAGGAGGTCGGTGGTAAATTGAATCATTTTTTAACTATTTGTTTGAGGTTTTGAATCATTTTAAAATTGTTAATTAGAAAGTAATTTGAATAGTGTATTGCTATTGACATCCCGATTTTCTCTTCTGACCACCTACACTAAAGGTCATCTCAAAATAACATGCACTCCTCTTCCTGACACCGCGTATTTCTCTCTCCAAATCAAGCGATATCCCGATCGGCTGCAAATGACCGAAATACTGTTCAGCCATCTTTGACAGTTTGTCATGAATAAATTTCGATTGCCAACGGTCGTACGGCGTTAAACAGCCGAATAATCGTTGATACAAACGGTTGTTTGTAACTGAGCGAAGGATTATGATATTGGTGGCCAGAAGTACCTATAAAAAATTCATTTCTATTAAAACTATAATGGAGGCCAGAAGAGGAAAATGGGGTACCAATAGCAGCACACTTTGAATATTTGAATATTGTATATGTTTTTATTTTCTTGGACATGGTTACAAAACAATTTCTAAATCAATCTGGGATGGATCGATTACTTCAACAGATACATACTTCAGTCACCAATAATGTCTACGTTGAAAATTTGAACGAGAAGAAGGGGAAATTTTGTTGAACTATTTGCTTCATGGACAACAAAAACTGAACATGATGATTTCTTTTTTTCGTCGCAGTGTACAAGATGTATATATTTGATAATTATTTTTTTATCAAACCGACCGTAGGGAGGTTTGCCTACTTCTACTAGGCAAAATCAATTTTCCTGAAGTCAAAAAAACATTCCACTTGTTTTGTTATTTTTTCCCCTTTTCTTCTCCCCGTATTTTCTCTCGTTCTTTTTCCGCGTTTCCTTCTCCCCCAGATTTTTTTCCTGTTCGTTTTATTCCCGTGTGCTTCTCCCCCAAATTTTTCCCTCTAAACCGCGTCTTCTACCTTTGAAACTTTCGCCTCCGTTATCTCCGGTCAATTTTCCCCTTCCCTCTCCTCTTTAAATCCCCTCCCAAATCAATGTCGCCTCGCCTCCTCAGTATCGAAAGTTTCAGCCATCCTCTTCGGTACGTGAATCCACTCTCAAATTAACGCATCCGCGACTCCTCTACCTCCCCAGTGCCTCAAACTGCGACTAGCTTCTCCACCTACAGTTGCGATTAGGTAATTTATTTTAAATTTAGCTTTCGGAATTTTCGAAAAAATTGATTTATTTTCGAAAATTTTGAACTCTTTAGTTAATCTTTAGGTCTTGCATTTACGTTCAATTGAATAAGGGCAACATTATAGTTTTAATTTTAAAGTCTGGAATCTTGGGTTCATCATTTTGCGTTCTCAAGGATATGTGATTCATCATAGCATTTGCAATCAGGGGATTTTTGCACGTTCATCATAGCATAGAAACCTTGAATGCCTCATCTCACCAGCGGAAGCAATGATCGCTTCTCAGCACCTGATGCCGTAGCATCCTCTCAACCTCCAATTTAATTCGGTGTTGTCTTGGTGATGCTAGCGATGCTGTCATAGGATGGTGGCTGCAGTCAGGCGAGTTGTAGTATCTGGCTTCTCCCAATCCTTCAATGCAGGTATAATATTTAATTTTTGTGGATTTGGATCTAATTTTCCCAGAATCTGTGCTTGAAACAAAAACAATCATATTCTATTTTTAATGAAAAGCGAGTTGTTTGAACTAAATACGTTGTTTGTAAGATGCTCAGATGACCAATCGATATAATATTACAGCTATTTTATGGTGAAGAAACCATTGAACACTAGATTTCTTAGGTTGGAGATCTTCTTTGCATTTACAGCTACGTTTCATGATTACTCTTATCATAATGATGTAGTCAAGGAGGATTTGGAATTTTTTAGCGATTCATATATCAAACATTTTATAGTAGAGTTTTTTGATGATAATTTTGATAAAATGAGCATCATGGAGCAGTTGGGTTCACCTGTCCCGTTTTGGGTTCCCCGCCGCTCCCCATTTATTTATTTTTATTTTTTTCATCATTATTAAATCGTTCTAAATCTCTGATATGGTTGGTTACATGGAATATATGAGTATGGGCGTAGATCTTTAACTCATAGTGGAGTGTATAATGCAATGTCCTTAGCGCTATTATAATGTATGTATTTATTTTGTTTTGCAGAAGACAATTTTAACTGCTTGTAACTTCCAATTTACCTCAAACTTACATTCTTAAACCCTGAAATAAATTTATTATTAACACATCCAGAGGTCCGGTCGATAATGAGGTGTATGTTTCTAGGTCGGAAAGGGGGAGATTCTTGTAGAAGGAAAAGACGTGGCTCTCCTTGCCTACGGATCCATGGTTCAAAATTGCCTCAAGGCACACTTGCTTCTTTCAAAACTTGGGATTCAAGTCACAGTTGCAAATGCTAGATTCTGCAAGCCTCTCGATATTCAGCTTATTCGTAACCTATGCAAAGAGCACCAGTATCTTATTACTGTTGAAGAAGGAACTGTTGGTGGATTCGGCTCACATGTCTCACAGTTCATGTCACTAGATGGCTTGCTTGATGGCAAAATCAAAGTAAGTCTTTGGTTCTCCTTGTATAAATAAAACTCTAAATTCGAGAGTCGATCCTTATGTCCACATGTGCCCGACCACATTAAGAGCATGTGTAACAACTCCTTATAAGCAGTCAAACATACTTATAAGCAACTTATTCGAAATTTAATGTTTGAAAAACTTCTATGGAGCTTGCAGAAGTAACTCAAGAATACAAACAGTCTCATGGTTTCATAATTTTTTTTATATAGTAAAAATGATAATTTATTTAAGGAGAGCACTCATTTTGGGCTTGAACCCATGACCTTTAGAATCTATGTTTAACGCACCATACCACTAATCAGTTGAGTTAGTGATCCCTTGACTTATGGTTTCATTTATGTTGTATGATGTAAATATTGTTGTGTTTTATGCATGTTAGTGGCGTCCTATTGTATTGCCAAACAACTACTTAGAGCATGCAACGCATGAGGAGCAAGTAGACATGGCAGGACTCTCGAGCAATCACATTGCAGCAACAACATTGAAACTGCTAGGATGAGATCGGGAAGCGCTTTTACTGATATCTTAAGACATAAATGTATCGAGTAGTTGAGTGAATGAAACTCTGTAATATGATGTATGTTTATCATGGTTTTGATACTGCTGTGTGCCTTCATTGTTGATTTGGTGACAGTGTGTATTCCTGAATACATGAGAAGAATGTGAGGCAAAGTGGTTAAGTGTATATTCTGGCATTGTACTACATGATATCATTCGGTTATAGTTATCTCCGCTCAGATTCAAGCACTGTTCACCAGATAAAATATATGTGTAGACACGCACATATGCACAAATACATATACATAGTTTCCAGTATCCAATTTTTATTTGTTGTATACGGTACATTTTAGTCAATATTTAATTATTTTATATTTCGAATAATGCAAATAATTTATTCAACATATCCATTGCACATTTAATTGAAATATAAATTCCAACAAACATTTTTTCTGAAATTATATAACTAAACGGTCGGTTTCTCCACCGTTGTGCGGTTGTACTAGTATAAAAAAGGGGCATATTGTTCAAGAAAAGTTATTTTTTCTAATGACGCGTGGAAGCACAGGAAGGCTTAAGAGGGATGATAATAGAATCAGAATGAATGATGGTAAGAATGTTGTTAAAACACGTTATTACATCAGTCAATGAGGTTCTACCACATCTAATTATTTTGTTGGTTGGATAAATCAATTCTCAAGCATGTATATGCTTGAGCTCCACCCAATCCATTCCAACTACGCGAACACTATTCTGAGTAATCATTGCCAATAGTTCAATGTCGGCTTCAATTATTGAGCTGGTAGCTCATATACTGGATTCGTATCAAAGATTTTGTTTAAAGTACAAGGTCGTTCAAGACGGGACTACCGACGAATTACTTATTAATCCAAATTTGTAAAAGATGTATTTGAGGTATGCATTGCTAAGTATTTGTTTTCATTTTATTTTTTCACTTCAATTAAATGAATTGTTTCTCCGTTATGTGTAGATTTTATACTTCGGAGGAGAACAATTACTACTATTCTTACAATTAGCGGAGAACAATTACTACTATTCTTACAACTAGCGGAGAACAATGTTCATATCTCAACTTTTGATAAATTTCCTCCTTAACCCCTAACTAAAATGTCTAATCTGCTACCTTCATTGTGTCCTTTGACATTTACATCTCCTATTTTTGCAATCTAGAAAATATTTTATATTGATATAAGATGCAAAAGAAAGTTTGAAAGTGAAATAAAATTGGTGCATACATACGTTGTCCTGTATTAGAAGCAAAAAGGGCAAAAGTGAACGTAAAGGTTGGGGATCAAGCAATCCATCAATGTATGGATTTACATGTTAAAATCGATTAAAACAATTTAAATCTGTTTACAAATTACTTATTAATCCAAATTTGTAAAAGATGTAGTTTTTAACTTTAAATAGGAATTTAAAATACGTTTTTAAACGTATACAAGCATAAGAGGTCGTGAGATGATAGCTCTCATATCAATATATAATCCACCAATTTCACATAAAACGAGGTAGATGTAATGATAACATATGCACGAATCCCAATGCACTTAAATCGGAAATTACATAGCTCCATTGCTAATCCCTTTGTTAGTCTCTCTTTAATTGCTTAATTAAGCATGTTTATACGAAGATTAAAAATGGTTTTGATAATAGGAGTTTAATGATGTTTTTGGAATATAAAATAAAGATCAGGAGTCGTCCTCTCAGTTAGAATTCACTCCAATCCAAAAATGAGTTTAGCAGGCTAATTATGGACTTAGTCAAATTATACATCAAAAGTCCATGACCACAAGTATGGAAAGGCAAATCATCAAATATTTTATTCGAAAGTGGTTTTAGCCCCTAATCAAATATTTATATAATAAGTTATACCTTTTACCAGTCTTCAATATCAAAACTGTTCACAATTAATTTTGAGGATATATTCACCATTTCTCAAAAGTATAGTCTAACTAAAAAGCAATTTGGTTATGAAAATATTATTTTTATTATCCGTCGATGCGTAAAAATATGGATATGGTGGTTACAAAGTAGGCAGAAGAATTACAATGAGTACCTTTCATTTTCTTAGCAAGTCACTAGTATGATAGTATCACAATATAGTAAGAAGCAAAATTCTATGTCATTATCTTCGCAAGTAGCGGATGGTTGAGCTGTACGAGTAGAGATGTTTTAATTGGTGCCCAGTTGTGAACGACCTTTTTCTTCTATTCGCTTCATGGCTATCCAAATGAACTTGACGCGGTATTTGTTGTTTATGAATACAGAAACATTACTCAATGAAGCTCTACCACGTCTAATTGTTTTGTTCCAGGGATAAATCAATTGTTGATCCCATCCAACAACGTAAACACTATTTCGAGTAATCATTGCCAATAGTTCGATGTCGGCTTCAATTATTGGGCTGGTAGCTCATATTTCTGGAAATCCTATCAAAGATTTTGTTTAAAGTACAAGGTTGTTCAAGACGGGACTACTCCAAGGTATGAAAAGAAAAAAATTTACTACTTCTAAGGGTGGGTTTGCTCCCAATTTTTGCCTATTTCACGTTGGTTTTAGATGCGTCTAACGCACAAGCAAATTCACGAAGCATTAAAACGTTGATATAAAACCGACTGGTATAATATATCAAAATCATTGCTAGTGTTATATACGCGGTAGAAACACGTTGTGGATTGACTATTTTATCGACGAGCATGTCGTGCCCCTACGACGATTTATGTTTTTGTTTTTCTGATATTCTAACTTTTATTTTAATTATGTGCAAGGACCACAGATAGTCCACTTCGGTGATTGAATCATTTGTCAGTGAAAAATTCAAAGCAATACTGTTCGTGCATTTTTATTGAAAATTTATTTTTTTAATTATCCAAATACATTGAACCCAACACAAAGTTTCAGCCGACTCTGTATAATCAAGGGTGAGTTCCAAGCAAAATTTTGTCAGGTTTAGGTTGTTGTGACGTCTGACGCCGACGCCTCTTCCGTGTCAAAGTGCCGTGACTTGACACATTTAATCGTTTAACCTTTGATTACACGGGGGTCGAGCCAACGGTCCACGGCTTTAATCACATATTTAGCTCTTCCTTCCTCTTCATTTTCTTCTCCTTCGGGCTTCCAAATCCAGGAACTCAACTCTTTTCAATCATAACTTCATAATCATAATTTATGTTTTTATCTACAATCTTTGTTCATTCTAATATTTTTTTCTTTCTTTCTATTCCTCCATAATGTTTACGAACGGCTCTTCTGCCAGAGGCATTATGAACTAGACCCCAGACAACGTCAACATCGATTTTTGTTTTAGATGCATAGGATATTGATATGGAGAGATTGCTACCGAGTTCAACACACATATGGATGTAAAATATACAGCTAACGAGATGAAAAACAAATGGAACAATCTAAAACGCTTTTGCAACCCTTAAAATGATTGAAGGAGGGTCCTGGAATATAGAGAATTAAGGATGTAGCGAAACTTCAAGTTCAAGTATATAGTGTCGCTAGCTTCACCCGTCCACTTCAATAAACAGATGTACATGGATTTCTTATGAGCGACGATACCGAGTTACACACTTCTTCACATCCACATCGATCGATTACGGCTTCCGCGCTTCGAAAACACCGGTCGACGACGGTTACGGAAGCAAGTTCTTTGCATGATGCAGAGTTGCGTACACCATTGTAAGGTGTATGACAGTGCGGCACAATAGTAAGTCATTTTTCCAATAAAAATTAGCTTACGTTCTGTTAACTAGAGAGTCAGACCACAGAGCTACACTGTACTGTTAGACAACCCTGAAGAGCTTAGACAAGATTTTGATTCATCTAAGGGCAACTCCAATGGATTCAGGACTGAATATTCAGTCCGAAATCAGGATGGGGGGCACCCAGTGGCCATGCGCCCATTTAATGGGCGCCCGATTTCCAGGCACCCATTAAATGGGTGCCTGAGCCAGGCTCCCATTAAATGGATGCCTGACACCCCCACAATTGGGGGGTTTGGACGCCCATTTAATGGACGTCAGGACTTCGGCGTCCATTAAATGGACGCCCAAGTCCAGTTCAGGATTCTGAACTTTCAGCTTAATATTAAATTTGAATTAGACGACTGGGGAGTTTATTTTCTTGAATTCAGGATGCAAGTGACCCATTGGAGATGCCCTAATAAAGAATTTTGGAATAAATATTCAGTAGTGTACTTGTGTTTGAAAGTATATAATTAAAAATGCATTATTTTTACAGCAACTTTTCTTTCCGCACAAGAATGCACTCTTAGTGTTTTAGTTTGCAAGAAAAAGAAGAAAAGTAGAATTAACCTTAAATTGTCATTTTTCTACTAATTAAACGGTAACAAAGATACACCGCCAGCCAGAATTTTAGTTTGAACCCGTTTAATAGTAAATCTAGTGTGGTTCCAAAACCACCAACTTCGTTGCTTTGCTTTGGATACCACAACCGAAGGGTGACCGTCCAACAAACACTGTTTGATCAACCGCCAAACGTAAACATAGCGCACCCAATGCCTTGAGCAATACACATAAATCCATATTTGAACAAATTGACACCAAGAAATGAGTTACTCAGATCACGCCAAAAACAAATTGACACCTACACGCATCTGCTAGCTGTGTGTGAACTGTGACCCTGATGGCAATGCATGTGATCCTTCAAGGCTTTTTTTGTAAGCAACCAAAAATTATCACTCATTCCAATTTCTGCGATTTTAAATTAATATTTCGAAGACAGAAGATCCATATACACAGCTGAAAAGCATATTTTATTGTTCATCTCAAAATCTCAACTCCAGTCAGTTGCAATTTACATGAACCATGATGCTGAACTTGCTATTTCGCTCCAAATTTATTAAATAAAAAGAGCACATAATATTAATATGAAAAACATGTACAACAGACCCATTATTCATTTTGGCTCAAAATCAGATCTACACCAAACACCAAAATAAACAGAACTAGCACACACAAACCATGAACTTTCTGTATCTAGAAGAACAATGGCAACAACAAAACTAATAGACATAGAACAAGAAAAGAGGGATGATATGATATACCGTCTCCACACCAAACTCATCTACCAGGCATAGGACGCTTCCCTCTTTCATGACTCCTCTATACACACACCGAACGCATACCCAGATCTATAAATATATCCGCATCCGACGCAAAACACACAACCTACAGAAATCAACTACCAACTCCAGGAATTCACACCTTCGTCGATTGTAAGGATCTGAGTCCTGCATAGCGGACATGTGGCATGGTGGTAGTTCAACCATTTCTCAACGCAGTTCTTATGAAAAACATGGCCGCACGGCAACCTGTTCACGACCGAATCGGATTCGAATCTGGACAAACAGACCCTGCAATCCACAGCCTGTTTGTCGAGCCTTTTGCGCCCGAAATGGACAGGTTTGAACTGAGATCTGAAGAGCTCGACGAGGGTAGGATCTGGAATCTGCTCAGATCCGAGATCTGCATCCGATACGTAGCGTATGCCGAGTATCTGTAGGAAGGAATTCAAGATCTGCTTCAGAATAGCTATGGACATGACGGTGTTCACGACTAGGACAGTGAGTACGCCTTCGGATGGAGTCGGCATGTTTGATAAACCCATTTATGAAATCGGAATTGGATTGTTTGGATATATGGAAGTAAGATTGGTATAATTAATGGCGAATTTATTTGGAATATTTTGGGGATGAAATGCGAGTTTGTTAATGTGAAGGGATAGGAGGGAATTATATCAGGGTCGTTGTCTATGTACCATAGGTAAGCAATAATTGAACCATGGTTAGGTTAAGAGTCCGTGATCAGGTCATTGTCTACTTCAGGTAACTTTTTTTTTATTAAAACCTTTTCGGTAGTTTATTATTAGTGAAATTAATGATGCACTCTGTCTTTGTTGTGTGCCATAAGGAAATAGAACAAAATGTATTGGTTTACATCTCCATCCTTCTAAATATTTTTTAATTCTTTTGTCGACTCTTTATATCTGTCTTTGTATGTATTATCTTCAAATTACGTACTCATTTCCACCGTTTATTAAAAAAAAAAAAAGAATAAATACATAAATTGCATGAAATTTTTTTTTGAAGAACAAATTTTGAACTCACTTATAGTTTGTTGCCCATCGACTTTTTAAATTAATCGCAACGTGAACGTTCCGTTTAATGAGCCGCATCTCAAATCACATATGATCACAATCGTTCATCAAATCTGCGCGTTGTCGATACCACTGCACCGCCCTTAGTAAACCCACTACATCACCGTTATCAGTGTCACCGCATGCATATTCAAAGCTTTACATCAATTAGTTTTAAAAAAAAATTCTGACTTTTGCCTAGTTTCGAAATTAAGTGCACCCCCTCTTATATCAAACTATTTCTTGTCAAAAAGTATAGTAACAAATGCAATAAAATAAATTCATTTTTTAAAGTGTTTTATTAGTAGGTTTGAAAATGATATTTTGTAAACAAAATAAAAAATATAGTAGATACAAAATGCTACAATAGGGCATCATTAAAAGAAAATATTCCAACAAAATAAATTCATTTTTAAAGTACCAGGTACAAAATATTATTACACTGCAGCATTATGCGAAAACATTATAAGAAAAAGCGATACTAAATGCCTGGAAAAATGCAATTGAAAAGCAATGTTACAAATGTATGAAAATAAAACTAAGTAGTAAAAAATGTAACGTTAAGTCGTAGGAAAATAAATACCATATATCGAACAACCAAATGATAAGGTAGCACTATATTACATAAATTGCTTTGTTGTAGCCCAAAGCGTGTAAAACTATCATAAATTTTCTTATAACAGATGTCATATCTTTCTTTAATCCATGTAGTATTGTTTCAATTAATGTTATATATGAATTATGGGCATTAAAAAAATCAATACAGAACATTTATAAAAAACATAATTTACGGTAGAAGTCGGATTATGTTAAAGAAAAGTTATTTCAACTAAAAATCTTAGTGCAATATAGTTTTATAAACCAATATATATGTCAAGGATCACTAAGTGTTAAGTGTTAGAACGTTATTGGCTAAGGTTCTAGATGTCTTTGCATTCGAATCTACCGAACATCAAAGTAACTTTATTATGTTTATATTATACAATATCACTTTTATTTTGGTGCTCCTTAATTTTGTATGTTATATTATGAACAAAATTTACTTTCTACTTAGAAAATAAAATGATTATGCTTTCAGTATTTTCGCGGTAAAAAACAAATTGAAGTTGATTATTCACACGATTCTGTTAAAAAATATTTTTTAATTATTGATTCAAATTATAAATTTTAAAATGTTGAATGTTTATGAAAAATCTAAAATTTTGTCCAAGTCTAAAACAAAATGGCTATAGAAAACAATAGATGAAAAATTAAATCAAAGAAATGGAACGTGAATTCTTCCTTTTTTTATCATATCATACAAGCAATATTATGTCATTTAGTAAATAAAAAACAAAAAACTTTAGACGTATACGGAAGAACTTAACCGACATCTTGATTTTAAGGATTTTCGATGCACCGTATTTCTTAATATAATATAATATCTCATTGTTCCATACAGGAAAACAAAATTATTCACATATGATGGTGGGGCTGCAGTCAACTTAGAACGCATTAGGTTAGATTGCTTGTGATTCTGCAATGATTGCCGCGAAAGTGAATTTTTACTTTTTTTAAATAGATAATCATAACTTTTATTTAAATAGAAGAGTAAAGTAGTTTATTGCTAGGAAAACTCTTCTGCTTACCACAGTTAATGGCCGTCACGCAAATTTTTGTACGTGCATCCTAATTCTTTATGTTATTATTTTGTTTTATTAAATAGTCATTCAAACATTGCAACATTGTGTGGTTGTTTATAACTGTACGAGGATGAAGGACCGTTGAAAATTAAAATTGCATGGTTGTTCATGTCGTACGGTAGTGAACAATCATTGAAAATCAATGGTACATGATAGTTTAAGGTTTAATAAAAAAAACTGAATGTGATGTTATGTAGCATGAAATAAAAAATGATATCTATTAAGATTTTCTTAATACCCCAAAGTATAATTTTGGGTATCAGTGGCAGCACACTTAAGGTAAATCAACGAGAAACTCACCATATCCAAATTCACTGACTCACAATTTAAGTGGTTAGAACTCAACCCATCTAACAAAACCCCAAACGTTCACTTTCATATCGATCTGATCAATACAACAATCCAAACCTTAAATCTGATTTATCACATATATACACCATATACTTCAAAGAAATAAACTACAAAATTTGAAATATACCAAAAAGTCGTGACTAATCAAAAAGGTTGATATAAAAAACTGAAACTCGAAAGCGAACTTTTTTAAGAAAAACTAAATGAATAAGAAACAAAATATAGATAATTAAACAAAAATTAGAAACACACAAAATAAAGTTAAAAAAACAATAGAAACCTCAAAAAATTTGAAATTTATAAAAAGAAATCAAAATGATAAAAAGGTTAATTTCCTTTAAAAGTTCAAGAAATTGAAAAATTACAAAAAAAAACGTTGAAAGGGTGAAAAAAGAAAATTGAAAGTAAAAATGATCATAAAATACTAAAAATTCAGATGATTTGAGAAAAAAAATAAACTAAAAAATTCCCTAGATTTGGAAAAACATTTTTTTGAAAAATTAAACAAACTATAAAATTCAAAAATCTGGACACCTACAAAGTTTTATAATTTATAAAAGCAAAAAAATTATAAAGATATGAAAAGTTCAAAAAAAGGTCAAATATTTATAGAAATTAATTAATATACGTATATAAGCAAAAATATTACAAAAATCAATTATTTTAAGGAATTCATGAAATTTGAAAGTAATAAGAAATTTGGGAAAAAAATTAACAAAAAAAATAATTCAAGACATTTGTAAAAGTTCGATAATATAAAGAAAATGATTTTTATTATTTAGTTTTCAACTTTTTTACCTTTTTAAAAAAAGAATGAACTTTTCTAGTTATTTCAAATTCATGATTTTTATTTGTATTTTGAATTAAAAAAATTTCTTGAAATTTCTAAAGTTTTTATTATATTTAGGTTTAAAGTAAAATCAACATTTACAAATTTCAAAATTTTATGTTTTTTTTTTCATTTCTCTGGCTCATATACATACATACATAAATACATATATCAAAAAAATGATTAATTTTTTTTAAAAAGTTCAGCTCTTTTATCTCTACTAATTTTTTTAAATTACAACTTTCTTGAAATATCTTAATTTTTTAGAATATTCCAACTATTTAATTGATTTTGAATATTTGCCAAGATTCCACTGATTTCTTTCTTCGAAATTTATAAATTTTCCCATTTGCTTATTGTATTTTTTAAAACAACTTTTATTTTTCTCAACTTCTTTTTTTTGAATTTTTTCAATTTTTTGACTATTTTCTTTCTTTTTCGGTTTTCGAATTGATTCCGAACATTTTTCAATATTTATGAATTTGCTTGATGTTTATGTTAACTTTATGTATTATTTCAAAAGTTCGGTTTGTCATAAAAAAATTTAACCTTTTTTTATATTAGATTTTTATTCCAAGTCTTTTGAGCATTATAAATTTTTAGGATTATTTTGTTTTTTTGAGATATTTATGCTTTTTTGTCTTTATAGCTTCTGATTTTTTCCATTTTTTACAACATTTTTTCAAAAGCTTTTAATTTTTTTCAAATAATGAAAAATTCATAAATTGTGAAAAAATTTTGTTAGAACATGAAATTTTGAGTTTTGATTATAACAGCGACACAACAATACTACTAATGTGTTTAAAAATATTAACAGATCAATACTAATCTGTGTAGAGTCATATATAATACTATATATCTTTAAACCTTATCTCACATACGGCTGTCAATGGATATCCAAAAATTCCAAAATCCGTCTGTAGCTATATCCGAAAAGCGAATAAATATCCGATATTCAGAAAAACGAATGAGGATACAAAGACACCTACATCCGAAATTATTCGTCCGGTTTTTTTTCAATATTATAGTTTAAGTTATGTGTATTTTAGTACAATGAAAGATATTTATTTATTGCTTTATTAAGTTAGAAATTCATATTATAAGCACTAAATGCATATTAAGTACTCAAAACTATTTACTATCATCATATTTGTTTATTTTTAACAATTTAATAATCAATAAGATTGAAAAATGATTACGTTAAACTAAAATTTTCTATTTATATTTCTTGATTTATCGGTCGTTAGCGGATATGATAATTTTTCGATATCCGTCTGTATCCACAGATGCGGATATCCGATATCCGAAAATGATTTTGGATATGAATACGGATATGACATTATCCGCATCCGAAAGTATCCGTTGACAGGTCTAATCTCACACAACATTTTTTTATTTTCTCCTAGTTTTTGAATTTTTGTACTCTGCTCTCCTTGATTCAATATACTTTCAAGGAAGTCATCAGTTCAAATCCCGGTGACCATAGTTTTATATTTCATAAATAACTCCACTTCATGCAATTCACTTTATTCCCAAGCATCCAAGTTTGAATCCATCTTACGTTATTTTATCAAATATATTTAAGAATCATTTAATTCACTTAAGAACCATTTTTTCCATATAAGTCCATTCTATTCCTATGTTTTGACCAAAAATCAAAGTTTGAATCCAACGACCTTACATCTTGTGTCTATTTTAAATAATTAAGCATGATTTTTGTTTAAATTTCATTGGTGTTGTTCTTTTAAATATGAATTTAGTTGTAAAAAACAACATATTTTCAGCTATCTACGTTAATATTAAAAATAATGAAAGAAAATAAAAATAATGAACAGGAAAAAAATTAAGAATAATTAATTAAAGAAATGTATAATATATACATATGTACGTACGTACATACATACACTCTGTTTATGTATGTGTGTCTATTATGTCCCATAGTCGTAAATTTATATGAAGATGCTATGTTATTTCAACTATTAATCTCATGTAACATATAAATATAAAAAGGACTAACTCTGTTTATTTAGGTTTAACCACTGATATAAACATATATCCTATTGTTATCTTATATAATCTACTATATAAGACAAAAAGTTCAATCTCCAACAAATATTTATCTATTTCAACATTTTTATCTCCACCTGAACAACGCATTCTCCTTAACTCAAGGATTAATTTTATATTTTTTGGCTCCATGTGAAACTTTATTCTTTCGGAAGTTTATTCTTTCCCAAAAATAACAACATTAACATGACAATTAAAACGATTGGTGACACAATGAATTTTAAAAATCAAGAATAAATACATATAAGGTATAACATGGTGATATGGAAAATAGCGACAAAGTCAATATATACATGTATAGATATTGAAATTTATATTTTCCATATATATATATATCCGCAATTTAATTGTTTAGTGAATATACATATATATAGATATAAAATGTTTCTAAAGAAGAAAAGCAACCTTTATAACACAAAGGTTTAATTGATAATATCTCACATAGATTGATTGAATTAAAGTTACAAAACAAAATTGTAGATTAACATCTGGCATTGATTTGTTATACATTCAAATTCAAGATCAAGATTAAGTTAAATAATATAAATTTCACTTTGTACTAATATTATAATATATAAATATACATATATAATAAGATTAAAATTATTTTCAAGTAATTCAAAATACACATACATTCAAAACACACACATAAACATGTAGGCGTACCCATACACACACATGTATATGTATGTATGTATTTATGTCTCTCTCTGTGTGTGTGTGTGTATTTGTTACGCCCGTAGTTTTCAAACTATGTTAAAGGGGAATTAAATAAAGTACAGAGCAGAGAGAGCTGCCCTCCTAATAAAAGTTAAGATGAAAAGAGAAGGTGTCGAAGCGATCCTACTAATACTGTACAAAAAACCAATCTGCAGTCGCAAAGCTTAATCCAACTCCAAGAACTGCAGCCAAAAAGCAAGAAGTCACAACGGAATAAAATACCGTGCTCACAAGTTGAGCCACAAAGATATCAGATCTATGCCCATCCCTTAGTTTCACTATTACATTATGTTACTAAACCCAAAATCTAATATAGTTACAGGGAGCAGGAAACAGTCCACAGTTGTAATAACAAGACTAAAGCAAGACATAGATACTGTGCAACGATGTTAGAAACTGCTTCAAAGATGTTGAAGTAAAACACATCCCGATTAAAAAAGCTGCACACAAGCAATGATACATTGCATGCACAAGCCAAATGCATATGTAACCAAGCTGCGCTATCAACATTCCCGAAACTCCTACTTTTTTAGCACCTACGAGAGCAGATCTGCACTGCACATATTGAGGGTAACCTAAGCAGTACTGCAAGGAGTCAAAAGTATTCTAGAGAGCTGCACACAGGGGCACTCAAACAACGGTCCAACGCAGATCCACATTTATAGGCAAATAGCAAAGATACAGTCCCCTCTTATCAATGACTCGTGCATAGCAACTACAAGGTCAACTCAGGCCATGTTCGTATGTGTATTGAACTAACTCCCTAGTTAAGGCAAAGCAATACAACTTTATGTATCCCGACATAATGTCAATTAGAACCAGACAAGCAGCAAAGATATACGCATTGCAGTATCAGGTAAATAGCGCATATCAACTAGTATAACTTAGTTCCAAATATGTCGGCAACACCCCAAAACCGAAGAGTAACTCTCAATATCCTCCTAAGGCAATATACAAACCCTTTGCTTCATTAGCTCAAAAGTATACGACCTGCTTAAGTTCGAGTTTTCCCTCCAATTTCAGATATTTCCGCTTCAATTTCAGAAGTTCCCACCCAAATCATGGCTTCCCCCCAAAGACTATAATTCAACTATCCAAATCATGGCTTCCCGCTAAAGGCATGTTATCAATCCGGACACATCAAATTAATTATGCAAATGGATGACAAGTGGCAGGATCAAAAGGCGGAAATTTAAGGAGCGGGTAAAGAATAATTGCGATAATCTACAATGTTAGTACCTTAGGTATTGGTTTTGATGACGACAACCATATACGATCGTATAAAATATATATACTAATGTTTTATCAAGTTATATATGGTATATAATCCAGGTTATTAGACAAGTGTGATTAAGAAGACTGTACAGTATCAAAAGCAGACTCAAGAGACTGATATAGAGATTCAAGGGTTAGAGATTAAAGATTCATATGTTTGAAGATTTAAGATATCAAGATAAGTTATAGTGTCATATGTTATTTTGTTAAAGCCCTGGTAGCACTTCTTTGATCTCTTTTTTTCAAAAAGGTATTTAAATCTATTCTTTGATTTTAATGATTTTCAAATATCCTGGTTTTCAAGAAAAATGATTTTTAAGAATCCTTGTTTTTAAAATGATTTTTCAAACATCTTTTCAAAATAGCTTTCAAACGGTTCCTAACCTTTTAATTATTTATTTACAAAATTATTATATTAAGTTCTTAATTATTTTATATTTTAATATATATTTTTAGTTTATTGTATTAAGATATAGATTTTGGTTTATGTTTTCTAAATGTTTATGGTATTTAAAAGTATATTTTGACATTTATTAATACCTTGATATATATATATATATATATATTCACTTATACCTTATATATTATTTTATTTTCAAAAGAAATTTATATTTAAATCCTTTATATATTAAAATATTTCAAAATAATTTTATAAAGTTTTCTTAAGTTTCATTATGATTAAAATGTGTATGAACTATGCTTAAATGATTTTACAAAGTATTAAAATATTTCGCAAAGCTCGATATTTTCAAAACAATTTTTATAAAGTAAAATTTCAAAATACAAAAGGATACGTTGACATATCCTCGACATATAGGCCGAGATTTTCAAAATTCAAATTTTGAATGGAAATGCCTTTTCACCGTATCTCTTCACGAATGGACGTGACTGTTGTTTCACTATAAATAAGGGTCTCTCAACGAATTTTAAACAACTACTTTCTTATATTTTCTCTTCTCTTTCACTTTCTTGATTTCCGAAAGAAATTCTACTCAAGATCTTCCCAACCAATCAGAATTAAATTCAAACTCTATTGATTTGACTCTCTATTGAATACTCTCTGATCTCTCATCTCTCTCACTCAAATCACGATCAAAGTGTTATTCAAGAGGCTATAGGATTATTCGTATTCAAGATTAGGAAATTTATTTTGTAAACTCTATCAAATTATACTCAAATACTCCTGGATGTGCTTGGTGTGCCTAAAATCCAAGTAGATGTGCTTGTGTCCCGTTTAAATCAAGTGGGTGTGCTTGTTGTTCCGTTTGAATCTAAGTGGGTGTGCTGGTGTCCAATTTGAATGCAATGAGTGAACCACGAGCTCAAAAAATTTTGAGGGTGTGTCTCATAGCCTTGAAATCGAGATTGTATAAACTTTGATATTTGGAAAGAAATCTATACAATAAGTTATACAGAACTGGATGTAGGGTAACTTCAAACCAGTATAAAATTCCTGGTATGATCTCTCCAACTCTTTACCTTTTACTTTCACCGCATTTATATCTATCTGTGTTTGTATCTGTGGTTGTCAATTTGCATTGTTTAAACTATGATCTTAAAAGTATTCAAAAAGAGTCATAAAAGTTGGTAAACACTGTTCACCCCCCACTAGTATTAAATTAATCTTAAGGTCCTTACTATCGCAAACTAACATTTGGTATCATAGCATTGGTTTTCAAAGTATTCATTATTTTGATTTTTGAAAAGTTCAAATGGCTAACAGCACTATTAGTTCACTTGTTAGTAACATCTTCGTCAAAGGACAATATACTGCTAGACCCCCAATTTTTAATTACAGTACTTGCACCTATTGGTCATGTAGAATGAAAATCTATTTACAGTGAAATAGTCTAGATATTTGGAATGTCACACAGAATGAGCGCACTGAGCCCCAGACTGACTTTTCACAATGGACTACCGACCAAAAAGCACTTGCACAAAGCAATTCTAAAGCCATGAATATTTTGTTTTATTCATTAGATAATAATGAATTCAATAGAGTGTCTATTTGTAAGTCTTCATATGAAAGATGGAGAACACTGCAAGTTACAGATGAGGGCACTAGTAAAGTCAAATAGACCAAAATTTCTATGTTAACTAATCAATTCAATTATTTAAAATTAGTCCATTTTCGGTAGGTATAGTAGATTTCAAGATATAGTACATTCAATAATTGCATTGGGTAAAAGTTTTTCTAAAGAGGATCAAGTTAGAAAAATCCTCAATTCACTTACTCCCGAATGGGACCAAAAGACTCTTACAATTAAAGAGGCCAGTGCATTAGCACTCTGAAAATTGAAGAGTTAATTGGCAATATTATGTTATATGAAGCACAAATGCAGGGCATGAGAGAAAGCAAGAAAATAGAAAAGAAGTCCATCGCTTTCAATGCAACAACAGATGATCTGGATTCAAACAACAACAATGATGAGGAAATTGCTTTCATGACTAGAAATTCCAAAAAAATTCTAAAATAAAGAAAAATGAATAATCTCAGGAGAAATGATAACAAAAATCTAGGAAGTGGAAATGATGTTAGATGTTTTAACTGAAATGATTTGGCCATATGCAGAAAGACTGTCCACAACCAAAGAAACCGAAAATCTCACTAAAAACTGATTCGTCCAGAAAACGGAGGACTTATACTGCAACATTAGACGATTCAGATACTTCCTCAAGTGAATGAACTAGATACGGAAGATGCCAATATGTGCTTCACAACAATAATCAATTAAATTCAGAAATGTTCAAAGAAATGGAGCAAAAATAGGTATGCATTCAAAATTAACAAAAATTGATTGGATTTTTGGTTGCTTTTGATAGGATTAGATTAATAATATAATATATATATGTATGTATGTATGTATAAAGAAAATTTTATAAAATAATTTTAGTAAGAATATAATATTGAATAAAAATAATATAAAATATATGTATATTTTTAAATCAATTTTAAATTATTTACTAAGTATATAAATTAGTAATGATTATAGGATAATTAGACATATACATATATAAGTAAATAGAAATAACTTATTCAACTCCTCTTTTTTAAATTCATGGGCTATACGTCGACATACCTCTACCCATATGTCGACATATGCACATGAATTTAGAAATTTGAATTTTCATTTCAAATTCAAATTTTAAATTTCCCTTCACCTTTTCAACAACCCCTATATTCTTAAAAGCTGTCCATTGACTAGAGAACATATCCATTTACTTTCTAGTTAATTACTCTATCTTTATGCATTCATTTCACTCTCATTTTCAGAATTCAAAAATCCGTTATCTCTCTTATCTCTTCAAACAATTTATCAATAGCTTCTTCAAGCAACACTCCAAAAACCATAAGGCTTTCTAAAAAACCAAAGGCTATCTTTTCCATGGAAAAGAGGCCATTGAAGCCTATATGGAATATGTTTCTTTCGGAAAAGTCTTTCCCGGACGATTTTCCATATTCGATGATTTTCCTTCTTATGATATTTATGATCTTTGTGATCAAAATGGAATTCTTGGTTTAGTTGATGCTTCTCAAAATGATTTTGTGTGTTTTTCAAACTAAGTGAAAATGTTTTATGCTAATTTAAAAGGAAAGTTTTATGAAGGAAATGAAGGTGAAGTATGGAGTAGTGTCAAAGGCACTCAAATTATTTTGACTTGTGAACTTTTAGGTCACATTCTCAGATGCAAATCTACTGGAATGAACCTTTCGTCTTCTCTTTCGCTTCTCTTTCCAACAAAGTAGACAAGTACTTTGGAAAGATTATTCGCAAGATTAGTAGAAAATCCCCATCTTCATCTACTTCTTCTTGGTTGTATTTCCTATGATTTTCTAGCTTTTAGTTTGGATTGTTCTAGTTTTAATCCATGTATTTTTTTTATGTTTATCTTTAAATTTCATGTATTAGTCTCTAGAAAGTCATAAAAGTTCGATTTAGGTTAATAAAAAAATATAGCAAATAAGTATAGCAAAATACGATACATATGTTGACATATGTGCACCTTGTATGTGGACATATAACGGAAGTCTGCAAAAAAAATTTAAAATTCAAAATAAAACAACTACCATCTGTTCAACTTATCCGAACGACTTTTCACTCCTATATAAACCTATTCACTCCAGAAAAACATCGTTTCTACTCTTATTTTTTCCCTTTTCACTAATAAACTTAACTTCTCAGAAATGACTTCTCTACACCAAAAATTATGTGAGAATCTTGAACAAACCCTTCAACCATTCAAGAATATCCTTACTTTTATCCTTATAGTCAAAGACATTTAGAATTGAGTCAAATTCAGATGATAAAAGAACAAGAAAAGCATTTTGATGCTATTCAATGGAGGATTTCTTCCCTTATCAAAGGTGAACCAACCAACAATCTGGATGGTGCCATCAATAAAGACAATCAAGATTTGGATGCCCTCAAAGTAGATTTAATTTTTGATTTCGATGGCTGGGTTGAAGTTCCTAGGGAAGTTTAAGTTAATTGGTTAGTTTTTGAATAATATATAAGATTTGATTTAAGTTTGTATATTAAAGGATTACATTAGAATAAGAAGTATGGATTGACTTGTATAAACTTATTTAAGATTAGAATTGGTTTGGATTGCTTTGTTTGACTTATGATTGAATTGAATTGTATTGACTTTGGATTGGTTTGACTGTATATATTGGATTGGATTGATCAATAAAATTTATTTGTATTATCACTTATTACTTATCAATATATGAATATCTCACAATATATCATATAGTACTCTAGATAGTGGGAGTTTTTGGTTAATTTTTTTGTTGATGACAAATGGGGAGAAATATATAAAATATCCAGGCATAGATTAAGGGGGGGTTTTGTAACTCAAGGGGAGTTATATCATATTTATATACCTAGTTGTCATCATCAAAATGAGGAGATTGTTGGTACCTTAGGTATTGGTTTTGATGACAACAACCGTATGAGATCATATAAAATATGGATACCAATGTTTTATCAAGTTATATATAGTATATAGTGTAGGATATTAGACGGCGTTGATTAAGAAGATTGTACAGTATCAAGAGCAGACTCAAGAGGTTGATAAAGAGGTTGATAAAGAGGCTGATATAGAGATTCAAGAGTTAGAGATTGGAGACTCATGAGTTTGAAGATTCAAGATATTAAGATAAGTTATAGAGTCATAGATTAGTTTGTTAAAGCCCATCTCTCTTCATTTTCTTTCAAAAAGATTTTCAATATCTATTCTCCGATTTTAATGATTTTCTAATATCCTGGTTTTCAAGAAAAATGATTTTTAAGCATCCCTGTTTTCAAAATGATTTTTCAAACATCTTTTCAAAATAACTTTCAAATGATTCCTAACCTTTTAATTATTTATTTGCAAAATTATTATATTAAGTTTTTAAGTATTTTATATTTTAATATATACTTTTAATTTTAATTTATTGTATTTAGACATAGATTTTGTTTTTATGTTTTTTAAATGTTTATGGTATTTAAAAGTATATTTTGACATTCATTAATACTTTGGTATATATATTCACTTATACTTTATATATCATTTTGTTTTTCAAAAGAAATTTATAATTAAATCCTTTATTTGTTAAAATATTTCAAAATAATTTTATAAAGTTTTCTCAAGTTTTATTATGATTAAAATGTGTATAAACTATGCTTAAATGATTTTACAAAGTATCAAAATATTTTACAAAGCTCAATATTTTCAAAACAATTTTTATAAAGTAATTTTTCAAAATAAAAAAGGATATGTCGACATATCCTCATTATGTATGTCGGCATATAGTCCGAGATTTTCAAAATTCAAATTTTGAATGGAAGTGTCTTTTCTTCATATCTCTTCGCGAATGGACATTACTGTTGTTTCTCTATAAATAAGGGTTCTCTCAACGAATTTTAAACAACTACTTTCTTATATTTTCTCTCTACTTTCACTCTCTTGATTTCTAAATGAAATTCTACTCAAGATCTTCTCAAATTCAGTCAGAATCAAATTCAAACTCTTTTGATTTCATTCTCTATTGAATACTCTTTGATCTCTCTCACCTCTCTCACTAAAATCATGATCAAAGTACTACTCAAGAGGCTATAGGATTATTTGTACTGAAGGTCAAGAAGTTGATTTTGTAAATTCTATCAAATCATACTCTAATACTCTCGGGTGTGCTTAGTGTTCCTGAAATCCAAGTGGGTATGCTTGTGTCCCGTTTGAATCAAGTGGGTGTGCTTGGTGTTCCATTTGAATCCAAATGGGTGTGCTGGTGTCCCGTTCGAATCTAGTGAGTGTACCTAGAGCTCGGAAAATCTGGAGGGTGTGTCTCATAGCCTTGAAATCGAGATTGTTTAAACTTTGATGTTTGAAAAGAAATATGTACAAGAAATTATATAGGATTGGATGTAGGGTAACTCCGAATCGGTATAAAAATCCTGGTGTGATCTCTCCAACTCTTTACTTTTTACTTTTATTGCATTTATATCTATTTGTGTTTGCATCTGTGATTGTCAATTTGCATTGTTTAAACTATAATCTTAAAAGTATTCAAAAAGATTCATAAAAGTTAGTAAATTTATTCACTCCCCCTCTATTGTTAAATTAGCCTTAAGATCCTTACTTTCACAAACTAACATACAACACATCTTCTACACTACAAGTATAAGAGACTAGAAGGAGGATGGGGGATATTTCCGGGAGTCCATTTCTTATCTGTAAAAGTCTAGAAATTTGTATTATTCTCGGAATTCCCATAAATAATTTGTACCAAGAAGAAATATATAAGAAGTATTTGACCTGTGGATGTAGGATTTGCAAGAATCCGGACCATGTAAAAAAATTATGTCCTTTTACGTTCGTGCTCTATTATTCATCCATGTTGCATTGGATTGTAGCTCATTATACTAATACGAACTAGATTTGACATTCCAGTTAGAGTGCGACTACTTGATTATGTAAGCATCCAACAACATAGTCACTACCCAAAGGTAAGCTTAATATAACTGAAGTTTGTTGATTATATCTTGTTGAAGTAGTCGACACCTTGATTATTTCACGATCAAGTTGAGCGTTGTGAGACAAAAGTTTCATCAACATTTTTGGTGCTAGAAGGATGGCTCGAACCTCCATTCCAGTTTCTTATCTCCAACAGCCTTACCAATACTTTCTTTCACATACCTTACTGATCCAATAGTCCTACCTACTCAAAAGTGATTACTCTAGACCTCAAAAATCTCAAAGATGAAATTCCTAGCCTTAACAACTCAAGCTGGGGCGAGGGCCTCAAACAAAGTCCCTATAGACCGCATCCTAATCGCGATCCAATCCTTCATCAAATCAGGGAACTAACAGAAGAATGGGCTAAAGGAGAGGATGGCTCGAAATACTACCCTTAAGCAAACTTATCCCTCACCATCTGCAGCTCACCACCTCCGTTTACTTGCCGCACTGACTATGTAGAAGATAGGTGGTAATGGCAAAGTATGTGAAGCTGGCCTACAAATTAAATCAAACCCATCTGACATTAACCCACTAATACTTGATAGAAAAACTCAATAATCGATGTTGTATGGAATCAAGTTGAATGGCTACTACCAGTTGACCCTCATCTTCCATTATCAACCAATGACTATAAGTTGGACGAAAGCACATGGGTATTTGTTGATTTGGACAGTGATTCCGATGATGGAACAAGACCAAGAATCGAAATCTAGGAATGTACCATGCTAAAAGGATTTGGAAAAAAATCTCCTACCGCAGTCAAGTTGGTAAGGACGTTTGCACATTCTGCTCATAAAATGGAAGATTCAATTGCCATTCCCTTCAATGTTAGTCAGCATCCGGTCCAAACAACGAACTGAAGTGATTGAGATGCACACCAATTTAGAAGATTTGCTACCATCCTCGGCTAGAATCAAACCCAACTGATAATGCTTGGGCTATTGATGCTTCTCTCCCTAGTAGAAGGAATGCCTATATCAGAGAGGTTGCCAAGATCAAAGGCATGATGGATTAAAAATCTGTTGTAGGAACTGAAGTTAGATCATCAACTATAACTACCAAAATTGCATATGATTGGTACTGCGTTGGAGATCTCAGACCTCATTCCGAGCTTTACTTATGTAATAAACATTGTAATTATTATGAAAAAGGGTAATATAACGAACTGGTTAAAGCGATATTAGACGGTCCAAACTAGTATAAAAATCTCTCTATGTTAATCTCTTTGGCATGGAACTGGACGTAGAGATATTAGACTGCTCGAACAAGTATAAAAATCCTTTTTATGGTAATTATGTTAGCATAGTCATGCTGGATGTAGGGATACTGGACAATCTAAACAAGCTATCAAAATGAAGATGCACAAAATGCGACTTGGCTTTCTCAACCAAACTGGTCATATGGACATTGGATGGCCGAAACTAGTAGAAAACCCCATTTATGTTAGTTCTCTAACATAGCACACTAGGCGCACTGATACTAGACAGCTAGAACCAGTACAAAAAACCATTCACATGATTTGAGAAGGTTGTAAACACATGACATGACTTCGTAATCAAATATCAGTATGCTCCCAATTAGCGGGGCAGACCATGCCAAGCGCACGAACATGAACCCACCATGAACAAGGAGGGCAGGTCACATCCCGCATACAGCAAAATATGAATGTCAAAAGCTCAGTTCAGCATTCATGAACTGCATGAGAAACTATTTCAAAAAATGGCAAGGAAAAATGATACATGGAATGTACCACAGCTCACAGATCTGCAATTCCATAAATTAAAGTTTACCAGGAAAACATTAGAAACTAAGATTTACTCAAGGTCACTTAGTTCTATTTTTACTTACCAAAATTTTTGTGTGTGATTCAATATGCCTACACTTACTTCACAAGTGAAAATAGATAAAAACAATCACAACACGAGTTACATTAAAATTTACAAAGCTACGCCTCATAACAAAACAAAAACAACACTAAGAGTCCGACTTAGACTCAGACGACGAGCTTGCTACAATCATTCTACGGCGGGATGATCTACGGAAAAGTGATGCCGAACGTGGATAAGAACCACCTGCCAATTGGAGAATAGAAGGTGGATCATTCAACTCAGTAATAACAATCGATGAACGAATGGGGGTAGTACAACCATAAGCAGTACTGCCGTAAGCCATACATGGGTCATAATTAGCCCCATCCCAAGTATCGTCATAATCTTGTGGGTCATACTCGTAATTGGTGTGATTATATAAAAAGGATAGTTTAAGTCCAGGTAGAAATCATTTAAAAACATTGATTGCATGCCTCTAACCGATTTCTATCGTTACCTTCTCATATGAAGTTGCTCTAATAAGGAAGCCCTATCCATCCCACCCTAAGAGACAGCAATAGAGCCCAGGTGAGCTTTGCATTCTAAGTTGAATACCTTATTATCAAGTGCATTCACATGCTCTTTATTCATTCTTCAAGTTCTTTTGATCTTACCTAAAAGATGTTCCCTGGTTTTGTCGGTATTCCTAGACAAGGGGCGAAAGAGCTCCCCCGCGGTAGAAATGAAGGGAGAAATGCGATTGCCTAGCGTACCCAAATTCTTTCTTATAATGATCCACTAGCTCATTAAACTTAACTTCATAATAATTTATCAAGTCATTCTTCCACCTAAAAACTTCATCCGGGTCGGCCCTGAAGAGGGACGTAAAAGCAGCACTCGGTCTAGAAGAAGTACCTACAACTAAGGTGGTAGAGGGAGTATCTTCTGCGCTAATTTGCCTAGCAATCTCCCCATCCAATTCTTAAAATTTTTGTTGTAAGGCCTTGGTTTCATCTGGGAGTACGATCCCATATGCATTTTTGGCATCTTTTAATAAACCTTTTAATTGTGTAACTCTAGCCAAGGCAGAATCCAGCTTCTCCGTAAGAATGGCAACTTTCGAAGCCTAATTGAAAGAAGCTAGTTGAAATCCAAACGAGTACGTACAAATCAAAATCAAAGAAAAGCACAAACATATTTAAAAAAATGAAAGTGATGAGTAATTCACCTAAATAAGTACAACTCCAGAGATAGTATAAAACATCATGAATTTACAAAATCATTTCCTATCCTAAGGTCCAATAATTAAATACAACAACAATATACCTAAGAAACGCTAGATAAAGATGAGGCAGAGCTAACGAAAAAATTCCTTCATTGATCATAGCTAGCCCCATCCCAGTGGTCCGCAGGTTATTCAGAGTATACCTCGAAATCCACAATATTGCCTAAAAAACCCGGATCCAGTGCAGGATAGAAGAACTCTAAGACATCCTTGGCACGCTGTAGGAAAACCTCCCCTCTCCTACTTTTTATCTTCTCTTACTTAAGTTTCTCCGAGTAGGAAGAAATCCTGCCTTGAGCATCACATAGGGAATCCTCGAGATCATGAATCTTCAATATAGCCTTCTCCCTTGTTTTCTCTAAGGTATCAATTAGCTCAGCCTTAGTCTTCTTAGTCGTCTTGAGAAACCACCAAATCACCTATAGGCATCGGTTCTCTAACCCTCATCCCACGAACGGGAAGGCCTCCTCGACTCCGCTACCCTCATCCGATCTATCATCGGAGAAGACCTAGAATCCACAGGAAGAGCAAGAACCGTGTCCGAACGAGTACCACAACTGCCTTCCCACACTCAGTAGCTTCTTTCTCTCCAATTAGGCGAGCAATCTCTACAGACATATCTTCAATGATTTTCTTCTGCTTCTCAATCTCATTTTCATAAACATTACATAAATTTTTTCACCATCTTTCATACCTCCATGCCCTCCAACTTTGACGCAGCTTCCCTGGCTCATGAATACAACTTATTGTTATATTCATGTTGGCATGTGGTCACATCTTTAGCTTCTTTAAGTTCTTTACGTACACACCCTAACTCCTTTTTAAGCCTTTCATTCTCGACTTCAAGGTAACTAGCCTTTGCCTCAGTGGTAGCAGAAGGATCCTTTACCTCCACCCCAAGTGCAGACACACTTGTGACATCGGGACCACATACAATAGGGAAAGGAGGAATGTTGAGTCTGAAGGCTTAATTAGGTTTAGGCAAAGGTTCATGGGAGCCAACCTAATTGGTAATAACAGAAACCGACTCAAAGAAAATCAAAATACACCAAATAAAGGTCTGATATTACATCCATTATTAACTACATCACTTTAACAAATGTAACAACATACCATTTCAACCATTGAAAGTTGACACCGAATACATTCAAGGTATTCAAATGCCGAATATCCAATTGCCGGGAAGGCAAATTGTTAGGGTACAATAAAAAGAAAAGAACAAGGAACAGGGAAAAAAAATCTTACAGCGGAAATGACACCATATAATATAACAAAGACATTATAAACTATTACTATAAAATACACAGTACATCAAAGTTAAAAATAAACCTTATCAGCTGGACAGTTATAAAATCTCGACCTTACAATTCTTGATAGGTATACAATATAATACAACGAAAATAAAACACTATGATAGGTGAACATCCAGCTCTTCTTCAAGAACTCCATACCATCAGCCAACCTAGAAAATACTCGGTCTGACTCGAGCATTATAATAAAATAACACCCGGGTCAGTCTGGAAAACCAGCATAAGAAAACTCAAGTAATATGATTAACATAGAACAATTGGTGGGACCATGCCGCAAACGTGGAACGAGGTTTCACCAAATAAGAACAACGTCTATAATAAAAGAATAGTAATAAACAACAGAAACAAATCCAAATATAACAGATGGGTATATGTAATAATAAATCCCATACTTAATGAATGGGCATAAATAAAATCAAAATCCAGACCTGAAAGAATGGACACAAATAATCGAACATTGAGAAGAGCACAAGGTGGTTCTTCTCAATGCGATTAAGGAAACAATTCAAAGATTTGAATTAAACAAGGAAAATGAAGTTTTCCAACAAATAACTAGAAGGGTGCGCCCTCCTTACCGAAAGTATACCTCTAGAAATATACTTTGAGAAGGTCATATCTCTGTGACACTTCTCGAAAACCTCCAAGCCGGACACCACCAACCTTACCGGGTATCCGAGTATTTCACATCTAAATGCGCAATCGAATTCAATCTAGAGTAGATGTGAAAATACCCTAATAGAAGCAACCCCATATAGCTTGGCCCCCACTCGCACTTTGGATTTAATCATTTTTCAGCAAAGGATATCAAAGCAAAAAAGAGCAACAAATCATCCTGAATAGACGAAACACAAAGAAGATAGTGGAATGGAAATCGATAGTCGATAAATCAACTATTGGGAATAATAAAGTGATTTGTGTATGGGAATTAAATCACATACACTTACCACTAATAAATGAATCAAACTCTTAAATCATTTGATTCACACTTGTGCTTGATTTTCACATTTCAATTATTTGTAAAACACTTTTAAAAATACCCTTTGGAGTATTCTTTTTTAAAAGGGCAAGTTATAATACTAAGTGCATTAAAATAAGGGTAAAAAACAAATGACGTCATTAAAACATCGTTTACTATAAACCCAAAACAATTTACACTTAGCTATATTTTTGAACAATTCCTTTTAAAGGCTTTTCTCATTTATAAACCATCATTTATATATTAAAACAATTTTTATTATCCCAAAAGATAATAAATAAATTTAAATACTTTTATTAATTTAAATCAATGTTAATGTATCCCAAGGGATACTTTATATTACTTTTCTATAACTTTTAAAACCACACTAATTTTCCCCAAATAAAATGAATTAAATTTAAATCGTTTTATTAATTTAAACAATAATTAATTATCCCGAAAGATAATTAATCATATTTATAATCTTTTATAAATTTAGAACAATATTAATTATGCCAAAAGATAATTAATCAAATTTATAATATATTTTAATAAATCAATCAATTATCTTTATTAAAACAATTAATTATTTTTAAAACACTTTTATTTAATCAGTAAATTAACTTTAAAACCTTTATTTTATTAAATCAGTTAATTTACTTTAAACTCTTTTATTAAATCAGTTAATTAACTTTAATCACTTTTATTAAATTAATTAATTAACTTCAAATATCGTTAGTTAAAAATGATTAATTAAATTCAAACACCATTTAATTAAAATTATTAATTAATTCCAAATATCCTTAATTAAATTAATTAATTAAGTTCAAATATTATTAACTAAAATGATTAACTAAATTCAAATATCATTAATTAAAATGATTAATTAACTCCAAATATCATTAATCAAAATGATTAACAAATTTCAAATATCATTAATTAAAATGATTAATTAATTTAAAATATCATTAATCAAAATGATTAATTAAATCCAAATATCATTAATTAAAATGATTAATTAATTCAAATATCATTACTTAAAATGATTAATTAAATTCAAATCTCTTTAATTAAAATGATTAATTAACTTTAAACATCAGTAGTTAAAATGATTAATTAGCTTAAAACATCATTAATTAAAATGATTAATGAATTTTAAACTTCTATTTTGTGAAAATACAAGCTCAAGTTCAACATACACAGGGTTTAGGGGATGATATTCAATAAAGGTTAGGGAATGATATTTAATAAAGGACGATATAACGAAAATTTCTATAACGACACTTAAACAATTCAAATAAAATATCATGATTGTTTTTAACCAAACATCAATATAGCAACATAAGGATGTAAATAAATAAATATTGGCGAGAAACCCCGTAGGGTCTCTCTCTACAAATGTTCTCGTAAAACAATGGTTACAGACAGTATATAGTCATATAAGTTCCCTTCAAATTAGATAATATGTCATCCGTTTTCTAAAACAGGAATCCAATCCAAAAAATCAATCAAACAACAATATAAACTATCATCCAAGAATTCAACAATAATATATAGCATCATAAATATTATATAGTTTAATTAAAGGCGAGTTTACTCACTGAAATTCCATTTATCGTCGAAGTGTTCCGGTTTGAACTAAAATCGAACGGACGTTCAATTTTAGCACAGAATTCCATTAGCTCCAAACTCCACCAATCCAATTCCAAAATGTAGACAATGCTTCCACGAGTGCTACACAGCTGACCGCGTTCGATTTGGACCTTGTATGGACAAGTTATTGCATTTATAAGATTTGGAATTAAATAATAATATTAATTCCTTAATTGCAATCATTAATCACTAACTACCCTCGTTAATCCCCATTTTAGCCCTAACCCGCTTCAAAACCCTATTCTCGAACAACTACAGCCGTCTCCATTCACTTGCAATTCACCGCCGTTACAGGGTTTCTCCGGCCACCGCACTGCCATGGGTGACCCGACCTTGCGCTCCTATAGACCCCAGCCTCGTCCCTTAAATTGCCGTCACCATCGAGAATGAGCTCAAAAATGCTAGGCTGATCAACTCCTGATCTCCGCTACCTCCGTCAACCATTCGTCGATCCACCACTAGCGATGGACTCCCCAGTCCACCCCGCTCGTCTTTCATATTGATCCCCTCACCTAGCTCAACTCCTAGTGCTGTGGACCATCTCAACCATTGGATGAAGGTAAATATAATGGCGGCTAGAGTTTAGTTTAGGGTTAGGGAAATAAAATTAGGGGTATGGGTCCTTATATAGGAAATTTATCTAACACTATTCACGTTCAAAATTTTATGAACTCCAATCGTGGCGTGCTCACTGGCAATTCTAGCTAAATACTCCTATTCTGAACTTAATGGAACTATTTCCGGGACCTAATTCGAATATATACAAAAGTTAACTTTTCGAATCGCTCGATTTTATAAACCGAATTCAACCTTCAAATTCTAAATCAAACAGTCAAAATATATTAATGCTTATACTCATTATGGCTCGCTCGGACCATCCAGACCCAATGGAAATAATCCCGAGTCCTAAAATGTTCATCTACGAAAATCAAGTTTTCAGCTCATCGATTAAATATACCAATTAAACATTTAGATATCTAAAATTTACATATTCAGAGCATCCTAAAAATATGGGTTGTTACACTTGGTATCAAAGCTGAAGGTTAAGCAAGATATTTGATGTCAATCCACTTAGATATTTGATGTCAATCTAAAATTTAAATATTCAGAGCTTCCTAAAGTGGGTGGAAGTGCTTTTGTTAGAGAATAAGCTAACATAGCTCTTGTATTAATATGTTGTATCATAATAGTACCATCTTTGACTATATCTCTGACAACAAGATATTCGATGTTAATCCACTTAGATGCACCACTTAATTTGTTATTCTTAGAGAAGAAAATAGCAGCTTCTTTATCATAGATAAGATGAGTGGCCTCATAATACTACCAATTACTCGAAGTCCTGGTATAAAATTCTTTAACCAAACTACTTGACCATTAGCATGATAACATACCACAAATTCTGTTTGCATAGTGCAAGTGCCCATATAGACTGCTTAGTACTCTTTCATGAAATTGGTCCCATTGCAAGCATAAATATGTAACCTGATGTGGATTTCTTACTGTTCAACACATCCAGAAAAACTTGAATCGAAATAACCAATATATTCAAGGTTATTTGGTCTCTTGTAAGTAAGCACATTATCTTTTGTCCCTTACAAATAGCGTAAAACTTTCTTTGCAGCTTTCCAATGTTCTATTCCTAGATTAGTTTGATATTGGCCAAGCATACCAACTGCAAATGCAATATCAGGATATGTACAAACTTTAACATACATAAGACTCCCTACTACCGAACCATAAAGAATTTGCTTCATTTGAGTAAGTTCTATTTCATTTTTAGGACATTTAAACTTGCTGAATTTGTCACCCTTGACAGTAGGAGCAACGCTAGGAGAGCAATTGTGCATGTTATATCTTTTAAGCACTTTCTCAATTTATGCTTTTTCAGATAAGCCTAAGATCCCACAAGACCGATCTTGGTAAATTTCAATTCCTATAACATAAGAGGCTTCATCAAAATCCTTCATTTCAAACTTAGTTGATAGAAAACATTTTGTCTCGTATAATATGTCTAAACACTACTTGCTTATAAAATATCATCCGTGTACAAAATGAAAAAGATATGTTTACTCCCACTAATCTTGAGGTATATGCATTGATTTATTGTATTTTCTTTAACTCCAATTTCAGTTATAATCTCATCAAACTTGAGATAATACTGTCATGAAGCTTGTTTTAACCCATATATTGAACAATTTAACCTACATGTCATATGCTCCTTGCCTTCTACAACAAACCCTTTTGGTTGTTTCATAAAACTTCTTCATGCAAGTTACCATTCGAAAATGCAGTTTTCACATCCATTTGATGTAGTTCTAAATAATAATGAGCTACGAAGGCTATTCTTAATGAATTTTTCTTCGAGACAGGAGAAAATGTATTATCAAATGTACACCTTCTTGTTGTGCAAACCCTTTAGCGACTAGTCTGGCCTTAAATCATTCAATGTTACCTTTGGAGTCAGTTTTATTTTTATAGACCCATTTACAGCCTACATGTTTAACCCCGACAAGTAACTCAACAAGATCCCAAACTTCATTAATTTATATAGATTTCATCCTGTCATTCATGGCTTCTAATAATTTAGATGATTTATCACTATAATAGCTTATTTGAATGAGATAGGATCATCTCCATTACCAATATCACATCCTTCCTCAGTAAGGTATACGATATATTCATCAAGTATGCCAGATCTTCTCTCTCTTTATAAACTTCATATGGGTTCTTGTGGCAGCATAGGAGCTTTATCAACATTAGGAACATCATGCACATGAGTTTCTTCATTAGCCTCTTGAATAAGAGGGGTAAAATTTATAACCTCTCGAAGTATCGGAATAGGAACATATGTCCGATTTTCTTTGAGGTTTACTGTTATATATATATATATTACTCCCACTTACATTGCCATTTAAAAAAAATATAACATGTTCATTCTCTATTATTCTAGTGGTAATGTGGTATGTGATGGGCAATAAAATTTGAAACCTTTGGATCTCTCTGGATAACCAATAAAATAACAACTAATTTTTCTGGAATCAAGTTTCTTTAGTTGCAGATTATAGACTTTTGCTTAAACAAGATAACCCCACATACGCAGGTACCCTAATTGTGATTTTCTTCCAGTCCATAGTTCATAAGGTGTTCTTGGAACAGAATTACCAGGAACCCAATTTAGAATATGTTTGGCTGTTTTTAAAGCTTTTGTCCATAAAAAATCCGGCAATGTGGTATTGCATATCATACTTCATACCATGTCCATTAGTGTACGATTACGTCTTTCAGCAGCTCCATTCTGTCGAGGATCTCCCGACATAGAGTACCGATGAACAATACCTTTTCTTAAGAAATAAAGCGAACGGGCCTGGACTTTGACCAAGGTCGGTGTGTCTACCATAATATCTATTGTCTCTATCTGATTGCACCATGTAATTTTAAAGTTATATTTATTCTCAACTTCAGCCTTAAAATTTTGAATTATCAAGTGCTTCAAAATTTTCATTAATCAAATACACATAACCATAGCGAGAATAATCGCCAATGAACGTAATAAATGATTTATGCTAGTTAATACCCGAAGTAGGAACATGACCACATATATCAATATGAATAATTTCTAATAGTCCCCTACTTCGAGTGGCTACTTTCCTGTTTTCCCTGATAAATTTTCCTTTAACACATTCTATGCATTTGTCGAAATCAGAAAAATTTAATGCTGGGAGAATTTCATTTCTAATGAGATGTTGCATTCTATCTCTTGAAATATGACCCAACCTACGATGCCATAATTTGAAAGAATTCCCAACATCACGATTTCTCTTGACTCCACGTTTATGATTAACACTAGTGATATTCATAGATAACAGAGATTCACAAAAGGAAGGATTCAAACATAATTTATATAGATTGTCACATAATAATCCAAAACCAACAAATTTAGAGTTTTGATATAGTTTCAACTCACTATTTCCAAACTGAAACATAAAACTACATGCAATAAGCCTATAAATAGAAATTAAATTCCTCATCACACTAGGAATATAAACTACATCATGTAAATAAAAAATAAAGCCACTCTTTAAAACCAAACGAAGAGTTCCAACAAACTCGACTGCCTCTATTCCGTTAGCAACTTTAAGTTTCCTTTCTCCCCATTAAAGCGTCCTCATGGAATGGAATCCCTACAATAAGTTCGTAATGTGCAAAGACACCGGTGTCAACCCACCATGTATTTAAGGAAACATCAACTAAAAAGATTTCACAAATCATGACATTTAAATCATTATCCTTTTAGCGAGCCAATCTTTAAACTTCACACAATTCTTCCTTATGTGTCTGTGCTTCTTACAGTGATGACACTTAGGAGCATGCATGAGTTTTGTACCAAATATACTAGTCTTGTTAATACTAATAGCCATATTCACTTTATTTTTACCTTTATCATTGTACTTGTTTTTTGGTTTTGGACTTTGAACAATAATGCGTGCATAGTTAGGTTTCTTATCCATAATCCTTTCTTCTTCTTCAGCACACTCCCAATTAATTCGCTCCTTTTCCACTTTTCTATCTGTGTATTATAATTGATCTAGAAAGGACCATATTGTGTAGGAGAGAAGTCATAATGAAATGAACTAAAAAGCCTTTAAATTTTTTATATCCATGCCGTTTAATTCTGCGGCCATATCATTCATCATCATGATATGTTCATGTACACCCCTTGTCCCATTATACTTGGGCGTGAGCATTTTGATTATGAGAGTACTTGATTAGCCTTGTAAGTGCTTTTAAACTACTCTTCAGCAAAAGCCAAATACTGTCTAGTAGTGAAAATATTATGTGCATCATCTTTCTCAGGAATACTTCCTCTTATAGAAGATGTAATAGTACTTTTTATGATCATGAGAGACATGCAGTTTAACCGCTCCCATTTTGCAAAATTAGCCTTTTTGTCATCAGTACTTGTCACTATAATAGTAGGTTTGTCTATTCATAATGTCTGGTCAATATCCAGAACACCAAGACAAATCTCAGTTTGCTCTTTTCAAGTGGAAAAATTAGTTCCGTTAATGGTATTATTCCAAAGATTTAAGCTGAACATTATTCAATGCTGCATTAGATTCAGAAAAAATGAAATGCCTACTATTATCAACTATAAATCCACAAATAGCATAACAACATTAAATCAACCGTATATAGAGGGACAAACAGTAATTATACTGAAATAAATAATAAAACGCCAAATTATATTTCAGTCCTATCATAACAGTTGTTGCATAAAATTCAATTCATATTACCGTTGGGCAGAAATAAATTGAATTGTTAAAATAAATAAATTCACTTAATAAATCATAATAGCAATTGAAGTTGGTAAAATTACCATTCGTAATCTATTAAATATAAAAAAGTAATCATATGAAAGTTAATTTGCATCAACGTTGGGTAGAAATAAACCGAATCATTAAAACAAATAAATTCACTTAATAAATCATAATGACACTTAAAGTTGGTAAAATTACCGTTCATAATTTGTTAAATGTAAAGATGCAAATGAATGAAAACCAATTTGTATCACAAACAAACTGAACCATTAAAATAAATAAATTCACTTAAAAAATCATAATGATAATTAAAGTTTGTAAAATTACCGTTTATAATTTTTTAAATGTAAAACATAATTGTGACTTTAAATCACAAAATTCATTTTAATAAAGTGGTAGTTACAATTCAAAGTTGATAGAAATTAACAACAACTAATTATTAAAAAAATAATGTTATATGGATTAAATTACTTATAAAAAAATATGCAATAAACCATAGAGAATAATAACATATTCAAAATGCTATAGACATATCAAAACTCTTGGTCATGATCTAGTTTAAACCAAAATTTCACACAAACTTATATGTATTAGATCCAACATATCAAAAGGAGAGTGCTCATGTGATTCATGACATGATGCCTCTTAGTTAAAGGTTTTCAACATTACATCTCCATGGATAATACATTGATTAACATCTATGTGCATGCATAATAGAGAATAAAAATTCTCCTTTTAAATCTTTAATCCAAAATTAGAAGAAAATATTTATACATAAATTATTTGAATCTATATAGCTTTATACGGACCACTGAAAATCAATTTCGAAAAAATTTCATCTTATACAAATTTACAATGGCTCTGATACCAAATGCAAGAAATTTAATAAGGTCATAATATGTTTTGCAGTTATAACACAATCAATCCTGAATCCGTAAGTCCAAAATAAAATAGCAAAGGAATTTAAATATTACAGTTCTGAAGTGAAGACATCTTTAGGCGGAAGCGTTACTACTAATCTTCAATTATTTTTCTCGGACTGATGATGAAGACCCATTTGCATTTTATTTTTCTTCTTTCCTTTTTAAACTTAGCGGACCATAAAAAACATTTTAGAAATTATCCCTTAAATACAAAATGGGCAGAAGAATGTTTTAATTATTAGAATATCATAAGTCCAAATAGAGAAGGGATTTATATATATTCTAAGGCAACCTTTGGAACCTATATAATTATTAATAGCAATATGAAAATTTCAATTAAAATTTCAGAGACTTTTTCAATCATTCTTTAAATGAATTTAGTGCACAATAATAACATAGACCACATAATAAATAAAACTAACAAGATAAACCGTTAAACATGGAAATCTAGAATTATTATGTGTATTCGTGACCACCATTGTAAAGTATAGTCATTTCCACACTTTATTAATAAGATGCTGACATAGTTTACATGTATACATAAATGCGTGTATTTTTATATATTTTGTTTAAAACCCAAGAGGACCAAGTTTTGCTTGTGAATTTAAGGAAGTACACACGATAAAGGAATAGATATTTGATTAAAAACGTTTTAGTGTTTTATGAACAGTAATTTCTGTTTAATTTCAACTTGAATCTAAAATATGTTGACCATAATTTAGAGTTATCTTATGTTAGAAAAACTATTATGCACGAGCTTCAATTTTAAGTTTCAATTTTTTATCTTTAGGTTCATATTTGAACAATATTAAATTATAGTAAAGTTATAAAGTAGAAGGGCATTAATGAGGTAATGTTAATACAACGTGATGGTAATCTACTATATTTTATATATGTATGTATGAAAGTAGAATAAAGCACAAGCAGATATGGTGTCCTTCCCAACTCTTGTCAGACACTTAATTTTCCCAACCTCTGCACTTTTTCCTATTCTGTTAGTTTTGGAAAACTATTTCCCCCAATTTTTTTTGAAATCACACGATGTCTTTCTCATTCAACTCCAAATTTACTCTTTGTTATTCTATATCATGCAATGCAATGTGAAATCAGATCAGTTTAACTAATTAAAATATAATATGTTCCTTTGCCTTCATTTGGTTGGACAATCCAGTTATTACTATTATCTCTAGATACCTTTTATTTATTTTATTTTTTCTGAAATGGTACTTATATACAACATGTTACTGGGACAATGGAACACAAACCACATGTCAATAAATGTTCGAATCACGCTACGCAAGTTTCGAACTTGTGACCTCTCGCACCAAAGCCGAATCACTTAACCACTGGGACAATGGTGCTTCTAGATACCTTTTATTTCTCCTTCTATTCTGCTAATAATGTTATTATTTATGATTCTTGCACTACCTTCCAGATTTCCTTCAATTTAGCTTTGAGTTTAGTATTTGAAACTCACAATCCCTTTTAAATTGAAGGAAATTTGGAAGGAGCACAAAAATCATAAATAATAACATTGATTAATAGAATAGAAGGAGAAATAAAATGTATTTAGATATAATAGTAATAACTATATTGTCTAACCAAATGAAGGCAAGGGAACAAATTATATTTCAATTAGCTAATTTGATATGATTTCACATTACATTACACGATATGGAATAACAAAGAGTAAATTCAATGTTGAATGAAGAAGACAATGCGATATCAAAACGTATTTAGGAAAGTAATTTTCCAAAACTAACAGAATAGGAAAGAGCATAGAGGTTGGGAAAACTAAGCATGTGATAAGAGTCGGCAAGGACGCCACGTCTGCACTTGCTTTATTCTACTTTTATATTTATATATAATAGATTATCATCGTGTTGCATTAAAATTACCTCATTGGTTCCCTTCTTCTTTATACCTTCTTTATAATTTAATTTTTCTCAAATATTAACCTAGAGATAAAAAATTGAAGTTTGTGCGTACTTGTTTTTTTAACATAAGTTAACTCTAAATTATGGTCAACATATTTTAGATTCAAGTTGTAACTAAACAGAAATTAAAGTTTAGAAAACATAGAAACAATTTAATCAAATGTTCATTTCTTTAAGCTATGGGTGTGTACTTACTTGAAGTTCGCAAGTAAAAATTGGTTCACTTGGTTTTTAAACAAAATAAATAAAAATACACACAAGTGTACATGCACACTATGTCTGCATCTTATTAATATAGTGTGGAAACAATAATACTTTACAATGGTGATCATGGATACCCATTAATATTCTAGATTTCAATGTTTAACGATTCATTTATTAACCTACATAGTTCGTATCCAATTATCATTTGAAAAATATTAATATAGTCACTCATGGAATTGAATAAACTTAAGAAAATATAGATCTATAGGTAGTTAGCATGGGAACGCTCTTTACAGAGTGACAATGCTAATAGTTGATATGGAAAACCGATTCCACTTAGAAATGTTGAGAGTTGATTACAACCTAATAGTCTAATTGTATTACTAATATGTTTATTTGCTCTAGTAATACTTTTTCAACTCCTTATTTCAAACAGTAATAATCGAATTGTTTCCATACATACAATTAAACTTCCATTAAGGTACTCTACAATATCGTTATAGTCATATAAACTTTTAGTCTCAACTTAGTCCAGTTTAAATGGAAATAAATTTCAATCTAGGCTTTCAAAGCATAGTACTCGGTTATTATTTATTTTTAAAGTAATCATCGTTCACCAAGGGGATATGGGATTATTTTCATTTACGTTAATTAGGCTTATTTAACACCTTATTTAATTTTATTATAATACAGTTATTTCTATTCTAGTAAGATATTTCATTGTGGTACTATTGTCATATTAACTTTTAGTCTCAACATCGTTTAGTTAAAAGTTAATATAAAGTTTACTCTGTCATAAATTGTAAATTTTCTTAGTCTTGTCTTCGAAAATTTGCACTCATATTGCAAAATATTATTTGTACATATGAAATGCAGAGCTTGCATTATATTAAACTTTGAAGTTATACAAGACTATACATTACAAAAATAGGAAAGTATTAACTTTTAAACTACTAAGATCTTTACAAATTTAATCTACATTTATATGTATTACTGTTTTTCTCAATCATTTTTCCATTAATAGTGTACATAGTCTTGATTTAGCACGCTTCATCATTTAATTACAATGTATTGCATCTTTACCTTTATAATATTTTAGTTAATGATATTATAGCTAAAATAATACTTTTTTATAAAATTTTACTAACAAACAAACTTCTCGCCAAATTAAAACCAATTTGACTCCAACACTTAGACTTAAAGAGATATTTACGTACTTACCTATAAAGCTTGTGCATAAGAGGGATGCCAATGATGTATGCACAACTGATTTTGTCATTATTATCGTAAGTAACCAATTTTATCTTCAATTGCCTTATCAATAACGTTCTCATTTTTATTTGCCTATACACTTTGTTTTCTAACCACCGAATGTTACCTAGAAAACCATTTGAAAAATCATAAAAAGGAATTATTAATCATAAAAGAAATAATGCGACTTGGAATAGTCAAAATGTACAAGTCTCAAGACAATGCTAAAATTTGGAATTTAATTTCCTATGTGAAAGCTAGATCATGCTGGATACCTTTTTTTGAACATGGTTCACTAAAGCCAAAAAGTGTCAATCTTAGGGTTCAAACTCATGATATTTAATCGAATGTCTAAACTACCAACCAACCCTGTTGGCTAGATCATATTGGATATTAAAATTATGTAGTAGAAAAGATTGTACCTTGAAGTAATAAATGTAAATATTAAAAGCTTGGTGGTATATTGTTAGTAACCTCTTCTGCAATAGAAATTATTTAGTGTATTTAATTTATTATGCACTAGACAAATGTAGACATGAACATACGAAGAAAAAATAGGTTGGGCCATGAAAAGCTTTTAGAAGGTGGTGAAACTTAAAGAAAACATACATTTTATTATCAATGTCTTAAATAACACCCTAGTCTAAAAATCATGTGCGAACTACATGTATAGTCAACCTTATTATTTATAAATTTAATTCAAGTGAGTATAAAAAAAGTATAATTAACTGGTTAATAATTACCCTTTATAATATGTACACTGCCACATAAATGGAGTACTCCTAGATCTCTACTAGAACTCACATCTTCACCCATAGTTGTCACCTGCTATCATTCATAACTTGTTCAAGTATGTAGTTGATTTTAATTGCTTCTTGAGCACACAGAAACCATAACCTAAATCCAATACCTAGCCGACAGTTTTTTAGCATCAATTGCTTTACACCATTGTCAAGCAAGTGACATAAACAATTACGAGACAAAGCTAGCAATGGTTCTAATGTTGTAAAAATATCATATAAAACTCTTTTTACATGTTATGGAAACTAATGGCAAAACATTCATAATCATAGCAAAGGACATAATGTGAAGCATTCAGTTAGTCCATTTTTAGTGATCCAAGTATACAGTTTTGATCTTGAAAGAATTGAATTATGCATCCTCCTTTATGGATAAATATAAATCTATATCTCCAAATTTTCTATAATTTCGACATTTTACAAGTATAAAAGGTAATTGAGCATGTGTGAATCATACAAGAACCATTATATGGTTTTGAAACTAATCGAACTTTATTATCAAACTATAATCGAGCATTCATGGACCAAAAATATGATTTTAACTTATTATAATACTCAAAGCCAATATAATACTGGATGATTCTATATAAACCCCAAAAATTACTAGTCATAACCTCAAAATATGCATGCCCTATAAAATCTGGTTTTGCGAGCATTTTCATCCACAATATGGAAAATACGAAAAGTCGTTAAAGAGGATGGATAAGGATGGAAGTGTGTATTAGAGCGTCAACACTCAATCACAAGGGCAACGTAGTAAGGCAAGAGGATCAAAAGATAGCTCAAGAAAAATAAGAAGGGAAACATGTGTTTTGAGGGGACTAAGTTATCAATTCGGTAGGACATAATGGTAATGGCTTGATATCCAACATTGCTAAATGGTTCGGTAGTTGCCTTCTAACGAATAGAAAAATCGGTTTAGTAGGCAACTATCGAACGACTCTTGACGTATACGAAGGAGTGTGGTTCGCTCAACAAATTCCTACCTCTATATCTACCTCTGAGATGTTTGGATTTTTAAAAACTCCATAGACATGCAGAAGAGAAATGCTATCCACACTCGGACCAAGACATAACTTTTACCAAAAGTTTTTTATGATCTTTTTTGGAGTTCGGCATTGCAAAATCCATTTTTCAATATCTTTCCTTAATTTAAAAATCTGATTCCCATATTGTTTTGTTGTTTTGTTTCAGCAATGCAAATAGAGAACGAACGCGAGAAAGGGGCCTTCAGTTCCAGTTTATCATTATTTCATTTAATATTTCATTTAGGGGCAAGCCTTCACAATAAAATAAATAAAAAGTAAGGCCATTCCATTTTGATAAAAGACCATACCCAAGTTCAATAGCTTTGCGTCCGCTATCCCGATCATGATTTTCTTACCCCCAGAGGGAAAGGTCCTTCCCTTTTGGGCAAAAAATGATTTGGAATAATCATGCCAAACCAAATTCCTACCGGACCAAAGTTCTACTAAACTAACCTTGCTAGACAGAACCATCTATACATGGAAATTGCCTTTTTGGGATAAGCAAGCTAGTCACTATATATTTACATACCTGTAGAACCTTAAGGACTGAACAGTTATGGTGGACAAGCAATAGAAAAACAACCGAACCAAAGCAATTTATACAAAACCGAACAAGATTATTACTGGACCAAAATCCTTAGAGCAATATTTTACTTTCTTTTGAGAATTAGATCATTATATTTTATATTTTCTACATTGTACTGGAGATGTATAAGAAAATAATGACTATGGACAGTGGATGTAGGCATTATTCAGCCGAACCATCACAAATCTATGTGTTCTACACCATAATGCAGTTTACTTATTGCACTATTTAAATCTAATCCAATCTCTAGAATAATAAAATTACATACATAACACAGCGCTGTTATAAACTCCATATGCATAGTTCTACAATAACGACTTAAATATGTTTGCAAATTTTTTGAGCAAACATTTTTTCTGCTTTCACTGAGAGCATATTTCAACATGCCTTGAAAATCATAGAGTAGGGATGGTTCTACCAACGCGAATACAGCGAACGCCGGTACACAACCAGACTACTGCCAATAAGAATGATCGTTTAGCAAGCACTCAAATGCTGGTAGATGTAATTACCAGAGGAAACCTAAACAAAGTTGTGGCCAAGCTGAATGAGCTTTTTGCTGCTCAACAACAAACAGTGGTGGACCAGCTGATGATGCGCTTGAGGCAGGTGTAAACAGTTGACCACAACATTGATGCACAAGACAAATCCTGTTCTAGGGGATCAAGGAGGAGAAGGGGGTCATACTCTTATAGGGAAACCGTAACATCCCCTATTTGGAGGCCCGAAGCTAAGCGCTATAGATGCTGCAGTCATCCATAGTATTAACTTCCTGTGATCAAATTCGGTAATGTTAATGGTATCCATAATATCAGAAGCACTTGAATATGAAATAAAATCATCACAAATTAAAACATTTCTCTGATTACATTTCTAAACAACATTTCGTATCCAATTTACATAATCTCAAAACGTTTCCCAAGTTCGGATCAAATATAATTATTACAAAATACACCAAGAGCGACATATGAAGATGCCCCCTTGGTTGACCAGAGTACTATATAGTCATAACTGACATAATACAACATAGCAGAATCAAACAAAATAAAACAACAACTCCTAAATAGTTATCCGTTAGCCACTTGCTCGTCTTTGGAAGCTTTATTCGCCAACCTACTAAAACCTAAAAATCCTCAACCCTCAGCCTACTCAAATCAATTTTGAGCACCCAAGAGTTTAAGGGGAAAAACATAAACTTCGAGTCAAACATAAAGCCTGGTGTGAATAATACTATACATCTCGGTTATTTGATATTAAGTGAGACCACGCCGCTTAGCGAAACGGCTTTCCCCTCACTAATATCCTTTTAGAACATATCTTTTGCAAAATCATAATCTGCAACCAAAATTGGTTAATACTGTAAAGCATTATCATGTAAACTTACATGTCAGGTAACAAATAAATTATCAGTCCGAACATTATAGTTTTGTTTGGCTAACTACTAACCTTTGGTTGACTCGGGCCTGCGAGACAATATATAAACAAATAATCTAACTTTTGTTAGATACTCCTCTTCTGGACGGTCAGTTCCTAACTTACTTTCTCCCAGGGTCACCTGATCCTAATGGTATTGTAGGCTCACCAATAACCTACCCCTTTACAAATATATTCCCTTCTATGTGTAACATTATTTTAGTCTTACCTGTGACAAAGCCCTACACACTAGAATTTTGGACTAAATTAGCTGGGGGCTAACAGCTGATGTATAAGGCGCGACCCTATACCAGTCCCCTTTTGGTATACAAATATCTGAGTCATTTTACTTAGGGTAATCCTCTCTTAAATTTTCCTTGTAAACCTTTTCATCTCAAATTGATTTGAAACTTTTAAATCAAACTTAAATAAGGAAAATACATATTCTATGCTTTACTCAAAATCACCTTGCCATGTTATATATACTTTACTCAAAACTTTGTTGATGAAAACATTTAAACCTTTGAAAGTACCCCTTTTGAATCCATTGAAAGTACCCCTTTCGAAACCAAGTAAACCCCTTTCGAAAAATCCTTTATGAACCTCCGATAATATCCAGCCAATCCAAGAAAACTCTTTATCTCAGTCACTGCCTCGGGTCTCTTCCAATTATTCACCGCTTCAATCTTAGTCGGATCTAAATACAACACTTTCTCTGAGACAACATGACCAAGAAACTTCACCTCCTTCTTCCAGAATGACACTTTGAAAACTTCGCCTTTAGTTAATGCTGCTTCAGCATCTCAAGCACAATTCTAAGATGAACTTCATGCTCCCTTTCATCCTTAGACTATATCAAAATATCATCTATTAAAAGCAACAAAAACCTATCCAAGTGCTCTCGGAAAATTCGGTTCATCAAATCCACAAAGAATGCTGGCGCATTAGTTAGTCCAAACGGCATCGCTAACCATTCGTACGATCATATCTAGTTATAAACGTCGTCAAAGGAACTCCTCTGCTACTCTAAGCTGATGGAACCTTGTCGCTAAATCCAACTGAGAAAATACCTTGGCTCCACTCAACTGATCGAAAAAATCGTCAATTCTAGGCAACAGATATCAATTCTTTATCGTCTTCTCATTCAACTTACGATAATCGATACATAACCTCAACGATCCATCCTGCTTCTTAGCAAACACTGCGGCTTCTCCCCAAGGTGAGCTGCTTGGTCTAATAAAATTCTTGCCTTTTAGATCCACCAACTGCACCTTTAATTCCCTCATCTCGGTAGGTGTCATCCTACTTGGCGGTTAACTCACTGGTTCTGCTCCTAGCACCAAATCTATCCGAAACTCAACAGCTCGTTTCGGTGGTAATCCTACTACCGGCTCAAACGCATATGCGAATTCTCTAACCACAAAAACTCAATTCATCTCATCCTCTACCCTCACAGCACCCAACAAAGCATTCATCTCACAACTAGGGCTTTCTATGGTATATACAATCTGATCTCTACAGTCAGGGTGTCTTAGTGATATTTTCCTATCATGGCAAAATATCCTAGCATCATACATACTTAACCAATCCATACCCAAGATTATTCCGAACGCTACAAAGTCAAATACATGCAAACTGCAAACAAAGGTATGACCTAACAAATCAAACTCTAGGTGGTCACACTTCATCCCAAGTGTCGCATAACCTCCTATTGGATTTGCAACCCTTAAGGAAGTGACTAAGTTTGTGGGTTCTAGGTTAAGCTTATCTACCAAACAAGGAGATACAAAAGAATGTGATGCATCAGTATCAAACAGAACGTTGACAAACATACCATGGATCTGAAGCGTACCTCCCAACACTGCCTTCCCTTTCTCCTGAGCTGTTGGTCTTGATGCAGTAGGCTCCAATGCAAATACTTTTCCCCTTCCATCCTTAGCAGGCTCTTTGCATTTATTCTTATAATGACTGATCTGATCGCAGTTGAAGCATCTGTTATTCTTCTTCCCGATCACTTCCTTCGCTTTTCCAGTACGACACTTATTAGCAAAGTGCCCCTTTTGTCGCACTTGAAGTAAACAACCTCCAACTTTCCTTTCTTCACGGCTCCACCCTTTTGAGCACCCTTTTTATGAAAGAACTTCCTTTTCTGACTCTGCCCCACCTGGAATTCCTTGGCCTTATCCTTCTCTAGAGAAGCAAGCATTTCTTCGTGTCTTAAAGCCATTTCCTCCATAACATCACAAGGATCTCTGATATGAGGTAATGTGGCCCTGTCCAACTCAGGATTCAACCTTCTGATAAACTTCTTGTTTCTCTTCATCACAGTATCCACGGTGGCATGTCCATACCTAGCCAACTCCTCAAACCTTCTAGCATACTCCAACACAGTCATCTCTCCCTGGTCTAACTCAGCAAACTTTCTGAGCAAAGCAGACTGCGCCATCACAGACATGAACCTCCCTTGGAACCTTCTCCTAAACTCAGCCCATGTCATCGTCTCTTCATCCACTCCATCCGTCACACTATTCCACCAGAATAAAGCTGCTCCTTAAAGCTGTCTTGAAGCTAGCCTTCTCTTCTGCTCATCATTGCGCCCCAAGTCTATAAAGTTTTGCTTACAACGCATCAACTAGCTCTCCACCTCAATAGCATCCTCAGTTTCAATAAATGGCTTCCCTCCAAGCCTAACATAGTTTCTACTAAAGATAGTAATATTGTTGACTACCGGAGCTTCCTGAACTCCTCCTACAGCATTTCCTCCAACCACTCTAGCAGCAATTCCATCTTGCATCATATTCACAAAAAACTAATACATAGCTCTCATATCCACTTGTGAGGCTCCAGCACCAACAGTTTCTGCTTGTGCCTGACCTTCGTTTCTTCTAGTATTCGGTCTGGCATTTCCACTTGTGGTGGTGCTTCCCCCAAGATTCACTCTTCCACTTCTAGCATCTATATCTGTATTCAAGCCGAGAGAGATATAGAAGAACAGCCTAAGAGAGATAGGAGAATAGAGATATAGCATATACTTATATATAGCAAATACAAGTACATTACTGTAGTGTTATCCCAAACCCCGGTCTTATCTCTAATTCCTTAGGATTATGTTTTCAAAAATCATTTTAGTTTAAAGTTTTTCATAAACCTATGCTCTGATACCAAGTTGTAACATCCCCTATCTGGAGGCCCGAACCTAAGCATTACAGATGCTGTAGTCATCCATAGTCTTAACTTCCGGTGACCTAATACAGTAATGTTAATGGTATCCATAATATCAGAAGCACTTGAATATGAAATAAAATCATCACAGATTAAAACATTCTTATTACATTTCAAAACAACATTTCATATCCAAGTTACATAATCACAAAACGTTTCCCAACTTCAGACCAAATATAATTATAACAAAATACGCCAAGAGAGACATATGAAGATGCACCCCTGGTTGACCGGAGTATTATATAGCTATAACTGACATAATACAACACAACAGAATCAAAAAAAATAAAACAACAACTCCTAAATAGCTATCTGTCAGCCTCCTGCTCGTCTTCGGTAGCTTTATTCGTCATCCTACTAAAAACATGTAAACCTCAATCCCTCAGCCTACTCAAATCCATTTTGAGCACCCGAGTGTTTATGGGGGAAAACATAAACTTCGAGTCAGACATAAATCCTAGTATGAATAATACTATACATCTTGGTTATTTGATATTAAGTGAGACCACGCCACTTAGTGGAATGAGTTTCTCCTCACTAATATCCTTTTAGAACATATCTTTTGCAAATCATAATCCTGCAACCGAAACTGGTTAAAACTGTAAAGCAATATCATGTAAACTTACATGTCAGGTAACAAATGAACTATCTGTCCAAACACTATAGTTTTGTTTGGCTAACTATTAACCTTTGGCTGATTCGGGCCTACCAGACAATATATAAACAAACAATATAACTTCTGTAAGATACTTCTCTTCTGGACGGTCTGTTCCTAACTTACTTTCTCCCAAGGTCACCTGATCCTAATGGTTTTACGGGCTCACCACTAACCTTCCTCTGTACAAATATATTCCCTTCCGTGTGTAACATCATTTGAGTCTTACCTGTGACAAAGCCCTAAACACTGGAATTTTGGACTAAATTAGCTGGGGGCTAACAGCTAATGTATAGGGCGCGACCCTATACCAGTCCCATCTGGTATACAAATATCTGAGTCATTTTACTTAGGGTAATCTTCCCTTAAATTTTCCTTGAAAACCTTTTCATCTCAAATTGATTTAAAACCTTTAAATCAAACTTAAACAAGGAAAATACATACTCTATGCTTTACTCAAAATCACTTTGCCATGCTATATATACTTTACTCAAAACTTTGTTGATGAAAACATTTAAACCTTTGAAAGTACCCCTTTCGAATCTATTGAAAGTACCCCTTTCGAAACCAAGTAAACCCCTTTCTTTCAGCTAGGCTGAAAGGACAAAACATTCCTTTTGAAAACATTCATATAAACCTTTCGAAACCATTGAAAACCTTTCCTTTGAAAGCTTTATAAACCTTAGACATCCTTCTTAAAAACCTTTAAACATTACCTTTCGAAACCATTGGAAAACCTTTCCTTTCAAATCTTTCGTAACCATTAGGGAACCACCCCTTAGAAACCTTTCTTTAAAACCTTTCGAAAGCATCAAAACCTTTATAAATAGCAAATCTATAAATATCATAAAATCTATATGAATAAGCGTGAATCATCAACAAGCATATAAACATTTAATCCTTCAAAAACATGGCTAAACATTGCAAAATACTTCAGATTCATCTTAAAACCGAAAATAATTAGAAAAATGAGATGTAGTCATTATTTACCTTAGCTTTGAGATTAAGGAGTTTGAGATTTGAATGGATTAAGTTGATTAATCTTCTTTCCTTTGCTTTCTTTATCTTCTTCTTGCTTAGCCGGCCTCTACTTTGTCTTTGATTTAGAAATGAACGTGTAAATGAATTCTTAAGGGTTTAGGGTATAAGAATGCTCTTTTCCCAACTTTGCCCTTGCCTATTACCCATTTCTATTTTAATTCATGTTATCTCATTTTAATTTATTCAGTAATATGGCACGGCTATGCCTATTAATCACAAATCTCAATTCCCTAATCATTTTACATTATTTTATTTTATTTACCTAATTAAATGTTACTAAATAATGTTACCAAAAATTAGGGTCGTTGCAGAATCTAATCAGGATAATCGTAGAGCTAGAAGAAGGAATGTCAAAGAACAAAGCTTGAAAGATTTCAACCCGAAGATTGATCCAAGGTATAGCTATATACCGAACCAAACAGATGCAGTGTCGAGTCGGGCCGAGCCATAGTTAATGCTTAATGCTCTCATAGGAATTCTTCTACCTATGCCGAAGCAATTATGAATGAGGTATGAAGGGATCATTGAGGTCAGTCTTAGAGCCAAAATCTTGTTAGAGTCCAATAATTGAGTTGTTATGGAGAAGAAAGATGAGGTCGTTTCCTTATAAGAAGAAGACAAATAATCACTATCAATCTTAAGAAGACAAGATGGCTCAGATGATTAAGGATTACATTCGAAGAAAGTTGGTGGAGCATGGTATAGGAACAAGGGTGATTAGTCCTTTTACTTTGCAAATAGATACCGCTAAAAACACGAAGTAGTCCAGGATGCCTTACATGGATCTATATAAGGGTTTTATATCGAGACCGCAATGCTACATTTTCACCTATTGATGAGTGGAGCCACATAGGAGGTTTTATGTAGGCGTTTTCCTCTATTATTGACTGACCTAGCTACTATGTTATTCTACCACTTTCCCACACCTCCCGAGTCGATCCACTCACGGGCAATGTTGAGGGAGAAGTTCTAATCTATTTCATGTGCACATGGACTAAACAAAGGATGCATTTTCACTATCAGATGTCGAGCAAAGGGACGATAAATCATTATGACAATAACTAACTCAGTTTAATGATGCATCAACTGGTGTTTAGAATATGCATGAGAGATTGGTTTTGATAGCACTGTGTGGTGGCATGCATCAGGGTACGAAGTTTGCATGATGACCGACAAAAGAAAAACCATCTACTTTATAAGATTTATATTATGAGGCAACAAAGTATGTGAGGCTGGAAGATGCTGCCTCAGAAAGGCAACCTTGCATGACTACTTGGGTTTAAGAATTATCCAATAATCTCAACTCCATGAAGAAGGGAGTCAAAAATGGATTTCCTAATAAGAAGAAGGATATATATTAGGGTGGACATGGGTGGAATAAGCTAGAGGGAAGAGATGGAGGATTGGACCATGATTTGATGCTTATGCGGACTTGAATAATGCTGTTGGGATTATCCACCTGGCTACCGAAGTGGAGATGAAGTATAACATCCCTTGACCTAGGAAGTCACATAGGCATGAGACCAATGAATATCACCACCTACATGACATCATTAAGGAACACGTCATGAAGAAGAAGTCACAAAAATATGTCAAGGATCCATATAGTCCTTCGATCCCTGCGTTTTAACCACTGGGGTAGCTGCCACATGATAACATGGGAGAAAGGGCCAGTGCTACCCTTAGAAACAACGGAAGAATGGTAGTCAACACAATAAGAGAGAAACTCACCTTATTGAAAAGAGCCAGGCTAAGATGGAAAGGTATGCCAAGTCACTAAAAAACATGGATGAACGTGTATATGTAGTAGAAAAGGAGCGAGATGCTAAAGCACCACAGTGGGATGATATGAAGATTACCTTCAGCAATCAGGACTTTCAAAAGAACTAATATCCGCATACCAACCTAATGGTAATCTCATCTATGCTTGGCCCAATGGATGTATACCTCATTTTGGTGAATGGTATGATCTCAGTCAATATACTGTTCAATCCTATGACAAAATGTAATTTTCAATGAAGGATGTTGCCCTATGCAACAAACAATTACATGAATTCACTAGTTGGAAAGATGCCTCTTGTAACAACCCTGCTTTCTACGTCTTATAATAAACAAAATAAAATTGTACGACTTCAATATTTGGTAATTATTGTTTTTGGAAATAAATATTTATTTAACTGAAGGCTATTTAATATAATATTTTATTTAATAAATCAAATTAAATTAATAAATTATTTTCTGATAATATTTTCAAATTGAATAAAATGTTCTTATAAATATGAAATATTTTAATAAAGCAAATAATTTTCAAATGGTTGAAATAGTTGAAATTAAAATTTACTTTAAGTAAATACAATGAGTTGCAAATAAAAATAAAAATAAATTGGTATTGAATTGGAATAATTTGGGTAATTATCGAAACAAAGAAGCATAACTTAATTTAAATTAGTCTGAAGTAAATTAAAAGAGTTGTATAATATAAAATATAGGAAAATTAAATATAATTAGTCAAAGCCAAAACCCATGTAAGCCCATTTCTTCTTCTTTCCCTTTTTCTTTAATCTTACCCAAATCAACTCCGGCCCTTATTTTTCTTTCATTTACCAACCCAAAACCCGAACCCTCTTTGCCCTTCCTCCAGAAAATTCATGAATTCAAAAATCATGATTTGAGAAGATAAATATATATATATATATCTGTGTGTATGTATGCATGTAGAATACGCATGAGGCGTGGAGTTTGGAGGGGGTAGTGGTGATCGTTGGCGGAGGGAGCTGTTGCATTCGTTATAGCGGCCGAGCACGACCTGATGGTCGCGAAAGAAGGCGCAAGTACAAGGAGGCATGCGACGTTGGGCGTTGTGGCGTAGTTAAATTCACGATGGAGGGCAAGCAACCGCTGTTGGTGTTCTGTACGAACAAGTGGAAGTGGTGGTTCAACACCACGAATTGGGTTGCTCGTTACGAGGAAATGGAGCGGTTGGTGTTAGGTGTGTAGGCGTACACCTAGCTGCGATGCAGCGATATCGCTGGCACTTGATGGCACGAGTGAAATTTCCACCTGATGCAAATGGGAATTTCATGCCGAGGGCAGCGATGTTGTGGTTTAGGCCAAGCACAGTGATGAAGGCAATAAAAATCTTCGCTAGAGAAATCAATGAGTTTCCCTCACTCACAACTTTATCTTTTTCCTTTGCATCATATATTTATATATCGATTTATCCCGATTATGTCACATTACTTGGTTGAATTGATTGGTGAAATTTATTGGATTGTTTGGATGAAATGATTTTGGTGATATTGGATGTTATTGGTGTTTGATAATGGAATTTGTATTTGTTGGATGTCCGAAATGTAAAGGAGATATTGTCTGCTTGCATTTCAATTTGTGTAATATTATTTGTATTATGTGTACAGTATAGATGTCCGAAATTCAATGGAATTCGACTCGGCCACATGATAAAATTTATATTGTTCTTGATTTTTAGAGAATTTTACTCCATGAATTTTATTTTAAATGATTTATTCATTTTTACAGAAATTTGCTCATGAATTTATATTGCAGTGAGCATGTATGAAGGCTACTTGTTAGCCACATAGTTTGTATACAGTATATGTTTGTCTACCTGTGTCCAACTCCCTTTATGTTTTGAGAGTGAACCAGATTGGCCAGTATCCACCTTGAAAGCTTGATCGTGGGGTCACACCCTAGATCTGCGACACCATTGTTTTTATGATTTGATGCGCATCTAGAGATTAGTGGTAGGTTGCCCCTTGTGTTACATAGGCCAGCAGTTAGTTACCATACCAGCACATGTCGGTAGTCGTGACAGAAGAGGCTATGCGTTGTCAAGCCTATGGTGGATCATTGTCACGATATCAAGAGGGAAGAGATAATGGTAACCGATGACTATATGAGTCATGTCAGATGGACCACTCGTGGCTCCTAGTGCAAGCAGACATGCTGTCAGTTTCCCATCTGGTTCTGCTGTAGGTGTATGTATGTGGATAGTAGATAGACATATACTATGAATAGATGAGATTATACCCAAGATCCTATCCAAAGTATAGTCAACCTCGTATCCTTCTTAGGCAGACGACCTATTCTTTATAGGTAGACGGTCTACATATTATTGATTATATTTGGATATTGTTATGAGCTGGCTTAAATCTTTCTGATTTATTTTAGTGATTTGTTAATGATATTTTATAATATGAGATTGAGAGATATTTTGGGCATTGCTTCATCATTGCCTGACTTTACTTGAGGATAACTCATTATTGATTATTTTTGGATTTGATAGTGATTTCAAGATATGGATGATTCAACCATTCAATGTTGTTTTATATGAACTCTGATTTGATGTGTTTTATATGGGTGATGACATCTTTATACTGGGTTTTGAGGGTGTTTCTACTTTGTTACACTATTGTTAGCATGTCATCACCATTATACTATGTATATTCTATGTCTATGTATGTATTGACCTCTATATTCAGATATAATCTGACCCGTGTGTTGTTTTTATAATACTCGGGTAGGTTCGAGATATTTCAGGTACTTGGACATTGAGACTAGCTTGTGTTAATTGGGCATAGAGGAGACTAGATATTTTGTATTGTAGATTATCATCTTGTATTGAAAAGTCACTTATGTATATATCACTGTAAGTATATTTGACATACTTTGTTTATTGAATATTATATATTATCGCTGTGATTGACTCTTTGTTCTCTGATTTTACTATATATTATGTATTGTTCTATCTTAGAGGCACACATGTTTATTACTTTGTGCTGATACTATATACGTATAAGCATGTGGTATATTCGATGTTTAAATATGTATTAGTGTTAGCCTAAGGAAATATTCACATGTGTATCCCATACCGCCTTATTCTCTATATTATCCGATAATAATACTCTTGGATAGTATGGGCCTAGAGGTGGGAATGTTACAGCATGGTATCAGAGTAGGTTCAAGACATTACATCATAAATAAGAGATACGAGTCAAGACCTTAGAGAGACTTAGGGTCCCTGTCCCCTTGGGTGTATTGGGTAGTTACCCTGTATTAAAGGGATAATAGGATTATACGACGATTACCGGGGTAATCATTTTGGGACGTATTTGTTATTTTCGTACTATATATAGTATTTCATCTTATCCCTACCACATTTATGTGCCGGACTCCGTGTGAATTTAAGTTGGTGATGGAAGTATTGAAGTAAAAATGGTTAGCCAGACGAATAGTGTCGGCATTGGTGAAGGCAATTAAACCTCTGTATGGCTTTGAATAAGAGTGAAGTGATCTAGTAGTGATCAGAGTTGCGCATCGGAAACTGATATAAATAGCTTCCCGTTGAAGGCATTAGTTTCTTTATTTGTTTGTTATGTGAATTAATTTTTTTATTTTTAATTGGCTTAGTCAAGAATATGGGAATTAAGTAGGAGTTACCATTGAACTATTTTTAAACCCATTTAAATCTGGACGAAGCCAAATATTAATATATATTACTAGTTTCTTCATTTAAGAAAGAAATTGTGAGGGAATATGTATATTTGTTTTATAAAAGAAAAGTAATACATATTATGTTTATATACAGCTAAAATATGGTATTGAAAATTTAATTAAATTATTTGAATACTTGTTTGATATTATAGAAGAATGTGGTGTTATGAATTGAATTGTTATTAATGGCTGCTATATTGACTATATATTCGAACTTTGGTAATGAATACACTACGCCATAGATGGCCTACTGCAACGAAATTACAAGGTGTTGCTAGCTATAATGTAACGATAGGTATGCTGATTTTTGTCTATTACAACACTCGCTTCAAGGTGTTAGCATAGGTATCAACAAGATGTTGCAGTAGTTATAGATGTATTCAAATTAAAAAATTAATAAAATTAGCAATCCGCGTGAATACGATCCAACGGTCTACATTTAATCTGGTTGTTAAAATGGATCACCACTGCAATTTGCCCCAAAATTTCGTTTTACCACCTGAACTAGTTTAGAGTAGATCCCCTTTTCTCGTATGTGATAATGGCTGCTCCTATCTTATTCCTCTTTTGCTCTGAAATTAGGGCTTTGGCCTCGTGTTCGCTCCTATGAGATTAGCTAGGGCTTCGGCCTTGTCTTCGCTCCTGTGAGATTAGCTAGGGCTTCGGCCTTGTCTTCGCTCCTGTGAGATTAGCTAGGGCTTCGGCCTTGTCTTCGCTCCTGTGAGATTAGCTAGGGCTTCGGCCTTGTGCGATTAGGGCTTCGTCTAATATCGAAGGACTCGATTGATTGTCGATCGATTACAATTGCTGTTCTTCTGATTTGCTTTGGCAATCGATCGTCTCCTTGCTTCGAATACAGCTCCTTCGATTTTGCTTGAGTTCAACTGTGTATTCGGGTATGTAATTTGTTGCTTTTACTTTACTGTATTGCTTGCTTGAACTCGATACTATCTGCCGATGATGTTAATGTGTTTATATAGGGTTCGAACCCCTAGATTTACGTTCGTATATATCTGTTGACATCGGTCATTTAATTGATTGTTCATCGTGACTTTGCCTTTGACATTTAACTAGACTTCGGCAACTTGATTTGAATTGGTTGAACTTGCTACTGTTCGTGGTTGACTTTGGCTATGTCTGTTCATCCTGTAGCTTGAACTTGTAATATATCTTCTGGTTGACATCCTGTAGCTTGAACTTGTAATATATTTCACTTGACTTTTTGTAGTCAAGTTGCTTCACCATACTGTTTCCATTGGTGCCACACACACACTTGTGTACCTTTCTCTTTGTGCTTCACTTGTTCACTGAAACTGTTGTATCACTTATGTTTTCCATTATCATGTATATATATATATGCATTCATGTATGTATATATGTGTTTGTTGTTGCACTTGAACATGTATATATGCACTGGTCCTTTGAGCCTGTTTGCACTGCCTATATATATACATGCTGTTTCACACATGTATATATGTATGGTTGCTTTCATATGGTAGCTGGACTTGCTCGAGTTCATATTTCTTATATTATCTGACTTCGGCCATTTTTGAAATTGCTGCAGCTCATTCACTTGACACTTCTGTTGGTCTGTATTTTTGAATATGGTTGGAGTTTTGGTTTAATTGTGAGTTTGAGTTCTTTTGTTGAGCTCTGTCCACTGTTGTTTTATGTTTGGCATACAAGTCTGGTATAGTTTGCTCTGACCAATTCATTGAGCATGCTGTTTATTTCTGTAGCATGCTTCTGTTTCATTTTTGTTCTTGTGCATTGTCAACTGCTTGGACCAAATTGTCACCCAAATAACTGAGGCAAATAATATTTTCAAAATTACATTTTATTTTATACTGCAAAAATATTTCCTTTTCAATTTTACTGCGTCAGTGTGTATTTTTGCAGATTGCTCAGATGTTGGATTCAATCTGAAATGGAGTTGAAGACAGGTTTCAAAGAAGGCTCGATCTTCCGAAATCGGATGAATCGGGCGGTGCCCACTTGTTCGACCTAACCGGGTAGGTCGATCCCCGCCGGGACTGCGGTGCCCCGGACCCCCGCCGGCGCTGCGCCCGGACCCGCTTCTCGGCTCGCCTTCGGCTCGGCACTCAGCTCGTCATATATTTGTCAGTGTCGGTGTCTGTATAAATTGAAACTGCATATGTAATGAGTGAACTGAGTGATGTAGTGAGGAATATCTGTATATGTGAATATCAGTGTTATTTATCATTGAATTGTAAAATAGTGGAGTCGGGAATTTGTACTATTTTAAATGTTGAAATAAAATATTTATTTAAATAAATTACTGTTTGAATATCAAATTCTGTGCAATAGCATTTTATTAAATAAATATTTATTTCTATTAAAAAATCAAATATGCTCTACATTGTGGGCCCCACAAATTCAGAAAATTAATATCTATAGCAACATTTTTGAATGTTGCTACATGCACCTATGGATGTTGCTATAGACCCAAATAGGATTCTATTGCAACAATATTTCTTATGTTGCCTTAGATAGTCAAAATGTTGCCTTTGAGGTCTGCGGCAACGCGGCAAAATGCAACACCGAGAAAGTGTTGCCTTTGCCCTTTTTTAGCCTTCAGCAACATTTTTTGGCACATCCTGCATCACTTCTTTGGTGTTGCAGTATGCAATCTATGGCGTAGTGATATTTTATTTTAAACAAGGAAATTAGTTAATAAAATATGTAAATTGCTTTATAAAATGATTGGAAGTATTTTAGTAGCTTGTTTTGGTGTTAGCATGTCCTTGGAGTAATTTAAGAATTCTTATCGGTTTGGGTGCACACGTATCTGATAGGGATTCTTAAACACTTATAAGAGGTAGTCCGACACAATATTTTGGAAATAGTATAAGAAATATTTTTATATAAAATTATACCTTGTTGTATAAAGAAATATATATTCTTTTAGGAAATGAAAAACTATATATTAAATTTTTTAGATTTAAATATTTATAAACAACGTATGCAGCAATTGGATATTAGTGTGAAGTTGAGATAACTAGCGAGGCATTGTTGATAAAAAAATCCTAGGTATCAACACTGCAGCAATTGACAAAATGAATCACTAAAATTTGAGGTGTGGCAAAGTTGTATACATAAATATAAATTAAATTAAGGATTATCATTTGTAAATATAAATATTTGTGTAAGATTGAATTAGAAGAATTATTTAATGATATATATATATATATATATATATATATATATATTATTTGTATGTTGCGCTATGATTGTTGTATTTTAAAATGAATGATTAAACTATCTCAACTCTCTTAACAGTGTCACATCAGCTAACATTATTCAATACAAAATCAATATAGTGGAGTGGATTGTTTTAGAGTTTTACAATCACAAAATATTCATACATCTAGTTTTTAGAGAATTTGGGAGCATCCTTAGCTTAATTATTTTGATATATTTTGATACCATATATTAAGAATTGGATGTATAGGATAAACCCATTTAAACCATTGGACACGATGACATAAATTTTTATGATATATGCTTCATCATTTGCAAGTTTTGTTTCATGTGATTTAGCACCATAGACTTACAATTGCCTCTTTATCTGGATTTATTACATGTTGATCTGCCGATTTGATTTCAGTTTTATTGAATGAATCTAAACTCTAACCAGGATTGAAGTTACAATATTTCAGAAATAATACATGCGTGGATGATTTGATTATTTACCTTCATTTCGTTCTCTAGAAATCTTGCTTGTAAAGGATTATTATTCTTTCTTTTCGATGGTCCATTATTACTGCCGGTTCGCATAGAATACTTACTGCTTTTGTGGAATGGCCAGTCTATCAAAGTAAAATAAGAATTTACAATATGTTTGAATGGGGTATTGTTAAATTGATATAATATAACGTTGCATGTACTCGCATAAGTATATAATTACAAATGTAGCTAATGACCTAACATTTTTGGATATGATTTGTGTGTGTGTGTGTGAGTTTGTATGTCTGTATGTATGCTTATATGTGTGTGCATGCACACATGCCTGTGTGAATTTGTATGAAGAAGCATGTGTATATATTTCTAACCTATTCCCAAGTTGCAGGTTTTTTAAAAGTCCTTATGCAATCTTGGTACCCATGAAACATCATACCGACGAAGGTAATAAAACAAATTATTGTTTTGATGTTAAGATACACGTGTGAATAACTATATCTTGAACCGAACTTTTGCTTATATGTTAATAACAAATTTTAAATGCATTAGAAGTTGCAAGATTTAATAAATAATGATAATAAATAAATAAAATATGAAGGCATCAGTATTTAGTTACTAAATCAATTATTATATCGTCAAAAAATGAAACTAAGGATTTGACCGCAAAAGAATAATGCTCACAAATCAGAAGCATGTAATTTTTTTTGGAAGAGTTATAGTAATTATATATATGTAGATATGCATGCTTTGAACTAAAATAAATGAATTTTAATTGTAAGAGAGTATGGAAATGTGAAAAAATAGGTTAATGAAACTAGTTGAAGAGATAAGTGGAAACTGTTATACAGATAATTGAAGGGCTAAGATGACTCATACATATCGGCAATTGAATTTTGATTATATCAGTAAATCTTATGCTATAAGGACCTAAGAAATATATAAAGGCGTTGAGCGAGACAAAGCTACAAAGAAGGAAAAAAAATTCTAGTCCTTATTAGTCTGGTCATAACTTGTGAAGTTTTGATCTGATTTTGTCGATTCATCTGGTAAGGCGTTTGCTTAAGCAACAACTTTGTTGTTTATCACCTTCTAAAATTTTGAAGGTTGCTAATGCTAAAATCTATTTTTAAATTGGATTGAATTGCTATTCCGACATGTGAATTATCCTGAAACAGCGCTGTATTGTTTCAATTATATCTCTCAAACGGTTTATCCGATTTCGACGATTTTATCTACTCCGAAAAGCTAAGAGCATTAGCAACAACTTTTATTTTAAGTGTTTTGTGAAATTTTAGCTTTACTTGGTGAAAAACCTAAATTTGATAAGCGGGCCTATGTTTAAGCATGAAAATCTGTTATGCATAGCGTTGTAAAACCCTCCGTAACTTGGGTTGGGTTGTACTCTATATATTTGCAAACCGAAAGATGTTTTAGGAAGCTAACACACTATATAACAATTTAGTTTTAAAAAAATAACTTGATTTAATCGTTTAGCCATTTAAAAACTTGTTGGAAAGTGGTTAAAATATGAAATTGAATTCTTTTGTGCATTCAAGCGCATACTTATTATACTTTTCTGAACGAAACTAATATTCGAATTTGAGTTGAGATAAGTACCAAAGATGCTTCTTTGGATTAATAATAAAGGTGTTGCTCGCTTTTGCTCGCTTAATAATAAGTAAACTTGCTTAAAATGCTAATTAAAAGGTACGTTTTTATGGTATATTGTTATATATTGTTATATTATATTATTTCCCCATGTTTCGAGATGCCCCATCTTGGGATTCCACTTCGAAGATGTATATCATATAATTATATTGTGTTTCGATTTTTCGGAACGCTCTCCGAACAAAGGAGACTGTCAAAATTTTTCAAAAAATCCAACACTTAGAAAATTTTCACAAATTTTTTATCATATGCAAAGATAAAAAGACCTTAATTGAATCTATTTGAAATACTAGTATACGGTAAGATGTGTTTGAATGTTTGAGCTACATAGAGAACAACTTAGTTGGGTTTGTTGGATGTGTGTAGGATACGAGTAAAGTCAGGGAATGAGTTATTTGACGTCTTCCTATAAGAAATTATGAGGACGCAATTTTCATAAAGGGGTTAGTCTGTAACAATCTTGCTTTCTACGCCATATAATTAATGAAATAAAATTGTACGAATTTAATATTTGATAGATTTTATTTTTGGGAATAAATTTAACTGAGACTATTTAATATAAGATTTTGTTTAACAAATCGAATTAAATTAATAAATTCTTTTCTGATAATATTTTTAACTTGAATACAATGTTTTTATGAATATGAAATATTTTTATATAGAAATAATTTTCAAATGAATGAAATAATTGGAAATAAAATTTACTTTAAGTATATACAATGAGTTGCAAATAAAAATAAAATAAACTAGTATTAAATTGGAATAATTTGGGTAATATCGAAACAACAAAGTATAACTTAATTTAAATTAGTTTGAAGTAAATTAAAAGATTTTTATAAAATAAAAGAAAGGAAAATTAAATATAATTAATCAAAGCCCAAAACCCATATAAGCCCATTTCTTCTTCTTTCCCATTTTTTAATCTTAGCCCAATCAACTTTGGCCCTCATTTTTCTTCCATTAACCAACCCAAAACCCAAACCCCTTTGCCATTCCTTCAGAAAATTCACGAATTCAAAAATAGCGATTTGAGAAGAGAAATATATATATATATATCTATGTATATGTGTGTGTATGTACGTATATATAGAATACACGAGGCGTGAGGGTTGGGGGCAGTAGTAATCGCTAGTGGAGGAGCTGTTGCGTTCATTGTAAGCGGCCGAGCACGACTTGATGGTCGCGAAAGAAGGCGCGAGCACAGGGAGGCACGCTATGTTAGGCGATGTGGCATAGTTGAGTTCATGATGGAGGGCAAGCAACCGCTATTGGTGTTCAGTACAAACAAGTGGCGATGGCGATTCAACACCGCGAATTGGGTCACGCATTTTGAGGAAATAGAATGGCTAGTCATGGGTGCGTAGGCATACATCTTGCTGCGATGCAGCCCTCGGCGACACTTGATGGCACGAATGGAACTTCCACCTGATGTAAACGTGAATTTCATGTAAAGGGCAGCAATGTTGCGGTTTAGGCCAAGCATAGTGATAAAGGCAATATAAATCTTTGCTAGAGAAATCTGTGAGTTTCCCTCACTCAGAACTATATCTTTTTTCCTTTGCATCATATATTTTTATATCGATCTATCGTGATTATATCGCATTACTTGGTTGAATTGATTATGATTTGTTTTGATAAAGTGATTATAGTGATATTGCATATTAATAGTGTTTGATAATGGAGTTCGTATTTGTTGGATGTCCAAATGAAAGGAGATGTTGTCTATTTGCATTTCAATTTGTATAAATTATTTGTATTGTGTGAACAATATAGATGGCCCAATTCGATGGAATTCGATTCGGCCACACGATAAAATTTATATTGTTGTTTTGCTGTTGATTTTTAGAGAATTTTACTCCATTAATTTTATTTTAAATGATTTATTTATTATCTTATTTTATAATATTTTTGAAAGCTTTGGGAAATTATTATGTGAATTATTTTTGAAATAAAAGTTGATTTAAAAATAAAAGAGGGACTTTTCAATATATTGGAATGTGTGAAATTTTATAATAATAAATGAGAGTTTTTTAATAATATTGTCGATAAGGACCTTATTCTATAAAATGATTTTGAATGTTTCAAAAAATTATATTTGAATTTTGATTTAATTATTAAAGAACTTTATATTTTCTGTGTTTGAATTAAATTGGGAGTTAAGTATGATTTATATATCTTTTGATTTCTCATTTATTATACAGATTTCGACATTATGAGTGATTTCACCATTGATATTGGTTTGAGTTATATTTTAAGATGATACGGTGATGACATCTTTCTAGGTGATTAGTGTTATTTATTCTATATGATGAGAAATTTGAATAAATGGTTTAGTGATATCGCTTGGTATAGACTTTCAGTAACACTTTTTCGGTTATTCTTTGGACCCGTTATATAGAATAAATAAGGGCGAGTGTAATGTATGAACACTGAATAAATGGACTAGTAGCATACATTGCTATGGGACGCTATTATGTTATTTATTTGGTTATTCTTTGCTCATGGATGACACTCATATGGGGGTATGTGGACTGTGTGTGACTCGTTGCAGTGAGCACGTATGGAGGCTACTTGTTAGTCACATAGTTTGTGTATATTATATATCTGTTTACCTTTGTCCAACTCCTTTTATGTTTCAGGAGTGAACCAGATTGGCCAGTATCTACCCTGGCGCCCTGATCGTGGGGTCGTGCCCCAGATCCACGACGCCGTTGTTGTTTATGATTTAATGCACATCATGAGATTGGTAGTAGGTTGCCCATTGTGTTGCATAGGCTAGTAGTGAGTTACCATAGGGGCACATGTCGGTAGTGATTGAAGAAGCTACGCATTGTCGAGCCTATGGTGGATCATTGTCACGACATCGAAAGGGGAGAGGTAATGATAACCGATGACTATAGGAGTTGTGTCAAATAGACCACGTATGGCTCCTGGAACAAGCAGAAGTGATGTCAGTCTATTGTCTGGTTCGGGTGTAGGTGTATGTATATGGATGGTAGACAGACAAATATTATGTATAGATGACATTATAGATGAGACCATGTCCAAAGTATGGTTAACCCCGTATTCTTCTTAGGCAGATGTCTTATTCGTTACAGGTAGACGACCTACTTATTATTGATTATATTTGGATATCGTTATGAGCCAGTTTAAATCTTTCTTATTGATTTTAGTGATTTGATGATGATATTTTATAATATGAGATTAAGAGATATTTTGGGCATTGCTTCATCATTGCCCGACCTTACATGAGGATATCTCATTATTGATTATTTCTGGATTTGATAGTGATTTCAGGATATGGATGATTCACCCATTCAATGTTGTTTTATGTGAACCTTGATTTGATGTGTTTTATGTGGGTGATGACATCTTTATGTTGGGTTTGAGGGTGATACTACTTTGTTACTCTACTGTTAGCATGCCATCACCGTTATACTATATATATTCTATATATATGCACGTGTTGACCTCTATATTTAGATATAGCTTGACCCATGTGTTATTTATATAATACTTGGGTCATTCTAAGACATTTTAGGTATAAGGACGTTGAGACTAGCTCGTGTTATATGGGCATAGAGGAGACTAGATATTTGGTATGGTAGATTATCATCTTGTATTGCAAAGTCTCTTATGTGTATATCATTATGATGTATACTGGACATATTTTGTATATTGGATATTACATATTACTGCTGCGATTGACTCTGTTTTCTCTGATATCTACTGTATACTATGTATTGTTCTATCCTAGAGGCACACATGTTTATTACTTTGTGTCGATACCGTGTACGTATATGTGTGTTGTATATTTGATGTTTAAATTTGTACCAATGTTAGTCCAAGGAAATATTCATGCGTGTACCCCATATTCCCTTGTTCTCCGTATTACCCGATAGTATTACTCTTTAGTGCTATTGGATAGTATGGGTATAGAGGTGGAGATGTTACACCCTTAGGAAAGTAGGATCTATTTATTGAGCTCAGAGGCCATCCTAGATTAGCCATACTAAATCAAACTTTCATTTTGGTTGATGATTTCTTGATGTATAATGCTTTCCTAGGATGATTTGCTCTTTTTGGCTTTTGGACAGTGTTAGCTCAATGGTATATAAAGATGAAATTACCTATGGCTAATGAAGTTGGGATAATTAAAGGTGATCAGGACACCGCAAGGGAATGGTATGTAATAAAGCTTCGTGGAACAGACACACCAAAAAAATAGGGAAAAATTCAAATATAGCTCTCTACATTAAAAATTTGAATGCATAACAATTAAAGAAAGGCCCCTTGCTTAGGTACACAAACAATCCTTTTAACAAATTGAACCCAATAGATGGAGGAAAGGGGGCAATATAGCGCTTGTGGAAGCTATGGATTTTGTAGTGGTTGACGAGCATGATTCAACCAAAGTAATGAAGATTAGATCCCAGGTGGAGCAAGGTTTGAAAGCGCAATTGCTGTTCTTAAGGAATAACAAATATGCGTTTGCATGGTCACTTGCCGACGAATGTGGGATTTTTCCTAGAATTGCATTTCATGCATTAAAAATTGTTCTAAGAGTACCCACCATGAAACAAAAGAAAATGAGTATGGGTCCTAATCCATCGGTAGGTTTAAATGAAGAGATACAAACTTTAATAGCAAACAACTTTATGCAGGAGTTTATATACATACAATGGACAACTAAATCTGTCTTGATCAAGAAGCCGAATTGTAAGTGGGGGGCATGTATCGAATTCTCGAATTTGAATGACGCATTCCCCAAGGATTATTTCTCACTTCCAAGAATTGAGCAACCAGTGGATAGAATAACAAGACATGAGCTACTCTCCTTTATGGAAGCCTACTCTAGATATAAGTAGATAGCAATGTATGCCTTTGGCCAAGATCATACTAGCTTCATCATTGATTTAGGACTATATTGCTATAAGGTCATGTGTTTTTTCCTAAAAAATGTAGGGGCCACGTATCAATGTTTGGTTAACAAGGTGTTTGCTAACCAAATTTAGCAAACCATGGAAGTTTATATGAATGACATGCTAGTTAAATCAAGAAAGGCGATAGATCAAATTATCATCCAAATGAGATGTTCCGAATGCTATGAAGATACGGGATGAAATCAAACCCTTTGAAATGCCATTTTGGGGTCTCTTCCAAAAAACTAATGGGATTATTATGCATGCTGGGAAAGAGGAAAAATCAAAACTAATACAAGTTTTGAAGGACATTAAAATTTTGAAAATGGGGAAGGATATGCAAAGCTAAAATGGGAAGGTGGTAGCACTGAGTTGGTTCATATCCAAGGTCATGGATAAATGCATTCCATTATTTGAAGCATTAAAGAAGGGGAAAGTAAATTTTATATAAACTGAAAAGTGCTTGGCTGCGCTTGTAAATATTAATGAACATTTGCAGAAACCACCCATTCTATCCACACCAACCGAAGAAGAAGATCTATACATGGTGTCAGCTCATGCCTCAAGTGTAGCTTTAGTATGAGAGGAAGCAAGGGTACAAAGACCTATGTAATACATTAACAAACACTTTATGTGGACTGAATCAAGATATCCAAATTGGGAGAAATTGGCTTATTATCTGCTAATCACATCGTGGAAGCTAAGACATTACTTTCAATCGAACCCAGTCATTATATTGAACAATCAGTCACTTGGGCAAGTCCTGCATCGTATGGAAACTTTAGGAAGGATAATAAAATGGAGAATTGAGTTAAGCCAATAAGAAATTACATGCCATCTTTGAATAGCGATTAAGGGAAAACCCTTAGCATAATTCACTGCAGAGTTTACTATCAGGGCAATGAGTTGGAGGCCAATAAGAGAAAGGCCCTAAAATAGGAAATGTTTATGAATGTAGTTTCAAACGAACTTAATTTAGGTGCTGGTGTAATCTTGATAACATTGAAGGGACGCAAGCTATGCTATGCACTAAGGCTGGGATTTATAGAAATGAACAATGGGACTAATAAAGGCACTGATAACAGGATCAAAGATAGCAAAGGAACTGGGAATCAGGTTATTGTGCATCCACAACGATTCTCAACTAGTTATGAATTAGATACTCGGAGAATTCCAAATCAAAGGAGAATTATTGGCATCATAGTTGCAAAAATAAATATCTTTGTGCCAGAATACAACGTGATGAAACACATCCCATGAGAGTAAAACCAAGATGCGGATAAATTGGCTAAATTGGTAAGCTTGGGAAATGGGTCATTTCTCAGATCGGTCCCAACGGTGATGTCACCTACCCTAAGTTTTGAGGAAATATATATATTGCCATAACATTTTATAGAGAGGAGACATTTGTGACTTCTATTGTCGAATATTTGACTAATGGGATCCTCATCCTAAATCGGAATAAAGAAAAGAAGGTGCTACGAAAGGCGCCTTGGTATACCATACATGTTAGCATCTTATATAAAAAAGGATTCTCTAAACCATTACTGAGATGCTTGGTGGGAGAAGAGATAAGGACTATTGGATAACGTGCATTAAGGTAGCTACAGAGACCACATTAGAGGGAAAACCTAGCAAAGAAAATCTTACGATATGGATACTTCAGGCTAACATTTAACAACAACGTTGTGGATTATGCAAAAAAATCACGATAAGTGTAAGAGATTTACTAAGATCTTGAGGTTACCACTAGCTGAACTAACTCATATGGTCAGCCTTGGCAATTTGCTATTTGTGGGTATTTACTTAATCAAAGAATTTCATATGGCAAGGGGTAGAGCCAAGTACGATATAATAACGCTGGATTACTTCACCAAATGGGTGGAAGTAGAGCTGCTTACCAAGGTATCCTCCACCAAAGTGATTAAATTTCTAGAAAGAAACATTATTTGCAGGTACGGTGTCCTTGTTACATATAATTTGAGGCAAAGGGTTACAATTCGACAATGGTTATAATGGACATGTTGAGACGGTAAACAAGGTCCTTAAATCACTCATTAAAAAGTAATTGGAAAAGGCTAAGGGGCCTGGATGGACGAGTTTCCACTTGCACTTGGAATATTGTATAACTTACAAGTCTATAACATGGCATACTCCTTTCACCTTGGCTTATAGTTCGGAGGCTATGCTCCCCATGGAGATTACAACCCCATCTCACAGATGCATTCACTATAACTAAGAGGAAAATAAGGAATTGCTAAACATGTCATTTGACCTAATTAAGGAGAAGCGGGATGAAGCTGCCTTGAAAGCTATAACACATAGGTTAAAGGTGGTGAAGCAATACAACTCTAAAGTGAAGCATCGCCCCCTTGAGGCAGCATACTTGGCCTTAAAATTAATTTTCCCTCGATCAAGGGCACTTGGCCCAATTTGGGAAGGACCATACGTCATTCACAAGGATCTATGTAATGGAGCTTATGTACTTAGCATGGCAGACGGAGCAAGCATAAAGTGCACGAAATCTCCATCGTTATTTTTCTTAAGTCATGTTAGCTTTATTTGAATGTGTTTATCATGTGATAAAGATAGTGTTGTATTAGTGATTAGTAAATGTGCCTCTCTGGAATCATACTATGTTATATATTCTTATTTGTGCACTGACTATTCTAACTATATAGATTGCGACTCGAGGGTACTAAGACCATTATAGTTTTACAGAATGCCAAGAATTGGGTACGTGAAGCTAAGATAGATGTTCAGCACATCCTCGCCAGCATGGTTAAGTCTAACCCATACCGACTAAATATTTGATAATTAGGAACTGTACAAGCATGATCACTACTGATTGGGGGCTATACGATTTTTATGCATCCCAATAAACTTGGATAAACTTTTGCTAGAAACAATGAATCGTTTTATCTACGGTCGAAATACAATCGTCAAAACATGTAGTTTATTATTGATAGTCATCCCATAAGCACACCTTGTCCAGTTATTATAGGTATTCCCACTTTGATAGTGCAAACGAACTTACTCAAACCTAAGGCCAAGGAATTGGATACACTCTATTTATGAAATGAATTCTCCTAGAGGGTATTTTCACACTAGCATGTGGAACAAGTTCTCCTAGACTTATTAAAAGGGATATATCCGAACCCTAAGCCTGAATCTCCATTTCAATGCTTAAAAATGAGAAGTGCTCTAGAAACAACAGGATCAAATCTACTTTTTGATACTTAAAAGGAGATATGCCCTAAATAACTATGGTACCGAATCTCCTTTCCGACACTTGAAAGGAGATGTGTTCTAGGAATTAAGAAGCCGAATCCCCTTTTTGATACCTAAAAGGGGACTTGCTTCCGGAAACTAGGAAGTGGAATATATTTCTGACACTCTTTAGGGATGTAATCCCAAATTAACGAACCAAATCCCCCTATGTTCATTAAAGGGGATGTGTTTGCTAGATCAATAAACTAAATCTCCCATGATAACTTAATGGAAATTTGTCAATGAATACACTAAATGCATTCCTATTAGCGAGCTAGCAAGGACTTGGATCGCAAAGACATTTCAGCATATACTGCTTATCTTACCGAACTTGCCGGCAATTGATCCCATATAAGTATGCACGATAGTGGTAGAAAAGATGCTAATGAAATGAATAACTTAGCAATCGTAGGGGATGAGCATATCATGACCATTAGCCTTAGCCAAGTATGGAAAATTCATCTATATATTAACATAAACCAAATAATACAAAATACATATGTTCTTGTGTAAGTATATACGTAGCTGGGAGAACATAGCCATATATAAATATCAGATGCAACAACATATAAACAACAAAAGAGAATCAACTTCACATCACAAGCATAGAATCATCTCATGTCATACGACAAACATAGTCAACAGTCAAGCCACTTAAAATCCTAAGCTTAAGCCCTTTACAAAATCATATCCGAGAATATGGGGAATATGCCCTTACAATTAGCCAACAAAAAAATTCCTAGCCAAACTAAGAAATCAAAAGAAGGCCCCCCTCTTTTAACAGAACGATGATCTCTCTTCCCTAGAGCTACTGGCCTGGACGATTATGCATCCTTTTCACCTTTTTCTTCTTCGGCTTGTGCTGGTGACTACATCTTTTAATATTCCTTCCTCATTAACCCAATCTCCTCAACCACCTACACATTAAGCAATGCTGGATCCTTTGGATGCATTGCCAATAACATACCCTTGAGAACGTCCACCTTGTTTGTATCCTCTTCAAACACATCTTTAGGTCAACGTCCTTGTCCAAAGATGTGATCCTTCCTGCATGATCCTCGGTCTCCACAAGCTCTAAAGGGCTGGGGGCATGCTCACCAAATCCTTAGAAGTAACAATGGCTACCTTCAAACCCATGATTGCAATCTTACCTATACGAAAACAAGTGGGTAAGTCAGAAATAGACTTTCTTAATTGAGAACACACCTCAAAGGTGGTGGAAAGTGAGCTAATAAGTATGATTTTACCTTCCTTAGGATCCTTTTAGATTCTAGGAGCATCGACATGATCACGGTCCTCGATAGGTGAAGTCATCACATGGAATACTAAAGGAGAGGCATTATGCATCGCCACATATATAACTAGCAAGGAAGAAGATCGATCAAGGGTTGTAGTGGAAAAACAAGAACCCTCACCAACTCTCTTCCTCCTATCTTTCTTTGCTAGATTAGCTTGTATGATATGCCTTGCATGGATAGCCTACAATTCTTTAGCGAAAAACGAGTGTCCATACCATTTAAGTCAAACTTCTCCCACCCTTATTTAGGTTGGCCTCCTTAGCCTCTTGCACTAAGTTTTTTAAAATGGACGCCATGACTTTATTATAACCACTAAGCTATTGCAGGCTGCCCTACATATACATCCTACAATAAATCTAATTAAATAGAACATTAATAGAAGCTAACTGTTTCCCCATGGCATCAACTTATTTTTGAACCTTCTCTAGCCTAGTCCCCAAAGAAGCTTTCTCTATGATAAGGGCAGCTATTTTAGCCTTTAGGGACGTCCGCTTCTCCCTCTATTCACCAATGATCTTGTACAAATCATCCTTCTCTTCAGCCTACTTCTCCACTCTCCCCTTCAATCTCTCCATTGTGTCCTTGTACTTTGTGGTCGTATCGTCGCAAGGTGAAGGAGTTAGTGTTAAGTCCTAGGTGCAGTTATGTACTTTGTTACAAATGTCAAACTCTGTTACAAATCTTGATCATAATAAAGTTGCTTGATTTCTATTATATACTTTGTTATATCATGATTTAATAATTAAGTAATTAATTTAAAGTATATTAATAAGAAAATACTTAAATAAAATGCTTTATGGTTGTAGTTGCAAATAGTTGCAATCGTGCATAACTAATCACAAAATAAAACAATGTTTTGTTTTAAATATTCCTGCTCGAGGGTTTTGAGAAAGTAGATCGATACATCCTTGAGACAAAAGTGCATAACACTCTTTAAATATTGATAGTCCATTACTCATGGCTGCTGGAGGCACTAAGGGGTTAGGCACTCATATTTATTAGATAACTATGGAATGGATCATCTGAGAGTTTCCTATTGGTTGATAAAAACTAAGTTAAACCGGAAATCTCAATGTAACTATAACACTGCTGTATTTTAATAATAAAACAATAAAGATTTTAAATGACTAGTTAATAAATTTAAATATTAGAGGGATAAAATGGTCATTCTTCCAACTTGTGAATTTGACAATGAGACTTGCACCATTGCGATCGGCTCATTTTTTGATCAAAATGGTATATAACATTGTTCATTTTGGAGATCGTATGAAAAAGATATCGGTGAATTAATAGTTGAGTGAAAAATCAGATATTTATGTCTGCATGCTGAAATGTTATGTCAATATACATCCAATCGTTATACATATGTCGTCATACATCTTAGGATATGTGAACATACATCCAATTGTTACATATATGTAAACATATATCTTAAGATATGTTGACATACAACAACCAATTCATTTTTCAAAAAATTCAAATTAAAGTTTGTTATTTAATTTCGTTATTTAAATTTGTGGGAACAGTTTTTAAACCGAATTTAACACTATATAAAACCCCATTTTGGACCAGAAAAACAAATTAGCCTACTTTCTTTTCAACACCATTCTTGCTCTTCCATTTTAGAACTTTAAAGTAGCACAACTCTCTGAATTTTCAATGGATTTTGATGATCTACCCATCAAAATGATCATGTAGACGAGTAATACGACCCAACGAAAGAAATAGAGAAAAAAGGAGGTTTCTATACACTATAATAATAGGAAAGCGAAGGATTTCCAGATTTGGCTTTCATCTTGTAGTGGGCGAAACTTCTATATGATTTTATACTGCAACTAAAATGATTTCATATTGTTAGGGGTTTGGTTTGGAGATAATAATGAGTTTAATGAACAAATTTGATGATTAATGGAGCCATTGAAGTCAACAGTAGATTAACTTATATTAAATAGAGTTGTATAAAACTATATGAAATATATATATTTTTGAAAAGAATATATATATATATATTTATATGGAAATGATGCTATATAAGCTCGTTTATAAAGTATAACCATGGTGTAAACAAAGTATACTGTTACGCGGCACCTTGGCTCGGCTACAAAACGGTGGTTGCAGAAGTTATGATTAGACGTAAATGGGCGTGACGTCAGGAGTTGGCCACTTTAAGTCGCAAGGGAGTTTACTTCGAGTCAAAAGAGTGCTTACTCCGGGGCTTCTCAACATCAACTCCGAGTCGTTGGAGTGTTTGCTCCGAGTCGACCTTGACGAGTGGGGATTGATGTGTAAAGAATGCTGAGTCGGCATGTTCACAAGCTCTCAATATAGGAAAGTGGATCGACCCTGGTAGTTTGGCATATCTTTAGGGGATTGACCATGAAGGTTCGTCAAAGCCACTTGAGGTCGGCCATGGTGGATCAACACATCCTTAGGGGGTCGGTCATGATAGGTTCACCAAAAGCTATGGATCGGCACTTGGAGCATGGGATCAGTTATTCGCGATCGGTTATTTGTGGTCGGTTGTCTGCGATCGGTCATGAGATTTTGGGGTTGGCATAGTAGCTTGGGTTCGACAAGTCTTTAAGGGGTCGGTAGTGGAAGAGTATCTTGGGATCAGCTATCCTGGATCGGCATAGAGCATTAGGATCAGCTATCCAGGGTTTGGCTATTTCAGCTCAACTATCTTGAGTCGATATTATAGAAAAGAGAAGTGGTTTAGCACGAGAAAAGGCATGAGCTACTTCGAGTCGACATCTAGAGGCCCCGGGTTGGCTTTGAGTGGTCGGCATGATGGGATCGGCATGGTCAGGTCGGCCTGCCCAGCTTGTCAGTGACGGGCCGAGCGGTCTTGGTTGTGGGTCAGGAGAACTGAAAATAGATGCAAGCTCAGAGAAGCCAGGCTATCTCAATCTATAAATAGAGGGGCAGGGTTTCTGGAAACTAAGGAGAGACTCTGCCATTTTTTGTACTCATTTCCTTTTCATTCTAAACCGAATTCAAGCTGTTCTTTGTGGATTGTATCTGTAATCAAACAATAGAAAGAGCAATAAAGATCCCATTCAAAGTGGACGTAGGCAGTTACGTCGAACCACTATAATTCTGTTGTTCTTGTTTTTACTATTATTTTTACATTATATTGCGCTATCCCTCTGTTTCAATTTACTGTCTTCATTTATCTCTCTACACATATCTATTCTAGGGTGTTAGTGACCAATTTTGGTTCTAACATTTTGGTGCTTCACTGAGAACGATTCATTCTCATGCTGTTAGGATCTACTTTGTTGCTACTGGATTGAAGAAATCCCCTAAAGGAGATCCAAGTCCGTTCTCAAGAGTTTACAGAATTCTATTCAGAGTTTCCACAAATAACTCTAAGATGGCAAGGCCACGCACCAGATCCGCCTCCCACAACGCTGATGCTAATAAACTGCTAGTGTCCAGCAAGTTGGACCAAGCAACCAACCACCTAATGCAAGTGTGGAACTCGTCACCGTCCAGAGCCATGCAGAAGCTGTCACTATGGTCGAGTTCAATGATCTGATGAGAGAGCTCATGGAAAGCAAGAGACAACTTAATGAGCAGATTCAAGCAAATGCCAACCTGATGAATCAGATTGCTCAGCATTAACGTCAGAATTCTAGAGGAAGCCCCGATTCCTATTCATCATCTGACAGCTCAGCTTCGTCAGATGAACACCATAGACATAGATGCCGTAGGATAGAAACGGCGCAAATTGGAGAAATAGAGCAAATTGTGACAAGTCACCGTGAACAATCCAATAGAGCTGATCCAGACCCCTTGACTAGGACAGTGGCTCCTCAACTACACCTGGGAAGTCACGGTCAACCTGGAATGAGAAACTTAGGCTCTGGAGCATGCTTAGACGCTGGTCAACCACCTCACCCGGGTTGTAACGAAGCAGGTCCTTAGGGTGCATATTTAGATGATTATCGGCGGATAAAGCGCCAACCGGAGCAATCACATAGGACATATACTGACCTAGCACCTCCCATTCAGACTTTGGATTTGTCTGCTATGGTCAGGCAGCTGAAGAGGGAGAATCAGGGTCTGACCAATGATGATTGGGGAGTATCGAGGAGTCATACTCCGTGTATTGATAACAACTTACATGCTGAGTACCCCCAGAGGTTTAGCATGCCTACAATGCCCGCTTACGTAGGGAAGAATGACCCTCGACAACACATAATGAGATACGAGTGGATGATGGACTCGGCTAGAGCAAATGATGCAACCAAGTGCAGGTGCTTCCCAATAACCCTGTTTGGAATCGCTACCATGTGGTTCACAAGACTCCCCCCACGGTCGATCTCCAGATTTGATGAGCTAGCGACAAAATTCGTGGGGCAGTTCAGGATCCATGCTACTCGCCCGAAAGATGTGATGTCATTATCCAGTGTGATTCAGGCTCCAGGTGAGTCGCTGAAGGACTATTTGCAGAGATTCCACGTTGCTGCTATAGAAGTCAGTAATTCGAATGACCACGCCATTCTCACTACACCATTATAAGCTATTAACAATGGTTAAAAACCGTTGTTAAGTCCAAAAGCAACGGGTAAAAACCGTTTGCAACACAGGAGTGGTTAAATTTAGCGACGGGACAAAACCGTTGCATTATGTCCAAAACACAACGGGTGTAACCCGTTGCAAATTGGGACAAAGGCAACGGTTATAAACCGTCGAAAACTTGGTCAAAGGCAACGGGTATTAACCGTTGCAAACTGGGAAAAAGGCAACGGGTAAAAAATGTTGCAAATTGAGCCGAAGGCAACGGGTAATAACCGTTGTTTTGTTTACAATAGGCAACGGGTAAAAACCGTTGCTTAATGTAAAAAAGGCAACGGTTACCAACTGTTGCTTAATGGGCAAAAAATCAACGGTTATAAACTGTTGCTTTCTTTCCAAAAAGCAACGGGTGCAAGCGTTGCTTTATGGCCAAAAAACGTTGCTTTATGTCCACTAAAAAACGGTTAAAAACCGTTGCTTTATGCCCAAAGTCACACATAAAGCAATGGTTAACACCCGTTGCACATAGTGTTTGCTCCTGCTCCTACAAAATCACATCTGTAACTCACTACTGCGTTACACGCATATCTCAGTATATATACCAGAATATCAATATATATCAAAATATGCCAGAATATCAAAATATTGGTACACAAGCACTATAAACATATCGCACATATACCATACATATAAAATTATCAAACTTATAATTACACTCATTGTTTTGCAAACAGAATGCTACCGTGCCGGAATATCATACTTATTACACTGCATTGTTTATTACACTACACTACAAAGATTTCATTAATTACACTACATTGTTTTGCAAGCAGTGAAGTCTACATATAATAAACACATTTAAAGGATGCTGAGCAGGTTAGCCGAAGCTGATATTTCTTTGGCTCATGCTGTGGTGCATACAGTATTCTATCCAATTCCTACGCAAAAGTAAAAACAGGTTTAGTATTTTATGCCTGTAGAATCCTGATAGATACTAGCAGTGAAGTCTTTTTTGTTGAGACTTTCTCAAGTTCACTTTATGATGCCAATCAGTGGAGAAGATTTAGTATTTTATGCCTGTAGAATCCTGATAGATACTAGCAGTACAAAATCAAGTTCTATAAACAGATCAGACAACCAACAAAGACTACGGCTCAAGCAAAATAAATGAGGGTGAAGGAAAATGAGTTAATCTTTTTGTTGCACAAGGATTCTCACTTTTTTCATGTTATTCATCAATCTGAATCTTCTTGATGTTTATGCACAATAGAATTAGAAGGCATAAAGATTTTTTTTCTATCATTCATCAATCTTTCTTTTCCTTTTCATTTGAAATGATGGTATTCAAATTTATGAAGCTTGTATTCTTTTCTTGGTAACCCTGTTTAGGACCAATAACATCAATGGGATGATCTATTTTTTATTTAATTGCGAGGGTTTCCTTTCAGTGAGTATTCCCAGCATAGATGGCATGAAAAAGGTTCAACTATTTAAGTTAGGATTCAGATGAGTTCATAACGGTCAGGGGTTTTGCAGGACAGTACTTAGTCTTGGTCGCCATAGTTAAATAATAATAATAATATGGCACAAACTGATTTTGGTTAGTGGCATAGTATTGTATAAACAATTATAGGAGATATCAATCTAGATTTGTATCATACACATGCATTTGCATATGCAAATTTCATATACAGCAAACAAAAGAAAATCAGCAATATATGCAAAGAACAAGTCAGAAATATCAATACCTCCGACTAAAGATATCGTATCAAACCCTTTTGATGGCTCACATAACCTCCGGCTCCAACATCCCCAAAGGTCTCGGTAAATTGTCGACATATTTTGGCGGTTAGCTCATCCGGCAATAAAATTTTGTCCAACAACACTTTTTCATATGTGGGTGGTACTGGTTTTCCATGAATTACTAATGCTGTGGAATCTCGGCATATAGTACCTATTATATAAGCATTTCTGGAGTGAATATATGGAATCACATTTACAGAACTAACAAGCTCCCAAACATTTAAGACCATTGTGCAGAGCTACACAAGTCCTAGACGCAACTAATAGTATAACTCCTACAACAAAAGAATTAAAAAATTAAAATAATAACTGATAAAAAAGCCTGAAACAATGAACTGGTTATGCCTATTGCACAAAACACATATTATCTATTTCTAAACTGCTTAAAACTCCTAAAGGCCTGCACATCAACAGATTAAAAAAGAAAATAAGTCTAATGAGCAAAATAGTTTAAAAAACTGAAATAGTTTATTACAGGATGCTGTATATCATAAATGAATCAAAGACAAGAACTAAAGATCTATATACCATAAATGGAACACAATAGTAATAAGAAAACACAAACTCATTTTGGAATTACACGTTCACATCAACTAATATAACCCAACAGCAAAAGAATAACAAACTACAATGTTATAAAATATAAAACTGTATAGAACTCCTACAACAAAAGAATTAAAAAAAACAAAATAATAACAGATAAAAAAGCCTGGAACAATGAACTTGTTATGCCTATTTCACAAAACTAATATTATCTATATCTAAAACTGCTTATAACTCAAAAAAGCCTGTAAACCAACAGATTAAAAAAGAAAATAAGTCTAATGAGAAAGAGAGTTTAAAAAACTGAAACAGATTATTAAAAGATGTCATAAATGAATCAAAGACAAAAACTAAAGACCTATATACCATAAATGGAACGCATTAGAAACAAGAGAAAGCAAACTCATTTTGAAATTACACATTCATAGCAACTAATATAATCCAACAACAAAAGAATAACAAACTACAATGTTATAAAATATAAAATAAACAGAGAGCAGTAAACTCGGTTGAAGCACAAAAAGACTGATTGGTCGATTAAAATAGTACCTGTTGCAATTACTTCGTCCTCGAAGTTCAGGATTTCACATCTTTGGTCGATTAACTGATTGTTCGGAGTGGCAAACTGAGAAGATGCGATTTCACTGCCTACTTGACGATTATCTTGGGCTATGCTGAGAAGACGCTCCAGTTTATCATCCATATTGTCCAGCTTCATCAATTTTTGCTCCACATTTTGCAGTCGCTGCTCATATATTCCTTGGGCCTGTTTGAGCCGTTTGCATGGAATGGCAGCACCCTTAACTTGGCTAGGAGCTATATTGGTCCCAATACTTCGGCTCCTGCCCTTTACATCTTTACCAAACACTGATATAAAGACGGCTTCATCACCACCACTTGTCGTTTCCTTTTCTTTTTCAATTTTGTCCTAAAAAGTAAATACATATATATATATATATATATATATATATATATATATATATATGAATAATGAAAATTTAATTTAGAAGCGTTATTATTTGTTTAACTTACAAAGTAGGAAGATGTCGCATCTGACGTGCTGCCATCTTTTTTCTTATGCGTTTTCTCCCATACTTGAAGACGTGATACTTCTGTTCCCGGACTACTTGAATCGACCTGCATACAATGACCTAAAATTATATTTGGAACTAATGGTATATGCAATGTGATGCACCAATTCAATGACATATACCATTTCTTGAGTAATCATAGCGTGACTCTTACGTCCCGAATGATGACCATATTCGAGCATTGATCTATTTTGTTTGCCTCGCTTCCTTTTTTCTTTCGCCTCAGGTTTTGATTCTTTTCTTATGAATTCATCCCAATCATCTTGAGCAATTTTCGGTGGACAATTTCTCATTCTTTCTTCGTCAGTGATGAAATGGTCATAATGATTCTTGCACAAATCATTCTTGTTTCTCCTAAAAGCCTCGAACATTTTTTTCATAATAAGGTCCTTTGATAGAGGATCGAGCTCATAATATTTTTGCATAACAAAAAATGCATGTAAACCATTTTTTATTTATTTATTGAAAGCATTATAAATGAACGGAGTTTGCCTATAAAATACCTGGTTATGTATTGAAGATAGTTTGCCTATAAAATACCTGGTTATGCCTTTATCTGTTGACTATATTCATGCTTCTGATTGTACTTCTTTATTGAACGGAGTTTTCTCAAAATTTGAAGGGTGGGACAGTGACTTGTTATCAACTTCAGGCAGAACTGAACTAATACAAAGCACTATAACCCTAATAGTGTTACATTGGTTTCAAATTTATCATCTTCCTACTTATGTACTTGATAAAATAGAAAAATGCGTGCCGACTTCTTTTGGGGGGTCGAATACATTAAATTGCATGAATCTTTTATGCAGACCCAAATTAGAGGGTAGTATTGGTCTCAGGCCACTTAACCGTTAAGAGAAACTGCTCTATTAAAACTGTTGTGGGTACTTCTTACAAAAGAATGCCAGTGGAGTAAATGGATAAAGAATAAGTATCTTCAGAATCAACATTTTTGGACTATTGCAGTTTATAACAATAATTCTTGTACTATACATTTTTCTTGACGGAGACGTAGGAGCAAAAATAATGCATAGGATCGTTGTAAATGAGGATACAACATCCTTGTGGTTAGATTCTTGGTTAAATCACAAGTCTATGACAGTAGTAGATATTGATCTATTTAAACCATCTAAGTTCATGTACACAGTGCATATTACATTCAGACGACTATATTTTACAAACAGAAACAGTACATAAAAATGGTTATGAGATTGGAGAACTTACCTCCAATTGATTCCACACGTCTTCCTTGTAATTTGGCGGAACTTTTTTCCAACTTGGATATGAGATTGGCACATGATTTCTTACTAGTTTACCAATCTTCGTAGCGACCTTTGAACCATTTTTTCCGATTGGAGAACCGTAGTTGTCTATATCAATTTTCTCCCGTTTTAAAGTAGATGATTGGGAAGTTGTATCATTTGACGGTGGTGTGGCATCTTGTGACATTATGTCCTGCAAAGTCTCAAATCCTAAAATAACCCCAACAACATTATGACGTATAGTTCTTCCTCTTCCAGCCCATCCCTGTGATGCCCGATTGCTGTCGGTCAAATTATTGCATAGAGTCCCCTCCATAACAAGATCAAACGCCTTATATGTCTTAATAAAATTTGCTCCAAGCGATCACAGTTAAGCTGCTGTACATCTGATATATGAACCAACGTCCCCTTATTGATTTGTCTGATCCCACCAACTTCTCACCACATTACGATTTTTGTCAGTCCGACTGACAATAATCGTAATGTGATGAGAAACTGGTGGGATGAGACAAATCAGAAGGGGACGTTGTTTACTATATCAGATGTACAGCAGCTTACCAGTAATCGCTTGGAGCAATTTTATTAAGTCATATAATGCGTTTGATCTAGTTATGGAGGGGAGACCAAGCAATAATTTGGCTAACAGCAATCGGGGATCACGGGGATGGGCGGGAAGGGGAACATTCACTTTAATGCGGTAGTGATAAAGTCTTCCTGCATCACCAGAATTTTAAACTTAAGCGGATTCAAAACATTATCTAAAATACTGACTGAAATAAAGGATGCAAATACAAAAATATATTACCTTAGCACTGCTGAACTAAAGGGTGCAAATACAATATCTTGAACTGCCTGTCTACCTACAAACACAAAGAAAGAAAGAATAGTCAAGCTGATCATATGTATGTATGTGTACATGTGTGTATGTATGTGATCATATGTAAGTACCTACAACTACAAACACAAAATGAACTCTTGCAATATATCCATCCTTCTGGATCCATCAGGATATTATAATGACACTAATAAAAAATATAATGCATCTATTACTATCATTCACGCTATATTTTACATTTTACACCATTTTAAATAAATATTTTGTTAAGGTACAATAACTGCTCTGAAATACAAAGTTAACATATGCATTTGATAAGATCTTCTAATTTTTCATTGTCTTCAAAAGCTGATTGATAAACGGTGGGAAACTCAGTGTCATCCACATTTATGGTCAACCGTTTTGGTGTATGCAAAACCACAAACCATCCGTTATTTTTTAAATCTTTTGAGTAGAACACTTGACTCGCTTCCGATGCAAGAATAAATGGCTCATCATTCACGCTATCTTTATTCTTCAATTTTCCCAAGTTAACTGTGATCAAGCTTGAAACAGAATCTATTTTACAACCATTGATCTTATCTTCGACCTTTACCCAATCACAATAAAAAACTGTTTGTTTGAAGTCAATGTAATCCAACTCAATTATCTGTTGAATGACTCCGTAATAAGTTGTTTCTGCTTCCTTAAAATTTTTATCATTCCCACTCGCTCTAAATTGTGTAATTTCTCTCATGCATACACCACTATCTAGTGCTATTTCATCAGCAAACTCATCATCCTCGTCTAAAAACGCTTCACGGGTATGTTTATGAGTGCCAGCACCTCCTTTTGGCATATACTCCATGCAGTAAAGACTAGCTTCTTGTACAATATATCCTTCTGCAATACACCCTTCAATATATCTTTTGTTGTGCACATATCCTTTATATGTTTTCATCAACCTATGAAGATGAATAATTGTAAAATGTAGACATCAATAGCTATTTAAATCGAATAATTGTGTACATAACCAAAATTAGTAATTTACCGTTCAAATGGGTACATCCACCTATATCTAACAGGACCAGAAATCAATGCTTCATCGGCTAAATGAACCATAAGGTGAATACTGACATCAAAAAATGCAGGCGGAAAATGTTTTTCAATAACACACATTGCTTCTACCAAACTAGCCTTTGCTTTTAGAAGATGTTCCCTGTTGATCACCTTTGAGCACAAAATGTTATAAAAGAGACTAATGTGGTGAATAGCATTCCGTAGATCCTTATGTTGCGGAAAACAATGCTGAAGCAATACCGGAATTAAATGTTGCATTATGACGTGGTAATCATGTGACTTCATATTTTTTAGTTCAGGAGGGTTGATGCTCACATTGTTATGGAAGTTCGAAGAGAATTTGCTCGGCACTTTCAAAATTTTCAAAACGGTGCAAAACCGTATCTTTTCTTCTTTGCTCAAAGTGAAAGTCGCATTTGGTATGGTTACTTTACTTGTTTCAGGATCTTCTATCACCCACAACTTTTGTTTTATACCCATGATTTTCAAATCCTTCCGTGCATTGATCCCATCTTTTGACATGTCTTTATGGTTCATAATTGTGTTGATCAAATGTTTTGTGACATTCATCTCCGTATGCATAACATCAATATTATGTCGGGTCAAATTTGTTTTCCAATATGGCAAATCAAAGAACTTCGACCTCCTATACCATGCAGGAACTTCTTCATCGATTGTCTTTTTCCGTTTTCGACCAATTTCCGGTATGTTTTTACCAACTTTCATTTTTATATTCGCTACCTTTTTTTCAACTTGATAACCAGTCAGTGGTTTTGGAGGACGCTTAAGTTCTTGCTCGTTGTTGAAATTTGTCTTATCGTATCGAAACTTGTGTCCGGACGGAAGAAATCTACGATGTCCCATGTAACAAATCTTCTTACTTTCAGGGAGGTAAACAAATGTAGTTTCTTCTCCACAAAGAGGACATGCAAAATAGCCGTGAGTTGTACATCCCGATAAAGTCCCAAGAGTGGGATGATCATGGATTGCCCACAACACTCTAGCTCTCATTATGAACTCAGATTTCATAAATGAATCAAATGTAACGACTCCTTCCCATAACTGCTTTAACTCGTCTATCAAAGGTTCTAAATAAACATCAATATCCTTCCCCGGTTGTTTTGGCCCAGAAATCAACAGTGTTAACATTGAGAACTCTCTTTTCATGCACAAAGACGGAGGAAGGTTATATGGTACTACAATTACTGGCCAACAGCTGTAAGGGTTAGTTAAAGAAGCATTCGGACAGAAACCATCTGTTGCTATTCCAAGCGTGATATTTCGTGGTTCAGCAGCAAACGAAGAATCAAAAGAATCTGTAGTTTTCCATTGAGAAGTATCACGCGGATGGCGCATTACGGTTGTATCGGACTTGGAACGACCATGCCAGGTCATTGCTTCTGCTATCCATGGTACAGTATACAGTCTTCTCAATCTAGAAATTAAAGGAAAATGTCTTAAGGTCTTTTGAGGTACTGTGGTAGCTTTTCTCTCTTCGTCGAATGATGTCTTGTATCTTGGTGCGTTGCAATTTGTACATGAAACTTTGTTCGCATTATCTTTCCAGTACAAGATGCAGTCATTAATGCATGCATCATAAGTTATGTAATTCATCCCAACTTGCTTAATGATCTTCTTCACGTCGGGGTACTTTGAAGGTAGCGTGTTACCTTCGGGGAGTAACTCCTTTATGAATTCGAGTACTGCAGTCACACCATTGTCTGAAAAGCCGTATTGGGTCTTCAAGCTATTCAGTTTCACAATGGCATACAACTTTGTAATCTCTTTTGGACAAGAAGGATACAATGGCTCTGTTGTAGTTGCACTATCAAAAAATGATTTATCCGTAAACTGCTCACCAATATTAGCATTATCATGCAACTGACTTGTAGGTTGAAAATGATGGAATCTATCTGCATCATTGATCAAATCCTCCATCCTAATATGTTCGGACTCATCAGTATTTGTGGCATGACTAACCGGTTGTTGTTTTGACTTCTCCGGTATTCTTTCCCCGTGAAAACACCACACGGTATATGATTGAACAATACCATATCTAAGCAAATGAAAATGAATGTCATTTAATTTGAATGTATCTTCATTTTTTCACCGCGTACAAGGGCACGAATACTTTTCCTTATTGCCACCGTTTTCAGCAACAAATTTAACGAAATTTCTCACACCTTCCTCATATTATGTATTTCTTCGATTAGACTGATTCATCCATTGTTTGTCTATACTAAAAGACATACTGAAAGAAAATAACAAGAGCTAATAAGAAATCATGGGTAACAATATCTTATGGCTTTCCACCAAGTTCAACTCTGATATTAACTAAACAGATGAATATTCTTTTGATTTCACTTGAAATTTAACATTAGCATCAAACTGTTTCCAAAAAATTTGCCATTACAACGGCGCCATTTTGTAGCACCAGAGTAATGTCTATGCATTACCCCTCTCTTGATACTTGGCTTGAGCCATTAACAACAATTTTATCCACTTACTAAATATGGTCTCATATTTAGTAAAACAAAATTCATTGCATCAACTTATACCCTAGCAGTCACTATAAGCAGCTATGTCTAACTAGCATGCAGTACAGTACAACATTTAGGCTTTAGTAAATATGAGAATGCACACTACAACACTACTTCTCTTCCATGTTGCAATGTTTGGCTGATGATACACCACACATACAATTTGTAAAACAAATCATATATAAAGTGTAATTAATAAAAAATAAGCTTCTATTGTAGGGCTGCTAGAAAGTAAAATTACCAAATGTAAAATTAGTAACGTAGGTAGACAAATCAACAAAGATTGGAACTTCAATTTCAATAAGGATCACCATGATACACGTAGAATTCTGATTCTTTAGGATGATAATATTTGGTATGTTTTGACAATTCACAATAATGAACAATACATCACATGCTTAACCCAAAATAAATTGGGTTTGACATTCTACTATACTTTCGTGTATGCTCATAACCAACTAAAAAGAAGAACGGAACTTTGGGATTATATCAAACAATAATTTAACTCATTCAATTTATGGATACTAACAGGCTGCTTCAATGCTAGTTTTGTTGTAAAGATTAAATTAACAATGGTAATCTAAGCTCCAATCCGAACAAAGACTTGATTGAATTTATTGAGGCATCAATTTTGAGCAACCAAGCATAGGAAATTACTATACTTGGAAGGGTGAGCTAACATAACAATCCATAGTATAATTGACAGACTTCTCATTAATAAGGATTGTCTAGATAAGTATCCTAACTTTTTAGTCAATTTTACCAATCGGTAAAACTGGCGATCACACACCTATCGTTTTTAATCTGGCCATCTCGACATTTTACAGGAAAGGTACCCCTTTTAGATATAACAACTTATGGCGTCCCAAGGCAGATTATCATGATCTAGTACGCATAAAATGGGAAAGCGTATGCCATGTGAATCCACTTTTTCAACTAATAACAAAGCTAAAGAAAGTAAAAGAGAGACCGCACCATTAGAATAAAGAACTTAGTAATAAGGAAAAATCCACTAAAGCTCTTAGGACGGAATTGGTTATTATCTACACCAATATAATAAAACAGCTTAATCACGCTCAAATTTTAGATCTCTACAATCAAAAAGTGGATCAATAATCTGAGACTCGGCATAAGCAGGCCATAGAAAACTTGCAACACTAAATAATAAAATGACTAACTCAAGGAGACAAAACATCCCAATTTTTTCGTGCTGTTGGAGGAGATTAAGGGCTTGAAAATGATAGATCTGGTTAGGTAAGTGGTAATGGGTACGAAGCTCAAGGAAGTTGAAATTAATGAAACAAATAAAAACTTGCAGCAGTAGGGAAACCTGTAGAAGATGAGAAGCGATATGAAGATGCTGAAACAAATGAAAGATGCCCTAGCTTTGAATCCGCCGGAGCACCGGCTGCTGCTGTTGGAGGCTAGAGATGTTAATTCGCGGCTGCCACTACTGGAGGAGCCGATCGACGAGGACAAAATCACGGCTGAGAGAATCAGAGATCTGCGGTTTTTTTACTGTATGCTCGGTAAATTTTGTGCCCCAGAGTAAACGACACAAGTACTGTGATATTTGGCACAAAATTAGCTGCCACAACATTTACCACGGTTACAAACCGTTGCTAATTAGCCACGGTTGAAAACCGTTGCTAGTTGGAACGAAGCGCGCCAAAAATTATGGCGCGAAAGGATGAAATTCACCGCCATCATTTGTCTCCAAAGAAGCTACGGTTAGTAACCGTTCCCAATTAGCAACGATAAAAAACCGTTGCTAACGGAACCAAGACGGTTATTAACCGTTTCAAAATGGCAACGGTTAATAACCGTTGCCAAATGCGCGGATGGTTAGTTGCAAATCTCAGTATTTGGTGTAGTGTCTTATGGCCGTGATGCGAGGTGTTGATCCGAAATCTGACTTTAGTGACAGGCTAGCAGGAAAACCGCCAACCACCCTGGAACGTTTTTATTCAAAGGTGAATCAGTTTATGAGAAAGGAGGAGGTCAGGTTGTCGAGAAGGGGCAGTGCTGTAGGATCCAGCAAGGAAGCGGTGCAAAGCAATATTGCAGTGAAGCAATCTGGCGAGTGCTTGGGAAAGGTCCAAGTTAAAGTTTAAAATAAGCCAGAACAACCTAAATGACCCAGAGGAGGAAATCCCGGATGTAAGAGGGAAGTAGGAAAGTGGAAGCTGAGGATCCCGACTTATAATGAATATACACCGCTGAACACATCCTTGGAAAATATTTATTTATCAACTTGTAATACTTTCCAGTACCCAAAGCCACGCGCAAAGGAATTGACTGAAGAACAAAAACAAACCGGAAAGTATTGCCGGTTCCACGAGACCTATGGGCACAACACTGATGAGTGTAGGCACCTCCATGATGCTACAGAAAAGTTGATTTGCCAGAAGAAGTTGCAACAATTTGTTAAGAATCCACAGGAGGGTGGACAGGGGACGTCCGATCCCAGTCAAGGACAAGCTCCATGTCGACCCGAGGAGTCCTCTCAAACCGGTGGAAGATTGGTGAAAAACACTATAGTTGGTGGGCCTCATCCTGCAGATAAGAGTTGGCAGGAAATGGAGCGTTATGCTAATTCTTTGAGACATGCGGATTTTGAGTGTTGCTCGAACACGGAGGATGGGACTTCGGAAAAACAGCAGCGAATGATGACAGATGATATAATATTCAGGAGTAAGGATGCCGATCAGGTGGAGGCACATACTATTGATCCGATGGTTATTTCAGCTACGATCGGACTGGCGCTTGTTAGGAGAATACTGATTGATTGTAAGAGTTCTGTTAATATTATCTTTAAGAAGGCATATGTTCAGATGAAGATTAAGACTAAGGATCTGAAACCATCTAAGGCCCGTATACACGGCTTTAATGGCATGGCTACCGAAGTGGTAGGTTATGTGGAGTTGCCAGTCGAGTTAGGTGAAGGTGAACGTAGGAGAGTTCGGATCTTACCGTTCATTATTTTGGACGTTGATTCCCCATATAATATCTTTCTGGGCCGACCGGCCCTGGCTGAGTTTAGGGCAGCTTTGGCCCCATGGTGCTTGACTTTGAAATTTCCAACAGACAATGGAGTTAGTGTAGTGCATGTTGATCAAGCAACTGGTCGTGCCTATCATGTGGCTAAGTTGAGAGAGGCTCAGCGAAGAGAGAAGGGAAAATGTGTGGACAAGTTCGTCCGCATCCATGTTGCTGAAAATTGACAAGTAGCGGCTAAGCCTTGGCTTGGGCAACATAGTCAGATCCATAGAGACATAGATCCGAGAGATGACAATGAAGAACCCATGGAGACCAAGGCAGCGCCGGCTGAACTGACGATTGACATCGCAGTCAGCCATGATGACCCGTCGCAGGTATTGAAAATAGGATCACAACTCAGCCCCTCGATGACAAGCGATCTTACGGATTTCCTCCGAGAAAATCTCGATGTTTTTGCTTGGACCCATTCTGATATGTGTGGGATTTCACCCGTCGTCGCAAGTCATATATTGAACATTGACCAAAAGTATGTATCGGTAAAACAAAAGAGACGAGGCATGGACCCGGAGAGGTCTGTTGCTCTCAAGGAGGAGGTGGATAAACTTTAAGCCAACGGGTTTATCTCGACGCCCTCTATCCTGAATGGATATCCAACCCTGTACTAGTGAGGAAGGCGAATGGGAAGTGGAGGACCTGTGTTGATTATTCGGATCTTAACAAGGCATGCCCCAAGGATAGTTTCCCCTTGCCTAGAATTGATCGGCTGGTTGACTCGACAATGGGGCATGAATTGCTGTCGTTTATGGATTCGTATTCGGGCTATAATCAATTTTGATGCACATTCCGGATTAGGAGCACCCCAGTTTTGTCATAGATGTTGGATTATACTGCTACGTGGTAACGCCGTTAGGGTTGAAGAATGCTGGAGCGACTTATCAACGTCTGGTGAATCGGATGTTTAAGGACCAGATCGGCAGAACGATGGAAGTCTATGAGATTTTACGGCATGAAAATCAATCCAATAAAATGCTCCTTTAGCGTAGCATCGGGGAATTTTTTGGGCCTCATTGTCAACGCAGAAGGAATCGAAGTGAACCCGGAAAAGATTCAGGCCATTCGGGATATACTGGCACCCAGGACTATAAAACAAGTGCAGAGCCTGAATAGGAAGGTTGCTGCATTGAGTCTATTTATATCCAGAGCAACCGACAAATGTATTTCCTTCTTTGATTTGATAAGGAAAGGGAAAAGAAATTTTGAATGGACGTCGGATTATGAAGACGCGTTCCGAGCTCTGGTGAGTCACTTGGAGAGGCCCTCTATTATGTCGAAGCCCGTAAATCATGAGGAGTTGTATATTTACTTAGCCGTATCGCAACATGCCATTAGTGCAGCTTTGATTCGTGAGGAGGGCCGAATCCAAAAGTCGGTAACTATGTTATTAAGCATTTAATGGGGGCAGAGAGAAATTATCCTAAGATAGAAAACCTGGCTTACTGTTTGGTGATCGCGTCGCGCAAACTCCGCCCGTATTTCCAGGCACATCCGGTCAGTATCTATACTGATTAACATTTACGGCAGGTGCTCCAATGACCAGAGACTTCTGGAAGGTTACTTAAATGGAACATCGAGCTCAGTCAGTTCGACATCACCTACCTGCCTCGGAGGGCTATCCAGAGGCAAGCGTTGGCGGATTTTAATGCAGAGTTCACTGTGCAGGACGAATCGAATGGAAGTGATGCGATTCCCATTGCATGATGGAAGCTGTATATCGATTTAACATCCAATGACCATTGTTATGGGGCTGGTGTTGTTCTTGTAACTCCCGAGAATCAGTCAATTTGTTATGCTTTGAAGCTTGATTTCCCCGCTACGAACAACGAAGCCGAGTATGAAGCGTTGATCGCTGTATTGAAGCTTGCCAAAGAACTTGGACTAAAATAGATCGAGATTTTTTGCGAATCACAGCTAGTGGTATACCAAGTCCGGGGAGACTACCATGCAAAGGGACAAAGGCTTGCTCCGTACCTTACCCGGGTCCAGGAGTTATTGGCGAACGTCGAATACTACGACATTTCGCACATCCCGCGCGAGAAAAATTGAGAAGCCGATTCGTTGGCAAAATTCGCGAGCACTGTTGACGCACAACAATTGGGCTTGGTTCCCATTGAAACTCTACATGCCCCGAGTATAAATGCGACGGAAGTTGATCTTGTGCCAGAGTTGGAACCGAAAGGGAGGCATGGATGTCTCCATTCAAAGAGTACTTGTTGCGCAGGACCTTGCCTGAGAGAAGAAATGAAAGGCGATAAGTCCTTCGCAAGGCCTCGCGATATGTTATACGAGATGGGATTATGTATCGAAAGGGATTATCTGTTCCCTTGCTCAGGTTTATCGCCCACGATGAGATAATACGAGTTTTGAGGGAGGTCCATGAAGGAGAATGTAGCGACTATACTAGGGGGCAGACGCTAGCCAAAAAGATACCCCGCTATGGAAACTATTGGCCGACCGTGAATCGGGACGCCGCTGACTATGTGAGGAGATGTGATAAATGTCAAAAATGTGCGAAAATCCCAAGAGCACCACCGACGGCAATCACGCAAATGGTTAGCCCATTGCCATTTCCAATATGGGAATCGACATTATTGGCTCATTGCCAATCTCCAAAGGTGGTGCAAAATATGCAATTGTCGCGGTCGACTACTACACCAAATGGGCAGAAGCGGAGCCATTAGCTACGATCACCACCAAAAAGGTCATTAATTTGTCATGCAGAATATCATATGCCGCTTTGGATTCCCACAAACTATCATTACTGACAACGGAACTCAATTTATGAGTACGGAATTCAAAGAGTTTTATCGAAAACATCACATAGAGAAGAGGTTTGCAGCAGTCGCTCATCCTAAAGCGAATGGGCAAGTTGAAGCGTTAAATAAGATAATCAAGTCCATCCTGAAAAAACGTTTGGAGAAGGCTAGAGGCAAGTGGGTGGATGAGCTTCCAACGGCACTCTGGGCGTACAAAACCACCCATAAGTCCGCGACTGGCCATACTCCATTTTCCTTAGCATACGGCGACGAAGCAGTTATACCCGTGGAACTTGAAGTCCCTTCCCACCGGGTAACTTATTACGATCCCAGAACAAACCGAGATCTTTTACTGGAATCACTGGACTTTATTGATGAAAAGCGTGAAGAAGCTGATTTAAGGTTGGCCTCACATCGGCACCGAGTCGCCCGATATTATAATGTAAAAGTCCGACCGAGAGCTTTCAACGTAGGCGACCTTGTTTTGAAGCGAGTTTTTCCGATCCCTTCCCACATGAATCCCGTGTGGGAAGGTCCTTACGTCATCAAACAGAGGTTTGGAGAAGGCACTTTCAAGCTAGCAACTGTTGATAGCGTAACACTCCCTAGAGCATGGAATAGCGAGCATTTGCGCGGCTATTTTACTTAGTTTGTTTCCTTTGCATTCCAGTCATAGTTGTTTACAGTGTTCGCTTTCTTTGTTGTTCTCTGTTTTTGATATGTAATAAGACAATTTAGTCTGTTCCCGATTTCTATAATCAATAAAAGCTTGAAGCTATTTTTTCTATGTGATTGTTGACATTTCATGTGATATAATTACATGTCAAGGTTCGTTAGCACTAACACATGTAACGTATGAATGCACGCATGAAACAAAAAATCGACTGGCCATGTATAAACAATCTCTAAGTCCCCAGATTTCGGATTAGAGTACTCTGAGTCCCCAGAGTGTGGACTAGAGTATAAACGATTTCAAAAAATCTCTAAGTCCATAGAATGCGGATTATAGTACTCTGAGTCCGCATAGCGCGGACTAGAGTATAAACGATTTCAAAAAATCTTTAAGTCCCTAGAGTGCAGATTAGATTACTCTGAGTCCCCAAAGCACGGACTAGAGTATGAACGATTTCAAAAAATCTCTAAGTCCCAAGAGTGCATATTAGGGTACTCTGAGTCCCTAGAGCGTGGACTAGAGTATAAACGATTTCAAAAAAAAATATCTAAGTCCCCAGAGTACGGATTAGAGTACTCTGAGTCCCTAGGGCACGGACTAGAGTATAAATGATTTCAAGAAAATCTCTAAGTCCCCAGAGTGCGGAGAGTACTCTGAGTCCCTAGAACGTGGACTAGAGTATAAACGATTTCAAGAAATTCTCTAAGTCCCTAGAGTGCGGAGAGTACTATGAGTCCTTAGAATGTGGACTAGAGTATAAACGATTTCAAAAACAAAATCTCTAAGTCCCCAAAGTGCGGATTAGAGAAATCTGAGTCCCCAAAGTGCGAACTAGAGTATGAACGATTTCAAAAAATCTCTAAGTCCCCATAGTGCGGATTAGAGTACTCTGAGTCCCTAGAGCGTGGGCTAGAGTATAAACAATTTCAAAGAATTCCTAAATCACCAGAATGTGGACTAAAGTTTCTAAGTCCTTTGAAAAGCGAAATAGAGTATAAGTGACTTATGAATCTTCGAATCCCAATTGCGGATTAAATTATAAGTGATGTAAGGAAAATCAGTAAATGTAAAGGAAATTTTTTTTTTCAAAAAAATTCAGTACAACTCCTTCGAAAGTTCGTAAGACAACAACTCTTTCTTCGCTTTTTTCTCCTTCTTTAGTTTCTTTGAAGTCTCCTCAGCTAAGCGCTACTTTCTAGACCCCTTACTCACTTGTGAGGAGGTACCCGAGGAAGGAAGAGGCACATCCATGGGTGTAGTCCCGCCAGGAGGAATGAATTTTAGCGGCCTATTAAGGGGATCATCTATCTCCACCACCTTGGGCTCCCTCTTGACCTTGATTTTCTCCTTTTCTTCCTCCTCAAGTTGCTCCTTCATACTAAGCTTGGAGATGTGCTCATAAGCGCCCGTTATTACAGCATCGTCATGTTCTTCGACAGGTGAAGGGTCTTCGGGCTTATCCTCATCTAGTGCTCCGATTACTTGAGCATCAGGGCCCGGTCTGTCTTCGACAGGTGGTGCCTCAACTTCTTTTTCTTCCGGCTCCATGGCGACGTCGCTCCTTGGAGTCAGTTCGGGACCAGAATGACCTACATGATTTCATGAAAAGCAGATGTTAGAGTACATCCATTATTCGCCGAGAATGGCGACCTCTTGAACTTTAGAAGATGAAATTAAGTACCAACATCCAGTTGACTCTCGATGGTCATCAGAGTATCCCCCTCGATGATTGGGGACAGTGTATGAATGCCAAGTCCAGGTTTCTCTGGATCGTAACCATCGTGCTGATCGAGAGGATCGAGATATGAAGTCTTGGCTGGCTGGATGGAAGGGAGGACTTGAGACTCAGTGCCGGACGGACCGACAATATCTTCTTTCTTCTTCGATGTCGGGGAAGCTCCGCAAAAGAGAAGTCTTGCTGTAGCTAAATCAGAGGGCTCATTTCCTCGAAGCACTTCTTTTGCGAGTGCCTCCTCATCAATCTCTTCGACACCCAACTCCACTTTCTTGATTTTCAAAAGGGTATCCCATGCTTCGACCAGCGATTTGAGATAACCATCGCCCAAGAAAGATAAGTCGCGGTGCATAAGGACCCTTGCATTATATTCAACGATGTGTGGGTCGAATAAGCATTTAATCTCCTCTCTGCCGGACTCGATCGTTGCCTCAAGTCGGTTGTCAGCCTCTGTATGTGCTGCTTTTTTACCTTCTTCGTGAGCTGCATCCTTCAGCGCTTCGATTTGGAATAGTTCTTCATCGAGCTTTGCTTTTAAGTTCCTTGTTTCGATGATTTCATCACAATATTTCTGTGATTCCTCCTGCGCTGCGATTTTTCCTCTTTCTCTGTAGAAAGCAGATCCTCCAACTCCTTGACTCATTGAGCGAGAATTTCCTTCTCTTTTTGCAGAGAATCTTTTTCCAAAGCTAGAATTCCACTGCATTGGAATGCTCTATCCAATTCCTTTTTATGGCTAGCTTCTAAGTGACTAACCACCTCGGTTGTCTCCTTGGCGTTCTTCTTGACAGTCTCGAGTTGGGCTTTGTATGAGAGCAGTTCGTCATCCAGGCTCTTTATAATGTCTTTGTCATGAATGGCTTCTAGCTTGAGGCGGTCTATCTCATATTGATGCTCAGTAGAGACCTCCGAAACTTTTTCGACCAGGTGCACAAACACATTGTGTTGAACGTACACATTGTTCTTGCATGCGAGAGCATCTACTTTGACATTCCTGGGGATATGATGTATGGCGGGAAGGAATTTCAGCTTGTCGAAGCAGATCTTTGGGAACATGGCCTTAAGCGCCGCTAATTTTTCTGCCATGGTTAGATCATGAGCAGGAGCTCGAGGAGCTGGTCTCGTCAGAGTTAACGATTTCTTGTGATGCTCACGAGATTGCCTAGTGCTCGAAGAGCTGGTGTGTTGAGAGTTGGTGTGTTGATCCCGAGGAGTGTCTGATTGGGAGCCTCGATAAGTAAACTTGTCTCCACCACGTGCTGGGGGATTTGTGGGTTCGCTTGGATGTGAAGAGTGCCCATGAGTTCTCCTCCTAGAGGATGATGACAATTCTCTGGAATGATAATCTCTATCTCCGCCTTTGACTCTATCTCTCCATTTATTGGATTCTAAATCCCGACCTGTGCAGTGAAAGATGGAAGATCTGCGAAGGCGATCGAAGTCGTGCGAGCGAATCATCTCACCTGCACATGAAGCAAAATGAGAACAAATTAGTGGAAATCACATGAAAAATTAAATGCAAGTTGGTGGTGAAGTGTAAGTGTTCGTGTGTGTCCTAGTGCATCCCCCCAATGGACTAGTAATTTTCGCTTTACTAATTAGAATTTTTTCTCCCCGAGTATGAAGTTGTACGCCTTCACCGCTTCTTGCAAGCGAGCTGAGCCCTATGGCACCAAGGTTAGAGAAGTCATAATTCAACAAGTCAATAGGAATGGATAAATCGGAGAGTCCCTTCTGCGAACTTTCCATTTTCTGGTAAGACGATCCTTTCTCGATAGGAGTTATCACGAATTTTAGGGTCACCCTGACTTTACTCTTTTCAATTTTGTTTGCTGAACTCTTTTTCTGTTTTGGCGAAGGCTGTGGTTGGTTAGTACAAGGAGCATTAGTTGCTGGCGCATGTTCGGAACTTGTGTTCTCATTTATTGGCGCTGGAGCCTCTGTTTCTTTAATCTCACCTTCGTCGGTAGTATCATGAGCTCCTTCGACAGGGGGTACCGAGGGGCCAACTTGTTCTCTCCTCATTTCAACAGTTGCCCTTGAAGTCATTGTGCTTCTTGAAAGTTCAATCCTGCGACCCTCTTCTAATAATCCGAATAACAAGAGCAATTCGTTGGTAACTATCAGTTTGATGTTCCGATCTTCTACTGGAGTAGCGCGAATAGCCTCGACTGCTCTGGAGTACCTAGTGCCTTCAGGCCGTGGGCAAATACCTAGAAGGATTAAAAAGTTCAAACTTTTGGAAAGATGTGATTTAAGTCTTAGAATGAAGAATGAAATGAGAATGAAACTTACGTCCTTCCAACCATCTTCTCGCGAAGCCAGGAGGATAGTGCACGTAGAACCACTCTTGCTTGAATTGAGAGAGCTTGTTCCACGCACCCATTAGAACTTGGCATTTAGGGAACGACTCATGAAATATGTAAGAAGGGCTATCTGCGTGTCTCTTGAAGTGGTAAATGTATCGAATGTCCTCATGGGTTGGAGGCCTGAACAGATGCTCATGAAGAGTAGAAAGGTGCTGTGGATAAATGCAGTTGTGTAGGGGCAATCCCTATGTACTTTAACACCTCGCGAATGAATGAGTTGAAGGGTGGCACGCATCCGGCCCAGCACATAAACTTGTTGCATGCAGTGTATCCAACTGGGGGCAAATGGGGCTGGTCTTGCCTCAATGGAACAAAAACGTCTTCGAAGGGTATCCCATGAATGGAACACAATTGACAAAGAGCGGCTTTGCTGATTTTTGAGGCTTGCGAGTCGATCGGGTTATCAAAAATGATAGCTTCGTCTACGGCATCGGGAGCCGGATCTACAACCTCAGCAAGAAAGATCAGAATGTCGAGAATGGGGCCGAACGGTGGGCTCGACGTCTCTACTACCCCTTGCCGTTGACTTGGTCTAAGCTTGTCAGATAGAGTGGCGGAACTTGATTTCTTATCCGATTTAGAAGACATTGCTGGAAGGTGCTTGATGCGAATAAATACCTGCTTAATCTATACTCGAAAGATAATCGATGTTAGAAGTAATAATTATATATTCCCTCGTGCTGTGTGTGAGCTAATGCGATGATTCTAACCAAAGTACAAAGTACTTAAGATTGAAAAGGCAAATATAACGCGATGAAATTTTTGGGTCGTCTCCGGCAGTGTAGCATATGATCGGTGATGGAAGTCTTGGAATCGAACATTGTCATTTTAGAATTGTGAAGTCCGTTACTTGGAATCATTTTACCAGTTTAACATTTTAATCGTGTTGTTGAAACTATGAATTTTTTGATTCAGGCTATGTCCATAGGCTTATGTGTGAAGAGGCATGTCATTTTTCGTCAGTTTATGCTTGGGCGTAAAGATGTGTAGTCATTGTATTCTTATTAATCAAATTAGAGTGTTTTGGTTTCCAATGCCGGCCCAGCCTCTCAACGCCGATCCCTATTCCTTGACCAGATTACCGAACGCTCCATTATGCTAACCTAACCGACCCGAATGCCCACTCTTAAAAAATACCGACTGTCTCAACCCTCGAAAAACCACCGACTGAAACCTCAACTAAGTACACTGATCGCTCCTCTATACTAAAACTTACCGACCCAGACCTCTCTAGAAAACATACCGACCCACTTTTTCTCAAGAATATCGACCACTCCTCCTTTTGAAGATACCGACCTCTTCATATTTCCTAGACACCGATCCCTCCTTGGAACCGTGTATCGACCCCTATCCTTAAGCCTGTATCCCGACCTCCCTCGAGCCAACTCCAGCCCATATCAAAGCTTCTCCTTCCATCTCCTCCTTCTCCCTCTCTCTCCCTTGTTCTCTCCTCTTCCTCTCGATGTGAAAACTATGTACGCCTACATAGCCCCAAAGCTAGGTCGAGATCGAAAAGGCATGGTTTAGCAGTTCGGAGTGAAGAGCGAATTCTTACCTATGTAGTGATTTCAACCTAGGGAAGTGGGTGTCGAAGCTTAGATCCGAGAAGTGTTGAGGAATCGTGATTGGGAAGATGGTCTGTTGGAGTGATAATGGTATTTCGGCAGTGTAGAGGTGTAGTGCTTCTGAGGAGGGAAATAAAACTTAATGAGAAATGAAAGTAAAAGGGGAGGAGTGGGGAGCTTGAGCTTTTTATATGACTGGGTGGAATATGAACCGGTCTACTCCTGGAGACCCGGTCGTATTCCAAGGGGTCGGCTATTACATATGCCGACCCCAACCCACGAGTGGAAACTCAAGGATCGGCATTTATGTGCCGATCCCCTCTTTTTTTAAATAATAATAATAAAAATAATTAATAAATAAATAATACATATAATTCTCTGATACCATACATATAATGATAAATGAAAGTGGTAGTGCAAGGAAAAAGATGAATTTGCCAGATTGGTGGAGAGACATTAGTTTGGAAAATCTGTTGTGATTCAGCCTTCGAAAGGTTGTGTACAATCAACTTTTGAAACGTTACAACAGGATTCCAGGGATTTCTTTAAAGACTAAACTAGTGCCTTCAGACGACGCAAAGCTTCATCGAAGGCTAAGGAAAAAGTGGCAATCAGTTATCAGTCTGAATGAGCTAGCTGGAAACAGGGATTACTCGCTGATTCAAAGCGCGTCATGTTGTTCACAAGACACACTTTTGGAGGCAAATTTTACCCGGCATTGTTAGGAAATCAAATCCATGGTTTTAATGACAACAACTATACAATGGAAATCAAATGTACACATATATTTATATATACAGGAACTTGCTAGAACAACATCACTAGAAAGACAAGAATGAGGCTCAAAGGACACTACAAGAGACTACAAGTCGATAGGTACAAAGAAGCAAAAGAAAAGATGCACAAAACAGACATGCACAAGTATCAGACGTCTAGGTGCACAAGCCAGACGTCTGGAAAAGTCCTCTGGAATAACAAACAGGCTAAACCAGACGTCTGAAAATCTACTATGTTCAAAAAATATATAGTATCAGACGTCTGATACAAATACCAGACGCTTGATTTCAAACTCGAATTTCAAATAAGAACTTCAACTGTCACATTCGAATGGACATCTCCGCTTCTCTTCGCTGCAACTCTTCATCATCAACAGAAGCAACTGTAGAGCACTTGTTAATGGACATAACTACTCAAGATACCTATCTACAACTATATATAGCATCAAGAATCAAGAGAAAGATCTCACCTTACATACTTACACTTTCTAATTCTATACTATATTCTTGATCTCTGCACTCTAGCAATCTTTACTTGTATTCACTCTTCCATATACTCAGTTCTTCATAGACAATATTCTTGAGAGATATATTGGAAGCAATTGTACTAACTAGTCAACATCCGTATTTTACTAGAACACACATTTGGCTAGAACAACTCATTGTAACCAAGCCTATTCCTCCGGGCGAAGCGAGGGTTTTTTATAGTCGAATTCCGAAGGGGAACTTCGGGACTGTACGTAGGACGGGAGGTCCGAACCAGTATAAAATCCTGGTGTGCTTATTCTATATTTACTTAGATTAATATTATTTTAGTTGCATCATATATTTTTGCATATACACTACACGATCCACCTCATAGACTTACAATTGGTATCAGAGCAAGGTTTGATCAAAGTACAGTAACACGTATTTGAATCACTTTAATATGGCAAGTATTTTTCAAGAAGGTCAATCTACAACACGTCCCCCACTGTTTAATGGTTCTAATTATGCATATTGGTCAACACGTATGAGAATTTTTATGGAGGCTAATGGATTAGAAATTTGGTCAGCCACTCAAAATAAATATGAAGCACCTACTACTGCTATGTTTACATGGAATGATACACAAAAAACCGGAGCTTCTAATAATGCCAAAGCTATGAATGTATTATTTTGTTCATTAGATAAGAATGAATTTTCATGTGTCATGTTATGTAACACTGCATATGATATTTGGCGTACCTTACAAGTTACACACGAAGGCACGAATAAAGTTAAGCAAACTAAAATTTCAATTTTATAAAATCAATTTTCATCATTTAAAATGAAACAAAATAAATCTATAGTAGACATGTACTCTAGATTCCAAACTATTCAACACGATTTAATGGCACTAGGAGTTAAATTCACCAATTTTGACTTAGTATCTAGAATATTCAATTCTTTAACTCCAGAGTGGGAAAGAAAAGTATTAGCTATCGAAGAAGCTAATGACCTCTCAACACTCTTAGTTGAAGAATTGATAGGAAATTTAATGTCCTATGAAGCTAATCTGCAGGCAAGAAAAGAACAAAATTCGGAGAAGAAAAACATAGCATTTCCAGCAATAAATGAAGACTCCGATTTAGACGAAGAAGAAATCGTATTTATAGCCAAAAACTACAACAAATTCTAGAAGTTTAGGAAAATGACCAGATTTCAGAAAGGAGGAAAAACAAGTTCAACAAATCAAACATCAATCAAATGCTATGAATGTGATCAATTTGGACATATGAAGAAAGATTGTCCCATGCTCAACAATGATAAAAGGAAGAACAAATTTGAAAAATTCAAAAAGAAGAAAGCTTTCAAAGTAACATGGGATGACTCAGATTCTTCATCATCATCAGATAGTGACAACGATAGTGGCGGAGAACAAGCTAATGTATGTTTTATGGCACAAACTGATGAGGTATGTCCTGAACTTAGCTATGGTGAATTATTAGAGCTTAGCATGGAATTAGATGATAAATTTAGACAAATTAAAAAATTGAATAAAGAACACATAGCCAAAATAAATCGATTAGAACTAGAAATAGGAATGTTAAAAGATGAAAAAGTTATTTTAGAGGAGGAACTAGAATTATCTCAAGAAAAAGTTAAAAGTAGTTTGGCTGAATATGAGACTATATCTATCGATTTTGGAAAAGTTAAAATAGAAAAGGAGATCTTGTTAAAAGAAAATATCAACTTGAAATGTAATATAGAAACATTGAAAATTGAAAATTTTGAATTAAAAGAAAAATTAGATAAAATTACAAATAATGTTTCAAAATTTAATAAAGGAAAACAAGATTTGGAAAATCTTATCAAAACTTCAAAACCTTCAGGAAATAAAAATGGAATAGGATTTAAAAAAATTCCTAAACAAAAAGGGAATAATATTAAGAAATATAGTTTTATTTATCAAAAGACTAAAGGATCACCTAAGTCTAATACGAATACCAAAAATATAAAAATTTGGATTCCTAAGACAAATAATAAATTAATTAGACAAAAACTTATTAATAATTTCCTAGATAACGTAGTTTATAATAAAAATTATATTCATAAAGGTACCAAACCTTCTTGGGTGTGGCTACCTACTCCTCCTAACACCTAGGACCCTAGCAAAGTGTATGGGTACCATTTAAATCATTTTTATCTTGCAGGTACCCAAAATAAAAAATAAGGAGAAATGGATACTTGATAGTGGATGCTCCAAGCATATGACCGGAAATGAAAAAATGTTATCAAATATAACATATATCGATGGTGGAACAGTAACTTTTGGAGATAACTCAAAAGGATATGTCGTTGGCATCGGAGAAGTCATCAACTCTGGTATTTCTAACTCCCCTATTATTAAAAATGTTTTGTCAGTAGAAAATTTAAAATATAACCTACTTAGCATTAGTCAATTATGCGATAGGGTTTTCAAATCAATTTCGAAAAAGATAGATGCAATATTTTCGATAATAACAAACAACTTATCTTCGAGGGTTTTAGAAACAAAAATATTAATGTCTTAAATATGAATATAAATCGAAATTCAAACTTATGTTTAACCGCTAAACATGACGATCCATGGTTATGGCATAAACGATTCTGTCATATTAATTTTAAATATATTAATAAATTAGCAAAATATGAGCTAGTTAGAGGTTTACCTAAAATAAATTATAAAGTAGAAAATTTATGTGACGCTTGTCAAATCGGTAAACTAAAGAAAAGCTCTTTTAAATCTAAAAATAATATTTCTACAAAACAACCATTAGAATTATTCATTTAGATTTATTTGGACCAACTCAAGTACGATCTATAAATCACAACAAATATGTCTTCGTAATAGTTGATGATTTTTCAAGATATACATGGACTTTATTTTTAAAACATAAAAGTGACACTTTTGGTATGTTTAAAATTTTTGCTAAAAGAATTAAAACTCAAATGGATTTGAAAATTAAGAATATTCGAAGTGATCACGGTGGAGAATTCGAAAATGATCTTTTTACTAATTTTTGTAATAGAAAGGGTATAAGTCATAATTTCTCTTTTCCCCGCACACCACAACAAAATGGTGTAGTAGAAAGGAAAAATCGTACGTTACAAGAATGTGCACGAACACTATTAAATAGTAGTGGTTTACCAAAACATTTTTGGGATGAAGCTATTGCTACGGCTTGTTATGTTTTGAATCAAGTAACCATACGACCTATGACTAAACATACTTGCTTCGAAATATTTTTTGGAATAGAACCTAAAGTATCATACTTTAAAACTTTCGGATCAAAATGTTTTATATTAAATACAAAAGATAATTTAGGAAAATTCGACCCCAAGGCCGATGAAGGAATCTTTGTTGGATATTCAGATCGTAGCAAGGCATATAGAATTTTTAATAAACGTACTAACATAATTGAAGAAAGTTTACATGTTTCATTTGATGAAAATTTCCTTAACAATCATACTAATGACGATGAAGAAATTATTCCTATAACAAATATAACAAACTCATCTAATAATGAGACAAATGCACAAAATAATACTCTAGTGTCACCTCCTAGAATTCTAAAAGACCACCCAAAAGATAATATTATTGAGGATCTTAATTCCAGAGTAACTAGAAATCAACTCAACCAAATAAGTCATATTGCATTTGTATCAACTTTTGAACCAAAGAATTATAAAGAAGCTTCAAACGATGATTTTTGGATAATAGCCATGCAAGAAGAATTAAATCAATTTGAACATAATAATGTTTGGGAATTATTACCAAGACCAGAATATCAACCAGTTATTGGAACAAAATGGGTATTTAAAAACAAAGCAGATGAAAATGGAAATATAGTTAGGAATAAAGCACGTTTAGTCGCTCAGGGTTATAATCAAGAAGAAGGTATCAACTATGACGAAACTTTTACTCCAGTAGCAAGACTCGAAGCCATACGTACATTACTTGCTTTTGCAAGTCATCACAATTTTAAATTATTTCAAATGGACATCAAAAGTGCTTTTTTAAATGGTTTTATTAAAGAAAATGTATATGTTGAACAACCTCCATTATTTGTTCACGAAAAATATCTCGATCATGTTTTTAAATTGCACAAAGCCCTATACGGTTTAAAGCAAGCTTCCCGTGCCTGGTACGAATGTCTTAAAAATCATTTAATTACTTCTGGGTTTAAAATAGGTAAAATAGATACAACTTTATTTATTAAACGAGAAAATAATGACATCTTAGTTGTACAAATTTACGTAGACGATATTATTTTTGGTTCAACTAACGAAAATCTTTGTTCTCAATTTTCAAATATTATGAAAAGTGAATTTAAAATGTCTCACATGGGTGAATTAAATTTCTTTTTAGGATTACAAATAAAGCAACTTGAAAATGTTATTTTTATACATCAAGAAAAATATTGTAACGATTTATTACGTCGCTTTGGAATGGATAAAACTTCAAGCAAACCAACACCAATGAGGACTAGTGTTCACTTAGAAAAAGATGATAGTGGAAATGATTTTGATGAAAAATTATATCGTAGTATGATTGGCTCCTTACTATATTTGACGGCTAGTCGACCCGACATTATGATAAGCGTATGTCTTTGTGCCCGATTTCAAGCGAAACCAAAAGAGTCTCACCAAAGAGCTGTTAAACGTATCTTATGATATCTATCTAGTACTAGAGATTACGGTTTGTTTTACCCTAAAGGATCATCATTTGAACTTGTTTCATACGACGACGCGGATTTCGGTGGATGTAAAACAGATCGTAAGAGTACTAGCGGAACGTGTCATTTTATTGGACAGTCATTGGTTTCATGGTTTAGCAAAAAGAAAAACTGTGTCTCTTTATCCACTTGTGAAGCCGAATATATTTCAGCGGCCTTAGCATGTGCACAAGTGATATACATGCAACAAACGCTTAAAGATTTCGGAAAAGTTATCGATAAATCACCAATATAATGCGATAATACAAGTGCAATAAATTTATCAAAAAACCCTGTAAATCACTCACATACTAAACACATAGATATACGACATCACTTTTTACGCGATAATGTAGACAAAGGAATTATTACATTAGAATACGTAAATACCGAAAATTAAATAGCAGATATTTTCACAAAACCACTAAATGAACAAACATTAGTTAAGTTGTGACGCGATTTAGGAATATGTTCTCTTAATGATCTTCTAAACTAATACTACACTTTCATCCATTCTATTTTTGGCTAAAAATTTTTTATCCACAAATTAACATTGTTGACACTAACCAACAATTTTTTAGCAATTTGTTTTCTGAAATTACCTATGTATAACCTTTAAAATCATGTATAAATAGCCTTTTTTACAAGAATATATAAATCTCATATTTTTACACAAGAAAAAAGCATGTCTTCCGACAACTCTCATCTCTCCTTCTCAACACCAACAACGGATAGCTCAGCGGATACACCTCATCGCCTTCCTACTCCTACACCAGATCAGAAACCAACATATAAGTGGTCCTCCTATCACATGGGATTCACTCCCGATAACAAGAAGTCCAAACGATCTCTATTCGTCTCTCCTAACACCAAGGAGAAAATCGATGAGATACATCACTACCAAAAGCAGCAATTACAACGAGAATTATACTTTGAACAAAAGGTCACTGCGCGACGACTAAGTTTTCTGGAGCAAGTAGCAATCAAATTTTGTAATTCACGAAAGAAGGATGTACATGAACCACATCTGATTCCTTGCAATCCTTGGATCCCTCTGCTTCTTATCATACACCTTTGGATCCTTTACCTAGGTGATTCTCTGGTTCCCCAAGAACAAATGAACGTGGAAATATATGGTCTCCACTCAAGCCATGGAGGGATGACAAGTCTGAAGATCGCAATGCTCCATCGTCTTCTAAGTAAATTTACTTATTCTCATTGTATTTTAATCTACGTATATTCGTATTCTGTTCTACAAATAATAATATTATGCTTTACTAAAAATCAATCTTGCGAATAATAAGCAACACCCTTAAAAATTAGGCTATTTTAAGAAAAACTGGCTATTTCAGACGTCTGAACATTGCCATCAGACGTCTAATACTCTTGTATCACACAAATTTTTAAACATCGTGCATATATCCGACGTCTGATATAACCTACCAGACGTTTGAAAAATTTCTCTACTTAATAAAAAAAATACAAACCAGTCTATTTCAGACGTCTGAACTATTGACCAGACGTCTGAACAAAGTCTCTGCCTCCTTAAGATACAAACTCAGGCCATTTTAAGACGTCTGATATTACATCCAGACGTTTGAGAAAACTATCTGTCCTGCAAAATTTACACTTCAGCCTATTCCAGACGTCTAAATCTACATCCAGAAGTCTGATAAATCTCTCTGCTTTTCAAAATTTCCAAATCGATCAATTCCAGACGTCTACTACCACCAACCAGATGTCTGAACATATATACTATCTTCAAACTAGGTTAAATCAGACGTCTGAAATTCAATCAACACTTTAAAATACCCTGCTAACGTCTATTTTTTCGCTTATTCTCACTTACATTTTATATCTTTTCTACTGCAAGGTCGATTCTCTAATTCTCTAACTTGTTTTTTCCTTCAAACACGCTAGAATTTCATGGCTCCTAAAAAAACCCTAAAATCTCTAAACGCAAGCATGACCAAGCCACTTCATCCAATCTGCAAGTTTGCTCTGACGATCAAATTGAGAGATGGGAGAATCGTGTACCACATTCAATCAAGAGATACGAGGATATTCAAAAGAAGAAGCTCCATACAGGTCCATTTTATAATTTACTAAAGTTCCTAATGTATGATTTGGATGAAATGTGTGAAAGTGCTGGATTAGAAACAATGATTTCCTTCAATCCCAATAATGTTCAAATCGATCAGCTAGCCATATTTCTTTTCTATGCTAATTTAGATAGCACAACTGTTTGGAACACCGACGATGATGATAATTGGTTATGGTCAAGTGTTTACGACAACACAATTAGACTTACTCTAGGGATCATAGGCCGTACTCTTGGATGTTCCGACACCGGAGAAGATTTATATAATATTCCGGATATGCATCTCAAACTGAGAGATAATATCACACATCAAATATGGGAAGATGACATGCCTAGATTTGCATCAAAATACCTAAGACCTAAGGTGAGACTTCTCACTAGAATGATCATCAACACTATCATTCCTCGCCTTGGTAGTCATGAGAAAATCACAGAATTAGAGCACAAGGCTCTATATGCTATATTCAGTGGAACAAGGGTTAATTGGGCAAAATTTATATTTGACGAGCTCAAACATTTTTGGACTAGATCACGACCATCCCATCGTCTATCCTACATACATCATGAGACTTCTAAGAGCTCACAACATCCCTTCATATTTATCCACTTTTGAAGAGATTTCTCCGAAATATGCATCCACAAAAATTTTCTCTCTAATGCACTTACCAGAAAATCCTCCGGATTTTATATCATTTGAAGAATGGACGTAACGTCGTCAAGCCGGACAAGCTAGGACTCCACTCCACCTCAAAGACAACCTGAACCATCACAACAAGTAGAGCAACAACACAAAAATACTCCTCCTCCTCCTACACCCTTTGATTATACATCCCAAGATGATATTTTGGAGACTCGTACTGAGACAAATCCAAATGAGAGTATTCGCGTCTTAACTCTCCAAAATCAACTTATCCTATCCCGAAATAAAAAATTATTGGCTAAGCGTATTGATAGTTTTGAAACATCGTTTGCCTCTCGCTTGGCCACAGTTGAAGAGTCACTTTCAACTACATTATCCGTTCTAAAAGAGGTCATTCAACGAGTTCGTGGTCCTACACCACCTTCAAAAGATTGGCCAACTTCAGTGCCATCTCCTCCTCCTTCAAAACATTCCAAATTATTTGAAGAGGAAAAAGAACCTCTCGAACACACTATGACGTCTCCTAAAAAACAAGCTAGCTCTTCCAAAAATGAAGATGAAGGAGGTGATCAAAATAAAGCTTCCCCAAAAGATACTTAGATTTTTTAGTATTACATCATTTTGTATAAAAAATGCTAAAAATCTATGCATGTAATCAAATTAACATGATTAATAAAAATTATTTTTTGGTGTGTTATTTCTGTAACCTTACAACGATTGGTAAATACTACAATTAAAAAATTAATACTTTTTTATAATGCCAAAGGGGGAGAAATAATAAAAAGTACAATAAATAATGGAAAGCATAAATTCAGGGGGAGATTTATAAAAATTATATATAAGTACATTGTATAGTTGTCATCATCAAAAAGGGGAGATTGTTAGGAAATCAAATCCATGATTTTAATGACAACAACTATACAATGGAAATCAGATGTACATATATATTTATATATACAGGAACTTGCTAGAACAAAATCACTAGAAAGACAAGAACGAGGCTCAAAGGACACTACAAGAGACTACAAGTCGATAGGTACAAAGAAGCAAAAGAAAAGATGCACAAAACAGACATGCATAAGTATCAGACGTGTAGGTGCACAAGCCAGACGTCTGGAAAAGTCCTTTGGAATAACAAACAGGCTAAACCAGACGTCTGAAAATCAACTATGTTCAAAAAATATATAGTATCAGACGTTTGATACAAATACCAGACGTCTGATTTCAAACTCGGATTTCAAATAAGAACTTCAACTGTCACATTCGAATGGACATCTCCGCTTCTCTTCATTGAAACTCTTCATCATCAACAGAAGCAACTATAGAGCACTTGTTAATGGACATAACTACTCAGGATACCTATCTACAACTATATATATCATCAAGAATCAGGAGAAAGATCTCACCTAACATACTTACACTTTCTAATTTTATACTATATTCTTGATCTCTGTACTCTGGCAATCTTTACTTGTATTCACTCTTCCATATACTCAGTTCTTCATAGACAATATTCTTGAGATATATATTGGAAGCAATTGTACTAATTATCCAACATCCGTGTTATACTAGAACACACATTTGGCAAGAACAACTCATTGTAACCAAGCATATTCCTCCGGGCGAAGCGAGGGTTTTTGATAGTCGAATTCCGAAGGGAGCTTCGGGACTGGACGTAGGTTGGGAGGTCCGAACCAGTATAAAATCCTGGTGTGCTTATTCTATATTTACTTAGATTAATATTATTTTAGTTGTATCATATATTTTTGCATATACACTACACGATCCACCTCGTAGATTTACAGGCACCTTGGCTCGGCTATAAAACACTGGTTGTAGAAGTTATGATTAGATGTAAATGGGCGTGACGTCAGGAGTTGGTCCACTTCAAGTCGCAAGGGAGTTTACTTCGAGTCAGAAGAGTGCTTACTCTGGGACTTCTCAACATCAACTCCGAGTCATTGGAGATTTTGCTTCGAGTCGACCTTGACGAGTGGGGATTGGTGTGTAAAGAATGCTGAGTCGGCATGTTTACAAGCTCACAATATAGGAAAGTGGATCGGCCCTGGTAGTTCGGCATATCTTTAGGGGATCGACCATGAAGGTTCGTCAAAGCCAGTTGAGGTTGGCCATGGTGGATCAACAAATCCTTAAGGGGTCGGTCATGATAGGTCGGCATAGATGATGGGTTCACCAAAACTGTGGATCGGAACTTGGAGCATGTGATCAGTTATTCGCAATCGGTTAGTTGTGGTCGGTTGTATGTGATCGGTCACGAGAGTTTGGGGTCGACAGAGTAGCTTGGGTTTGGCAAGTCTTTAAGGGGTCGGTAGTGGAAGAGTATCTTGGGATTGGCTGTCCTGGATCGGCATAGAGCATTGGGATCGGCTATCCTCGGTTCGACTATTTTAGCTCAACTATCTTGAGTCGATATTGTAGAAAAGAGAATTGGTTTAGTGCGAGCAAAGGCATGAGCTACTTCGAGTCGACATCCAGGGACTCCGGGTTGGCTTTGAGGGATCGACATGGTGGGATCGGCATGGTCAGGTTGGCCTGCCTAGCTTGTCAGTGACGGACCGAGCTCTTTTGGTTGTGGGCCTGGAGGACTAAAAAGAGATGCAAGCTCAAAGAAGCCAGGCTATCTCCATCAATAAATAGAGGGGCAGAGTTCCAATTTAGAGGATTTTTTTCGGAAACTAAAGAGAGACTCTGCCATTTTTTGTACATTTCCTTTTCATTCTAAACTGAATTCAAGTTGTTCTTTGTGGATTGTATCTGTAATCAAACAGTAGAAAGAGCAATAAAGATCCCATTCAAAGTGAACGTAGGCAGTTACGCCGAACCACTATAATTCGATTGTTCTTGTTTTTACTGTGTTTTTTTGCATTATATTGTGTTATCCCTCTATTTCAATTTACTATCTTCATTTATCTCTCTACACAAATCTATTATAGGGTGTTAGTGACCAATTCTGGTGCTAACATATATTAAGTTAAATTTGAAATAAAGGGAAAATGAAATGATAAGAGAATTAAAATGAAGTAAACATGAAGAGAATAACGACTGTAGGACAATAACGAGCCGAATGCGATTGGAGGAGTTTGCAGAATCGGGACTTTGTGCATCGCTTTGGTCTATTTCAAAGGAGGCAATGTGGTATGATAATAACATGGCTAAACATATAGATATCATTGAATACAAGTGTTTCCACTGTTTGTGAAATTGGATGTTTGGTTTGTTATTGATGATTGGATGTCATATTGACTTGGTATTGTCAGATAATGGATCTTGGGCACGTTTAATGTGCTATTGATTTGTCAAGTGATTGTGCATGAGGTACGTATGGTGCAGGGAATAGTTCTCCTAGGGAAATTTTTGTTCCATCAGTAGGCAAATATAAAATAGTTTTTTTGGGGAAATGGTTGTTCCCTTTATGTCGATGATAGTGGTTCAGGAAATAGTCAATGAAGTTCCCTCAATAATTTCTATTAGTCGTTTGGGAAATTGGTGTTCCCTTAGTAATGTGGATTTGATAGATTTTATTGGTGTTGATGGCAAAAATGGCTACCAGCACCCAAATAGTATGTGAAAGCACCAAAGATCCAAATCCAATTACAAACAAAATACAGTAAAGAAATAAATATGAAGAAATCAAATTAAAATAGTAAGAAAGTAAATGAACAAGATGATTTATAGTGGTTCGGCTGACTCCGACCTACGTCCACTCTAAAAATTTGCCTTTTATTGATTTATACTGCTGTTTACAGTTACAATTCATGAAAATCAAGAGTAAAAATGGCAGAGTATTTCCTATATAGAAGATGAATAGAGCTAGAAAGAAGATCCCCCCAAAATGAATAATGAACCCTGTATTTATAGGTGATGATGTGCAAATATCTCGCTCCAAAATTTGGATCTGGAATCTCCAGAACCAAACAACCCGACCTATAAAATATTGGACTGATCGCATACCCTTAAAATAGGAGTCGATCCCTCTTTCATGCATGGTGGGGCCCAGTGATATTATATGTAGGTCCTCCTACTTCTCCACTTCATGTTTCCAAAGTTTTTCCCATGGTTGACTTTGCATTTGTGAGATATTGATTGACCATCGTTGAGTTGAATTGTTGGGCTGATATGATCCAATCCTTCTCCTCAGCGAGAGAATTACGATCCGATCCTCTGCCTAAGGGAAGTGATTTGCCTATAACTTGAGCATACAAACTCCAAACGACTTAAAATTTGAAATGTAGCCTCATGGGGCCTTCCTTGTCATTCTATATTGATCTCACCTTGTTTAGGAAAAAAATGGGGATAAGCACCGATCCCCTAGTGGAAGGGACAAGCACCAATCCCCTGTCTATGGGAGGTACTAATCCATTCTTAGAATATTCTGAAGAGCCTATCTCTTAGTCTCGCTTGATCATTGCTTCATACTATTGTCCGTGCTTGATCTCTAAGCGTAATAATAATCTCTTTGGCTTCCTCTCTTGATGATCACGAAATCCATTTTGCCTAATCCATGATATACTTTCTTGGCCATAAGGCGGTATAACAATTGGTTAGGTATATATTTGTGTATAATGTAAGATGAAATAGAATATAAACCTAATCAAGTGGCCAAACTAGGTATAATTACGATATTTCTCCTCGAGTGCAAGTAGGCAGGTTAAGGTAAGTGTATATGGGTTTGAAGACACTAACGATGTTTTACCATCTTTCTGTAGTATATATATGAGATAGGCTTGTTTCACTCACTCAGACATATGTATGACCCACTCCTATTCTCCCTTTTATCTATATCACTAGTTTAATGGACCCTAGTGACGTGGAGGACATGATGATGAAGATCATGTTTTTTAAATGCTATAATATAAAGTATATCCTATTTACTATCTATTAGGGAGTTGCTAATGAATCCTATTTACAGATAGCTAAGAATAAGTACCTCGATGGAAACTAGAACATATAATAATGCTAGTGGAGTTGAAACCAGAACTGGGAACGACACTAGAGTGGATGTTGTAGATATTCCTTGTGTGAATATTCCCATTTGGTACCACCAATATATGCAAGTGACATGCCAATCCAATGTTAACCTGACAGAATCTGTAGCTGCAACCCAAGGAGTGGTCTTGGTTAAGACACCACTTAATGTGAATTTCCCATAGTTGTGTAGGGACTTATTTAGTTCGTGTTGTAAACCCTTTGTTAGAACAGAACCATATGCAAAAATGCAGCTTGGCTAAGCACATGCGAGAAACTCTTTAACCTTTTAGGTCTAAGTGATGTTTATAGAAGATAATTAGCTTCTTGGCACCTTAAGGGAGAAGCAGAGAATTGATGTGAAGTGTTACTGTTGAGAATGGCGAAGTGAATATCACATGGGTAAATTTTATAAGAGAGTTTGAAAAAAAAGTTCTTTGGAGCGAAGAAAGGATTAACATTAGAGACAAAGCATTCACCTAAAGTTGGGTGACATGACTGTAGGTGAGTATGTGAACAAGTTTAATGAGTTAGTTAGGTTCGGGTTCGAATTGGTCGACACCCCAAACAAGAAGGGGTTGAAGTTTGGAACAGGATTAAACTAACCACTTAAGTAGTTAGCATTGAACCAGATACTAATTGGAGCTACGTTTGAAGGACTAAATAAGGAAGCGTTATTTAATTCAATTTATTGGAGATAGCTAAGGAACAACCCAAGAAGGAAGTAAACCAATGACAAGGGAAATGTTAATGTGAGGATAGTCATGGAAAGTAAGAAAGGAGAAGGTGTAATTGATGCAAAAGGAAAGGACATGTTGTGAAGGACTATAGAGTTGAACCTAGACAAATCAAGCGTTATAACAGTAACTAGGTGGGCCACATGAAAAGCGAATGCTCGAGTTTTTAAAAGGAATGTTGGATAGTTAAAGCTAATGCACTAGAAGCGGTCGCATGTGCTAGTGTGCCATCGTCTGTTTAGGATAAAGGGAAGCAGAATGTGATGAAGGTGAATTAGTACTTTCGAATTGCGAAATGTTATTGTTGATAGTTATGCTTTAAATCTCATATGGTGCATATGTCATCTAGAAATGTTATGCTATGACTTGAAATGGATTATACATACTGTAAAATCCTTTAGCGACAAATATGTATTGAAATATTTAGGGTATTGGCTGAATTTTAGAATAGATGGATGGCTCATTATGAGATAATATTGGTTAGTAAAAGTGGTATGATTTGAATAAGGACTATAGGACTAGGCATAATTTTTTGTACATCATGATCCTTATAGTCACATAATGACGAGTTGATATCTATCATTGACGAAGGAATTCCTTATACATTCATTGGAAATTCTGAAATCCCTTTCCAAATAAATTAAACTTAGTAGGCCCATTAACATGTCACTTTGGCATATGATTATAAGAGAGGATTAGAAATTTGACAGGAAAGTTTCCAAGTGAGTAAAAAAGGAGAGATCTCATTTTTGGATTAAAACGTATAAGAAGGAGATTTCATCAAAATGGTATATTCCTGATATTGGAAGATTTAAAGTGATATTTAAAATATTTTGACCTAGAAAAATAGGTATTTTGACCTCACTAATTGCATGTTTGTCGATTAGGAAATTGGTGTTGCCTTAATAATGTGGATTTGGTAGGCCCTATTGGTTGATTACATATTTCTGTATAGTGTAAGGTGAAATGAATACGACCTTAACTGAGTAGTAAACCTAGGTATAGTGTTGATATTACTCCTCGAGTACAAGTACGAAGGTTAAGATAAGCGTATATGGGTTAGGAGACACTGATGATGTTTTACCAATCGTTTTGTAGTATATATGAGATAGACTTGTTTCATTCAATTAGATGTATGTCTGACCCGCTCCTATTTTACTTTTATCCATATCACTAGGTTGAGGAACCTATGGACCCCAGTGACGTGTATGATATGGTGACAAAGATCTCATATTGTAAATATTGAAAATATAAGCTATGAAAAATATGTTTCTATGTGTTGTGGATTGGGATTTCATTGTACAGATCTAACTATGCATTTGGTTCTATGTTGAATATAAGATGTTTTATATTAATATTATTTCCTTCCATTGTGAGTTCAAAATTTTTGTAATTATGCTTTGTTTTTTTCCTGTTATCATATCATAATGATTTGTCACTTTTGATTTTTGAGATGTTAATGTCAGTTCAAGCGTTCAATCTGAGGATCAAAAAAGGCAAGTTGTTATAGTAACGATGTCACATAGTTTCCTGGACTTGAGAATATTACGGAACTTAAATGTGAATACTTCACTTTGATTATTGTTAAATCGTGGCATGGAAACCCATCAAGCAACTATAGTTCGATCTAAGTAAAAGCATTGGAAGTGAAACGCTATTCGATATGGAATTCATCTCTTCGGTGGTGCGATGTTAGTGTCACGGTGAACTGTTGTCAACTTAGAGTAAAAATCTATAGCTAGAGTAGTATGGTTAATAATAAATGTTATTATAAAACCATGAACTTTGATTTTTGACTAGCCAAGTTGAATGTGGTTTACATTAAATTTCGACCGATACCAAATTCCATACATCCTAAAGTGATATAGTTTTGATAAAGAGAACAAGTGTAGATTATTGTTACAAAAGGCATCGGTTAAGAAAATGTGAAATTGGATTTTACTAGAAAGATGGGTAAGCGAGATGAATTTGGCCAAATTGTCACACCACTAGCTAAGATGATTGTGAGCATTAATATTTGAATTGTGCAATATTAATCACTCACTGAATTCACATCTCTAAGTCTCGCAATCAGATTTGTGAATTCTCCAAAAAAAGCGCATGCTTTAATTAGTTTATAAAATATTGTAAATTAGTTTATATTTGAGAAATATTAATTATTAATTTATTTGATGTTTGGGTGTTGTTATTCTTTATTTGGATTTATATATAAAGGTTATATATACACATATCGATATACGATATCAGTATGTATTTAGATAGGCTTTAAATAAAGTTAATTGCTTAATGGACTTTTTGGAAATTTAATCCATGCAATGGGGACTATTTGGTGGGGTATGCAAGAAGTGGGAAGTATTGGCTTGACTGAAAATTTGTAAGGACTTAAAAGGGGAAGTTTTTAAAGAAAGAATAGGAAATGTCAGCATTCTTTCCTTAACACAAATTTCTCTCTTCCATTTCTTCATTTAGTTTTCTTTTCCTCCTTCTTCATTCATCTACGGACACGTCCTCCATCTCTTATGGCCAATTTTCCCCCTTTTACACCCAAGCTCGCTTCAAATAAAATAAAATAAAGTGTCTCATCCGATTCTAACAAAATTTGGATGTTAATTCTAGGAATCTAAGGAGGATATGCATATCAAGGTGTCACTAATTGGGTAGATCTATAATGTATAATTCCTATTTACATTAGTATATTTTAGTAGTATCATTATTATCACAATTTTGTATATTTATTATTGCCTCGTCTTGACTTGGATTTATTACATTCTAATGAACTAATTGATTGATTTGGTTTGGTTTAATTTTATAGATTAAAATCAAGATACATATATGTTCAAAATTATGTTTTTACCCATGAATATTATTTTAATAAACATGTAATAGCTTCCTAAACATAATATACATTTTTAAGAATTCAATTATTTAGTGTTGAAAGTTTGATCATGTAGAAATATAAAATTCATGATTTCTTATTCAAGTTGAGATATGTATTTTGACTTCAAACTTCTGGCTATTTTAAATTTTAAAAATGATTTTTTCACAAATGTTTCTTTTATAATATATACATGCATGCATGCATACATAATACATACATACATACATATATCTGTGTGCATGCGTTTTTATGTGTATACTTGTAGTTGGATTAGAACAATATAATATAACTTATATGTGCATTTTAAATTAATTGAAAATTATTTAGTCTTATAATTACATATGTATACGTGTGTGTGTGTATTATAATATTAGTACAAAACTATATTTTTTATTATTTAATTTAATCTAGATCTGAATTTGAGTATATTCTAAATATTAATTCAAGATGTTAATCTACAAAAAAAATTGTAACTTTAATTCAATCAATATATGTTAGATATTGTCAATTTACCTTTGTGTTATAAAGATATGCTTTTTTCCATGGAAACATTTTATATCTATATATATGTATATTCACTAAATAATTAAATTTAGGCTATATATATACAAAGAATACATATATGGTAGATATAAATCCCAATATCTGCGTATTTATATATAAAATTTGTTACCGATTTTTATATCATTTTGTTGTACCTTGTATGTTTTATTAATTATTGTGTGTGTATATTTCAGATATAATAGTGCGTGTTTGTATATATACACATACATACGTATATATATATATATATATGTGTGTGTGTGTATCATTAACTAGTTGGCCACATATGGAAAGATATGGTCTAATTGTCGAATCTAAAACCAAAGGAAAGTTTTAGAAAGGGAAATGAAAAGGTTTCATTCTCTAAATGTAACAAAACCTTCATTTCGTTTGAGTAAATTGATTCAATTTATTCTTTCATCTGTGGTTGACTACTCTCTCCTTTACCTCCCTTAGTTATATACTCACATTAAATATATTTAATTAATCGAATTAATTACATAAAGCAAACATTCAAAATAAAATAAGATTTTATTAAAAACCTAGGTTAGATCTAGTGTTAAATTTGAACTTCACGAGCCCACTAAAATCCAATTGGTGAATTTTTTGAAATTTACTCTCTTCCCCCGCTGCTAACAGACCGGGTTCCAACAATGGTATCAAAGCCTAATTGATTTATGCAGTCTAATTACCCCATATTTAGGGCCGACTAATAAACTTTTCTATCGTATAAGTGCCTTAGAATTGTAGAGTCTTGGCTTGGAGTTGAATAATCGAGTATTCTCCCTTTCCTAACTATAAGTTTGGCCTAATGGGTAGAGTCAGCACAAAAGGTCATCCCTAGATGCAACCCTCGAGGTCTTTTGAGGCTTGGGCTAATTTTCAAATTAAGATTTGAATATATCAAATATATTTCATATTTAAATGTTAAGTATAAAATAGAAAATGAAATTTTATAAAAGTTATAAAATACATTTTAAATTTTTTTAAAAGAAATTAATCAAATAAATTGAGATATTTTTATAAATATTTAATTAATATTATTAATTAGATAACTTATTCATTAAAATTTAATTAATTGGAATGTGTGTGTGTATGTATACATGTTGATATATACATATATAGAACTATAAAGATTGTAGTTTAATATTTATCTTCAAAATGTGTTTGAGGTAAATTAAATAAAATTTCAATATTTATTAAAATTTTTAATTGAATAAATGATTTATTTGATAAATAATTAATTAAATTTTAAGTTTTTAAAATTGAGTGATATATATAAATATAAACTATAAACGTTATAGTCAATTATTCATCTTAAATAGTTTACGATGAATAAAAACAATTTTCTGAATTTTTAAGTAAAATTTAATTAGTTAAACCGGTTAATTAAATTAAGAACTAAAATAAATTATATATAATTTAATTAATAATAATGAATAATAATTAAATATGATTTAATTAACAAGATTAATGTTAATAAAATATAATTTAATTAATAATTTACAAATAAACACTATACAAGTTAATTAGATTATAATAGTTATAAACAAATCAAACTTATATAATTATATATGTATAAACTAAATTTGAGTGAAAACTAAAATAATTCCGAATAAGATTTTTGAGTACATACATAAAAAATGTGTATCGTGATTTCAGATGTATTTGACACTATAATGGGATGGTATTTTTTATAAGAAATACAATATTCCTTATATTGATATCACTCTAATGTATATATTAAAGATTATGAACCTTAAATACACAAAGTTGTCCACTATCATTTATCTGTTGATAGACTACTTGCATACTCACTAGTTATTCCGCAAACTCAAACTAGAGATGTTATGTGTGGTACTATTAATATATTTCCCAGCTGAGGTAAGATGCATATATGTAATTGTTGAGTGAACTCAATGTATGTGCATTATAATTAGGTTATCTTGGAACGTTTGGTACGATCAAATAATCTCTTTCATTTAATTAAGCAAACTCAAGGTCGAGATTGAGATTAGGAAAATACCACAGTTAGGAGTTGAACATAACACAACAGATAAAGAGTAACATGTCGCTTGCATACCTACGATTTGTTAAGCAAGCTCAAGGTCGGAATCCCAAGGCAAGCGAATCCTAACACTCACTGAAGGAATTGAAAGATTTCTATATTTCTCTTTGGGTTTTGAGAAATATAAAAATCTAGTAAGAGCCTAATTAGAAAAATGAAATGAATACATTTAACCTTTTTAATATTGTAATAAAATACACTATATAAATTAAAATTATCTACTACAATAAATTTATGCAACTAATCTAATTGATAAAATTGTTTATCAATCGAAATATACTAATGAAATGAATAAGAATCAACAAAGAAATATAAGATAAACTTACCAATAAATTATATGGCATGTTGTCACTTCAAGACCTATGCAAGAGCCAAACAATGCGACTGCCACTACATTTGTACCTTGGTCATTTAAATATTCATTTTTCCAAGATTGTGTATTGTCTTCTATGAGTTTTGAATTCTAAAGCAATAAAAGATTATTGATTTTTGATCCATATTAGGACACATACATAAGTTGTATGGTGATCAGCCGTGTTTGTTACATATGAAACCTAAATGATATTGTTTCATTCGAAATGAGCAAATAAACCATAGTGCAAGCTCGTGTGTTTGATATGATTGAATACAATGAGAGTCTTGATGTGTTAAAGTAATGAAAGACTAAGGTCTAAAGACAAACCTAGGAATTTGATCATTAAAGTGTCAGTTATGATTAGTTTACATAAGTGCAACCAATTCGATATCCTTAAATGTTATAGATGTCCAAAAGAACTTTCGTAAAAAATTCGGTGTGGTATCGTGATAAAATTTCCTTTGGATGGTTAGACTATTTGAGATGAAAACAAATTTTAAAGAGTAGATGTAAAATAGGCACAGTTGGGATGAAGAAAGTAAATCGTCACCTCTACTTCATGAAGAGACATTAGATGCGAGAATCGTATAAAATTGAATAAGATGCTTAATATGAAATGAGAAATGTAATTTCCATTCCAAATGTATTTTACTGTAGAAAATTGTTTTATATACAAATTATTTCCATGAGTTCAAGATATTTGATCTAAAACTCTCGACTTTAAACTAGTTACAATGGATGAAATAAATGGCCCATAATAAGTGGTTGATGGAGCTTTGAGTTTAACGTGTTGTTATAGTAATGGTGGAAATAGTGGGACCGTAACTCATAACACTTATTATTGGATGCATCTAGATGCAAAAGATTATTTTCTTATATGTACTAAATATTATTTAATAAATAACAATTGTTTTTAAGAATTGACCGAAAATAGGGATAACATTGAAGCGAACACCCTGTGAATTAAGTTTCACAATTTGACTATAAGGCGTTCGATTGGTAATATGGGGTTAAATTTAATAAAAGATGTTATTAAAAGCTAGAATATTTGAAATAAATATTTGGAAAATGTTTTATAAAAGTTGATTTATAAAAATGGATTTATAGGAATGTGTCTTGGATTAAAAAGAATTTAAGTTGAAAACTTGAGAACTTAAATCCTGGGGCTTTTGGAAAATGTTTCAAGCTTTTGATAGATAATAATAGTATTATTTGAATGCAATTTTGGTTCAAGAATAAAATTTTAGGAGTGAAAATGTTACATAAGAAATGTTTTCTTTGGATTGGTTCGGGGAATGGGTCTTGATTTTTTTGTGATGATCTGAATAATCTTCTAAGTGATGATCGGATGTTTGCCTAGTCGAACATTATGGCGCACTTAGTAAATTATTCTCTTTATCATTGTATATCGAAACAAGTTCAAACCCTTAACGAACCTAAAGCGAGTTGGTGATAAATGTTTTGTTGGAAATATGAGAAGTATTATTTCAAAAATGGGATTTTGATAAAAGTAGTATACTTAAGTTAACTAGTTCGAGTGGCTCAAAAATAACTTAAAATTGGGGAAGGGATGTGTTCGGATGGTAAACACTTCTCTTGAGTATTACCCTTCCTAGTAAGGGAGTGTATGATACTGTTTGGTAGTACCCAGTTTCTTACTCTCATTTTGGAGTTACTTGGGATATATATTTTTTCTATGACTAAAATATATTGTTTTAATTCAAAAAAGTTTTTGAAATAAGACCGGGTTTTTGGATCTTGAGTTTTCTTAGGGAAATAAATGCAAAATTGAATAGTTGAATCAAATAGGGGTATATACTCTTAGGATGTAGTGGAGTAGTGTCCAAGTGAACCTAAGTTTAGTTTTATGAAATATTTCATAAATAATTTAGTGGAAATAGAATTGGTATTAAGGGGAACCAATTAAATAAGTGCGTAGGTTGGACGTAGATCATCTCTCGTTTCCATATAGTTTGATCTAAGGTTCGAGTGCATGGCTTTGAGGTGTTTCATGCCATTTAGGATAATGATCTAGTACTCAATTTTTAACGATGAACACTTGATGAGGGTTTTTGATATGGGACAAATGTTTTCTGTTATAGTTACAGCTATGTAAGGGCAATAGAGGTCTCAAGGAGCCTGAGCAGAGTTCACACTAGAAAATCGAGTGAGCGATACTAGTTCGGAAATGAAGTTATGTATTCGAGTAGTGATTGAATCAGGCTTTATATATGACTTATCTATGTACAACATACGAACTGATGTATAGTGCAAAAGTGTTTTCTGGGTTAGGTTGAGGTGTAATTTCGGGGGCGAAATTCTTTTAAGGGGGAAGAATGTAACGACCCAGAATTTCACTACTTTCATTTGCAAATATTTAATTATAAATATTCAAATAATAGGTTTTATAATGAAAATAAAACTCTTTTAAATAATAATTAGCGATGGTGAAATAATTTTCATATTTTGTTTACAAAAAATATTTAGTTCGATGAAAAACAGAAAATGTGACCGGAAACCGTTTTCCGAATTTTCGACCTTTCATCGTATAAATGTTGTTTGAAATGTTGTGAGCCTTGTTTATATTTGGAACAACATTTAAATGGTTAAAAATGTAAATTAGTTAGTACATATTGGTATATACATATGTATATGTACTTAAGTATATACATGTATATACTAAAAGATGCCTTAAGAGACATGATTTGACACTTTCGCGACTTGAGTGCAAATTTTAAACATGTCTTCTTTGATATGATGATGGGGGGACAAGGTGGATGCTGAAATGTTATGTGTGGTGGAGGGTGTTGAGGTGGCAAAACAATGTGAAGGGTAGAGTACAAGGATAGTTTAGTAATTTACCTTTTCTATTGCATATAAATAGCCTTCCACTTCTTCAAATTTTCCTCCTCTTCCTCCTATCATATTTTCCTCATCTCCGAACCAAATAAAATTTTCTTTTTTTAAACCGTGTAAAATTTCAATGGCTACAACTTTTGTTTGTATGACTTCTTTAAATTTTTAGCTTAGAAATATCCAAATTACATTTCTTTCAGACCTATATTTTCAAGATCGAAAATACCTCTTCTTCTTTTGACAATATCTCCCTCAAAATAAATCCAAATTGGGTGATTGTTTTTTTGAAATGATAGAGAAAATAATTTCAAACAAATATTCCTTTGACCACTTTCAAAAATTATGAAAGGAACATAAAGAAAAGTCAAGGAGAAAATGACCCATTTTCGAGTTGCTTTTTGTGGTTTTCCAAGCTTTACAAGTTATAAGTATTTCAAGTTTTCAAAAGTGTTTTGCAAAATTTTGGTGAGTAAACTTCTAACAATTTAATTAATTAAAGATTAGTACTAATTAATTATCTTTTAAAAGCAAGATTAATTTTTAATTAATTATGAGTTAAGTACATGATTTATTTTTAATTAATTATTAATCAAATACAAGGTCAATTATTATTTATTTAATTAATCAAGTGTTTAACTATTTTAATGATAAATTAATTAAGGTTTAATTTTAAAATAATTATTTATTAAAGGTTTATTTATTATTTAAGTTTCAATTAAAATATTAATTAATTAAGATTAATTAATAGTTAATTATTAATAAAGGTTTTTAATTATTATGTAATAATTAATTAAGGGTTTAATTTATAAATAAATTATTTATTAAAGGTTTAATTATTTATTAATTTATAATTAAACTAAGTTAAAATTTAATAAAGATTAATTATGATTAGATAAAGAGTTTAACTTGTAATTAATCATTTTAAAAAGGAGTTATAGGTTTTAAATCCTTTGTTTTGAGAATCAAATTATTTTAAAGTTGCTTCTTTTTCAAAGATGGTTTTGAACACAAGTGATTCAAGTGTCAAAATCAATAAGTAGACAAACAATTGTGAATGAGTTATGTAAATGGTTTGATTGTGCGGATATGTGTTAGCAGAATAAATCACCGTTCTGCTATAGATTGGTTGTTTGATTGTATGGACATATGTATCAACAGAATAAATCCTCGTTTTGCTATAAGTTAAATGTTTGATTGTTGGACACCTATTTGGCAGGACAAATCATCATCCTACTATTATGTATTTGGACATGTATATGCTAGTTGAGTTGTATTGACATGTTATTCCCTTATTTGGATATGAATTGCATTTAGATATATGTTGACTTATGTAAATAAATGCTTAAGTGACTTGGAAGTGAAATTGATGTTAAATGGTAACTTAAATTACTACCACTGGGATTCCTAAGCTCTTTTTGAAATTGTAAAGCATGGTGTTTAATTAACTTCAATTCTTTAATCAAATTTTGGGGTTTAAGTTTCATAAACGATTTTCAAGTTATATTATTATTTTATAAAGGTATATATGGTTAATAACTTGTTTATAAAAATGGGTTTTACTAAGTGAACTGGTTTATTTAAAATAATTTAAAAGGGTGAGTTGCAAAGGATATTTTGTAAAGGATTTTTCTTAAAGAACATTTATCAAAGGAGTTTTAAATGGGGAATGTTTTATAAATGATTTTAGAGGTTTGTAAAGAGGTTTTGTAAATTGAATTGTAGACTTTAAAAGTGTTTTATAAATTGATTTTGGAAATTATAAAGATATTTAAATGTTGCAACGACCCATATTTTTTCGATAATTAAAAATATTAAATTTAATAAGATTGTAGAATTTAATATTAAAGAAATTAAAATTTATGACTTATTAATGGGAAAAATAATTTGAATATGATTTATAAATTTTGTTTGAATGTTATTGACAGTTATTTTAATGTAATTTCAATCAACTGAAATAATTGTAAAGTTAATTTGGTTGTAATTGTGGAATTAAATTGGTAATTAATATAATTTATGAAATTGAGATATTATAATTAAAATGGAAAAAGACGATAACTGTAAAATAATGAATGTAATAAAATGTAAACTTATGTTAATAAAATTCATAGGGTATTGTTGATTGAATAATAAGAATGTAAATCAAAATAAATGAATTTATTGGAATTTAAATTATAATTAATGAATTTATTATAGTTGTAATTGAACGCTGTAATTAGTGCAATATAAAAATATTGAATTTGACATGGAATATTTAAATTTAATAGATTATTACTTTCTATGTAATTAAGAATGATGAAATTTTTTAATTATTAAATTTGAATTTAAAAGTGATTAAACCAATTTAAAATAATTTAATTAATTAACGGGAAAATAGCCATTTTGGCCACCGTCTCGGATTTTGAAGAAACCAGTCTCATAGAATCCGTAATAGTGAATTATTGTAGGATTTCAAGTTTCGTAGCGATCAGACTTATCGTTTAATCGTCCGAGCTCGAAACGCATAGGAATCAATTAAAAGAATTTAAATGAATATAATCTGATTTTGAAAGCTAACTTCTGTATACAATGAAATTGGGGCTTGAAACTAGTTCTATTGAGTTTAAAATTATCGAAAACCTATATTTCAATGTATTGGATGACACGATTTCGTTTCGAAGAAAGAAACGGGCTTTTCGGGTCATCGTTATCATTTCGACCCATTCGATTTGTCCATTCATTCTTGTCTAACTTTGTCTATATAAATAGATTTCTTTTCTAAAACCCTAGCAGCCATTTTCTTATTTTTGTATGTACATTTCCATCTGCTCCATTCCTTCCTCCTCAATGGCAGAAAACCTAAATCCCAATTTCAAACCCTAATTTCAATTTCAAATCCGAATCAAAATTTAAACTCCTCAAACTATGTCATACAATATACAGTTTCAAAACTCTCGACGAGCATAATTTAGATATATAATTCGTTTTTGCAATGGATTCTCAGTTTGGCTCGAAATCGACGATTTATCCTCGGATGTCCGTTGCTAGGGTTTTCGATCCAACGGTGGATCGTCGACTGTACGACGATCGGAAGGCGTTGGCTTATGGAGGAGGTTGAGCAGTGGTGTTCATTAGTCGTAGTGTGGTCGAGGTTTGCCAGAAATGGGCTTAGAAGGGGCGGCGGCCGTGTATTGGTGGTTGCTGTAGGAGCCACCGGAGATGGTCGCACATGCTCAGAGAAGTCGGCCGGAGGTGGGGTGGCTTGTGGCGTGGATGGATCGGGTCAAAGATGGCCGTAGGTGCGTGCGTGGGATCTATCTCGTGGTGGCGGTTTGTGCTCGATGCCTATAGAAGTTTTCATGAGTGGCTTTAGGGTTTTAGTGGTGATTAAATTTACTAAAATGCCCCTAGTTAATTTTTAATTTAATTTAAAAATTTTATCTGTTCTAACTCGAATACCTTTTTCATACGAACTCGGATTCATGCTCGGTTTTCTCCGTTGCGATCGTATCAAAATTCGGACATTATGGAACTAGTTTGGTTGCATTATGAGACTATTCAAATTTTGGGCTTTAATTGGATTTTTATTCGACAATAAACCAAAGGTGAGTGTTTTAACCCACTCACTAATACTAAACTATCTTATGTTGGTTAAATTAAATTTTTGATGTGGTTAGAAATTTATTGAGTGCTTTTTGGTATATTTAAATTGTCATTCAAATTTAATTTGAATTTATATTGAATTTAATTGCCAGTTAAATACTTGATAATGATAACTAGTTTATTTGTTGTGATTTATTGGTTGATTTGAATGATGATAGTGATGGATGCTTATTTGTTGATATATTTGGATGATTTAATGTTATGTTTATTTATATGTTGTTATCACACTGCAAGTTCCCTTAGTTATTGTTAGGAAATCACTATGGGTTGAAATGATACATACCCGAACGATCTTATAGATTAGGGAAAAATCGTTATGGGTTGAAATGATAAACCCGAGCGATTTTATGGATTTTGAATTTTACAGGATTTCGGGTTGAAATGATATATATCCATAAATTTAAATTATTGTGGGTTGAAATGATATATATCCGTATCACTTGAAAATAGGGTAGAAAATTATATACAGACATCGGACTGGTTAAATTAAATGATTTTAAATCCTTGAATTTTTAGTCCAGTTAAATGATATTATGAAATAAAATTAGATTTATATGAACTGAATTATTTTCAAAATCCAAGCTTTAAAATGTTGTAATTGAAATTGGTTTAAATGAATTGTTTAAAGAATTTAAATTAAAATCTTAAAGTTGAATTTTGAAATATAAATGAAATTTATCAAAATTGAGTTATTGTAAAAGTTTGAATATTTAAACTTTGAAACCTATTGAATTTGAAGTGGTTAAATTTGTAGTTCAAACTTGGATTTGAAATCGATATAAAATTGAAATGGTTTTTTATGGGAATTTGAATTGCAACCTTTAGCCTTTTGAATTGAAATCGTTGAACTGGAATTGATTTAAATTGAATTTTTGGAACTAAAGTTGATTTGAATAGATTTGTGAAATTGGAAGAAACAATTCTAATTTGAAACTATTTTCGATATAAACTCTTTTAATATACAAACTCTTTTAACATATAAACTATTTTTCTCATATAAACCATTTTAATATATTAATAATTTTTAATACATCGACTATTTTTAATATATAACCTATTTTAATATATAAACTATTTCTAATATATAAACTATTTTTAATATATAACCTATTTAAATATATAAACTATTTCTAATATATAAACTATTTTAATCTATAACCTATTTTTAAAATGTAAACTATTTTAATATATATTATTTTAAATTTATAAACAACTTTTAATTTATATATTTTTAATATCTATACTATTTTTAATGTCTAACTATTCCCATATATATATACTACTTTTAATATACAAACTGTTTAAAGTTGGAACTGTTATGATTTAGATTTAATTGATTTAAATGTGAATATCTTGATACGATGGTTTAACCTATTTCATTGTTATGATTTTGAAAATGAATATGATTTAAAGTGAATAATGATTTCTAAAGTGAATATGATTTCGAAAGTGACATGATTTTGAAGTGAATATGATATTTTGATATCAATTATGAATCGGTTTTGGAAATGTAAAAGAACCAAACGGTGTGAAGTTAGCTTTTGGTTGTTAAAGAGACCGGAATCGGATATTTCATACTCTCTGCCAATATCGAAAGCCACTTTAACAACTGTGCACGTGGTGGAGAATCCAGAACGAAGTAGGATGGTTTGGCAAACACCTTAATATTTTACTTTTGTAACGACCTGGAAATTTTAACAATTTCTATAACGTAATTAACTGAATTTTTCATGAAAATATAACAATCAAATTTAGAAATGAAAATTTGATATTTGGAATACGTCTATTCAAACATAGCAAATGGTAAATTTTCATTGGAAAATATGAAAGTTAGTTTTATTGTCTAATTTTCAATTCCAATTTAAATTAGTTAAATAAATAGAAATAAAATATTTTTGAAATCTGAATATTTTTATATAATAAAAATGTAAACTATTTTTTGAGTAAGACGTCATATTTCGTTTCTCCAAATTTGAACTTCTCTAGCCCCGTTTATCTTATTTTCGGCGTTTTAGCAGTATTTTTGGCAACGAATATCGACTTTTGATAAGATGATCGTATCGCTGATATCTGTATACCATTCTGTTCATCTCGTCGTGCTGATCTCCGTAGTATATTCATTTGTGTATTTCGACGTCCGGTGCACGACGAAATCTGCAAAATGGTTAGCCGTATCGGTACCCATTTGAAGCCTTTTGGTTTCCTGTGCCCTTTCAATTGTTTAACCGAGAGAAAACCAATAGCCACTAGACTTTATTATTTTCAAAATTCAATAGCTGGCTATCGTTATTCCCTGCCTTTTACTATTTCTATTGCAATTTATTATATTACTTTGGTTCGTTAATTTACTTTTCAGTCTCTTTATTTTCATTTCATTCTGCTCCATATAAATAATAATATATATAAGGTCAGTGGATATATTCATGAAAGCCTATTCTTCTTTCTCCCTGTTGAAACCCTACGTCTCCTATTTTGTTGTCGAAGCCTGCTCGTGCTCTTCAACCCATTCGCCCATTAACCTCTCTCCACCTCCTCACCCAAGCGCCGCCAAGATTCCCCTCCGGCCTCACCCTCTAACCCAAACACCTTCTCATCGTCCATAGTCATGCTCACTCTCTCCTCTCTCCTCCGACCAAACACCACAGAGCCCTTTCTCCTGACCAGACCACGTCATCAGCCAACACGCCACCAAACCCGAATTGCCCAGACCATATTCTCCTCCAACCGCCTGCCCACTCCTCCAAGCCCTGCACCGCACCCATTTCCCTACTCTGCCACCAATAGCCTCCGCCCGAAACCCATCTCACTCCAACACTACTCCGATCCGAGCGGCCGTAGATCCACACCTGAACCCGCAACAGCCATGTCTTCTTCTCCCCCTGACTGACCATGCTCCAAACCCAGCCTCTTTGAAGTGTTCTGTTTTATATATGCTTACCTGATTTTTAACATTTCATATATATATTACAATTGATTGAAATTTGTTTGGAAGGGTATATATGTATATAATATGTTAAAGTGGATATATATAAATTTGTATTAATATTTGGGAAATAGTTTTTTTTGTAACAGATTTAATATATAATATGTTAAATATTCATTGGGAATTTTTTTTGAAAAGAAATATATGGGTTTATAAATTTTTAAAGGAATTTTAAGAAAAGAAAGTATATGTTTTGATTTTAAATTAAAATATAATATATAAAGATGTTTTTCTAAATATGTGTTCAAATCGAATATTGATATTTAAAGAAATATATATAATATAAAGATTTCAATATGAGTAAATTTTAGATTTTTAAAATTTATATATTTTTCTTCCATCGATTATCGAATTCCAGTCGTGCTTTGCTTTGTTCGTAGAATTTGTGTTTATCGTGCTGTGCTTTGGAATTTGTGCTTGGATTCGTCACATCTTGTCGTTGTTTTTCTCTAGCCTTGAAAGGTGAGCAATCACTCACGATTAACATTCTTATATTTAGTAGATTCAATTCACATGAAATGACGATTGAAATATGTTGTTAAATTTGAATGTGTTAGTAATTAAATCGTTAAATATGATATGATATTATTTGCATTTGTCACCTATGATAATTAACATTATGGACACCAATAACCTGTTGTATATATATTAAAATTGTTAATTATGATCATATTTTCCATTGATATGTTATGTTATTTTATTATTACTATTTTATTGTTCTCACTTTGCAAGTTCCTTGTTAATTTAGAAATCCCTATGGGTTGAAATGATACATAACCGAATGATCTTGAAAATTAGAGGAAAATCGTTATGGGTTGAAATGATACCCCAAGCGATTTTCATTGATTTTGAAATTTGGGATTGTGGATTGAAATGATATATACCCGTAAATATTAAATTATTGCGGATTGAAATGATAAATAATGTATCACTTAACCATAGGATAGAAAATTATATACGGACACCGTTGGTCTATTTTTGTGTAACGACTCGGATTTTTCGTTGTTCAATTTTGAATATTTAAATGGTTTTAAATTATCGCCGAGTCGCGTTATCTTATTCCAGCCCCAGCTCTTCGGTCAAGAGCTTGTAAGTTCTCCGACCTCGGTCTTCCGACCAAGGACTTCTTATATTCTCCGGCCTCGACTCTCCGGCCAAGGACTTTGATATTCACCGGCCTCGGCACTCCGGCCAAGGACTTTGATATTCACCGGCCTTGGCACTCCGGCCAAGGACTTTGATATTCACCGGCCTCGGCACTCCGGCCAAGGACTTTGATATTCTCCGGCCTCGGCACTCCGGCCAAGGACTTTGATATTCTCCGGCCTCGGCACTCCGGCCAAGGACTTTGATATTCACCGGCCTCGGCACTCCGGCCAAGGACTTCTATATTTTGTTCGAGTCCATTCCATCGCACTTCGGCGAAGGGACTCGTAACTCGCGATCATTACCCCATCTCTCCGGTCGGGACAGTAATCGCAAAACCTGGACTATTTATTACATTGATCCGAATCCAATCAAAAAACCAGAAATCCATATCAAAAATCCTACTCAAAATCCAAATCAAAAACCAAACATCCAAACCAAAATGGCAAACCAAAATACCAACCAAACCAGGAGTTCAATCCAAACTCCAAAACCATACCAAAGAAAAGTAAATGTCCAAAGTACCAATGAGGAAACCAGAATTTGTAGAAACACAGAAAGAAAACATGATTTCATAGACCCGAGCAGTATGGTTTTTCATCATCTCAGAGCACGCCTAGGGACCGTCCTCAATCCCGTACGTGTGTAAGTGACCTAGCCGTATTACTTTGGGTACTATTACTTATTCAGAACCATAAAACCATTCAGTTTATAACAAGCCGGCGGTGACCAAATCCAGTGCCACCATCGTTCGAGGTAGGCGGTGGTCGCTCCTGCTCCCCTGCCACAGCTCGATTCCTTATGTACTGTTGCAGGTGACCATTCCTTACATGCTCCTCCACGATATCTTTCAAATGCCTACAGTCGTTTGTGTTGTGCCCATCCAGCTCATGGAATAGGCAATGTTTTCCCGATGCCCGCTCGTATTCAGAAGGTTCCCTTCTTGCCGGCCTTCGATACTGGAGGTGCCCCCGAGTATCCAAGTAAATCCTTTCTAGAGTCTCAGTTAAATCTGTGTAAGAAGAAAACTTTGACTCCCTCCGAGGCCTCTTCGAAGTGCCACCGTTGCCATTTGTTTTCCTTTTTCCTTTATCGTCTTTACTTGGATCCTCCCTGGGTGGACCTCCACCCCTCACAGCATAAGCTTCATCCTCTCTCCCTACTCTCTCAGCCTGCGCATCTTCCTGCCTTAGGAACCTTTCCGCCTCATGGTAGAACTCTTCGAGATCCCTCGGTGGGTCCCTTTCCAACGATATCCTGAAATCTGGATTATCTGCAATTCCTGAAACTGTTGCCATCAAAACCATCGACGGATCAGGTCGATCCACTGAAGCTACCGCTGCGTTGAATCTGGTTAAGAAATCCCTGAGCGACTCTCCCTTCCATTGTTTCATCGATGTCAAGGTCATTATGTTCTTGGGTCCGACTATATGGACCCCAAATTGCCTCATAAACCTCTCAATCAGCTCTGTCCAAGTGTCAATAGAACTACTCTCCAGTTGTCTGAACCACATAGCTACGATATCCGTCAAATACAAAGGGAAACATCGAGCCATGACCTCATCCGATGCCCCCAGTACCTCCATATGCCTCATGTACCTTGGCAGGTGAACGGAGGGATCCGTTCTCCCATCATACATCTCCAACGTTGGTAGTTTAAAATCCGGAGGGTTCCTAGCTTGCCTGATAGTAGGAGTAAAGGGACTCCTATTCACATCCTCCAAGTCTTTATTTACCAGTCTGCCTCTCATAGCTCGTCTGACCATCTCCGCTAATCTATCATTGTCCCCAAGCTGTAATCCTTGTCTATTACCTCTGGTCTGCCCCCCGAGTTCATGAGGGAATTCTGGCACATACTCCTCATCTCGTACTCCTGCACTCCTGTTCGTGTCGGGTTGCACAGCGTCATCTGGTATCCCTCCATGGATTTGTCCATCATTTCCTAGCGGTGTGCCCCCGAGTCTAGGTCCATCCAAATTGATAGTCGTCTGCTGATTGGGGGTTGCCCCCTGCTGAGCCACTCCCTCTGCTTGCTAGTTGAGCGCTTCTGATCTAGCTCCATGGATTTGAGCTCTTGCATTTCATGCTTGTGCAAATTGTCTGAGAAGAGCTTGCATCATCTCCTCTTATCTTTTCAGCATCGCTTCCATCTCATCTCTGGTGATGTAGATGGATGCTTGACCTGCTCCAGCTCCGGAGGAAGCCTCTTGACTTCCCTCTTGATTGCTCCTTTCTGTCACTTGCTTCCTCGTTGGTGGCCTAGCCATTGCTTCATAGAATCCAAGTTCTCAAGCTTCTGAATCCAAAATCCCCGAGTGCTAGCGTCTCTCAGTGAAAGCACCAAAATATTTGCGCCAAAATTGGTTACTAACACCCAAAGGTAAATGAAAGCACCAAATACCAGTCACAGCACACAGATAGAGTGTATGTATAGATTATAAATATGAAGAACAGTGAAAATTAAAATGAAAGCAGTAAAGAACAACAAGTTTTATAGTGGTTCGGCTAACTCCGGCCTACGTCCACTCCAGAAGTTTCCTTTTATTGCTGTAATAATCGATTACAGTTACAAAATGGCAGAGTAGTCCTAGCCTTAGAAAATAGAAAGCCAGAGAGCAGAAAGAAGATCCCTTTGATGAACCCTCACATGTTGTATTTATAAGCAAATCCTGAGTTGTTGGGCTTTCTGAATGATCCGGGCCCATCAAGTCCTTCCACCGAGCCACATACCTCCACAATGCCGAGCCACATCGGCCTTTCCACAGTGTCGGGCCACACATACCTCCGCAATGCCGAACCACACCGGCCTCACCACATTGCCGAGCCACACCGGCCTCACCACAATGCCGAGCCACACCAACCTCACCACAATCCCGAGCCACACCAACCTCACCATAATGCCGAGCGAGGTTTGATGCCGATATTAAAAATAGATTGGTGTTTGCGCCAAAAATGGTCACAAACCCCAAGTATTGTGAAAGAACCAGTGTATGAATACAGATCAGCAATATTCAAACACAAATCTCAGATCTAAGCAAGCAACAAACAGCAATCCAGAAATAAAGAACAGTGACACACAATTTATAGTGGTTCGGCTATCTCCGGCCTACGTCCACTTCAAAGTTTTATCTTTTATTGATTATCCTTGCTGGTTACAGGTGATTGCAGCAGATACCATGAATGAAATTCGAGTATAACAACAATGGAAAGAAATAGAATTGAATCTGGCAGAGTCTGGACGTTGAATGGCCAAAAAGATCCCCAATCTGCATGCTTCAGGGGGCTATTTATAGGCGTAGGAGGCTGAGATCACGCTCAAACTCGGGAAGACTTCTTCTGGCATGTGAGTGGACCCACGCGACCGACCCCACCAAGTTTCGACTCGATCTATGATCGATACAAAACCATTTCGTATCCATCAAAAAATGATCCAATCGAGCTGAAACTTGGCAGGGACATTCTTTGCCTTGCACGCAAGCTACTATGAAAATTTCATTGCATTTGGATCAATGGTTCGTGAGATATGATCGATGAAAGATTGTGATCTTCGTGAACATTGCCGCGTTCGAATCCATGCTTCATACCCGCCTGTTCGACTCGATCGGAGCACATGCACATGCGATAACGTGTCGCGAGCTTCCTGGAGCGATCCATCTTGTGCGCCGAGTTGAATGCTTCTTCCCTGGATTCGTGGATATTCTTCGTTCGCATCCGCATTTCATGCCTATTCGTATTCATAACATGGTACGCTTGCATCCTTCGATTCGTGTCCTTCTTCGTGTCGATCCCAGAAGTACATTTCCTACCTATTCCATATGTGTTGATCTATACGAAGTGAGCAGGGAAGGGTATCGATACGAAGTGGTCATGAAGAGAGAATGGACACGAATCTCACCCTTGGGATGGATACGAACGAGACCTTACCTGATTGATACGAAAAGGGCTTTGCCTAATGGATACGAACAAAGCTTTACCTGTTTGCTTACCTGATCGATGCGAAAATACTGAGTCGAGTCCATGCCGATTGATACGAATGCCATCGATGCGAACCTGAACCAACTGATACGAACAAGACGCTGCTCCATGGATACGAACAGCCGAGCACGCGTGAACTGCTGATCGATACAAACCTGATGGAGTCGAACCGCGCCACACTCGATGGATACGAACATACTGGGGGGGATGCCATTCCAATGGGCACGAACCTGATGGGTTCGAAATGGACATCACCTCAGCTTTCTGATGGATTCGAACAGTGTATTCTTCCTATCTTGTATCGATTGTATCTCGTTCATACAAACTCCGATTAACCTAAGATTTGAAACATAGCCTTTTCTAGTCCTCATCATCACCTCCAATCGATTTCGTTCTGATTGGAGCTCGGCCAAATTTTGACAACATCCATTGCAGCCTGGTTTCCAATTGAACTCCAATCCTGATATCCATCCTTCCTTGCCAGTTTTGTTGATATTCCAGCTTTGACCAAAAGGTGGGATAACAATTGGCACAAATAAATAGAATTTATAAGAAAATTGAATTTATAAAAATGGATTTTTATAAATGAGATTATTTTAGTGAAACTCAATGGAGTTAAAGAAAATTTATAAGCGAAGTTTATAAATGAAGGAAAGTGATATCGGATAATAATTTGGGAATATAAACTTATGGGAAGAATTTATATTGGAATATACAAATAGGGTGAGAAAAATAGTAGATACTAATTTTAAAGTGAAATGGTTAAGGAGACCGGAATGGAAGTAATGTGATGGAAATCGAGAAGATTTATAAATTGAAAATTTGTTATTGAGATTTAAAAATTTATTTTATCGATAAGTTAAAATTTTATTTTAAAGGAAAATTCTTATATATTAAATTATATAAATTTCAAAGTTAATTGGTATGGAAATATTTCAGAAGTGAATTTTCAAAATACTTAACATCTATTTTAATCAAATCCTAAATGTTTAAACCTGCTTTGAAAAAGTGATGTTATAAGAAAGTGTTTTCATAATTTTAAATAATTATTTGAATATGTCTTAAAAACAAATTATTATTATTTTCTTTAAATACTTATTTTCATTCACATATGTATATATATATATATATATATATATATAGTTTGAAATGTTTTAAAACTTTTTACAAAACTTCTCGGAAGTCTGGAAATGGGTTTAATCAGTGGATGAGATTATAAAGAAATCCTTAAAATGGATTGGGAAGAAAAGTAAGGGAATTTCCGAAGTAGTTAAGTAAAAATGAACTTTGGGAAAAAATTAAATAGAATTCATAAAGAGGTGCAAAGGGAAATTGAAAAATTATTGGCGAATATGATGGGCTTTGGAAATATTTAAAAGGGATTAATTTAGGAATTCCGGATTTATAGAATTCGTTATAAACCAATCAAGGAGTTTAAAAATAAAATTGTAAATATTTTGAGAAAATAAATAGGTAATAAAAGGGATATTTTCTAAGTGTTGAATATAAAATGAAGGGGGAAAAATATTCTAAGTATTAGGAAGGGTGGAAATATTCCGTTGAGGATATGAGGATTTGAAAATTGTTTTCAAATGTTGAAAAACTAGAAGTAATATCTTATAAAGATATTTGGGATAAATTTTGGGAAATTTATAATAAGGCCCGATGATTGATTTTGAATGTTTATTTATAGTTAAATAACCGACTATCGATTTTGGCCAATTTCGTTAACCGTTTCGAAGGAAACGAGATCGAATTTAATTACCCGAAAACCACTTCGAAGCAGTTTAAATGTTACGAATGAATACCGTGAAGATGGTGAAGACGGTGATTCGGTTTGTCCAGACCCAGGACAAATTGTATGGACAAATGCTATCAGAACATCGTTATTGGAGGACGATGAGCATTCTAAGAGAAATCTTTCCTTAAAAGGTAACACTTAGCCTCGAGCCTCATCAACCGGGAATGACTAAACATGGGAGATGCAGCAAGGGTAAGTGGGTCGCACCCAAGTAGGGTATGTTATCACTTTTCTAGATGTCCTCGGAAAACCCTATTTACCTTATATGTGGGTACACACAAAAGAAGAAGCGCTCGATGGTAAGGGTGGGAACTCCCAGGGTGATAACATATTCGATCTATCCAGGTTAGGGATAGGCCGGTCTTGTGTAGCAGGGGATCCCGACGTGGTCCTCGACACATGGTTCTAAAGGTGTACTGTGATGGGCGGTACCCCAGTGGCCCAGTCATTCGTTGGAATCCATTCTCCAATACGAGCTTACAGTTTTCTTTATAGAGCCCAGTATGCTAGAATTTAATTAATGTAACAATTTCAGCTATTTGAATAAGTATTTGTATTTAGACACTATTATAATATCACTGGATTTTCTATAAAGTGTTTTGGTTATCGTAAGGGAAAAACCCATCGTGTTTATTTGTAACGTGGTCTTACGAGATGCCTTTGTTTTTCAAATGATTTGAAAAGTTAATAATTCAAATTGAGTGTGTTTTCTCACGCTGGTTTTCCAGACTGACTCGGGTGTTATTTTGTTATAATGCTCGGGTCAGACCGAGTATTACAGATTCAGGTTAAATGCTATGGAGCTCAGGAGACGAGCTGGAGGAGTTCAAACATATATCACGTACTTGGTTATTTCCGCTGTGTGGGTTATGTATATCAGGACGAGTTATTAAACTGTCTAGAATGATGTATTGAATTGTTGTACTATGATAATGGTATGCATATTAACAGTACAGTTCTTGTATTTAAAATATATTATTGTATATTATATTTTGTTCCGCTGCGATTGTGAGATTCTGTGTTGTTCTGTTTCTTTTCTTCTACCATTTTCTTCTTCACCCCTAATGAACTAGTATTTCCGGCACTCGACTGCTCGGCATTTTATATAGTGGACGTATTTATGTCGATTTTCGAGGGTCGAAATCCCAGTCTGTTACATTTTGAAAACGATTTCCAAAGTTTGAACGGAAATATATGGGTTTTAATAAATATTATTTTTTAAACATGTTATAAAGATTTCAATTTTATTATGTGTAAAATTTAGATTTTTAAAAGTATATATTTGGAAATTTTAAATTTATAAGTTAGTTTTGAAAACATAAAATTTCAAGATTTTACTTATATTTTTATTATTTTCAATATATAAAATTAAATTTAAAATAAATTTAATAATAAGACTTAATATAATCAAATTTAATAAAATTTAATTTAATTAGTACATGTTAAAGTATTTATTTAAAATTATATTAATATTTTAAGAATGGACATTGTAATAACTTTAATAAAATCAAGGTTGGAAATATGAATTGAAATTGATTTGAAATTTTATTTATTTAAGAATTAGATATAAATAAGAATTGATTGGAAACTTATTGATTTTTCTTGATTTAATTAAAGGTGATTAAATGAATATTTTCAAATTTAAATAAAATTGAATATTTTATTTTGATTTAAATTATAATTGAGATTTTATTTAAATGATTATAAAGAGTGATTAGATGAATATTTTAGAATTAAATATAATTGAAGTTAGATATTTAATTATTGATTTTATTTAATTTGTAATTTGAGATTTTATTTAAATGGTTATTAAAAATGATTAAGTGGATATCTTCCAATTTAAATAAAATTAAAGTTGAATTTTGAAATATAAATAAAATTTATCAAATTGAGTTATTGTAAATTGATTTGAATTGATTTGTGAAATTGGAAGATACAATTCTAACTTGAAACTATTTTCGATATATATATTTTAATATATAAACTATTTTAGTATATAAACTATTTTTAATATATAAACTATTTTTAATTTATAACTTATTTTAAATATTTCAATATATATAAACTATTTTCAATTTTTAAACTGTTTAAGTTGGAATTGTTATGATTTAGATTTAATGGATTTAAAAGCGAATATTTTGAAATGATGGTTTAACCTATTTCGTGGTTAAGATTTTGGAAGTAAATATGATTTTAAAGTGAATCATAGTTTCGAAAGTGATATGATTTAGAAAGTGAATATGATTTCGGAAGTGATATGATTTTGAAATGGATATGATATTTTGATATGAAGTATGAACTTTTTGACATTATAAAACGACCACGGTGTGAAATAAGCGTTTGGTTGTTAAAGAGACCAGGATCGGATATTGTCACTCTCTGCCAATACCGAAAACCACTTTAACAACTGTGTACGTGGTGGATATTCCAAAATGAAGTAAGATGGTTTGGCGACAATTCTGTATGAGGTATTAACGCAGCCCTGACTCCCGTGAGTTAGCTTGATGTGGCGAAAATAGGAGCCACGCCGGGCCAAGTGAGGTCGCTCCTCCTATCGGGCACATTTCTTTGATACTATTCTATTACTTTGTGATTTGATTGGGTGCACCTTTGATTTGGGAGTGTGTCTCGAGGTGTGCGGTAGTAGCTGCTTTGCGTTACCACCAGTCCGAATCCGCAAAATGGTAGAATCCTACCCTGGGCATTGCCTCGCGTGCCTTGTCACATGCCTTATCTTGCCCTCTACGAGTTTGTTTTGTACCGTACCTATGGAGTGCCCTCTGGGTAAACCACCGGTTTGGTGGAGCTTACGGTATTGTATAGACTACGGGAATATATAAAATGTGTTAAGGGGGATATGGGTAACGCCTTAACGCTATTTTAATACTTTACTTTACTGATAAACATATTATAATGTGTATATTACTATATAGTAGATAGTTCCACGGATCCTTAGAGGATGGAAATCCCAAACATCCTTTAAGTTATATTGTATTTCACTTGGACATTTCACTTGAGTTGATTTACTAGTATAGGAATGTTAATCCGGACTCGAGTGTTTTGTGTTTTGCTTATGCTCGGGTCAGACTGAGTGTCACAGCATTTGAGACTCACCTTTGGAGCTTGGAGTTTTGCTTGAAGATCTATATTTCAGCTTTCAGTTATTTCAGTTTATTCCAGTTGTTGATATTCAGACTTGTCATCTGCCGATGTATTTGAGACTACTTTGTATTTGAGATTTCTATTGTATCATGTTTTATACTCTGATGTTGTAGTAGCTTCATGAACTACTATTTATCAATTCCGCTGCTTATTGTTGTAAAACTCTGTGTCTATGATTCTATGATTGATTTATTTACTGTATATGCTAAGTTTTGCCAATATAAAAATAACAATATGTTGTTTTGAGCAATTCAAGTCTAATATGAGTGGATGATTGTCAATTCGAATGGTTCGAAATGCCGGGTCGTTACAACTTTACTGAAGACATATTATAATAGCATATTGTACTATGTATGTAGATAGTTTAACGGATCCTTAGGAGATGGAATCCCGAACATCTCTTAAGTTATTGCATGCACATTAGACACTGTATAGGAGATGTAAAATCCCGTAAACATCTCCGAAGCCGTTACACTCATTTTTGTTTACTGTTGATTTAACTTACATAAGATCTTTTAGTTCTGACTCGAGTGTTTTGTCTTTTTATTACGCTTGGGTCAGCCTAAGTATTTCAGCCCATTAAAGACCATTTTATTTGGAGGATGAAGACGGAGATTAGTCTACTATTTATATTATTATATATATTCCACTGCATCATGTTGTTCCACTACATTATTTATTTATTCTTGTTGTATGTGTAACTCTGATTTGTATTATTAAGTGTAATCAAATGTATTTGTAAAACAACTTCATGAACTATTATTTGATAATTATATTTTGTCATTCCACTGTGAGATTTTGTGTTTTGTTTTCTTTCTTTTCTCTTATTTTTTATTTACCCCATTAACAATCCTCCCTTTTGAATGGTTTGAGTTGACATGTGTGTCTGCTTTGGCACTCGAAGGGTGTGGCTTGATAGGCGGTTCTCACTTCTGGGTTTGGTAGCAAACGGATGACTCTTACTCCTACATGTCCCATATGGTTGGTGCAGTCGAGTGGCTGGCCGTAAAAGCAGAACACGGGTACCGATGTATGCTACGGTGGGCGTTACCCCACTATCGGTTGATCGTTACATTTGGTATCAAAGCTTTGGTTTAGCGATAACCTTAGCTTTGTTGGGTCTGACTCATTAGAGATAGGGTAGTAATACCCTAGAATGGGTTTGTCTGAGTGTATATATATGAGAGAGCGTACTTGTTAGAGTTATAAAATGTTTTTATATTGTGTTAATTTATTCTGTTTAGTAAATTCTGGTCGGTACATAGGATGCTATGACATCGATAGGGATTTCTAAACACTTAATAGGGCAGACCGACACAATATTATTTTTGAAATATAGGTAAATGAAATAATTTTACCTAGTATTATATTTTGTATATAAAAGAATAATTTTTGTAAATGGATATAGTTGTATGTGATATGTTTGTTTGTTAGGAAGTGAAAATTTATAGATATTGGTTGCAAAATAAGATCTATAAATAAACGAAATTTAAATTAGAAATTTGAGAACTTAAGTTCCGAGGTTTTGAAATTAGTTTTCAAAGATTTTGGAATATAATATTAGTATTATTTAAAAGTATTTTCAGATATAATTATTTGCAATGTAATTTGAAAGAATTGTTTTAAAAGAATTTTAAAAGGAAATCATTTCTGTACTCCCCTCTTCTGTCGTTGGAAAATAATTTCGGTGATGACGGCCGCATCATCGACATTCATTTTCGAGTTTCAAAGTGGGAAGACCACTATAGTAGATTTACTACACATTTTTTTTTATAAACAAACCTTAAATTTAAATTTCTAAATATAATTTGATATATATAAAAGATATGAGTATATATATTATTTCTAAGTGATTTAAAATGAATCCGTAATTCGTATTCTTAAGTTCCTGTTAAATTAATGGTTTTCAGTTGTAGAAATAAAGTGAAATTTTAATAGTGGAAACTTCAAAAAAAAGAAATTAGAAGTCAAGTGATTAATGAAATATATAAGAAATTGGAAATTTGTAACTTGTGAATCAAAAGATGAAAACTTAGAAGATGTAATTATTGAACATTTTGTAAACTAAAATGAATAAGATAAACTTGTGTAATATTCAATTACATTCTTAAATCATATATATATATATATATAACTTACCAGAAATGTTTAAAAAGTTGTAATGTTAAATAGGAATATGTAATAGAATATTATACAAGTAAACATAAGTAATGAAAGTGTTCAAATTGAATTATTTGTATAAATAAGAATTTTGATGTACAAGAAATGTTATAAGCATAAGTTAATGTTTTGAAATGTTAATAATTAGATTGAATAGTAAAAAGTGAATATTATCTAAGAAAATGTTTATAAACTTAAGAAATGATTGAAATGATTCATAAATAGATTATTATTAAATTATACTATATATGAAGAAATAAATGAAAATCAAAGAATGAAGAAACTTAAGTATGAATTGATTCACTAGTAAATATTCATATCAAATTGAAATCCAGTTATAAGTAAATAATAACCGTGAATTAAATTGCAAATAAAATTATATAATATTTTAAGAATTGATTAATTGATGATCTAAATAATTGAATGGAAATAACATATGTATGTAAATTAATGTAAATTAATGGAAAATGACATTGAATGACTAAATGATAATAAGTAAAAGAGTAAAAAGGGAAACCGATTGAATTAACTTAAATCATATAAAATTCTATGTTGTTTGGCTTATGGGATGTTTGAGAAATGATACTTCGATTTGTTTGAGGTTGTATAAATAAATTATCAAGTAATTATCATCCTTGTACACCTATAATCGTACAAGGATGATAGGGAACTATTAAGTAATTATCTAAGGCTGTTGAGCATAGGGTACACTTGATAGTTTATTTATCATCCTTGCACGATTAAAAGTTTCTGAAACTAAATGAACCATTTGTTTGATTGCTATGGATGTATGATGGATACTTTGATTATATATAATGGTTGTATTGTTTTGTTTGCATATGTTTTGTGTTGATTTGTTTTGTTGCTAATTGAAACAACTAAAATATTTTTCTTTCACATCATTTTTAACTCTTTTGGATTATGTAAGTGAAATACAGGTTTATGGAAGTAATAGCTACTTCTTTTGGTTTCATAAATAAAGTTGTTTGCGCGACAAATAGGTACGTTTTTGGATTACGGTTTTCGGAAGAATATTTTATTGTTTTCCAATGGTTTGGGATATTTATATATGAGATATATTATGATTATTGATATTATTATTTTTCCCAGACCTATCCATACAAAGGAGACTCTACCGAAATTTTTCGTAAATTTAGGACATAGAAATTTTATGAAAGTGAAATATTTTCAAACTTTTATTGAACTTGGATTGGAAGATTTAATTGTTTATAAATGGGTATATTTTATTTAAAATACTTAATTTTGTAAGTTTAAAGTGTTTATAAATTGACTATTTGAATAAAACTATATTAGTTTCTTAATTCCTTCCTTTTCCTTTTCGAGGACAAAAAGTTTTGATTGGGGGAGAGTGTAACGACCCGTATTTTTCGTTAATTAAAAATATGAAATTTAATAAGATTTTAGAATTTAATATTGGAGAAATTAAAATTTATGACTTATTAATGGGAAAAATAATTTGAATATGATTTATAAATGTCGTTTGAATGGTATCGACAATTTTTTAATGTAATTTCAATCAACTGAAATAATTGTAAAGTTAATATGGTTGTAATTATGGGATTAAATTGGTAATTAAAGGAATTTTTGAAATTGAAATTTTATAATTAAAATGGTAAAAGATGATAACTGTAAAATAATGAATGTGATAAAATGTAACATATGTTAATAAAATTCATAGGGTATGGTTGATTAAATAATAAGAATGTAAATCAAAATAAATGAATTTATTGGAATTTAAATTATAATTAATGAATTTATTACAGTTGTAATTGAACACTGTAATTAGTGTAATTAGTGATTAAACAAATTTAATAATAATTTAATTAATTAACGGGAAAATAACCATTTTGGCCACTATCTTGGATTTGAAATCGATATAAAATTGAAATGGTTTTTTTATGAGAATTTGAATTGCAACCTTTAGCCTTTTGAATTGAAATCGTTGAACCGGAATTGATTTAAATTGAATTTTTGGAACTAAAGTCGATTTGAATTGATTTGTGAAATTGGAAGAAACAATTCTAATTTGAAACTATTTTCGATATAAACACTTTTAATATACAAACTCTTTTAACATATAAACTATTTTTTTTTTGAATTTGTTCAGGGGGGAAACCGACCGGAGTCGTAAAACCCCCATAGTGCACCTAGCCTGGTCCGCGAGCACCACATAAGTGGCTGATCTGAGCATATGCACATGGTAAGCTCTGGTAGTAGGGCAGTCCGGGAATCGAACCTGCGACCTCATTAACAGGAGGCAGGTGTCTCAACCACTGGGCCGCTACTGCGGACACATATAAACTATTTTTCTCATATAAACCATTTTAATATATTAATAATTTTTAATACATTAACTATTTTTAATATATAACTATTTCAATATATAAACTATTTCTAATATATAAACTATTTTTAATATATAACCTATTTTAATATATATATATATACTATTTCTAATATATAAACTATATTTAATATATAACCTATTTTTATATACAAACTATTTCTAATATATAAACTATTTTAATCTGTAACCTATTTTTAAAATATAAACTATTTTAATATATATTATTTTAAATTTATTAACAACTTTTAATATATATATTTTAGTATCTATACTATTTTTAATGTCTAACTATTCCAATATATATACTACTTTCAATATACAAATTGTTTAAAGTTGGAACTGTTATGATTTAGATTTAATTAATTTAAATGCGAATACCTTGATATGATGGTTTAACCTATTTCGTGGTTTTGATTTTGAAAATGAATATGATTCGAAGTGAATAATGATTCCAAAAGTGAATATGATTTCGAAAGTGATATGATTTTGAAGTGAATATGATATTTTGATATCAATTATGAATCGGTTTTGGAAATGTAAAGAACCAACCGGTGTGAAATAAGCATTTGGTTGTTAAAGAGACCGAGATCGGATATTGTCATACTCTCTGCCAATATTGAAAACCACTTTAACAACTGTGTACATGGTGGAGAATGCAGAACGAAGTAGGATGGTTTGGCAAACGCTACTGTATGAGGTATGAACGCAGCCCTGACCCCCTAGGGTCAGCTTGATATGACTAAAACATGAGCTATACCTAGGCTAAGTGAGGTCGCTCCTTCGATTGGACATGCTTCTTCGATACCAAATCCTTTACTTTGTGATTTATTTGGTGCCACCTTGAGGTGGGTGGTAGTAGCTGCTACGCATTTCCCCCAGCCCGGTTTTGCAAACGGTAGTATCGTACCCAGGGCATTGCCTCGCGTGCCTTGTCATATGCCTTACCGCGCCCACAACAACTTTTGTTTGTATCGTACCTATGGAGTGCTCCCTAAGTATCCAGCCGGTTTGGTGGAGGTTACAGCATATGTATAGACTATGATATTTATATAAAAATGTGTTAATGGGGATACGGGTAACGTCTTAATGCTACTTTAATATTTTATTTTACTGTAGACATATTATAATAGCGTACTGTACTATGTATGTAGATAGTTTAACGGATCCTTAGGAGATGGAATCCCAAACATCTCTTAAGTTATTGCATGCACATTAGACACTTGATAGGAGATGTAAAATCCCGTAAACATCTCCGAAGCCGTTACACTCATATTTATTTACTTTTTATTTAACTTACATAAGATCTTTTAGTTCTGACTCGAGTGTTTTGTCTTTTCATTACGCTTGGGTCAGCCTGAGTATTTCAGCCCATTGAAGACTATTTTATTTGGAGGATGATGACGGAGATTAGTCTACTATTTATATTATATATATATATATATTCCACTGCATCATGTTGTTCCGCTGCCTTATTTATTTATTCCTGATGTATGTGTAACTCTGATTTGTATTGTAAAGTGTAATCAAATGTATTTGTAAAATAGTTTCGTGAACTGTTATTTGATTATTATACTTTGTCATTCCGCTGTGAGATTTTGTGTTTTGTTTTCTTTCTTTTCTCTTATTTTCTTATTTACCCCATTAACAATCCTCCATTTTGAATGGACTGAGTTGACATGTGTGTCTGCTTTGGAACTCGGAGGGTGTTGCATGATAGAGGGTTCTCGCTTCTGGGCTTGGTAGCGAACGGATGACTCTTACTCCTACTTGTCCCTTGGGTTTGATAGAACTGTAACGACCTGCCTTTTTGGACATTTTAAGCAAACACACATGCCAAACTCAAACCATTCATAAGGACAGATTGTTATGGGGTAAATAAGAAAAAGAAATAAAACAAATACAGAATCTCGCAGCGGAATGACAAAAATATAATAATCAAATAATAGTTCATGAATCTGTTTTATAAATACATTTGATTATTCTTTTACAACACAAAATCAAAGTTACAAAAAACAGGGATAAATGAATAAATAAATGCAGCGGAACAACATGATGAAGCGGAATAAATAAAACAAATAATAATAGTACTATATCTTCGTCTTCGTCCTCCAGAAAGCAGTCTTCGATAAACTGAAAAGCTCAGACTGACAAAAGTGAATTGAAAAGACAAAACACTCGAGTCAGAACTAAAAGATCTTATGTAAGTTAAATCAACAATAAATAAATATGAGTGTAACGGCGTCGAAGGTGTTTATGGGTTTTGACATCTCCTATCAAGTGTCTAACGTGAGTGCAATAACTTAAGAGATGCTCTCGGGATTTCCATCTCCCTCTTAAACTATCTACTATGTAGTACAATACACTATTATAATAGTGTCTATAGTAAAGTAAAGTATTAAAATAATGTTAAGGTGTTACCTATATCCACCTTAACACATTTTATATATTCCCATAGTCTATACAGTACCGTAATTCCTCCGTAAACTGGAGGGCTATCAGAGGGCACTCTATAGCTATGGTACAAAACAAACTCGTAGAAGGCGCTCTAGGGTATGTGAACACGGCACTCGAGGCAATGCCAGGGTAGATTTACCAATTGCAGAACCGGGCTGGTGGTAACGCATAGCAGCTACTACCACCCACTTCGGAACACACTCCCATAATCAAAAATCAAGGGGTGGCCACCAAATCATCACAAAGTCATAATATGGTATCGAAGAAGCATGTCCAATCGGAGGAATGACCTCACTTGGCCCAGGTACAGCTCCTGTTTTAGTCACATCTAAGCTGACTCATAGGAGTCAGGGTCACGTCAATACCTCATACAGAAAGCGTTCGCCAAACCATCCTACTTCATTTCTGGAATCTCCACCACGTATACAGTTGTTAAAGTGGTTTTCGGAATTAGCAGAGAGTATGACAATATCCGATCCCGGTCTCTTTAACAACCAAACGCTTATTTCACACCGGATGGTTCTTTTACATTTCAAAAGTAAATTCACAATTATATCAAAATATCATATTCGATTTCAAAGCATATCATTCGAAATCATATTCACTTTTGAAATTATATTCCCTTTTAAAATAATATTCACTTTAAAAAATCATATTCACTTATAAAATTATTGATAAGATGGGTTAATTAAATCATAGTTCCAAAATCATCATATTTACTCAAATATGTCATTTCACAAAAAGGGTATCAGTTCTGAATTCCAACTTAGGTTGTATCATCATAAAGGATTTAAATATAATACTTCAACTTTACACAGTCTAAAACTTTAGAAAATAGTTCAGGAAATTATAAATAGTTTATATAATTTTAAAATATTTTAAATAGATTTAAAAATAGTTTAAATGGTAAAAATAGTTTAAATAGATTTAAATTTGATTTAATTAGTTTAAAATAATCTAAATAAATTAAGTATAGATTAAATAGATTTAAATTATATTAAGTTGATTTTTAAATAGATTAAATAAGATTAAAAATAGATTAAATAAATTTAAATGATATTAATTAGATTTAAAATAGATTAAATAGATTTAATTAATTTAAAATGGGTAAAATAGGTTAAATTGGATTAAATAGGTTGTAACAGATTAATATAAATTAACTAGTTTTAAATTGATTAAAGTGGTTAATTTAATTAAAATAGTTTAAATTAGTTTAAATGGATTTCAAAGTTATATCAAAACATTCAATAACTCAATTCCAATAAATTCATTTATACTTAACACTTCAACTTTGAAATTCAAATTTAAATCCTTTGAACAGTTCATTAAATCAATTCTAATTTCAACATTAACACTTGGATTATCGAAATTAATTAAGTTTATATAAATCAGTTTCTATTTAAAAATGCCAGTTAACTGAATTCAAAATTTTAAGGAATTAAAAATAATTTAATTTAAAGAATCCGGTGTTCGTATATAATTTTCTACCCTAGGGTCAAGTGATACAGATATTTATCATTTCAATCTGCAATTTACAATTTTACGGTTATATATCATTTCAAACCGCAATCCCGAATTAATTAAAAATCCATAAAATTGCTTGAGTCTATCATTTCAACCCATAACGATTTTTCCCTAATCTATAGATCGTTCGGGTATGTATCATTTCAACCCATAGGGAACTTGCAGTTTATAACAATAAAAATACAATCATCCAGTCATCCAATATCAACAATAGATCATCCATTTCAATCATCATCCAAATAAATCAATAAACATCAATAGATAACTGATAATCAATACAGGTGTTAAATTGACAATTTAAATTCAATATTAAATTAAACGATGATTAAATGCAATAAACATCAAATTTAACTAGAATGACAATTTAAACATACCAAACATCAATCGATAAATTTCAAATCTCATCATAAATTTAATTTAACTACATAAGAAAAATCTAGTAGTTGCGAGTGAGTCAAAACACTCACCTTCGATTTTAAATTCAAATAAAGGACCAAATTTAAACAGTCTCAGAATTCGTCCAAACAAGCGTCAAAATGTCCAAAATTTCAATACGATCCTAGCGGAATAAACCGCGCGTAAATCGGACCTCGTATGTGAAAGTTATTGATGTTAGAACACTTGGAAATCAAAATATAATAATAAATTAAATATATAAAAAATGAACGTCACCTACCTCAAACACCACGCGGCAACGCACGAAGCCGAACCCAAACCCTCATGCTCCTAATCCATGCACCGGCCGCCGCCCCAAATCGACATCGCTCGACGTAAGAAGCCCCCACCCAGCCTCACCGACCACGACCCACACCAACGCGACCCATCCTCCCCCCGGTGATCGACGCCCATCCACGGCCGAGGCAGGAGCAGCCGCCACCCCATAAACAAATCCTAATGCAATTCTATAGGCCAATCCAACCGTCATCTCGCCAAATGAACCACACCGATGGTCTACGCTCATCGATCTCCACAAATCCATGTCGTCGATTCGACGATCGGTCGAAGTCGATCGCATCCCAACGAACGGCCGAGAATTAATCATTAATTTTCGGCCACACAGAAATCCAAATCGAAAAACTAACTGCAGATTTGACTTGCGCTCGTCGAGAGCTTCAAATCGATATAATTCGATATATTTTGAGGAGTTTAAATTTTGGATTTGATTTTGATTTGCAATTGAATTTGGAATTGGTTTTGGTTTGTCTGCCATTGGAAAGAGAGAAGCAGATAGAATTGTACGTATAGACAAATGGAATAAGAAATAGTTAGGGTTTATAACGGGCTATTTATAGGCAGATTAGAAATAGAAATGAATGGACTAGATTGATTTGAAAGTTGAACGATAAACGACCCGAAAAGCCCGTTTCGTTCCCGAAACGAAAATGGGTCATCCCATATATCAAAATAGATGTTTTTGATAATTTTAAACACAATGGAATAGGTTTCAAGCCCTAATTCCATCGTATGAAGAAGTTAGCTTAGAATCAGCTTATTTCAAATTGATTTCAATTGATTTAATTAAATTAATTTCAACGCATTGCATGTCTGTACGATCAAACGACAAGTCCGATCGCTACGAAACTTGAAACCTTACAAGTCCGGTTATATATCATTTCAAACCGCAATCCCAAATTAATTAAAAATCCATAAAATCGCTTGAGTCTATCATTTCAACCCATAATGATTTTTCCCTAATCTATAGATTGTTCGGGTATGTATCATTTCAACCTATAGGGAACTTGCAATTTATAATAATAAAAATACAATCATCCAGTAATCCAATATCAACAATCGATCATCCATTTCAATCATCATCCAAATAAATCAATAAACATCAATAGATAATTGATAATCAATATAGGTATTAAATTGACAATTTAAATCCAATATTAAATTAAACGATGATTAAATGCAATAAACATCAAATTTTACTAGAATGACAATTTCAAAATACCAAACATCAATAAATAAATTTCAAATCACATTATAAATTTAATTTAACTACATAAGAAAAATATAGTAGTTGTGAGTGGGTCAAAATACTCACCTTTGATTTTAAATCGATTTGAAATTCAAATAAAGACCCAAATTTAGTCTCAGAATTCGTCCAAACTAGCGTCAAAATATCCGAAATTTCGATACGATCCTAGCAAAACAAACCGCGTGTAAATCGGACCTCGTATGTGAAAGTTATTGATGTTAGAACACTTGGAAATCAAAATATAATAATAAATTAAATAAAAAAAATGAACGTCACCTACCTCAAACATCACGCGGCAACGCACGAAGCCGAACCCAAACCCTCAAGCGCCTAACCCACGCACCAGCCGCCGCCCCAAAACGCCATCGCGCGACGCCAGGCGCCACCACCAAGCCGTGCCGACCACGACCCACGCCAACGCTACCCCCCCAGTGATCGACGCCCATCCACGGTCGAGGAAGGAGCAGCCGCCACCCCCATAAACGAACCCTAATGCAATTCTATAGGCCAATCCAACCGTCATCTCGCCAAACGAACCACATCGATGGACTACGCTCATCGATCTCCACAAATCCATGTCGTTGATTCGACGATCGGTCGAAATCGATCGCAGCCCAACGAACGAATGAGAATTAATCATCAATTTCCGTCCACACAGAAAACCAAATCGAAAAACTAATTGTAGATTTGACTTGCGCTCATCGAGAGCTTCAAATAAATATATAATTCGATATATTTTGAGGAGTTTAAATTTTTGATTTGATTTTGATTTGCAATTGAATTTGGAATTGGTTTTGGTTTATCTGCCATTGGAACGAGAGAAGCAGATAGGATTGTACGTACAGACAAATGGAATAAGAAATAGTTAGGGTTTATAACGGGCTATTTGTAGGCAGATTAGAAATAGAAATGAATGGACAAGATTGATTTGAAAGTTGAACGATAAACGACCCGAAAAGCCCGTTTCGTTCCCGAAACGAAAATGGGTCATCCCATATATCAAAATAGATGTTTTTGATAATTTTAAACTCAATGGAACATGTTTCAAGTCCTAATTCCATCATATGAAGAAGTTAGCTTAGAATCAGCTTATTTCAAATTGATTTCAATTGATTTAATTAAATTGATTTCAACGCATTTCGTGTCTGTACGATCAAACGATAAGTCTGATCGCTACGAACTTGAAACCTTACAATAATTCACTGTTACGGATCCAATGAAACTATTTTCGTTGAAAACTGAGATAGTGGCCAAAATGGCTATTTTCATGTTAATTAAATAAATAAATTTTTTTTTGGCAAAGCCAGCGGGGTTGAATGGTCCCCTACCATTTTATTGAACTAGCTAAAATTGATACAACATAATACAACAAAACTACCAACAAGCCATAACAGTCAACCCAAAATCAAAACAAAAGCTACATGGATCTAATTATAGAAAGGACCATTAAATGTTTAGAGGTGGATTGACCTTTAAACACTCTAATGTTCCTCTCCATCCAAATAAGATATAGAGACTTCTTAAGAATTCTTAACAACAATTTTCCTCTTGCATTCTTCCATCTAGTGGCTTTGAAAATGTTGAACCATTCCACAGTTGACACTCTTATAGGCTTATGCAAGCCATAGTGTTGTAAAATTCTATTCCAGATGTAAAAAGAAAAGTCACATTCGAAGAACAAATTTGACACATTTTCCATACCAGTACCACACAATAGACAGGTATCACTATGTATTACCCCACAGGCTTTAAGTTTTTGAAGAGAAAGGATGCCATTCTTCAAAACTTTCCACACGAACAAATTTTCCTTAGGAATAGATTGAGAGTTCCAGATTCTAGTATACCAAGGAAAAGGAGGATACTCCATGGCAGATTCTATGACTTTGTATACTGAAGCAATAGAATGAGACTTGTCATTCCATATTACCTGATCATTACAGATGTTATATATCTTACTTCGAATAGCATTCCAAGCATCTCTAACTACAGAGGAACTACAATAAGGTAAGGAAACAGTTCCATCATTCCAATATCTATCAACAAAAGCTCTGTCTTGAATTCCAGAAATTACTCTGGTCTCATAATCAATAATATTAGCAAGAATTATACCTTTAGCAAACCATGGATCATACCAAAAAGAAATCTTTCCAATGTCTTTCATGCCCAGCTGAACCATAGGAAGGAATATATCTCTACTTCTTAAGATGTTCTTCCAAGACCAACTACAATCAGAGGGAGGTGAGATAGACCAGAAGTTACCATCTTTGATGAGATAAGATCTACACCAAGAAGCCCATAAATTTGTGTCTTTTCTCAATAATTTATCTACTCTAGATGAAAGAGCAGCAAAGTTCCACCTTCTAATATTCATAATTCCAAGCCCTCCCTTATCATAAGGGCAGCATATATGTTTAAATGCAACAGGGATCATTTTCTTAGAAAAAGGGTTTCCATGCCATAAAAAATGATTTAAAGCAGAATTGATCATGCTAATAAGCTTAGCAGGAAGGATGAAGATTCTGGCATAATACACACACATGGAGATAGCAACAGATTTAACAATCACTAACCTTCCAGCCATCGAAAATTTAGACCTATTCCAGCTAGATATTTTAGTGGTAATTTTTTCAAACAATTGCAAACATTGGTTTGTCCTTATTTTAGAAGTACACAGAGGAGCTCCTAGATAGATTTCATTGTCAGTGAAAGGAGATAGACCAGACATGGCATACACGATCCCCTTATCAAGATCAGACAAGCCAGCAATATTAATTCTGGACTTACTTCTATTAATGGATAGACCAGTCATAACCTAAAAACTAGATAGAACATCCATCACCCCATTAATAGATTTAATATTAGGCTTAGTGAAAAGGAGCAGGTCGTCAGCAAAAAACAGAGTAGAAATACTATTCTTCTTGCATAAAGGTTGATAATCCAGAAGCTTATTAGTTACACCTACAGAACAAAGAGAAGAGAACAGCTCCATGACACACACAAAAATATAGGGTGAAACAGGGTCTCCCTGTCTAATTCCCTGAGTAGCACCAAAGTAGCCAAAGGTAGATCCACTAATACTAAGAGAATAATTAACAGTAGATATGCAAGTGAATATCCAAGAAAGGGATAGACAAATTCATTTTATGAAGTATGTAGATGACAGATTTCCACTGAACTGTTTCATAAGCTTTTTGTATGTCTAATTTAAGAACACATCTAGGAGTGATAAACTTCCTATTGTACCCCTTCATAAGTTCAGAAGCAAGTAAGATGTTATCAATAATGTCTCTAGATGGAAGAAAAGCATTCTGATTAGGAGAAATCAAACCAGCCAAAGAGTTCTTCATTCTAGCAGCCAGAATTCTAGAGATGCATTTGTAAATCACATTACAGCATGCAATAGGTCTATACTGATTAACAGAAGTAGGTTGGACAGCTTTAGGTATCAAAGCAAGTCTGGTAGCATTTATTCCATTGACTAATTTACTATGTCTGAAGAAATTCTTTATGGCTTTGATCACATCATTACCAATAACAGCCCAAGCAGTTTTGAAGAAATGAGCATTAAAACCATCAGGACCTAGAGAACTATTAGAATTCATACCAAATATAGCTTGCTTAATTTCATCTTCAGAAATTTCCATAATTAAATCTTTTCTCATGTCATTAGAGATAGTAGGGAGCTGAATATGAGAGAATTGTTCCATAGTAATAGATGGAATTTGAGGATTACCCAGATTCATTTGAAAGTATTCCAGGAAAGCAGCATGGATAGATCTTGAGAAGAACAAGGCAAATCATGCATATTAAGGATGGAAGATATATTTTCAGAAGCCTGTTGGATCTTTAAAGATTTGTGAAAAATGGATGAATTTTTATCACCACTCATATGCCATTCATGTTTTGATTTTTGCTTTGCCATGAAATTTTCTTCCACTAGAGCTTTAGTTAGATCCTTTAAAAGTGAATTTTCAAGAGCTGACAAGGTAGAAAGAAGAGCATAATCATGGCAACTTTGAATATCTATTTGAACTTGGAATAATTTTTCTCTAATTGAAGAGGAAAAACTACTCCCATTCCCAAAAGTATGCTGAGCCCACTTCTTCAAAATATCCTTAAGACGCCTGAGTTTAGCCTGCAAAATAAACATAGGGTTTCCAAATGTATGAATTTTCCAACTTTCAGAAACAATATTTAAGAAATCAGGGTGCTTAGACCATTTATTAAAAAATGAAAAAGAGGAGCGCCTTTTCACAGTGTCCTTGCCCCAGTCAATAATAAGAGGAGAATGGTCAGATAAAGAAGGAGGAGGGACAAATGTGTTAAGGTTAGGCCATTTGATAATAGAGGAAAAAGTCATCTAAGCTCTATCAAGTTTACAATACGTCCTTTTTGCATTCCTACTAGAGTTGTTCCATGTGTAAAAAGCACCACTAACAGAGGTGGGAAGAAGGTTAGAAGCATAAATAGCATTGTTGAGAGGTCTAGTCTAACTAAAAGACAGTGGAACACCACCACTTTTCTCAGTAGACAACTGCATACAATTCCAATCACCAAGGCAATCCTTTTAGAGGAAGAATCAGGAATGGAAGTGGAAGGAGATTGTTGCAAAGAAGATATTTTTGACAAAGAAAACTTGCCCAAGTCTTTGAATATTTGATTAGGAAGAGTGAGGGAAGAATATGGAGAAACTTGCAAAGAATTAGAGGACATTTGATTAAGAGGAGAGTTATGAGTTGGGATAGTCTCAGCAGAAGAGATGTTGTGCATGTCAGGATTAAGACTGACACAGGAATGTCAGAAGATAAGCTGGAATTGTGTAGATGTTGAATAACTTCATCATCTTCAATAATTTGCTGAAGCACAGAAAAAGCATTATGTGTTGTAACTTGCATTCCACAATTAGTTTGCAGTGAATTTACAGTTTTTGAGTTAGCTTGCATTTTAGAAGGATTCGTTGTTTCCCCAAGAACATCATCAGGCTTATCAGAAGTATTACACACCTCCAGTAAAGAAAATTCATCTTCAAAACTCGAAGCAGACACAGGTAAAGCAGCTTGCTGACTCGAAGTAATACTATTAGAAGCCTTATTACCATTTTTATCAGGATTCAAACAAGAATCAGTCACCACTTCAATCTGATCCAAGAGAATTTGGTCAGTACAATCCTCATTCTGTTTACTTAATTGTATCTCTTCAGTTTGATTAACTTCCTGTATTGCATTCACCTTATTATTGTTACTTTCATCCTTATTTATTTTCCTCCACACCTTTTGCCCAGTTTTAATTCTCTTTTTGCCTCTAACAAGAAATCCCTTTTTTTCTTTATCATTTTGCATATCTTTATCTATCTTGGTTCCATCATCTTATGTTATATCACTAGAGTTCACAACTACTACTTCAGCTTGTAACTCTTTATTCCTCTCACACTGATTAGTGGCATGCCCAAAAACTTTACATGTAACACAAATAAGGGGTTTCCAGGAATATTCAATCAAAATATTCGGGCAAGAATCATCACCTACTGCTAGAAAATCTAGTAGTTCTTTGTCAGGAGACACTTCTATTAAACACTTAGCATATTCAAATCTTTTCATTCTTTCTATATTTTCATCATAGCATACAAGCCTTCCAAGGTGACAAGCTATCCAATTAATGCCAAGCAGAGACCATAGCATTATTGGAATTCTATAGAAATGGATCCAAATTGGGACAGATCTAACAGCTGCCTGAGCTGATGATAGGGTCGGGTTCCATTTAGAGATGATAAACATTTGACCCCTAATAAACATGAGATCTCTCCTTAGAATAAGATTTTTATCTTCCTTAGAGGTAAATTTAAAGTAATAATTCTGATTATCATAGAATATTTCATAAGATCCTTTAAGCTTCCATGATTTTTGTAAATGAGTTTTAACAGCCATGTAGTTGACATTACCAGCCAAAAAGGATCCAACCAAGCAATCTGACCATGCTTTAATACCTTCATTCACCACTTCTTAAGGAGGATCAATATGAGATCAAGAGTAAGATACATCAAAATGAATAGGAACATAACTACCAGCATTCCTAGGTTTCGAACTGAAAAGAGATGACCATGAAGCTGAAGGAACTGAAGGAGTGGAAGACCCAAGGGGAGGGAAGAGTTCAGGAGAAAAGGGAGATACAAGAGGACCAGGCATTGGGGAAGGAGGAGGAACAAGATCAGGCAATGGAGGAGGCAGAAAAGAAGGCGGAGAAGAGGGGATGATAGGACTGATAGGGATGGAAGGAGCAGGAGGAGAGGATGGGGGTGGGCCAGGAATGGGAGGACAAGAGGGAAGGACACCATGAGAGGACATGAAAAAAAAGAATTTCAAAAATCAATTTAAATAAATAAATATTAAATTAAGGAAATCACCCTTTTCAATTCAAATTTAATCATTTACAATTTCTATCACTTTAGATTACTAAGAAATTTATAATCCTTTAAAACAAATTTCTATATCAATTCAATGTTGAATATTGCATACTTTACGGTGTTTAATTTCAATTTCAATAAATTCAGTAATTATAAATTAAATTTCCAATAAATCCATTTGTTTTACTTTTCAATCTTGTTATTCAATCAATTATTACCCTAAGGATGTAATTAACATTTGTTTATCTCTTACTACATTAACATTTTACAATTTCATCTTAATTTCCATTAACGTAGTATTTGATTACATTTAATTGCAATAAATCAATATATTATAGCTTAAATTCCAATAAATTGAGCAAACTTGATTTCAATTCTTTTTATTCAATCAATTATCATATTATGAACAAAATTTACATTAGTTACATTCTATTGAATTGATATTATACAATTATCAATTTAATCTACATTAACTACACTAATTAAGTGAACTAATTGCAATTGATTTCAAATTTAAGTTAATAGGCTAAATAAATAGGTAACATATAATAATAGTCACCATTACTTTTAGTCACATCTTATAATTTTATTATCCACAACAAGTGTTATAATTACTACTACAACACTAAATTTATTCAATTATATTTTATTACATAATTAATACAACATTTAAATGATCAATTACTCTTTAAATCCAATTATCAATTAATACACACATTATTGTAATTAATTTAAAATCTATAACCAATTATAACTTTTTAATCGTTTTAATTAATTGGAATTACATTCAAAGCCATTATCAATTACCTTAAATTAATACAATTTCATTTCATTCTAGTTATATTCTTATTATTAAGTCACAAGTTTTTATCTCTCCCAACATTAAATCACAAAACTCTATTAAATTAACAAATTTTTAATTATCGAAAATTACGGGTCGTTACACTCTCCCCTACTCAAAACTTTTCGTCCTCGAAAAGGAAAAAGAAGGGAGATCTCTGTATCCTCGGTTTAGATGCTGTTATTTCTTGCGAAGCCCGAACCGTCTCTAGTAGACGATCAGGATAATTCCCTTGTAATTTTGAATCCACCCCGTTAATCAGAGATTATCTTGATATTGGGTGAAGTCACTTCTCTTTCCTTCAAGCGGGAGATTGAATTTCCGCATCAATTTTATTCCTAAAATCTCGATTGACCCGGTTAAGGTCACCCGAGATTGATATTAGCCTATCCATCTTCCTCTTTTGTAATTTAATTATCTTATCTTATATTCTTTCCGAGTCTACCTTCGTCGTTAGAATTTTCTTTGATTAGGATCCCTTTATATGTGAATCTCTACCCATTCTTGGATCACCGTCTGAGGGAGTGTATTTGTAGTTAATATAAAAATGTTTTATATTGTGTTGTTTGAGTTGTTAAGGCTGATTTGGGGTTTCAATCGATTCGTCTGGCCCACGCTATCGATAGGAATTCCAAAACACTTGAACAGAACAAACTGACACAATAATGTTTTCGAAATTGGTAAGTTATATAATTTTATGTATATTTATATTTTATATATTAGAGTATAATTTTCTGAAATTGGATAGTTAATAAAATTTATTGTTATATATGATAATACTAGATTATCATTTATTATTTTTGTCAACACTACTAAACCATTTCCTATTGTTATATGTTATAAGGTGTCGAAATTTATAAACATGGCTTATAGATTTGATTTGTAAATAAATGAATTTAAATCAAAGAATTTGAGAATTAAATTTCTGGTGCTTTTCAAAATTCTGTTTTCAAGTTTTGAAAATATATTATTTGAAAGTATTTTCGAATGGAAATTATTTTCAAAGAATTTTAAAAAGAAGTGAATCAGCACTCTCCTCATTTGTCGCTGGAAAATAATTCCGGTGATGACTGCAGCATCATCGACATTCATTTTCGAGTCTAAAAAAGGAGAGACCACGTAGCAGCTTTGCTACAATTTTGTTTTGGAAAAAGAATTTGATTTGAATTTCTTGAATATGATTTGATTCACAAATTATATATATGTATTTTTATTTCAAAATGATTTGAAGTGAAACCGAAAAATCTAATTCTTAAATTCTGTGTCAAGTAATGGGTTTCAATTATTGAAATGAAGCAAATTTTTTGAATAATTAGAGTATCTAAAATAAGAGATGAATTGAACAACCTGAAACAGTTGAACTAGGGCAAACTTATTTGTATAACACTCAATTGTATTTTGAAAATATATATATAACTTACCTGATTATTTAAAAAGTTAAAAATGTTTATATGAATGAAATTGAAGGTTATACAAGAGAAAAAAAATGTTCAACTGAATTTTTCTAAATAAGAAATCTTGTAAATAAAGAGAAACATGTAGTGTTTATTTACATTCAAAAACATTAATATAACTTACCTAGAAAAAGTTAAAATGTTAATGAGAAAATGTAACTGAATAATTTACAATATAAATGTAAGTAATAAGATGCCCAGAAATGAAATTTTAAGGAAATTTATGAATAAAGGTGGGTGGGAATAATAAATGTTTATATACTAATTTAGTGAAATAAATTGAAAAATAAAATGAGAGTGCTATTTAAGCAAATGATAATGAACTTAAGAAAATAAACAGGAAATAAATAAATTTATATTTTGAAACTGTTTATAAATAACAAAGAATAGTTATAATTAATTTTTTTTTAAGTAGAATCGACTTAACAAAAGGTAAATGGAGTAAATAAAATAAGTTAAATATAATAAATTTTGTTTTGGAAGAATTTTTTGCAATAAATGTTAATAAATTGAAATCAAATCTATTGAATGAAATACAGTGAACTGAAATCAACCTAATGTGAATACAATGAATATCTACTGATTTAAATAAAATGGATTGAAACCAAATTTGTTAAATATTAATTAATTTAAAACTGCTGAAATTTACATGGTTTTAAATTGATTGTTGTATTTTGCAGTTAGAATCTATCTTTTCTTCTGGTTGTTTCTATTCTCCTATCTCGTTCCTTTTCGGGGACGAAAAGTTTTGAGTGGGGGAGAGTGTAACGACCCATAAATTTTAACGGTTTAATAATGTAATTAACTGAATTTTTGTGAAATTTTGAATAGTTGAATTTGGAAATAAAAATTTGATATTTGTAATGCGTCTATTTAAACGTAGCAAATGTCAGATTTTCATCTGATAATATGGAAGTTTATTTTGTTGTGTAATTTTATTTAAATTTAAATCAGTTGAAATTCGATGATAATAAAATATTTCTCAAACCTGAATAATTTTATATAATAAAAATGTAAATCATCTTCTGAGTGAGACGTCATATTTCGTTTCACCAAATTTGGACTCCTATTACTCCGTTTATCTTATTTTTGGCGTTTTAGCAGCATTTTCGGTACCGATTATCGACTTCTGATAGGATGGTTGTATCGTGATATCTGTATACCGTTTTGATCGTCTCGTCGTGCTGATCTCCACAGTATATTCAATTGTCGATTTCAAAGTCCGGTTCAAGCCGAAATCTGCAGAACGATTTCCGTATCGGTTCCGTTTTTGAACCTTTTGATTTCCCATGACCTTTCATTTATATACCATGTGAACCTATAGCCATTGATTTTTAAAATTCCCATAATTTATTCTTGGCTTTTATTATTCCCACTGGTAAAATTTATATTTGTTATTTATATCGGTTCATTCTCCTAGCTATCGTTCTAATTCATACTTTTTCTCTGAAAAGAAAATATACTTATATAATTAAAGGCTGCTTTCTTTTCTATCCTCTCCATCTCATGATTCTACCTTTCCCCCTCAACTCATTTGCCGATTTCCATTGTCCTCCGTCTTCCACCCCACTCGGCCTCTTAGAAGACCCACCACCACAAACGTCAGCACGCAACCCACCCGAAAGCAAGCATCGACCACCATTTCCTCCATCAGTGTCCACCCTCGAAACCACATTTGCCCTACCGAGCCTACCTCTCCACCCCAGATCCGACTATCCCTCCACTGCCACAGCCTTCTCCTCCTTGATCGAACACCATGGCTACAAAACTTCCACGCACTGCAACCTTGGCCAGTCCCACTCCACCATCACCACCTTCCCATGTCCATGCAAGCCCATTGTGCCTCCCATCTATGGCAGCCCAACCGAGACAAGCACCACCTCCCATCGACCCGACCTGCCTTTCAAAACCCTCTACCATGTTAGCCGAAGCATCTCATCCACCCTTCATTTTGCTCGGCCGCTCACTGCCTTTCCTTCTGTAGCTTGCAACCTTCACTTCCTCTTTATATGAAGGTATATATTATATGTTTAAAAATACTTATATCATTTGTTTTGTTTCAATCTGTCTAAAGCTTTTTACTTCATATTTATAAATATAATATGTATAGTATTATATATATGATAATAATATTTCAATCTTGTTTGTATATAGGTAATATATCTGATATATGCTATATATATAAAAAGTTTACTTAAGTTGTATAATAGGGTTGTATATAATCTGTAGTGTAATAAATTAGTTATAGAAGATATAGCACGCCAGTTTATGTATAAGTGGTTGTTTATATAAAGTATAAGTTTATTTATGGGTTTAGTTTATATATTATTATTATATATATATAGTTTGTATATATTTTTATTAATCATCAACGGTCGAAAAATAAAAACAATGGCCTCCTAATTCTTTCTTCTCCGTGATTCTCTGGTTTCATCGCCTGTCTCTGCTTCTCCGCTTGAGCGCTCTAGTGTTCTCTATACTGGTTGTGATACTTTACGATTCCTGCTATCTCGGATCTCGTCTTTGTTTTTCTAGGGCATTGTATATGGATTTGGGGGTTTTCTTCTTCCGTGGTGATTTCGTGAAGTCTTGCCCCTCTTTCGCTAGCATTGCTGCAGCACTATTGGAGGTGGTGGCTCCTCCACTGTCGGTCTGCATCTCCAGTTCTTGTTCGATTGAGATTTGCGTTTTCTCTGTTAGGGCTTTTTCGGCCCTTGCTCGATTCAAATTTGTTGTTGTTGATGGGTTATTCATGGAGATTACTCCCGATTCCAGTGCGTGCTTATCGGTTTCATCGCGTGGCTCGTTCTTCGCTGGGTCGAGGCCCGAGCCTGATGCTTCGCCTGAGATTAGGGCTTCTTGTCCTAGATTGGGTGTGCCTTTCGGTGTTCGGGATTTCACCACCCGATTCGTACCGAGCCTTTTCTTTGGGGATATGGTGAATGGTATGGCCTCGTGCCAGTCTGATTTGTTCTTTGGTTCGATTGCTGATGTTTCTGTGTGCGAGTTCTCTGGCAATTTGGCTGATTGTGGCTCCAATACGAGCAACAGCCGAGAATTCATCACTCGGTTTGTTCCTCGTCTGTCGTTTTTAGGAGCTGCAGCTGTTGGCAGTCCGCTTGAGGCTCCTATCGCCTTTGGGTCTGTTGGCGTTTTAGGCAATGCCTATGCTCAAGGGCATAAGGAGTTGACCACCTTATCTCTTCAAGCAGACCGGCCATTGGCTGCTGTGCTTGGTCTTGTTTCTGTGGTGCCTAGCTGTCCCTTTCTGACATCGGCCGAACCTGCTGTGTCGGTGTTAGAAAGCGTTGGATCGCTTGTTGTTTTGGCCAACGACGTCATGGTGCTTTCCTCTATGCACTGTTCGCCGCATGTGGTGGATCCTCCACCGTCCGTGCAGGTATGTGTGGCCTTTTTCAGGCAGGTGAGTTTTTCTTTTTCTAGTTACATTTCCGTAGTTATTTGTGGTATGCCGGTTGTTTTCTGGTTGTCGACCGATGTAGTCGGCCTTATTTGCTTGAGCATTGACACACGTCCGTGTGTGCTCCCTGACACTGCCGTCTCGTCCGAGACCGGGGGTGTGTCAGGTCTCGTTTTTTCGATTAATTTCGACTTTTCCGCCTGGGCCCTTTGGCCTTGTTGTCTGCATCTGATCCGTCGGTCTCTGTGCCTTTTACAGGTTTTCTTCTGCCCCATCGGATGTATCCATATCGGGCTGCTAGTATGGTTCGATCTGATGGAACCCCATAGCTGGTTTCTTGTGTTGAGTCATGACGATGCCTATTCTATGTCGTCAGTGACTTTGGCTTTTTGTTGCAGACTTTTTTTGTCAGGCGTCCATTGGTTCCTTCGGAGGTTACAGCGGGGCTGGAGCGATTGGATCGGGCGATCTCCCCGTCCTGGTCGTATAGTGGCCATTTCTGACCACTATACGGACAGACTGAGTTATTCCCAGCCTTCATTGTTTTGCTCTGCTATTCCCTCTGTTTGGTCCGTCTCGCGACTCTTACCTGTATCGCGGGGCTGTTTTATTAGTGACAGTCCGGCTTTGGTAAGACTCCCACAGCAACATGGGCTGCAACCTGTTTGCGCCCTTACACATGTGTATTCCCCCTCAGTTCTTCCCTTCCTCGACCCTTCTGTCCAATCGCCACTCTCTTCTTCCTCATTGTCGGTTGCGTCGGCTTTATCGGTTTCTGGTTGCTCCATCCCCTTCGTTTTTGCCCTATCATCGGCTCATTATTATTCTGATTGGTTTTTAAAGAAGATTGGAATGCGATTGGATCGCCTCCCCTCTTATTATCGATTTCCCTATGATCCGTCGGATCACTTGGGTCCCTCTACCTCTCATTGCTCCTCGGCTTGCTCTCTTCCCTCTTCATCGTGCTCTCTGTCCATATCCATTCCTCTTATGAGTAAGGTAGAAATTGCTCTCCTTAATGAGCGCCTTGATTGCATCTCTAGGAATTCCTCGCCTTCGTCTTCGCTGCTTGGTGCCTCGCTGTCTACTTTGACGGGGACCGGTGATGAGGTGTCTTCTGTAATACCTCCCCAGCCTTCCGACCCTAGTCCCCGGGCATCTCGTCGCAGATCGCGTAGAGTCCCATCTCCCCCCGCATCATCCGCACACGCTCTATAGCGGCGTCCGAGCAGATCGATCGATCTACTCGGTATTCGCTGTACCTTGTCTGAGGCCCTTCTATTTCCCCTAGACTGGTGTACTGTTTTCGTCCCTTTTCTCTTCTTCCTTTCTTTTCTCGCTCTTAATGGCGAACTTGCTTTTCTGAAATATCCGTGGTATTGGCAACGATGCGTCTTTGGCTAGGCTAAAACGCATTGTTACGAACCACTCTGTTGGATTGGTCGCTATTCTGGAACCTTTTCTAGCCCCGGAAGGTATATCCAACATCGTTTTATCCTTAGGTTTTGGCGGTGGCTCTGCCAACGTCTCGGGAAAAATTTGGATCTTATGGTCCAAATCCCTTTCGGTTCGCTCCGCTTTCGATTCCTCTCAGCTTTTTTCAGTGACATGTTCATCTCCTTATTTTAGTTCCCCCTTTCTTTTCTCGGCGGTCTACGCCAAATGCGATCAGTCTGAAAGATTAGTTCTTTGGTCCGATATTTTAGGCCTCGGTTCGTTGGGGCTCTCTTCTTCTGTGATTGGCGGCGATTTTAATATCGTCGCTTGCCAAGCGGAAAAACGGGGAGGAGCCGCCATCAACCGTGTAGCAATGGCGGATTTTAACTCGTTCATTGTCGGCTCTGGCCTTTCTGAGCTTCCCTTTGTTGGCTCTGCCTTCACCTGGTCAAACAACCAAGAGGGACCGAACCGTATCCTTTCTAGACTTGACCGTGTTTTCGGGTTAGAGGATTGGCTTCGCCTCCCTTTTTCTTTTTCGATCGCTCATCTTCATCGGTCCTTCTCTGACCATGCTCCCCTAATTGTTCGCTGCTCTCCTCTCTCCATCTCAGGGCCATCTTCCTTTCGATTCCAGAGTATGTGGAGATCTCACCACTCTTTTCTTGAAGTGGTAGCTAACTCGTGGAGCGATCCTATTGTTGCCTCTCCCTGTGCTGTTTTCGGTCGTAAGCTTAAGCGTCTCAAGGATTGCCTTAAGGCTTGGAACGTTCAGGTGTTTAAGAACATCTTCGATCGCGTTCGCATGGCCGAAGAGTCTTTAATCGTAGCCGAATCCTTGCTAGACGAGAACCCGACGGCGGCTAACAAGGAGGCCTGGGCTATTGCTCAATCCATCTTCTCATCAGAACTTCGTATCGAGCATGACTACCTTCGTCAAAAGGCTAGGATCAAGTGGGTAGTCGTCAGTGATACGAACTCCAAATTCTTCCACTCTTCTATTCGTAAGAAGAATAACCTACTCACGATACGTGAGATTTTGCAGCCGGATCTATCTACGGCTTCTTCGCCCGAGGAAGTCAAAGATACCATCCTGTCCCACTTTCAATCCTTTCTGGAATCGCCGTTTGTCTCGGTCTCTGATCCGGCTCTCCTAGCATTCATTCCTCGTGTGGTTCTCTCTCCGGAAAGTGACCTTCTCGCGGATCTCCCATTCACTGAGGAGATCCGTGCTTGTGTCTTTGCTCTGAGCAAGGATAGTGCCAGTGGTCCGGATGGCTACAATGGCGTTTTTACAGGAGTTCCTGGCCTATTATTCAGGCTGATTTTTGTCTTGCTGTTCAATCCCTCTTCTCCGGGGGATCTCTTCCATCCGGATGGACTTCCACTAACCTTAGTCTCATTCCTAAATCCGATAACCCTAGGCCTTGCTTGGATTTTCGGCCGATAAGTCTGTGCAACTTTTCAAATAAAGTTATCTCTAAGATCCTGGCCAATCGCTTGGCTCCCTACCTAGAGCGCATTATCTCTCCTTCTCAAGCGGGCTTTGTTAAGGGGCATTTGATTTCGGATAACGTCCTTCTTGCTCAGGAACTGATCTCCCAGATTGATCGGAAAGTCTGGGGTTCTAATGTTGTCTTCAAACTGGACATGGCTAAGGCTTACGATCGCATGTCCTGGTTTTTCATCATCAAGGTCTTAAGGGCTTTCGGGTTCCCGGAACCCCTAATTGACTTGGTGTGGAGGCTCATATCCAACTGTTGGTTTTCCGTGCTCATTAATGGTTCGGCTAATGGTTATTTCAAGGCGTGCAGGGGTCTGCGTCAAGGAGACCCACTCTCGCCTTCTCTTTTTGTGATTGCGGCTGAGGCTTTCATCCGAGGTCTCCAAACTTTAACAATCTTCGGTCAGGTCCAGCGCTTCGGGATTCCGAGGGGTGTCCCCTTATCTCATCCTTCTCCTTTGCAGATGACATTGTCATTTTCTCTAATGGCAGCCGTTCCTCGGTCCGGTGGCTCCTAAGGTTCCTTCATCAATACGAGAGGTCCTCGGGCCAACTCGTTAACCCTTCCAGAAGTTGCTTCGTCCATGCGAAGGACTTGTCTCCCTCTCGTGCTACCTGGATCAAGTCTGTCTCGGGTTTCAAGGAAGCAACCCTCCCTCTACCTTACTTGGGTATTGTCCTGTACCGAGGTAGAAAACTCAATGCTTTGTTCGACCCCTTGTCAGACAAGGTGAGGGGTAAGATCTTACGTTGGAATGCGTCTCTTCTTTCTCAGGCTGGTAGACTTGTTCTTATCAAATCTGTTTTAGACTCGATGGGAATTCATGTATTCGCGGCTATAACCCCTACCTCTTCCTTCTTCCGGTCGTATCGGTCGTTGGCTTCGTCCTTCTTCTGGGGCAACAAGAATAACGCCCGTCTGCACCACTGGGTGTCGTGGGACGCGGTGTGTCGCCCCAAAAACGAAGGTGGCTTGGGTCTGCGTAATCCTAAGGACCTCTGTGCAGCTTTTGCCTGTAAATTATGGTATAGGTTTGGAGCTAACAACTCTTTATGGGCTTCTTTCCTTCATGCAAAGTACCGTAGGCTTGCGGGCTCTAATTTCTCAGGTTCTCTGTCCTATGCTAGTGACACCTGGAAGCACATGCAATCGATGAAGCTGTTTTCTGACTCTCATGGTGGTTCTACAGGATGGGATGGTGGTTCATTTTCCATTCTGAAAGCTTGGACGTCGTTTAGAATTCCGGACCCCATTCGCCCTGTGTTTTCGTTCATTTGGGATTCTCGTATCCCCCCCAAGGTCTCTATTCTGATGTGGCGAATCCTGCATGATTGACTGCCACTTGACGAGAATTTCCAAAAGATCGGTATCCCTTTCGTCTCCCGTTGTAGATGCTGTGGCAACGGGGAATCAGAATCCTTGAACCACTTGTTTTTTGATGGTTTCTCGGCCAGATCATGCTGGAATTACTTCGGCAACCTTGTTGGTGTTCGACGTATTGCCAGATCTCCTTTTGATCTCCAGAGTAACTGGTGGGTTGGGAACTCTGGGAAATCTCTTCGTTCTATCGTGTTCCGTTTGATTCCCTATCTCATCTGCCGGCACCTCTGGTGCGCGCGGAACAAGGCAACCTTTGAGAGTTCGCCTATGGATCCTCCATCCATTATTCGGCGTGTGAGGAATGACGTCTTCCTAGCGTTCCGTGGTAGACCTTTCAGGGGTCCTTTGAGTCCCCGTGCTGAGCAGCTAGTAGGTCTCCTCTCTATATCGTGTGCTATGTCTTACGGTAGACTGGGAGTTGGTTGTCATCTTTTCGAGCGGACGCTGGCCTTCATCCAGCGCTCACTTTCCCCTCCCCCCCCGGTTTGGTTAATGTGGTTGCTAGTTTTCCTTATCCAGGTATCTTTGGTTTCTTCCTTGGTCCGGTGTGAGCTTTGGTTGGCAAAGCCTGGTGTTTTGGTGTCCTAGCTTATGTCTGTCTCTGGTTTTGTGGTGGTGTTTGTGTGGTTGCTCTGCTGTTATGGATGGTTTTTGCTTCTGTTCTCAAGTATCTTTGGTTGGGACTGCGTTGGTAGCATCTTTGGTGGTCGGGCCTAGTCCTTTGCAGGTCGTGGCAGGGTTGCCGTTTTGGTTTTTTTCCCATGTCTTGCTCTGCACGAGGATCGATGGACATCTTCATTGGGCGGTGGCTTTGTCGGAGCTCGATGAGGTTGTTCGATGAGTGGTGGAGTTTCCGGTCATCATCCAGATCTTCCGTGTTGCTCTGATTCTTCTGTGAGATCCTTCTTGGTTCGTCTAGGCTGGCTCTACATATCAGTTGGCGCTACCTTTTTCCCAGAGTATGCTTTCTCTGGTTTAGATGCTTATGCCGTAGCTCGGTTTGCTTTCTATGTGGTTTGGCTTGGTGGTCTGGCCTTTACCTACGGGTTAAGGCGGGTTGGTGGCTGTTGGTGGTTTTTGCTCCTAGTTCTGTTTTTCTGTATTTCTGTATCTGGCTGTTGTGGCCGGTTTTATTTTGTCTTTTCCGCTGTTAGTCTTGTCTCTTTGCGTCAGGGAGGCATATGTCCGTCATATGCTTCGCCGTTTTTGTGTGAGCCACCGGAGAAAGGCGTTTTTTCTCCTTTTGTTATTATATTTTCTCTTTAAAAAAATAGTCTGTATATACATATAAGTTTGATTTTGAAGATAAAGCAAGGGTTTATTTGATTTATATTTATATATATGCTGAGTTTATATAAATAGTGATATGTTTTATTTTATATAATATAGAAATTGTAAAATCTATTTTATATATAAAAATATATACAAATTATAGACCGGTGTCTATTATATGTTTAATTTTTTTATATATATGTGTGTTGTATCTATATTGTGGTAGCCAAGCTAAACATATTGCCAGTCTATATATGTTGTATATATATGGGCTTCTATAAGTTATATTGATCTGTTAAGTTATTTATACATATTGATTTTTAATAAAGTATTGATTTTATAATAAAGTAACTTTTTCATACTTTCATTTGTATTTATATATTACAATAATGTAAGTTTATATGGATTTTTATAATAAATATTGATCTTAAATTATAATATGTATATAAGTTTAAAAATATATATATGTTTTTATATATATTAGTTATATATACAAGTATACATTAGTTTGGTTTTCAAATTTATATATGGAGACTTTGCTATATGTGTTTTAAATTTAAACAACGTTTTTATAATATAAAAAATATATATATATAGATACATTTTAATATTTGTCTTAAATTAAATGTTGATTTTTATAAAATAATGATAATAATAGGATATATATTTTCCATTTTATATCAAGCTGATTTAATTTGTTCTCATCGATTCCTATTTATTAGCTTTGTTCGTCAAATCCGTGTTCAGCTTACTTCGCTTTGAGATTTGTTGTTTGGATTGGTCGATTGTCCAGATCGTGATTCAAATCGTAACTTATTGTGTTATCTATTTCTCTAGCCTCGAAAGGTGAGCAATCACTCACGATTAACATTCTTATAGTTAGTAAATTTGATTTCACTTGAAACGACAATTGAAATATGCTGTCAAATTTGAATTGCTAGTTATTTAATTTTTAAATATGATATGCCATTATCTACAATTGTTCACCTGTGATCTAAATAATTGAATGGAAATAATATATGTAAGTAAATGGATGTAAATTAGTGGAAAATGACATTGATTGAATGAATGATAATAAATAAAAGAGTAAAAAGGGAAACCGGTTGAATTAACTTAAATTATATAAAATTCTATGTTGTTTGGCTTATGGGATGTTAGGGAAATGATACTTCGATTTGTTTAAGGTTGTATGAATAAATTATCAAGTAATTATCATCCTTGTACACCTTTAATCGTACAAGGATGATAAATAATATATCAAGTAATTATCTAAGGCTGTTGAGCGTAGGGTACACTTGATAGTTTATTTATTATCCTTGCACGATTAAAAGTTTCTGAACTGAACGAACCATTTGTTTGATTGCTATCACTATGGGGAAAAACGGATCAGACGACAAATATGCTCCGTTGTCCGATTGCATATCTATCTGTCGTCTATTTCTGTGCCGTCTCATTGCACATCAGACCACAGATATGCCCCTTCGTCTGATATGCACCAACACATCAAAAGAAAAAAAAACATACGTTGTCTGATGTTGTAGTATCATTTCTAAAATTTTCTATTAGACAACATATAAATATTGATTGATATGCATATCAATTACACTGATGTTATATTTGCAAAATGAAATAATGAATCACAATTTTATTTATACAAATAATTTATTTCAAATCAAATTCAATCCAATAAAACTTTCACTATAGTTACATTTTCAAATACAATACAACTTTCACTATTCATACATTTTCAAATACAATACAAATTTCACTATCACTCTCATATATACAACTTTCCTCTACACTCTCATATATAACATTTTTTTTACTAGCACTCACCTACACTTACTTTAGTTTATTTTTGATATTGATCTTCATTTGCTTGCTCCAGCTTGTGTCCAACCATCTCTTATACTTGTCAAATAAACAACGCAGTAAAATGGAAAAGGAAACAAACCTAAATTGCAGAAATAAAATTAAATTTAAATATTAATATTGCCTCAGTTTATAGGTTTGTTTTCTCTTCATGTTTTAGACATGGTCGGACAAATATATATGTGCACGGACAACTTATGATATGTGTTAGCACCAAAATTGGTCACTAACCTCGTTCAGAAAGATTGTGTAGAGATATAAGTGATGAAAGTAAATTAAACAGAGAAGACAATGCTAATTTAAATGCAGAAAGTAAGAACACCAAATTTATAGTGGTTCAGCGTAATTGCCTACGTCCACTTCATTCAACTTTTTTCATTTCCTTTATAGTTGATTACAAATACAATTCGTGAATCAAATGCTTGAGTGAAGTTGTTTAAGTAGAGAAGATGAGTCTTGAAAATGGTAGAGTCTCCCCAGTATTCTCTCTCCTAAAAAAGGATCCCTCTTCACTGTGACCCTGCCCCTCTATTTATAGACAAAGATGGGCTGGACTTCCCAGGTGGGCTCGGTAGCCGAACACTCTAGCCCAAGCATAGTGGTCGCTACATGCCGAACCAGATATGTCGAACACCATAATGCCGAACGATCCTTTCTATGCCGAACGGTATGTTTGATGTGCGGGAAGTGCAGAATGGTTGTCAGTCGAGGACGAACGTGCCTCTGGATGCCGAGTACTACTATTGCCGAGTTCTACTTGATGTCGAGCACTACGCCGAGTACTCCTGTCGCCGAGTTCTACTGGATGTCGAGTACTACGCCGAGTACTCCTGTCGCCGAGTTCTACTGGGCGCCGAGTACTACCTGATGCCGAGTGCTACCCGATGCCGAGCACTACCTGATGCCGAGCACTAGTTGATGCCGAGTGCTACCTAATGCCGAGCACTACCTGATGCCGAGCACTACCTGATGCCGAGTGCTACCTAATGCCGAGCACTACCTGATGCCGAGCACTAGTTGCCTGGTCAAATCTCCAGGAAACACTTGCCCCCCAAAGTGTATTACGTGACTGCACGTAATACGCTTTGAACTATGTATCCTCCATGTCTCGTTTCAAATCCTTGAATAAATTCTAATGGAGATGCCTTCTTGAGAATATCAGTGGTCATCCGTGTCTGATTCTGCAGAGCTATTAGGCTTCGGCTATCTGATCTAGTCTTCTCTTAATAACCCTTAGTGAGAATTCAATTTCTGTTGATTTCAAGAAGTCGTACTTTTTCGGACGTACACATGCACGTTCGGGTACATGTTCTTGCCATTGGCTCTCGGATGCGTATAAGTCGTCGCCAACTCCATCTAGTTTAATTGCAATTCAATCGCGATTCCTTGTTTGTATTTTCTGTGAAATAAGGGTTGCAATCATCCACTTGAGGAGTTTTCCAAACCTCTCTTCAGTACAAACTCTATGATTTTGTTCATAGCTTCGACCTGTCCATTTGCAGTTATAATGGATCATGGAAGGTCATAAGGACAGATGACGTTACGGATAAAGAAGTTGATTATTTTCTTCATCTTCGTCGTGGTTAAGAGTTCTTCATCTGCCCATTTGGTGACGTAATCAACTGCTATGATGGTGTATTTCGCACCACCTTTAGGATCGACAAGAGGATGATTTTAGTGCCCCCAAGTGGCAAACGGCTATGAACTAGGCATTTGACTAATTTCCATCGGCGGGGTTCCCGGACTTTTTGCAAACATCTTGCACTCGTCACATTGTCTAGCATGATCAACCGCATCTGGGTTGATGGTTGGCCAGTAATACCTGTAGCAGAGTATCTTCTTTGTCATGGTTTTCCCCCTGATGTGGTTACCGCATTCTACTTCATAGACTTTGCTCAAGATATCATTATGGGCGATATGCCGAAGCATGGGGATGGATAAACTCCTTTTGACACACGAATTATTCTTAGATGATTTGGCGTGAAGCTTTGAGGAGGATCTGTCGTTTTCCATTCCTCCGTTCAGTAAGAATTCCTCATTGTAGATAGTCTTTGATAGGAGTCAACCATGACACCTTTTCATTTCGTTCGCTGAGTACGTGTGTAATGATGTAATATGTGAAGTCGGTTAGTAGCTCTTGGACTTGGCCGAGATAAGGAGCAAGACAATGCTCCCTAGCAAGATCAACTTCCTTAAATTTGTATACTACCAATCAAGAATCACAAAAGATATGTAAAGTTTTCACTTCAAATCCTCTAACAAGTTTGAGGCTAACAGTCAAGGCTTCATACTAAGCATCGTTGTTTGTTACAGGTAAATCGAGTTTTAGGACGTAGCAGATTGATCGTTCCTCAGGAGTCATTATCAAGCCATAACACTGATCATTGGATCCTCCATCCTCGTACATTTTCCATCTTATGGTCGGTTCTCTACTACTCTTCGAATAGTCATCTGAGGTAGTGAATTTGGGTGTGAGGTCTGCTAATTTCCGTCCTTGGATAGCCCTTCGTGGGAAATAAGTGATATTGAATTAGCTTAGTTCGATATTCTATTTAAGTAGTCTTTCAGACGTCTCAGGTCATTGTGTGCCCTGTCGCAACGGCTGGTAGGCGTAGACGTTGATGGGGTGAGCCTAAAAGTAAGAGTGGATCTTTCATGATGAAATCAATAGAGATTGTGCTAGCTTTTGTAGCTTCGGGTTGATATCCAATGCATGGCTCGCGATAGTTAATGAAATCACATATGCATGTCAGAATGGGTCCAAGGGAAGATATCATCATTTATTCAGAAAAATTCAACTAATTCTTTTATCATCACTGCACTGAGTTGTGATCCGATATTCAACGCCCGGAAAGGGTCGCCATGACTGGTTGTAATGTCGACCGTCAGATTAGCAAGTGCCATCCTAGATTCTTTGCGTAAAGATGTAACTATCATAACATTCAATGTGAAATATGGTTGGGACGGCCAATGTTGATGGTTACTCTAGTCGAATCCTAGAGTCTTGTCATGAGTTATTGAGCCTAATAGCGAAGGGCTCTTAATGCTCTAATAGATTATCAGCAAATGGCCAAAGATCAGGCTTAAAAGCGCATTGAAGGAAACGTCGAGTAGGGGCCAGCCTCGAGTTGCGTGCAACTGCATAGCTGGATCTTGCCATGAGTTTGAATTTGCCTGTATATTCGAGTAACGCATTTTCTATTCGATGCATTCATGATCCTTCACTCGCCCTTCGGGTTGGAGTGACAGTCAGTTGCCCACAAGCTTTGGCATTGATTTAATGATTCTATCTCTAGGCATCCTTTCGGTCATTGCCTTGAGTAGCTGTAAGCACTATACACAAGTTTTAATACTGAGCTATCGTAGCCAATTTTTGGATGACCATGCGTCTTCTCCCAGTCTCGGGTTGATAAATGTACTGCATGGACGGTTGAGTCTCGTCCTAGCTATGTATATGTTTTCACCTAAACTCCAAAGACATAGAGGTGATTGGTGAAAAGTCGGTTCACATTCATCTTGCTTCTTGTTGTGCCCCCAGGTCTGGGGCATATACTGATAAGTAGGAAGGCCAACCACGCCCACTTTAGCTTTACTCTCTTTCCCGTTGAATCGTGGGATCATGTCAGTCGATGGGAGACTAGGTCTCGCCTATCTTGGGTTTTATCGTGGTTTTTCATTCCAAGAGGAATACTTCGATGCCACGTAAGTTTCATGGTGTAATTTGGACAGTGGATGGTCATCCACGTCCACTTTGGTTCATGCTCTGTAATCAGATCTCGAGGTAAAGTTGGCTACAAATGCAGTTGAGTTATGCTCATCCAGTTTCATACTCCTCCTGACGAATCGAACGAGGGTGCTGGAGAATTTTTGACCAAGTATTTGTGGTTTACCCTTCTTTCCATACTCTGGGGGTTATAGTTTTTCAACAAACATTTGAGTCACATTCGTATGTGCTTGGTGTGGATCGGCATTGACCCTTGGTCTGAGGTATGATATAGTGGGTTGCTCATAGCTTTGGATGTCATTTCAATTGGTTCTGTATTGAGGCCTCCTTGCAGTCGTTGCCTCAAGTTATAAAGAACGCCACGCTAGAGCTATAGTAAGCTGTCGTATTCGGCTTTTTAGTGTTTTGTACCCCTGCCCCCGGCATTGATTTGGCCAGGTTACAAGTTGGATGGTCGAACTCCATCCTCAGCGGGTTAATAATCCTCATGTCGATTCCAGGCTGAAGTTTGTGGAAATGAAAATGGTCGGCATCCACTCGTCTATTTATCGATGTTTATACACCACTCTGCATTCTGGTGACTTAGTGTTATTCTCCCCCCGGTTGACTCGCGCCCAATTTGTGTTCATGCTTCGGTCCACACTCCGGAGACCTAGAGATTTGTCAAACGGTTTATGCTTTAGTCCACAGTTCGAGACGCAGAGATTTTCGTCAACTCGTTTATACTCTAGTTCGCACTCTGGGAACTTAGAGTAATTTGGTCCGCTTCTGGGATTTAGGGATTTTTATGAAGTCGTCTATAATCTAGTCCATGCTTTGGGGACTGAGAGTACTGTAGTCCGCACTCTGGGGACGTAGAGGTTTTTTGAGTCATTTATACTCTAGTCCGCACTCAGGGACTTAGAGTACTTTAGTCCGCATTCTGTCTCCCGTTCTAGAGGGTGAGACCCCCCGGCTAGCTGAGAGTTTGCCTAAACCTGGTAGATAATCCTTCTCTTTAAGATTCTCTTTGAGATTTCGAAAGTCATTATTCTTTATGCAGGACTATTGCATTCCAATGCTTGTTTTCCACGATTTTGTGCAGGCCGTTCTGACCCCGAGCCCACTCCGAGGAGCGATGTCGCCAAGGAAGTGGGGGAGAAAACAAGTGAAGCCGCTCACGTAGGGGAGGCTTCTGGTCCAGACGCTCAGGTGATCGGAGCGCTTGATGAAGACAAGCCTGAAACCTCCTCTCCTATTGATGGGGGTTATGAAGTAGAAATTACAGGCACCTCTGAGCACACATCCGAATTGAGCATGGAGGAGCGGCTCGAGAAAGAGAAGGAGGAGACGGTCAAGGTCATAGTAGAGCCCCGAGTTGTGGACTTGGACGATCCTTTGAACAAGCCGTTGAAGGTCATCCTTCCTGGCGGGTCCAAGCCCATGGAAGGCCCCCGTACTCCTTCAGTTGCTACCCCTCTATCAAAGAAGAGTACCAAGGGTAAATGCTCCAGAGAGGAGCCGTCTGGAAAGAAGTTGAAGAAGCACAAGAAGTGATTACTATCCTCGTTCAACAAGAGTTAGTTTAAGTCATGTAATTATTTTCATCTATTTCCTTAGTCCTTGTAAATAGAATGTCGACCCTGAACTTTGGAGGGGTTGTAATAGAAACTCATTTCTGAATAAGATTTAGTTTCTTTTTCTGTCTTACAAAAGACTCCTATTGTTCAGTTTTCTTTGTGATTATGATTTTAATCCAAGCAGTTGTGAATAACATAGACTTCTTAGTCCATCTTCATATAACTCGGAAACTCTTCGGGAGTCGTTGAACTTCCATTTTGTGCTTCGAGCACTTAGAATACTTTCTAGCCCATATATCAGGGATTTGACAAATTCAAGTTATTTGTGTCATAGTTCATATTCAGGGAACTTGGAGATCCGATTCGCTTATATTTGAGTCCGCACTCTGGGGAGTTAGAGTACTCCAGTCCGCATTTTGGAGACTTGGAGGTTTAAGTCATTTATACTCTAGTCCGCGCTCTGGGGACTTAGAGTACTCCAGTCCGCACTCTGAGGACTTGGAGGTTTTAGTCGTTTATACTCTAGTCCGCGCTCTGGGGACTTAGAGTACTCCAGTCCGCACTCTGGGGACTTGGAGGTTTAAGTCGTTTTATACTCTTGTCCGCGCTCTTGGGACTTAGAGTACTCCAGTCCGCACTCTGGGGACTTGGAGGTTTTAGTCGTTTATACTCTAGTCCGCGCTCTGGGGACTTAGAGTACTCCAGTCCGCACTCTGGGGACTTGGAGGTTTTAGTCGTTTATACTCTAGTCCGCGCTCTGGGGACTTAGAGTACTCCAGTCCGCACTCTGTGGACTTGGAGGTTTTAGTCGTTTATACTCTAGTCCGCGCTCTGGGGACTTAGAGTACTCCAGTCCGCACTCTGGGGACTTGGAGATTTTAGTCGTTTATACTCTAGTCCGTGCTCTGGGGACTTAGAGTACTCCAGTCCGCACTCTGGGGACTTAGAGGTTTTAGTCGTTTATACTCTAGTCCGCGCTCTGGGGACTTAGAGTACTCCAGTCCGCACTCTGGGGACTTGGAGGTTTTAAGTTGAGAGCAGTCGTATTTCCATTCTTTAATTTGTATTCATCTACTGTATCGAGGCTAATGTCGTCGAATGAACAATCGAACCACGTTTGCTCACGGAATGGGATTATGCCCCCCAGGATAAGGGATGGAATTTGAAAAATGGACGATCGATTCTCGTCCGCTTGGTGATTATAGCTCTTCTAATCAAGTCAAGGAAGGAGGTATATGACAGATGGTTGGATCACATCCATGTTGGGTTAGATAGCCAAATCTCTTACAATTTGCTCTGTATCTCCTTCTGGAAAATAAGGATAATAGATTGTTGAGTAGACAAAGTAAGTTGCATACGTTCCAAGGTGCAGTCGTGTCCATATATTGACAGCGATGGTTAGCGAGTACGCCGTCTACCATAGCTACTTCAAGTTGGGCTTTCGAACAACCTTTCGTGTTCAGGGTAGGATTTGATGCGTAGATGATCAAATCACGTCCACTTTAGACAGATCCCGGCGTCACTGAGCTTCATGAGGGGTATCTGTATTTTGTCGAACTTTGTTCTATGACTCGATTGGAGTGGATGATCGGGCCATTTTCATTCCAAGCAGTTTAGGTCTCCAAGTCAAATGTGGAAGTTGATGGATGGATGGTCGGTTGTTCGAATCGATCATAAGTTAAGCATACGAACTCAGATCGTCTTAAAACTTGGAACGTTGGCTTCCCTGGCTTTGATTGTTATGTCTTGTTACTCGTGGCTCGATCCAGACTCGGACAAAATCCATCGATATCCATAGTGAGCCTTTGTGTAACCGATCTCCAAGATGAACTGTCACTGGTTTGTAATCAAGTTCTTGGTGTCACATCCTTGCCAAAAGGCGGGATAACATCTGCCCCCCACAGGATGTCTTGTGTAAACATGACGTGCTTTGAAAAACCGCAGTCTTTCATGCTGAATATTTCCGTTCAGTTGATTGCTTGACAGTCGTCTTTTAATCATTTCATTGCAATCTTCTTTTAGACAAATGTTCAACTAGCGTGCTTAGCTTTGGTTCTGCCCCCAGTTTTGGGGATGAGTATGGAGTTGATGTATGTTTATACTCCATCTCGCACTCTGGGAGTACGGAGTTGAGTAGATGTTTATACTCCGTCTCGCACTCTGGAAATACGGAGTTGATTAATGTTTATACTCCGTCTCGCACTCTGGGAGTACGGAGTTAAGCGAATGTTTATACTCCGTCTCGCACTCTGGGAGTACGGAGTTAAGCGAATGTTTATACTCCGTCTCGCACTCTGGGAGTACAGAGTTGATTAATGTTTATACTCCATCTCGCACTCTGGGAGTACGGAGTTAAGCGAATGTTTATACTCCGTCTCGCACTCTGGGAGTACGGAGTTAAGCGAATGTTTATACTCCGTCTCGCACTCTGGGAGTACAGAGTTGATTAACTTTTATACTCCGTCTCGCACTCTGGGAGTACGGAGTTGTGTAGATGTTTATACTCCATCTCGCACTTTGGGAGTATGGAGTTGTGCGAAGGATCGTCGTGTATCAACCAATTTTTAGCCATGATGTGATGGCTTGCCCCCGAGCTCGAGTTTCACTTAGCGAGTCGTCGGCCGTATCGCAGTCGCTCTCTACTTGAATAAATTCCACTTGCAGGATGGAATTCAGCTCTCCGTGCATCATGATGTTTGTACATTGTATTTAATCCATATCCCCAAATCAAAGGCATATGGTTGATGATGAGCGATAGAATTATGCTCGTCCAGACATAACTGCACACGTCCGATAATGGTCTGCGTAGATTGGTTGACAACCAAATCTGAGTACCTGGTCACCTGCATCGTTTTGAAAGTAGTTTAGTTCAAGCTAGTCATAGTTCATAGAACAATTGAAATAGAGATGGAAATGGAAATAATTCAAAGAAGATTATGGTAAATCTCATTGATATGTGAAGCAACATCGTGTGCTCGCTATTCGATTCCGCCCTTGGCTCCTTTCAAAGGGATGTCGGTCGTCAACCGTCCAATTGATAATCATAGCCCTTTATTAATAGGCATCGGATATTCGCTGCCCGCCATTCTGCAGGACTTGTACATACTATTGGAGCTTTCCTTTCCAGGTCATCTTTTCGATCACACCTCGGAGGTGTTTGTAATCGCCCATGTTAGGATCAGTGAGCATCTGGGAATATACAACATTCCCCTGATTTTCTTTAGACTTTGGTGTACTCTCTCGAGGTTGGTTTCCAGTACCACTCCGAGTCATGAGTCTTCAAGTAGAGGTTGTCAATTGAATCTTTCAAAGAGCATATATCTAGAGGTCGACTTTCCTCAAATGTGATTAGTATGATACCCTTGTTAGTATTTGGAATAAATTGCTTAGAGCTAAACATTGGTTTGCTTGGAGTCACTAAATTCGAAGTGTTGGGTCAGCGAAGAATGGTGCTTGGAGTCATCTTGACGTTTGCTAGAGTCACATCATCTATGTTCTCCAACCTTTGGGAGTACCGTTTGAATAGCGGTTGCTTGTCCGTTCCCTTGATGTCGTTCATATGCTGCCGCTAGATCCTCTATGCCCTGGTCGATCATGGGATGTCAGGGAGGTGGATAGAATGTTCCTTTACTAAGTTGAGTTTTGAACTCATTATCCGGAGGCACTGCGCTGCGGCTAGGGTTTGGAAATTTGGGTCGTACCCGAAAAAGGTTTTTTTTGAAAATAAGGGTCGTACCCGATCCATATATTTTTTGTATATGGACTAGTCAGATTGTTTTTTGAGAGAGAGATCGGTATACAGTGCATGGATCGGTCTGGATACTTCGTTCGGCACAGAAGTACTGTTCGGTCATACAGAAGTACCGTTCGGCATTAGGGCGTTCGGTGTTGGCACGTGGCTCAGCCAAAGCTATTCGGCACAAGGCTGTTCGGCAGAGTGGATCGGCCTGGAGTGGTTCGGCCAAAGCTGTTCGGCCAAGGCTGTTTGTCCAAAGTGAATCGTCCAGAAGTGGTTCGGCCAAAGCTGTTCGTTATCCACACTGTTCGGCACAACCGAGTCGTTCGGCATACAATACCGTTCGGCATTAGGGCATTCGGTGTAGAGGTATGGTCGGCCTAGAAGAGTGTTCGGCCTAGAGGTATGTTCGGCCTGGAAGAGCGTTCGGCCCAGAGGTATGTTCGGCCTGGAAGAGCGTTCGGCCCAGAGGTATGTTCGGCCTGGAAGAGCGTTCGGCCTACGCCTTTTCTGGAGCGTTCGGCATATGCCTTTTCTGGAGCGTTCGGCATACGCCTTTTCTGGAGCGTTCGGCGCACGCCTTTTCTGGAGCGTTCGGCATACACCTTTTCTGGAGCGTTCGGCCTACGCCTTTTCTAGAGCGTTCTGATGGTCTGGGCCTCCAGCCTCCATTTGTACTCCTGTCCTGAAGCTTCCAGCTCTTGCTTGGTCACGGTCTCCAGCTGTTTGAACAGCAGCTTCAGTCTTGCGGCGTCTGCGCCTGGGAGGTTCATCAGAGGAAGTAGAGCTGTCAGATGAGGAATAAGGAGCGGGATTGCCCCCCAGCATTCTGTTGCTACTGTTGAGTGAGTTGTGCCATCAGGTTGGCGTTAGCTTGCATCTGCTCTCCTAGTTGTCTCCTGCTTTCCCTGAGCTCTCTCATCAAGTCGTTGAACTCTATTCTGGCGACAACTGGAGTTTGGTCATGGGCGACAATTCCTTCACCCGGAATTGCTGGTTGATTGCTAGGTCCTGCTTGTTGCACGCTAGCTGTCTCGCGGGCATCCGCATTATGAGAAGCTGACCTGGTACGTGGTCCTGCCATTGTAGAGCTATCGGTATGAACTCTGAGTAGAATCAACGGATGTCCTATCAGTGAGTCGGATCTTCTTTGGGGGATTTATTCAATCCAGTAGCTTCAAAGCAGATCCTTGAGGTCTGAGAATTCAATTCTCAGTGAAAGCACCAAAGTGTTAGCACCAAAATTGGTCACTAACCTCGTTCAGAAAGATTGTATAGAGATATAAGTGATGAAAGTAAATTAAACAGAGAAGACAATGCTAATTTAAATGCAGAAAGTAAGAACACCAAATTTATAGTGGTTCAGCGTAATTGCCTACGTCCACTTCATTCAACTTTTTTCATTTCCTTTATAGTTGATTACAAATACAATTCGTGAATCAAATGCTTGAGTGAAGTTGTTTAAGTAGAGAAGATGGGTCTTGAAAATGGTAGAGTCTCCCCAGTATTCTCTCTCCTAAAAAAGGATCCCTCTTCACTGTGACCCTGCCCCTCTATTTATAGACAAAGATGGGCTGGACTTCACAGGTGGGCTCGGTAGCCGAACACTCTAGCCCAAGCATAGTGGTCGCTGCATGCCGAACCAGATATGCCGAACACCATAATGCCGAACGATCCTTTCTATGCCGAACGGTATGTTTGATGTGCGGGAAGTGCAGAATGGTTGTCAGTCGAGGACGAACGTGCCTCTGGATGCCGAGTACTACTATCGCCGAGTTCTACTTGATGTCGAGCACTACGCCGAGTACTCCTGTCGTCGAGTTCTACTGGATGTCGAGTACTACGCCGAGTACTCCTGTCGCCGAGTTCTACTGGATGTCGAGTACTACGCCAAGTACTCCTGTCGCCGAGTTCTACTGGGCGCCGAGTACTACCTGATGCCGAGTGCTACCCGATGCCGAGCACTACCTGATGCCGAGCACTAGTTGATGCCGAGTGCTACCTAATGCCGAGCACTACCTGATGCCGAGCACTACCTGATGCCGAGTGCTACCTAATGCCGAGCACTACCTGATGCCGAGCACTAGTTGCCTGGTCAAATCTCCAGGAAACAATATGCACAATGTATCACTATGAATATAACAAGGTTGGACATCGATTAAATCTCACGGACTATTGCAAAGGTCAAGCCCAAAGGCTCAACACAGTGCAAATGTGCACAAGGTCAACCCCAAGCCTCCTCTGGCTCAACTCAGGTGCACAGATCATAAAACAAGTTTCATCAATTCAACAAACACAAGAGTACATAATGAATACAAGGCAAAAAATCTCAAAACAGTTCAAAAGCAGCTCAAAGCTATTCAAAATCTGGTTAAGGGATTTTACATGTATATACATGTATACATGTATGTATATGCATGTATACATATATATAAAACATAAGAACACATGAACAATTCAATGCACATGGTCCAGACTCATGGCATAAGACCAGATCATAAATGAATCAGTTCAAGGCACAAGACTAGGCCAGATCATAAATGAACCAGCAAAACAAAAATGAAGTGGGATGTAATTGGCACACTAATATACATATATACACATATGTCTATACATGTATACATGTATATATGCAACACATGTTTAGAGATTCAACCCAAAGAAAGCTTTAAGTAATATACATATATACACATATATAAATACATGTATATATGTACATACTCAAAATAGTTCAAGCTCAAGTACATATGAGTATATGTGAGAACTGAAACAACATAACACAAATACAAAGGTGAAGATATACATACACAAGCACTAGGGTATAATTATACAGACTTTTCACACATATACAAAAATGAAGTAAGATGTAACAACAAATATACACTTATGTATATACATGTATACATGTATATATGCCATGCTGAAATCCCATGTATGTCAAAACTGAAATCCTATTACACATATATACATATGAACACATGAACACAAGTATATACATATGAACACAAGTATAAACATTCACACAAATTAAAACAAGGCAGGATCAACAAGACTCATAGCAATAGGCAATGCTATGGACCTGCAAGTCAACACAAGACTCGAGAAACTGGACACATATACAACAAGACATATCAAGTGTTGAAGTGCACTACCTTGAACAAGGCAATTCCAGTCAACACTGCCTTGAACAACAAGGTCCAACATAGCAATCAACTAACTCCGACATGAAGTCAAGAGCACATGGTCAGGTGGCATAGTGAAAAACAAGGTCCAACCTAGCAATAAAATTAGAAAATGGAAACCAAAGCAGAAATTCAAGAATCAGAAAACCAAATCAAACAGTACAAAAATCAGAAATTCAAGAATCACATCGAATCATATATTCACATATTTAGGAAATAAATTCCTATATAAGAAATCCAAATCATCATCGGCCAGTGCACTACAACCAAGTTTTGTTCATTGTCACAAAAACACTCAAATCATCACAGGCAAATCAAGTCGAGATCAATACAAAATCGAATAGGGGCAGAAATCGAAAGGCAAATCAAGTCGAGATCAATAAAAAATCAGAAGGGGCAGAAATCTCAACATATATACGGAAATATAGGAAATTAGTTCCTATATAAATAACCCAATTCATCATTGGCAGGATAATCAGATTCGAGAACAATATAAATCGAAAGGGGCAAAAATCATACCAAAATTAATCGATGAACAATCGACAAGGAGTCACAACCATCAATAGCCCTAATCGAAGAACACTCGATAGGGAATGAAGCACACAACCATCAATTTGCACAAAGACGAGAAGACGAGAAGGAGACGACTTGAATTTCATAAAACCCTAAGTTAACAACGAGAAGAAGATGGAGATTTTCTCCTAAATAAAAATAAAAAGGGGAACGAAATAAGAAAGGGGGAAACGGAACAAAATAATAAAGGGGGAATAAAATAATAAAGGGGGGACTAGAAAAAAGCAGCGGCCACGAAATAATTAAGTGGGAAAAGTTGGAGCCAAAAATAAAATTTTTGATAACTTAAATCAGACGACATATAAAATGTTGTCTGAGTAACAAGCTTGTACATAGGGATTTCACGGGCCATTCAGACAACAGATGAAAGTTTATGTGGCTTTTCAAACAACAAATGATTTTGCCATATGTTGTGTGAAAAAGTGGGATAACAAAAAATCTACTTTATGTCGTGTGATCACTGTTATCTGATTCACTTTGTGGCATGGTGTATGGGTGTATGATAGATACTTTGATTGCATATATTGGTTGTATTGTTTTGTTTGCATATGTATCGTGTTGATTTGTTTTGTCACTAATTGAAGCAACTAAAATATTTTTCTTTCACATCATTTTTAACTCTTTTGGATTATGTAAGTGAAATATAGGTTTATGGAAGCAATAGCTACTGCTTTTGGTTTCATAAATAAAGTTGTTTGCCCGACAAATAGGTACGTTTTCGGATTACTATTTTAGGAACGATATTTTATTGTTTTCCCATGGTTTGGGATATTTATATATGAGATATATTGTGATTGTTGATATTATTATTTTTCCCGGACTTATCCATACAAAGGAGACTCTGCCGAAATTTTTCGTAAATTTAGGACATAGAAATTTTGTGAAAGTGAAATATTTTCAAACTTTTATTAAACTTGGATGTGGAAGATTTAATTATTTATAAATGGATATATTTTATTTAAAATACTTAATTTTGTAAGTTTAAAGTGTTTATAAATTGATTATTTGAATAAAACTGTATTAGTTTCTTAATTCCTTCCTTTTCCTTTTCGAGGACGAAAAGTTTTGAGTGGGGGAGAGTGTAACGACCCGTATTTTTTCGATAACTAAAAATATTAAATTTAATAAGATTTTAGAATTTAATATTGGAGAAATTAAAATTTATGACTTATTAATGGGAAAAATAATTTGAATATGATTTATAAATGTTGTTTGAATGTTATTGACAATTATTTTAATGTAATTTCAATCAACTGAAATAATTGTAAAGTTAATATGGTTGTAATTATGGAATTAAATTGGTAATTAATGGAATTTATGAAATTGAAATATTATAATTAAAATGGAAAAAGATGATAACTGTAAAATAATGAATGTAATGAAATGTAAACTTACGTTAATAAAATTCATAGGGTATTGTTGATTAAATAATAAGAATGTAAATCAAAATAAACGAATTTTTTGGAATTTAAATTATAATCAATGAATTTATTACAGTTGTAATTGAACGTTGTAATTAGTGCGATATTAAGTATTGAATTTGACATGGAATATTTAAACCTAATAGATTATTAATTTCTGTGTAATCAAGAATGATGAAAATTGTTAATTATTAAATTTGAATTTAATTAAACCAATTTAATAATAATTTAATTAATTAAAAATAACCATTTTGACCACTGTTTTGGATTTTGACGAAACCAGTCTCATCAAATCCATAATAGTGAATTATTATAGGATTTCAATTTTCGTAGCGATCAGATTTATCATTTGATCGTGCGAGATTGAAACGCGTAGGAATCAATTAAAAGAATTTAAACGAATATAATCTGATTTTGAAAGCTAACTTCTGTATACAATGGAACTGGGGCTTGAAACTAGTTCCATTGAATTTAAAATTATCGAAAACCTATATTTCGATGTATTGGATGATCCAATTTCATTTCGAAAAACGAAACGGGCTTTTCGGGTCATCGTTATCATTTCGACCCAATTCGATTTGTCCATTCATTCATATCTAGCTTTGTCCATATAAATAGATTTCTTTTCTGAAACCCTTGCAGCCATTTTCTTATTTCTATACGTGCATTTCCATCTGCTCCATTCCTTCCTCCTCAATGGCAGAAACCCTAAATCCTAATTTCAAACCCTAATTTCAATTTCAAATCCAAATCAAAATTTAAACTCCTCAAACTATGTCATATTATACACCGTTTCGAAGCTTTCGACGAACGTAACTAAGGTCTGCAATTCATTTTTGCAATGGATTCTGGTTTTGGCCAAAAATTGATGATTTATCCTCGGCCGTCCGTTGCTAGGGTTTTCGATCTAACGGTGGATCGTCGACTATACGACGATCGGAAGGCGTTGGCTTGTAGAGGAGGTTGAGCATGTCTTAATGGTGGTGTTTGTTGGTCATAGTGTGGTTGAGGTTTGCCAGAAATGGTCTTGGAAGGGGCGGCGGCCGTGTATTGGTGGTGGCTGCAGGAGCCACCGGAGATGATCGCACATGCTCAGAGAGGTCGGCCAGAAGTGGGGAGGCTTGTGGCGTGGATGGATCGGGTCAAAGATGGCCGTAGGTGCAAGCGTGGAGCTACGTCGTGGCGGCAGTTCGTGCTCGATGCCTGTAGAAATTTTCGTGAGTGGCTGTTAGGGTTTTAGAGGTTAATAGTTTTGCTAAAATGTCCCTAGTTAATTTTTAATTTAATTTAAAATTTTCATGTGTTCTAACTCGAATAACTTTTTCATACGAGCTCAGATTCACGTGCGGTTTTCTCCTTTGCAATCGTATCGAAACTCAGGACATTATGGAACTGGTTTGGCTACAGTCTAAGACTGTTCAAATTTTGGTCTTTAATTGGATTTTTGATCGACAATAAATCAAAGGTGAGTGTTTTAACCCGCTCACAAATACTAAACTATCTTATGTTGGTTAAATTAAATTTATGATGTGATTAGAAATTTATTGAGTATCATTCGGTATATTTAAATTGTCATTCAAATTTAATTTTAATTTAATTGCCATTTGGATTAGTATTAGAATTTAATTGCCAGTTAAATACCTGATAATGATAACCAGTTTATTTGTTGTGATTTATTGGTTGATTTGAATGATGATCGTGGTGGATGCTTATTTGTTGATATTTTGGATGATTTGATGTTATATTTATTTAGTATTTATATGTTGTTATCACACTGCAAGTTCCCTTAGTTATTGTTAGGAAATCACTATGGGTTGAAATGATACATACCCGAACGATCTTATAGATTAAGGAAAAATCGTTATGCGTTGAAATGATAAACCCGAGCGATTTTATGGATTTTGAATTTTACTCGGAATTACGGGTTGAAATGATATATACCCGTAAATTTAAATTAATGCGGGTTGAAATAATATATATCCGTATCACTTGACCATAGGGTAGAAAATTATATATGGACACCGGACTGGTTTAAATTAAATGATTTTAAATCCTTAAATTTTGAATCCAGTTAAATGATATTATGAAATAAAATTAGATTTATATGAACAGAATTATTTTCAAAATCCAAGCTTTAAAATGTTGTAATTGAAATTTGTGACGCCCTACCCCTATACTCACACTAGCCAAGGACACTATGGGGTAATGCCGTCGACTAGCATGAAGAATAAGGCTGTTGAGGAGTGACCATCTGTGTAATTGCTTTGTGCGAGTACCGATTTGTCAGATAATAGGACTTGCATTTCATTTCAAGAGGAAATCCGACATATCAAATACAAACTCAAAGCTACTACACAATGGCTATGTGGGCTTCGGAAACAAATATAGATATATAAGCATAAGACAAATCAGTCACAGATATTCATATCACAAAGGCAAAAACAGATATGAATATAACACATAGAAGTGTACATCAAAGTAGTGGTCATACAAGATCCACTACATCACAAAAGAATAGGTACAAGTGCTAGACAAAAGAATAAGTATACAGCAAGGAGTCTCTATTTCAAATGTATAATAACAAAAACTACTAAGCCAAAGTAGTTAGCCAAAAGTCAGGTGACGGACCCCGATAAGAAGTCAAGCTGAAGCACCTGAAATACCTCGGTCTAACCCGAGTATTATTTAAGAAGAAAATAATAAACGGATCAGTCTAGCTATAAATATCAGATAAAATGAGATAGGATAAGAGATATCACAAAAACGTATGATAGCAATAATGCCATACTGTGACAAGTATACATCAGATAACAACAAAAATCATACAATATCTCTAATATTCTCAAATAGTAAAAAGAATGTCATATTCTTTAAATTATTCACTAAAACACAAATATTGATAGAGCTTATCAATTTAAACCACGAAAATTGGTGAAACACAAATTCTAGAAATCAACAACCGGAAATCCAGAAAACACAAAGGGGGAGGCCTATCACAAACGGGAGCATGTAAACTCACCAACACGTGTGTCACAAACGGAACGCTATTCCATGGTCACTAACCATCAATTTTGAGCCGAAGCTCCACAAACGGCCCAAAGACTATGGGTCGCTACCCCACCAAATTTGAACCGAAGTTCCACAAACGGGGTTTTCAGTCCCCCACACAAACAAAGAGACATCCCACAATGCTAGTCTAAATCACAAAATGATCATTAATGATCGACAAGTGTAAATTACACTAAGCTAGAAAATAAATGAGTTTAGCTTCATGTCCCATAACCACTAGCTTAACTTAAATATTTACGAACAGATTGTAGATTTCCACTCGAAAATTGTCACGAGAGTTCAGTCGAACAAGTCCAAGAATTAACTGACGAAGTAAACGCAAGCGTTTCATACCACTTATTTTGCTAAGCCGTTTAATTAGATTTCTCATACGAATGAGGTAAAGGTTTGTATATACTAATAGATTGGAAAACGGTTTTAAAAACGAGCTTTGTATTTAAAAGTAGTGTTGAAATCGTTTTTGTGAAAGAGTTTGAGTATTTACTATTAGTATAGAAACCTTTGTATTTTATAGTGACAAATCAGAAAATGATTGTAAAACCAATCAATCACCAAAAATTCACATACGACAATGTGAATTAAATCCATAAAAATCGATACCAAATCCATCAAATGTATATTCCCAAAAATCCAAAGAAGGAAGTCATCAAAGTAGATAATAAGTGACAACAGCTAACCGGATCAACAAAAATCGATTAAAATAGGAAATTCACTCAAAAACATAGGCAAATAGGCAAAATGCACGGGTCCAGACGTCTGGGGGTTCATCCAGACGTCTGGATTTGGGTTCTGGAAATAATCCAGAAAACCCCCAGACGTCTGAAATTTCAAAGCAGACGTCTGAGACCTAACCAGACGTCTGAACCTATAAATCAAACGTTTGGAATTGATCTCTGACGTTTTATTTTCTATGTGCTTATTTTTTTTTCCTCCAGGTCTATAACCAGACGTCTGGACTTGATCAACCAGACGTCCGGTTGCCTTTTCTAGGCAACAATTTGCCTAGGCCAAGATGGCCAAAACGATTCGGGAGCGATCGGACGAGCAACGACGACTAGGGATTTATGCCAAGCGACAACCCAACCTTATAGGCTCTTCGATACACCCCAAATATCATGTCCAAACATTCATAGTAGGATTTTCATAAGATTGGACTTCAAAACCAAAAATTGGAAAATTCACCAAATCAATTCAAATCAAAAGCAAATGAACATGAATAAATGTTAGAAATTCATACCTAACAACAATGAGATTTATAGACGTAGATGTGAGTTTAAAAACTCACCTTTAAACCCGAAAACAACGAATGAGAAGTTTTAAAACAAGGCAAGACCAATTCCTCTTCAATACACCTCTAGAATCTTCAATTTATTATCAAAGGTGAAGTTTTTCCTAGGTTAGGTTATAGGAATTTCTGAAAATTAAAGAGAGATTGCGATGGAGAAGATGAAGTGGATGCTTACCTATGCTTCTCTTTAATTTTAGAGCAAGAACTTGAATTTCCTAATAAAACTAGGGTTTAGGAATTTTAATTTCCAATCTTTTCCCCCATTATTCTCTTGAGCTTGAGTGTTAGGAAATGAGGAATGAAATGAATGAAGAGTAGAGGAGTTAGGGTATTAAGTTGGGTTAGTGGGCTGAAACCCAAACCCAAAGCCCAAAATAGAAAATATCAAAATTATTCTCAAATCCAAACATATCGATATTTTTACTCAAAAAAGTTGTAAACGTCATTTTGGACTCAAAGGAAGTGGTCTCGAGTCCCAATTCAACTGTTTACAAAAAGTAACATTTCGGACTTTAATCCGATTAACGATGCTATATTTAAATAAAACATTTAAATATACAATCGTGAAATATGCGGGTTGTTACAAAATTGGTTTAAATGAATTGTTTAAAGAATTTAAATTAAACTCTTAAAGTTGAATTTTGAAGTATAAATGAAATTTATCAAAATTGAGTTATTATAAATGTTTGAATATTTAAACTTTAAAACCTATTGAATTTGAAGTAGTTTATATTTGTAGTTCAAATATGGATTTGAAATCGATATAAAATTGAAATGGTTTTTTTATGAGAATTTGAATTGAAACCTTAGCCTTTTGAATTGAAATCATTGAACTGGAATTGGTTTAAATTGAATTTTTGGAACTAAAGTTGATTTGAATTGATTTGTGAAATTGGAAGAAATAATTCTAATTTGAAACTATTTTCGATATGAACTCTTTTAATATACAAACTCTTTTAACATATAAACTATTTTTCTCATATAAACAATTTTAATATATTAATAATTTTTAATACATTAACTATTTTTAATATATAACCTATTTGAATATATAAACTATTTCTAATATATAAACTATTTTTAATATATAACCTATTTTAATATATATACTATTTCTAATATATAAACTATTTTTAATATATAACCTATTTTAATATATAAACTATTTCTAATATATAAACTATTTTGATCTATAACCTATTTTTAAAATATAAACTATTTTAATATATGTTATTTTAAATTTATAAACAACTTTTAATATATATATATATATATTAATATCTATACTATTTTTAATGTCTAACTAATCCAATAATATATATACTACTTTCAATATACAAACTGTTTAAAGTTGGAACTGTTATGATTTAGATTTAATTGATTTAAATGCGAATATCTTGATATGATGGTTTAACCTATTTCGTGGTTATGATTTTGAAAATGAATATGATTTAAAGTGAATAATGATTTCGAAAGTGAATATGATTTCGAAAGTGATATGATTTTGAAGTGAATATGATATTTTGATATCAATTATGAATCGGTTTTGGAAATGTAAAAGAACCATCCGGTGTGAAATAAGCGTTTGATTGTTAAAGAGACCGGGATCAGATATTTTCATACTCTCTACCAATACCAAAAACCACTTTAACAACTATGAACGTGGTGGATAATCCAGAACGAAGTAGGATGGTTTGGAAAACGCTACTGTATGAGGTATGAATGCAGCCCCGACCCCCTCGGGTCAGCTTGATATGACTAAAACAGGAGTTATACCTGGGCCAAGTGAGGTCGCTCCTCCGATCGGACATGCTTCTTTGATACCATATCTATTACTTTGTGATTGATTTGGATGCCACCTTCGATTTGATTATGGGAGTGTGTTCCGAGGTGGGCGGTAGTAGCTGCTATGTGTTACCACCAACCCAGTTCTGCAAAACGGTAGTATCATACCGTGGTAGCATTGCCTCACCTGCCTTGTCATATGCCTTATCGTGCCCATTACGACTTTGGTTTGTATCGTACCTATGGAGTGCTCCCTCAGTATCCCACTGGTTTGATGGAGCTTACAGTATCTGTATAGACTATGGTATTTATATAAAAATGTGTTAAGGGGGATATGTGTAATGCCTTAACACTATTTTAATACTTTACTTTACTGTAGACATATTATAATAGCGTATTGTACTATGTATGTAGATGGTTTAACATATCCTTAGGAGATGGAATCCCGAACATCTCTTAAGTTATTGCACGCATGTTAGACACTGGATAGGAGATGTAAAATCCCATAAACATCTCCGAAGCTGTTACACTCATATTTATTTACTATTGATTTAACTTACATAAGATCTTTTAGTTCTGACTCGAGTGTTTTGTCTTTTCATTATGCTCGGGTCAGCCTGAGTATTTCATACCATTGAAGACCATTTTATTTGGAGGATGAAAACGAAGATTAGTCTACTATTTATATTATTATATATATTCCATTACATTATGTTGTTCCGCTGCATTATTTATTTGTTCCTACTATATGTGTAACTCTGATTTGTATTATAAAGTGTAATCAAATGTATTTGTAAAATAGTTTCATGAACTGTTATTTGATTATTATATTTTGTCATTCCGCTGTGAGATTCTGTGTTTTGTTAGCTTTTTTTCTCTTATTTTCTTATTTACCCCATTAACAATCCTCCCTTTTGAATGGTTTGAGTTGACATGTGTGGTTTATTATCGATTTAAACCGTCTAAAAAGTCGGGTCGTTACAAATGTGAAGTGAGCTTTTAAAAGGGAACTTTTTATAAAGGATAAGTGGATCGGTTTATCGTAAGTTATGTTTTCAAAGTGAAATTTGAAAGAAGGAAACTTTTGTAAAGTTTGGTAAATATACTTATACCGTTGAGATAAGTATATAAATGCTTTCCAAGTATAAAAGGGATGTAGGGGGTCTGGGAAAAGTGTTTTTTGAAAAATATCTTTTGATCAAATGTTTATAAAGTGATTCTAATTAATTAAAGATTAATTAATAAAGGCTTAGTGGATCCCATATGGAATTGGATCAATGTTGAATGATTGTTTATTTGATAGTTAAATAACCGGCTATCAAATATGGACCTAAACATAACTTTGGAAATATCTAGGAGAAACACGTGAGTTATATGGCACAGTCATCCCCATTGATGTTGTACTATATGTATAAATCTCGTTTCGTTCTTCTAGGATAAATGATAAGGAAATCCGTCCACAAACGGTTAGGAGGTAAACTCCGCTCTTATCTCTGTCTGTTTATTTCCTAAAGAACCGGGGTTAAGTTTACTGGGAGCTATCGAAAGTTGTTCCAAAGAGACCTGGATCAGATATATTATCCAAAAACCGCTTCGATTCAACTCAAGCGTTTCGAGCTGAAGACATCTTGAAGAATATGGAATCGAAGATGGAACATTGAAGTGTAAAGGCTGCTTGCAACTAGTCTTTAGGATGATTCCAAAATGGATGTAGTAGAAATAGTACCTTCGGTTTGTCCTTATCCTGGACAGCTTGTGTGGATGAATGCTGGCAATGTATTACTTCCTGTAAGGAAGTGTTAGCATTCCAAGGGATTGCTATTCAAAGTTAAGCGTAGCCTCAAGCCTTATCAACCGAGAATGACTAAAATCAAGGGAGATGCAGCTAAGCTAAGTGGGTCGCTCCCATTAGGGTATGTCATCACCTCTCTAGATACATCTACATATTTGTGGATTGGTTGTGCATGCGATCTCAATAGAAAGGGATGCAAAGCAACTAGGGTGATGATATATTCGGCACTATCCAGTAACGGGTAGGCTTACTGGATAGTGCAGTCTTGTGGCAGGGGATCCTGGCAAGCTCCTCGATACATTTTCTAGACGTGTACTGTGTTAGGTTGTACTACGGTGCCTTCTCATAGTAGGAATCCAATCTCCAATGCATGCTTTTATAGTTTTGATTGTAGAGATTAGTATGCTGGAATTTAATAATGGTAAAAATTTCGGCTATTTTCATATATTTATTTTAAACGCTTAGACATTATTATAATATTACTGGATTTTCTATAAAAAAATGTTTTGGTTATCGTAAGGTAAAAACCCATCCGTGTTTATGTGCAGTATGGTCTTACGCGATATCTTTGATTTTAAAAGGGTTTTAAACATAATAATTCAATTGTTTGAGTTTACTCACACTAGACCCATGTCAGACCCGAAGTTTTATTTTCTTTCACTAAAACTCTATAGTGCTCAAATTTTTGTGGGCAGCCAAGTAGTTTAGGTTTTCTCCGGATGCATCTTGGAGGAGCTTGGAGAAGCTTGGAGCAGGAGGCTACATCAATAGCTAGTTATTATCCAATTTCCGCTATGTTATATGTATCTTGTATCAGTTATGTGACGACCCGAGATTTTGGCAATAATTATTTTAATAAGCATCTAATTTGATTAATTAAAATACAACTTAGCATTTTAAAAACAAATAAGACTTTTGGCCATTTACTATTTACCATTTATTTATATATATACGTGTGTATTTGTGAAGAAAACTATGATTTGAAAATTCAAAATAAAGTCTCTCAAAAATATTTAAAATAAAATCTGTCTTATTCACACTGAATATAAGTATATATATATATATATACAAGGATATAAATTAAGTATTGATAACTTAAACTCAAAATATTTGGGTATAAGGATAGAAAAATATATATAAGTGGTTATTGTGTGTATGCAACATAAGTAAAAACCTATACCAATAACTATAACAACTTTATATTATGCACATAGGGTATAAAACAAACCAGGCAAAGGAATGTATATTTGCCTGTGAAATTTAGATATGCATAAGTATTGATATGTATGTAAACATGAAGGGGAACACATGCATTAAATGCTATCAACTCAAGCACATAAAAAGTGATTTCTCAACTTTAATAAATCACTTCATTTCTTCCACAATTCATGTCAGGTCATAAAATCTCTGACCAAAGGATAAATTAGATAGAAAAAAATTAAAAGAAAATGAAAGAGGCTTACTGGATACAAAGCCTACCTTTCCTATATATATCTCCTCTGCCTTCTTCATTCTTCCTGGATTCGAAAATTTGTTAAGTAACAAAGATAAACATTTTTGCATTTTCAAACTTAAAATCAAATCATCAAATCCAAACCAAACAAGAAGATCAAAAGGGGATCAGGCTAGCAGCTTTTCAAAACAGAATTTTTGTTCTCTGTTCAAATTCTTTTTACAAGTGAGTGAACACATTTTTTTAAGCTTAAGTATAATTGAATCTGGGCATGTGATTCATGGTTGATATTGTGCTTTGCATGTATATTTTTAAGGAAGTAGCTCCGTATATATATATGATTGTTCTGTGTATTTGGAATGAACCTGTTCCTTCTCTGTTTTTGGTTACAGAGAGAAAAACAAGCAAAAAGGATTCAATATATCTTCATCTCGCATTGTTAGACTTAGAGTTTCAAACAAAACAAGTTTGTTTAAACATAAATCAAGATCTAAAATTTGTTTTAAGCATGTTGGTGAAGTATTACAGTTGGAAATTTAGTTTTACAGTGCAAAATGTAAACATATGTTAAATTTGAATATTTTAAAATATCAACTCAATTATATAACATGGATCATCATTAGAAAATAGGATTTTTAAGACTTAAATGGTGATTTTTAGTTGGGTATGCTAAGAGCAGTTTGAAGTTGATCAAAAAGGGAGTTTGAATCGATTTTTGGCGATCGAGGAAATGTTGGATGTTGAAATTTTGCACGAAGCCAGTTTGGTAATCGGTGAAGTCGGGAAAATTGTTCAATGATTTTTCCATTGCAGGAGATGATGGAACGAGGCCTAACTAGGGTTTAAGGGTCGCGAGATAAGTGTTTGGATTTTGGGTTCGTTCGCACTCGACAATGCATCAAGCGTGGCCAGGTTAGGAGGGGATGGACCTGAGACGTGGACGAAAGGGTGGACGAAGGCGCAACGATTCTGGTGGTCGGGATTGCTGTGACGAGGTGGATTCTAGTGAGGTAGTTGGCTTCCAGTTTCGGTTGGAAGTCTCAAATTTTCTTTTGGCCTCGCGAAGTTGGTTCGAAGGATGGGTTCGAATATTTGGTCGATCGTCAATGTGTGGAGCGAGTCGCTGGAGGTGGCGACGCCGTTGATGGCATGTGCATGTGCACGACATTGATATGGTGTCAGGGAATTTTGGGTTGTGAGCAACTCGAGTAGATGCTCGAGTATGTAGAGGGTTGCCTCGGGTTGGAACCCGAGTTCGGGAGCCTGCTCTTTTCCAGTTTACTAAAGTTTAAACTTAAACTAAAAGAGAAAAAATAATATATAGGAGGAGAAGAGGATGACTCGAAGCAGCATAGACTTATCATCGGGTCTAACCCGAAGCAGGAAAGCAAGTTTTTAAAAACATGTTTTAATAAAGTTTGTTTGGAAATTTTAAAATGAAATTGTTTTAATACTTTCTTAAATAATTCTTTCTCTCATAAACGTCTCTTAAAAACTTAATTTAGAAATGGGTTGTTTATTAAATTAAGTTTGTTAAAACTTAAAGATATTTTAAACTTAATTATTTTTATAAATAAAGTTAAATGTTAATTAAAAGTTAAAGTTAATGATTTGATTAAGTAATTAACAAAGAGGATGTTTAACTTAAAAGTAATTAATATTTTTGATAATTAAATAAAGTGTATTTAATTATTGATTAAGTAAATAATATTTAAAATTAATGTTAAATAAAAACCAAGTTAGAGTTATTTCAAATGGTAAGTGCTTATGTAATGTATTAAATCAAGTTTAAAATGTTAATGATAATTTTGTCATTTTTAAGGAAATGGTTTACCTTAAAGTTAATTAAAGTTTTAATGGTTTAAGATTAACTAAGCAAATTAAGTAACTGAGTTAATTAATTAGAGATTAATTAATTTATAAATAAATTTATAATTAAGGATAAATTGATTAGTAATCAGAGATTAATTACCTAAGTTAAAGGACAAATTTATCAAGGATTGATTTAATTTAATTAGTAATTAAAGGTTAAGTAAATTAGTAATTAAAGGTTAATTAATAGAGAATAATTAACCAATGGAATAATTACTTGATGAAAGTAATTAAAATTAGATTTCTTAAGGGAAGTAATTAAGGATTAATTACTCAGTGTAATTAATTGAAGAATTGATTAATTGATGAAATTTATGAAGGGTTAGTAAATTAATGAGTATGGTTAATTAAAGGATAATTAATCAATGTAAGTGATTATAAGGTAATTAATTTGTGTAATTAATTAAAGGTTAATTAATTATTGTAATTAAAGAATAATTAATCGAGGAGGATTAATTAAGATGGATGATTATTGGATGATTAATTAATTGGTTTGAAATTAATTAATAAGCAGGATTTAAAAGTAATTAATGTAATTGATTTAATTGTGGTTAATTAAATTAATTAGAGATGGTATGGTTGATTAATCTTGCTCACGAATGATTGAATGATATTGCGTGCCTTAGATTAGTTGATATCTCTGGTATGTGATGTGTGATGCTATGTGATTTAATATGTTGGGTTAAAACAGTGACATCCTGTATTTTAAGTTTGAAGGGTATTTCATTTGAATAATTTGGGTTAAGATGACATGGAATTCGAAGAGACCTGAGTCGGGCATTTGCAAATACCCTGAACCACTTCGATTCGTAAATCTTCTATAAATTCCTTATAGAATTGATATGTGAAATAAATAGGCTGAATGGAATGATTTAAGTAAATGGACCATTTTAACTTTGTAGAGGTACATAGATAATGATATATGAATAAGTGTTGACTATAATAAGTTGAGAACTCGTTGTGAAGTACGAGTTACCCGGGTTTTAAATAAGTTTATGCATTAGTATTCCTTGTGAGATGGGTTTACTCACGCTGGTTTCCAGCCTGACCCGGGTGTTACTTTGATGTAATGCTCGGGTCAGACCGAGTATTGCAGATTTTCAGGTAAGGACGTTCTGGAGCTCAGGAGACGAGCTGGGTGGCAGGAACGTATGGAGTGTTTCCGCTGTGATACTGTTTATCTGAGAAATGTGGATTTGTATATGTCCAGTGACTGTGTATGTGTGAACTCTGATGTATTAAAATATAATTGACAGATACAGTATTCTTTGTAAACTGGTATTATTTGATATTATATTTTGATCTGCTGCGAATGAGAGAATCTGTGTTGTGTTTCTGTTTCTTCTTCTTCTATCTCTTTCTTCTTTTTCTAACTATATGGAATTTTTCGGGATCGAAAATTCCGGGTCGTTACAAGTTAGGTAGGGACAGGCTATTGTAGCTGTCCTAGGGTAGAATCTGTATTAGTATGACTTTGATGTATCATTTTTGAAATGACTTTGTAAAGTATTATGTTGATTAATATATGTTATTCCGTTGCGTTGTGAGATTCTATGATTGTTTAGCTTCTTCTATCTTCTATCTTCTACGTTCATCCCTAAAGATCAGTTTTTCTGGCACAAAATCCAGTGGGCGTATTATTGTCAATTTTCAAGGGTCGAAAATCCCGGTCGTTGCATTCTCCAACTTCGGGTACCTAGATTCAGGCCTTGTGAAGCGTTTGATAATGTAGTACACTAGCCTTTGTTCTCTGGATTCCTCTCATATTAAAGTTGCACTCAATGCATGTGCTTACCCAGCCAATACATGTATAGATATTCTCCTTCGATAGATGTGGATATAACAATTAGTTTCTACAAATGCTCATTAATATTTATAAACGTGGCTAAATACTTGTCAGTTTATACAAACTTTCCTTTCCCCTTCTTTAATGCTTCAAATAAAGGAATGCATTTATCCACGGCCATGGATATGAACGAACTCAGTGCTACCACCTTCCCATTTTACCTTTGCATCTCCTTTCGCTTTTTCAGGATTTGATGTTCTTCAATGCCTGAATTTGTTTTCAGTTTGCCTTTATTCTATAACATGTATAATAATCCTAGGAATTTTTCGGAAGAGACCCAAAAGGGCATTTCAAAGGGTTTGATTTCATCCCATATCTTCCTAGTACTTGGAACTTCTCATCTAGATGGTCAATCTGATTTTTTGCTTTTCTAGATTTTACTAGCATGTCATCCATATAAACCTCTTTGGTTTGCCAAATCTGATTATCAAAAATCTTGTTAACCAAACACTGATTATGGCCCTAGCATTCTTTAGGCCAAAACGCATAATCTTATAGCAATATAGTCCTAGATCAATGATGAAGCTAGTACGATCTTAGTCAGGGATGTACATTACTATCTAGTTATATCTACAATAGGCATTCATAAAGGAGAGAAGCTCGTGCCTTATCGTTCCATCCACCAATTGCTTAATTCTCGAAAGTGAGAAACATTCCTTAGGTAATGCATCATTCTTATTCGAGAATTCAAAACATGCCCACATTCACCATTTAGCTTCTTGACCAAGACAGGGTTAGCTGTCCATTGTAGGTATATAGACTCTCTTGTAAACCTATTTGCTAGCAAAGTTCATGGCTCTTCATTCAAGGATACTGACCGATTAGGATTCGTACTCCTTTTATATTATTTCATGGAGGGTACTTTTGGAACAATGTTCAATGTATGACATGTAATGCTAGGAGAAATCCTGCACATGTTAGCAAGAGACCATGTAAACATATATAGGCTATTCCTCAAGAAATCTACCAATTGTGCTTTCAAACCTTGCGCCACTTGGGATCTGATCTTCATCACTTTGGTTGAATCATGCTTTTCAACCGTCGAAAAATTCATACCCTCTACAGGCTTTGTTGTTGTGCCCTTTCCTCCTTCTATCGGTTCCAATTTGTTAAAAGGATTTCCTATATACCCGAGCGAGGGATATTTCTTTAATTGCCATGCATTCAAATATTTAATGTAGAGAGCCCTTTCTGCATTTTTCCCTTTTTTATTGTGTTTTTTTCACAAAGCTCTGCTCCATACCATTCCCTTACAACTTCCCGATCTCTTCAATTATCCCAACTCCATTAGCCATAGAGAATTTCATCTTAGGAAAGCACTGTACACTGAGAAATCATCTACCAAAACAAAAATTTCTTTAGTATAGCTAATCTGGGATGGTCTCCGATCTCAACAAATAGATCCAACAATCCCATGGGCATCTTTCCTTCTCTAGTGAACCCATGTAATTGTTTGTTGCATAGTGTAACAATCTTCATTTATAATCCTATTTTGTCATATGAAACCTTGAATAGAATATCAACTAAAATCACATTATCCACCAAAACATGGCGTATTTTCGTTGGGCCAAGCATAGCTGAGATTACCATTGGGTCGATGTACATATATTACTTCTCATGTAGGTCTCAATCGTTCAAGGTAATCTTGTATCATCTCAATTGGGTAATTTAGCGTCTTGCTCCTTTTCTACTACATATACATATTCATTGATGTTCTTCGATGACTTGGCATACCTTTCCATCTTAGCCTAGCTCTTATCAAAAGTGTGTGTTCCTTCCCTTATTGTATTGACCACCATCCTTCAATTATTTCCAAGGGAAGTACCGGTCCCTTCTCTCATATTACCACATGGCGGCTGCTCGATGGTTGAAATGCAGGGATTGGAGGACCATTTGGATCCTTGACATATCTTTGTAACTTATAATTCATGATGTAATCCTCAATGATGTGATGAAGGTGGTCACATTCATTGCTATCATGCACATGTGACTTCCTAGGACAAGGTGTTATACTTTATCTTTGCTTGAGTAACTAGTTGGATATTCTCAATATCGTTATTCAAGTCCATGTAAGCATCGAATCATGGTTCGAGCCTCCACCCCTTCCACTCTACCTTCCTTCCACTGGATCCACCCTATTTTATATCCTTCTTCATGTTAGCAAAGCCATTTATGACTCCCTTTTCCATGGAGTCAACATTGTTGGATAATTCTCCAACCCAAGTGGTCATGCCTGGTTGCCTTTCTAAGACACCGTCTTCCAACCTAATAATAGAAATCTTGTAATGTAGACGGTTTTTCTTTCGTCTATCATCGTGCAAACTTCGTACCCTGATGCATGCCACCACACAGTGACATCATATCTAGCCTCTCATACGTATTCTAAACATTAGCCGATGCGACATTAAATCAACCTAGTTATTGTCGCAGTGACTTATTATCCCTTTCCTTGACATCTGACAGTAATTATGCATTCTTTGTTTGCTCCACATGCACACGAAACTAACTAATAAACTTCTCCCTCAACATTGCCTATGAGTGGATTGCCCCGGGAGGGAAGGCAAGTGATAGAATAACATAGTTGCTAGGTCAGTCAACAATAGAGGAAAACGATTGCATAAAACCACCTCCCTGGCACCACACATCAGCATGTGATGAGTGTAGCATTGCAGATATAATATACGATCGATCAAACCCTTATATAGCTCTATGGTAGGCATCCAGAAATCCTTTATGTTTCTAGTGGTATATATTTCCAAAGTAAAAGGACTGCTCACCCTTGTTCCAATGCCACCCTCCACCTACTTTCTTCGGATATAATCTTTAATCATATGATCCATCTTATCTTTTAGTTCGGGAGATTATTGGTGATAGTTCGTTCTCCTTCTTATTGGGAAATGACCTCATCTTTCTTCTCCTTAACAACTTGATCACTAGTCTCTATCAATATTTCAGCTTCTAGTCTGACCTCGGTGATCCCTATATACCTCATTGGTAATTGCTTTAGCATAGGTAGAATAATTTCGATGAGAGTGTGAAACATGAACCATGATTGGGCCCGACTCGACACCGATTTTGTTTGGTATGGTATAGAGCTATACGTCGGGTCTAACTTCGGGTTGAACTCTTTCAAACTCTATTCTTCAATATTCCTTCTTATAGCTCTATGATTATCCTGTTTAGATTTATTATTTGAGTACGACCCTCTTCTCCTCCTTGGTCCCGTAGATCAGGATCTGTCTCGTGCTTTAGTGTTGTGGCCAGCTGTTTGTGTCTGCCCCAAGCATGTCATGAGCCGGTCCACATTGCTTGTTGATGGCTATATATATTAGTTTCGAAATGCCTATATATGCATTTCAACTCAATGCACTACTAGATTTGTAATGGTTCGATTGAGTAATGCCTACACCCACTGTTTGTAGTCGTTATTTTCTTATAGATCTCAAGTACAATGTAGAAAATATAAAATAATCTAATGCTCGAAAGAAGGTAAAATAGTGCTCGAAGAGTTTTGTCCAGTAATAAACTTGTTTGATTTGGTATAAATTGCTTTGGTTTAGTTGCTTCTCTCTAGCTCGTCCACCATTACTGTTCAATCCTTATGGTTCTATTGGTATGAGAATATACAGTGACTGGCTCGGTTATCCCAAAAAAGGTAATTTCCATGTATAAATGTTTGGTTCGGCAATGTTGGTTTGGTTGGGCTTTGCTCCAGTAGGAATTTGGTTTGGCATGCTTTTTCCCAACCATTTTTCTTGTTCTGTAACTGCCTACCGAACCGATTTTTCTAATCGGTGGTGGGCAACCACTAAACCATTTAGTGATGGTTGATGTTGAGCCATTACCCTTCTGTCCAACTAAATCGATAACTTAGTCCCCTCAAAAGTCATGTTTCCCTTCTGATATTTCTCAAACTATCTTTGATCCTCTTTCCTTACCGCCTTTCCCTTCCCTTGTGATTGAGTGTGACGCTCCAATTATAGACTTCCAGCCTTTTCCATGCACTTTAATAACTTTTCATTTTAGTCATATAGTGGGTGAAAACGCCCACAAAACCCAGGTTTTATTGGGGATGCACATATTTTGAGGTTATGATTAGTAATTTTTGGGGTTCATATAGAACCGTCCAATATTGTATTGGCTTGGAGTCTAATAATAAGTAACTATCATATTTTTGGTTCATGGATGCTCAATTATAGTTTGATAATAAAGTTCGATTAGTTTCAAAATCGTATAATGGTTCTTATACGATTCACACGTGCTTGATTACCTTTTGTACTTGTAAAATGTCAAATTTCTAGAAAATTTTAGGATATCGATTTATATTTATCCATAAAGGAAGATGCATATTCTTTCAAGGTCAAAACTGTACACTTGGATTACTGGAAGAAAAAATGTGGAAATTATGTTGAAGGGCTTCTATTTTCAGGGTAATAAGTTTTAAGGACAACACTTCTAAATAATTAGTTTGAAGGACAATTTACAGAATAATGATAAATTCATTTATCTTTTTAAGTTATACAGGAAAATGATAAATCTTTTTATCATTATTTCTGTATAACTGAAAATGATAAATTCTTTTATCTTTTTTCTGTAAAATGTCCTTAAAACTAATTTTTTAGAAATAGTGTCCTTAAAACTTATTACCTGCACAAATAAGCCTTTGAAGTGAAAATCCCCACTGGAAATCGACTAACTAAATGCTTCACATTATGACCTTTGCTAAGATTATGAACATTTCACTATTAATTTCTAGAACATGTAAAAGTGTTTGGTTTTATATGAATTTATTTTGTACAGCATTAGAATCATTGCCAGTTTTGTCTCTTAATTGTTCGTGTCGCTTGCTCGATAATGGTGTAAGGAAATTGATGCTTAAAAACTATTAGCTAGCTATTGGAATTAGGTTATGGTTTCTATTTTCTCAAGGAGTAATTAAAATCAATACATACTTTAACAAGTTATGAATGATTACATGTTACAACTACGGGTGAAGATGTGAGTTGTCTTTTATGTGGCAGCATTACATATTATAGAGGCTAATTATTAACCGGTTAATTATACTTATTTTATCCTCGTTTGAGTTAAATTTATAAAGAACAGGGCTGAGTGTGCATGCAGTTCGCACATGATTTTTAAACTAGGAGTGATATTTGAGACAATGATTAGAAAATGTGTGTTTCTTTAATGTTTCACAACCATTTAAAAGTTTACATGGCCTAACAAGTTTTTTCTTCATATATACATGTTCACATTTGTCTGGTGTGTAACAAAGGAAATACACTAAATAATTTATATTGTAGACGAGGTTACTATGAATATACCAATAAGCTTTTAATAGTTACAATTATTACTTTAACGTTCAATCTTCCCTACTACACAATTTTAATATCCCACATGATCTAGCAAACAAGGTTGGCTTAGCTAGTTTGTTGTTTAGACTACAAGATTAATGGTCATAAGTTTGATCCCCAAGATCGAGACTTGTTGGCATCAATGAATCATGTTCAAAAAAGTATCCAACACGATCTAGTTTTCAGATTGGAAATTAAATTCCAAATTTTAGCATCGATCGCCATTGTCTTGAGACTTGTACATCTGGTTAATTTCAAGTCACATTATTTCTTTTATGATTAATAATTCCTTTTATTGCCTTTTCAAACAGTTTTTTGTGCAATATTCAGTTGTTAGAAAACAACCTGAGCATACAAAAAATGAAAACGAAAACGTTATCGATAAGGCACTTGACGATAAAATCAGTTACTTATGATAATAAAGACAGATTCAGTTGTGCATACATCATTGGCATCCTTCTTATGCACTAACTTTGTAAGTAAGTACAAAAATATCTCTTTAAGTTTGAGTGTTGGAGTCAGATTGGTTTTAATTTGGCGATAAGTTTGTACGTTAGCAGAATTATGCACAAAAAGTACCGTTTTGATTATAATATCATTAACTAAAATATTATAAAGGTAAAGATATAATACATTGTAATTAAACGGTGAAGTGTGCTAAATCAGGGGTATGCACACTATTAGTGGAAAGATATTTGAGAGAAATAATAATACATATAAATATTGATTAAAATATGTTCAAATATTAGTACTTTAAAAGTTAATACTTTCCTATTTTTGTAACGTATGGTCTTGTATAACTTCAAATTTTAATATAATACAAGCTATAAATTTCTTATGTACAAATAACTTTTGCAATATGAGTGCAAATTGCCAAAGATGACACTAAGAAAATTTACAATTTAGAGCTATCTCCAACTGATCCAATATTCTCAAATCCGCACCCAGAATTAACTCCAACAGAGTGCGAGAATATACAATAGTGCAGAAAGGGGGGCCTTCGGGCTGAGAATTTGGTATTGAGTGAGGCGCCTGTTGAACAGGCGCCTGATGTCCAGGCGCCTGTTGAACAAGCGCCTCAGTATCAGGCGCCTGTTCAACAGGCGCCTGACAAAGTAATGACCCCACTTAAAAAACACGGGCGCCTGTTGAACAGGCGCCTGATGCCCAGGCGCCTGTTCAACAGGCGCCTGGCCCCATTCCGTTGTGGAAATGAGGCCTCCAACATTTCGAAATGCGGAAAATCCTATTTCTGCACTCCAAACTGTTGGAGTTGCTCTTATGATAGAGTAAACTTTATTTACATTTTAGCTAGGTTGGGTTGAGACTAAAAGTTAATATGACTATAGTACCACAATGAAATAGCGTACTGGAATAGAAATCAATATAGTATAATAAAATGTAATAAGGTGTTAAATAAGCCTAATTGGCATAAATGAGAAAAAATCCTATCCCCTTGGCAAATAATGATTATTTTAAAAATAAATAAATAACCGAGTACTATGCCTTGAAAGTTAAAAGTGAAGTTTATTTCTATTTTAACTGGACTAAGATGAGACTAAAAGCATATATGATTATAGCGCTATCATAGAGTACCTTAATAGAAGTTCAATTGCACATATGGAAACAACTTTATTATAACAGTTTGAAATAAGGAGTTAAACAAGCAAACGAAGTGACTATTAGGAATCTTTGCTCTATATCAGCTCTTAACATCGTTAGTCAGCAAAGGGTGTTCCTATCAAGGTTCGAAGTTCCGGATTCCGTTTCCGTTCCGGTCATTTGAAAATTTTAAAATTTCGGTCCCGTTTCGAGATTTCCGGAAATTCCGTTTTAAATCCGGTTTGTGAATTCCGGTACATTTTTATTATAAATACGCAAATAAATACGCAATACTAATAGTCAATTACACTAAATTATTCAAATGACATGAAAGTTACAAAACATACAACATAAAAGTTTAATACCAAAAGCTATTTCACTGAGCATCATATAAATTTTGTCCATCGCTCTCTTCATCTGGTATCGGATTGTAATATGCCGGAAAAGCATACTGCTGTATCTGATCCGAACTTAGAAATGTCGTCATCATATTATCAAAGGGTGAAGGTTCATCTTGGCTACTTGATTCCTCAGCAGCATACGGTTGATTTAACCCACAATACGAATAACCTCCGGTATAGTCAGACGTAGAATACCTAAAACTAGGGACATTGTTAGAAGTATATCTGCCATCATAATCCCCTTGATCTTCATGTACAACGTTCAAATTTCTATCTCTTCGTCGACTATAGTCACATGCTTCATAATTTTGGATATGTCTTTGAGACTCATCAAAATTAGAACCAACGCCATAACCATTAGAACCAATTCCGTCACCACCAGCATTACCTGAATCATCATTTGATGAACTATCATTTTCAGTATTTTCTGCAGATACATTATCATTGTCCGACCAAGGATTATCGCTTGCATTATCAAGTAGTGGATTCTCAGCTTCTCTAGTACATTCTGCAAGTGGATCCTCCTCATGAAAGATATAATCTAAATCAATAAGTTGATCGGTTGTTTGTTGGCGTTTAGCATGTCGTACTCTTAATCGCATATTATAATGTACAAATACCAGTTTTTCTAAGTTCTCCATTTTTATTCTGTTTCTTAACTTCGTGTGAATCATTGCAAATGTTGTCCAATTTCTTTCACAATTTGAAGAAGAAACTGTTTGGCTAAGAATACGCATAGCTATGCGTGTCAAATTTGGCGCAGCTTCCCTACCAATTATTGACCACCACATAGCTGGAAGACACGACTTAACTGCACGTTTCGCTTTTGCAGAACCAAATACATCAAGTTTCATTCTATATTTTTCAACCTACAAATCATTCATAATAAACCAAGTTATTCTTTGTGTTAAACATAATAGCAAGAATCATGAGTATTTTAATAATTTGTTTATTACCTCTTTTGAAATTTCAATTTGCATAGCAATATCAGGTACCATTTTTTCAAGAACATTTGTCCATCCATTTAAAACCTCATCATCGTTTGTTGCATTATCTCCGTATTGTATATGAGGATTGAGAAAGTAACCTAAAACAATTTGATAGTTCAAAAAAATATTGACGTGATATGTACTTTTATAATTGTGCAATAATTAAAAAAATTACCTGCTGCATGAATAGGTCGATGCAATTGTCTTTCCCATCTTTTATCGATTATATTCCACCACTTTTGACACTGTCTTATACCGACATTTTTCTTAATTGATTCCTTCGCTCGATCCATTGCTTCATATAGATATCCCATCTCTGCTTTATCATCATTGTCCACCATTCTTAAAACTTTTACAAGTGGACCAAATACGAGAATAATAGCAGCAACGTTGGCCCAAAATTTATCACTGTGGATCAAATTATAGATAAGAATTGTAGTTTTTTATCTTTAGGACCGAGTTTAGGAATCTTTGCGCTCCACTCCCTCTAAGAAATCATTCTTCTTAGATTCTCTTTATGTGTGTATATGGATTCCAATGCAATAAAGTGAGTAGCAAACCTGGTTACTGCTGGCCGAATCAGCTCTTTATTATTGGTTTCTTTTCTCATTATGGTAAGCAACCAACCATGATTGTATATGAATCCTGTTATTGATTGACAATTTAAATTTATCGATTTTACCTCGGTTTCTTTTGAGATATCTTCAAGAATCAAATCGATACAATGTGTTGCGCATGGTGTCCAATATAGTTTTCTTCTTTTTTCCATCAGTAGTTGGCCAGCAGCTTTGTAATTTGCTCCATTGTCAGTTACCATTTGCACAATTCTATCTTCTCCAATAAAATTAACAACATTATCCATTAGACCACAAATATACTCAGCACTTTGAAATTTGTCGGTAGCATCTACAGATTTAAGAAACACAGTTCCTTGGGTAGAATACACAAGAAAATTAATGATTTTTCTTCTATTTTGTGTGCTCCAACCATCGCACATCAACGTACAACCATACTCATCCCAAAAGTTGGAATAAGTGTCGATGTGTTGTTTGATTTCAGTGCACTCTAAATCTAAATATGTTTTTGATAATTCATGTGCCGTCGGTCCTTTAATTCCAGGACCAGCTTCTTGAATGGCCTCTACCATAGTTTCATAGTAAGGACTATTAGCAGCATTGTGTGGGATATGATTGAAGTAAAAAAAATTTGATATTGCACGACCTATGTGTTTTTGGCAACTTTAATACCTTTTATTGCAGTTCTAATAGAAGGTTGAGTTCTACCTCCGCGTTTTTGTACATAGGGATCAATCCTTCCAGCTGCTCGTGTTGCTAAATCGTCATCTATTCTGATTGATTTAGAACGGTCATTGCGCTTTAGTCCGCTAGATCGTATACCTGTTCCACTAGATCCTACACCTGAGTTCATATAACTTTCTTTGCTCTCTTGCAAGGCACACCGTAGCTCTATGTCATCTTCACCTCCATCACTGTCGGTATCTTCAGTACGTTGTTCGGGCATGCTCATTAGCTCTTCTTGCACACGTTGTTTTTCGAGCTTCCCTTGATTTCGCTCAGTTCTCTTTTTCTTCAGATGTTCTTGTATAAGTTTCCTGACTTTTCTGGGAACAGTCGGACATACTGCCACATCGCATGCTTGTCCTGCTAAATGTTCTTTCATACGTGTTATACCACCACCAGAAATTATTTTATGACAATAATTACATTTGTTTTTTCTTTTTTCACCAATAACTGTCGTACAATAATTCCAAACGATATCACGATTTGCCATAATCAGCCACCTAAATAAGAAACAAAATAATTTAATATTTAATTACTTAACGCTAATATATTTTAATGCAAGCTAAACAATATATTATTTGCATTATACAACTTCCATTCATGGTTATTCATTATCAAATTAAAGTAACCGATAATTTTTTTTTACATAATAATTTTTATCACAATATATTTTTAAAATTGCTTATAGCTTTAGCAAAACAGCTAGTATTGGTGTCATATGTGAATATGCAAATTTTGTTAGACCTATTTTCTTTAGTATTCTTTCAGTTCACATTACATTGTTCAAGTAGTTTATCATTGGGTTAAGAAGTGTACATATTTGAGACTTGCAATCGCTACTGCAGTTCCAGAAACATATTTGTCTTTTTGTTTGAAGGAGTTGAACTAACAGCCCATTAACTAATAAAGAGTACCACTAACCTTGCTTCCTTATAAACTCACCACGTCTGTTTATGTCTGCCCATTAACTAATAAACTTTATTTACGCACGGTAAATAGTTAAATAGGTGATACTAACCGGCCCGTTATGTCTGCCCTAGCAAAACGAAAATCAAACGAAAGAAAGAGGGAAAAAAAACCTGGTCGCCGCTGCCAAGCTCGAGGAGATCGTTACAGCCGACGCTAATGAGGATGGATGATTCTGCTGCGAACTGGTGTGCGCTCTTCACTGATGTGTGCTCGAGCAAGGTTGGTTTCTGTCGCGAACTGGTGCTCGATCTGTTGCGTTCGTTCTGCCGCTGCCACTCGATCAACGATTGTCAGATGCGACGCGAAGAGGAGGTTAGTTACTGTCTGTATATTGTATGATGAACGTCTATGGTTTTATAGAGCGTAAATCAACTCTTGTTCACGTGAATTTTTGAATTGGGTGAATTTGTAAATGGCCGACAAACTGTGATTGATTTAAAATAAAGCTTTGATTTTGTTTGTTTGCATCACATGCATTCTCTTTGATTCTGTTGGTATTCGTTTTCGTCTGTTTTTTTTTGTCCAAGATAAAAATAGCGGAATCGGGTTTCTCCCCTTATTCCGGTCCGGCCGACGCCGGAACCGGGCCGAGATGGCCGGAACTCCGGCGTGCCGGCCGGACTTTAATACCTTGGTTCCTATGCTAACTATATATAAATCTAGATTTTCTTATGCTTATTCAATTCCACGAGTGACTATTAACATTTTTCAAATGATAATTGGATATGAACCATGTAAGTTGATAAATGAACGGTTAAACATGGAAATCTAGAATATTAATGTGTATCCATGATTACCATTATAAAGTACCATTGTTTCCCCACTTCATTAATAAGAAGCTGACATAGTGTACATGTGTACACAAATGTGTGTATTTTTATTTATTTTCTTTGAAAACCAAGAGAACCCTGTTTTACTTCTGAACTTTAAGGAAGTACGCACCATAACTTAAAGGAATAGACATTTGATAAAATTGTTTAAGTGTTTTCAAAACATTAATTTTTATTTAGCTACAAGCTGAATCTGAAATATGTTGACCATAATTGGAGTTATCTTATGTTAAAAAAACTATTATGCATAAGATTCAAATTTTCATCTCCAGGTTCATATTCGAGCAAAATTAAATTATGGAAAAGGTATAAAGTAGAAGGGCACCAATGAGGTCTACATATCACTAAAGAGCAAAGAAGAAAATGAATATGGTCAAGAATTTTTTTTTAAAATTCATGAGGTACAAGTGAATTAAACTTTGTAATAATTAAGGTATGAATGTACATCTCTTCAACAAGAGTAGTAATATCCATGTTGAGTGCATGGAAAATCATGTAAAATATCATTATGCTCAAGGAATGTGATTTGCTCATGAAGTTTTAACATTATGATTCAAACTGAATAAAATCTCACATTTATATTCTTTTTTCGAGATGTATCTTGAAATTTAGTTTGTAGGCTGAAAAGTAAGAATGTAAAATTTTGTATGAGTGTCCAACATCTAGATCGGTACAAGGTTGTAAATTAGCCGGTTCGTGTCTGTTAGATTTTCATTTAGGACAGGAAATATATATATATATATACTTTCGAAATTGTTCGATGTTTTTGTATTGTTTGTACATTGTTCGTCTGCTGTCCAGCTCATACGAACAATTTTAAACTTAAACCATGTCTGGTCTGTTTCCATATTAATTTCTCATAGGACATGACATGAACATGCCTATGCTAGGTCAAGTCTGAACCATTTACACCCCTAATGAAAAGTATATGCAGAAGCATATCTATTAGGGGAAAAGGATGGAAGAAAATGTACAACTGGAAAATTACGGCCCCTCTACAGTCTTTAGTGTTATATTGTTGTTCGTTCTATAATACTAAAATTATAGATAACTACCGTAATATTTTATGTATATTATTTTTATATTGTGGATGACTACCTCTTTATTATATTCTTCAATTTCTTCCCGTCAAATCACTATTGAAAAAATGAGCAATGTAGATTGAGTAAGTCAAACTCAACAAACTATTTCACATAAATCTACATATTATGTAAACATTTCAGGTTTTTGAATGTACTATGAGTTAGATGTCGCATAGTGGCCCCTAAAATATGAAGCAACCAACGAACCATAATTAGATTTTAATGCAACATCCTCTGAGCCATCCATCCTATATAACACCTTCCATGCACCAAGCACTTCAAAAAATAGTGAAACTACATTGGACTATAAGGGAAATTATCCAGATTAATTATCCCCACACTGTGTAAAGGCCTATCAAAATCATCTATAGATGAAATAAAACAAACAAGTTATCATAGTATGGAAATTACGTCTAACTATTGTCCAGTGGTTAGATGTTGCGACTTCGGTTAGTAAGGTCATAGATTCATGACCTGCATAGTTAGATTCGAACAACCGAACATACGTTGATTCGTAGTATGCTATATACCATATAAGACTTATAGTGCAACTATGTACTACCATCTTAGTATCAAATGCAAAAAACAAGCTAACAACAATTGTAATATAATTCAACCAACTTCTTTAATTCATAAATAGGTAATAAAAATATGTAGAAATAATGCAGAAAATAGGCGAGTCAAGGATTTATAGTAGTTCCTCTAATGATGTGGTAGCGCACATCCACTTCAGTAAGAGAAATATGGATTGTACTAGCCTAAATGCACTGCTCCACTCGATTGGAACATGGTTGCCTATCATCTTTGGGTCAAATCTATCGACTACACTATTTGGGTCGGTCGATTGAAACAAGTCCAAATTGGCTTATTGTGTTTCTACTTCAAAACATAAATAATTTGAGTTTCAATTACATGTTCAGTTGACTAATTTTTTTTGCTCAATTGACTGAAATGCTTCGATAGGCTTGATCTGTTTCATCCCATGCTTCGTGCATAGTTCTTCCCCAAACATCAAGTCGTTGTATCTTACAAATCATAGCTAAATATAATGCAACGTATTTGTTATCCCGCCTTTTGGCAAGGCCGTGACACCAAAGAATTGACTGAAAACGGAAGAAATCAGTCCCGTTGACCGATTACCTACAAAGTTCACTATGGATGCTGGTAAATTTTGTCCGAGTCCAGATCGATCTATAATTAATATGACACGATAATCAAAGCTACAGAAGCCAACGTTCCAAATTTCAAGTGAATCGGAGTTCGTATGCTCAAGGTATGATCGATGCAAACCAAGAAAATCCACTCCTTCGTTTCCATCATTCCGCCTCCTTTGTATCGCTTTCATTCGTATCCCTCCAGGGAACCTCGGTCGTATCCACTAAACATCCATTAGTTCGAATCCATCAGGTATGTTCCACTTTGTATCCATCCATACTCATATTACTTCGCATCCATCATCCCTCAGCTTGTTCCTATCGATCCACCTACGTTTGTTTCATATCCATCAAAGCCTAAAAAACCCATCGTTTCATATCGATCCACCGATGCGCCCTATTCATATCGATCGGCCAGTAATCGATGTGAATAGTGCAAGAGGGACCGATATGAATGACACCCTCGATGATCGATACGAAATGGAGCAACAATCATCGATACGAACAGCGTAGCAATTAATGGATACGAACCAAGCCATATCAATGGACACGAACGACATGGATATGAAGCAACTCAATGAAAGCGGTACGAAGAGAACACGTAAAGATGGTTGACTCGGTCGCTCGGCTTGAAAAGTGGATCGATTCTAAAAGTTGGCGCCACGTCATCAGTCATCACGTGCCTAGAAGCGATGCGGACAAAAGCGATGCGAACTCGACAGCCTTCAACAAATTCAAACTTGCATCGGTCATAACTCAAAATCTATAAGTCCAAATACTACAAAAATTTCACAAGAGCTTGCGTACGACCTCAGGAATGATCGTGATCGATCTCGGCTAGATTATCGATCATGGATCGAGTCAAAATGACCAGGGATTGATCACGTGGGCCCACCCACGTGATGGAAGGAGTCTTCCGAAGTTTGAGACAGATATTTCCAACCTACACCTATAAATAGCAGTCCAAGAGCTTCAGAAAAGGGAGATTTTGGCTCTTCTACGCCGTTACTCCACTGAACTCCATTGTAACTCGGATACCATCAATTGGACTCTTGTAAATCAGTAGAGAATCATCAATAAAACAACAACTCTTCAAAGTGGATGTAGGCTACAACGCCGAACCACTATAAATCTTGTCTTTCCTTTGCTTTCCTCTTTATTTTTTGAGTGTTCTTCATATTTACTTCTATTACATACAATCTATCTGTGATCTATGACTGTGATTTGATGCTCTCATCTGCAATTGGGTGTTTGTGACCATTTTTTGCGCAAACAGTATTCACCATTACGATCATATCGAATTATCAAGAACAAAGATATACCCCATGTTTTGAAGTGCCATAATATAGGGAATTAGAAAGAACCTACTAAATAATAATGAAGTAAAATTAATTAAAGTAATATGAAGTGAAAGTTATGAGAAGAGATTAAGGGATTAATAATACTAAGCTAGGAAGGGATTTTAGTCCAAGCCCAAACTATTAACCACTGACTATTCCATCCATATAACATCCTCCAATTTGATGCTTGAATTAGGTATTAATGATGCTGCAGTCATCCCTAACATTATTTTCTGGTGACAAATTGAGATAAGTTATTGCATTATTAACATCAAGAGCATAAGAGTTTACAAATTTTAACAAAACATTTTCTTTCATTCATTTGAAAATTTATTACACTACAATCACAGATTCCATCATTCGGATAAAATATAATAAATACAAATATATGGCCAAGAGCGACATATGAAGATGCCCCTTAAATGATCAATGTCTTAACTACTAGACGGTTAGAGTACCCTGTTTTATGTACAACAAAGAAATAAAGCAGTTAAAACTGTATAGCATAAATATACTCCTAATATTAGCTTGCTTCCTATGCATCTCCAGAAGCTTATTTGTCTTGACCTTAAATACCGTACTCTTTGCCTACTCAATATCAATCCAGTACTGAGAGTTTAGGTTATAATCAAAAACTTCAGTTAGGACAAAAAGACAGGTATGAATAATTGATAGAGTTGGAGATGTACCCTAAGGACAATTATGTAATTAGTACATATATATATCTAACTCGATAACCTACCTTGTTCAAAATAAAAGTCATTTTCTTTCTATTATGCACTTGCTATATTGTGATATAATTATTTAAAGAACAAATATAAAGTATATTAAGTAGAAAATCCTTAAATAATATGTTATGTGATCATAATTACAATGTGTTTTAATCAAGAGAAATTTATCACATTAAAAATAACATATTATTATAAATAGTTCTAGTCCAGATGTTTTGAGACAAGATATAGATACGTCCATTGAGACTGGAGTGCGTAATGCTCTCCAAATGTTAGACAGTGTATTACTTTTGGCTACTAGGGACACCAAGGGATTATGTATTAAAAGTTATTATATAACCATAGAATGACCCACTAGAGAGTTTTCTATTGGTTAATACACCTAAGGTCAAATAGAGAATCTCCAAGTGACATTGTCGCACAATTCCTTTGACTTGAGAATACAACATGGACACTCCACTTTGATTATAGTCAAATCATGGCATAGCGTTAATCGAATGACTATAGTTGGATCTGAGTTAAAGCATTGGAAGTGAAACACTATTCAATAGAGAATTAATTTTAGTTATATGAGGTTAGTATCACGATCAAACGTAGTAAACTCAAAGTCAAAATCTCTGGCCAGAGCAATATGATTAATAATAATTATTATTACTAAATCAAGGATTTTGTGTTTGGACATAAAAAGATGAATATGAACAATGTTGGAATTTTAACCAAAACTAAATACCATAAGTACTAACATGATATAGTTTTGACAAAGATAATTGGTGTAAATAATATTTAATACTAGGTACTTCTTACAATAAGTAAAAATGCATTTTATCGAAAGATATGTAAGTAGAACCATCAAATGGGTCGGGTCAGGCCATAAACCGATGGGGTGGAATCTGAACCGATCTATTCAAGATATAAACAACCTCGGCCTGTTTGGCCTATTTAATAAATGTGTTGACTCGACCCGATCCATTTTATAAAAAGGTCAATCCGACCAAACCCATTTAACAAAAAACTACAATAAAAGGAGCAAAAACTGCACCATTATATTATTAATACTAAATAATAAAACAAAAATTGCATCAGAAAAATGAAAATGTGCACCATTATATGATCAATTCTACATAAAAAACAAAAACAAGCACCAAAAAAAGAAAACCTGAAATAGATATTGCAAAAACTAGAAAATATATATAGGTCCTGCATAGTAGTACAATTACAAACTGCAACGTCAAAAACTAAAAGATTTAGAATGGTACACTTGTAGGTGAAAAACTCCATAGTTAAATACTAAAAGCGCATCAAAAAACCAAAATAAACTGAACAAATACTATAATAGCAACAACATGTGATATACAAGTAATAAAACTATGAAATATCTGAAAGTTCTACAACATATGATCATAGTCTTTAGTCCTAAAGTTCTTAAGCACAGCCTTGTAATCTTGAAGCAAATGACACAAACAATCAGTTCATGAATGTTGTAAGAACTAAAATAACAAACACACAATAATACTTGAAATGATCAAATGTTGAATCTACATATTAGAGAGCTTCATTACCCCTAAATTGAAGGAGTTTAGCCTCTCATATTTGTTATCATATCAACAAATCTAGAAAGCAACATGAAACAAAAAGAAAATGAAAGTGCAAGCTAAGGAAAAGAGAACTAATTAACAAGAAATAAACACTAATCTACTTGCATGAAAGATAAATCTACACTGCTAACATGAAAGGAAAAAGCATGTAAAAGAAAAGAGCATGTATTAAATTACATAAAAAAATTACATGAAAAAATTACATGAAATAAGAAATGGCTAAGTAGCCATGAAGAGAAAGAGAGCTCTCATTTTATTTTTGATCCTAAACTAAACTAAGAGGAAGAGAGCTAAGAGAAGAGACTAAGAGAAGAGAGGGTTACATGAAACATAAGGGGTATTTATAATGTATGAAACCCTAATTCATATTTTTGGGAAATGCCCAAACTACCCCTCTAGGAAGTGTGACCACCAAGTTATCATTAGCTTCAAATAATCATCCATTAAGTGTGCATGTAACTTTAATGGCCTTTTAGCATGTGCATTAGCTCATAATGGTAGATCAAGGTAAGTGGGTAGGTGGAGTCCTCCATGTTCATGAACGTTGAATTATTTCCATCTTCATTTGCTTGTGTTCTCTTATGCATGCATATTTCTTCATGAAACCTCTTCCATTTGATTTCAAATTCCTACAAAAATCATAAAAATGTCCAAGTAAATTTTCATAAATTAATATATGCACAAAAATGACCGTTTTGCCCCTATTTGAAAATGAATATAAGATGATTTGAGAATAATATAAATTTTGGTTTAAACATGTTAAAATACCCGATATGGTCATTTATTTAGTTTAATTAGATTAAATATGGTGGTAAAAATATGCACATTTACGTGCACATCACTTGGTGTCCCTGAAATCCAAGTGGGTGTGCTTGTGTCCGGTTTGAATCAAGTGGGTGTGCTTGGTGTCCCGTTTGAATCTAAGTGGGTATGCCGGTGTCCCATCCAAATCCTGTGAGTGTACCCAGAGCTCAAAAAATAAGGAGGGTATGTCTCATACCCTTGAAATCGAGATTGTATAAACTTTGATATTTGAAAAGAAGTCTATACAAGAAATTGTATGGTATCAGATGTAGGGTAACTCATAACTAGTATAAAAATCAGTGTAATCTCTCCAACTCTTTACTTTTTTACTTTTACTGCATTTATATCTATCTGTGTTTGCATCTATGATTGTCATTTTGCGTTGTTTAAACTATAATCTTAAAAGAATTCAAAAGGATTCATAAAAGTTAGTAAACACTATTCGCCTCTCTCTAGTGTTAAAATTAGCATTAAGATCCTTACTTCCGCAAACTAGCACTCTCTTGAGCGCAATCACTATCTTTTTTAATGTGTTTTGTTGTATATTTGTTAATTTTATTTGGGTTTAGTCTAGAATGTGAGAATTGATTAGGAGTTATCACTCAAAAGTTACGAACCCATATAAATCTGAATGAAACCAAATATTACTAGAAGCCAACGGTTTCTCCAAAACTGTACTGCAAGAGAATAAAGAATTTTTTTATAAAAGAATATATATATACACACAATTAAAATATGATATGATTAAAAATTTAATTGAATGCTTGCTTGTTAATGTGAATGGATGATAAATGTGTGATGAATTGGAATGCTGTTAGTGGTTGATGAATTGATCATATGTATAAATATCATGGGTAAATGTTTTCAAACAAGCAAGTATATCTTTTCTTAAAGAAAAACTATATATTTGTATAAAATTATTTGAAAGAGGCTTTAATTATTCGATTACTGTTTATTTGTCCGTTGAGTGTCTTATGAATTCTGATTGATAGATCTGATCAGCTTTATCGATATAGATTTCTAAACACTTGAATGAGGCATTTCGACATAATATTTTGAAAATGTTATAGTATTATTTTTTCAAGAAAAGAGTAAATTATTTTAAAAAGTGAAAAAATTATACTGTGAAAAAGAGAATTATTTTATAAAATTATATATTATTTTGAAAATGGTTATAGAAAAATAATAAATTTATTTTTTAATTAGATTTCTTTCTAAATAATGGTTGTAGTTAACGGGCATTAGTGTAAAGTTGAGATCGATGGCGATGAAACGCTAATACATTTTCGACGGTAGTCGACATTACATTTAATTGACGAAACGAATTGCTAAAATTCAAGACAAGGCGGTGTTGTTATATTTTTATAATATGTGTATGCATGTAAATTATAGTAATGTGTTGATTTATAAATATAAGAGTGTGAAATTTATTTTTTATGAAAAAGCGCGTTGCATGTTATTAGATTTTGTCAAGGTTTGAATGGTTGATATAAGTATACTTATAAGGCAAGCATTAGGAAATAAAATGCATATATGAGCTTCCAAATTGATATGATTTAAAATGATGATGTTTTGAGTATTCATTTTTTTAAGCAAAAACTATAATTATGTCATACAAAATATTGGTAAAGAATGATTATATTATTTAAAACATAATGGGGAAAACAAAACAAGGCATTAAGAGGATCATGTATTAAAATAAGCCATAACCAATGATTGCAAAGTGTGGTTTTTGAAAAAAATAAAGAAGAATAATCTAAGTCCATAAGTTATTTTGGAAAAAAATAACTTGTGAAAAATAAATGACATGAATTTGATATTGTGGTTGTTTGCTCCAAAAGTGAGACAAATGCCCAATCTAGAGACAAACGAAAATTATAGATCTAAGAATCGAAGTAGGACAAGGACACAAGAATTTAACAGCGATTCGACCTTAATTCGATTGCCTACATCCACTATTAGCTTTATTATGGATGATCCTTGCAATTACAACCACTTTACAATGAGTATAGCTCTACAAACTAGTTGATAACGAAAAATGGCAACGATTTGGTTCTTGATCCAAAAAATTTCTTTTCTTATTGATGATAGCTCTCTATTTATAAGAAAAATCCACCATCAGAATCACTGAATTGAGTTTGAACAAGTCTAGATCTTTAGATATGAAGTTTCAGCACAAAGAACAGGTTAAACCATGCGGATGCAACAGCCAACGACCCATGCCTTGGACCTACTTTTGGCTCCTCCCTTAGCATGGTTCAAGTGTTCAAACCCTTCAATGCATAGTTTTGATGGACCACTATGGGTATGTACCGAGCCATATACGTCGATGCTACGCATGTCACATCAATATGGATCTAACTCCAGATACCACTTCTTTGTCCAAGTAGAGCATGGTCCCCATTGCTCCATATGACTAGTTACATATCCATATGGGTCGATACCAACTCATGTAACTTGTGTACTTCTTGCTCATACTTCTTGAGTTTTGTAATTTTGGCATTCTTAATGTCTTTCCAAGCTTCTTAGTTCATCGTTTCATCATCTCCCAGTCCAGATCATCAAAGCATCTCTCAGTTCACATGTCGGATAACACTTTCCCCAAAGTATGCTTTTGTGAACTACAAAGTATGCTTTAGATCGAGACAAGCGACTAAACCTGAATCCAAATCTGCAAAGATGCTTCTATCTTCTGAACCTTTTTCATGGAAAATTTCATCTTTTTCGAGAAAATCAGCATAATGCTCCAAATAGTTATAGAATCACATCTCTTCAGCAAATATATAAGATGAAGCATTTCACTTGGATTCTTCACTCATCTCTTCGATTTTCTATAAGCTACTTCGTTCTCTCTAGTCCGGTAGGATTCCAACTCCTTTTCTTTCATCATTGACGCATTTTGTTTAAATTCTTCTATGGGTTAGTACCGACCCTTATGGATCGGTACAAAACCATTATAGCTTCTGTGTATTTATTTTAAACACTTAGCATTTTTATCACATCTTCATTCCTAAGTTTTTACTCCCTTTGTATTTAACCAAGTGCTTTGTGAGTTTCACTGCCTTCACAACACCATCATCATCGCCTTGATCGAATCTAAGCCGAACTTCACTATTGATTATTCTAGTGGCACCGACCCACATGAATACCAACTCCATTGTAAGTCATCTCCAGACCCTTGATGACATTATTCCTTGCTTCCATATCTTCGTCTAGGTGGGCATCGCCATTCTTTTTTGGTCGTCGTGTTCCATTTCGACTTACCCTTTACTATCACTGTCACCCCATACTCTGGCCACCATCGATCCATACTCATGGCCAAGGTCAACACCACCATCGCCTCTCCCTTGCCACAATCTTGAGAATCAACAAGAAATCCATAGGGAGGAGATGGCGGTGAGATGGAATTGATCATCTTGGACTAATTTGGATATGGGTCGACATAGGTTGCTAGAATGAACTGATTTGCAAAGTCTATTCATTAAGCATACTCATGCATTCACTGATTCCAAGTGTCAATACACTTCGAAACCTTCATCCCATCGACACTTGAAAACAAACATCATATATCTACAGTCCTATAAAGAGAAGCTTCGTATTGCTCTGGCTAACCATTTCATTAGCGTAGACTCCACGTTAATGAGTAACATCCGACACACAATTCCATCACATGCCAGAGCTTGTTTGCCAACATGAGCGAGCTTTCTACACAGAATGCATATATTCATCGTGCCAAGGACACACGACACACACTACATAAATCGAATCACATATCATTGCTCGGTCGATGTAAAGAACCCGATTGGTCAATGCATATCAACATCTATGTGACACTCTACATCGGCCACTCAGGATTTAATTAAAGTTAACGCTGAACTTAAATCAAACATGACCATGCTCTTGTCTCAAGCTCTCAGTATAAGGTGGAACCTCCTAGATGTTCAGGATGTATTTCCACTGCAATAGGCCCTTTCACACCTCCAATTGTAGGTTCTTCTTCTACGCCAGCTTTCTACCTCAACACCATTTAGAGCCAGAAAGACTTGATGCCAATCTCAACAGCCTTTGCCCTTGATTCCTTATGCACCAGTGGGTGATAATGTTGCACTAGATGCCAACTTGAATGACGTTATGATCTCGGACAACCCTTCAGACTTCCTAGCTTCGATGCTAAACGCCGAACACATTAATAGAATTTGTATCCACCACGGAACTCCTCTACACGAAACTCTTGTCCTTTTTCCATTCGAAAGAGCACATAACTCTCCAGAAGGCTACACCGCTTGTAGTAGATATATGTGTCCTCACCGAAGCTATTCAGCCATTCAATCCCTTCATAAGGCTAGTATTTCGATACATTAGATTGGCTCCAACACAATTTTATCCAAATGTGCACACTGATTTTACTTGCATGTTCATGCCTTTCTTTTAATACTTGTACTAGGTTCCAATTTTTGAGGAGATCCGATACTTCTTCGATTTCAAGAAGAGGTTTGAAAGTCCATCACTCACTTTCTTATACGCTTAACTTGGTCGTCAAATAGTCATTGGCCTCCGCACCAAGTTTAGCCACTTCAAACATGAGTATTTTTTCGTCCCATTTCCAACTAGCATCGCCAAAAAGTGGTTATCTGGATGTAAGTTCTTGTCCTTCTTACCCCACTATGCTAGAGTTTACTTCTCTTATGTTGCTAACCTTTATTCACTTCTTCTCTTGCAGTTATTCCTTAAAGAACCATTAGCGATGATATGGATCAAACATATGAATGTTTAAAAGAAATTTCGAGAGACGACCAACCTACTTTTGCTTACGCAAATTTAGGCTTTTGTACACTGGATGAATAATTGGTCATCACACTCCTGCACCAAAGGCTAGCCAGGAAGATGAAGCTGCACAAGAAGTCCAAGAAGAAGAAGAACTTAATCCTCCACCACCCATACCTTAAAATATTCCAAATTTAGCTGAAGAAGGTGGAGTAGTAAGAGAAGAATATACTAGAATGGGAAGAGGTGAAGAGGAGGAGGAAGATAATGAAGATGATGATGATGAGGGGAAGAAGGAGATAGCATGAGGAAGATTGTGAGGAAGAGTCGATAGGAGCGACTACTATGGGGAACGAAACCCATATAGGGTAAATAACAACTCTATTGGAAGAAGCAACTCCATCTACCACAAGACCCCTAATGTTAAAGATCAAAACCTCGAGTCCGATGATTGAATCCTAGTAAAATCTTACCAAGGGGACATTCTTTGACATAGCCACGAAAGACATCTTTGGCAATTTATGCAATCTCCTTATTGCCCTCGACCTCGCCGGACTTGACTTCAATTTCAATGACTTCTCGAATCTCAATCCCCTATATGGCAACGTCGTGCTGCTTACTTCAATGGAGAAAGTTGCTCTGACTTTCGAACCCATGAGCATGGTCCATAGAATCATGAAGGCACACTAACACTCAACACATCACCTAGGATTATAACGCACTAACTATACACATTCTGCTTCGAGTTCTAACTCGATATTTTCCTTTTTTTAACATACTATGGGAAAATCAAGATTTGATGTCGAAGATAAGAAAACAAGCAGCAATCGCCATTCTCTATATCGTGTGGACCTATACCATGGACGACACCCATACTATGAATCTGATCATGACAGAAACAAATGTAAAGTGAGGGAGAAAGAAGATAGAGAGTAGGAGAAAGAAGAGAAAAGAAGGCATTGCTCTGAACCTGATAGTTCACATTATTACTCCGGCTCTAAAAGAGGCTCTGGTTTATTATACTGGGAACGGTCTCCGCTTTCATGGGATCTGGACCCATACTCTGGAAGGCCTGGCTCTCCAAAGGGGCAAACTATGGCATCACCTCCCCACTCTCACGCTATAGTCCCGACCCAACTTAAATCCAAGGCCGCTTGCTCATCCTCCTCGCTCTTAACGCAACATCTGGAAAAAAAACACATCACCTCTACCACTAGCCTCCTACTTCCATCCCTAGGGGCTTCACCCTCTAAAATACTTATCGAGTGAGAACTGGTGGAGCAGTACAACTTATGGAAGAAGCTATCTATGGGCCTGGTAGATCTAAACAAATAGGATTGTTTGGTGATTGTAATACAGGAGAAGGACTATGAGAAAGATGATGAAATCAAGAAGAATCCTTCATTCAGATAGAGAAGCTAGCAAAAAAGAGTAACCGAGAAAGAAAAGGTAGCAAAAGAAGTCGAAGCCAACCAAAAAGCTACAATCCGGACTATGGAAGGAAAAATGAAAGTTCTGGATGAATAGGTCCAGGCAACTCACATCTAGACTAGTGATGTTACAAAAGAGAGAGATGAGATACAACTTAAAATGGGTGCAGAAATCGAGAAGATGGAGCTAGACCTCCCAAATGAGAAGAATGAAGCTCTTGAAACAGCTCAGTCTTACTGCGAAGAAGTCTACGATCTAAAGAAAGGAAAGAAAATGCTCGAAGATAAGATTTTCGAGCTGCAAGCTCATCTTGCCCTGATAGCAAAAAAAATTGATATTGAAAGCAAGATTGACTCCACCATCCTATGAATCTACGTCAATGTTCTCAGATCCAATAACCTCAAATGGTTAGAGGAAGAATATCCTGAGACTCACACCAAAGTCTATGAGGAAATTTTTCAACGAGAGAGAGTGGAGATAGGAGGAGAGGTAAACGAGGATACATTCAAAGTCCTCCTGAATTTCGAAAAGTTTGATTTGGAGGCCTTAGCTGAGGATCAGGCAATGCAAGCCACCAATGTTGCATCTCTTACACAGGCACCTATTGATGCTCTCGTGGTGTTAAACTTAAAGACTTAGTGGAAGATAACATTTCCATCACAATGAGTCTTGGATAGATGTTAACAATTCTGTGGTTGGCGGCTCTGAGGCAACCGCCATTCCAACTTTAGTGACATTACCACCCGTTATCGTTGTTGCCACTCCATCTTCCAGGGGATATAGTCCTGATGACCCTAACTTTGTGTTGCCTCCGACTGACCCTATTCTTCAATTCATGTCCTTAATCCAGGAAGTGGGGCGGATCGAAGATTCCCCTCACATTTCAACATCGACTCATGAAGATATATCTCTGACCTCTCCCATCTTCGAAAAGCTTCAAATGTCTTCCAAAGATGTCATTAATCCTTTTACACATCTCTATCAACCTATAGGTCCCGGTGATCACCTCCTTTCCAGTGGTTTCAAAATTTTCCACCTTTACAACCACGACTGTCTCTACTTTATTAGTTGTCATTTCCATCCCTCATCCAATCTCTGCATCCACATGGGTCCCCTCCCGGCCCTAAAGTAGAAAAGACGAGTGCAATTGAGGATGAAAATCTAGACGACCTCAACGCTGCTGCTGACGACGATAATGATGATGAGCTTACTGTCACCTAAATCATGGGTAAAAAATGCTCTATAATAGCTCTTGGCCATAAATGATGGCAATGCGAAGATCCGACATGGAGGTGATTGCTACTCCTTTATCAATCCAACTGCCTATCCCTCCATTTCTCATAAATTGAACTCCTACTTCTACGGTCGGTGCCTCTTAGATGCCCCCAGGTGCTCTGTAAGGACCCGATTCTTCGACTTTCGAAAATCAACATCGATACGTCCACTGTATCAACTACCGAGCAAACGAATGCCGGAAAACCGAATTCTTAGGGTTTAAAAGAAGAGGTAGAAGAAAAGATAGAAGAAAAAGAGAAGAAGAACAACAGGACAACATCAGACACAGAAACAATTACAGAATCTCACATATCGCAGCGGAACTATATATAATATATAAATCAATAATCTTTACAACAAAGACTATATCAGTTTATACATACATCAATCAGAGTCAATATACGACTCAATACAACAATGGACAGTTATATAAACCTGTCCTCATACAGAATACACAGCGGAATAAAATAACCAGTATGGAAGTACGTCTCGCCATCCAGCTTATCCCCAAAGCTCCAGAATACCCAGAATATCCTGATAAAAATAACTCTAGGCTGCCCGTGTGGAAAATTATGGGCACCCAGAGTTAGAAGGGAACAATAAACTCCGAGTCAGTCATGGTGACTGGTGTGAGATCGTAAAACAGTTATTTTCACAAAGAAAATAAAACAGATTCGCAATGCTTTTGGAAAATAAAACTACCATAAGACCTCCCACCACACACACAATGCAAACGTAGAATTGGAGGAGATTTCTTCTTATGATAGTCAAAGATGCTTACTACGCCAATCATTGGATATTATTATTAATGTCTAGTGTAGAAAACATTTCAAAAGTATAATATTAATCTTAGCCATCATACGACCAGTATCGTATGCCTACTATAGCTACCATCTAAACAGTGGTGACCACCATAAGTAAATGACAGGTTCTACAACTAAAACCGTATAATTTCATATTGGGAAATGGGTTTTCCAACAAATGGTCAGGCTAAGGAACTTACTTTCCTTCTGCCGAATAGGATCGCCTCTGGCTGGACGTCCCGAGAGACAAACTGCTCTCTGCCAAACAAGGCCGGGTTACCCCTGTAACAGGTAACTCACGAATATGTCATCACCCGGTCCTTTGGGACCTTTATCCGAGCGCTCGGTAGCATCATCACACATAATAAATAAGTGTATCCACATGAGTAAGTATCTGGGCTCCATACCATGATACCACCCCTTTCCAGAAGGAAATAACATACCCTAAAGGGAGCGACCCTCATAACCTTGCCGCAACATTCCTGTTTCGACCATTTCCGGGTTGTTGAGGCCCTGACGAAGTCTCGTCCACAAAGCTACGCTTTTTCACAAAGTCGTGCTTTGATCACAAATGATCAATAAATGATCACTGTCACAGCAACACTCAGCATGCCACATTACCAAATTGCGAATATATCGCTGATAAATTTCAACTACATAACCTCTGAGCTCGTATGTCTCAGAGAAGGGTGTTAAGCTAAGAGAATAAATTCTCCGCCACCAACAGAAATGTATTTGAAAGAAATCAGCTTTACATCTCAAATTGTAATGTCAGACACGTAACCATACAAGTCTGTTCCGGGTTCGAACAGAACCGAAGGCACTTCCAAAGAAGTCCTTGCAATTCCGGATATTCACAATCCCGATAAAACTTCCCATCACAAAGGAAATCTCAATACCGTAGCTAACGGTGCAGAGACAATCGATAGGTCATCCTATCGTTTTCATAAACACCCGGTCTTCATCACCGGTCTTCAATACGATCCATATCGTCGTATTATTATTCGGAATGGGTTTTCTGACACAAAGGTCCTTTCCCGGCTAAACCGAATAATAAGCGTTTGTTTTAAAAACAATTCAAGTTCCATTTCAAAGGCAAATATTGATAGTCGGTGATTTAACTATCAACAATATTCACAATAATCATCAGATTCAAATAATTTTCCCAAATTATTTATTTTCAAATATCTTCACGATATATGGTTTATACTTCAACCATTTTAAAACAAATTTCCAAATTACATTCATTTAAACCCCTTTAAATAAATCCTTATCGATTTATTTCAAATTTACTTCCCAATCAGTAAATTTATTTCCACACTTCATCACTTTGAAAACCAATTTTAGATTACTTTTCACCTTTCAATCTTTGAAAATCAATTTCAATTTAATTTCCTTACACAGAATATATTTCCAAATATATCTTTTAAAATCCACTTAGAACTTTTAATTTATATTTTAAAAAGTTACTTTGGAATATACTCGGTTTTCAAGGCAAATACACTTCCATTTCAAAATGGTCCATTTAAACCAATTAAATAAATCCTTATCGATTTATTACAAATTTACGTTCAAAATCCGTAAATTTACTTTCACACTTTAAAATAATTCAGTGTTTATTTTTAAACAAATTTCACTTCCATTTCATAAATTTCATTTTGAATTTACATTTCCAAATATACATTTTTAATCCAAAAATCAAATTTCAAATTGATTTATAACTTTATCTCAATATCGAATCAATTACAAATTGATTTCAAAATTCATTTCAATACAAATCAATTTTTATTCAACATCAAATAAATTCTTATGTCGATTTCCCAAATTTTTATTTTCCAATACCAAATCAATTATCAATTGGATTTCAATAAATTTATCACTTTTAAAATAAATTCCTTTATATCTTCCAAACCATTTAAAATTCCATTTCAATTAAATTTTCCAACTTTCGAAAAATACTATTCAAAATCTATTTATACAAATCTTTCCTATATTTTGAAATTAATTCAATAACATTTCAAAAAATCAACTTTACGCTTTTAAAATTCTTTCTTGGAAAATTCAATCAATTCTTTCAAAAGAATTTATTTAAAATTTCCACTTTTAATTTCAAAATTACAATTTCATTTATTTTTGGTATCCAACGATACCAAAAATACATTCGGCTAAATTTAGCCTTCAACAAATTCAATCACAGATATAATCATACACAGATTATAAATAATCAATCACACAACATATGAAATCAATTCAAATGTTTTGAGGAATCCTGTTGGATCCCTCCAACCTGTTTCCCTGCATCCACAGATGTTAGCACAATACCAATTCCACTTCGAGGTGGAATATCGCGGTATATAGGATTTATAAAATATCATCCGCTTACTAACGGCGCAATTGGGTCTCATCCGCTATACAAGGCGGGAAATCAATCAATCCAATATATACATATGCCAATATGTATATATTGCTATATATATAGATATATCCTACTATATCTAATATCACATCCAATAGCAATCAAATCAATAACTGCAATTCAAATTTAAATCTGAGTGAGAAAATCTCACCTTGGCTTTTATTTTTGCCATCCATTTCCATTCTCGGCTTGATTTCTTACAGATTTTTGACCTTCTTGACGATCGGATATCGAAATTGCTGCCGATGCTCGAACCACCCAAAAATCACGATGCTTCCCCTTATTCTCGAATTCAAGTACAACATCACAGTCGACTTCGCGAATGCCTCCAGCCTGCCATTCCCTGCTGTGACCCAGATCTCGAGCTCATCACCATCATGACGAACCACCGCCAACGAACTCCAATCGATCGCAAACTCCAAGATCTGGTCAGAGACATGCTCGCGACCACGAAGATGACGTGCCAGACCCCACTTCGAACGCGCCTTGCTCCTCCTTCCCTACGAGACCCAGTCGCCTTCCATGATACGCCTGTTGCCTTGACTTCGAAACTTCCCTTTTAGATCGTCACGCGACCCCATCGCGATTTCCTTTTTGAACGCGTCGACCTCATATCCCTTAGCTCGAGTTCGAATCGATACGCCAGAGGAGGGGATACGCGATTTTTACTAATGCTTCGATTCGACTGTGGTTCGCCCCTTTTTCTTCTCGATTTCGAACGAATGGGAAGAGGGCGAGATTAGCTCGTTCGATTTGAATAGGAAGAAGTATTTAGTTTTGAATCCAAATTTTTATTTTGAAGGCATGAAATCTGTTAAACATATTAGGGACGAACGAAGGCAGAGATAAAACAAGTTAAATTTCTTTATAGAGAGGACGCGTGTTATACCAGGGAGAACACGTGTTTTGAACTGTCTTGCGTGTCTGCATAGGCTTGCTACAGGTGTTGAGAAATGAAAGCAAAAAGCACTGATGGGAGATATATTAACCAGTCCAAATATATACAATATTATTTAAATTTAAATTGACTTGAATTCATAGCTTAACATCTTGACATCCTATCGAGGCGTTTATAATGTTATGCCCTTATTCCGAACGAAATGGAAAAGGTTCCGAATCCAAATTTTGATCGTATGGAGAAGATAGCTCTTTTTTGGACCCGTTATTTAAATTAAATTTTCGATTAAATTTCAACGCGTTTTAATATCGTACGGCCAAACAATCACTCCAAACGTTACGAAAATTGAAATCCGGTAAAAATAAAATATTACGGATCCAATGGAACTGGTTTCGTCGAATTCCGAGACTGTGCCCCGGACCGCTATTTTTAAATTCAATTTAAACGATATAAATTCAATAATTAATTTACCAAATTCACTTTGATATTTGAATTTCAAATTAAATTAAATTCCAGATATTTAAAATCAATTAAATATCCTGATTTCCAATAACAAAATTTCAGGGTCGTTACAATCTTCCCCCCTTAAAAGAATTTCATCCCGAAATTACAAGTTAGGAAAAATGCTCCAATTCCCATTAACTATTTTCTTAAATTCAAATAGTTTTAACAAATTTTCAAACCCAAATCTTTTTACTAAAGATTTGTTATCACTTCAACTAACTTTCCAAACATTTTTATAGTTTTCAAACTACTTTGTTTTACTTCACAATTCAAATTCAAATTTAAATTCAAATTTTGAATTATCCAAAATTTCTCAAAAATTTTCTAACTCTCGAAATTTTCGAAAAATTTCGCCAGCGTCTCCTTTGCGCGGCTAGCACGGTACGACTACAAAACATCCCTACGGACTCTCAGATTTCAAAAGAAAACAAAATTGCCAAGTGGAAAAACCAGAATCTCATCAAATTTCATATTGAAATTCAAATACATACCTTTGCCGAGCAAATTCAAATTTATCTTCAAAATCAAATCCAATTTTCCTTAGCCTTATAATACCTGTATATCCAATTTAACCATATCCAACTACAGATTCCAAAAATCATTTCACACATTTTCTTACAGAAGTTTTCATATCTACTTCTATTCAAATAGTTTTCTCGTTACCATATGAATTCAATTCATTTACAACTTTGAATATTGAATTTTATCTGCCAATCCTTTCTTAAGTTCAAGATTTAAAAATTCAAATTCATTTTAGAACTTTATGATTCAAAAGTTTGATTTGAATCTATACTTTACTTAGAATTTAAACCACTGTTTACCATATAACAGTTTTCAGATTTTCAAACCTGAAAGCCAAACCTTTAAATTATTTAACTTTGCATTTTCAGTTCTATTTGAATTCAATTTACTATTTCAATTCCATTTGAATTCATCTTACTTTCAAATTACTTTCAAATTTTCATTCAGATTTTCATTTCAAATTTCACTTGAATTCGATTCATCTTTTATTTCTGAATATTGAGTTTCATTCACTTTTATCTCATATTCAATTTGAAATCACTTGTCGTTAAGTGAAAAATTTTCAAAAAATTCTATTTTTTTTTCTAACTCCCAAAATTTTCGGAAAATTTTGACGGAGTCTCCTTTGTACGGAGGAGCTTTTGCAATTTGACAAAAAGTATAAATATATATATATCGACCCACTCGGTCGGAAAAGCAGAAAAACAGTTCATATTTCCTAATTTTTATTGCGTAGGCGTACCTTTATAGAATTTTAAGCAAAGCAGTTATTTTATTAGCATTTATGCAATCCAAAATGCAGTCAAACGGCTTCAAAAACCTGCACTTACTCAGTTTAAACATGTAAGTGACAATTATAAGAAATTCATTAATACTTCACTTATTTCAATAGCAAATACATAAATTTCATTAGCAATACACCCAGTATCATTTCCAATAAGCAATTTATATGGTTTCGATACAAATTGAATTCCATATACACATTATATTTATTTTCAATTTGCTACTTCGACTAATCTCTACTTATTTTTAAACTGGATTTCTAATTTCATTCGAATTCAATTTACCTTTCATTTATAATTATTGAATTCAATTCATTTCCAATATTCAGCTTGAATTCCATTTACTAACAAATTCAAAACAAAGTTCAACATTTAGTTTAAATTTTCTTTACTTGCAATTCATACGGTTTCAATACAAATCCAATCTCTTTTATCTAATTCACATTCAATTCAATGGTTTACAATGCAATTCTTTATATTCACTTCATGTTTGAACGAAATGAATTCATATCCATTTTAATTGATTTCAAAATCAATTCTATTTGCTTTTATTAACTCATAAATATATACGATCCCGTTTGCATAAACGACAATCATTTCTATTCAATTCAACGATATTCACTTAATTGAATATCCATTCTATTTTATAATTAATTCAAATTGATACCAATTCAATTTATTTTAATTCCACTTCGTTTGCAATTGATTCCATTTCAATTTAACTTACATTCCATATCCACAAACCATGTTGAATTTACTTTATCAATAACAAAGGGATCTCAATTTTTATTCTCTACTAGTTACTTGAATTTATATACAAATTCAATCATTTTAAATTTAGTTCACAACTCAACTTTAATTTAACTAACTTCCAATTCATTACTTCGTGAATTAACAATTTATCAAGTTAATTTACTTGAATTCAATCCACTTTATCTTATTTATTTTTCAAGTTTGGATTTTTATTCAACTTTATTCAAATCGAATTTCATTCTATTTCTTCAATTCATTTATTTACAAATGTAAACTCATTTGTTCATTCACAAATTCATACATTTTCAATTTGAATCTTATTCCAAATCAACTTTCACTTTATTTAATTGATTCACTTATACTTACTTTAATTTAACTCCATCCTCTAAGTTAAATTTATTCTATCAAAATTCAAATTGTATAAGTTATCAACTCATTTATTATTCCATTAATGAATTTATTTTCAAATATTCTCTCTGGAATTCTATTTCCAATTATAAATCTCATTTACAATTACATTTACAAATTCTATTTGTATATGAATTCAATTCCTCATCTTTCAATCCATATTTATAAATTTCATTTGTTAAATGAATGTATCTTCAAATCTTTGGTTATATCCCATATAATAATGATAATATTTCAATGTTATCACTTCCTAATAACCAAGCATCCATATACTATAATAATTCATAGAAAATCATTTCTTTTCTATACAAAATAGTTTTGGGTAAAATTATTTCATTTACCCTATTTTAAAACAATATTGTGTCAGTTTATCTTGTTTAAGAGTTTAGAAACCCCTATCGATTACAGTTAGCTAGACTGCACCGACCAGAATCTATAAACAATCAACCGATAAGTCAACACAATACAAATAAATTTGTATTTACTAACAAATACGCGCTCATATCTATTATTACACTCAACTCATTCTAGAGTACTACTGACTCTATCTCTAATGAGTAACACCCATCAAAGCAGGGTTGTCGCTTAACTGGATGCTCTGATACCACTTGTAAGGACCCGATTCTTCGACTTTCGAAAATCGACATCGATACGTCCACTGTATCAACTGCCGAGCAAACGAATGCTGGAAAACCGAATTCTTAGGGTTTAAAAGAAGAGGTAGAAGAAAAGATAGAAGAAAAAGAGAAGAAGAACAACAGAACAACATCAGAAACGGAAACAATTACAGAATCTCACATATCGCAGCGGAACTATATATAATATATAAATCAATAATCTTTACAACAAAGACTATATCAGTTTATACATACATCAATCAGAGTCAATATACGAATCAATACAACAATGGACAGTTATATAAACCTGTCCTCATACAGAATACACAGCGGAATAAAATAACCAGTATGGAAGTACGTCTCGCCATCCAGCTTATCCCCAAAGCTCCAGAATACCCAGAATATCCTGATAAAAATAACTCTAGGCTGCCCGTGTGGAAAATTATGGGCACCCAGAGTTAGAAGGGAACAATAAACTCCGAGTCAGTCATGGTGACTGGTGTGAGATCGTAAAACAGTTATTTTCACAAAGAAAATAAAACAGGTTCGCAATGCTTTTGGAAAATGAAACTACCATAAGACCTCCCACCACACACACAATGCAAACGTAGAATTGGAGGAGATTTCTTCTTATGATAGTCAAAGATGCTTACTACGCCAATCATTGGATATTATTATTAATGTCTAGTGTAGAAAACATTTCGAAAGTATAATATTAATCTTAGCCAGCATACGACCAGTATCGTATGCCTACTATAGCTACCATCTAAACAGTGGTGACCACCATAAGTAAATGGAAGGTTCTACAACTAAAACCGTACAATTTCGTATTGGGAAATGGGTTTTCCAACAAATGGTCAGGCTAAGGAACTTCCTTTCCTTCTGCCGAATAGGATCGCCTCTGGCTGGATGTCCCGAGAGACAAACTGCTCGCTGCCAAACAAGGCCGGGTTACCCCTGTAACAGGTAACTCACGAATATGTCATCACCCGGTCCTTTGGGACCTTTATCCGAGCGCTCGGTAGCATCATCACACATAATAAATAAGTGTATCCACATGAGTAAGTATCTGGGCTCCATACCATGATACCACCCCTTTCCAGAAGGAAATGACATACCCTAAAGGGCGCGACCCTCATAACCTTGCCGCAACATTCCTGTTTCGACCATTCCTGGGTTGTTGAGGCCCTGACGAAGTCTCGTCCACAAAGCTACGCTTTTTCACAAAGCCGTGCTTTGATCACAAATGATCAATAAATGATCACTGTCACAGCAACACTCAGCATGCCACATTACCAAATTGCGAATATATCGCTGATAAATTTCAACTACATAACCTCTGAGCTCGTATGTCTCAGAGAAGGGTGTTAAGCTAAGAGAATAAATTCTCTGCCACCAACAGAAATGTATTTGAAAGAAATCATCTTTACATCTCAAATTGTAATGTCAGACACGTAACCATACAAGTCTGTTCCGGGTTCGAACAGAACCGAAGGCACTTCCGAAGAAGTCCTTGCAATTCCGGATATTCACAATCCCGATAAAACTTCCCATCACAAAGGAAATCTCAATACCGTAGCTAACGGTGCAGAGACAATCGATAGGTTATCCTATCGTTTTCATAAACACCCGATCTTCATCACCGGTCTTCAATACGATCCATATCGTCGTATTATTATTCGGAATGGGTTTTCTGACACAAAGGTCCTTCCCCGGCTAAACCGAATAATAAGCGTTTGTTTTAAAAACAATTCAAGTGCCATTTCAAAGGCAAATATTGATAGTCGGTGATTTAACTATCAACAATATTCACAATAATCATCAGATTCAAATAATTTTCCCAAATTATTTATTTTCAAATATCTTCACGATATATGGTTTATACTTCAACCATTTTAAAACAAATTTCCAAATTACATTCATTTAAACCCCTTTAAATAAATCCTTATCGATTTATTTCAAATTTACTTCTCAATCAGTAAATTTATTTCCACACTTCATCACTTTGAAAACCAATTTCAAATTACTTTTCACCTTTCAATCTTTGAAAATCAATTTCAATTTAATTTCCTTACACAGAATATATTTCCAAATATATCTTTTAAAATCCACTTAGAACTTTTAATTTATATTTTAAAAAGTTACTTTGGAATATACTCGGTTTTCAAGGCAAATACACTTCCATTTCAAAATGGTCCATTTAAACCAATTAAATAAATCCTTATCGATTTATTACAAATTTACGTTCAAAATCCGTAAATTTACTTTCACACTTTAAAATAAATCAGTGTTTATTTTTAAACAAATTTCATTTTGAATTTACATTTCCAAATATACATTTTTAATCCAAAAATCAAATTTCAAATTGATTTATAACTTTATCTCAATATCGAATCAATTACAAATTGATTTCAAAATTCATTTCAACACAAATCAATTTTTATTCAACATCAAATAAATTCTTATATCGATTTCCCAAATTTTTATTTTCCAATACCAAATCAATTATCAATTGGATTTCAATAAATTTATCACTTTTAAAATAAATTCCTTTATATCTTCCAAACCATTTAAAATTCCATTTCAATTAAATTTTCCAACTTTCGAAAAATACTATTCAAAATCTATTTATACAAATCTTTCCTATATTTTGAAATTAATTCAATAACATTTCAAAAAATCAACTTTACGCTTTTAAAATTCTTTCTTGGAAAATTCAATCAATTCTTTCAAAAGAATTTATTTAAAATTTCCACTTTTAATTTCAAAATTCCAATTTCATTTCTTTCTGGTATCCAACGATACCAAAAATACATTCGGCTAAATTTAGCCTTCAACAAATTCAATCACAGATATAATCATACACAGATTATAAATAATCAATCACACAACATATGAAATCAATTCAAATGTTTTGAGGAATCCTGTTGGATCCCTCCAACCTGTTTCCCTGCATCCACAGATGTTAGCACAATACCAATTCCACTTCGAGGTGGAATATCGCGGTATATAGGATTTATAAAAGTGAAAATTAGCCACACATCCTTAAAACGGAACTTAAATTCAAAGCGGGTCCCTGTCATAAAATATATATTTTCTACATCCCTGTTTCTGTTTTCCGCCATTTTTTCCCCAAATTACCCTTGCGTTTCGCTGTGGAGCTGAATCTTCTTCTTATTTTTCGATTTAATGGTAAACTGCAATTAAATTAAAGATGAATCAATTTTTTTATGAAATATGATATTCTTAATATTTGCAGTTATGAATAATTGCAACAAATTTCTGCAAATACATGCGCAATAGTTGCAGAAATTTCTGCAATTATATGCAATAGTTGAAGACATTTCTGCAACTATAAGCAATAGTTGTAGAAATGTCTACAACTATAAGCAATAGTTGCAGTAATTTCTACAACTATACACAATAGTTGCAGACATTTCTGCAACTATTAGCAATAGTTGCATTTCTGCAACTATATGCAATAGTTGCAGATATTTCTGCAACTATTTGCAATAGTTGCAGACATTTCTGCAACTATTTGCAATAGTTGCATTTCTGCAACTATATGAAATAGTTGCAGAAATGTTTGCAACTATGTGCAATAGTTGCAGATATTTCTGCAACTATACGCAATAGTTGCAAACATTTCTGCAACTATTTGCAATAGTTGCATTTCTGCAACTATATGCAATAGTTGCAGATATTTCTGCAACTATACCGTATAGTTGCATAAATTTCTGCAACTATACCCAATAGTTGCTGACATTTATGCAACTATACCATATAGCTGCAGAAATATCTGCAATTATTTGTAAATTTTGTAAATTTGAAAAAAAATCAAAAAGGTTTAAAAGTTGCTGAATTGTTTGCAAATATTTGAAATAATTGCACATTTACTACAAATATGAATTTTTGATATCAACAATGGATCTCATTTCAAAGATCATAAAATTTGTGATTTTTTGGTGAAAACGGTTTGTTGATCCGGTTTTTGTACATAAAGTTATACGCGTTTGAAATGTTAAAAACGTAAAGGGTATTTGTGTATTTTTGCCAGTGCGAATTTGAAAATAGGGGGCGGAAATGTAAGTTTTGTATGTGAAGGATGTTTTGTTTATTTTGAAACTTATTAGGGATGTGAGCCAAACTTACCCTTTATAAAATATCATCCGCTTACTAACGGCGCAATAGGGTCTCATCCGCTATACAAGGCGGGAAATCAATCAATCCAATATATACATATGCCAATATGTATATATTGCTATATATATAGATATATCCTACTATATCTAATATCACATCCAATAGCAATCAAATCAATAACTGCAATTCAAATTTAAATCTGAGTGAGAAAATCTCACCTTTGCTTTTATTTTTGCCACCCATTTCCATTCTCGGCTTGATTTCTTACAGATTTTTGACCTTCTTGACGATCGCATATCGAAATTGCTGTTGATGCTCGAACCACCCAAAAATCACGATGCTTCCCCTTATTCTCGAATTCAAGTACAACATCACAGTCGACTTCGCGAATGCCTCCAGCCTGCCATTCCCTGCCGTGACCCAGATCTCGAGCTCATCACCATCATGACGAACCACCGCCAACGAACTCCAATCGATCGCAAACTCCAAGATCTGGTCAGAGACATGCTCGCGACCACGAAGATGACGTGCCAGACCCCACTTCGAACGCGCCTTGCTCCTCCTTCCCTACGAGACCCAGTCGCCTTCCATGATACGCCTGTCGCCTTGACTTCGAAACTTCCCTTTCAGATCGTCACGCGACCCCATCGCGATTTCCTTTTTGAACGCGTCGACCTCATATCCCCTAGCTCGAGTTCGAATAGATACGCCAGAGGAGGGGATACGCGATTTTTACTAATGCTTCGATTCGACTGTGGTTCGCCCCTTTTTCTTCTCGATTTCGAACGAATGGGAAGAGGGAGAGATTAGCTCGTTCGATTTGAACAGGAAGAAGTATTTAGTTTTGAATCCAAATTTTTATTTTGAAGGCATGAAATCTATTAAACATATTAGGGACGAACGAAGGCAGAGATAAAACAAGTTAAATTTCTTTATAGAGAGGACGCGTGTTATACCAGGGAGAACACGTGTTTTGAGCTGTCTTGCGTGTCTGCATAGGCTTGCTACAGGTGTTGAGAAATGAAAGCAAAAAGCACTGATGGGAGATATATTGACCAGTCCAAATATATACAATATTATTTAAATTTAAATTTAAATTGACTTGAATTCATAGCTTAACATCTTGACATCCTATCGAGGCGTTTATAATGTTATGCCCTTATTCCGAACGAAATGGAAAAGGTTCCGAATCCAAATTTTGATCGTATGGAGAAGATAGCTTTTTTTTGGACCCGTTATTTAAATTAAATTTTCGATTAAATTTCAACTCGTTTTAATATCGTACGGCCAAACGTTACGAAAATTTAAATCCGGTAAAAATAAAATATTACGGATCCAATGGAACTGGTTTCGTCGAATTCCGAGACTGTGCCCCGGACCGCTATTTTTAAATTCAATTTAAACGATATAAATTCAATAATTAATTTACCAAATTCACTTTGATATTTGAATTTCAAATTAAATTAAATTCCAGATATTTAAAATCAATTAAATATCCTGATTTCCAATATCAAAATTTCAGGGTCGTTACATGCTCATACAAACTCCAATGATCCTACTAACTGGACCACCAAAGAGGAGACTACTCATTCAGTGATGGGTACCTTGGAGAATTGTGGAATCACAAATATGAAGCACCCTGCCAATCATACGATAAAGGGAGGAAAGTGTTGAAGGAAGAAATAATCGATTGATGCTGCTTACGGAAGATACGTTTTTTTAGCTCCTTGTCTTTTGTTCATTCGGCCTTCTATGTACATAGACCATTGTATTGCGGCACAACCTCTGCGTTTTGTATTCAAAAAATGAAAGCAATCAATATTGTTTTCCTTTCAGCTTTGCCTTGTTTACTTCACTTTTTATTTTCTACCTATGTACTTACCTAAAAATATAATATTCAACGGTCTATAATTCGATTACTTATGTACTATACATGCCAGTGTTTGTAATATATGTGATGCCATTATTTACTATAACTCTATATGTATAAATAAAATTTTGCAAATACTCAGTATTATTCTGGTTGCATGGCTTTGTTTATCATCGGCCAAACATATTTCGCTTGGCTAAATAAAACCGTTTCACATCGTTTAACCTCGCATGTTGAGCCTAAAAATAGCACAACACCCAAAGTCCTGTAGAGATAATAAAATATAGAAAAGAATATATGAAAAATAATCAAAACAATAAGGCTTTTAAAGTGGTTCGGCGATCTCTAGCATATGTCCACTGTAGATTTTACTGACTATAGATTTAAGAGTCACTAGTACAAAGATTTTACAGATCCAAAGGCCTAGAATAGTAAATAGTAGCTTCCTTGGTGACTATAATTGTTATCCCGCCTTTTGGCAAGGCCGTGACACCAAGGAATTGAATAGTAACCAATAACGGTCCGTCCTAGAGATCAGTCATACACATGCTCACTATGGATATCGACGAATTTTGTCTGAGTCTGGATCGAGCCAAAATTGGCATGACATGACAACCCAAGCTATGAGAGTCAACGTTCCAAATCTCAAGTCTATCCGAGTTCGTATGCTCAAGTTATGAACGATACAAAATTGGTTAAGAACAGCCCACTTCGACTCGCTCCAGTTCGAATCCATAGGAAGTGCACATTTCGACTCGCTCCTCTTCGAGCCATTCTTCGACTCGCTCAGTCCACAACCATCAGAAGTGACTCCCTTCGACTCGCTACACAACCATCAGAAGTGGCTACTTCGACTCGCTTCGCAACCATCAGAAGTGGCTACTTCGACTTGCTCTGCTTCGCCTCCATCAGACGCCTTCTTCGACTCGCTCCAGTTCGAATCCATAGGAAGTGCACATTTCGACTCGCTCCTCTTCGAGCCATTCTTCGACTCGCTTCGTCCACAACCATCAGAAGCGACACCTTTGACTCGCTTCGCAACCATCAGAAGTGGCTACTTCGACTCGCTCCGCTTCGCCTCCATCAGATGCCTTCTTCGACTCGCTCAACCAACGCACACTTCGACTCGCTCTACCAACACACACTTCGACTCGCTCAATCAGTGCTCACTTCGACTCGCTCCGCCTCGAGCCATTCTTCGACTCGCTCCACTTCATCGACTTCGCATCCATCTGAAGACTTCTACTTCGTGTCCATTGATGTGGAGCAAAGCACAGTAGTCAATGCAAGTTAGCACCATGTCACCGAGTCAAACAGAACCGGGTCGAATGAAAAGCGATTCGAAACAAAAGCGAGTCGAACCAAACAGCCTACCGAGAATCCCAATTTGTATCGATCATATCTCCTAATCTACAAGTCCAAATGCTATGAAATTTTCACAGAAGACTACGTGCATGCTAAAGAATGTCCACACCAAATTTCAACTCCATTGGATGAAATCTTGATCGATACGAAATCTGTTCGTATCGATCACGGATCGGATCGAAACTTCACGGGCTTGGGCGCGCGGGCCTGGTCACGTGCCAGAGAGGGTCTCCCAAGATCTGAGCGGAATATCAGCCTCCTACACCTATAAATAGACCCCCAAAGCCAACAGAAAAGGGGTTCTTCTTCCTCTTTGAGATCTCCAACGTCCGGACTCCGCCAGATCTAGATCTGAACTCCATTATTGCTGCTACCAACGAATTTCACTGCTGTAAATCATTGTTATTCACTGTAATTTGCTGAAATCAATTGTAAACATAAAAGAAAGATCAATAAAGCAAACTACTTCATAGTGGACGTAGGCAATACGCCAAACCACTCTAAATTCTTGTGTCTCCATGCATTTTAATTATTCTCATTTTTGAAATTTGGAGTTTTTGTTAGATAATTCCTCTTTTTCCATTTAATTTCTTCACTTTATCTCTTCAAAGACTTCCGAAGAGTGTTGTGCCCAATTTTGGTACAAACACTTTGGTGCTTTCACTGAGAAGACCAATTTTTCTCATGCTCTTTGGATCTCCTATCTATATTGGATTGCATAAATCTAAGAAGAAGATCCATATCTAGAACTTTGAAGCCCTTCCATTCTATTCAGATTTGCAATCAGATCTAGGAAAGGACTTCATCAATTCATTATGGTGAGCACACGTACCACTTCTACAGCTGTTGATCAAAGAGCGCGAGATCGACAAAATCCCGTGCAATCACCTCCATCCAATCAAAATGCTGTAGGACCTTCTGATCCATCAGCTCCAATCACTAGACAAGAATTCCAGACATTGCTTCAAGAGTTGACCCAAAGTCGGCAGCAGCTAGCTGAGCAACTGCGTGCCAACACAGAGTTGACTAACCGGCTAAATCGCCAAAGGCGAAGAAGATCCAGAAGAGACCAAGGTTCTTACTCTTCCACGGAGAGTTTAGCCTCCTCTGATGGCCAAACCAGATCCACGCGTCCATGGCTAGGTGTAAGCTACACCCAAGCCACGGGACACCAACCTGCTTCGAATCTTGGGCAACCTAGAACTGGACCATCCACTAGTCTCCGTACAGAACCTTCATCTCGAGGAGGTGCTGCTCCTTACCATGTTACCGGCAACATTGCTACTACCACCACTGCCGGACGAGGAAGTGATGCTAGAAACCAAGCTGATCCTCAACGTAACCAACGAGAGCGGACTCCCGAGCCTTATGTCCTTGAGGATGTTGAACCAAGGAGGCGAGACACGGATCGTCGACCGCGTCCGGTCCAGACTCGCGCCGTGGAGCCCGATCACACCTTGACTCAGCATGCCCCTAGTACCCGGATGCCAGATATACCGGCGATGATTCTTGAAATGATCCGTGAAAGTCAGGGTCTCAGTAATGACGATCGGGGAATCTCCCGGAGTCATACCCCTTTCACCGATGACGTATTATATGCTGAACCACCCCGGCACTTCAGGATGCCAGCTTTGCCAGTTTATGAAGGAAGTTCTGATCCCAATCAAAACGTCCTGAAATATGAATGGCTGATGAATGCTGCGAGAGCAGATGACGCAGTAAAGTGCCGTAGTTTCCCCATTTCCCTAGGGGGCATTGCTACCATGTGGTTTACTCGTTTGCCACCATGATCCATCTCTAACTTTGACCAAATGGGTAGAAAAGCTTAAAGTGAACGGGTTCATTCGGGACGCTCTATATCCTGAATGGGTGTCAAATCCCTTGCTTGTCCGAAAGCCAAACGGGAAGTGGAGAACATGTGTCGATTATTCCGATATGAATAAAGCGTGTCCCAAAGATAGTTTCCCGCTTCCCAGAATTGATCATCTAGTAGATTCAACGGTTGGGCATGAACTCTTATCCTTCAAGGACGCGTATTCAGGCTACAATCAGATATCGATGCATTTACCCGATCAAGAACATACCAGCTTCATAACCAATCTGGGACTTTACTGTTACAAGGTTATGCCATTCGGACTCAAGAACGCCGGGGCTACTTATCAGCGATTGGTCAATCGGATGTTTGCCAATCAAATTAGGAAAACAATGGAAGTATATGTAGACGATATGCTTGTGAAGTCGCGACTCTCCACCAACCATATTAAAGACCTGGAAACTATGTTCAACATACTTCGAGAATACAACATGAAGCTCAACCCACTGAAATGCCACATTGGAGTTGCATCCGGAAAGTTCCTTAGGTTCATCATTAACGCCCGGGGAATCGAAGCCAATCCTGAAAAGATTTGGGCAATGAGAAATCTTGAAACTCCCAAGACTATAAAGCAAGTCCAGAGTCTCAATGGAAAGGTAGCAGCATTGAGCAGGTTCATTTCAAAGTCCACTGACAAATGCATTCCCTTCTTCGATCTGATCCGAAAAGGAAATGAAACTTTGAATGGACCACGGAATGCGAGGGCGCTTTCCAAGCACTAGTCCAACATCTATCCACACCGCCAATACTGTCAAAGCCTATTAATCATGAGAGGTTGTATACATACTTGGCGATATCAGAAAAAGCTATCAGTGCTGCCTTGGTTCGAGAAGAAGACAGGATACAGAAGCCAGTATACTACGTTAGCAAACGATTGACTGGGGCTGAGAGGAACTATCCAAAGCTGGAAAAGTTGGCCTACTACCTTGTAATTGCATCAAGAAAACTCCGACCGTATTTCCAGGCACATCCCATTGTTGTTTACACCGACCAGCCGTTACGACAGGTCCTTTCACGGCCTGAGACGTCTGGTAGGTTACTCAAGTGGAACATCGAACTGAGTCAGTTTGATATTACCTACACTCCAAGACGAGCAATCCAAGGACAAGTCCTCGTTGATTTCATAGTTGAATTTACCATTCCAGAGGACTTTCCCGACATTAGTAAATCCCCCGAATACGTCTGGAAGCTGTATACTGATGGTGCATCAAACAATCGGTGTTTGGGCGCTGGTGTTGTACTCGAAACCCCCGAAGGCCGATCCATATGCTATGCTGTGAAGTTCGGTTTTCATGCGACTAATAATGAAGCTAAATACGAAGCCCTCTTAGCTGGCTTAAGACTTGCTAAAGATTTGAGAATTACCGTAGTTGAAATTTATTGCGACTCACAATTGGTTGGGTGTCAAGTACGGGGAGAGTATCAGGCAAGAGATCGAAGGTTGGCCGCTTACTTAGCTCGAGTTCAGGAAGTACTGAATCAGTTCGATTACTACGCCATCTATTGTATACCTTGGGAGCGCAACCAAATGGCCGATTCATTAGCAAAGCTAGCCAACACGGGTGAAGCTCAGCAAATGGGACTCGTTCCCGTAGAAACGCTATCTTCCCCAAGCATCGACCGGATAGAAATAAACTGGGTATGCGAAACCGTTCCCGAAAAGGATTCATGGATGACCCCACTCAGAAATTACATTGAGCACGGAACCCTGCCGGAGCGCAGGAGTGAAAAGAGACAAGTCCTTCGGAAGGCCTCACGATTTACCATCCAGATATGGACTCATGTACAGAAAGGGGTACTCAGTCCCCCTACTCCAGTGTATCACTCACGATGAAATTAAACAAGTATTACGCGATGTGCACGAAGGAGAATGTGGCGATCACACCGGGGGGCAAGCACTTGCTAAGAAAATACTTCGCTACGGATATTACTAGCCTACCGTGAATCGTGATGCGTTGGACTATGCAAAGAAATGTGATAGGTGCCAGAAATATGCCCGAATTCCTAGAGCTCCTCCCGCCGAGATAACGCGAATGGTCAGCCCATGGCCGTTCGCAATGTGGGGCATCGACATCATCAGTGCCCTACCCTTGGCAAAAGGTGGTGTGAAGTACGCCATTGTCGCAGTGGATTACTTTACAAAGTGGGCTGAAACCGAAGCTCTCGCTACCATTACAACGAAGAAAGTAATCAACTTTGTAGTTCGCAACATCATCTGTCGATTCGGTCTCCCACACACCATTATTACGGACAACGGAACCCAATTTGACAGTGCTGAATTTAAAGATTTCTGCAAACGATTCCATATCCAAAAGAAATTCTCTGTAGTTGCACACCCTCATGCAAACGGACAGTTTGAAGCTGTTAATAAAGTTATAAAATCCATTCTGAAAAAGCAACTGGAAAAGGTCGATGGCAAGTGGGTTGATGAACTTCCTATGGCTTTATAGGCTTACCGAACAACCCACAAGACTGCGACCGGTCACACTCCATTCTCTCTTTCTTACGGTTCAGAAGCCGTTATTCCGATCGAGCTAGAAGTACCTTCTCATCATGTGACATACTATGATCCAAAGATAAATGCTATATTACTTGCTAAATCTCTTGACCTACTAGATGAGAAGCGTGAAGAAGCTGATTTGAGGGCAGCTGCACATCAAAGTCGAGTCACCCGATTGTACAACGCCAAGGTCCGCCCGCGAACCTTTGAACTAGGCGATCTCGTCCTCAAAAGAATCTATCCGGTTCCTTCACATATGAAACCGACATGGGAAGGACCGTATGTTATTGAACGAAGGTTCGGAGATGGCACATTCAAGTTATCAACCGTCGATGGTCTTACTCTGCCAAGAGCTTGGAATAGCGAGAGCCTTCGCCGCTATTACACATGACAGGCTAACTTTATCCATTTAGTTTACTTTCATTTTTTGCAATTTGTTTCTGCATTTCGAAATTAGAACTTGTAATAAGGCAACTGACTTTGCCATACTTTCTTATTTCAACAATAAAATGCAATCTCTTCGAGCCAGAGCTGTGATTTACTTGAAATGCTTCATATGACCATCACTATGCACGGAGAGCAAAGTTTCACCATACGGTAGAATTTATTCAAATAGAGAGTGGCTGCGATGCAACCAATCACTCGCTAAGTGAAACCCGAGCTCGGGGGCAAGCCATCACACCAAAGTCAAAAAAGGATTGATACACGACAATCCTTCCCCAACTCCGTATTCCCAGAGTGCGAAGCGGAGTATAAACATCAACTCCGAACTCCCAGAGCACGAGTCGGAGTATAAACATCAACTTCGTATTCCCAAAGTGAAAACCGGGGTGTAAACATCAACTCTGTATTCCTAGAGTGCGAAGCGGAGTATAAACATCAACTCTGAACTCCCAAAGCGTGAGTCGGAGTATAAACATCAACTCCGTATTCCCAGAGTGCGAAGCGGAGTATAAACATCAACTCCGAACTCCCAGAGCGCGAGTCGGAGTATAAACATCAACTCCGAGTTCCCAGAGTGCGAACCGGAGTATAAACACCAACTCCGTATTCCCAAAGTGCGAAGCGGAGTATAGATATCAACTCCAAACTCCCAAAGCGCAGGTCGGAGTACAAATGTCAATTCCAAGTTCCCATATCGCGGACATATGATTAAATTTTAAGCCGGCATGACCAACCGCCGGTAAACAAATGAGAATCCCCAGAGTGCGGATATGATCATCGACGATCAGACAAGCGCGGAAAAACCACTCGGTCTCCACTTGACTCAAACATCCGTTCATTGGCACTAGGCTCAACATGACGAAGACGAGAAGAAATCGCTGACTGATGATTTACAACACACCACCAAGACTGGCGGGCAAGACTTAAGCATCAACCATCGACTGAAGCAATGCGACGTCAAAATTCAACTCGCTTCCCGATCGCAAACCATGTCCACAGTTTCCGAACTTAGCGAACAAAAACAAACTTGATTCGAAAGTTAAAACTTCACAAGTACACTTCAGATATTGAAACACTTGGACAAATACACAATGACAGAAAAGAAGCCAAAAAAGAGAAGTTTCATTTCTAGTGTTTATAAAAGAAGTTCGTGTACAAGTTTCCAAAAATTACTACTAGCATGGGCTGAACCCGCATCTATACACGGCTAACAAAATGCAAGTCAAAATAAACCAGGGAAGCATGTTTAATCTTTCTTCTTCCTTGGCTTTCTTCTCGGCATAGAGGCGCTGGAGCCACCGCTAATCTTCCTCTTCGAGCCTTTGCTTTTCGGCGGTTGGTCTTCAGACGAGGGAATTATATCAACATCATCCTCCGAACTCGAGTGGATAGGAATGCTCCCTGTGGGTGGAGTCGGAGGGATATGATCAAATGTGGAAGATGGCATGGCCACGCTAGTGTCAGAAAATGTACCGCCAGGCGATATCATTCTAAGCGGAGCTGGACCAAGTGTCGTCGTCCCACCTCCAACACTGCCACCATGCACTACAGCATCCATTTCAGCGGCAATTTGTGCCAATATTTCCTCTTCAGTACCCGAACGAGCCTCGCTTGGAGCGTCAGTAGTCGGCATCGTAGAGCTTGTGGCAGAAACTCCTCTACCCATGACGAATGATAAGTCAGCTAAAGGATCGCCATGACGGCGAAAGAGTTCTTCCATTAACTGCTCATCAAACACAAGTGTGCTTCTCTGAACATCGTCGGGTGGAGCAGCTGCACTTACGGTGATTGCTTCGGTCACGATAGCCTCCTGCGTTTGATATGATTCTTGAGTAGCAGGAGGCATGGCCGGTGCAACATCAATCACTGGACAAAGAATAAGAGAGCTGTTAGACCTTAACTCGAATGAAGATTTCGACTTAAGAAAGATATGTGGAATGTTCAGAATACCTTCCTCAGTTTGACTTGACGGTGGCGGAACAGCTTCAGTCACTTGCGCTGTAGCCGGAGGCATCTGCGGCTGATCCGGATTGTAAGCAGGAACAGCCTGGGGATCGACCGCAGACGAGGATTCGGGCTGGGTCAACGCGGGAACTTCAAGACTTGCTTCATGGTGGTCAACTCCTGAACCCTCTCCCACTTCAAAGTGCTGGGCGCCAAGTCTTTCCTTCTTACGCAGAATCATTGACTCGTGAAGAATCTTCTTTTCATCTTCAGTCAGAATGCGATTCTCGAGTTCAAATTCATCCACAGACTCGCCCTGATGCGCCGCCTTCTCTTCCTCAACCAGTCGGCCCCAAGCATTATAAAGATGCGTTGGGTAATCATCAAGCCAGGCTAGACCCCTGTGCCTCAGCACGTTAGCGTTGTAAACAACGAGGAGGTCTTCGATGTCAGCCTCTAGCCTGGACTCGGCCAACTTCACTTTTTCCTCCACCTCAGCCTCCACCTTATGGACTTTAGCCACGGCTGCATCCTGTTCATCCCTGAGCAGGACAGCTTGTTCGCACGCCTCCTCGGTTGCGTTGTTCGCATCATCTTTCTCCTTGGCCATATCAGCAAATTTGGCCTTGAGTTCGTTAAGCTCCTTGACCGCCGCATCCCGCTCGGAAGTGACTTTGGTGTTTCGGTGGCCCATCTCCTCCACCAGGGCAACGTGTGTCTGCCCCAACCTCTCCATTTCCGCCCTCGCTTCATCAGCTTTCTTGGTGGCCTCAATCTCCGATTTCCGAGAAGACTTGGCCTCAGCAGTAAGCACTTGTATAATTCGGTCCCTTTGAGCGAGTTCGGATTCCATTTTCTCGAGTGCTTTGGCTCGCTCAAAGGCCATCTTAGAAGCTTTCTCTGCAGCCTTTGCCCACTCCCTGTACCGGGTATAGATGTCATGAATGTAATCATGCATCGTGTCTTCCACTCCAGACGGAATTCTTTTTAAGTGTGGCGGGAAGACATAGCCATCGAAGCAAATGTTCGGAAAGTCCTTCCTCATCTGAGCCAATTTAAGGGCCCCTTCTCCTGTGGGATCAGCTGGGACTTGCTCTACAATTATGGGAGCCGTGGTCTCGACTCTCTGAAGATGAGTCTCAGATCTAGAAGTATGGGAAGATGGCATGTGATGGGAAGGCTCTGGCGGGTGTGGAACAATAATTGGGGGTGGAGATGGGAGTCTAAGAGGAGGAGAGCGTGATCTAGACTGATGTCTGTGTTCCTTGTCCCTATCACGCCCATACCTATCTTGATTAGAATACTCGCGATCGCGATCTCTGTCCAAATCCCTCCTTCGGGAATCGTAATAAGAAGAGGCCTTTCGGGCCGAGCGGAGATTCACGAGCATCGATCCTCTTCCAGACATAGTACCTGAAAATGAAAAACGAAAGAAGAGTTAATGATTTCCTAAGTTGGACGATTTACAGTTGTGAATCATGTAGTGTAGTGAAGTGTATGCATGTGCAGCCCCCCGACCAACCGGAAATGTCGCCAGCACTCATAGCAAGCGACCCGCTCAGTTCAAGAGCATTATCAAGCTCCTCCATCCCGGCGTCATGTTGAGACGACACAAAATCTGGAATCGGAATATCAGCGAGTCCTGCAAAAGGACTCTCTACTTGCGGGGGAGGAGCCTCCGAAATTCTAATCCCCGGGAAAGGTAAAGACACGACCATGGATTTAAATCTCTCAGATTTAGAGCATTTGTAAGCAGCAGCCTTGCCTTTTCTTCTTCCTCCCGAATCCTGGACATCAGCAGAAGGCCCAGCTGGGAGCTCGGTATCGGTAGGCGTTCTTTCTAGATCAACTTCTTCGGCTATCACGACTGTGGGCGCTTTGCGCTTCACCCGTTTCCTCGGGACCACTCTATGTGTCCCTTCCAGATGTATGCTCTGCCTCCGTTCTATCAGCCCGACAGTCCTCAAATTTCTGTCAAATAGAACCAAGTCGATTTGCATCTCTTCGGCTGGAAATGCTTGAAGAATCCGAACAAGCTCTCTGAAGTATGCGCCGTCAGGACGAGAGATTGCAGCTATAAAAAAGGAAAAGTATGTCAGTTTTGAAGTCAGTTACTAATATCTCAATGATTCAAGAGAGAAAGGGCAACACTTACGTCTATCCAACCACCGCCTAGCGAATCTAGGGGGGCACCGAACGTAGAACCATTCGGTTTTATAATAACTTAGCCTTCCCCAGGAGCCCAGTACAATGTGGCAGTTTATGACCGCTTCCAGGAAGGTGAAAGAAGGGCTGTCTCCACGGCTCTTGACGTTGAATAAATATCTGATTTCGATCGGCTTCGGCGGTCGAAAGAGGATCTCCATAAATAGGACAAAGGTGTTGTTCAACAAGGCATACCTATTGGGATGTAGCTGAGATGGAGCTATGCCAAGTAACGATAACATCTCCCTTATATATTGGTTGAAGGGAGGGAGTGTCCCCGCTGTGCAAGCGTGACGGTTGAAAGCAGTAAACCCTTCCGGGGGATCGTGCGGCCTGTCATTTGGCCCAGGAAGTAGCACGTCGTCGAGCGACAAACCATGCCTCAAGCAAATCCGTCCTAATATATCTTCGGAGATACCCGATGGCACTGAATCTTGCGGATTACAAATAAACCGGGCACCCGAATGATCGTCCAAAGCTGGGTCTATAACTTCGGCTTCAATAACCGGTATCTCTATGGTTGGAGGAATAGAACTCGGGAGTTCCTGCTGCTGTGAACTTGAGGGTTCCATGAATAGCTAGCTTATGAAAAATCATTGTTAAACAGGCAATAACGCTCGTGCATCCCCCAGTGTAAAGTGTGTGAGTGTGTGTTGTGCAGTGCAGTACTGTATATCATTTGAGAAGATCTACAGGATTAAAGAAAGCATGTAAACAACGAGACTTCGGAATTCAGTCGGAAGGACCGTCATCGTTGACCATCGCAACCGTGCCATCCAATTGTTAACTATCACTCCAAGTTAAAATCTGTTATTATTTCGATAAGTTATAGTTTCATCGACGAGCTTCAATAGGCAATCAGATATGCGGTGAAACTATTAAGTCCAGATATGCAAGTTTGAAGCTCGTCGGAATCAATTGTTCAAATGTGCAGGAAATTTCATATTTTTTAAGTGTTCAATTTGTATCGCTAACGAGAGCCGTGTTTGCATCGATAGATCATGGCCATCTAAGCATGGGTTCGACTCGATCAGAAGGCTGGGGACTTCAAATCGATCAGAACGCAGCAGTTCGACTCGCTCCCAAACTTCCAGTTCGACTCGATCCCAACACCTCCAGTTCGACTCGGTCCCAAACTACCACTTTGACTCGATCGAAGGCCATCGCTTTGAGTCGATTAAAAGCCTCAAGTTCGAGTCGATCCCAAGACTACGCAGTTCAACTCGATCCTAAGGCTACGCAGTTTGTCTCGAAGCCCCTACTCCAGATCGACGCGAAGCTTAGGTGAAGGGATCTCGATCGATCGTAGAGAAGTCTCGATCGATCACGACTCTGGTTGGTCTGGTATCAAAAATCTAGTAGCGTCGTCTACACGTTGCATTCGCTTGGGGGATTACCTAGATCTGTCAGATTAGTTCGAGTAATTGATGGTATGAATCGGTTCGAAGGCAAAATTGTCTTCTTCTTTGCTGTCTCGAGTCTCAGAGCGATGCGAAAGTAAGGCAAGAAAGCGAAAAGTGAAAAACGGCTAAGTACAAAGTATTTATATGGACTCGAAAGCAAAGGGAATAAACGTTTCGTATCCTGGTGGATTCGAACACGCGTTTCGACTCCCTCTCCAGTGCGTCGATACGAAGCTCCCCTTCGTATCGCTTGTCTTCGACTCCGTCTCCGATGCAGCAATACAAGCCATCATTTCGACTCGCTCCTCCGATTCCTGTGCATTTCGACTCGCTCCTTTGTCTCTTGTGCGTTTCGACTCCGTCAAATCATGGCTTCCAGAGGCCGACTCCATCGACTCGAAATACTTACTTCACATCCCTAAATCCAATAAAAATCGTCTTCGATGTTTCAACCCTTTACATCGATTCAGGAGAGGATCGTTACGAAGGAACATTCGAAAGCAACCATTGAGCGTTGTTGCAGCGAATTTCACATCGGTTCAGGAGAGGATCGGTACGGAATTCAAAAATAAAATAAACTTACAACGACTCGTGAACGTACAAACGTCAACGAGAGTCAGGTTAACATATATGCATGAATGCCGGACTAATATTCAATATTCCAGATTTTCAGGAATCAGAAACTCATCCAATAACGATTACAACAACAAATGGGTAACCACTAGCATACAACAATCAGTCGCAACAATACGGGGTATAGCAGTTGACCGTCAACAGCTTACATTTTCAATAAAAACAGACGAAGATTACAGTTTTCATCGAAAAGACGATAACTATTCAGGATGAAGATTGCAGCACTTCAAAGCACATCATGTTTTCACAAGACGTACTTTGGGGGGAAAATGTTATCCCGCCTTTTGGCAAGGCCGTGACACCAAGGAATTGACTAGTAACCAATGGCGGTCCGTCCTAGAGATCAGTCATACACAGGCTCACTATGGATATCGACGAATTTTGTCCGAGTTCGGATCAAGCCAAAATTGGCATGACATGACAACCTAAGCTATGAGAGTCAACGTTCCAAATCTCAAGTCAATCCGAGTTCGTATGCTCAAGTTGTGAACGATACAAAATTGGTTAAGAACAGCCCTCTTCGACTCGCTCCAGTTTGAATCCATAGGAAGTGCACATTTTGACTCGCTCCTCTTCGAGCCATTCTTCGACTCGCTCCGTCCACAACCATCAGAAGTGACTCCCTTCAACTCGCTTCACAACCATCAGAAGTGGCTACTTCGACTCGCTTCGCAACCATCAGAAGTGGCTACTTCGACTCGCTCCGCTTCGCCTCCATCAGATGCCTTCTTCGACTCGCTCCAGTTCGAATCCATAGGAAGTGCACATTTCGACTCGCTCCTCTTCAAGCCATTCTTTGACTCGCTTCGTCCACAACCATCAGAAGCGACACCTTCGACTCGCTTCGCAACCATCAGAAGTGGCTACTTCGACTCGCTCCACTTCGCCTCCATCAGATGCCTTCTTCGACTCGCTCAACCAACGCACACTTCGATTCGCTCTACCAACACACACTTCGACTCGCTCAATCAGTGCTCACTTCGACTCGCTCCGCCTCGAGCCATTCTTCGACTCGCTCCACTTCGTCGACTTCGCATCCATCTGAAGACTTCTACTTCGTGTCCATCGATGTGGAGCAAAGCACAGCAGTCAATGCAAGTTAGCGCCATGTCACCGAGTCAAACAGAACCGGGTCGAATGAAAAGCGAGTCAAAACAAAAGCGAGTCGAACCAACAGCCTACCGAGAATCCCAATTCGTATCGATCATATCTCCTAATCTACAAGTCCAGATGCTATGAAATTTTCACAGAAGACTACGTGCATGCTAAAGAATGTCCACACCAAATTTCGACTCCATTGGATGAAATCTTGATCGATACGAAATTTGTTCGTATCGATCACGGATCGGACCGAAACTTCACGGGCTTGGGCGCGCGGGCCTGGTCACGTGCCAGAGAGGGTCTCCCGAGATCTGAGCGGAATATCAGCCTCCTACACCTATAAATAGACCCCCAAAGCCAACAAAAAAGGGGTTCTTCTTCCTCTTTGAGATCTCCAACGCCCGGACTCCGCCAGATCCAGATCTGAACTCCATTACTGCTGCTACCAACGAATTTCACTGCTGCAAATCATTGTTATTCGCTGTAATTTGCTGAAATCAATTTTAAACATAAAAGAAAGATCAATAAAGCAAACTACTTCATAGTGGACGTAGGCAATACGCTGAACCACTCTAAATTCTTATGTCTCCATGCATTTTAATTATTCTCATTTCTGAAATTTGGAGTTTTTGTTAGATAATTCCTCGTTTTCCATTTAATTTCTTCACTTTATCTCTTCAAAGACTTCCGAAGAGTGTTGTGCCCAATTTTGGTACAAACAATAATGAATGAGAGATAGAAAATGAAGAGGTAATAAGCCAAAAAGTCCTTCTCCAATTGCTATATGGTCTATACTTATAGGGAAACTGTCCAGCAGAACCAAAGGCCCATGGGTTACCAAGTCCAGATCTAGATTTGATAGTATAAGAGGAGAAAATGGAGTCCCCTAAGTTATACATTCTACTCAGTATCAACCAAAAGTAGTCGGTAATGACTAGAATTTTGGAGTGGGGGCTACTCCTTCTTCCCTCCTTTGGTCTTCTATCTTTGATCCGTTTTTCTCCGAGCACTTTTCTATAGAAATCGTGTTGTTTTCGAGAGGTTCTGATATCACTTGTACTTGTCTACTTTCTCTCAGAACTTCCTTGAAGTAGTTTTCCTATTCCTTATTAAATTCACTTCAAGAGGATCATGCTTGCCTTCTATCCATAAGCTATAGCTTTGGGGGCCCATTAGAGACCAATAGAGTGTCTGGTACCAAGTACAAGTGGTCGGTACCGAGTTGTCCCTTTATCTCCAATTCCTTTGCAACTTCATGAGTCCACTTCTATAGTCCTTCCAAACATGTTCCTATATCGGCGAATCATTTCATCTTCATGTTGACGTTCAGATTCTAGTAAAAGCCTGCTTGGTTAAAGAGCCAGATAACACTTGCCTCTAAGAGTCTGCTTTCATTGGAAACAAAGCATGCTCTAGAAGAAGACAAGCATTCACAATTATCTATATATGTCGGTCGACTATCCATGAATTACTTCAAAGCATTGTCTCCATTCCATGAGTATCTGTTTAATCACTTTATACAGTAGAAGTTCTGATTTCCATGCTAAGGACAAGACATGTACTCTGGAGATCATTCCACGCCTTAACAAGTTATGCAATGTCCATTCTCTTGCTTTTTTCCAATTTTTGATCCAAAATTTCATATCGGTACTGTTAACCTAGTTTTTAACTCAGTAGAATTCAAAGGCAGTTAGAACATCCATGCTAAGTCAAAATAACTCAAGAACTAACCAAAAGGACCAGAAGAAGGAACTAAGAAAGATCCAAGAGGAAGAAAGCAAAAATAGGCCAAGATGATGGATCGCCAGCGATTCATCGCCAATGGATCGCTAGCGATCCATAAGGGTAGCTCATGGACCTTCCAAACCTCTTGCATCATGAACCAATATCTTTTTTAGGGATGCCTGCCTAGTTTCATGATATTCCAAGCAAGTTAGTTCGAGAAGCGAGCATTCATCTGATTACGGTCATAGTTCAATCCAACCTATACGTGAGTCATCGCCAAAACAAGGCAACTATTTTGAAATTACATGAAGAGCATCTACATAAGGCAAGGAGCACGATCCAAGTGAAATGACTGAAAAATATTCTAACTGCATGGATCACTAGCGATCCATGCCCTATGGATCGCTAGCAATCCATCAAATTGACTTAGCTCACTATGAAATTTCTTAAGCGTCTCCATACCATCAAATGTGGGCTTCTGGAAAAGCAGATTTGCCCAATAGCTCTCTAATCCCTATAAATACTCAACCATCTGCAACATAAAGGGGATCTTATGGACTGGTTGCTGAAACTCTACACAAACTATTCTTCACTCTTCTCCTCCCACACAACAGTCATCTAAAGGGTTCACCGTGATTCTCCAGTGAACTCTAACACTGGTGACTTGATCTAACTTACAAGGTCCAATCAAATTGTAATCATATTCAACTTGTAACAGCAGTTAGTAAATAACAAAAGTTATAAAGTGGATGTAGGCTTCGTTAACAGCCAAACCACTATAAAAATCTCTTGTCTCTATACCTTATTTGCAAGTGATTATTCCTTATTTCTATTTTGTTTGCTCTGATAAACAAGGCTGGTGCTTTCGCACTTAATCTAGGGTGTTGACCCATTTTTTGGGTTAACATTTTGGTGCTTTCACTGAGAAAACCGAATCCATCCTTAGATCTAGCTATTTATTTTGGATCATATAGGTTTAGAAGTTAGATCCTCAATCTCTACTCAGAAGATCGGCTGCTAAGAATATATGGTACCAGGAAGAATGAGAACTGCTTCCGAAAGATCCATAGGATCGGTAATTGCTGGAGAAGAGATCAATCCTCGGCAAATTGAAGTCAACGGTGCTAACACAGGAGATCAGGCACAGGGATCCTCTATTCAACCTGAAGTTGTCACTAGAGATGAATTAAATAAGATGGTTGATGAAATTAATCAGAAGATGGAAAACAGCCAAAGAGCTCTTATGGACAAATTGAATGCTCTATTGAACTTACATTCACATGTTGCTCTAAGAACCATGACAGTGCCCGCGGCTGCCATGGAACAAGAAAATTCTTCTATCTCTCGCCTAAACAAGAGAAAGGGAAAGCAACAGCATAAAGGAGTGATGGGTGGAACCATAGAATAATATGGAAGGAAGCACCAACACTCCACCAACTGCGAGGCAACCGGCTACAAACTTGAATCTAGGAGCAAAAACCCACGGGAAGATATAACTATAGATCTCTCCGACTTAGAAGATGGTGAGAGACTTGACGACGACAAGTTGGAAAGAAATTCCAATGCATCCAATAACGCTAAGGAGGTCCAAACTGCCCCTACTAGACCAACCACAATCCAACGGAACCCCGAGGGAGTGGCTCTCCTGAAGACAGGAGAGCTTAGGCTTCAGCCCACTCACCAAGATCATTTGCAAAATCAAACACTTGGTGTAATCACTGATAGCCAACCCTCAGATTACCGGACATTAGAGGCATATATCGCGGACATGGTCAAGCGACTAATTGATGAAAGTAAAGATATAAGGGATGATGAATGGGGATCCGCTCCAAGTCGGCCTCCCTTCACTGATGACATTCTGAATGAACGGTACCCTAAAAAGTTCACTATGTCTACTATTCTGTCTTAATGAGCGACCTAAAACCCCACTTGTATAAGTACAGTTGGAACATGGAAATAGAAAATGCTTTAGATGACGTTCGATGTAGATGTTTCCTAATTTTCCTAGAGGGAATTGCTTCAATGTGGTTCACCAGGCTTCCGCTAAGATCCATCTCCACCTTCAATCAACTAGCAACAAAATTCCTGATTAATTTAGACTTCACACAGCACAACTAAAAGATGTGATGTCCTTATTGATCCTATTCTAGGAACGGAATGAATCTCTGAAGTCTTTTATGAATCGGTTAAACACCGTGGTAACTGAAGTACGTAATCTGAACGAGGATATGGTTTTCATGGCCATAGTCCATGAAATTCACCCCGAAACTGAATTCGGGAAATGGATCAAAATGAAACAACCTACCACTAGGAAGGACTTCAACCGAAAGGCGAGCCATCACTTGTGATTGGAAGAGGCACAAGAATTAGAAAGGTAATCTGCTAACTTACGACCAACCAACATTGGGTAGAATGGTATGGCGACAAACCAAGACATAAATTCTTCCGGGACCACTGAAGGGAATGCAGTAAAAAAGGGAATCAAAAAAGGAAGAACCAGAATTCCAATAAGTGAAATGGAAGTAGCAAGCGACTCAAAGGTTTAAGGCCCGAAGAATACACCCCGCTCAACGATACTCAAGAAAACATCTATCTCACGACACAAGGGACGGAAGAGTACAAGATGCCGCCTAAAAAGGAAGCAACTGAATAGAAAAAGTGTTTTGGAAAGTATTGCCACTTCCATGCGACACATGGTCACAATACAAATGGTGTCGTCACCTAAAGAATTTGATTGAGGAGTTAATTTGGGAAAAAAAGCTTCGACAGTATGTGAGGAAACCATGGAAACCTGATCAACCTGCAGTGCCCCAGGCTCTAAGAGATCGAGGGAACCAAGCAGGAACCAGCGAAGAAATATCCAGATAGACTGACCATAGACTCATCATTGGAACAATATCTGGAGGACCACATTCCGTGCAGAAGAGTTGGGGAGAAATGGAGCGGTATGTGACTCATTAAAGCATGCTCCGAAAGATTCGTGCTTTGCGATCAAAGATGGAACCCCTGCCAAGCACTAGAGAACCCTAAACGATGAAATAGTATTTCAGAATCGAGACACTAAAGGAATAGAAGCTCCAACTCTCGACCCCATGGTCGTGATAGTAGGAATCGGACCTGCCATGGTCCGACGAGTATTAGTAGACAGTGGCAGTTCTGTGAATATCCTTTTCAAATGCACCTTTGATCAGATGAAGATCAGTATGAAAGATGTATCCGCCTGCCGAACAAAGATCTAGGGATTCACCGGTAACCCAAACAACCTATCGGAACGATTGACTTACCCGTAGAACTCGGAAAAGGCGATCGAAGAGTTACCCTCATCTAAACCTTTGTGATCGTAGATGAAATTTCCACGTATAATGCCTTCTTGGGGCAGCCTGTCTTGGCAGACTTTAGGATTGCTTTAGCTCAATGGTGTCTAACTATGAATTTCCGACAGAAAATGGAGTCGGGGTGATCAAAGGAGACCAAAGCGCCGTTAGAGAATGCTATATCGTGGAACTACGTGAGTCTAAAAGAAAAGAAAAGAAAAGGGGAAGAGTGTGGGGAGAACTCTCCACATTCGTGAACCTACCAAATAGCAACTACAGAGCCACCCCTGGCTTGGAGACATAGCCGATTTGATAAGGCTGTGGACCCCAGAAGAAGAGTTCATGAGAGGAATGGGCAGCACCGGTAGAATTGATGGTGTCCATCCCAGTTGATATGGATGACCCAATATGGGTCCTGGAAATTGGTTCACATCTTGCAAACAAAGCTTGCTCGAAAGATAACTTTCCTCTACCTAGAATCGATCAGCTTGTGGATGGGACAGTTGGACTTGAATTGCTATCATTTATGGATGCATACTCGAGATACAACCATATCATGATGCACGAACCCAATCAAGAAAATACAGTGATATGGGACTATACTGCTACAAAGTGATGCCATTTGGCTTAAAGAATGCTGGGCAACCTACCAATAACTAGTGAACGCCATGTTTAAACTTCAGATTGGGAAGACTATCTTATGTTTTTCCTATTTCCAGCAAATAAGCTCCTAGAATACCGGAGGCATTGTAAATAGGAAAAACTTGCCCAACTTCTATTAATAAAATTGCTTTGCTTTCTAAACCAATAAAACTGTGTTCATAAAAGTAACCTTCTTAGTCGATGGTGTCAAATCGACTCAAAACCACCCGATCGCTGCTTGAGATACTGGAACCACGCTCAAGTATGCCACACCTACCTGTCGGGTCGATGGAAGCAAATCAACACAAACCATTGGATCATCGGATCCCGAACCCGCCTTCTAAGAACCGGTGTTGCTCCGGCGACATCGAGAAGGCCCAAATCAAAATCGTGCATTTTGTAAGCCGCGCACTGCTTTTTGGATTGTGGAATCACATCCGAGCAAGCACAACTATCAAAGCCGTGCATTACTCCTTGAGCCGTGGAAACATGCTCCTAAAACATGAACTCCTCACGTTACCCGAAGATTGGTAACGTCGAGAAATTCCAAACCGATCCGGATCAACAGGTCATATCGATCCCAAAGGCCGTGCATCCCATAAGCCACTCACACCTTTAAAAGTCGTGCATTTCATAAACCGCTCACACTCATAGGTACTAGTATTGTCCCGAAAATGCTGGGAAACCCGTTTATTGCAGGACCAATAAGGATCAATCCACTCCTGCTATCAGGATTAATGAGCATGAATCTAGCAATGTCGCATGACTACGAATCGGCAAAGAATTCCGATTAATGATCGAAAAAATCTCTGGAATCGAGATGCCCAAATCACAAGTTTCCGAAGAGAAGAACTGCGTAACAGACTCGATTACAAACATCTGAGGGATCACACGGATCGACCGGTCAAGTGTTTGAAGTAAACAGCCAGTGAACTGGGGGAGGGCACACACCAATACTCAAAAACAATTAAGGACTTCACAGTTCTATTACTCTAAACAAAGAATTTTGACGGTAATTATAGAACTAGATAAAATAGCAGTAAATAAAATTGACATAAGTGCATGAAACATAGAGAAGTAGACAAATAAAGTTACAATCAAAGTGTCAACATTGCATCACTTATAAGACTTTCTGTATAGAATCAAATTGTAGAGGCTGTACCCGCACAATATCGGCCGACAAAATGGAAAATACAAATGCTACAACAACAAAAATAATGAGTGCAGACTCTACAAAACACGTATCAAACAAAACAGAATCTCCCAATATTTGGCTCCATTGTTACTCGGGCATGTCAATGTTTCTTTCCACCGCTCACTTTGGTTGGAATTTTTTTCTTCTTCTTCTCAGAATCCCTGCCAGGAGTTGTGTCGCTGCCTGAAATATCAACTATCTCCTCCATGCCAACATCTTCTCCATGTTCTTCGACCTTCTCGGAAGACTCCCCCTTGGTCTTGCGCTTCCAAGACTTGCGGTAGCTCCTTAAAGACTTTCTCTCCTCAATCTTTTCCTTCTTAACGGCCACAATCTGCTACTCAATTTTACTTAGCTGGCCAGTTAGTTCTTCTTGTTCTGGAGCTTCAGCTACTGTGAAATCGCCCTCCAGAGAAACGGAAGGGTCATCCAGACCGTGCAGCGTAGCAATCTTCTCGGATTCTGGCCCCAGTTGTGATCCAGACACAAGTGCAACGACCAAAGCGACTACAGAAATAAGCGTCGAGGCAGTTGAAATAGCAACAGGCCATGGGATTGAAAAGTTTGGCAGTTGGTAGGTAAAGAAGACGGACCTATAAGATCAAAAATGAAAGCATTCAATTCGTCTTGTTCTTGCGGCATGAGCTGAAAATTCTCAAACTCGGGGGAAACAAGAAGGTTACCTGCATCAGAAGAGTGGTCGAGAATTTCAATTTCATACTCCCCACCATCTCCTTCTTCGGATGGCTGCATGATCTTTGGGGAAGTTCTAGGACCACCCGAGGTTTTCGAGACAGCTATCGGAGGGGCAAACAACAAGGAAGCACCGGCCGAACTTGCTAACTGATTGCAAGGCTGTTTCGATGATTCGCCAGGCCCGGAAGTGAAAGGCTTTGATTGCACTTTAACAATCATAGTTGCAGCAGCATCGGGGACCTCCAGTTCCCTCTCAATTCGAATGATATCCTGACCCTCTATCAAAGCCTTCTTCAACTCTTTGTTGAGATATGTATCCTCCAACTCTTGTTCGATGTATATATCCCCGTTCTCTCAGAAACAGGCTAGAACTTCTTCCCACACCACGGCAAGAGCACGCGGTAATTTGGGGCCCAAATAGATGAGGATCCCATAATGCAGCAAGGAGTTAACATAGAAGTTCAAAATGGTGTAATCCATCTTCTCCATTTTCCTTTTGAAAGTACCATGCAACTCCAAGTAGTCCTATATCACGATGGCCTTCTCAACTTCAACTTGGGTCTTCTCAGTGTTAAGCTGTACGACTCTTTCTTAGAGCGAAGCAATCATTTGAGTCTGATCAGAAACGGTCTTGTCATGGGATTCCACCATTCCCGTGTAATCAGCAATTGTCTTTTATAGGCTTCGACGACTTCGTTATAACCAGCGATAGTTTTCCTCTGAGCTTTGATGATCATGTCACGAGCTTCAAGCACCTCTTTCAGCTTAACCTCATCTGCGTTGGCTTTCTTGATTTTGTCTTGGAACATGATTTCTATTTTTGTATGGGCCTTTTTCAATTCCTTAAGCAAGCTGGTGTTGCTTTTACTCTCTCGGAGTGCAGCGCCCCTCTCCTTTATCAATTGCTTGATTATGGCGTCACGTTCCGTTATCGTCCTCTCATAATCGTCCTTTTCCGACTCGAAGGAGAGGATCTCTTAGTAGTTTTTACGACTGGTGTCTGCCAGTTGCTTGCATAACTTCTCCCATCCTTAAGCTTGATTTAAATCGCTTTGAATCGCCTAGAGATGGGACATATAAGAATCTTTATGGATTGGGCGCAGGTCACGGTTAAATATAACTCTCTTTAGAAACCATTCGGGGAGCAGAGCTTCAAGTTTAGGAGGATCAGACTCCTACGGGGACGTGAAGAATTAGAAACAGGCACTACGTGAGTTGACGTGGCCTGGGATGAAGGTGAAACTTGAACGGTGGAAGCTGAAACTTCAATTTAAATAGAGACTGGAGCAGGGGCAAATGCTTGGTGCTCGGAGGGATAAGAACCGCGATCTACCTTAGACTTCTTGGATGGCTCTTCTCGGTCATCACGAGTCTTTCTCTTCTCATAACCATTCCTGTAAACCCTACCCCATTCTCTGTCGTCCCAATGATGTACTTCGGCTTCCAAATCCTTCCTCCTCCACTCTTCCTCGGTTTCACAGGGTTGATGGCAGCTTCAAGTCCGTCTTGACCAGCGTTGTGAATCGTTAAATTGATCAAGGTCCTTGTAAAGTCCATGGTCTCCCATAGAACCTGATATAAAAAATAAATAAAGAGCTTCATCAATAGGAAATGAACCTAAATAATGCATATGTAAGTGAAGTGACCTTAGTGAAATGTGTAACATGTCATAGGCGGCCTAAAAGGACTTCACAAACCGGATCGGTAAGCCACCACGGTGGGAATCGGGCTAACTCTAGACACAGCATTACCGGGGCAAGGAGGCAATCCCTCGAACTTGAAATCTTCTCCTATGAGTTCGTCGATATCTACATAAACATTGCTCAAATCCCCAAAGTTAATATCGGTTACCTTAAGCGGAGAACTGTGAAGTCGCTCGGCTGATGGCGGAGCATCTTTAACACGAATCTCTTGAAGAGGCAAATCCAGGAGAATGGGACTCATTCCCGATGTTTAATCACATGATTCGAAGTTTCCGTCTCCAGAACTTGCATCGAATTCATCATCACTAAAGGTCGTAGCTGCTGTTGTTCTCTATTTCACCCTCCTCCTTTTCCGTTGTCACCCCAGCTTTGCCCTCACGCTGCTTGAATTCTTCTTCTTCCTCCTCCAGAATCGGGGGCATCCTAGGTGGGTAGCTGGCTTCAGTCGTAACACCTCTTTCTTCAAGAATTTCTTCGGTTGACCCACCAAACGGACCTTCTCCTTTTGGGAGGTTGCCCTCTCCAGAGTTGTGTGATGAAGAAGTGGAACGTGTTTGAATTCTGAAATAGGAAGGAGACAGAACTTCAACTGCTACGGCAGATCCCCGGGATGCAACAACCCGTACCGAAGCAAATTCTCGTCCATTAGCAAAAACTTGACTGATCTCTCTTTTGCGTCTACGTCCTTCAGAGTTTGGAAGATTGGATCGAGTGATGGATCTTTGTTCAGTCTCGAAATAACTGCAAGAAGTATTTAATCTATCGAAAATCCCATAACGACGCATTAAATCTCAACGAGTAAAAGAGAAGGCTTACCTCCCGTCGTCCAGAGATGATTAAACCCATCAGGACGCCTAATGAAAAAATATTGGGTCTTGAATTAGGATAGGTTACTTTGAAGCTATAACACGATCTTGCGGTTTCTTTGAGCCTCGATGACCACAAGGGATGGACATTCATCTCTCTTCTTGAATGAGAGAAAATCTCTTTACTCATCAAAACTTGGGGCATGATTAAATGTCCGCATAAACAAGACGTGAAGGCAAGTCAAGATCCCATATCCATTAAGGTGAATCTGTAATGGAGCAATTCCCAAGTTCAGAAGAGTTTCTTTCAAGAAGTGATTGAATGGGGGCACCGCTCCATTCAAGCACATATACCGGTGACAAGTTTTGTACCCCGAAGGCAGCATATGTGCAAACTCATTCTTCGGTGGAAGGCGTACGTCATCGTCCAGAATACTGTGTTGTAACCAAATGTTATGTAGAACTTTAGCAGAGATTACGGAGGAAGCTCTCTCCAGAGGGTTGAGTAGAAATCTAAAATTTGGAGGAGTCCGATCTACAACCGGACCAACTGGAACCAATTGACTGTATTCAGCTGGCGGTAGTGAAGAAGTGGGCGCTACTGAAACCATTTGTGAAGGCGCAACTGATGATGATTCAGCTTCTAAGAGTGCCGGGCTTCCTCCACTGGATTTACGACGGGATGGAGGGTGCTTCATTCTATACAACAGAACTTGTACCTAACGCGGTCAGTTAATTCTATTTTTAACTAAAAGTCCCCCTACGCTTAACACTTGAACTCCAGAAAAATATCGATTTATGCCAACATGTCGGGTTCCAGGTGTTTACAGGGGCAAGTGCAGTGTGCTATCTAGGGCTCGGTGTCCTAAACACTACAATGCTCTATCTTGTGTAGATACTTCACTCGTAGTGGAGAAACAAAAGAGCTTTCCGTATTATTCATTAAAGTTATTTCTCTTACACTTATCCATTATTGACCAACGATCGATAACGGATCCGCTACCCGAAGCGACACGGGAAGCTCTTCCTATTCCAGGTACACTGATTGTGCAATGACAGGACCAATCCGAAGTGAGCAACTATAGATTGATGGGTCCGAATAGAGTAGGGAATTCTTAGCATAAGTTGATTTCAGCTCTCTGGAAGGTGATAACAGCATATGCTACACACAAGACGTCGTGCCAAATTAACGATGCAACTCGGTGCAAGTTAATTCTGACTCTATGGACAAAGATAGCAAAACAAGTCAAGCACCAGGGCAAAACCCGGATTTCGTTCTGTGAAGAAATCAAGACTCGATTTACTGTTTTCTTCCACAAAATCACAACCAACGCGAATTCTCTGTTACGTCCACCACCAATACAACCTCATCACCAAATCGCTAAAATAAAACGCCAAAAATCCATACCACCCAACTCAAGTCAAAAATCAAAAGGCGAATGCGGTCAATCTCAAGTCGTCGGCGATCCAAGCTAGGCAAGATCGGTCGTGATTCAAGCTGGAAACAATTCAAGTATTGGGGTTGGCTCGGGACATGATGGCAAGGTTGGGCGAAGGCAACGACAGAGAGCTTCAGCGATGAAGATCGGCGATGGCGGTGGCAAGGGAAAGATTAGGGTTTGGATATGTTTTAGCTCGGGTCGCATAATAGGTAGCTCGGTTCGCAAAAGAGAATAAGATAGAGAAGGATCGGCTCGCATGAGGAGTTAAATAGTAGAATGAATGAAAAATTGCTAAATCATTGGATCGCTAGCGATCCATGGACTATGGATCGCTAGCGAGCCATAGAATTGCCACCAAAATTTCTCCAAACTCGGCAAGCAAGATCTACGTATTATTTGCAAGCATCTTGAAAGTTGTGGTATCAAAATTGATTTACTATTACGAGCAACGACGATTCACATCGAAACTCACCAAACGGCTAAATGGCCAAAGCCAAATTTGCATGATAGCCCCAACACGATCAATTAAACCTCACCAAATGGGAATTCAAAAGCATTTACTTCCATAGCACGCCTTGTTTCCTACGAAGGCATACTCAGGGGGGCAAATGTTAACTAGGTTTTTAACCTATAGAATTCAAAGGAAGTTAGAACATCCACGCCAAGTCAAAACATCTTAAGAATCAACCAAAAGAACCAGAAGAAGGAACTAAGAAAGACCCAGGAGGAAGAAAGCAAAAATAGGCCAAGACGATGGATCGCTAGCGATCCATCACCTATGGATCGCTAGCGATCCATAAGGGTAGCTCATGGACCTTCTAAACCTCTTGCATCATGAACCGATAGCCTTTTTAGGGATGCCTTCCAAATTTCATGATATTCCAAGCAAGTTAGTTCGAGAAGTGGCATTCATCTGATTCTGGTCATAGTTCAATCCAACCTGTACGTGAGTCATCATCAAAACAAGGCAACTATTTATGAAATTACATGGAGAGTACCTACATAAGGCAAGGAGCACGATCCAAGTGAAACGATCGAAAAATATTTTAACTGCATGGATCGCTAGCGATCCATCAAATTGACTCGGCTCGCTGTGAAATTTCTTGAGTGCCTACGCACCATCAAATGTGGGATTCTAGCAAAGCGGCTTTGCCCAATAGCTCTCCAATCCCTATAAATACTCACCCATCTGCAACATAAATGTGATCACTGGACTGGCTGCTGAAACTCTGCAGAAACTATTCTTCACTCTTCTCCTCCCACACAACAGTCATCTAAAGGGTTCACTGTGATTCTCCAGTGAACTCCAACACTGGTGACTTGATCTAACTTACAATATCCAATCAAGTTGTAATCAGATTCAATTTGTAACCGCAGCCAGTCTTAATCCAGGGTGTTGATCAATTTTTTTTGGGTAACAGGTACCGAGTAGATCTTTTGTCTTAATCCAGGGTGTTGATCCAATCAAATCTCTTGTCTCTTTACCTTATTTGCAAGTTATTATTCCTTGTTTCTATTTTGTTTGCCCTGATAAACAAGGCTGGTGCTTTCACAATTAATCCGGGGTGTTGATCAAATTTTTTAGGTAACAGGTACCGAGTAGATCTTTTTGATACCAAGTGCTTTTTCCAACCATCGAGCACTATTTAAACTTGGCACTTAGAAAACTTTTCTTACTTTTTCACTTTCCCATTTTCTTGTGTCCGAATGATCTTTCTATCGAGACCTAGCAAACCCTACCTCTTTACATGAGAACAACTGTCGTCGACTCATTAACGCCACTACCACCACTTTGATGCTGTTGTTGCTCTTCTTCGTCGATTCCGACCATAGCCATCAACTTTAACAATTGGTCGACGATCTTCTTTGCTTCCTAGCATGAACCCGGATTTGAATCCATCAAGGTTAATGGCGCCTCCTCATCATGGTGATTGGCGCTGGTGTTGGTTTATATGGGTGGTTCTTGAATAAGGGTTGATTAAGGCAAGGCTTAAGTTTTCTTAGGGAATTACTTAGGCGAAAATTGAAAAGCTTGGGGTTTACTCAGATTATTCCTTTGGAGTGCGTAGTTGCTCTTGCCCAAGCTCTAGTATTTCGAAGTTCTTTGGCTAACCCCCATCAAGATTTATCCAATCACCTACCGTCATTCGAACATCAATGAGACGGTTTTCTTCCTAAAAACGGCCTTGAATGCGTTCTATTACTTGAACAATTCCATTCTAAAGCATATCCAGTCATTGCACTCCCAGTGTCCCTATAAAAGAAAAAACTCTACGTCACTCCAGACAGTGATTCTGTTACCGATTATTCGATGATAATGGGTAAAATTCGATGCACAGTTCCATTATGCATCGTAACTCATTTTTCTAGCACGAGCGGGCTATCTACATTGGATGGTCCTTCATCATGTACAGGACACAAGATTAACACTTCATAGATTAACATTTTACTTGCATAGGTCGACACTCAGATTCTGATTAGTCAACAAACTTCGACATTCACTGGATTCTAGGAACTTGTCACAGGTTTAAATTCGACATAGAATTCTAGAATAAAAAAAACCTGACCATGTTGACCACCAAGTTTTCTTATCTAGAATGATTTATTAGTCACCTCTCTTCAAGATCAGCGTTAGGCCATCTACGCCTCCCGAAGTAGAGTCTACTACTACCTGGACAGCTGGACTTCGACTTGTACACCTTCTAGACCCAAGCATTCAATCATGACCAAACTACATAGAATGATCGTACTAGCGGAACCAGTCCAAGAGCAGCCTCCCTCTCTGAATGAGTACGTTGGCTTAAGAGTCCTGGATGATCCGCCCGAACAAGTGCTAACTATCGCAACCACATAGATGCTCCGCAATACATGTAGACAACATGAGATTCCTGAAGGCGATGTGCATCTCCTAACACAAATCCAACGAGCGCATGACCGTCCAATAGGCCATACGATGTGCAACTAGTATATGTACTTGGGTGTTGCCATGTCGCACTTTAAACTGTTTCTCTATACGATTCTTTAGGAACTCGGGTTAGCTCCGTCTCAAGTTCAACCCAACGGACATGCTCTTTTGAATTCTTTATATGTGCTATTGATGAACCAACTCCAAAAGCCTCTAAATTTCAAAGAGCTAACATATCTCTTAAACTTCAAGCGAAGGTTTGATTTTCCATCATACATGATTTTGAGGCCTGGTGCAGAGCCAAGGTCATCGAGAAGTTCCACAATAAACATTCTTACTTCAAAAACAATTATTTCTTCATTTGATGCCCGTTCGGCGTCAACCAACCTTGGCTTTCCAATAGTAAGACTCTTTTCCTTTCTCTCTTCCCGCACTTTTATTCCTGCCATCTAAGCATTTAACTTTTAATCCACCTCTTTCGCAGAAATCCCTGCTCGGGATATCAATGGAGCGCATGCTGATACTTTGCAGACTCTCGAGAGCCAGCTTCCTACACTGCACCACCACGTACCTTCTGACAGATGAGAACCTTCACCAATGCAGTCCATTACCTCCTAGTCCCTACGACGTTCCTACGATTGCTCCATCGGTCAGTTCAAGAATGCTTACTTGATCTTCAGCCCCCACTCACAGCTCTAGAAATAATCCTTAGGGGATGCTGAAGGTCTATTGGGTATGGGAAATGTTGACAAGCCAGTTGATAGGGCAGTATAAGATACGGTCTTTGGTGAAATTCTAAGAGAAGGGGATGAAGGAGCTAGAATGCAAACAATTCCAAAAGAAAGTGAAGATAAAGGAAGAAGAGAGGGAAAAGAAGCAGCAAAAGAAGAAGTGAGTACACAGGGAGGTGATGGTTACTACGCTGTTTGTCCAGAGGGAGATGAATCATGCGGTGAGACGTCTCTTGAAGGCATTAAGCTTCCTGCCTCGCCTCATCCGAAATGTGTAGTCATCAAGTCTCCAAATAAAACTGCATAAACAAGCACGTGGCCAATATTTGAGGCGACTACTTTAACTAGATATTTATGAGACATCTTCGGCTTCTTGGGTGGTTCTGACATCTCTATTGGCGATCTCCTCAAAGATGCTCTCCAGGCTTTAATTTCTCGGCTGGGGATAACCTAGCTGAAGGTGGAAAGACTCCATCTTTACTTGCTTCCAAACACGGTCCATAGAATAATAAAGGGGGTCATCGGCGCTCTTCACTTCACTAGGATCATGAACACACGTCCCTTGCATCCACTTGAATCAAAAAATTCCAGAATTTATATGATATTTTCACTTATTTCAGGTAGCATGGCAAGGGACAGATATAGCAAGCTCCAATATGGCATTGGCGAGTCAAGACGATTCACTCCCAATCCATACCTGCCTCGTTCCAGCTACTGTCGAGATTATGAATCCAAAGAGGAGAGAGCTAGACGCAAAGAAAAAGAGCAAAGAGTGGAAGCCGATCGTTGCATAGAAAGAGAGAAAGAAAAGGAAGGACAAAGAATGGAAACCTTATGATCAAAGCAATCGGCATAGGGACTCACATGATCAACGTGACTCCTCTTTCGGCATTCCTTTGCCCCTTCTCCGAATCTCGAATTCCTACATAGAAGCAAACTACGACCTCACATTCTTTAACCACAACCATGCATCCTCATTCCAAAGGAATCACTGCTCTTCCAACTCCTATCTTGCTCCATCGTCCCCAATGCAACCAGCTTTTCTTGACCAATGTCATGTTCGACCGTCATATCAAAATCATTCCGATGGAAGAAGCAGACCAAAAGTCTAGTGGGTTTGGGAGCTCAACGAAAAAGGCTACGAATGGAAAAGCTTTGCTATGCCCTCTCTAAGGTCAATTAGATCAACTTATGAACATTTAATCGTTGAGTCTAAGAAAAAGACTTATGATAGCCTTAATGAGGGGTATAAAGGAGACTTGTAAAATTTAAGGTAGAGAGAGATGCTGCTTTAAGATCCGAGGCTAAGACTAAAAGCATAATGGAGGAGATAAGGAAAGCTCACATCGATGTCGAGATCGTGATAAAGAACATGCTGATGACTGCTCATGAGGATAACGTTGCCTTGAAAATGTAGATTGTTGAGAAGGACCTAGCCCTTACTACAAAGGGTGAAACTATTTGGGCCAGGGATAAAACCAATGAAGAACAGGCAGCCGTGATCCAAAAGATTCATGCCAAAAAAAAGAAACTTGTAAATGAGCTGCTACTGGCAAAGACTGAAAAATTATATATTGAAGTAGAACATGCCAACGTTGCATAGGATCTGAAACAGTTTAGAGAGGAAAAGGAAAAAGAGAGGGAAGAATTGAACAATTCTCTCCAGCAATTTTTTGCTAGCATGATTCAATATAAGAACTTGAAATGGTTGGGGAGTAAATATGTCGTAAATCTTATCGACGCCTAGGTAGAAGTGATGCGTCATGCCGAGGTGACTGGCGTAGGCCTTACTGAAGAAGAACTATTAGCCCATTACCTTGATGCAAACAATATAACAAAACTTGAGGAGGGAAAAGCTATCCTCGTCGAAGAAGATGTTGCCACTAGTATTGCTGCTGTCAAAGCTTCTACTGGCCCAAGTGCATCTAGTCAAGCAGAATCACCGACTCCAAAATCCCAAGAGCTTTCGAAAGACATTCCTATGGCCAAGGGGGTTAGCATTGAAGCCATCCAAACTGTTCTAGCTTTTGTAGCAACCACTTCCATCGAACAATATTCCTCCCCTCGCTGACCAATAAATCCAGTACTCACCTGAAGAAGGTGAAATTTCTATATCTCCTACTTGACAATCAGTGATGGCCGTAGGTATATCTCTTGTTCCATTGGTTTTCGAGAAACTTCAGTTCTCTTCAGAATCCATCTGTAATCTTTACAATTTTGGTTGTCAACTTGTAGGTCGTTCACATCTTCCTCCTCCACCATCGACCACGTAAAGCATGGGTTTTACAGTAATCCTCACCACATCGACCTACGTCTTGGGACTTATCAATTTTGTTCCTTTTTCTGGTTTCGGTCGAGGGCCTGATTCCAAGAAGATAGCCACCTTGGAGAACCTAGAGTATGTAACTCTGTCTTTGGAGGAAGATGTTGTTATCGCTAGTGTTGTAAACCTAACTGACCTAATAACCATGGTGGAGAAATTAAAAATTGACTTTCCAAGGTAATATAAACACCCTTGGCTCAAAGTCGGGTCTACCACTGCCCAAACATCGACTTCTACACCTTTTGGACCCAGGTGTTCAATCACGGCCGAACTATAGAGAATGATTATACCAGCGAAACTAGTCCAAGCACAGGCTCCCCCTCTAAATGAATACGTTGGCTTAAGAGTCCTGGATGATCCGCCTGAGCAAATGCTAATTATCCCAACCACAAAGATGCTCGGCATTATATGTAGACAGCATGGCATTCCTGAAGGCGATCTGCTTCTCCCAATGCAAATTCAACGAGCGCACGACCCTCCGATGGGATATATGACATGCAACCAGTATATATGCTTGGGTGGTGCCATATCGCCCTTTAATTCGTTCCTTTGTATGATTCTTCAAGAACTCGGGTAAGCTCCGTCCCAAGTTCATACCAATGGGTATTCTCTCCTAAGTTCCTATACGTGCTATTCTTGAACCAACTCCAACGGGCTCCAAATTTCAAAGAGCTAACCTATCTCTTGAGCTTCAAGCAAAGGCATGATTCGCCATCCTACATGATTATCGAGGCCTGGTGCAAATGCAAGGTTGTCAAAAAGTTCCACAATAGACGTTCTTACTTCAAGAACAAATATTTCTTTGTTCGATGCCCATTTGGCTTCAACCAACCTTGGCTTTCTAACAGTAAAACTATTTTCCTTTCTCTCTTCCCGCAGATGTATTCCTGTCAATTAAGCATTTAGCTTTTAATCCAAATCTTTCGTCGATATCCCTGCTCGAGGTATCAATGGAGCGCATGCTGATACTTTGAAGACTCTCAAGAGAGTCAGGTTCCTATGTCGCAGCACCGCATACATTTTGATAGATGAGAACCTTCGCCGATGTGGTTTATTACCTATTGGTCACTTTGTCGTTCGTGCGACTACTCCACCGAGCAGTTCCAGAATGCTTACTCGACCTTCAGCCCTCACTCGTAGCTCTAGCAATAACCCTCAGGAGGAAGTTGAAGGTCGGTTGGGTATAGAAAGTGTCAACGAGCCAGTTGATAGGGCAGCAGAAGAGTGTGTCGTCGATGAAATTCCGAGAGAAGGGGATAAAGGAGATGGTATGCAAATGATTCCAGAAGAAAACAAAGATAACGAAAGAAAAGAGGGAAAAGAAGTGGCGGGAGAAGAAGAGAGTACAGAGGGAGGCGGTTGTGACTATGGTGTTAATCTAGAGGGAGATGAATCATGCGGCGAGACGTCTCTTGAAGGCACCGAGCTTCCTGCCTTGCCTCATCCGAAATGTGTAGCAATCAAGTCTCCAAAGAAAACTGCATAGACAAGCATGTTGCCAATAATCGAGGAGACTCCTTTAACTGGATCTTTAGTAGACGTCTTCGGCTCCTTGGGTTATTTTGACATCTCTATTGGTAATTTCCTTAAAGAAGGCTCTCTAGGCTTCAGCTTCTCGCCTAGGGATATCCTTGTTGAAGGTAGAGAGACTCCATCTTTACTTGCTTTTGAACATGGTCCACAAAGTACTTACGTGGGTCATTGGCACTCTTCACTTCACAAGGATCACGAACACACATCCCTTTCATTCACTTGAATCAAAAAATTCCATAAATTACATGATCTTTTCTCTTATTTAAGGTAACATGGCAAGGGGAAGATATAGCAGGCTCTAACACCACATTTGCAAGTTAAGAGGATGCACTCCCAATCCATACTCGCCTCGTTCTAGCTACCGTCAAGATTATGAATTTGAAGAGGAGAGAGCTAGACACAAAGAAAAAGAGCAAACAGTGGAAGACGATCACCGTGTTGAATGATAGAGAAAGAAAAGGAACGCTGAAGAAAGGCCACCTATTGATTAAAACAAGCAACATAAGTACTCGCACAATCATCACAACTCCTCATTCCAGTGGAGTCTCTGCTCCTCCAACTCTGAATCTTAAAACCACAACTATGCCTCCTCATTCCAGTGGAATCTCTGCTCCTCCAACTCCGATTCCAACTCCATCATCCAGAATGCAGGTTTCTTTTCTTAACATTTTCCCGACCTGTGTCATGTTTGACCATGGCATAAAAAACATTCCAAAGGAAGAAGCAGACCAAAGGTCCATTGTGTTCAAGAGCTCATCGACCAAGGCTATGGATGGAATAAGCTCTGTTACACCCTCTCTAAGGTCAATCAGATGAACTATATGAAAATTCAATCGTTTGAGTCTAAGAGAAAGACATACGATAGCCTTATTGAGGGGTACAAAGGATACTTGGAAAATTTAAGGCAGAGAGAGATGCCACTTTAAGATCCGAGTCTAAGATTAAAAGCCAGATGGAGGTGTTTAACGATGAATTTTCTATCGATTTAGAAAATTGTCGATAAATTTCAAATTAAAATAACCGCAAGCGCATGGCGTACAAAAGTTAGTATGTGGCGAGTACGGGTCGATCCGCAGGGAATTGTTAGATTTTAAAAATCAATTCAATCAAATTATACCAAATGGAAAGCAAATTATTAACTACAAGCAAAATGAAGCTAAAACTAGAATTAAAATGAGATTAAAAACTATGAGAGTAGAAAACAATTTAGAGGTAAATCCACTCTCATATTTTTTTGTAAATCAACAAACAAATAATTTATGATCTCTGGTTTTGATATTAAGTGAAATAATTGTTGCATTTATCATAAGTATGGTTTATTTATGTTATTAATTAACATAACTTAAACCATCAAACTATAATACAATAAATAAACCACTTATAAATTCTCATGAAAATGAAGCCAAAGCAAAAGTATTTTAAGTATGATCTATTTACTATTGTAATTAGTAATATAGATCATCAAATTTTGTTTTTACTTTCATTTCAAAATCAAAAATCAATTAGCGAACGATGATGTAAATTGTGTTTATGTTGAATAAGAATAGCTCATTTCCAAAAGCAACATAAGCTATCAAACCCACTTGTATAAACTTACATCAAAATTCACTTTCACGAAGCACAAATAAAAGAGGTCATAAATTATAGAGATGTTGAAATTACATAAAGATTGAGAGCTTCATTACCCCTAAATTGAAGGGGTTTGGCTACTCATTTGTGTTATCAAATCAACACTTGTAAATTTCAACATTAAAAAGCAAGGAAATGGAAACTAAGCAAAGTAAGAAAGAGAGATTAACTACTAACTACTTGCATAAAAAACAAACCTACACTACTTGCATGAATGTAAATCTAAACTATAAACATGAAATGAGAGAGAGCATAGAAAACATCAACATAAAAGTAAATAAAAACAAGTAGGAAAGAGAAGAGAAAGAGGCTAGGAAGCCATTTTTATTTCATGAAACATAGAGCTTACAACTTGCATTTTAGTTTCCTAACTAATTTAAGAGAATAGAAGATATATATTTACATGTACATAAGAGGGCTATTTATACATGCATAAAACCCTAATTCCATTTTTAGGGTGCTTCCCAAAATGCCCTTTAGGAAGTGTGGCCACCAAGTAACCATTAGCCACTAATCAATCCATCATTAAATGTGCATGAAGCTTTAACCTCCACTTAGTTGTCCATTAGCCTCTAATTGTAGATTTAGGTAAGTGGGTGGGGTCCTCCATTATCATGAACTTGAATTATTTCCTCTTCATCCCTTTGTATTCCCTTGTGCATGCACATATCTTCATGAAACCCTCTTCCATATGCATCCAAATTCCTATAAAAATTATGAAAAATGTCCAAGTAAAAAGTCCCAAATTAACACATACACAAAAATGACTATTTTGCCCCTGTATGTAGATGAATATATGATGATTTGAAAATAATAGAATTTTGGTTTTAAACATGTTAAAATACCCAAATATGACATTTATTTAAATAAAAATAGATAAAATATGGATGTAAATATATGCACATCTACGTGTACATCAAATACCCCCAACTTATCTTTTTATTCGTCCTCGAATAAAAGAAAACTAAGATAAATCCGTTTTCGTAGGGAGCACGATTGCATTGAGCGTATGCAACAAGCCGTTAAACCTCTGGGTGTCCCCGGTAGGATGAGTGTTTTGTCGTGAGGGTTTTCAGCGGATACTACCCATAAAATCCAAATGCAAAGTGAAAATATTTACAAAATGCAAGATTTATTTACAATGGGATGAATGCATGTTTTTGAAAGTATTTACAAATGAAGGATTCACTTTCAAATCGACAATAATAAGTTAAATATAAGTTCTGGTCATTATCAAGAAATTTAAGTCCTTTTACTTGTCAAAATTTTCAACAAAAATTAAGTTGTCATAACAGATAGACTATAGTTTGGCTAGTTGTTTCGGTCGATAATACAGTGCAACTATGAAATAGATCCTTGGTTGATTATCAAAGTTTATCAAAGTGGTATTTTCATTTGTTTCCAATAACAAGTCAAATCAAACAAGTTAAAATGTTGCTTGGATTTCAATTGCTTACTCTCTCTTATTTGAAAATTTTATTGATATTAACAATATTTACATATGCCTAAATCAGGTAAACTGAGGCCAGATATATTACTCATGCACTGCCTTGTGGACTATTGTTAGGGGAATACAGAGTGTGGCGAGTGAACACTTATCGACTATAGGCGTTATTAAAAAAAATTATATACATACACCTAACTCGGATAAACTGAGACCAGATATACCGATCGTGCACTGCCTTTCGGGTTTACGTGAGAATGGTACAGAGCATGGCGAGTGAACACACGAGTGTGAACACATGACTCTAGGTGTTAAAAATATATACATATACACAAAAAAGTTTACTTATATATATTTTTATGTTTTTTTTCTATATATATATATATTTTGAAAAGAGAGAGTTTTGCCAAAATCATCTTAGCACCATTTAACTTAGAAGATAAAAATGTTATATCCTTTACTTTAAATTTACCACTTTTTTTAAACAATGGTTTTCATTTAGAATATATTTCATAATTAACACATATGAATCTTCCTATATACTAGTTAAACCATTGTTATTTGTAATCAAACTTCATTTTTATTTTTGTTAAGACAAATAAATTTTCAAAAATTTCAATTTATTACCCAAAACTTATAGTTATCCCATAGTGTTTCTTCAAAAGTAAATCAAAATGATAAAAAGAAAATGTTTTTGAGATTTTGAAAATTTGAGATTTTTTTTAAGTTAAAAGAAAAATGAAAATTCCAAAATGCCATGAAACTAAAAAAATGAAAATGAGACTCCCCCCCAACACTTAATTTTGACTGTGTCCCCACAGTCAATGCATGATATAATGAGTGTAACGGGGAAAACTATGTACATATTTACAAAAGAGGGTTAACATTCTTATTAGATGTAGCTTGACTCATGAAGAATCATGAGCTCCTCCTCTTGGTTATTTGGCAATTCCAAGAAAGGTTTTAGATGATGACCATTGACTTTGAAAACCGATCCATCCCTGGGGTTTTCTATACTTATCCTATAGTGTTTCAAAAATAAATCAAAATGCTAAAGAGAAAATGTTTTTGAGATTTACAAGTTTTGAGATTTTTTTTAAGTTAAAAGAAAATGAAAATTCAAAAATTCCATGAAACTTAAAAAAAATGAAAATGAGACTCCCTCCCTCACTTAATATTTAACTGTGTCGCCACAGTCAATGCACGATATAATGAGTGTAACGGGGAAAAATATATACATATTTACAAAAGAGGGCTAACATTCTTACTAGACGTAGCTTGGCTCATGAAGAATCATGAGCTCCTCCTCTTGGTTACTGGACAATTCTAAGAAAGGTTTCAAACGATGACCGTTGACTTTGAAAATCGACCCATCCCTGGGGTTTTCTATTTCTACAGCGCCATGTGGAAAAACAGTTCGTACCATAAATGGTCCAGTCCATCTTGATTTAAGTTTCCCAGGGAATAAATGAAGTATTGAGTCATATAAAAGAACTTTTTGATTAGGCGAAAACATTTTTCTTAGGATTGAGTTATCATGAAAAACTTTTGTTTTTTTCTTTGTAAATTTTCTCATTTTCATACGCGTCGTTCCTAAGTTATTCTAGTTCGTTGAGTTGTAGTTTTCGATTTTCGCCACCTTTATCGAGATCAAAGTTTAAGTTCTTTATTGCCCACAACGCTTTGTGTTCGATTTCAACGGATAAATGGCAAGCTTTACCGTAAACTAAACGACATGGGGACATCCCAAGGTTAGTTTTAAAAGCAGTACGGTAAGCCCAAAGCGCGTCGGTCAATTTCTGAGACCAATCTTTTCGATTTTTGTTAACAGTTTTCCCCAAGATTGGTTTTATTTGTCGATTTGAAACTTCAACTTGGCCACAAGTATGAGGATGATACGGAGTGGATAACTTGTGGGTTATCGAGTAGTTTTTCATTAAATTTTCAAAAGAATGGTTGCAAAAATGGGTCCCATTATCACTGATTATTGTGCGAGGGGTTCCGAACCTCGAAAAGATGTATTCTTTAAGAAATTTCACAACGATTCTATGGTTAGTGGTTTTGCAAGGAACGGCTTCAACCTATTTGAGACGTAATCGATAGTGAGAAGGATATACAAGTTTCCAAAAGAATTGAGAAAAGTAACTATAAAGTCGATACCCCAAACATCAAAGATTTCGATTGTAAGAATGGGGTTTAGGGGCATCATATCTCATCGAGAAATTCATCCAAGCATTTGACATTAATCGCAAGTTTTACAAAATTCAAATGAGTCTTTTGAAAAGAGAAGGCCAATAGAAACCACACTGAAGCACTTTTTCCGTAGTTTTTCGAGGACCAAAATGTCCACCGCACGCTTGATCGTGGCAAAATGAAAGAATGCTCCTGATCTCATTATCCGTAATGCAACGTCGGATGATTTGGTCGGGACAATATTTTAACAAGTATGGATCATCCCAATAGAAATATTTCACTTGGGACATGAATTTGCATTTGACCTGTTTGGACCAAGATGAGGGAGTTTCTTTAGCGACTAAGTAGTTCACTATATAAGCGTACCATGGATCGATAGAAATTGAAAGTAGTTGTTCATCGGGGAAGTTTTCATTGATTGGCAAAGAAGATGGTGCGTTCGAAAGACGAGACAAGTGATCGGCTATGACATTACCGGATCCTTTTTTGTCTTTGATTGTAAGGTCAAATTCTTAAAGTAAAAGGATCCAACGAATCAAATGGGATTTAGCATCCTTTTTGGCAAAAAGGTAACGAAGAGCAGTATGGTCAGTGCAGACCGTGATGTATGAACCTATCAAGTACGGTTGAAACTTTTCGAGCACAAAAACAATAGCTAGAAGCTCTTTTTCAGTTGTTGTGTAGTTGAGTTGAGCATCGTTCAAAGTCATACTTGCGTAGTAAATGACATGAAGAATTTTGTTAATGTGTTGTCCTAAGACAGCACCAACTACAAAGTTTGAGGCATCACACATTATTTCAAATGGGAGATCCCAACTGGGCGGGCAAATGATTGGAGCAGAAATGAGTTCGTTCTTAAGACGTTCAAAAGAAGAGATACACTAAGAGTTGAAATCGAATGGAATGTCTTTTCCAAGGAGAGACGTCAAAGGACGAGCGATTTTGCTAAAGTCTTTCACAAAGCGTCGGTAAAAGCCAGCGTGTCCTAGAAATGATCGAATGTCCTTAACAGATTTGGGAATGGGTAGGTTTGCAATGACATCGATTTTTGCTTTATCTACCTCAATGCCTTTATTTGAGATGATATGTCCAAGGACTATGCCATGTTTGACCATAAAGTGGCATTTTTCCCAATTCAAAGTCTAATGTTTTTCTTTGCATCGATTTAGAACCAACTCAAGATGATATAAACAATCGGAAAAAGAATCACCAAAGATAGAGAAATCGTCCATAAAAACTTCTAGAAAGCGCTCAATCATGTCAGAAAAGATGCCAACCATGCATCGTTGGAAAGTAGCAAGAGCGTTACAAAGTCCGAATGGTATACGTCGATAAGCAAAGGTACCGAATAGACACGTGAAAGTCATTTTCTCTTAATCTTCGGGAGCGATTGGAATTTGGTTATAGCCAGAATAACCATCAAGGAAGCAGTAGAATTCGTGGCCGGCTAACCGTTTGAGCATTTGGTCAATGAAAGGAAGAGGGAAGTGATTTTTATGTGTTGCGGCATTTAGTTTTCGATAATCAATGCAAACACGCCAACCCGTTTGAGTACGAGTTGGAATAAGTTTGTTTCAATCGTTCTTGACAGCGGTTAGTCCAGACTTTTTCGGTACAACATGAATTGGGCTAACCCATGAACTATTAGAGATTGGGTAAATGATTCCGTTGTCGAGAAGTTTAAGAATTTCATCACGCACCGCATTTTTCATTTTTGGATTAAGCCTTCGTTGCGCGTCACGAACAGGCTTGGCATCGTCGATTAAATGGATGCAATGTTGAACAAGAGCGGGACTAATTCCCTTAATATCAGTAATCGACCATCCAATCGCTTCCTTGTTTTTCAAAAGAATAGAGAGAAGAGAAGTTTCTTGGTCAAGAGAAAGATCGTTAGAAATTATGACAGGACAAGTTTTGTTTTCACCAAAGTATGCGTACTTAAGGTGATCGGGAAGTGGTTTGAGGTCTAACTTAAGGAGTTGCTCGATCAAAGAATTGGGTTGAGATTAGGACACAACTTGAAGCGATTCAAAGGGAAGAGTATATTCAATCTCGTCGGGGATTTCGTGAAACAATTTTTTGTATTCAGCTTCGCGTTCATTGTTAAGGTCAAGTGTCTCGTTTTCAATTTTTTTGTGAATGGCACTAACTTCCAATGTTTGGTAGCGAGGTTCATTTGATTGGCTTTCAAGATTGAAAATGTTGAGATCCAAAGTCATGTTTCCAAAAGAGATTTTCATCGAACCGTTATGACAATTGATTAAGGCATTTGAGGTGGCTAAGAATAGTCGGCCTAAAATCAATGGAATTTGACTCGTGAGATTTGTCACGGGTTGTGCTTCGAGAATGATAAAATCAACTGGGAATATGAATTGCCCTACTCGAATGAGCACGTCCTCGATTTCTCCCATGGGCTTCTTAATGGAACGATCGGCGAATTGAAGCGTTACTTTTGTGGGTTTGAGCTCACCTAAGCCTAATTGTTTGTACACGGAGTATGGAATCAAGTTGACACTCATGCCTAAGTCTATCAAACATTTGTTAATCGTTTTGTCTCCAATTGTACACAAAATCATAGGGCGCCAGGATCTTTGTATTTTATGGGTATGGATTAGGACAAGACTTCACTCAAACCGGCGGCTAAGAAGACTTTTTTGGGCACTTGAGTGTGTCGCTTTTGGGTACATAAGTCCTTAAGAAATTTTGCGTACGTTGGAACTTATTAAACGATGTCAAGAAGCGGAATGTTAACTTTGACTTGTTTAAAAATTTCCAACATCTTTTACATTTGTTCCGAGTGTTTCTTTGGTCGAAGATGATGTGGAAATGGAACATGATACTCGGTAGGCGGGTCTACTCGAGTAGAAGAAGAATTTTGATTGGCATTCGATTCAACGTTTGGCTCCATGTTCTGTTCAGATTCGTTCGTTGTATTAGAAGTGTCGAGAGAGGTTTTCGGTAAATCGTTTGGGTTAACAACTTGATTATCAATTTGTTTACCGGAACGTAAAGTTATGATAGCATTCAATTAGGTGACGTTGCTATCTTGAACAACATGGGCTTGATTTGAATTTGCGTTTTGATTTCTGGAATTTGGAAGGGGTTGGCTTGGGAATGTTCCTCGTTCACGTTCACTTACAGACATGGCTAATTGACTCATTTGCATTTCAAGTTTTGCAATCGATTGGTTTGTGTTTTGCATATATGAGGTCAATAAATTTTGCAAATTGCTGTTTGATTGAAGGCTTTGAGTAGTTGCTTTAGCCAATGTTTCAAGAGTTTTCTCAAGTGAACTTAAACGTTTATCGTCTTGGGGAGGATGAGCAGAATTTGGTTGAAAATTTGATTGTTGCGGTTAATTATGAGATGGACCCGCAAAGTTTGGTTGAAAATTGTTGGGCTGGAGGATTCGAAACATTATTCGAGAATGCTTGATAATTTGGACAAACTGTATTCGTGTTGGTATTGTTTTGGTTCCAAGCAAAATCTGGATGATTTCTCCAACCAGGATTGTACGTTGGAGAAAATGGGTCATTTTTGGCTTTATTGAAAGCATTGATTTGTTCGACGGAATTGGGGCACTGATCGGCTATATGATTAGGATCGTTGCATTTATAACGCATTGGGTGGGAAGCTTGGTTCATTTGATTCGATGAGAAAACGTTATCGAATTTTTTAATCATTGCGTCGATCTTAGCTTCGAAAGCAAAAGAAGATCCTATCGAGTATGCACTCGATTGTGAGTAAATTGATTTTTCGTTCGAACGTTCCCATTGGGATGATTTTTCAGCGAGGTTTTCAAGAAATTGCCAAGCATCGCCGTGATGTTGGGCAAGAAAGTTGCCTTGGCACATTGATTCGAGCAAGGTTCGTGAGCTGTTTTCGATTCCATCGTATAAGATTTGGAAAATCATCCATTTTTCAAAGTTATGGTGTGGACATTTTATTAAAAGCTCTATGAATCTTTCAAAATATTTTCCGAATGGTTCTCCCTTGAATTGATGAAAATATACAATTTTGTTTCGGATTATACTCGTTTTTCCCAAGGGTAGAACTTTTTTAAGAAAGCTTTTACGAATTCTTCCCAAGTTTTAATCGAGTTCGATGGTAAGCTATACAACCATTTTTCAGCGTAATCCGTAAGAGCGAATGGAATTAATCGAATTTTGATTCCATCATCGGAAAGTTGTTGGAGTTTAATGGTTGCGCAAACTTGTTCGAATTTAGTCAAGAAAATGCATGGGTCATCGTGGTCGAAATTGCCAAATTTTGGAAGTATGGCAATATGGTTCGAGTGGATTTCAAAATGGTTACCCGTAGGGGTGGGTAACGTGATGCAAGATGGAATAGAAACTCTACCGGGAAAGATTCTATCCATAAGAGTTCGAGGGGCGTTCTCGTTCGTCATTTCGGGAGGATCGTCTGTTCGAGTTAAATGATTAGTTATTGAGTCGCGAGTCCAATGATTTGTTGTTGTGTCACGAGTCCAAGTACTCATGCACAAGCGAAAGTCGAGAAGAGAAAGAAGTTAGAAACAAGTTGAGAGAATGAAACTAGATTTGGAAAATGAAGTGAAAATTTGTTTTTGTTTTTCTTTTCTTTTTTTTAAAGGAAGAAAAATATTTACCAAATGAAATTTATTTTCAAAAGAGAAGTTTGATTTTTTTTGGCTTTTCAAATTTTTATATGTTTTTGTTTTTGTAATTTTTTTGTATGTTTGAATTTTCAAATTTTCAAATATTCAAATATTTTCCAAAAGGATTTTTGTTTTTAGAAAATGGAAATTTGATTTTTGTTTTTGTTTTTGAATTTTCAAATTTTTTTTTTGAAAAGATTTTATTTTTTTGATTGAAATTTTCAAAGGAATGGATTTAAAAGGATTTTTTTTGGATAAAAAAAATTAAATAAAATTTACAATTTTTTTGGATTTTGTATTTTTTTTAAAATATGCATGAACTAATGCAACTAAATGAATGCAAAGGACTTAATTACAGTTTTATGTCCTTAGGAGCTCCTAACCCAAAATTGTAAATCACACTTTGTCTTAAGTCAACAAAAATATTTCTCAGCTAGGTAACGGGCAGGGGTTTTCGGTGCACCACGAATCACCGTAGCAATGCAATCGAAGGTTTAAGTACCTTCAGAGGAACAACCACTATAATATTTACGAATCACTGTAATATTTATAAATGGTTATTGTTCTGCCGTAGCCTAGACACCAAGAAATAAAATTATTCAAAGAAAACAATTGTTAAGATACAATTAAGCCCTAGATGAGCTCGCGACACCCTTAAGTCGAATGTCTAACCTTTATTATTAGTCAAATTCTACGATGAAATGCGATTTATGGGCTAAGGAAAGGGTGATGAAATCCCTCACCTTAGGTGAATTGGGGTATTATTGCCCTTAGAAAATAAAACAAGATGAGATGAATGCAAAACAAAAATTAAACGTGAATTTACAATGCAACTAAAATGAAGTTCGTTTTTATTTATTTTGAAATGTTTTTTTATAAATGCAAATGCAAGCAACCAACAATGCAATTTCAAATAAAACTAGAATGAAAGCACGATACCAGAGCGTGCAGATTATTAGCAATTTATTTTTTTTAGCTGCGATTTTTTTTATAAGCAAACAATTTTTTTTAGCAAGCGAGCCTTCTCTTTTTGCGATTTTCTGCTTTGGCAACTTGAAAATAAAACAAAGGTATATATACAGTTTTTTTATTTCCTTTTTAAATATAAAGATAGAACTTAAGACAATTTAAAACAAAACAAAACAAATTTAAAATTAATTTTTTTAAAGGGTAAAACAAAACAAATTAAACAAACTCTTCTTTTTGTTTTTTTTTAAATTTTGATTAAACTAAAAAAAAATTAGACAAAGACAAATTAAACTAAAAGCAACCCAATTGAAACAAATTGAACAAAGCAATTTTTTTATTAAAATCTCCAAGCCAACCCGGCCCAAGAAGGAAACCACTGCGATAAAATAAATACCAATTCAAGCGTTCTTTCTTCTTAATTAAAACACTAGACAACACACAATAAAAAAATTGAATTCCTAGAAATTTGCAAAAGATTTGGGGAATTGGATGCGATTGGATATTTGAAAAAAAGTGGCAATGAGGGTGTCGAATTTAAAGTTGCAGTGGGGTGTTTGGAGAAGTTTGTGAATTGCGGTGATGGTTGAAGGAGTGATTAGAAGGCGGTTACAATTTTGGTTTGGGGTCGTCGATTAGGTTTGTGGTGAGGGTAGTTTGAGTTTTGATTTGGGAAGATTCGATTTGGCGAATTAGGGTTGCAGATTTCGGGTTTCTGGTGGTCGAGAGGTTGGGTGGTCGAATTCTTGGAGGCTGCGGTCAAAGGAGCAGGCTATTGTGATAAGTGAAGTAAGTGGCAGTGGAATTGTGAAGTATATGTTAAGATGATGGTCTGAGTGTTGTTTGCAGGTATGTAGGAGAATGTGGAGAGCAGACTCGAGGAGGGAGGCAGCACTGTGTGTAGGTGAATTTTAAGAAGGGAGACTTAAGGAGGGAGGTGGAGTATTGAAAGTGTGGTGGTATGTGATAAGTGTTGTATGAAGGATGGTGTTGATGATGGTTATGTAATGTGGAGACAGTTGTAGAAGAGTGTGTTGTGACAGATGTGTTGCTGCAGAGGTAATGTTGTTTGGTATAGAAGTTTTGATGGATGATTTGCAGTGGATGGTGAAGTTATGGTCAGATGTATGGGTGGTGGCAAGAGATGGTTGATCAGGTAGCGTGATGGCAAGGCAGTCGTGGTTTGTTTGGGAAATGAAGTGACTTTTGTTGATGGGCAGAGCTATAGGCAGTGTGGTAAGAATTTTGGAGGTGTGGTGGTTGTCAATGAGACAGTTGACAGAGGAAGATGGCCAGGGAGTTGATGAATGAGTGGGTTTGCAGTTTTTTATAAGAAGGTGAAGTTGTAAGGTATGTTGGTATATGAGTGGATGGTGGTTCCGCGGTGTTATGGGAAGTGTTTGTGACAGTGTTTGTTGAAATGAGAGTTTTTGGGAAGTTGTGGAAGTTGGTGGCTATGAAGGTTGTTGGTGTGAGGAATAGAAGTTAAAGTGGGGATTGCTGTGGATTAAAGTCAAGCAGCAGGCAACAAGGTTGTAGCAACAGTGTTGAGTGATGTCGGAGATGACAGTCAGTTTGTGGTTCTAATGGAAATGTTGTAGTGATGGTATGGTATGAATGGTGGTGGTGAGTTGTAGTCTGTGTGGCTGTTCAGTGGCAGTTGACTGGAATGAAAGCAGTGGGACAGAGGGTGAATGGTAATGGTTGTATGATAGTTTTTCTGTTATATGCAGTTTCAAATGGAAGAGGTAGGGAGTGAGTTGCACTGCAGAAGTTTATGGTCGAGTTTGGAAATGATTAGCATAGAAGTTTGTTGAGGGTGTTGTTTGATTATGACTAAAGGAAGAGAGTGGTAAATGTTTGGGGTGTTTGAATGTAGAAGGCAGGCAAGAAGGCACTGGTTGTGCAGGCAGAGACTAGAGTGCACAACAATGCACAACAATGTAATAGTAAATTGTAGAAAGAAAAAAATGAAACGAAAATTGTAAAAATAGAAAATGAAATGTAATTTGCAGTGAAATAAAATATTTTTGTTTTGTTTCGAAATGTGTTTTTTTTATAGAAATAGAAATAGAAAAACAACAAGCACCACAAATCAAATTGAAAACAAAAATTCACACAACACACAACAATTTTTTATAAAACAAATGCAAGTTAACACACAAAACAATATGCAATAAAATCAAACAACAATAGTTCGAAGAATAGGAAATTAAAATCAAAGCAATTCCTCGGCAATGGCGCCAAAAACTTGTTTAACGATGAATTTTCTATCGGTTTAGAAAATTGCCGATAAATTTCAAATTAAAATAACCACAAGTGCACGGCGTACAAAAGTTAGTACGTGGCGAGTACGGGTCGATCCGCAGGGAATTGTTAGATTTTAAAAATCAATTCAATCAAATTATAACAAATGGAGAGGAAATTGTTAACTACAAGCAAAATGAAGCTAAAACTAGAATTAAAATGAGATTAAAAACTATGAGATTAGAGAACAATTTAGAGGCAAATCCACTCTCATATTTTTTTGTAAATCAACAAACAAATAATTTATGATCTCTAGTTTTGATATCAAGTGAAATAATTGTTGCATTTATAATAAGTATGGTTTATTTATGTTATTAATTAACATAACTTTAAACCATCAAACTATAATACAATAAATAAACCACTTATAAATTCTCATAAAAATGAAGCCAAAGCAAAAGTATTTTAAGTATGATCTATTTACTATTGTAATTAGTAATATAGATCATCAAATTTTGTTTTTATTTTCATTTCAAAATCAAAAATCAATTAGAAAATGATGGTGTAAATTGTATTTATTTTGAATAAGAATAGCTCATTTACAAAAGCAACATAAGCTATCAAACCCACTTGTATAAACTTACATCAAAATTCACTTTCACGAAGCACAAATAAAAGAGATCATAAATCATAGAGATGTTGAAATTACATAAAGTTAGAGAGCTTCATTACCCATAAATTGAAGGGGTTTAGCCACTCATTTGTGTTATCAAATCAACACTTGTAAAATTCAACATTAAAAAGCAAGGAAATGGAAACTAAGCAAAGGAAGAAAGAGAGATTAACTACTAACTACTTGTATAAAAAACAAAGCTACACTACTTGCATGAATGTAAATCTAAGCTATAAACCTGAAATGAGAGAAAGCATAGAAAACATCAACATAAAAGTAAATAAAAACAAGTAGAAAAGTGATGAGAAAGAGGCTAGGAAGCCAGTTTTATTTCATGAAACATAGAGCTTACAACTTGCATTTTAATTTCCTAACTAATTTAAGAGAGTAGAAGATATTTACATGTACATAAGAGGGCTATTTATACATGCATAAAACCCTAATTCAATTTTTAGGGTGCTTCCCAAAATGCCCTTTAGGAAGTGTGGCCACCAAGTAACCATTAGCCACTAATCAATCCATCATTAAATGTGCATGAAGCTTTAACCTCCACTTAGTTGTCCATTAGCTTCTAATTGTAGATTTAGGTAAGTGGGTGGGGTCCTCCATTATTATGAGCTTGAATTATTTCCTCTTCATTCCTTTGTATTCCCTTGTGTATGCACATATCTTCATGAAACCCTCTTCCATATGCATCCAAATTCCTATAAAAATTATGAAAAATGTCCAAGTAAAAAGTCCCATATTAACACATGCACAAAAATGACTATTTTGCCCCTGTATGTAGATGAATATATGATGATTTGAAAATAATTGAATTTTGGTTTTAAACATGTTAAAATACTCAAATATGACATTTATTTAAATAAAAATAGATAAAATATGGATGTAAATATATGCACATTTATGTGCACATCAGGAGGAGATAAGGAAAGGCTACATCGACGCAGAAATCATGATAAAAAAAACATAATGACTACTACTCACAAGGATAATGCTGCCTTGGAAGTGCAGATTGTTGAGATGGACTAGCCCTTACTGCAAAGAGTGAAACTATCTGGGCTAGGGATAAAACCATTGAAGAACAGTCAGCCGAGATCGAAAAGATTCATGTTGAAAAAGAGAAACTTGCAAACAAGATGCTACATGCAAAGACCGAAAAATTGGATATTGAAGTGGAGCAAGCCGACGTTGCGTAGGATCTTAAAGAGCTTGGAGAGGGAAAGGCAAAAGAGAGGGAAGAATTGAACAATACTCTCTAGCAATTTTTTGCCAACGTGATTCAATACAAGAACTTAGAATGGCTGGGGGTTATATATGCGGTAAATCTTGCCGACACCTAGGTGGAAATGCTATGTCATGCCAAGGCAATCGGTAAAGGACTTACCGAAGAAGAACTAATAGCTAAGTACCTTGACGTAGATGATATAACAAAACTTGAGGAGGGAAGAGCTATCCTCACCGAGGAAGACGCTGCCACTACTATTGCAACTGTTAAAGCTTCCACTGGCTAAAGTGCATCTGGTCAGGCAGAATCACCGATTTTAAAATCCCGAAACTTTCGGTAGACATTCCCATGACCAAGGGGCTGGCTCTAAATCCACCTAAATTGTTCCAGCATTTGCAGCAACCACTTCCATCAAACCTTATATTCATTCCCTTAATGACCAACCAAACCAGCACTCAATTGAGGAAGGTGAAATTTATAAATCTTTTGCTTTGCAATCAGCTCTGGGCTAAGGTATATTCCTTGTTTCATCGATTTTGAGAAACTTCAGTTCTCACCTAAATCCATCTCTAAGCTTTACCATTATGGTTGTCAACTTGTAGGTCATCCATATCTTCCTCCTCCGTCGCTGGCCACTCAAGGCATGGGCACTACAGTAATTAATCTTCACCACATCGACCTCCATCTCCACATCACTTATTACCTGTGTTCCTCCTTCCAGTTGCGATCGAGGCCTGATTCTAAAAAGATAGCTTCCCTGGAGAACTTGGAGGATGTAACTCTGTCCCTGGAGGAAGATGTTGCTATCGCTAGCACTGTAGACCCAACTGACCAAATCACCATGGCGAAAAGATTAAAAATTGACTTTCCAAGGCCAAGGTCAAGACCGAGCCTAAAACTAAAAAATCTGTCAACTCTACACAAACAATCCCCTCTATTTAACTTCCCTCAATCAAGATGAAACTCCTTAATATCAAATTCACTGGTGCTCCTACCGGAAAGTTAATGAACCCCTTGCTAAAACGAGGGAGAAATAATGCAGTTTGAAGGTGATACTCCAAAAAAGGGGAAAATAAATGGCAAGCGAAAGCGTAAGAGACCAACCAATGGTTCAAGCAGCAAGGGCAGTGGGAGAGGGAAGAATAAGTAAGAGATTCCTTAGACTTAAGGGTGAGATGGGTCTTTTGGTTATACATTTTGCTTTCCATTTTGTTGTACAAAGGCCGTGTTTGTGCGGGAACGACCCCCGCAATCTTTGTATATAAAAGCTTTAATAATTAAAGATCACTTTTCTTTAGTAATATTTGTTCCATATACTTTTCTGCAATTTTATATAACAGGAAAATAGGCACAGGGAAGAAGTTGCAAAAAAATTAGTCTCAGGGACAACAAGTTTGATTTTTAGTCTGAAGGACACTTTGTAGTGTAAACAGAAAATGATAGTTACAACTATCATTCTGTGATTTACACTAGAAAGTGTCCTTCAGCCTAAAAAGCAAACTTCTTGTCCCTAAAACTAAAGTTTTTTTCAACTTTTTCCTTGAGCCTAAAAACCTCTTTATATAATGTACCTGCTTATGTACAACTGCATGCATACATATCATAATTACATGTACTGCAATTTATCCATATTATACATGTTTAATTCCATATAACACTTTTATTTAGTGCATTCTACACATATAAATAAAACCATGTAATTGCTTTAGTCATATACCATTAGTTAGCCTTGTTTAGAGCCACCAAAGTATTCTATTGGCTAAGAAAAAATAATTCCAACCAATTCCATGGCTATTCCTGTTTATTTTAGGTCGAGTTTCCTTCGACCGGTTATTAACTATAAATGGTCCAATAACTGCGTTGTTCCTTAATTTTAGGGAATAGAAATTGAACATTTTATGTCCTACGTTTCCGACTTTGCCAACAATAGGGCGCGGTTAATGTTGTGCATAGGTTTACGCTTCTTATCCTCAGCAAAGCACGTCATGCTTAGCCATGAGTGAAATTGCACCTTTTCCTTTAGCTTGGCCATGTATCAAGTTCTATTTATAGGACTTGTCATTCCAACTGCTAAATTTCAAGTATCATCTCCTAATCCTACTTATTTCGGGTATTAGTTGGAGATTAACAGTGTAGGGAAAATTATCTGATTTCCCCCAGTCCATTCGTGCCTCTTCATTCCTGATCCTGGACCAGGGGAGTCCAATAATACTTGTCTTCGATTTCCAACAACTGTACTCACTTATCCTCGGCCAAGCATGTCCTGCTTAGCCACGAGTGAAACTATGATTAATATATAGTATTATCACTTAACGGGTCCTGTCCTGGGACTTGTAACTCCAAATGCGGATATCCGAGCATCGTTCTCCAACCTTACCCATTTTCGAGCATTAGTCGATGATTAGCACGCAAGCAAAATTATCCGCTTGCCCCCATTCCAATTGTACTTCCTCAGTTTTAATCTTGGACCGGAGGAGTCAAATAGCATCCATTTTCTACCTTCAATGACTACCCTCGCTTATCCTCGGCCAAGCATGTACTTCAAGGCCGCAAGCGCGGTCGTGAATGTCCTATCCGTAGACCGGTTCACATGTCTGAGAATCTGCACCTTTGGATGCCTATCTCTGGGCATCCGTTCTCAGTCCCATCGGTCTACAGGTGTTGAATGAGAATATCCGTAGACCATCCTCACTTATCATCGGCCTAGCATATCCTGTCAGGCTACTAGCGTGGTCAAAGTATTTCTATCCACATGTCGGCTTGTATTTTTGGATTTCTACACATTTTACTAGCTACCTCCAAACATTCCTTACTGACCTTGCCTATCTCCGAGCAATAGTCAATAATGGGGAAACAAGGTCGAATTAACCGATCAACCTTAATGATCATGCTCCTTTGTTCGAATCATGGACTAAAGGAGCTAATATCTGATTGTACTACTGATCACGCGGTACATAATTTTGCTTACAAGAACATGGTTCTATTGGTTCAAGAAGCTAATTTTATTTATAAAAAGAAACTTTAGCAAGTCCTGCCTATTACATTGCCCCCAAAATCCTTGGTTGGCTTATTTGAAGAAAAAAAACTAAGTAAAATAGCGCCATTGTAAGTTGTTATTCCATGCTCGTGAATTGGGATCCACAGTAGCAAACTTGAACAATCTATCTCTATCCTTTTGTTCGATTGCATAGGGTCCTTCCCAATTTGGACAAAGTACTCTTTCTCAGGGAGAACTTGTTTCAAAATGAGATCCCCTATCTCAAAGGTACGGTTTCGGACCTTATTGTCAAAGTGCCATGCTACCCTTTTCCGGTGAGCAACAACCCTTAATTCCGCCCTTTTCCTTTTCTCATCAACCAAATCGAGGAACTCAAGTAAGGGCTCCTCTTTTACCTTTGGACCGTAATGCCTTTTACGATGAGAAGGGACTTACAATTCAATTAGGTTCATACCCTTTGATCCATATGCCAAAGCGATTGGCATATGTTTAGTCGCAGACTTTTGAGTCGTCATATAAGCCCACAATGCCAGTGGAAGCTCATCAACCCAGTTGCCTTTGGCTTTCATTAACCATTTCTTTAAGGTGTACTTGAATATTTTATTCACCTCCTTCACTTATCCGTTCACCTATGGGTATGCTACCATTGAGTAGCTCTTCTTGGTCATGTATTGTTTGTAGAAATCCTTGAACTTGGTACTTTCGAATTGAGTTATGTTGTCCTCTATAATCTTCCGAGGTACTCCAAAACTGCAGATGTTGTTCTTTGTCATGAAGTTGATTAGCTTTTTCATTATGAACATGGAAAGAGGATTTTCTTTGGCCCACATCGTGAAGTAATCCACCTCAACTATTACATACTTAGCTCCTCCTTTCGCCATCAATAGCACTCTAAAAATGTTGATTCCCCAAACCGCAAATGGCCATGAGCTAACCATTTGTTTAAGTTTCGTAGATTGGGCCCTTGGAATCTTCACAAATCTCTGGCAACGGTCGCATCATTTGGTGTGACCAATTGCATCCCAGTTTATTATTGGCTAAAAATATCCATAGTGAAGTGCCTTTTTGCCAAAGTCTACCCCTCAATCTGGTCAGTACAGCTGTCCTCATGGATTTCCATGAGGATTTTCCTAGCCTCATCCTTGGTCACACACTAAAGAAAGGGTTGGAGAAATCTCTTCTGTACAACACTACTTCTTGCATCATGAACCATGGTACTTTTCGAAGGAGTTTCTTCTGTTCATTCCTATCTCTTGGGAGAGTTCCCCTAAGCAATTATACCTTGATCAAAGTCATCTACGACTCCTTTTCCTCCATGGTCTCCCAAATCCACTTGACATCCATTCGATCAATACTTGGAGCCGTCAAAACTCCACTGGAACCAAAACCATCAACTATAGTTCCTCAGAACTAGCCAGTTAAGTCAATGAATCAGATTTTGCATTCTCCTGTCTGGGAATATGTGTAATAGTGTAACGCTTTATATCATCCAACAGCTCCAGTGCTTTCGTTAAGTAAGCAGCAAGTATTGCACCCTTAGCCTGGTATTTCTTCCTTAGTTGACAAACCACTAACTAGGAATCACTGAATATATGCAGCATCCTTATCCTCAGTTCCTTCGCTATCCTCGGTCCCAAAATTAATGCATCATACTCAACCTCATTGTTAGTTGCATAAAAGTCCAACTTCAATGCATAACATATTGACCATCCTTATGGAGTTATAAGCACCATTCCTGCACTTTTACAATGTTTGTTTGAAGCTCCATCTATAAATATTTTCCAATGAGCAACTGTGACTGTGTTGTCCTCCTCTTCGCCATCTTGCACGGTAAACTCAGTGATAAAATTTGTCAACGCCTACCCATTTATTGCTCTCCTTGGATGGTAAGTGATGTCATACTGGCTTAGCTCAATATTCCATTTAAGCAATCTCCCTTTGGTTACAGACTGATACAACACCTACTTCAAGGCGTGATTTGTTAGCACCTTAATTGGATGAGCCTGGAAATATGGTCTTAACTTCCTCGATGCAATCAACAAGCAATATGCAATTTTCTCCAACTTCAGATAATTCTTTTTAGCTCCAGTAAATCGCTGGTTGATGTAATAGACCGGCCTTTGAACCCTTGCCTCGTCATGCACCAGTGCATGAGCAGTCACCACAAAATAAACGAATAAGTCTTCTCCGTCCAAGGTTTGGAATTGGATAGAACCATTGGTGTTTCCATATGCCTTAGTAACTCCTCGAAGGCGTTTTAAAAACCCTCGTTCCATTCAAAATTCTTCTTACCCTTTTTGAGGGCATAATATAATGGTATGCATTTATTAGTTGCCCTTGAGATAAACTAACTCAAATTAGCAACCTTCCCATTTAAGCTCTGCAACTCTAACTTCGTAGTCGGGGCCCTTGCATTCCTTAAGGCATTAATCAGCTCCGGATTAGGCTCAATGTTTCTCAAATTCATGATGAATCCTATAAACTTTCCTGATGCAACTCTGAAAGAGCATTTTAACAGATTCAACTTCATTCCATACTTCTGCAATTCCTCGAACATTTCTGAAAGATAATCCATGTAGTTCCTCGATAGTCATGACTTTATGAGCATATCATCCCCATATACTTCCATCGTTCGTCTGATTTGCTTCCTAAAATAGAATTCACCAACCTCTAGTATGTAGCTCCAGCATTATTTAAACCGAACGGCATCACTTGGTAGCAATATAAACTAAAATCCATTATAAAGCTTACACGCTCATGATCCGATACATGCATTGGAATCTGGTTATATCCTAAGTAAGCATCCATAAACGAGAGCAACTTATGTCATGCGGTCCCGTCTACTAGTTGGTCAATCCTAGGCGAGAGAAAGCTATCCTTTAAGCATGCTTTATTCAAATTAGAATAATCAATACACGTTCGCCATTTTGCTTTCCACTACCAACCCTTTAACTATATCTGCTATATATTCCTCGCTAGCTCGGTACTTTGAAGGTCGACTATCAAGGGTTGCGTCGAGTATTTAGCTCTGCAAACAATCTCTGTTTGCATACTGACATTTAGGTTCTCGAGTTTCTAAGAGAAGCACTCCTTTAGGTCTTTTCTACTGCATGATTGGCTCTGTAGTAGTTGTTTGCACTCCAAAATCTTGAAATCTAACATCAAGATCATAATCATCACCATTATGCTGCAGATCATCCTCTAATTCGGATAATCACGACCTTAGCTCCACATCCCCCCAAAGTGCCAAAATTCTTCACGATACCGGCCTGATGTTGGTCGGTACCAAGTCGAATTCCTTTAGAGGGGACCCTCCAACTTCCTTCGGTAACCCCCTTGCTTCTCCAGTAGCCTTTTCCTTCGGCTTTTGTTTTCCATCTCTTCTTTTCTGACCAGAAACAAACGAGTTCTCTTCCTCATATCCGAGAGGCTAAATCTCTCTCATGTTGCTTCTGGTTCTCTATGGCTGTTGGATCAGCAGAGCTATGCTAACATTTATCTTTTCCATTAGAGCCTTCTAACTGTTAGCCATTTCTAATTTAGCTCTTGCATCATTTTGTCAAACTCCACTCTGGTAACCATCTCCTAAGGAGCAGATGGTCTTTGCAATGCCTGTTGGTTGCCAACTTCCATGTGATAAGAGTTTCCTTCATCTCCAACCACTGCTCCTAATGATCTTCTGGATCTCCTAGGTGCCACTGATTCCAGTATGCTAATTCCTCAAATCCCTAATGAAAATCTTCTGGACCAAACCTCTGGACGCTCCAATCCAAAATAGAAAGCAAGATCTTCTATGCCTGAGTTCATCTCTTAGTGAGAGCACCAAAATGTTGAGAATGAAAATGGTACAACACCCAAAGTCATATAGAGATAGTAAAATCAAACAAGGAATATATGAAAAACAGTAAGAACAACAAGGCTTTTAAAGTGGTTCGGCAATCTCTGGCCGACGTCCAGTGCAGTTTTTACTGATTATAGATTTGAGAGTCATTGTTACAAGGGTTTTTACCGATTTAAAGGCTTAGAACAGCAAATAGTAGCTTCCTTAGTGACTATAACGGAGGAGAAATAGAAGATGAAGAAGGTAATGAACCAAGAAGTCCTTCTCCAGTTGCTATAGGGTCTGTATTTATAGGGAAACTATCCCGCAGAATCGGAGGCCTATATGTTCCAAATCCAGATTCGATAATATAGGAGGGGAAAACGGAGTCCCTGGGTTATAAATTCTACTCGGTAACGACCAAGAGTAATCGGTCCAACTTGAATTTTAGAGTGGGGGATACTCCTTCTTCCCTCCTTTATCTTCTGTCTTCGATCCATTTTGTTCCGAGCATTTTTCCATAGAGGTCGAGTTGTTTCCCAGAAGTTCTAATATCACTTGTACTTGTCTATTTTCTCTTAGAACTTCCTTGAAGTTCTTTACCTATTCCTTATGAAATGCACTTCAAGACGATCATACATGCCATTTGTCTATAAGTCATAGCTTTGGAGGCCTACTAGATGCCAATAGAGTGTTCGATACCGAGTATGTGGTCGATACCAAGTTGTCCCTTCAGCTCCAATTCCTTTGCAACTTCTTGAGTTCACTTCTACAACCCTTCCACGTATGTTCCCATGTTCGTTAATCATTTCACCTTCATCCAGACGTTCAGATTCCAGTAAAAACCAAATTAGTTAAAGATGCACATAACACTTACCAATGACCAAACATGTCTTAATTGGTCCTAAACATGGTAATCTTATCAATGCATGTGCGATTATGTAGCTTGTCTACTTATATCAACACAAACAATGATATATTCCAAAAGTGTACCTGCAAAAAGATTCAATTCCACACTAATTCAATCTCTGGGAATCGATGTCTCAGACCCCTATCTTCAAGCACTAATTCTCGACCTTGCCTACCTTCGAGCATTGATCAAAGAATAGACGAGTAAGGGAGAATCGTCCGACGACCCCAGAATAATTATACTCCCACTACCTAATCATGGATAGAAGGATGTTCATTCGTACCTATCTTCAAGCATGTAGACTTTTGGTTTTTCAAAACACAAAATATCTGATTGTGCCACTGATCACGGAGCACAATGGCGGACTTTAAGATATGGTTCCCTTGATTGGAAAAGTCAACTTTATTCATGAAAAAAGGATGGTAATCACTGCCTTATTACATCAAATCCTAACAAATGGGACATCTTATTTTCAAAAAGGAATTCATGTGATATAGCACCGTAAGTTCTCGCTATTCCTTGCTTGTGGAATTGGGATCCCATCAATGGTCGATAGCTTAAAAGTTTCATCTCCAAGCTTCTGTATAATCAAATAGGGACCTTTCCAATTTGGAAAAAGTGTCGCTATACAAAGAAGGGTCCATTTTAAAATGAGATTTCCTATCTCGAAGGTACGGTTTTTGACCTTGACATTAACCGCTTTTCTACTTTTATCCGATGGGCAGCCACCCTTAGATCAGGCTCTTCTCGTTTTTCTTCAACCAAGTTGAGGGACTTAATCAGGAATTCCTCGTTTATCTTGGGATCATAGTGCAATCTTCTTCGAGAAGGTACTTTAGCTTCAATTGGTATCATAGCTATAGTTCCATATGCCAAAATGGAGTATGGTCTATCCTAGACTTATCAGTTGTCCGATAATCCAATAATTCTAGTGGTAAATTGCCTACCCAGTTTCCCTTAGCTCTTTTAAGTCTCTTTTTAATGATGGTTTTATTCATCGCCTCGGCTATGCATTCTCTTGTAGGTGTGCTACTAGTATGAAGCTCTTCTCAATTCGGTAACGAGCATAGAATTCTTTGAACTTGATACACTTGAATTGAGTTTCATTATCAAAGGCTATCTTTTATCAAACACCGAACCAGCACAACATGTTCTTCACCAAAAAGTTGATCACTCTCTTCAAAGTGATCTTTGTAAGCGATTCCGCATCAGCCCCTTTGTAAGTAATCCACACCCACCATCATGTATTTCACTTCTCTTCTTAACATTGGTAGCACACCGATTATATCTATCCCCTGTATCAAAAATAACCACGGTCTGACCATTTGCGTAAGCTCATTAGACGGGGCTTTAGGTATCTTTGCAAACTTATGGCACTTATCACATCTTCTAGAATAGTCAACCACATCCTTGTTGAACATTGGCCAAAAATATCCATAGTGAAGAACCTTCTTTGCTAATGTCTGCTACTCGGTGTGATCACCACATCTCCCTTCATGCACATTTTCAAGGACCTTCTTAGTTTCGTCTTTAATGAAACACCTCAATTAGGGCATTGAGAATCCTCTCTTGTATAGCACTCCTTCTTTCATAATGAACTGAGGCAATTTTACGCAAGGGCTTTCATCATTCATTTCTTCCATTCAAGAGAGTCCCTTTTAGCAAATATTCTTTAATCGATGTCATCTACAACTCCTCCTCCCCCACATTCAAGATCCAATCAACATCCATCTCATCATTGAAGCCGACAAAACCTCTACTAGGACGATTCCCAACAACTACGTATTCCTAGAGCAAGCCAGTTTGGCTACTGAATCAGTTTTCATATTCTCTTCCCTAGGGATGTGCGTTGTCGTATAATGCTTGATATCATTTGGTAGTTCCAACAGTTTCACCTGGTAAGGGGCATGTTTTTCTTCCTTAGCATAAAATTCCTTTTTCACTTGGCAGACCACCAGTCGTTTGTCGCTAAATATATGCAATGTCTTAACTCCCATTTCCTTTGCTATCGTAAGTCATGCAATCAATGTCTTATACTTGGATTCATTTTTTGTCGCTTGGAACTCTAGCTTTAATGAGGAGAAATCTGTAGTCTTTCTAGGATCACGAGAACAACTTCTGCCTCCGAATCAAGCTCATTAGAGGCTCCATCTACATACAACTTCCATTGAGAAAGATGAACACATTCTTCTTTCACTTCATTATCTCGGACGGTGAATTTAATAATTAAATCTACTAATACTTGTCCTTGATTTTCCTTTTAGGATGGTAAGTTATATCATATTGCTCAATTCGATATTCAATCTAATTAATCTTATCGAAGTCTCGAGTTGATGTAGAGCTTGTCTGAGTGGTCGTTCAGTTAACACCTTTATTGGATGAGCCAAGAAGTATGGCCTCAACTTCATCATAGCTATTAACAAACCAGTATGCCAACTTCTCCCATGTAAGATTGTTCTTTTTTGCTCCAGTGATTCATTTGCTAATTTAGTACATCGACCTTTGGATCTTGTATTCCTTATGCATCATGGTTGCACTGACTGCAAGTCTAGATATGGCTAAGTAAATAAACATATCCACTCCTTCCAAAGGCTTCCCTAGCACAGCTTGTCTCTCCATGTGGTCCAGTAAATTATGGAAAGCGTCATGACATTCCTTCAGCCATACAAAGTTTCCTTTCTACTCCCCGAGGCCGCTAAAGAACGGTATACACTTATCGGTCGCTTTTGAGATGAATCTACTCAGTTCTGCCACCTTACATTGAAGCTATGCATCTCCCTCCTCGTCTTCATGGCAAACTTCTCTTAGCACTTTGATTTAATCTGGTTAGCTTCAGTCCCCCTTGAGTTCACCATGAAATCCAAAAATTTGCCTGCTGCGGCTCTGAAAGAGCACTTTAGTGGATTCAACTTCATTCCATACTTCCGAAACACATCAAACATTTCTGATAGGTCGCCCATGTGACCCACTAATCATCATGACTTCATGAGCATATCATCCACACAAACTTCCATAGTCCGTCTGATCTGATCTTCAAACATTCTATTCACCAAGCACTACTAAGTTACTCCAGCATTCTTTAAATCAAACTGCATGACTCTGTAATATTACAACCCAGGATTGATGATAAAACTCGTATACTCTTAATCTAGGATGTGCAACACTGCCTGATAATAGCCAAAGTATGCATCCGTAAAGATAGCAGTTTATGTTAGACCGTCCCATCTACAAGTTGGTCGACCATTGGTAAGGGGAAGTAGTCCTTCGCATATGCTTTATTCAGATCAGAATAAGTAATTCATGTCCGCCATTTTCTGTTCGCCTTCTTAACAAACACATGATTTGACACCCGCTCTAGGTCTAGTGCATTCGGATAAAGTCTTTTGCCATAACTTATCCACTTCTTCCTTCAACGCAGCGGATCACTCTGGTTCACCTCCTTTGCATCATAGGAGGGTATCATAGGTCTACATTTAATGCTTGGCACTCTATCCATAGTGAAATTCCACACATATCAGATTGCATCAAAGCAAACACATCCATGTTCATCGGAAAAACCCTTCCAACTACTTCCTCGTCCTCAGACTGAATTTGAAACATGGTCATGAGAACCCACATGGATCGTCACCATTAATCAAAATAACAAACGTCAGCTCTGCTGGTGCCTCCCTTGCTTCCATTGACTTTTTCCGTCGATCCATAGGACTTAAAAATTTATTATGGGACTTAACCCAGAACATGGGTGGTAGTTGCTATGCCTTCAAAGATTTGATGCAGAGAAGCTTCTCTTCATCCTTCTCTTTCTCTCGCTAATTTTCCTCTTTGACCTCAGCGATATAGCACTCTCGAGCTATCCTTGATCACCATGTATTCCACCTACTCCATTCTCAGTGGGAAACTTAATCATTAGACACCACAAAGCAAGCACAATCTAGAAAATAGAAAGGGTGAGTCGCCCCAAGTAAGCATTATAGGCCGTAAATCCATCAACCATTACAAACATCTACAACCGCACAACCTAGCGGTATCCTTCTCCTAACTCGATGGGAAGTTCAATGCACCCAATAGTGCAACAACCTGCATATTTATCGATTGTATATTTAAATATTTTATTTAAATATTTCATCGTTAGTCGGATTTTAGTCCGAAAAGCTACTTTTTGCAAACAGTCGAATTAAGACTCAAGACCACCCCCATTGAGTTCAAAATGTTGTTTGCGACCTTTTTGAGTATAAACTTTGATATGTTTGGAGCTAGCTAAAAATTTGACCGTTTCACTTTGGACTTTGGGTTTGGTTCAGCCCATTTGCCTATACCATTAACTCAAGCTCCACTCCCTCTCCTCTACATTACTTCACTTTCATTTCCTAACACTTAAGCTTCATCAAAAATGGAGAGTAGAGTGGGAAATTAAAATTCCAAGCCCTAGCTTCAATTGCAAATTCAAGCTTCTACCTCCAAATTCAAGAAGAAGCTTTGGTAAGCCTTCCCTTCATCTTCTCCAACTCTTTCTTCATTCAATTTCAGAAATTTCCTAAACCTAATTTAGGAAATGTTTATCTTTTAAGCTTAGATTCAAGCTTGTTGGGTTGGAATTGAAGAGTGATTGTCCTTGCCATTGCTCTATAGCTTCTTCTTCATTGATTTTGTGAAAAGGTGAGATTTTTATCTCACATCTATGACTATAATTATCTTTGGTTGTTGGGTATGAATTCCTAACACTTCTTCATGTGCATTTGCCCTTGATTTGGATTGGTTTTGTGAATATTCCAATTTTTGGTTTTTGAAGTCAAATTTGTGTGAAGATCCTTTTATGGATGTTTGATCATGTTTTTAGTGATGCATCAAAGAGCTTATAGGGCCGGGTGGTCTATTGGCATAAACCCTTAGCGCCCATTGCTCGTCCGGTTGCATTTGCAAAGAGTTTGCATCTTTATTTTAGGCTGAGAATATTGGAAATCCCAGTTCAGTCGACTGAGCTGAAGCCAGGAAATTTCCCGGGCCAGTATCAGTCGACTGAAATCTCTGTTCAATCGATTGAACCTGGAACCCGAAAGTTCCCAGGCATGATTCAGTCGACTGAAATCTCTGAGTCAGTCAACTGAATTTGCTGTTTCAGCCCACTTTGCCTTTTGGGATTGAATTTCCAATTTTAATCGATTCGTGATGATCCTATTTGTTGTTATCATTTATTATGACTTTGATGACTCCTTTTTCGGGATTTTTGAATATCCATTTCGATGGATTCTTTATCGGTTAAAATGGATTTGATTCACGTCATCGTATGTGAATTTTTGATGATTAATTGTTTCTACAATCATTTCTATGGCTTGTCACTTTAAAAATACAAAGGTTTCTATGTTAGTAGTAAATATTCAAACTCTTTATAAAGATGATTTCAACTCTATTTTTAATACAAAGCTCGTTTATAAAACCATTTTCCAATCTATTAGTATATACGAACCTTTACCTCATTCGTATGAGAAAATCTAATTAAACGGCTTAGCAAAACAAGTGGTATGAAACACTTGCGTTTACTTCACCGGTTAATTCTTTGACTTGTTCGTTTGAAACTCTTGTGACAATTTTCGAGTGGAAATTTACAATTTGTTCGTAAATATTTAAGTTAAGCTAGTGGTTATGGGACATGAAGCTAAACTCATATATTTACTAGCTTAGTGTAATTGACACTTCTTGATGATCGATGATGATCATTTTATGGTTTAGACTAGCAATGCGCGATGTCTCTTTGTTTTGGTTCATCGGACGTTTTGTTGTACGACGTCGATGTTCCGAATTATTTGTGCTTCTGGTTCATCGGACGTTTCGTTGTACTACGTCGTTGTTCCGCTTTATTGTGTTTTGGTTCATCGGACGTTACGCTGTACGACGTCGTTGTTTTGGTTTATTGTGTTTTGGTTCATCGGACGTTACGTTGTACGACGTCGTTGTTCTGGTTTATTGTGTTTTGGTTAATCGGACGTTACGTTGTACAACGTCGTTGTTCCGGTTTATTGTGTTTTGGTTCATTGGACGTTACGTTGTACGACGTCGTTGTTCCGGTTTGTTGTGTTTTGGTTCATCGGACGTTACGTTGTACGACGTCGGTGTTCCAGTTTATTGTGTTTTGGTTCATCGGACGTTACGTTGTACGACGTCGTTGTTTCGGTTTATTATGTTTTGGTTCATCGGACGTTACGCTGTACGACGTCGTTGTCCCGGTTTATTGTGTTTTGGTTCATTGGACGTTACGCTGTACGACGTCGTTGTTCCGGTTTATTATGTTTTGGTTCATCGAACATTACGCTGTACGACGTCGTTGTTCCGGTTTATTGTGTTTTGGTTCATCGGACGTTACGCTGTACGACGACGTCGTTGTTCCGGTTTATTGTGTTTTGGTTCATCGGACGTTACGCTGTACGACGTCATTGTTCCGGTTTATTGTGTTTTGGTTCATCGGACGTTACGTTGTACGACGTCGTTGATCCGGTTTATTGTGTTTTGGTTCATCGGACGTTACGCTGTACGACGTCGTTGTTCCGATTTATTGTGATTCTGGAGCACCGGACGTTTCGCTGTACGACGTGGTTGCTTCGAATTATTTGATTTCTGGATTTCTAATGGTTGATTTCTGGAATTTATGCTTCACCAACTTTTACAAATTGGCATTGAAATGTATGTCGTTATTTGTGGCTTGGTGAATTAAATTAAGAATATGACATTCTTTTTAATCTTTGAGAAGATTCTTGTGATATTGATTAATCTCTGGATTGATTTTCGATTAGATACTTATCACAGTATGGCTTTATGGTTATCATACGTTTTTGTAATATCTCTTATTCTATATCACTTTATTTGATATTTATAGCTAGACTGATCCGTTTATTATTTTCTTCTTAAATAATACTCGGGTCAGACTGAGATTTTACAGGTGCTTCCTCATGACTTCTTATCTGGGACTATCATCTGACTTTTGGCTAACTACTTTAGCATTGTAGTTTTTGGTTGTATACATTCGATATATTGACTCATTGATGTATACATATTCTATTGTCTAGCACTTGTATCTTTTCTTTTGTGATATTGTGGATCTTGTTTGACCACTACTCTGATGAACACTTTTATGTGTTATATTCATATCTGTTTCCGCCTTTGTGATATGAACTATCTGTGGCTGATTTACGTTATGCTTATTTCTATATTTGTTTCCGGAGATCACATAGCCACTATGTTGTTGCTTTGAGTTTGTGTCGGTATGTCGGATTTCCTCTTGAATTGAAATGCATGTTATACTATCTGACATATCGGTGCTCGCACAAAGAAATTACACGGATGGTCGCTCCTCAACAGCCTTATTCTCCGCGCTAATTGACGGCATTACCCCGTAGTGTCCTTGGCTAGTGTGGGTATAGAGGTGGGGCGTCACAGCTTGGTATCAGAGCCAAACTTCGGAACAATGTAGAATAATCTAGCAAGGATCATTGTCCTAAGCCTTTCTTAGGAGTCGTGCCTTAGGATTTTATTCGAGTCAATTGGACCCGTTCTATCCTATTTTCTTTTATGATTCCTTGTTTTATCAATCATGATTGTTTGATATTCATTCTAAGAATAACCTTTTCTTCTTCTTTTCTTTCTTTCTTAAAGAAAAGAAATGGTTGGTTCTGGCAGTCCTAGCGCTGGTCAATCCAGTAGTCCTTCTTTGGATGGCATATTCATGTCGGCCCAATAACTTTTGGATCTTGTAAAGAATCAAAGGTTTATCTGTGCTTTGGGTAAGAACCCCGAAAAGATTTTACCTTTGAAACTTGAAGTTCCTTTCAATCAGCTTGTGGATATCACTCTTCGACATGAAGAGGTTGGTAAAGGAAGTGTTTGTGATATTGGGACTTCCAAGAAGAGGCATATTAAGTTCAAGAGCCTTAATCCCAATAAGAGAGTGAAGCAAACTACTTTTGTAGCAAAGACTCCAATCCCTAATCATGGAGGATGCTACAATTGTAATTCTAAGGAACACTATGCGAATATGTGTTGTCGCTATTGCAAAAAACCGGGTCATCTTTTATCTGCATGTCCCAAAATTTTGAACAAGGACATGAGAAAGCTAAATATTGTGCAAGCCCCTAACAACTCTTCTCTTAGTCAAGGTATCCATTCTATCCTTGATGACATTTATTTTGTGATTATCTTATTCGAGTTCTTTTTGATATGGGTTTCATCTCATTATTTTTATATCAATAGAACTTGTGACTCTTTTTCTTTAAACATTTCTGGGCATGATGACTTCTTTGAGGATTGTGAATCCGGATTAGTGGATCCGCAACACTCAATTTGCTTTTTATTGATGTCAAAATTATTTTATGTGATTTTTTCTTTCCGAGCCGATTTTTACTTATGCTTCGGAATTGACTTTTGTAAGGATTGGCTTAATTATTATGAAGCCGTATCCTTTGTCCCGTGTGGACTATTCATCTTCGACATTTTCAATCTGTTAAGCATATTTCTGTTTTTCCTTTGTGATTTTGATTCCAATTTGATGGCATCATTTTATTCTTTAAGCTCACATGATGAGGAAAGTGTTATTTCTCTCATTCATGTAGTTTGAAAATTTTTCGGTATTTTTGAGTTTGTCTTAGGATTATCACCTAAGCAATCTTTTGAGCGGTGTTAAGGTCTTTTTAGCTCGACCTTGCCACCGATTTTCATTTGCTACGAGTTGCGAGAGTTAGCATTCCATTTACCGCATTCCGCACTCGTTATGAAACTTATGAATGACTTATTATGTCATTCAGTTTGTCCAGCTTATTTCATCCATTTTATGAATCGAGTATTCTACGATCTCGATGACTCCATTCTTGTATATTTTGATTTTGGATGAAAACAACAATTAAAAATTGTGCAAATCTTTTTCATAAGATTTATTTATAAGTACAATTTGATTTTTGCTCTTAAACGAACAAAGAATATTCTTAAAGGTTTTTAAGAAACATGTTTATCATATAGAAGATGATTTTGTGATTGTATTGCCCATTGAGTGCTTTAAGAATTCTGGTTGATGCGCTTGATCAACGTTATCGATAGGAATCTCCTAAACGCTTTGATGAGACAATCAGACACAGTAAATTGACTTGTAAAATGTAAATTTTTCTGAAAAGATTATTACATAAAGATAAATGTAATTTTGAAAGTTTTAGCTCTTCGGGAAAGAAGATTATTTAAAAGAAATTCTTTCTTTTCGATACTCTTATTCTTGTGAATCCCGAAGGGAACCAAGACTCTATCTTTTGTACCAATGCTAATCGTATTGGTTTGGATGCCGTTCTCTTGCAAAAGAGAACGTGCTATCACTTGTGCTTCTAAATCATTAAAGCCGATCGAGACTAGGTATGCCACTCATGATCTAGTGCTCGCAGCTATTGTTTTCGCTTTTAGAGTTTGGCATCATCATTTTTGGGGGAGAAATTTGTTCTCCACCTCGATCATAAATCTTGGGAATATTTATTTTCTCATAAGGAACTTCATGTTGACTCGAGTTCCTGGCATCTTATGATCTTGATATTCTTTTTATTCCCAGAAGGGAAATCGTGTTGCCAATGCGCTTAGTCGTAAGCAACAAGTGGTTGATTCTTTGATGATGTCTGAATGGAATTATCTTTTTATCAAGTTCATCGGACGTTTTGATATACTTCGTTTTATTGAGCTTTATCTCATTTCTTTTATGTACTCGCATCCGATGTTCTTTTATGGTGTTCGGTTCATTGGACGTACCGTTTTTGTACTACGTCGGTGTTGCGAATTATTTGAGCTTTGGTTCATCTGGCGTACCGTTATTGTACTACGCCGTTGTTCCAAATTATTCGAGTTTCTCGTTTCTTAGGCGTACCTTTTTGTACTACGCCGTTGCACCGGCTCAATTTTCTGCTATTCTTGACGTTTTCCACGTCTTTTAACTATGGAAATGATTTTAGGTTTCCGATTTTTATTCTTGAGCCTGGTGTTATAGTAGGGATTGAAGTTTCACCAGATTTTGACTTTTGAGCAACATTCTATTCGCATCATTTCTTCGGGGGTTGAGTGCCTTCGAAATAAAGATGTTCTTTTTTGTGAAAGTCCGATGGTTCCCAAATCCTAAGGATTTCTCTTGGGAATCCAGAGAATTCATCGAGCGAACACGTTCGGGCTAACTCTTTCGTGCTCTTTATGGTGAACTTCTTATTTCAAATTTTCATTTCTGTTGATATGCTTCTATGGTTGTTACTCTTTATTTTCTTCTTAAGTATTGCGAGGACGCAATTTCTTTAAGGAGGGGAGTCTATAACAACCCGCATATTTATCGATTGTATATTTAAATATTTTATTTAAATATTTGATCGTTAGTCGGATTTTAGTCCGAAAAGCTATTTTTTGCAAACAGTCGAATTAGGACTCGAGACCACCCCCATTGAGTTCAAAATATTGTTTGCAACCTTTTTAAGTATAAACTTTGATATGTTTGGAGCTAGCTAAAAATTTGACCATTTCACTTTGGGCTTTGGGTTTGGTTCAGCCCATTTGCCTAAACCAATAACTCAAGCTCCACTCCCTCTCCTCTTCATTACTTCACTTTCATTTCCTAACACTTAAGCTTCATCAAAAATGGAGAGTGGAGTGGGAAATTAAAATTCCAAGCCCTAGCTTCAATTGCAAATTGAAGCTTCTACCTCCAAATTCAAGAAGAAGCTTTGGTAAGCCTTCCCTTCATCTTCTCCAACTCTTTCTCCATTCAATTTCAGAAATTTCCTAAACTTAATTTAGGAATTTTCTCTCTTTTAAGCTTAGATTCAAGCTTGTTGGCTTGGAATTGAAGAGTGGTTGTCCTTGCCATTGCTCTATAGCTTCTTCTTCATTGATTTTGTGAAAAGGTGAGATTTTTATCTCACATCTATGACTATAATTATCTTTGGTTGTTGGGTATGAATTCCTAACACTTCTTCATGTGCATTTGCCCTTGATTTGGATTGGTTTTGTGAATATTCCAATTTTCGGTTTTTGAAGTCAAATTTGTGTGAAGATCCTTTTATGGATGTTTGATTATGTTTTTGGTGATGCATCAAAGAGCTTATAGGGCTGGGTCGTCTATTAGCATAAACCCTTAGCGCCCATTGCTCATCCGGTTGCATTTGCAAAGAGTTTGCATCTTCAATTTAGGCTGAGAATACTGGAAATCCCAGTTCAGTCGACTGACTCAGAGCGTTCAGTCCACTGAGCTGAAGCCAGGAAAATTCCTGGGCCGGTATCAGTCGACTGAAATCTCTGTTCAGTCGACTGAACCTGGAATCCGAAAGTTCCCAGGCATGATTCAGTCGACTGAAATCTCTGAGTCAGTCGACTGAACCTGGAAACAGAAAGTTTCTAAGACCTGAGTCAGTCGACTGAAATCTCTGAGTCAGTCCACTGAATTTGCTGTTTCAGCCCACTTTGCCTTTTGGGATTGAATTTCCAATTTGAATCGATTCGTGATGATCCTATTTGTTGTTATCATTTATTATGACTTTGATGACTCCTTTTTCGGGATTTTTGAATATCCATTTCGATGGATTCTTTATCGGTTTAAATGGATTTGATTCACGTCTTCGTATGTGAATTTTTGATGATTGATTGTTTCTACAATCATTTTTATGGCTTGTCACTTTAAAAATACAAAGGTTTCTATACTAGTAGTAAACATTCAAACTCTTTATAAAGATGATTTCAACTCTATTTTGAATACAAAGCTCGTTTATAAAACCGTTTTCCAATCTATTAGTATATACAAACCTTTACCTCATTCGTATGAGAAAATCTAATTAAACGGCTTAGCAAAACAAGTGGTATGAAACGCTTGCATTTACTTCGCCGGTTAATTCTTTGACTTGTTCGTTTGAAACTCTTGTGACAATTTTCGAGTGGAAATTTACAATTTGTTCGTAAATATTTAAGTTAAGCTAGTGGTTATGGGACATGAAGCTAAACTCATATATTTACTAGCTTAGTGTAATTGACACTTCTTGATGATCGATGATGATCATTTTAAGGTTTAGACTAGCAATGTGCGATGTCTCTTTGTTTTGATTCATCGGACGTTTCGTTGTATGACGTCGATGTTCCGAATTATTTGTGCTTCTGGTTCATCAGACGTTTCGTTGTACTACGTCGTTGTTCCGGTTTATTGTGTTTTGGTTCATCGGACGTTACGCTGTACGACGTCGTTGTTTTGGTTTATTGTGTTTTGGTTCATCGGACGTTACGCTGTATGACGTCGTTGTTCCGGTTTATTGTGCTTTGGTTCATCGGACGTTATGCTGTACGACGTCGTTGTTCCGGTTTATTGTGTTTTGGTTCATCGGACGTTACGCTGTACGACGTCGTTGTTCCGGTTTATTGTGTTTTGGTTCATCGGATGTTACGCTGTACGACGTCGTTGTTCCGGTTTATTGTGTTTTGGTTCATCGGACGTTACGGTGTACGACGTCGTTGTTCCGGTTTATTGTGTTTTGGTTCATCGGACGTTATGCTGTACGACGTCGTTGTTTCGGTTTATTGTGTTTTGGTTCATCGGACGTTATGCTGTACGATGTCGTTGTTCCGGTTTATTGTGTTTTGGTTCATTGGACGTTACGCTGTACGATGTCGTTGTTCCGGTTTATTGTGTTTTGGTTCATCGGACGTTACGTTGTACGACGTCGTTGTTCCGGTTTATTGTGTTTTGGTTCATCGGACGTTACGCTGTACGACGTCATTGTTCCGGTTTATTGTGTTTTGGTTCATCGGACGTTACGTTGTACGACGTCGTTGTTTCGGTTTATTGTGATTCTGGAGCACCGGACGTTTCGCTGTACGACGTCGTTGCTTCGAATTATTTGATTTCTGGATTTCTAATGGTTGATTTCTGGAATTTATGCTTCACCAACTTTTACAAATCGGCATTGAAATGTATGTCGTTATTTGTGGCTTGGTGAATTAAATTAAGAATATGACATTCTTTTTAATCTTTGAAAAGATTCTTGTGATATTGATTAATCTCTGGATTGATTTTCGATTAGATATTTATCACAGTATGGCTTTATGGTTATCATACGTTTTTGTCATATCTCTTATTCTATATCACTTTATCTGATATTTATAGCTAGACTGATCCGTTTATTATTTTCTTCTTAAATAATACTCGGGTCAGACTGAGATTTTACAGGTGCTTTCTCATGACTTCTTATCTGGGACTATCATCTGACTTTTGGCTAACTACTTCAGCATTGTAGTTTTTGGTTGTATACATTCGATATATTGACTTATTGATGTATACATATTCTATTGTCTAGCACTTGTATCTTTTCTTTTGTGATATTGTGGATCTTGTTTGATCACTACTTTGATGAACACTTTTATGTGTTATATTCATATCTGTTTCCGCCTTTGTGATATGAACTGTCTGTGACTGATTTACGTTATGCTTATTTCTATATTTGTTTCCGGAGATCACATAGCCCCTGTGTTGTTGCTTTGAGTTTGTGTCGGTATGTCGGATTTCCTCTTGAATTGAAATGCATGTTATATTATCTGACATATCGGTGCTCACACAAAGCAATTACACGGATGGTCGCTCCTCAACAGCCTTATTCTCCACGCTAGTTGACGGCATTACCCCGTAGTGTCCTTGGCTAGCGTGGGTATAGAGGTGGGGCGTCACAAATAGGCTCTTTAGCCTCTCCAGTAATGTTAGAACCTACTATTTTTAACATCTAATAATAATAATAATCAAAATACTCTAAAAAATTACAAATGTTAAAGACAATGGACCATGGGTATATAAAATAAAAATGTCTAAAATAGTGAACATAAAAAGGGAAACATCACGGCGGAGTTAAAAACATCATGTGTGTGTATGTATATATATCATTTTAACAAATAAATATTACTCAAATCCCATACATCACATAACATACACATTTCAATACATCGGTTATTAAGCAATAACTATATAACTATGGTGCAAGAGGTATGCCAAACCATCCTATGAGTATGACATTTCAGACCCTTTGCTCCCTTTATTGCTTCAACCTGCAAATTGACAAATACATATATACATTAAATAAGGGAAAACTGTATCAATAATGCTTGGACGATGCCAAACCGTATATACCTTAGCCTAACTTAAGGGATTTAGTGGCCGTTACGAAGGAAAAGACTATCTACGTACCCATTTTAGGGGACTAAGCTCACGTAGCTCTATTCTTGCTCTTCTCCTGCATCCAAATGATAGATAGCACAAAGAAACTATGGCATCCATGCAACCTATGAAACCAATGCAACCAATGTAAGAAGAAATAGTACTCCTACTCATCTATCGCCCCAAATCATTGTACAGAGTAAGAGCAATAATAGTACATATCCATCAAACATCAACAACGGTTACTGCCAACCCCAATTATCAAATAATAAAATAACAACGCATAAATATATTTACATACATCATCATCGATGTAAGTATAATTCTTTAAATGTGTACAATCACTCCATAATAGTAAATCAACATCAATCATCAAATGTGTACTAATCCAATCAATATTAGTAACACAACATCAATCATCAAACAACCATTATTAACTACTCATCATCTAGTAGTAATAATGGTAAAACATCGTAAATTCATCCTAATGCAATTTCATAATCATAAGGTAAACGTATCACATATTACATCCGTCCAAACACTATATTTACAGGATTTATTTTCCCTTACGTATAAAAATAGTTTACTATTATTTATTATAAAAAACCCTTTGTTTATTTCAAAAGAATAATAATCCTTTAAAGTGATAAATTACTTTAGAATTTCTTTATTATAATCTCATTACTTCAAATCCCTTAAAACGTCGTACTTTAAATCAAAAATAGTAATCTTCACCAAATTGCTTTTTTAAACGGTAACATTATGTTTTTTTATCAAAATAGTAATATATATATTAAAACCACTTTAATACTTTCGAAAACCAATTTATTACTATTTATCATAAAAATTACATTATTTTATTTTGAATCACCGAAACCCCTTTTTCTTTCTGTTTATCTCAAGATAGCAATTACTTTATCCAAATACACTTTTGGAAAACATTTCTTTATTATTATTGTTATCACCCAAAAAATACCTTTTCATATTATTACTCAAAGAATAATAATATTTCCCACCACAAATAATATCAAATTAATAATTTCATTATTTCCAAAACAATGTTATTTTCACAAAAAATAATATTATTATTTTAGAATTTTATAAATAACAATAAACTTCCCAAATCTCAATTTAGCATATAATTTTAGTTATTATTTATGAAATTTCCCAGAAATTCATAAATAGTAACCTTACTAAATTCCATACTTTTATTTCAGTAAAATTGGTTAAATCTTTGTTATTTACATATACCATCCAAGTCTATAAACAACCTTATTTATCATTTATTTTTCTAATTTTTTCATTATTATCCATTTTATTTCAATTAATTTTTTTTCCAATCCAAATCAAATATTTATTTTAATAAAACATCCAAAAATGTTAAAATCAACAATATTACCCAATCAAGGCGTGACACATCCAAAATATCATAATAACCAAATAGTTATCTTAAGAACACAATATACATCAATAAATACGACTTTTCATCGATATATGTGTATTTAATTTTTTTAGATTAAATTAAAAAACCATACCAACTTACTTTTTCTAACAGCATCCAAACCCAACAAACCTAGGGTCAAATCATTTAGAATTCCTCCACAAATCCAACAGAAGAAACCGCGCATGAATCAGATTTCGCACGCAAAAGTTATTGAGGTTAGAAGTGTAGGGGCACTATTGTAATTTAATTAATTAAAAATTAAGGTATTATTACCGTGCACAGTACCATCTCCTCGTAGATCCATATTCAGCGATCGTATTCACCACCAAATCATTGTCATCACAGGCACTTCCACCCTGGTCCGACAACATCACCGGCCTCCACTGCTTTGCCACAACTGCCTAGACTAGGCAACACCCCAGCAACCACCGCCATCGCTAGTGCCGAGCAAGATCTGCTGCCACTTCTACAACCAATTCTAACCAATCTCGATGCTTATGGCAAAATTCTTCGCTAGATCATCTCTACTTGACTACCTCTACTAAATGCAACCCTCCGATCGTGCTAATATCGTCTTTTCACTGTCGATCATGAAACCTTACATTAAACGAATGAGAATTTTTCATCAATTTATGTCCAACCTAAGCACCATCTCGAAAAATGAACACCACTCGTCAAATCCATTTATCGAGAGCTTCGCGACGATATGTAATTCGATGGATATCAGACAATTTGATTTTTAAGACAATTAGTAACTATATAAATCAGTTGCCATTACAATGTGATTAAAAAGAATTTTGGGATTAAGGAGGAGAGACCTGTGCAGTTAAAGTGCTTGCGGTTCTATTGTGGTAGAGGTGCAAAAAGTTATAGAGAGGATAAAGCGAGGATATAGCGGAAAATAACGGAGGTGCAAAAAGCTTAATAGGATATAAAATCAAATATTTAAAGTTAATTTTTCTCATTCTCACATCATTTGTATGGGAAAAGGAAATATTGTTTAATCCTATATAACAAAACCAAAGAATATCATGATTTATATAGACTAAATTTGGCGACTAAGGTAGATTTCTAACTTGTATTGATCATTTATGCTTTAAAATTAGGTCTTAACCCTAAGTTTGTTGACTTGGTTTGAACGAGAACTAGTCAAATCAACCTTTATATATTAATATTGCTAAAGCGAATGCTAAAAAGCCTTGATTTAGTGGGAATAGTGGAAAACAGCGGGGCTTAAAGCAGATCTACAGTTTAATAGCGCTAAATTGAAATAGCGTAGTGGTCGAAGAGCGCTACGGGCTATAGCGGGGATTTTGCGGGGCTTTAACTACACAGGGAGAGACTTATGAAGGCTACGCTCTAGGGTTTATAAACATTATTTATATATGCGATGAGGCGGGTTCAGTTATGTGTAACCGTTTAGCCCAAAAGTGGCTGTGTACTCTATTTAAACACTATATCACCTCTGCTTTGCAAACCATGCTTCTAAATCCATGAAAATAATATATCAAACTGATTAGCTAAAGAGAACTTCACAATAGTTATAAATACAACACTCAATATACCCTTTTATTTTATATTCATTTTTAATATTAGATGGTTGAATTTGCCGGCCGTTACATTCTTTCCCCTTAAAAGAATTGTGCCCTTGCAATTCCCCAAATACAACCTTCCACAAAATCAATAAATCATCATTATTGGTTTAATCACAAAATATAGGAAAACACATTAACCACAAGTTAACTACTTATAAAGTAGTATATAACAACCATATAACATTAATCATGATACAATCATATTCATCCACGGGCTGAATTTAAATTTCTACACACATACTACAGTAACTCGTACACTTTCTCAATCAAGCAATCCAAACTATAGTACGTAAAATATCACTTCATCAATAAGGGTGCAACAATATCAAACAAGGATTAACTCATATTATACATCTCAACAATTCAACCATACTTTACCATACCAAAGGTCCACAACAAAACTTAACTTAATCAAAACGTGCATGTAAAAATAAATGAATTTATATGAATTAACAATCAGCATAGCCCATAAAAAATAAAGCACACAAACATCCCAAAAAGCAGAAACACCACATCATCATGTGGGTGTATTACAAGTCTATGTATAATGCCGGTGTTGGGTATCCAAGTAAACAATATGTAAGTCGTGTAACAACCCTAGAGTAATAAAAAAACATGCAATCATAACATCCATTAAACAATCCTCACTACCACTCGAGTGCTCTGGATATTTGATAACTCATATGGTCATTCCACTACCAGAGATTAACGGAAAAATCTCGGCTTTTAGGTGCTCAAATTCCATGCCACTTAGACGGCTAGGAATCTAGATCCCTTCCTCGATGCAGGGACACAGATTCCTTCCTCGATTTGGGGTCCTTTAACATCAACCCAATTGAGCATCCTCACACACCCTTGCTTTACGAGTACACTTTGAAACATTCCAAGTATCAATGACCCTTTGCACGTGTCACCACGGCCGGACACATCTTGTTTCTATTTTCATTTAGATTAAGAACAGATTCCTCTTTTTTGCCAAAAAGTTCCATCCTCATCAAACTTGTCACTATGGAACATTATCATGACTCCTTCAACATCGAGCCGTCATCTTCATCACAACTCCACCAACATTGAGCCATCATCAACATCATCAAAGTGTAGTTCCATCCTTATTGAGTTATCATTACCTAAGTATAAATCGACCCTCATCGAGTTGTCATCTTCAGAATCACTATACATCCATCCTAAGCCATTAAGTCATCTCATTTCAATCTTTAAATTACTTCAAATAATATGGTTCAAAAATCCTCTTATAGTGATTTCTTCACCTAATGACCGGAACGACTAACCCAAAATACTAAAGAGGACCTACTAGTAAGGAGAGTTCCCATATTAAAACGTTTACCATGGCATTTTTATTTTCAAATCAATGCTTCCACCTCCTATTAAGGCAAAAATCTTTATCTTCCTTAAAACACCACCATCATTTTTTAAAACAATTTCTCAAATATTTCCCACCATTTTAAAATAATTTAAAATAATTTTGGGAAGACATCATTTTTTAAAAGTATTATAAAATTTTCTTAGAACTAGAAACTCTTTGTTTTAAATTATTTATGGAAGCCGGCAATTGTTTTTATAAAAATTGGTTTCGAAATACTTATTTTAAAACTTAGTATAATGAACCTCGTAATTATCATTGATTATTCAGTGATATCCATCAAGTCTTTAGCCACCAAAATCCTTCAATCACTATTACTCATCTTCAAGGAACATTTTCACATTTCTTAGTCAATCTCAACATCTAGATTTCCTCAACTTTGGAAATTATGTCATTCCACTATGATTAAATCTAACATGTCCTTAACATCTTGCAAGTTTCTCCAACATACATCCTACTAAAGGACAACATTAGAAAACCATATCATCATACAATTTTCAATGCATAGCAATCAATTTAAATTAGCACATGGAATAAATAATTACAATATGTCAAACAACAAGCAACCAAATGAACAAGCAACCAATCAAACAAACAAATAATCAAAATAACTAACCAAACAACAATCAATCAAAATAAATAAGCGACAAGTAAACAAATAAATAATTAAATCGACTATACTAAAACAAAAATTCACAAAATAATGCAATAATGAGAAAATAATTCAAACAAGCATCACATAAATTGATTAAACAAACAGTCAAATAGTATGACAAAAGCAAGGAATCAAAGGTAAGTTAGCAAGATTGGATTAGTGTAAATAACTCAACCATAGTAAATGAATACAATCAACAAGGTTGCTATCCCAAACACTGAATTAGACAGTTTCTTTTTCATATCCCAACTCTCTCTATGGAAAGGTAGAGCTAGACGTCCCTACCAATCATTAAGGAAAATCACACACGATAACCAAAAAGGTAACCTCATCACAGTGGGTGTTCGACCAAATGAAAACTCATCTTATCCTATCATCTTACACTCCATGTTACAAAGTCTAGTTTTAAGGTTCCAAATAATAGTTTCAAATAAAACACCTTTTAAATAAAATACATGTTAACTGGCTTTGTGACCAGTCCATATTCAGACGACTCAGATTGACCGAATAGGAAAATTACCTAGCAGGATCTAGAGTGATAACTGCCAATCTCGGATATCAAACAAGATCAATAGATCAAGCCATCAGCTTGCAAAAGTCCCTCTAAGATGTCCACACATTAACTTATTTCCAATGCAAATTAAAAAATTCATGTTCCCAGATAAGTCATGGATCGATACCGATCCCTAATACTCATCAAAATTTGTCAACATTTCACACCACATGAAGTTAAGATGCTTGCAATTCATAACATGTCATATAAGGTGGTTCATTAGCCAGATACAACCTAAACATTTGTAGACAAATCAAGTGCAATCAACCAACTTTCGAACCAGGGAATTCATCTAAAATAAAACTCATAACAATGCACCCAAGATCCATGAGTGAATGAAAAAGTCAACTAAGAAGTATTAAGGAATCGAGATGGCTTAATGGCCAATCTTACAAATCGGTACCAATCCGTAAGGCATGGATCGGTACTGGTTCTTGGATCTTGCTGATATAGCCAAGATCTCTTCTGAACAACTCCTCTTGGACATGTGGAACATGGGTACAAATGTGGTGGAGAGATTTCTGATGACCTACAACTATAAATATAGAAGGATGGGCATTGTTTGAAGGATCCTTTTGCTCTTCTAACAAATTTTTGTACTTCTTCTATAATCTCAGAGATCATTACTGATCCATAAGAACAACTTTATAAAAGCTCAATAGAAATCGAATAACAACGTTTAAATGGATGTAGGCTAGAGTATTCATCGAACCACTGTAAATTATGTGTTCTTGTTTTCTATTTCTTGCTTTTCTTGAGATTTTCGTATTTATCATTCCATTGAGTGTTTGTGCCATTTTTTAGTATAAACATTTTGGTGCTTTCACCGAGAGACTCGAATTTATCAACTTGAAATGTAAAATTGGAGAACATGATGAGACCATCAATAGGAGAACATGATGAGACCATCAATAGGAGAACTGCTAGAGAAAACCAAAAAGGATGTAGGGGTAGCCAAGAGGTGTCCTCAGGATCTAACCCCCTTCCATTTGCATAACTAGAGACGAGATGGAAACGATGATGATAGAAATGCAGAACATAATGATAGCCCGGTAGGAAGAGATGATGGAAGGATTCTTCAAAAGACTGGGACAACCAAGAACAGCCGAAGTTGCTATGGATTAGAAACAAATACCAGAGACCAAAATAAATGACCCGGGAAATAGAATGGAGCAAAGTAGGGCGATCCCGGAAGAAATGTCACAGATTGGCATTGATCCCCGAGCACAGATCGGTACGAATCCCAAAGGACTTGGGAGCATGGATGACTTGAACTTGGATAGAGATGGTACACATCTGGGAAATGATACTGAATGCTAGAACGTGAATTAAAATGCAAACGCATGACCAGAGGAGTATGTGCCAGAATTTCCCCATAGGAACGGGGGGTAGAATGAAAATATAGAACATATGCCCCTGTTAGATGATAATGATAGAATTATTGAGATGCTTAGACGAGTGATGAGAGGTGGACCGCCAGACCAGATTCTGGAAGATGCAAATAGAAATCCATTCACTCCTAACATCTGGTATGCAAGGAGTCCACCTGATTTGAAGCTGTCGATATTGGAAATGTACAATGGAAAAATAGATCCAACAATTTATTTGATGAGGTACATCTGACATATGGAGGTGCCGGGTGCTTCTGAGGAGATAATGGGATGGTATTTCCTGTTATATTTAATAGATTTAGCGGCGACGTGGTTTAGATAGTTAGAAAATGGGTCCATCGGCATATGGACTAAGCTAGTAAATAGATTCATGAGGAAGTTTAGAGTTTATATTTCACGACCAAAGAACGTGATGACAGTATCAAACATAAAGCAAAGGACCGAAGAGAACCTAAGGAGATATTCAACTAGGTTTAACGTAGCAGCCACTACAGTGCATTGGCCGGATCCATCGGTTGTCCTGATGGTGGCGATTTAGGAGTAGGTAGTAAGAAGGATTTAAGGTTACTTTGGAAAGGGATCCAATAGGAGATCTCACAAAATTTTACCATGAGACTGAGAGCTACTTGCGTCAGGAGGACGCTGAAACTGCAAAGGTGAAGGTTAATGCTGTGAATAACGGATGACCATCTGGAATAGGATTCAGTAATGACAAAGGGAAGCGAAAGGTGGCTGATGGCTTTATAGGATCAAAGCGGCAGAGAAGGGAACTGAAATTCTCTTCTTACATGAAGTTGAACGAAACCCCAGAGAGGACATACCTTGAAACTGGGGGTAGTTTAACTATCAAAAACCAATGAAGAGAGGACCCATCGATTGGGAAAGAAGACTGGGAAAATATTTCCTATTCCATGAGCTTGAGGGGCATGAAATAAATGATTGTAGACACTTTCATGACCTGATTGAGGAATAGATTAGGAGTAACTAGCTGCAGCAATATGTGAGAAGCCAAGCTGTAGTGATACAATGGGAGCAACCATAGTATACAGCGATTGGGAGCGGCCTTAGATCTGGGTCGAGAATAGTTATCCCATGATCAGGACGATTGGGAGTCTAGTTCGATTCCCACACTTTACCTTTGTTTTCAATAAACAATATGATATTACAATCAAGCCACTTACTCGTGTATGGGACCTCGATTGGTCTCTAGGCATGCTCTAAGTTGACTACTAGGCTTTAATGCCTAAATGGAAGTTGTGATGTTTGTTTCATGTTTAATTTTGAATTTTGCAAATGCTTGATTCTAAAAATCATGCGAACGTGATAACTAATATTGATTTTGAAGTTCCAATGGAAGTTGTTCGCCCCTAATATTGATTTATGAATTGATTGGTCATGGCGGTCCTATCTGGAGAGACATGGCGAAGACCCTGAGGTGGAAGTCCTCTTACTAGAAAGCGAGTGGATTGGGCTTGTATGAGAGTAAGTCCCCACACCGGAGAGTGAGTGGATAGACTCGCTTGGACGTTGGGTCTCCTCATCGGAGAGCGACTGGATTGGCCTCGACAAAGATCTAGAGAGATTGAACCCTAGTTCAAATGCTAAACGATCTGGAGAGATCATGGATTTAATTAACAATATGGAGAGATCGTGGATTTAACTAACGATCTCGAGAGATCGTTGATTTAAATAACAATCCAGAGAGATCGTGGATTTTACTAACAATTCGAAGAGATCGTGGATTTAACTAACGATTTGGAAAGATCATGGATTTAACAAACGATCTGGAGAGATCGCGGATTCAGCTAACAATCCGGAGAGACCATTGGATTTATTAAGGATCCAAAGTGGTCGAGGATTAAGCTAATAATCCAAAAGGATCAGAAGCTGACCTGGTTATTGATAATTCAACCCAAAGAAATCAAAAGCCGGACTTTAGATATGAATGCCATTCGACTTTGAAATGATTTGATAGCGATTATTTGATTAAGTCACTGCTTTGATTCAGTTTGGTGCTCTTATGGGACTCTAGGAAACTCTAGACAATTTATAAAATGACGTTCCAACCAGTAGCAATGACCTACCACAATTTGTTGACCCTTGATTACTCGACATACGGTTTGTATGTCGTAGCTTATATTTTGGATGAACACAGGATAACACTGATTTTGATACGTGATTATTAACTCTCGGATAAGCATAGGACAATTCTTATTTATAGTGTAATATATGATTTAATAATTCCAGGAGAACACAGAATGATGATTATTTGTAACTAACACCTAAGCCAGGACTCGAGTCCTCAGCTATAACATTCTGGAACGACCTTTGACTTACAGGTGAGTCTAAAGGAACCAAAAGATTCGTTGTGGTTTGATCGGTTGATAGCCAAAAAATTCAACTGCTAATGTTTCGTCGATTATGATATTTTTTCTTGAGAAAAGTTCACCTTCCATTCACAGGGCATACTTTTAGGGCAAATGTTATCTGGCATTATGACCAGGCCATAATCAGGCGACTTAGATCGGCCGAAGAGGAAAATTACCGAGCAGGATTCCAAAGCGATAACTGCCAAACTCAGATATCAAACAAGATCAATAGAATAAGACATCATGTGGTGACCCTCACTCTAATAAACACATAGATTTTTTTTTAAACATTCAGAAGGAATTCACCACTAAACCCCATTTCTTTTATATTTGAATATTTATATAATTTCCAAATATTTTTCCCAAGACCCTGGATTTACCAATATAATCATATCAGTACACAAACAAATTAAGACAATCATATATTTGATGATACATAATTGTTTCCCTTTTGCTATTCAGAGCTAACAAATTTGCAAAGAGAGTTTGAATCAAACAGGCAACAAATTCTATATGTGTTGACAACATAGCCATTTATTTCCTTACTAAGTCTTGTTCTACTGCCAGAGATACATTTTTGGCAAATTATAATACTTATATATATTTAACATTGCAATGCACAATACATTTTTTTATGCTATCTAGGCTTTCTGCCTAAATAACTCTATTAACATTAAAATGGTATTTAATTGACCTTATGATAGTTATCAAGTGCTTGTATGAAATCACTTCAAAAATTATACTTGCAGGCATGAACTTTGGAACTAATTCCTATTTATCATTTCAGGTTGAACAATTGAAGTCATTTAGCATTTTTAAGTTTAACATGGCGCAGACTTAAATACTTGGTGTTTTACTGGTAATGCTTGGTGTTATTTTGAGGGTTGCTTGGAGTTTTCTTTTGTATTGTCCTGGAAACACTTACACTCCATGAATTGAAATGAAATGGTTCCAGGCTACAAGAGTTTGACCCATGGCCATCTAGGCCGGCCATAGTCCCTCTTTTACCACTTGCAAGCCCATATCCCTCATATTAACAAACTTCTACAAAGATCTACTCCGAACACAAGCATGTTTTTGCCTAGTTTAAGTTTTCTGGAAATGCATCCTTATATGTATTCAATTCATTATTCAAAATACAATAACTTCCAGGTTTATTTCTCTCATAATTTTATTTCAAATTTAAATACACAAATACATGTTAATCTCCAGAATTCATGCACATGCCTGTATCACTTACCTGCCATGCACAAATTCATTTCTTTTGAATATCCCTACTCAAATCTTGAGAGTTCATTTTTAAAATCAACCACCTTGGCTTCTTAATTTCCATAAAGTCAAAATATAAATTCAAGCAATAAAAATCAGAGCTCATCATATACACATATCATATTTATATGATATGTCTATCCCCTTATTTCTCCAAATCAAACATTTATAAAATCATTAGTTAACCAAACATCATCAATAGTCACTCACAACAGGTTTACTTAAGTACATATTTTTAATCCAAATACTTAGAAAGTTTCCTACAAGTAACAATTACTACAACATGAAGTTTAACTGTTAGATTCTTTACAAAGCAACTGCAAATTTAAAACTGATATCTCTTATTTATACTAGCAGCTAATTGCCTTCTTCATCCATCAAGCCAACTTCAATTCCCTGCAAGCAATTCACTGAGCTGCCCCAATTATAATGAGACACCCAGATGATTGCAAGGGCAACCAAAAGGGTCAGTTTTCACTGGTATGAGCATTTATCAAATTTGTATACATATTCATAAATTTTGGTGATCTTGCAATGTCATCCTAGTTTAGCAGATTTTATTCTTAGCATGTTTTGATTAATACCAAGTGGCACAAAGACACATTCATTTATTCAAACAATACCTAGTAAACAATCAAAATAAATATGTATATAATTCTTGATTCATTTTTCTCCATTTCTGAATAGGTAAACTCAGATTTTTATGCTCCTAGTTTCACCCAGTAATTAATCAAAGCACAAAATTTAACTTGATTAATTTATCTCCATGTCTGAATATTTTTATGATCCAGATTTTTAAACCCCATTCCCCCATTTATTTTATGGTCTTTAACTCCTTGTCAAATGAACACCATGTATGCATTGTGAAGGAAACTCCCAGGTTATTTAATTTTATTCCAACACACAAAGGCCTCAGGGTGCAGTTGCACCATGCATATACTTGCTCCCACCTGAAGCAAGCAGATCATTGACTAACTCCCAATTGACCAATTTAATTTTTCTTTGATAAATCCCCCTCTAGTTTCAGCTTATTTTATCAAGCTTCTACCTATGAATTCAATCATAAACTCACAATTCATTCATGTTTCAGAAAGGCTTATCTTCTTTAATACTTTCTGGTTCAACCCCATGTTCCCCATTTATTTTCCTTATTACAGAAAATACCCCAGTTTGCCTATAATTTTCCTAAGAATAATTTAAGCATCATAGTCCTACTAACCCAGAAATTCTCCTCTATCTTATGATATGAACATTTAGTTTCATGCTTCATTATCCAAGAAATAAACATGAGCTAGATCACTGTCTTGCTGCCTATTCCCTAAATAATTTATATCCATATTTAATAATGATAAAATAGAACAAAAATGCTCAAATCATTTTAACTTTAAAAACCCACATACAAATTAAAACTCCAAACAAGAATGCACAAACAACATTCATCTCACCCATAACAAATCACTTCAGAGATTTTTAAACAACTTATAATCATTTTAGGCTGCCTACAAGAGGACTTAATGCCATTGCATACAAAGGGATAAATACTCACTTAGTGTTCTCCTTTTACTGTCTTAATCCTCTGAACAGCAAATCCCCAAAGTCTCAAGCTAGTGCTTCTCCTAGTTTTTATTTTTGTTTTGATCCCGAGAGAATGATGGATATGGTTATGTGCAGATATTTATAAAATCATTCTAGGGTTTAAGAAAAATAGGTAATTTCCTTGATGCCCTTGGATATTTATGCACAAATCATTTTCCCTGTGTGGTCCTTAATTGGAAATGCACATTGTTGGTTACCTCAATTAGTTATTTCGGGAATCAAGCATTTTAAACACTTCATACTATTTTCATGACTCTATTTTACTCATGCCATATGCATGTGACCCATTGTTTATATTTATTTTCATAAGTTTAAAGAAACTGAAAATCCCCTTTGTGTTTTCTACCTACCACCATCTCCATTCAATCATGCATACTATCATACATAATCATGTAATGTAAAAATTATTCACACTATGCTATTGGCTTGAAATAAATATAAGATATGGAAATTCTTATTTGATCCTGTATATATATTTTTCTACCTTTAGTCAAAACAGTAGCTCTTCATACATTTTTGTGTATAAAAAAAATCACATATATCTTATGCTAATTATTTCTAGCACAAATATAAACATTTAAACTCTTTTTTTTATTAAACTTCATTTTATTCTATCTTTAAATAAAACAGAAAACACCCCATATTTTGAATATATGTATTTATATAATTCTTTGGACATGGAACTACATTTGATTTGAATTCCAATTTTTAATTACCCTAACTCCTTGCATTTTATCAAACAGAAGCTCCAATGCAATTTTATTTATTAACAAATTTTCTTTTCTGTTTTAATGCAATATATGTATATATATTTTATATTTTATAATTCCAGAATTTCTTAAAATAAATGTAACTTTCATTTTTCTTTATTTTATTTTATTTTCTTCTTAGGGTCATTACATACCCTCCCCCTTAAAGGAATTATGTCCCCATAATTTCTTTCTAATTCTTCAAATACAAGCACTAATTCATAGCCTGTTTTAACTCCATACTCATATTTCATGAAAGTAAGTAATATATATATATATATATATAAAGTTATTCAGGAAGCTATCATAAAGCTACTTAAACATACCTCTTCATTAGAAAACAAATTGGGGGTATTTAGCCCTCATTTTGTCTTCAACTTCCCATGTACAATCATTGGGGTCCAAGCTCCACTGAATTTTTACCAGTTTAATCACCTTGTTTCTCAGCCTCTTTTCTTCCTTAGCAACAATCCCCACTGTCTCATTTGCATAGACCAAGTTCTTATGAATTTGAATTTGAGTAGGTGACTCTAAAATTGCTCCTTCATCATGTATCCACTTTCTCAATTGAGAAACATGAAACACTGGATGTACACCACTCAATTCTTCTGGTAGCTTAAGCTTATAGGCCATGGTACCAATTCTCTGTGTGACTTCATATGGTCCTACAAATCTTGGTGAGAGCTTACCAGATTTCCCAAACCTGAACACCTTCTTCATTGGTGATACCTTCAGAAAAACATACTCTCCTACTTCATACTCCATTGGCTTCCTCTTTTTATCTGCATAAGACTTTTGTCTTGATTGTGCTGCCTTCATCCTATGCTTAACTATCTCAATCATGTTGGAAGTTTCTTTAACATGATCTGGCCCCAATATTACACCCTCTCCCACATCCAACCAACAGGCAGGAGACATGCAGGGTCTCCCATACAAGGCTTCAAAGGGAGCCATTCCTATTGTTGACTGATAACTATTGTTGTAGGTGAATTCTGCCAAGTGGATATGATCCTCCCAATTAACCCCAAAATCAAGCACACATGCTCTAAGTAAATCTTCCAATATTTTATTCACTATCTCTGTTTGCCCATCACTTTGAGGATGGTAGGCAGTGCTTAAACAAAGTTGAGTTCCCATTGCTTCCTGGAAGCTCTCCCAAAATCTTGAGGTGAACAAAGTGTCTCTATCACTTACAATGGTCTTTGGTATGCCATGCAATCTCACCACCTCCTTAATAAATAATTGTGTAAGCATATGTGCATTTCTGTCTGACCTGACAGGAACAAAGTGAGCAGACTTGGTGAGTCTATCAACAATTACCCATATGCTGTCATTACCTTTCTTAGTTCTAGGCAAACCATCCACGAAATCCATGGAAATACTTTCCCATTTCCACTGAGGTACCTCCAAAGGTTGCAACATGCCAGAGGGCTTTTGATAGTCTGCCTTGACTTGCTGACAGGTTAAACACTTTGCCACATATTTTTCCACTGCTTGTTTCATTCCTTGCCACCAGTAGCTCCTTTTCAAATCATGATACATTTTGGTACCACCAAGGTGTATGGTGTACTTGGTTTTGTGATGCTCATTCATGATTTCTTCCTTTAATTCTGCAAAGTCTGGTACACAAAGCTTATCATTTTTCCTCAAATAACCCTTGGAATCTATTTTAAAATTCTCTGACTCAATGTTATTTAATAACATTTCTTTCTTTTCCTTTAGATTTTGATCTTGATCTTGCATGCCACCAATTTTCTCCACTAGATTAGATTTCACTGTGATTAATCCCAGTGTACCATATTCCACCATATCTCCATGTTCTTTAAAATTCACTCCATCCTTGCTACATATGTCTGCCTCCCCAAGCACTGCAAGGTTTTTAAATTCATGTTCTCTAAGCCTGGATAAGACTAAATGTAGATGCATAGCATGATCATTTTCTGATTTTGAATAAATTAATATGTCATCTATAAATACCAAAACAAATTTATCCAAAAAGTCTCTGAAAATTCTATTCATCAAGTCTACAAAATAGGAGGGAGCATTGGTTAAACCAAATGGCATTACTAGAAATTCATAAAGGCCATATCTTGTGTTAAAGGCTGTGTACTCAATGCTTTCCTCTGCAACCTTCATTTGGTGAAATCTAGAGGCTAAGTCTAGCCTTGAAAATATTTTAGCCTCATGCAATTGATCAAATAGATCATCTATTCTAGGCAATGGATATTTATTCTTGACGGTCACCTTATTTAAATCCCTATAATCCACACACATCCTCATTGTTCCATCATGCTTCTTAACAAAGAGCACTGGGGAACCCCAACTAGAACTGCTTGATCTTATGAACCCCTTCTCTTCTAACTCTTCTAGTTGGTGTTTTAATTCCACTAACTCTTTTGGACCCATTCTATAAGGCTTCTTAATGATTGGGCTAGTCCCTGGCATTAATTTTATTTTGAATTCAACTGGTCTGTTTTGAGGAATTCCCCTCACTTCTCCAAACACACCTATATATTCATTGACTACTGGGATTTCCTCCATTTTAAATTCCTTTTGAACTTCATTAATACTCCAGATTTTATTAAAACATGTATTCTTTGCTATTTCACTTAAGATGGTAATTCTTTTGCCTTCATTTGTCTCCAAAGAAATAGTAAGATTTTCTAAATTTAAAATTGCTTTGTTTTTCATTAACCAATCCACCCCCAAAATTACCCCAATACCAGGATAATTTAAAGTATATAGATCTGAATTAAATTCATAACCCCCTATAATTAATTTCAGACCCATACACTTCATCCCTAACATACAATGACTCCCTATGGGGATGTGTACAGTTAAGGGTTGATCAATAGAAACACAAGCAAGTGCTAACTTCTTAGTAATTTCCAGAGATATTAGTGAATGTGAGGCACCAGTGTCATATATTACTGATATTGGTTGGGTATGAATAAAAATTATACCTTCAAGTTGCCCAACATTTCCAATGTTGTTGGCTGCCAAAGCTCCTATCCTTGCTGTTGTTTTATTAGTCTCTGGGCAATCCTTCTTTAGATGACCCATCTTTCCACAATTATAGCAGCCTCCTCTAGGTATTTTAGGATCAGGGCATTGGTTACTATAATGTCCAGCTTTTCCACAATTAAAACAATGAGTGAGTTTCTTGCTTTCAGGTGCTACTGCTCCTTCCCCCTTCTTAACTCCTTTGTTTGCCTTGTTCTTGTCATAAGGTTGTACTTTGTTCTGCCCTCCCTTCTTCTTGTTGAACTTCATGTTCCTGAGTTTCTCTCTGGTGGCATCATGTTGCTCAAATGAGAGAGTTAGATCAATTACTTGATCAAAGGTTTTATCCTTATATGGCAACGTTTCCCTTGACAGACTGGGGTTCAAGCCTTGAATGTACCTTGCATTCTTTGCTTCTTCATTCCCTATCAACACCATTCCATACTTAGACCATCCTTCAAATTTCTGAGTGTACTCATTCACACTCATGCCTCCTTGCCTTAATCTAATGAAGTCTTCTAGCAGTGTGGCCTTAGTAGATGCTGGGACAAACCTAGCCTCAAGCATGGCCTTAAATTCATCCCAAGTGATGTCATTCTCTGGCCTTCATGCTATCACAACTTCCCACTAATCCAGTGCAACCCCCTTCAACCTTCTTGAAGCTATCTGTCTCTACCTTTGGTCATTGACTTGCATATCTGCAAAGACTCTCTCCATAGTTCTTATCCAAGTTTGAACACCCATAGCTCCTTCAGTGCCTTCAAAATCTTTTCCTCCTAAGTTGGTGCATGTCTTAAGCAGTTTGGAGAGCTCCTCATGAGGGTTATCATGCCTTGGTGCTATTCCATCTCTCAAAGCTCTCACAAAATCCTCCATGTTTATCACAGGTGGCTCACGTGATAGTCCTGCACCTGTGTGATGTCTTGGTCCTACCATATTGCTATAAATATGATTTCTATGTTAGTTTATTTACCCCCATCATTCTTGGTGTCTTTACTTTGTTTATTTTATTTCTGTGCACACTGTGCATGTATCACATGCACACACAATTTTTTTCAGATATAAAACAAAAGCATTCAACACCAATAATTCAAACAATGCATTCAAACATCCATATGCATACAATAATATTTGCTATGTTATTTAAAACATAGCTCTGATACCAACTGTGGTGACCCTCACTCTAATAAACACATAGATTTTTTTTTAAACATTCAGAAGGAATTCACCACTAAACCCCATTTCTTTTATATTTGAATATTTATATAATTTCCAAATATTTTTCCCAAGACCCTGGATTTACCAATATAATCATATCAGTACACAAACAAATTAAGACAATCATATATTTGATGATACATAATTGTTTCCCTTTTGCTATTCAGAGCTAACAAATTTGCAAAGAGAGTTTGAATCAAACAGGCAACAAATTCTATATGTGTTGACAACATAGCCATTTATTTCCTTGCTAAGTCTTGTTCTACTTCCAGAGATATATTTTTGGCAAATTATAATACTTATATATATTTAACATTGCAATGCACAATACATTTTTTTATGCTATCTAGGCTTTCTGCCTAAATAACTCTATTAACATTAAAATGGTATTTAATTGACCTTATGATAGTTATCAAGTGCTTGTATGAAATCACTTCAAAAATTATACTTGTAGGCATGAACTTTGGAACTAATTCCTATTTATCATTTCAGGTTGAACAATTGAAGTCATTTAGCATTTTTAAGTTTAACATGGCGCAGACTTAAATACTTGGTGTTTTACTGGTAATGCTTGGTGTTATTTTGAGGGTTGCTTGGAGTTTTCTTTTGTATTGTCCTGGAAACACTTACACTCCATGAATTGAAATGAAATGGTTACAGGCTACAAGAGTTTGACCCATGGCCATCTAGGCCGGACATAGTCCCTCTTTTACCACTTGCAAGCCCATATCCCTCATATTAACAAACTTCTACAAAGATCTACTCCTAACACAAGCATGTTTTTGCCTAGTTTAAGTTTTCTGGAAATGCATCCTTATATGTATTCAATTCATTATTCAAAATACAATAACTTCCAGGTTTATTTCTCTCATAATTTTATTTCAAATTTAAATACACAAATACATGTTAATCTCCAGAATTCATGCACATGCCTGTATCACTTACCTGCCATGCACAAATTCATTTCTTTTGAATATCCCTACTCAAATCTTGAGAGTTCATTTTTAAAATCAACCACCTTGGCTTCTTAATTTCCATAAAGTCAAAATATAAATTCAAGCAATAAAAATAAGAGCTCATCATATACACATATCATATTTATATGATATGTCTATCCCCTTATTTCTCCAAATCAGACATTCATAAAATCATTAGTTAACCAAACATCATCAATAGTCACTCACAACAGGTTTACTTAAGTACATATTTTTAATCCAAATACTTAGAAAGTTTCCTACAAGTAACAATTACTACAACATGAAGTTTAACTGTTAGATTCTTTACAAAGCAACTGCAAATTTAAAACTGATATCTCTTATTTATACTAGCAGCTAATTGCCTTCTTCATCCATCAAGCCAACTTCAATTCCCTGCAAGCAATTCACTGAGCTGCCCCAATTATAATGAGACACCCAGATGATTGCAAGGGCAACCAAAAGGGTCAGTTTTCACTGGTATGAGCATTTATCAAATTTGTATACATATTCATAAATTTTGGTGATCTTGCAATGTGTTCCTAGTTTAGCAGATTTTATTCTTAGCATGTTTTGATTAATACCAAGTGGCACAAAGACACATTCATTTATTCAAACAATACCCAGTAAACAATCAAAATAAATATGTATATAATTCTTGATTCATTTTTCTCCATTTCTGAATAGGTAAACTCAGATTTTTATGCTCCCAGTTTCACCCAGTAATTAATCAAAGCACAAAATTTAACTTGATTAATTTATCTCCATGTCTGAATATTTTTATGATCCAGATTTTTAAACCCCATTCCCCTATTTATTTTATGGTCTTTAACTCCTTGTCAAATGAACACCATGTATGCATTGTGAAGGAAACTCCCAGGTTATTTAATTTTATTCCAACATACAAAGGCCTCAGGGTGCAGTTGCACCATGCATATACTTGCTCCCACTTGAAGCAAGCAGATCATTGACTAACTCCCAATTGACCAGTTTAATTTTTCTTTGATAAATCCCCCTCCAGTTTCAGCTTATTTTATCAAGCTTCTACCTATCAATTCAATCATAAACTCACAATTCATTCATGTTTCAGAAAGGCTTATCTTCTTTAATACTTTCTGGTTCAACCCCATGTTCCCCATTTATTTTCCTTATTACAGAAAATACCCCAGTTTGCCTATAATTTTCCTAAGAATAATTTAAGCATCATAGTCCTACTAACCCAGAAATTCTCCTCTATCTTATGATATGAACATTTAGTTTCATGATTCATTATCCAAGAAATAAACATAAGCTAGATCACTGTCTTGCTGCCTATTCTCTAAATAATTTATATCCATATTTAATAATGATAAAATAGAACAAAAATGCTCAAATCATTTTAACTTTAAAAACCCACATACAAATTAAAACTCCAAACAAGAATGTACAAACAACATTCATCTCACCCATAACAAATCACTTCAGAGATTTTTAAACAACTTATAATCATTTTAGGCTGCCTACAAGAGGACTTAATGCCATTGCATATAAAGGGATAAATACTCACTTAGTGTTCTCCTTTTACTGTCTTAATCCTCTGAACAACAAATCCCCAAAGTCTCAAGCTAGTGCTTCTCCTAGTTTTTATTTTTGTTTTGATCCCGAGAGAACGATGGATATGGTTATGTGCAGATATTTATAAAATCATTCTAGGGTTTAAGAAAAATGGGTAATTTCCTTGATGCCCTTGGATATTTATGCACAAATCATTTTTCCCTGTGTGGTCCTTAATTGGAAATGCACATTGTTGGTTACCTCAATTAGTTATTTCGGGAATCAAGCATTTTAAACACTTCATACTATTTTCATGACTCTATTTTACTCATGCCATATGCATGTGACCCATTGTTTATATTTATTTTTATAAGTTTAAAGAAACTGAAAATCCCCTTTGTGTTTTCTACCTACCACCATCTCCATTCAATCATGCATACTATCATACATAATCATGTAATGTAAAAATTATTCACACTATGCTATTGGCTTGAAATAAATATAAGATATGGAAATTCTTATTTGATCTTGTATATATATATTTTTCTGCCTTTAGTCAAAACAGTAGCTCTTCATACATTTTTATGTATAAAAAAAATCACATATATCTTATGCTAATTATTTCTAGCACAAATATAAAACATTTAAACTTTTTTTTATTAAACTTCATTTTATTCTATCTTTAAATAAAACAGAAAACACCCCATATTTTGAATATATGTATTTATATAATTCTTTGGACATGGAACTACATTTGATTTGAATTCCAATTTTTAATTACCTTAACTCCTTGCATTTTATCAAACAGAAGCTCCAATGCAATTTTATTTATTAACAAATTTTCTTTTCTGTTTTAATGCAATATATGTATATATATTTTATATTTTATAATTCCAAAATTTCTTAAAATAAATGTAACTTTCATTTTTCTTTATTTTATTTTATTTTCTTCTTAGGGTCATTACACATCAACTTGCAAAAAACCGTATGCACAATAACTCACTTCCAATGCAAATTCAAATTTCCATGATCCAAGATAAGTCATGGATTAGTACCGATCCATGACCAGGGATCGGTACAAATCTCAAATACTTATCCAAATTTGTCAAAATTTCACACCACATGAAGTTAAGATGTTTGCAATTCATAACATGTCATATGAGATGGTTCACTAGCCAGATACAGCCTAACCATTTGATAGATAAATCAAGTGTTATCAACCCACTTCTGAACCAGGGAATTCATTCAATATCAAGCTCATAACAATGCATCCAAGATCCACAAGTGAAGGAACAGGTCAACCAAAGTAGCATCGAGGAATCAGGGATGGCTTAATGGCCAATCTTACGGATCCGTACCAATCCATAAGGAATGGATTAGTACTGATCTCTGAATCTTGCTGATGTAGCCACGATCTCTTTTCAGCAACTCCTCTTGAACATAGGGAACGTGGGTGCAAACGTGGTGGAGAGATTTTCGATGACCTACAGCTATAAGAAGAGAAGGAGGGGCATTGTTTGAAGGATATTTTTGCTCTTCTAACAAATTTATGTACTTCTTCTATAATCTTTGGGATCGTCGCCGATCCATAAGAACGACTTTGTAAAAACTTGATAGAAATCGAATAACAAATTATGTTTAAGTGGACGTAGGCCGAAGTATTCGTCGAACCGCTATAAAATTATGTGCTCTTCTTTTCTATTTCTTGCTTTTTCTTGAGGTTTTCATATTTATAATTTCATTGGGTGTTTGTGCCATTTTTGACATAAACAATACCAATTTAACAAACACCTCCAAAGTTTGTTATCCAAATAGGTCTTTTTAAGCCAAATCTCTTCACCCAAAAATGTTTTCTCATCAAAGCATCATTTATCAAAGAGTACTTTTTAAGTAAAAATCCTTTTGACCAAAATCAATTGTCAAACAAAACGTTTTCTAAAAGCAAATATACTCTTTGGGATAAAAAATTTCTCTCAAATAAATATTTTATCACATTCTTTACTCAAAAAACATGTTTCTCAAATAAAAATGCTTCCATGAAAATATTTTCAAATATTTCTACGAACAAGATAATTTCCTACATAAAAATAATTCCGAACATATTATTTTCAAATACTTCCTTTGAAAATATAATTCATTCAAAATATGATATTTTTTTGTTGAAATAACCTTTCTCTAAAGTATCTTTAAAATAAAACTTCTCCAAATCATATACTATTCGTTGTTAAGAAAGTTTTAGCAAAATAACCTTTTCTTTAAATTAAGGGTTCTCACTAGATATTCTCCTACAAGGTACTTTTGACTAAATCATTCTAAATCATATACTATCATCAACATAATACTCTCCCTCAAAACATCTTATGAAATAAATACTCCATAAACTTGCCATGTATATTTTTAAAATATCCTTTAACAAAAACATTTCTCTCAAAAATATCCCATAATAGAATATTCTTACAAATTATTCTAAATCATAGTAGGTTACAAAATACATTTTTTTCAAAGGATGTTCCAAAATTAAAAAACAATTTTAGCTAAGATGTTTTCATTAAAACATTTCTATCAAAATAAAATATTTTAAACTAAATATCATTTCAAACAATGATATTTTCATATAAAATATTTATCAACAAAAATTTCTCTTACTTTAGATATTTTTTTCCTACTTTTAACAAAACATTTCTAAATCATAATATTATCATAGAAATCTATTCCAAAGGAAGTTTTAAAAACAACTTGAGTTTCTCACACACAAATGTTTCTTCAAAGATTGAATTCTACTTCTAATATCTAGTTAAAACGCCTTTTACCAAAAAATACTTCCAAATAAAATATTTTTACAATATTCACTTTTCCATGCAAAAATATCCTAAAGAACATTTTATTTTCCAACTTGAATACTTTATTCTCACCCAAAATTTCAATAAATCACTTTATGCCCAAAGATAAACATTTTCCCCTTTTAATAGACTATCTTTAAAATAAAAAAAACGTATATTTTATCAGTTTCCTAAATAGATATTATTCACTTAAAAATAAAAAGTGATTCCTTCTTTTTAAGGTCTGGTTTCAATTGAAATTTAACATCAGGTGTGTATCACTTGAATTATAACAAACACTTAACCCCACTTATAGGTGTTCATCCTACCCCATTCCTACTTTATTTATCTTCCTTATTAGGTTCATTATAAATGAACATCATTTTAGGGTGAGGTATTATTGGTCAAACAACCAACCCATACATCGAAAACATACAATTATCAATCAAATTGCTCTCTCATTCTAACTCAACCTAAGGTAAAAATCAAAGTACGGTAATTCCAAATGTTAAAGAAAGTGGACCATGGGTGTATAAAATAAATAAAAAATCTAAAACAGTGAACATTAAAAGAAACACCCATAGCGGAATTTAAAATATCAATATATACATACATAATATACACATACACATACATACATACATACATACATACATATTACATACACACATCAATGTATACATACATACATACATACATACATACATACATACATACATAACATACATACACACACATACATAAAATACAAAAATATAACTACATACATATATTTATTTATCTCATTTTAACAATTAAATATTACTCAAATCCTATACGTCACATAATATACACAATTCAATACTTTTCAAAACCAATTTATTACTATTTATTTCAAAAATAACAATATTCTATTTTAAATTATCGAAAACTATTTATATCAAGATAGTAATTATTTTATCCAAAAATACTTTTGGAAAACATTTCATTACTATTATTATTATCCAAAAAATAGCTTTTTATTTTATTACTCAAATAATAATAATAATTCCTACCATAAATACTGTAAAATCAATCATTTCGTCATTTAAAAAACGATACTATTTTCAATGAAATTATTATTATTTAGAATTTCATTTATTTAATAAATAATAATAAAATTCCCAAATCTAAATTTAGCATATAATTTTAGCTATTATTTATGAATTTCCCTAAAAAATCATAAATAATAACCTTATTAAATTCCAAACTTTAATTTTAGCAAAATTCATAATATCCTTGTTATTTATAAATACCATCCAAAATATGTAAACAACCTTTTTATCATTTATTTATCTAATTTTCCCCTTATTATCCATTTTATTTCAATTAATTATTTTTCAATCCAAATCAAATATTTATTTTAATTAAACATCCAAAATTGTTACAATTGACAATAATTATCCAATCAAAGAGAAACACATCTAAAATATCATAATAACCAAACTATTATCCATAAAACACAACATATATCGATAAATATAACATTTCATCGATAAATATGAATTTATGTTTTTAAATTAAACTAAATAAACCATACTAGTCCACTTTTGCCAATAGCCTCCAAACCAAGCAAACTCATTACCATATTGTCTAGAATTCCACCATGAGTCCATCCGAAGAAACCTTATGTAGATTGGAATTCGTATGTGAAAGCTATCAAGGTTAGAAGTGTATGGGCATTATTGTAATTAAGTTAATTACATAGTGAAGGTATTAGTACCGTGCACAGCACCATCTCCTCCTCGATTCATATTCGGCCGCTACATTCACCACCAAACCTCCATTGCCATAAGCACTTCCACCTCTATCCGACAACATTGATAACCTCCTCTGACTCTACTGCACCTTCCTAGACCTAGGCAACCCTCTACAATCATCGCCAATTCCAAGCAAGATCCGTCACCACTTCCACGGCCAATTTTGACCAACCTCGACACTTATGGAAAAACGGCTTCGCTGGATCATCTCTACTTGACTTCTTCTACCAATGCAATCGTCTGATCGTGCTGATATCGCTCTTTCGCCATAGATCACAAAACCCAGCATTGAATGGTTGAGAATTGTTTGCCAGTTTTGGCCAATCTTAGCACCATCTCGACAAATGAACACCGCCTGTCAATTCCATTCATCGAGAGTGCTGGAATGATAGATAATTCAACGGGTATCAGAGATTTTGAGTTTGAAGGAAATTTTTAATTAGCAAAAATCATCAACCATTAAAATGTGATCAAGAGAAATTTTAGGATTAAAGAGGAGAGAGTGATATGATATCTTTGCTCTAGGATTTCTAAGCAGAGGCGGGTTCGATTATGTGTACCGTTTGGCCTAAAAGCAGTTGTGTACTCTATTTAAATACTATACCGCCTCTATTTCACAAACGGTACTTCCAGATCCACCAAAATAATATATCAAACTAATCCACTCGGAGAGACCTTCGCAACTGTTATAAATACAACACCCAATTCGCCTTTCATTAAAAATTCATTTTTAATTACTTTAATATTATAAATGTTAAATTTGCATGTTGTTATAGGTAAATACCTGAATATGAGATTTGCAAGGCTTCAAGTCCTTCTCACTTAGGCACATCTGATCAAAGGTTTTCTTAAACAAAAACTTAACTAAGCTCCCACAATCAACAAGGACTTTGATGCACTGTAGTAGGCCAAATCACGACCATAATCATCATCTGGTCAAGCGTCGGCACTTTGACCCAGTCTGCATCTCCATTTCAAAACACAATATCATCGTCTTTCAGTTTTTGTTGCTTTGTTGGAGCACCTCTTTAATGGAGTAGCATATTATCAAGGCACATTCCTTAGCGAGCTACCATAGAGCTCCATCTCATTCTAGTTAGTCTACGCAAAATGCGGACCTCCAGAAATAGTATTTATCACAATTCCCATAGTTTGTTGTCTTGATCCTTTTCCAATGGATCCAACCGGATTCCCTTGGGCAGACTGTCCTTGGGGTTGACTGTTCGTTGAGCCGCTACCCTGTGGGACCCTCACATACAACTACAATTTCTTTTTACGAATCAAATCATCAATAACATCTCCCGAATTCTACACTCATTCATATAGTGCCCATGGGTCTTATGGAGGAAACAATACTTTCTCGAGCATCTTTCCTTTTCAGTTGCCTCACTCATGGGTGGATTCTTATAATGCTTCGTACCCTATGTAGCATGGTACATGTTCTTAATTATTAGTAAATGGAGTATAACCTCAAGGACAAGTGAACCTTGTACACTTCTTGTGTCTTGCTTTTTTCCATCAACGCCTTTGTTCTTTCTCTTAGCATTATTATTGTTCCCAAAGTTCATTGCAATGTTTCTAGCACTGTCACCACTCTGTTTGATAGCAATGTTGCTCTATATTGCAATACTCGGTCCTTTCTTACCATCAAAAGCTAATCCTATAGCCAAATCTACCTCTTCAAAGCATAGAAATTGAGAAGCTTTGCGGTATAACTCCTCCAAGGTTGGCTGTTCCATTCTCTAGAGCCACCTACCAAAATTAATATTCATGTGATCACGTTTCATTAATGCCATCTACACAATTTTCTCCTTTTAGTTTTTCACCTCTATGACTACATCATTGAAACTCTTTAGAAAACCATTCAGAGTCTCTTTGACCTCACTGTACATTAGATAATGGCATAACATCTTTTGGTCGCACTATGTGGGTCTGGAACTGCTCCATGAATTTCTTAGCCAACTAATCAAATGATGATATGGACGTTGATGCTAGTTGAGTGACCACATATTTGTTATTCCTTGTAGAAATATAGGAAAACACCAACACCTGACAGCGTTTATTGCGTAGGCAATGTCCGTATGGCATCCATACTCCAACAGATGCTACCTTGGAACAGTTGTTCCATTATAGGTTGGCATTTGAATGGGGTCTTTAGACTCCTTTCTTCAAGAATGTCCTTAATGAATGGGGTCTGGCTTGCTGATAAACCCCACTCACCATCACATTTGTACTGATTCGGACTCAACAATCTCTTCACCATATCAACGGTGTATTCCTTACTGCCTTGGGCGACTGGATGGCAATTATCGTGAATGGCCCAGAGTGTTTTATTTTACAAATGATCTCAGTTGGTTACATAATGTCTGGGCTCCTCTATCTCTGGAGAAACCACTCCACCTGACCCTCTTTGTTATCTCATTAGACTCTATCTCCTCGTAGCTGGTTAGATAGTGTTAGCTTCAACATCACCAACTTATGGACTAGCAGCTCGTCTATCTCCGCTAGCATCAACATTTTGTTAGAATTATTTGTTTGAATCACTCAAAGATACTCTCTTCGATCGATCAGTACTGACCTTATGGGTCGGTCCGCACCGATCGATCGAGTAGCTATAAAAACTACTCTAGTTCAAGTACTATGCTTCTGTGACATCCGTGCATCCTTCCTCTATACTTTCTCTTTAATTCCAATCTGATGAAGATGAACTCACTTCTTCGGAGTCTAAAGATAACAAATTTATATGGCTCTTCCTATGCCTTTCAGGTGGTTTGGACATCGAAGCAAAGCTCTTCTTCATTTTCTCCATGATAGCATTCTAGTTCTTCATCATCCTCTTGTCCATCTTAACCATCATCCTATCCAATTCATCCTTTGTCAAAAATTCCTGTTGAGACGAGTATTCTGGCCAAGAAGCAAGGAGTTGCTTCATTTCTTCTTTAGTATGGTAATCTCCTTCATTATCACCTTCGCAATTGCGCTAGATCTGGTTTTCCTAAGATCCATATCCTTTAGATCTTGCCTTTATACTTCTCTAAATCCAAAATGAAAGCATAGAACTATGCCCCAGAGTAGATTTTCTCGATGAATGCACTAAAATATTTGCTCCAAAAAAGAGGCAAACACATATCTAAAGACAAATGAAAATTATAGATCTAAGAATTGAAATTAAATCAAGGACATAAGAATTATGAATGTGGTTTGACCCTAATATGATTGCTTACATCCACTATTATTTTATTTTGAATGATCCTCATAGTTACAATAACTTTTACAATGAGTATAGGTTTATAAACTAGTTGATGATGAAAAATGACAACAATTCAGTGTCAAAGTCCAGTTATCCTTTTCTTTTTTATGACAAATCTTTATTTATAGGCGAAATCCACCATTATAATTATGAAATCAAGTTTGAAAAAGTATAGATCTTCATATATGAAGTTTCACCATGAAGAACAAGTCAAATTATGTGAGATTCAACGTCCAATTTGGTTTGGTACAAACCCATATAGGTCGATACTGACCCATTCCTTGGACCCACTTTTGGCACCTTCCCTAGCATAGTTCAATTCTTCACACCTCTTCAATGCATAGTTTTAAGGGACAACTATGGGTCACTTTCGACCAAGATAGGTCGGTAATTACCCATGTCACATCAACATCGATCCAACTCTAAATATCACTACTTGCTCCAAGTAGAGCACATGCCCCATAACTCCATATGACTTGGTACCGACCAATATTGGTCAGTACTGACTCATATAACTTGTATCTTCTCACTTTTACTTCTTGAGTTTTGCAATCTTGGCATTATTGATGTGTTTCCAAGCTTCTTGGTATATCGTTTCATTATCTTGTAATCTGGATTCATCGAAGTGTAGCTTGGTACAATTGCTAGAAAATGGTAGTATAAAGGATTTTGAAGAAAATTTTAAATAAAATATATTTGGAGAACTTTAAGAAATATTTTTGAAAATGAATTTTTACATGGATGATGATGTTGTTTAGTTTTTGAAAATATATACATATAACGGAATTTTAGAAAGATGAATTATTAATGGAAAGAAACATTATACTTTAACATAAAGTGACTTTGTCATAAACACTAGATGAAATTTTGAGTTTTGTGGCTCTAAAATAAATTGAGATGAAGCAAACTTGAAGTTGTTAAATTTTCAATTTTATGTGTTCTATAATTGTAGCCATAACTTTTAACCCCGGGATCAAATTTTATCAATTTTCCTTTCATTGGAAAGTTACGTTCATAAGGAACAATTTTAATTTTAATCACCTTATAAAATTTTAAAGTTTACAATTGTTAAAGGTTTTTTTAAATAAAGGCAAAATTTTGGACTAGGCAAAAAATTTTGAGCTAAAACAATGAATGTTTTCATTATAACTTTCAATTTTTTTATCAATATTTGATGATTTTGTATTCGTTGGAAAGCTATGACTATGGGGAACAATTTTTGTAAAGTGCTATGCAAAATTTTGAGGTTTACTAATGTTAAAATCTATTTTTAAATGAATCAAATCTCTATCCTATTTATTAAAATCTAAGTCGAAGAATTGTTTTGTTTTCATAATAACTTTCAACACTTTATCCATTTTCGACATCTTGTAATTTTTGCAAAGCTAAGATAACAAGGAACAACTTTAGTCCTTAAGTTATATGAAATTTTGTGATCTACAAGGTGAAAACTTTATTTTGAAGGAGTGGACCTTTTCTATATATCTCATTTTAGAATCGGTATTGTTAAGTAAACCCACCGTAACTTTTAATGCACTTTGTAATTTTATAATCTGAAATTTGTTTCGGAAAGCTAATTGATTATGCTATTATTTAATTTTAAAAGAATGAGATAATTTTGTGTTTTTACATTTAAAACTTTATTGGAATGTTGCTTATGTAAGAATGATATGTTGTTATTTTTTTACGTGAATGACATGCTTATTGAACCTTTATATATGAGTGCTTATGTATATATGAGTTGAGAATTGTTATGAGAAGGCAATTGGGATCGAGTTATTTCTCACATACTAAATTAGGTTGCTTAGAAATGCAAATATAAGTTAATTTTTATGCTTATATCAAGATATATGTGATATTATATTTGTTTGCCTATGTTTGGGGGAGTTGTATGATATATGATTTTAGCAATTTTCAAATTGCTCTCTATATAAAGAAAACTTTACCGAATTTTCCAAAAAATTTGACGCTAAGAAAAAATTTCACATGAATGTATCGTATGAATCTATTTAAATTTATAGCATACGATAAATAACAAAAAGTCGATTTGGAATTTATTTGATGAAAGCCACATAGAGGGATCGAGTAATTCTGAACTTGGTAGAAGACTATAAATGTATGAAGAGAGTTAAGGGTATGAGTTGTGTAGGACATCTTCCCTTTAAAAAAGTGCGAGGATGCAATTGTTATAAAGGGAGGTTTGTAACAACCTTACTTTCAACATTGTTGTAATATATAAATTAAATTAAATTAAAATGTTCAAGTTCAATTTTTGATAAAATTTATTGTTATTGAATTAAACCTTATTTGAAGAAGGATTTTGTTTTAGTAAATCTATACTGTATTATTATTAGTGAGTTCAATTTCAACGTCATATAGACTTCCTTGGAATTTGGCAGGCGAACAGTCACAAAGTTTTTTTCCTTCTGCGATGTTAGTATTTTTATCTTACCCCTTTTCTCCAGTTGAAACTTCCGTTCCTCCATCGCTAATCTCCTCCTTCCAATTTCCTCCACTTGAAATGATTCCCCTTACGCTTATCTTCTCTTCCCCTTTCCTCCATTAGGAATCGATAATTTCCCTTCAATTTCTATCTTAGCCGTTCCTTTACCATCGCTTTCTACCCCAGATCGTCCACAACTGTACAAACCCTAGCCTCAACGCCATAACCTTTTTTGCCTCTCCATTGGTTTCCGCTTTCGCCGTTCGTTGCTACCCATTGTTTTACGTCTACTTCCACTGTAACGGACCTCGACTTGAAATTTTCTTCATTAGTATACTTCAAACTCACCTGCTTGAAAATTACAGATATGAGAAATGTAGAACATCAAAACTTCCCATGCTCACAAATAGGCATGACGGCACAGATTTGATGATGGTTTGACATGCAGTAATGGGATTAAAGGTTGCATTATTTCAATTTTTTATTTAACAATTTATTTTTGAGGTTTGAACTGTAGACTAGGATCAAACAATTTGATTACTTCTTGGATTGTTTCATAGAGCAGTTTATTTCTCTGAAGGGATTAGATTGGTCCAAGCTACATTTACTGTAATTCCAGTAAGTTATTTATGCATATCTAATAGTTAACCAAGCCTTAGAAAGTTGTTCATTAACTCATGTAACACCTAACAGGTGGAGTAAAGGAAAAACTCATTGCTCTCAGAAATGCTAGGGAGGCTCATAGAGCTAGAGAAGCAATCACAAATGAGATGGTTGATGCATTCATACATGTGAGGCTCATCTTTGCATATTTGTTGTTATATATTCATATTAATCCATTTTTATGTTATTTAATACACTACAATTCTTCCCATTAACTATTAATCCACCTTTATGTTATACAATACATTATAATTCTTTTCGTTAGCTGTAAACAATTATAATAATATGTCTTCTATAACTATGTTTACAAAAATCCTTTTCCACCATGGAATAAATTCGTTGAAACTCTAGGCTTGAAATCTTTGTAGCATGAGGTTATTCTTGCTGCCTAATGTTTGGTAAATAATTGATCCTACAAAACTATTTATAGCATCAAATTTTGATGATATAAGCTGTTTTTAGGTAATTGTAATTATGTTTATGAATATTTTTGGTTGCCTTGGAATTTCATGACACACATTATCCTCGGGAAACTGTTGACCAAAGAAGATTGTCATTAAATGCACCAACAAACTTTCCATTATGGATCCCACTAAACTTTCTAGCCCGATCAAAGAATTGATATGTTATGGCAACCAAAGAGATATAGTTTGGTTTTCTGACTAGCTATCTTTATTAAACTTTGTAGCCGTTTATTATGTCTGTACACACTGTGTGTACATACACACTTACATTCTTTGTTAAATTTAGATAATCTATATTGATATTCCTAAGACCATGAAATCTTCAGATCCATGCAGTATGAATCATTATCACACTGGAAGATTGGGTAAGAAATTATGTTATACCTAAATGATTGTAGTTTGTTTTTGCATATATTTTGTCTTCCCTTCAAATCAAGCTCTATTTTGATGGATGTAGTTCTCGACAAATGATTTGTACCTATGCAGCGAACATGTGGTAGACAATCAAACATAACTCTTCATGTTTATGTAATCTCCTGCGTAAATATTTGATAGATCTAACTTCCAATTAGAACATGTAAAGTGATTCATAAGTATATTTTTACATGATCACTTTATATGTTTTAGATTATCAATAAAATTTGTTTCATATGAAGCAAGAACCTTGAACTATGTTAACTTCAAATTTTATCTAATTGATAATAAATAGCAGCAAGTTGTTCACAAAAAGGATAATTACGGTGCACAATTGATATACTGTAATTTTAATCGTTGACCATTTGTCATTATACACTACTTATTTTTTGTATTTCCTTATCCAAATACAATGTCAAATTTAGAACTCTTGCAAATGGGTATGAAATTTACCTGTCTATTTAGTTATCTATTATGGTATAGTAATAAAAATTTCCTTTTACATCATCTAAGAAACAAGGATTAGCTTCGTTTTAACTATATATGAAAATTTAAGCTTCAGCAATGATAATATACAATCATTAGGGGTACAACCAATAAAGAGCAATTGGTAAAAAATATGCATTATGCAAAGGAATAGCGTTTAACAAGCAACCAGATGTATTTTATCCTTTATACAGAGTAAAGTTTTCCTTGGAAATCAAAGGTTCCTGTAGGATTTTTAAATCCTAAAATGCAAGATTATCAAAAGTAAAAAGATTGTTAGCTTTTCTTATCAACATTGAAACTATCTAAAATAAACGTTGTAAGCAATTTCAACAAGTTAATACATTTTTTTCAACTTGGTGATGCATTCTTCCCAAATAATGTGCAAGCTGACCAAATGATATCTGCCATTATTTCTCCTTGATGCTTTTTTGGACTTTGGCTTCCAAATTGTCAAAATATCCTAAAATAAAGTTGTTGTTTATGCTGACTATTTAAATATATCTATGTAATGACAATGTTAGAAATGAAATATTACTTCAAAGCATCAGAGGGGCAAACATGGTAATAGATTCATTTAAGTCATACATCTTTTAAAAAAACACATGCCAGGACTACTATGTAACAAGTATACACTCTGTTGTTATTCTATATCACTTTTAACCCATCAACTTGGTACGACTGATTCGGTATGCAGTAGAGATCTCATTTTAAAAAAAACATCGGTAGTGTTATGGTTGAAGTATCACGTCCACCAAATGGTTACATCTTGATTATGTGGAGACTTTCAAGAAATCCGTCCTAATAAAAGTCAATTAATAAAATCCTATTCACTTCAGTTTTTCCAATTCATGTCAGTATCATAATTCAACTTCCGTTCAAATAGTTATGAAAACTTTAGGCATGATTGACAGTGCAATGATCAAATAGTCTTGGAAGGTTCAATATATTTTTGCTACCAACGTATCCATGACTATACAGGATTTTATGATACTTTTAAAGGCCAGTTTCCATGTAAGCTTCTTTCAGTCGTCAACCAAATTATTAGTAAGATCGATTAGTTGCTACTATTTTTCTTTTGTGCCTTTTCTTTTATTACAATTTAGTAGAAACTTTTCCACCCGTAAATTAGCATTTATTCTTTGTTTTCAACATAAATATGAATTAGTTATTAATAAACATGAAAAGAAAAAAAAAACCTTGGTAGATAAGATGAGAAGAAAAATACCATGTTATAACTTCACAAGGTGCCACCATAAGAAAAATTGTAAAGCATTGCATTGCATGTCAGACCATAAGAAAAATCTCTATTCTGCTAATCATACTTCACAAGTTTAAATGAGGCAGTAGTAAAGAGCCGTCATCTATACATCTTTATCAGCTGGATCAATAATCTAAAATGTAGTGCCTAGAGCCAGAGTACTTTGATAAATGCTACCTTTTCAAACTGTATACTTTGTGCATCTGATGTATCAAACTCATAATAACAAAGTAAACCAACCTTTGGCAGTTTGACTTTATAAAGTTTTTACTATCATATTCTGTTTTTATTGCTACAATTTTCAGCTGATGGATATTGTTCCTATTTAATCATCAATAATTCACTTTTGGGCTTAGAGCCCACCTTTTATTTTCTAGATCAAATACAACAGAGTAACATCCATGAGACAAGAACTTGATAAGTTGGATCAAAAAGTGAAGAGCTTGATGAAAACTTTTGAATCATCCTGTAAGATCAAAGCGACAATGAGTTGCTCTGAAATTAGTGAAGTTGTAAATAATCATATAGAGATGAAAGAGAAATCCAGATTGATCAAACAAAATTTGCAGGTTTGACTTCATAATTTCACTGGATATTACCCTCCTTTTTGTTTTATTTGTCACTTAAGCCAACTTCTTTTTATTTTTATTTTTGTACTTTATTTTTATTTTTTATTTATTTTTAAGCGAAATTCCCTTGAAAATTGATGATTTTTGCTTACAGAGTTAGAACTTTGGATACACACTCAAAATATTTTACTACCGTATGCACTGCCTATAATTATTTCATTCCTGCTTATCTCAAGTTATTAACCTTATCTGAACAGGTTTTAGGGGAAACTGTCTTTGTTTGTCTAGGGTAATTAGGATAACTCTGTGTTTTTTCTTCTTCAAATAAATCATATCAAACTGGAATTTTACACTTTTCCATTATATGCACACCTATTCTCCATCTTCTTCTCTACCTTTGGTGTTTTGTCGAAAAAAAAGCTCAACAAAAGCAACAAATATTATAGTATCCCTCTTTGCTTCCAACCAATTTATCATAGATGCTACTTTAATTATTTGACCCTTTGTCTTTCAGTTATTTGAAGATTCATATGTGGCATAAAGATCTATGTGATGTTCTATCAGAGTTCTGAAGCACACCGTGATTTGGTTTACTTGGAGTCCTCATGAGTATGATTTAATAGTGTTTTGGATAGCACATATTAAATGCAGGAATTATTATTAAGTTATTAATTTTAAGGATAAGTTAAAAATATCACACTACCAATCTAATTTTAATTCAGCTTGGAGCACTAATATTGACTAATGGTTAAAGATGTTTTCCCTTTTAGGTCTTTCTTCCTCTGTACATTTCTTCTTTGGTACAACCTAAAGTAGATCAATCTGTGACAATAGCACCTATAGGCCGCTTCAAAGCTTGACCGATTGATGCATCCATTAAACCCTAGCAGTTCAGCCGATCCCTTTTCCGTTCAGACCAACTTTCAAGTATTTTTCTTATTACCTTCGTGTTCTAAAATATTCATGTTCTTAGCCTTTGGAAAACATGAAAACAATGCCGTGATTTATTTCCTCTTGCTATTAGAAAATATTTACACCATCAGAAAAACATGTAACCAGGTTCATCCATTCTATGAACACTAGAGAACACTCTATGACGTGTAAAAAAGCTGGATTAAAGCTCCACTCACTATCGAAAAAAATTAGTTACCTTGCTGTGGGTCAGCTACTTCCCGTCCCTCTAATATGATTTTTTTTTGAACTTTACTCTTTATTTAGTGAATAAGAATGCAAACTTTGAATCTTATTTTGTGCAAGCTATATTATTCGAATTCATGAAGAGTAGAAAACTATCATACTTTTACTGTAGTACCTTCATATTTCTCTCTACTGCTCAGGGTCGTTTCAGTTATGTTCGATTTGATTGTTTTTTACTTTCATTTTTATAATTTCGCAGGGAACGTGGGTACTGTCATCAACAATATTAACAAGCGCAATGGATTATGAGAATAGTTTTCTTTATTATTAATGGTTAATAATTTCGTAACTTTTATTTGCTAATGTACATCTAAATGAGTTTATATAAATGGTGCCATGTTTTATATTTTTGTTCACACATGTATATATATTTGTGTGTATGTGCAACTTCCGGTTGTTTATTAATCTATTTTCTTCGGACTAAAGTTGAATACATTTTGCTGAGACAAATTAATTTCAAGCATAAGTTTCTTTGATGCATAATTTACACAGGTATGTAAGATACTACTTACAAAAACAGATATGATATTGGAATAGGCAGTGGAAAACATGCACATATTTTGATTCGTAAATTATTACAAAATAAGTAAATATCAACTCACATACTATGTGAACATTATGCTGTCTTATTTTGTGAAATAAAATACTAAAGTTACCCATACAGATTATTTCATTTATAACGGTGCACTTCCATAGTTCACAACATTAACATGAGATTATTTTGCTCATAATAGTTGCAGTTTTATTCCAGGTGTTTGCATTCTTTGTTCTATGAAGATTTTTGAAAGCAGTATACTCTTAAGACAATCAATGATCAGGCATGATAATGGAAATTGACTTTTAAATAGAACATTGTAACGTAAATAAAAGTGTTAAGTTTTGAATAATTCTTTTCTCAATACTTGGATTGTTTTTTTTTGGCTCCACATGCAACTGTGAAAATTGTCCAAGTTATCCTAAAATAAACAAATGTGATTATGTGATAGAAACAATACAATTTGAATTGTTTGCGGTTTGAAGTTTTCTATTTTGCTATGTCTCCCTTTCCACTATTAATACTCACATGAAGAATTTTTTTCATTATAAAATTTTGAATTCCAAGATATATGACAGGTCCATTGGTTTGCCCATGACATATCTTCTATGGTTTGGGTAACTTACAATGCATGAGTCCTTTGAACGGGTACATGAGTTGGAGGGGGCAATAGAAGAGATTTAAGTTTAAACATCTTAAGACGACTTAAATTGTCCACTAAGAAATAAACTTAACGATTACATACACAAATGATAGTAAAAAATATATAACAACAACCCGTATGTGAAGCACGGGTTCACACTAGTTGAACTAATTAATGAATTCTTTAAAGGAAATATATTAAACTCGAATCGTAACATCCCACTAGTAGATTAATTATAATGAAATAAATTTTCGGATTGTATTGAATTTAATTCAATAAAAGTGATTTTTGTATTTAACTGATAACTAAAGAGGGCTAATGATTTAAAATTCAAGTTAAATTTCAATTGTGTTTCGAAAATACAAAAGTTATTTAGAAATTTATTTTGGCAACATATATAATATTTGTGTGATTTTGTAATTGTTTTGAAGAATACAATTATTTTAAATTTGTTGAAGTTGAAAAGCAATATCTTAATATAAAAAATTGTTATAAGAATGAAATAAATTTTTGATAAAATGCCTTGAATGGATTTTTAAATGGATAGGTAGTTCCATCAAAAATGGTTACGGCTATAGGTTTTATTTTAAAAATAAAACAAAAATTTTCCTACTCTCCCATCGAACCGCCATTTTCTAGCTTATCCAATAAGCGATCATTCTATTTAACCTTAGCCTATTTCAACTTACACTCCATATATCGATCCTGAAGTAGCCATCCTAAACATAATCGTTCTCTTCTAACTCTTCTTCCACGCTTATCCTTAGTAACCATACTGTAGCAACTCTTCTTCTATGCTTATTCTTTGTAATTATACTATCTTGCCTATCCTTTCAACTAGGCCTATAAATACCCAAGGCTTCTTCATATTTTTATATTTGACATAAAGCAAATCAGCAATTTTCCCTTATCATTCAAGCAAGCTAGAGTAAGCAATTCTTCACATTATTAATTCAAGGTACTTTAGTTGAACACACACAGAAACAGGTATGTGTGTGTACATAGATTTTTGAAGTCTTAGTGGCCTGATATTCTATCCAGTATTATCAACAAGTATTAGTTATGTGGTTTATCAGGATGATACATTAATTGATAATATTTGCTCATTATACCATTTGAATTGTACATCGTCTGTAAACTTGGTTTAAATTTAAATGTTAAGGAAAAAGGGGTTTTAAATATTTAAATTCTTTGGAAAGAATTTTAATTGTTTTTATAATTACAGAAAGGCTAATTAAATAAAGTTAAATTAATTGGAAAAGAATGGAATTTGAATTATTTTCAAATTGAAAATACTGGGATTTAAATTCAGTTGAATTTAAAATCCTATCCGATGAATATTGAAGATATGAATATTTTTATGTATTTTTTAAAGGTAGAAAAGCTTTTATCAAATAAAATTGAATTATTTTAGAAATAGCTTGATTTGAATTTAAACCATAAGGGCCGAATGGTTAAATATATGTATATATTTAGGTAAAAATTGTTTTGAGGAACATGGAAATACTTTTTGAATCTATGAAGTATAAAGTTTTAAAATTAGAGGCTTTGGGAAATAAATATCAATTTACAACAATTTTTCAAATTAATATTTAGTAGTGTAATATGTGATGAATGTTATGGATGCTCGATATGTTGAAATAAGTGGATGGTTGCAAATGATGATTGTATTGAACCTTAAGTTATGATACATAAATAAGTTCAGTTTATCCCATTGAATGAAATGTTGTGCAAATACTCTATGAATGAAATGCAAGTTGAATAGATGAAATGTATGCTTTGAGTGAATATGGGTTATATTAAATATTTTTTATTTTAGAAATACAAGTATATGATTATGATGCTTGCTTCACCTATGATATGTATATGCATGTTTATTATATTCCATTGATATTGATGCGAATATGGGATTTGTCGTGTTTGAATTGAATGCACTATTTTTTGATGAAAAGAAATGCATATACATGACATTTATTTAAGGAAAATGGGATATAAAATTATTTTGAGAATAATTGATGTTTTGGGAAGTCAAATGACTTTGAAAGTAGTAACTTTAACATTTGGCGAGAATGATACAAGGTATTAACTACTAGAATGCTAGAATCTATCCTATTGGACTAATTCGAGGACAACAAATCGGTTTATGAGGACTTTGTCCTCTATCATCGTGTCAAATGAAGTGTTGCGTGGACACTATGATGATAATTAAGGACAACTCAAAGATGTAGGGTAACGAGAGATAGACCTCAAGAAGTTACTGGGCAGGAAATTACAACTCATAAAATGTATACATCTTTAGAGCTGGAGAGGTAGAGCAACTAAGGGACCATGTGAAATGCCAATACACGAAAAGCCATTATTTATTGCATCATGTGACAGCGTTTTAACTATACATGTTATCAGTTTTATAAAACCAATAAAAATAATTTATAAAACATGCTGTCATACGAAATATGTTAAATTTTACGAGGCGGGAATACAATTTCTCCTACTGACCGCTTCTTTTTTTTATTTACCGCCTTTCGCCGTTTTCTTACTCATCTTTCCCAGAAAAAATATGAAACCCTAAGCATAATCTCTTGTCGTTCCCCTAGTTTCCTTTTGCAGAACCTTTCCTCATTTCATCGCTGTATTACCCATCTTCCCTTCAAAATATGTAAATCCTAGAACAATCTTATCTTATTTTCCATTCAATTTCAGATTTCATGATTTTCTTATCCTTCTTCCACCAAAAAATAACAAAATCATGTATATAGTCTCAACTCTTTCCTTAATCTCGTTTGTTTCTTCCGGTTCAAGAAAGATATTAGCCATACTTTATTTGGTTATAGAGATCTGATTGCAGTTTGAGTGCTTCTCCAGGACAAGCATTTCAGAGACTTGGTTCTTGGTAGGAAGGTAATGTCCTTTGATCAATACTTTTATTATTTTCCATTCCTTTCGAATTTGGATAGTTTCCTCGGTTTTAACCATCTGATTTCTTTAATCTGTTATTCTCCTCACTTGCAACACCAAATTCCACGAATGTTAGGTATTTTTGTTAATTTATTTTCTAGCAGAAATATATACATTGATCAACGCATGAGTGGTAACTGCAAATTTGAACAACTACAAGAAGAACACTCAAATTAGTTATATCCCATGTTTGTCTTTTTGCTAGAGGGCATAAGTTTTCCTTCATAAAATGGGTAGCATAGTTCTAACTTAGATTTTAGAGTTTGATTTTTAAATTCCATGATTTGCAATGATTAAAGGAAAACCTCATTTGTTTTGAAAAATTATAGGTGTTGACTTAACTTATTTTATGATAATGACAATCTCTGCAAAAATTGTAAGATACGATTATATCTTACTAACATATATATAAATTATAATCGATCAAGATTGCATAAATTAATTCTATTTGATTTGACTGGATATTGTTACTAAGGGTTTACTGCCAAAGCTTTATTTCATTATTTTAAATTTTTAATTAAAAAATTAAGCCTGGTGCACTTATGTATGTTACATACATATGTTTAGTTTAAATAAATCAGGTTCATTCAGCATATATCTATGCATATACTGATTATAACCGAATGATTTTGACTTTATAAAATAAATATTAGGTTTAATTACTTAGCAAATTCATAACCTTTTGTCTATTATAAATTGTCAATCTTTTGTTAATAATTGAAGGTTAAGACCATGTCATTTAATGAGGAAAGAGGTGTTTGGTTTGTTCTATTTCATATTTTGTTTCATCAACCGATATGTACTGTTTCATGTGAATACCCATGGTTTCAATTCTTAATTATATTCTATAGGCAATTGGCGAAACCTAATCATGATATTATGTTGAAAGATCTGAAAGCTTGAGTAGCGTTGGAATCTAAAATGCCTATTGAAGAAGTTTATTCATTTGTTGAGGTATGATATTTCTCTGCACATTTTTTGGCTTTGGTATTTTAGTTTATTGTTGTTGTAGTAGTTAAGACATTTTCATGGAACATCAACAAATGTACCAAATATTATGACATAAATATAATTGAAAGTGATAGGTTCTTAGACTCTGTAATCCCTTGAGAAGTACAGTATATGGTGAAATGATCTTTCTACTCAATTTACATGTCAGAATATTTTGATGTTAGTTATTACATCTATTCGTTGAAGTAGATAACTGGCTAAATATGTTATACTATTGCACAATATAAAATATCATATTTTCATGTTTATGTACTCATTCATTGAATTCAAATCTAGATAGTAGTAAGTTAAGAATGTAGTCCTAATTTGGTAAGAGTAAATCCAAATTATTTGCTTATGGTTTGGGTTTGGGCAATGTATTTGCTTGTAGAGGGTTCTAAGGTACACAATGTTTCATTGTATTTCAAATTAGTTGGCTAGTTCTTAACCAAGAAAAAAAAGCATACGTGCTAAAATATAAAAGAAAATATATTTTTTATATAAACATGCTCTCTTTATGATCACTGCCAACATTTTTTCATGTACAAACTAAATATTGGATTATGCAATTAAAGAAAAATACACCATTGTTAGAAAAAGCAATGTCACCCAGTCATCAATCTAACATTGGATTTTTACTCAACATAGAATGTCTAGAAACTCAGTCCAATTAGAAATAACAATAAAGAATTATTAGCTAAAAATAAAATAAATTGGAAACCACATCTGATAATATTGATTATATCATCTTAATCCAAGTATTAATAAACTGAATTAATAGCTACGTCTAAATCCAATTATGGATGACACTGCTAGTGTGCATTTTGTATGTAAGCTTTTCGTTTGTATATTGTCTAGATATCCTTTTCAACAGGTCTTATTTATTAGGCTCAATCTGTGAGAGTATTATTTACTTCCCTTAATGTCAAAAAAAACTTAACACTAATGATCACTAGCTTTCTTTGTAAGATAATTTGCTTAACAGTAGGTAAAGTACAACTATATTAGTTAATACATGCAGATATAGGTTATATACTTTGGATCTCACTTGAAAACTTTGGATTTAAAAAAAAACCCAGTTTCTGATAATGAAGAGAAGAAAATAATAATGGTTTATGTATTCTTTTGTTTACTTAGGGACGATGTAGAATAAAGATAAGAATGAATGTGATAAGGGAGAGGTTAAGGAATAATTATGAAGGGAGTGGGTTTGGGTAATGGGTTTTAGTACATTTTAACCCCAAATAAAAATGAAAATTGCTAATTTAATTTATTTCTCAATGTTATAACACATTTTTTTGGAAGGTAGGCTTGGGCTAAGGGAGCTTGATCCATTTATTAATCTAAAATATGTAAGTAATGTGAAATAAAAAAACCAACTAAGCAACAAAAAACATAATTGACACGACCTGACAAAAAGGCCTAGTGAAGAAGTCAAAAACAAGCTTAAAGTTATATGTTAGTTGACTTCTAATGCATAGTAAAACCATCTCCTCTCCTTTGTTCTTTTTCATTTCATGAATCATTTGACTATGAATTTTGTGATAAATCATTGGTAGTTCTTTCCTGATTGTTGAATACCCTAGCATTCCTCTTAGCCCATATTGTAGAGACACATTTCTTTAGCATGAATAACAGTATTTTGGCCTTTGGTGTCTTCCACCTAGTCTCCTTAAACATGTTAAACCATTATTGTTTACTGTTCATAGAGGGTCTATGGTGATTTCCATTTGCTAGGAATCTTCGCCATGTATTATTGACATACTAACATTCAAAGAAGATAGGCACATTAGTTTTAGATCTTATTTTAGAGATTGGGCAAAGATCATTGTTGATGATGCCTCTATTGATAGCTTGCTTTTGTCAGAGGAACATTTATATAAATTGCCAAAGTAAAAAGTTTTCTTTTATAGGGTTTCCCATTGACCATATTCTAGTAGACCGGGGGAAGTGTTGAACATCATTCGAGTGGGTGATAGACCTGTAAATGAGGGAGATGTAGTATGGAAGATGTCTGTCTGTCATATAGTTGCACCTGTTGTAAACCTATTCCTCCTTCAGGTTTTGGTCTACAGAGTTTAGACCATGCAATTTTATATGACAATTCCACCCTAAAGAAAGTCTGCACATATGCTGTCTAGTTTGGTAGGGGTAGCAGTTGGCATATGGTAGACTAGTAACTAGTATAACACCATCAATTCTGCTCTCCCCGCCACTGTCAGTTAATTGTTATCCCTAATAGACTTGAACATTCTGCACAGTGTAGGTAGTTTGAAGAAATTGGCACCCCTAAGTATTTGACTGGTAATGTTTCTTAATTCATCTGGAGAATTTGCATGGTTTGTTCTTTATTTTGGAAACTACTGCTGAAATGGAATTTTTTATTTATTTAACTGACATGAACCTGCATATTTACTCATCTTCTCTGATATGGTTTTAATACATTGTGGACTTTTATCATCTGCTGTTGTAAATGGCATGACATCATCAACATATAATATATGTGAAATACATGGCTGAACAGTATAATAGGAGTGATACACTTATCCTGTAATGCCATGTCTAACTGCAATGACATGAATTCCATTACAATGCTGAATAAGTATGGGGACAAAGGGTCCCCTTGCCTAATTCCCCTTATTGATGTTATCTATCCTCTTGGCACTCCATTCAGCAGTATAGAAAATATTGGTGTGCCTATGCATTTGAATACAAGTTGAATAAATCTCTTCAGGAACCCATTTTTTTCGCCGTGAAGCAAATGAATCTTCTATTGATTTTATCGTGCGCCTTTTTTAAGTACACTTTGATGTAGAATTTTTTATGCCTTTTTGTAAAAATTTCTGATGAGTTCACCAGCTAGCAATATAGTTTCTGCTATATTTCTTCTTGGCACAAAAGAATATCAAGATTTGGAAATTAGACGAGGAAGAAAATCCTTTATTATGTTGCATAACTTTTGAAATAATTTTGTAAAGCACAAAACAAGTGCACAAAGATTGCAAAATGTGCACTTAAGTTTTAATGACAGAAAAGCGCAACAACAGCATGAGTACAGCACATATGGCCCCTCCCTTTTCCCGGTCTTTTGATTCATGCTAAGATGGGAATAGTGCAAGCTTGCTGGAGAGCAAGCCTGCGCTAGGCAAGCTTTCTCCAGCAAGCCTGCACAAGGCAAGCTTGCACTAGCACTACTAATTACTCTGTTATTGTATGTTTTGGCTAGTTCAATGGACAGTTTCTATCAAACTAGAAGTTTGTATGAAATAACAAGTCTATTTGAAATAACTGGTCTTGTCTGAGTTGTTTGTCTACTTTGAGTTTGCCTTTTTGGATATTTCTTAGTTATTTTGAATGATTAATTCATAAAGTTTCTGTTTGAAACCATGTTGTTTAGTGCTTATACATTTCTATATTTATGACTAACATACGCACGTATGTGTTTTTTGACAGGTGTTGTATGATGCTTTTGAGGTTGCTACATGATGTCGCACTCTTTCCTCTTCAAATCGGTCATGCTTGCATTAATGTATTGTCTATCGACGTCCATACATCTTTGTTTTTAGTATGTATTGTTTTGGTTAGCTACAGTTGTATGTACTGTTACTTTTGGTCACAAATATGTTTAATACTCCATGTATGAAATATTATTGATATATATATTTTGTGGTTTGGCTTATGACTCCATTTGGTTATGTACATTATAATGTGATAAGTGCGGTTTTTTGAATTGTTATAATATATTAGTTGAAATAAGTTTAGTAGACTTGAAAATTGTAAGCTTGAATGTATATGGCAATAAAAAAATACATTGAAAATTTTCTTATAGTGTTTTAACTATGCTATAAAAAGAAAAATTGCTACCGCTTTCATATACTATAACATTACTCTAGTGCTATACAAAATATTCTGTAAGGATTAAACAGTTTTCATAGCAAAAAACAATGTTACAATAGATAGTAATGAATTTTCTATAGTGTTTCAATGCGTAATAAATGATTGACATAATATTTCCACAGCAGTTTTAGACGCTATAATAACGTGGCATTTCAACATACTATAGCAATTAAATGATATTATAATTGTTAGTATTATAAAACACAACTCTGTATAAAATTTCCATAGCAAGCTTCAAAAGGTTATAGAAAATTAGTTGTACCGATACGTTTAGTCTAATATGACAACAAAAACGCTGTTAAAAATCTTTTTTCCATTGCAATTTTGAAACGCTATTGTATCTATCAGACTTTTACAACTTGTTGATCTATGACGTTTATAAAAACGCTATAGAAGGCTTTAGTAGCGGTTTTTAAAAGCTATAAAAAGATCTGTTTGTTGTAGTGTGCGCTCAACTGGACGTAAGAAGTGGATGAAAATGAGCACATGAGCTTGTCGATGCTGTTAATCTAGTAGAGGGTGAATCCAGAAGGAGTTACCGACAAGAATTCCTAATGGAAACTCAAGGAAGGGAGTTAAGATATAAATACCGACCTCGTAAAATGTATGTGCAACTGCTAATTATTTATGCGATTGAAAACTGCCGTATTATCCTAAACAATGAAATTTTTGAAATCTGAAAACAGTGTACTTGAATTGATTGCAAATTTTTAATGGAGATGGGATTTGATATCTCAGTTGATTAGAGTTCCAATTGTGGGTAACTTTTAATTGCAACACAACATTGGTATTATTAAACTAATTTTGATTGATGATAGTAAGTGGGTTTTGTATGAAGTGGGTGACATTGTGTTTTGATTGATATGTCATGTGTATATACCCGACATCACACTTGTATGTTATTCTTATTGCATTATTATACTCATAGCTAGATTTCTAGCCTGACTCCATTTTAGTTATGGAATGATAATGCCTTGAGTCAGACTAAGGTGTTGTGATTTCAAGATGATTATCTATAGACATTAGTCGGCTTTTGCTTATTGAGTAGCTCGTGAGGAATGTTGCAAATAATGTATATTATGTTCGTAGTACTACTATATTTAAGTTTAGCAACCACTACCTAGAAGTCAAGATTCGCAGCACTGTTCATTTAACTCAAAGGAATGGAGCTGAAATTACTCTAGAAGTCGTGGATATGTTTTAAGATTGGTTGCAGGAGTAGTAGTTACATGTATGTTAGAAGTAGGTAGTATTTCAGATTGCAATTTGTCTGCTGAGTTTAGAGTGTTGTATTTTGAGTATTCCATGTATCAAATATATTTTGATATGTACATATTGTCGTTTTGGTGGTAATATTGATACGGATACATGTGTCATTATTTATATATGTTCATGATATGTGTGTTACTCAATTCCTGAGTTTATGTATATTACTCTACGTCGATATGAGATACATATTATTTAAGATGTGTTTAGGTACTAGAACACGTCCGTGTTATCCCAAAGTAGCATATATGAGATATCTCTCCTTCTATGTTTGATCCAAGCTACTAGGCGGTAAACTCCCTTTGATAATTCGGTCTCTAAAGATGGGAAGTTACATTTTAGTTTTAGAGCCAAGGTTAATCTAGAATTGTGTAAATAAGGAATTAGCATAGAATTGACCATAGAAGAGTTGGACATAAGTTGTAACCTAGTCAGTATAACCTAAGTAGCGTTGGGAATAACTGGAACATGTAATACATGAGTTAAGATTAGTATTCTAAGGGAATAACACTGGGATAGGAGTTATGTACATATTCATGAATATAAGTTTTTTTAGCAAAAAATTTGATTTATTCTTTAGCATCTATCTAATAATTGCGATAAATGTTGTTTAACAAAAATGGTTGGACCTGACAAATCTAGAATAGGTGTATCTCTTGGGTCACCTAATGGTCAATGAAACGGGTCAGAAAATCTAAGTGCCCTATTGATAGCGAACTAATGGATGGAAGTTATGAGGAAAGTTCATGATATGTGGGTTGCTAGAACACCGAATCCGAATCCCAGAATGAAATTCATAAGATGCTATGATGACTATACATGTTTGTGTGGTATCCCATTCTTTAGAAGTGAAGGAGTTATGTGTGTGCATACTTGGTTGAGATCCATTGAAAGAAATTTCAGTAATTTGGGTTTAATAGACCAAGATAAAACAAGGTTGTTGCCTCGCTAGTTATAATATAGTGCTTTGGACTAGTATGATGCCATCATAATAACTACACCAAAAGAAGAAATAACTTAGCAAGTGTTTAAAGAACTATTTAAAGGCTATTTTATTCTCAAAGCCGAAGGGGCAGCTCTATTATTTAAATTTATAGATCTAACCCAAAAAATTCTTCGGTGATTGAATGTCGAATTAAGAGACAATCTACTAAGCAGAAAAGAAATCCATTTGAGGAATTCATTGATATGGCATCAGGATGTAGAAAGTGTAAGAACATGCCTCAAGCCTTGAAGAACAATCTGTTCAACTAGTCGAATAGAAAAAGAGACTGTTATCTCAAAAGAAAAACTGGGGGTCTAAGAATAACAAGAAGCCTTTTCGACCAAGGTAAACTAAGCCAAAGAAACCAGTTCAATTGGAACAACCTGAACAGAGAAATAATTCTGATAAATCTCAGTTGGAATGTTATGCATGTAGAAAGAAGGGTCACTTTGCTAATGAATGCATAACTACAAAACAAAGACGTTATAGTTATGACAAAATAGGCCATATGGCAAGACAGTATGGAAAGCCCAAGAAACAAACTCCAGGCAAGATGTTCACAAATGAGGAATTCAGTTCTGCCCAAGATAAAGGGAAGCAAGTCTCGGTCTTAGAAGATACACTTCTTTGAGAATAAAATTTTACGATATTTTGGGTTGTTGGATTTAGTGGTAGAATATATTTTATTTAAGTGATTTTAAAATTAATTGGTAATTATTTGATTAGAGAAACTACATAAGACCCTAATCTAAATTCTATAATAGAGATACTTCGCAAAGATAAGTGTTGTGGAAATGAATTTGATTAGAAGGATCCAGTAGTGATCGGAGTAGCACAAGGAAAGCAATTAGCTTGCTTTTCGTTGAGTATAAATAATTATTTAATTTATAGGGTGTATGGTTTTTTTTGATACTTTTAGGTATAACTAGCCTAGAATGAGGAAGATTGAGCGGAAATTATCACTAAAAGATATTGAGCCCATTTACCGGAATAAATCAGAAGCCGATGTTTGTCGTTGGTTTTCAGAGATAATCAACAAGAGGTTAAGTAATTTTATTTCACGAGGAAAAGATAATATTTTGAACTTGATTTTGGTAATCTATCCACTGAGTGGTTATGGATTCTGGTCGATACGTCGGGCCAACATATCTATGGGGATTTCTAAACACTAGAATGAGACATTTCGACATAATGGCATTATAAGTAAAAGGTATTATTCTTAGAATGGACTGGTTAAAGTTTCATCAAACTCGATTACTCTATGTTGAGCAAGTAATTACTTTTTAGTATTTCTATTACACGGGATAGATTTTTGATCGCATTTAGAGCATAAACAGTCTGAGTTATTTTCTTTAAGTCATGGAATCTTGAGAAAATGAGATTAAATACATTTGGTAGCAAGTGATCTTTATATAATTATTGAATAAGTGATGTGTCTACCACTTAGAAAAAATTGAACTCAGATTTGATAAAACTCATGGTATTCAACCATTCGGCAGATTTCGTAACAAAGGGAAAGAAATTAAGAGTTGAGTTGGAAGATATTGAGTAAAGTGAAAAGCATTGGAATTATTGTTTTCCTAAGACCTCTAATTTAGAAGAATAAAATATAATGGTTATATTAACTAGTTTTAAGATTCGACCAAACTTGGTGGATCAAATCTAGATTAGTCAGAGTGATGATCCGGTTTTAATAAACCAAATTAGTAAATTATGAAGTGGAATGGTTTTGAAGACATTCCTAATATAGCCAGTTTAAAAATGAGATTCTCAATGAGTACCATCGATTTATATTTCCTATATATCCATATTGAATAAAGATATATAAAAAGATGAAGAAAATATATGATTGGAAAAATGAAACAAGACAACAGCAAACCAGTGAAACAGTGTGTTAAGTGCCAGTTAGTGAAGGACGGGCATCAGAAAGCTAGCACGTGAATTCTATTTCTTGAGGTACCACAATGGAAATGATAATGGTTGAGTGATAGTAGATCAACTCACCAAGAGTACTCATGTTATAACAGTTCAAGTGAACAAAACTGTAGGTCTATTTAACCTTTGTATGCATCAAGTGGTATAATTACACGAGATACCAAAGTGCATTCGAGACTTGGATATGATTATAAAACAAGGGTAGGAAGGTAAAAGTAGTTGAGAAACAAGAATATTTCGTTAATTAAAGTTCAATGATCAAGTAACCCTAGAGATAGAATAAGGGTGACCAAAGAACTAATACAACAGACACATCCTAAGTAGTTTCAACTCCTTAAGTATGTATTTGTTTAATGTATTAGGTCATAAATGATTGATTTTAATTGATTGTTGTATGCATGGATGTGTGTGTATAGTTGAATGGTATAGTAAAATAAGTTCTAATACTCTCCGATAAATTGCAAGGACACGATTTCTTTAAGGAGGGTAGTCGATAAAATCCCGTTATTAGATTAACTATAATAAAATATATTTTGGGATTTTATTGAATTCGATTCAATAAAAGTGATTTTGGATCTAATTGATAATAAAAGAGGAATAATGGTATTAATTTCAAATTTATTTGCAAATTTATTTAATATTTATTAAAATTTGGAATTATTTTGAAGAACGGAATAATAAATTTAAATTTGTTGAAATTGAAAAGTGATATATTGATAAAAGAAAATTTGTTGCAAGAGTTAAATAAAATTTTGACAAAATTTCTTGAATGGATTTTTAAATGGATATGAATTGTTGATTTAAAGGCGGTTCGATCAAAAGGCAGTTAGGGTATTGGTTTTATTTTAAAAAGAAAAACCGAATATTTCGTACTCTCCTATTGGACCACTATTTTCTAGTTTATCCAATAAGTGATCATTATATTCTAACTTTAGCCCATTTTAACTTACACCCCTTACCTTAACCCTAACGTAGCCTATCTTAATAATAATCATTCTCTTTCAACTCTTTTTCCATGCCTATACATTGCAATCATACTATTTCAACCTTGCATGCTTATCCTTTGTAATCATACTATTTTAACTCTTTTCCATGCTTGTCCTTTCAACTAAGCCTATAAATGCCCAAGGCTTCTTCCTATTTTTCTTATATAGACCTAAGGCAAATCAACGTAACTTTCCATCATTATTCAGGCAAGCTTGGGTTAGCATTTCTTCACCAAAGCCAAGGATAGGCTGTAAGTATAATTTATTTATTTTACAATGAGTTAATTGTTCATTTGATTTAAAGTAATTACTATATTGATTCAAGTTACTATAGTTGATTATATATATATATATATGTATATGTATATGTATATGTATATGTATATGTATATGTATATGTATATGTATATATATTGATTTTTGAAAGCTTGGTAGCATGATATAATTCAAGTATGATATGAAAGTGTTGATTTTGCAATTTGTTGAAATGAATGGATGGTTGCAACTGATGAATACATTGAACCTTAAGTTGTGATACATAATTATGTTAAGTTTATCCCATCTAATGAAATGCTATGCAAGTATTCTATGAATGATATGCAGATGAATAGATGAAATGTGTACTTGAGTGAATATGGGTGATTTTAAATACATGTTTGATTTTAGAAATACAAGTATATGATGATAATGTGTGGTTCACCTATGATTGAATATGTAAGTTTATTTATACCATTGATATTGATTTGAATGTTAGATTTGTTGTGTTTAAATACAATGCACTATTACTTATGCATATACAAAATATTTATTTGATGAAAATGGGATAAATGATGTTTTGGAAGTAAAATATTTTTGAAAGTGTAATTTTAACATTTTGCGAGAATGATACGAGGTATTGACTACTATACTACTAGAATCCATCCTTGCGGACTTATTCGAGGATTGGGACCCCACTTGTAACGACTTTGTCAATTGTCAAAGAGTCCAACAATCTATTGTACTGAAAATATGATGATAATTAATGACAAGTCAAAGATGTAGTGCAACAAGAGACAACACCTCGGGATGGAACTGGGTAGGAAACTACAACACATAAAATGTATACATCTTCAGAAGTAGGAGAGGTAGTACAACTAAGGGATCATACGAAGTGCACTCATAAATGGTCGTAAGTAGTGGGCGAAAATGATCGCGTAGGCTTATCGATGCAGTTAGTCTGGTAGAGGGTGAATCCAGAAGGGGCTACCAAGGAGAATTCCTAATGAGAACTCAAGAAATAGAGGTAAGATTTACCTCTCATTTATATATATCAACATAGTAAAATGTTTGTTCAACTGTTAATTATTTAGATTTTGAGTTGAAAAAGACTATAGGTAAATAGTGAACTTGGATTTATGGAATCTGAAAACAATGTACTTGAATTCTAATTGATTGCAACTTATGAGTGAGGATGTGATGTGTAATACAGTGTAATTTTAATGGTAATTAATTAAAAAGAAATTAATTAATAAATAATAACAATGAAAATAGAATTTTTTACAAAGTTAAAATTTGGCTACGAAACTTTCACCATTGGATTCCGAGCGATTTCTGATCAATTTTCATATATAAAGTTTTTCGATCGTAGTTAAGATAAAAATGTTATTAATGTTTGAAAATTTTGAATCAGAAATAATTATATATCTAATTAAGGAAATAAAAAATAATTAACCAAATTAATTAACGTTAACGGTTTCTAGGGTTTAAGAAAGTTAATGTGAATAAAAAACAGAAAGAAATGGCCTCGACCAAGCATATAAGGTATCAAATTAACGAATGTTAATGGTGATAATAAATTAACATAATAAATATCAACCGTTCGACACCTTGCTTGGGCCCGTTGATCGCTAGCAGTCGACCGGTAGGGGGCGGCGATCGATCGATCATGATTCAAATGTGAGATTTTGATGTGGCCAAACGGCTCATATTCAAAATAACTTAATCCAATGGCTGGCATTGATTCGAACCCCTATAAATATGGGCCCAGCCCTTTACTTTTCTTCTCATATCTTATTAAGCAATGTCGACACTCTGCCCTTTTCTCTCCTCCACAAATATTAATTCTAAATAAAATTATAGTTTACATACATACATACAAGTGGAGAATAGCAAAGTACAATTGAGAAGAGAAATAGGGTCGAACAAAATTGTTAAAGCCAAGGTAAATTATAAATCTGAATCTAAAATATAAATTAAATTCAAATCTCTTCTATGATCTATATTTCTGATAAATATATGTATACTTGTGGTATATGTATTCAAATAGGGAGTCAAACTGGAATAGCAGGGATTAGATCTAGAGATTTGGAAAGCTAAAATGGTGAGTAGGCAATTTTATATTTTTATGTAATATTGGATTTATATTGTTGTAAATCTATTCTGTATACCTAAATGTAAACTTGGAGTTGTAGGCTAAAATTGTATACGAATAATGAACTTATTAACCCTACCTACATATTTTGTGATTGATAACTTAATTTTAAAACTACATGTATATGCATCTGGAATGTATTAGGTAGTAGTAGTCCTTGTAATTGATAAACTAGGTGATAATCCCAAATTTTGCAGATTTAAATGTTTTATGCAAGAAAAATGTAAATTAGAGTTACCATAATAAATTATAGGTATTTAAGTAGTATTTTAATTCATTTGAATGTAGAGCATTGCAATGTAAATTTCTATAGATTATCAAATTCAGATCCATAAATAAAAGTGCGACATTTGAAATAACTAGAAATATGCCTAAAAAAGAGATGTATAAAATAGGGAGAGTTACCATATTTTGTACTATCTATTTCAATAACTATGAAAAAGATAATTCATTGTAATACCAAATGCAACATAAATTCTCCTTTTGGATAAGACATAGAAATTTATGGTGTTAACATTTCCTTTTTAGAGAAATGTAACTTTAATGCATTAGAATGCAGAAATCAAAGGATTAATTAAAGAATTGTAAATTTGATAATAAGAACAGTTTAAGTGAAGAATTAATATCTATGCAATAGAGGCAAGACATAAATCAAGTAATAAACAACAACAAGGTAGGCAAGTAATTAATGTAAATAAAAGGGATGTTGAAATTCCACTAAACAAGGGATGGTAGCAAAGGTTTAAAAAAGAATAGAAATAGAGATATCAATAAAGCATGAAAAAGTGAATAGGAAAAGATATTTAGATCTTTTAACAAAAAGCGATAAATGACATTAAGTGGATATAAAAGGAATAAGAAGCAACGTATGAAAAAGTAAAAGAATTTGACTAATAGTTGAACATTAGAGGCACAATAATTAAACAAGTACACACACACATACATACATTTACGTAGCCTCAAGAATGCGTTTATGACAGGTGTGAATTATTAAGTTAGTAAATAACTTAGATTAGATAAGAATAACATAATCATTAAAATGGGTTGGAATGCGAGGTCAATAGTGTTACAACAGAAGTCTGCCCACCGTAAGGGGCTACCAGCAATTGTGTATACATTATACTGATGTGAGACATATCTAATTGTAGGACCTGTGGAGTTATATACGTTCACCTATAGGTGAGGGATAACCAAGTAGGAAGGTTCGCGTAGGTAGAAGTATCAAAGGACAAGTATAGTCTGCTTCAACCTTTTAGAGGTTATTAAGTAACAAGATGGTACTACCTTGATTGCATTATGCAATCTAAATGGGATGGTGAGCAACGCTTGGCGTTATGTGTGTGTTTGGTACCATCTTAGGGAGTAAGAGCTGCACATAGGTCAAGAACATCATCAGTCCTGAATAGTCAGCTAAAAGACGAGGGTTACGCCTAAACGGTTACACTTCCTACTAGTGTATATCATGTTTAGGTCATGCACCACCATAATTGTTTGCCAGATTGTTTGTTAGGGGCAATGCTAGATAACCCTTCGTGGAGGTCTTTCAAAATTGATAGAATACGGCTAACTATTGTGATGCCGTTATTAGGCACTACGGGGGTTCCTTGGTATGCACGATGATGAGGATGCTATGTTGCGTTGATAATGGATGCTGACAAGGTGTTGATTATGGATACTAGCGGGGATGGTATCTTGGTCCAAAGGGGGACTGTGGTACTTATATGAATATACATATGTAATTATTGTCAACCTAGGGTAGATGGACAAATTCGTACGCGTACGTGAATTCGAGAGGACTAAGTAAAAATAAAATAAGTGACGTAATATGTAATGGAAGGCAATCGGCATAGACTAGCTTTATGTATAAAGTGTGTAAATTACAAGTCACCGGAACGTTGTTCTGACCCCCTCCTTATTACAATCCACATGGTAACTTTAGAGGGACATGTACTAGTGCAAGGCGTGAACAGCGGAAGATCACTTCTTTCGTGCCTTTTGATCCAAGCTATTAGACGGTAATCTCCCTTTGATGATATGGTCACTGAAGCCATGGCATAACACGAATAAAATAGTTCAATAAAAAAAATTATATTGTAAATATTAAGATATGATTGAAACAACAGAAAAGGAGTACTGAAAAAGATTAATAAAATTTGTAAATCAACAAAAATGAACAATTAATGAATTTAAATATTTGGTTTAAATTATTGAAATTTATTTTGTAAAACAAATAGTGTTTCAATTAAATTGGAATATATTAATGAATAAATGATAAGAATTAATTATATGTAAATAAGGAGATTTAATTTGTAACATAATGGAGACACGGTGAAAATTGTTTCGAAATGAGACTTAGGTGTAAAATAAAATTTAGTGTTTAACAAATAAAATCCAACGTTATCTCTTTCACTCTAATCCAACACCAATCGGTCACCTTTTCATCTCTCCTCAATCCCCAATTCATGCATAAATAATAAAATGAAAAAAAATAACAAATTGTGTAACCGTGTCAGGAAGCACGGCTAGAGATGGCAATTGAGCTAGAATGTGTGCATGTTCAGGAGTTGGTGACCGTAGCGTAGATAGTGACGTGATGGAGGCGACGATCTAGAGATGTGCGCAATAATTTTTAGGTGGTGTGCAAACTAGGGCTAAGCTGCTAGAGTCGGAGGAGACAGTGCCGTGCTAGGTGATGGAAGAGCAGTTGATGGAGTCAAAATTTGGGGTTAAAGATGACAACTGTGCAGTGGTTTTCTAATGGTGGGACGAGTTCTGGGTGGTGTACGGTAGTGGCTGGAGGGAGACGGTGAGAAAGGAGGAAGCAAGTGAACGAATTGAAATGTTGAGTATAATTTGATCATTGCATACCTTACTTTAGTAGGTTATTTCGTAAATCACAACTACACTCTAGTAAATATCTCTCTTGGCATGTCTTTGGTCAAGTATTGTTTGATAAATTTTGGTTGGAAATTGGTTGGATTCGGCTGTAATAATGTTATTAAAATATAATTTAGCCAATATATAAATATTATCTTTGTTGGTGGGAAGTAGAGCAACAAGGACGCCACCATCGTAAAACCAGCAGCATAAAAACAGAACAAGACCATCCGTAGCATCCAAGCTACCACAGTAGAACCACCGTAGAGCCAGAGATAAAAAGATAGCCGGTCTCTCAAATCAGTCAACCGGATCAGAAGCAGGGTTAATGATGCAGCCAAAGAAAACTGAATCTGGAAAACTAACAACCACATTAAACTCAAAAAACAAGGGGGGGTCAAGAGAGCGTAGGGTGAAGGCCAACGCCCGGTCGCGATGATCAGCCTATTCCCCGTCTAGCGTGAGACAAATCACACGAGATAGAGAGAAGGCCGACCAGACGCTCCGCACGGGAGCTCAAACGACCCCTGAAAGGTCTACCGTGGAAAGCAAGGAAGACGTCATTCCTCACACACCGAATAATAGATGGGGGATCCATATGAGAATTTTCAAATGATGCCTTATTCCGCACGCACCAGAGGTGCCAGTAGATGAGGATGAAAATTTGATATTTGGAATGCGTCTATTTAAACGTAGCAAGTGTCAGATTTTTAATGGAAATTATGGAAGCTTGTTTGATTGTGAAATTTCAATTTAAAATTTAAAGCAGTTGAAAAATTGATGGAAATTAAATATTTTCAAAACTTATATTTTTACATAAGAAAAATGCAAACCATTTTCTGAGTGATACGTCATATTTCGTTTCGCCAAATTTGGACTGGTCTAGCTCCGTTTATATTATTTTCGACGTTTTAGTAGTAGTTTTGGCAGCGAATATCGAGTTTTGATAAGTGGGTCGTGTCACTCATATCTGTGTACCATCTTGTTCGTCTCATCGCGCTGATCTTTGCATTATATTCATTTGTGTGTTTCGGCATCCGGTATATGGCAAAATCTGCGAAACGATTAGCCGTATCGGTACCCATTTTGAGTCACTTGAGTATCATGTGTCCATTCATTTATCCAACGGGAGAAACCAATGGTAAGTAGCCATTAATATTTCCAAAAATCAACTCCTGACTTTTGGTTATTCCCACTATTTCAGTATATTTGTTGGTCTATTTCCATTTCTGAGTCTCTCCTTTCCTCTGTTCGTCTTGTTCTTTCGTTTGGAAAGAAAAATAATAATATAATAAGCTTCTATTTATATATTTGCACTCCTTGCTCATTCATTTCCAATCCACCCACGTCCCCATACCTTAGAGCGCCAGTCACCCTGCCACCACACATGAGTAGCAGCCCAACGCCTCATCGCTTGCACACACCCGACGTAAGCAGCCCACTCTCCTCCAGCCAACCAGACCGAATTCCACGTCAGCCTCCTTTTCTTTGCCGACCACTCAATGCTTCCGCCCTACAGCCTTGTCCTTCTTCCACCTGAGCTCGACCATGCTCCACCCTCTCCATTTTTTTTCCACTGCCAAAATCCACGTCCGCCACAGCCAATACGGCAGCTACGACCCAAGCAGCCATTTGACGAACCATCAACCTTCCACCACCAAAACTCGGCCTGCATCCGCCTATCACAAGAGCAGCTGTAGCCACCACAGTAGCCTCCTCCTGCTGTGTCCTCTCTCCACCATTCTTTTTCATCCACCCACTGTGTCGACCCACCTTTCAGCTGCTCCGCCTTTTCCCTGAACCATCTCCGCGCCTTACCAGTTCAACCCATCAGCTGACCAGCACCCCTCCTTTCCTCCGCAAGCTCTCCACAACCGGCCTTCCACCCTCCAACCCCGAGCAGCCACCTTGCTTCACCGAACAGCAACCACCTTCCTCGCTTTGCAACCCTGCGCCATAGGCTCTCCAAGCCCAACAGCCCCTTGAACCCCCTGACAGCCGCAGCCACTCATCTTCACCACAAGCTCGCCATGAGTAGCCCTTCCACCACCTGTCCATCGAACAACAGCCGAGCCCAAGTGTGTCCGTGTCTCTTTCCACCTCTCTGTCATCTTTTCTTCTTATTATATAAAAAAATATTGATTTTTAAAATATAAAATATGGATATTTTGATTTTAATATATGTGTTTTAATACATATTAATTTTTAAAATATAGTATGAAGATTTTTTTAAATATGTGTTTTAAATTGAATATTGACTTTAAAAATATAATATAAAGATTTTATTTTAAATATGTGAGTAAATTTTAGATTTTTAAAATTATATATTTTATTTTCATCGATCTCGTGTCCACCTTGCTTTGCTTTGGGATTGTCGTTTGGATTGGTCGATTGTCAAGTTCGTGACTCAATTCGTAGCTTGTTTGTGTTGTCAAATTTCATAGCCTCGAAAGGTGAGCGATCACTCACGATTAACATTCTTATGTTTAGTAAATTTATATTCACGTGAAATAACGATTGAAATGTATTGTTAGATTTAAATTGTTTTGAAATTTAATTGTTAAATATGATATGTTATTATTTTCATTGGTTCACCTATGTTAATTGACAATATTGACACCAATAACCTGTTAGTACATATATATTATATTTAAATTGTTAATTATGATCATAATTGCCATTGATATGCCATGTCATTTTATGCTATTATTTTATTATTCTCACTCTGCAAGTTCCCTGTTAGTTTAGGAAATCCCTATGGGTTAAAATGATACATACCCGAACAATATATAGATTTGGGAAAATCGTTATGCATTGAAATGATAAACCCAAGTGATTTTATTGATTTTGAAATTTTGGGATTGCGAGTTGAAATGATATATACCCGTAAATATTAAATTATTGCGGATTGAAATGATAAATATCTGTATCACTTGACCACAGAATAGAAAATTCGTTGGTCTATTTTTGAAAAATGATTTCCAAAGTTTTGAAAGGAAATATATGGGTTTTAATAAAATTTGATTTTTAAAATATAATATAAAGATTGTATTTTAATATATGAGTAAAATTTAGATTTTTAAATTTTATGTTTGGAAATTTTAAATTTATAAGTTAAGTTTTGAAAAGGTAAATTTTAAGATTTTACTTATAATTTTATTATTTTTAAATATATAAAATATAGTTTAATATAAAATAAAATAGATTTAATAAAATAAGATTTAATTTAATAAGATTTAATATAATAAAATTAAATTTAATAGAATTTAATTGGATAAGTATATATATTATAAATAAATATTTATTTAAAATTTATATTAATATTTTGAAACAAGATTTGAAACAAGTTTAATAAAATAAAGGCTGGGAAGATAGACTAAGTTAGTTTGTAATTTAATTTGTTTTGAGAATTGAATATAAATAAGAATTGATTGGAAACTTATTGATTTTGAGATTTGAAAGGTATGATTTTATAACTTGATTTAATTAAAAGTGATTAAATGAATATTTTCAAATTTAAATAAAATTGAATATTTGATTTTGATTTAAATTTGTAATTTGAAATTTTATTTAAATGCTTATAAAAGTGATTAGGTGAATATTTTAGAATTAAATATAATTGAAGTTGGATACTGATTTAAATTTGTATTTTGAGGTTTTATTTAAATGTCATTAAATGAATATTTTCAAATTTAAATAAAATTAAATTTGAATTTTGAAATATAAATGAAATTTATCAAATTAAGTTATTGTAAATTGTTTGAATATTTAAACTTTGAAAACCTATTGAATTGGAAGTGGTTTAATTTGTAGTCCAAACCTGGATTTGAATTCGATATAAATCAAAAATGGTTTAATGAGAATTTGAATAGAACCTTTAACCTTTTATTTGAGATTGTCGAACTGAGATTGATTTAAATTGAATTTCTGGAACTAAAGTTGATTTGAATTGATTTGTGAAATTGGAAGAAACAATTATAATTTGAAACTATTTTCAATAAACCCTTTTATTATATATTATTTTAAAATTTATAAAAAAATTTAATACACATATTTTAATATATAAACTATTTTGATATATAAACTATTTTAATGTATAACCTATTTTTAAATATAAACTATTTTTATTGTATAACTATTCCAATATATAAACTACTTTCAAATATTCAAACTGTTTAAGATGGAACTGTACTGATTTAGATTTGATGGATTTAAATGTGAATACTTTGGTATGATGGTTTAACCTATTTTTGGTTATGATTTTGGAAATGAATATGATTTAAAAGTGAAATGATTTCGAAAGCGAATATGATTTCGAAAGTGATATGATTTTGAAATGAATATGATATTTTGATATGAAGTATGAACTTTTTGAAATGAAAATGACCACGGTGTGAAATAAGAGTTTGGTTGTTAAAGAGACCGGGCTCAGATATTGTCATACTCTCTGCCAATACCGAAAACCACTTTAACAACTGTGCACGTGGTGGAGATTCTAGAACGAATTAGGATGGTTTGGCGAACGTTTGTATAAGGTATGAACGCAGCCCTGACTCCTTTGAGTCAGCTTGATGTGACTAAAACATGAGCTACACATAGGCCAAGTGAGGTCGCACCTCCGATCTAGCATGCTTCTTCGATATGTAACAACCCACATATTTTACGATTTGTATATTTAAATGTTTTATTTAAATATAGAATCATTAATCGGATTAAAGTCCGAAAAGCTACTTTTTGTAAACAGTTGAATTGGGACTCGAGACCACCTCCATTGAGTCCAAAATGACATTTACAACTTTTTTGAGTATAAACATCGATATGTTTGGAGTTGAGTAAAAATTATGACTTTTTCACTTAGGGCTTTGGGCTTGGGTTTGGGTTTCAGCCCATCAACCTTCTAATAACCTAACCCTTCATCCAACTCCTCTCCACTCACTCTATTATTTCCTAACACTCAAGTTAAAAGAAAAATGAGGGAAGAGAAAAGAAATTAGAAATCCCTAAGCCCTAATTCTCTTAGGAATTGTCATCTTCAAGCTAGAAATCAAAGAAAAGCTTAGGTAAGCATCCTCTTCATCCTCTCCATCTCAATCCCTCTTTAATTTTCAGAAATTCCTATAACCTAACCTAGGAAAAACTTCACCTTTGATATTAGATTGAAGATTCTAGAGGTGGTATTGAAGAGAGATCAACCTATTGCTTGTTCTAGAGCTTATCATTTGTGTTTGGGTTTAAAAGGTGAGTTTTTGAACTCACATCTTTGTCTATTTCTATCATTGTTGTTAGGTATGAATTCCTAACATCTATTCATGTTCATTTGCTTTTGATTTTAATTGATTTGGTGAACATTTCAATTTCTGGTGTTTTGAAGTCAAAAACTTTAAAAATCCTAGCTTTGATGTATGAACATGCGTTTGGTGGTGTATCGAAGAGCCTATAGGGCTGGGTTGTCGATTGGCATAAACCTCTAACACCCATTGCTTGTCCGATCGCAAATTGTTGAGAGTTTGCCCCTCATTGGGCTAGGCTGGAAATACTGGAAAACAGGATCCAGTCGACTGAACTCAGAGTCCAGTCGACTGACCTGGAACCTGAGAGTTTTCCAGGCTCTGTCCAGTCGACTGGCTCTCTGAGTGCAGTCGACTAACCTGGAACCCGAGAGTTTCCAGGCATTGGACCAGTCGACTGAACTCAGTGCCCAGTCGACTGAATCTACTGTCTCAGCTAGATTTGCATATTTGCCTACTTCTTTTTGGTGAATTACCATTGTTTATCGATTTTTGTTGATCCTTTTAGTTGTTATCACCTTTGTCGACTTTGATGACTTATTTTTCGGGATTTTTTGAGAATATCCATTTTTATGTATTCGGTATCGATTTCTTTGGATTTGATTCACGTCTTCGTATGTGAATTTTTGGTGATTGATTGTTTCTACAATCATTTCTGTGACTAGTCACTTTAAATTACAAAGGTTTCTATACTAGTAGTAAATATTCAAACTCTTTTACAAAGATGATTTCAACTCTATTTTTAATACAAAACTCGTTTATAAAACCGTTTTCTAATCTATTAATATATACAAACCTTTACCTCATTCGTATGAAAAAATCTAATTAAACAGCTTAGCAAAACAAGTGGTATGAAACGCTTGCGTTTACTTCGTCAGTTAATTTTTGGACTTGTTCGATTGAAAATCTTGTGACAATTTTCGAGTGGGAATCTACAATTTGTTCGTAAATATTTAAGTTAAGCTAGTGGTTATGGGACATGAAGCTAAACTCATCTATTTACTAGCTTAGTGGAATCGACACTTTTTATTGATCAATGATGATCATTTTGTGATTTAGACTAGCGATGTGCGATGTCTATTTATTTATGAGGGAACTAAAAACCCTGTTTGTGGAACTTCGGTTCAATTTGGTGCGGTAGCGACCCATGGTCTTCGGGCCATTTGTAGAGCTTCGGCTCAAAATTTATGGTTAGCGACCATGGAATAGCGTTCCATTTGTGATACACGTGTTGGTGAGTTTTCACGCTCCCGTTTGTGATAGGCCTCCCCCCTTTGTGATTTCTGGATTTCTAGTTGATGATTTCTGGAATTTGTGTTTCACCTCTTTTTGCGATTGGCAATGATATGTTTGTCAATATTTGGGGTTTGGTGAATAAAATGATATGTTTGTCAATATTTGGGGTTTGGTGAATAAAATAAAGAATATGACATTCTTTTTGGTGCTTTGAGATTCTTGAGATATTGTATGATTTTGTTGTTGTTTGAAGTATACTTGTCACTGTATGACATTATTGTTGTAACGACCCAGAATTTTGAACAATTTAAACTGAAAATATTTAATTAATTTTAAATATATGAATGATAATTTAACTTGAATCCCCAATATAACTTTGAATTTGGCGATTAAATTTTAAAATTTAATCTATTGAATGTTGAATAAAAATTTGAATCTTCGATTTTAAGCTGAAGAAAGATATTTCAAAAGCTTTTAAAATTTATATCGATGATACTGAAGATAATAGAAGCTTCAAAATTTAATTTCAAACTGTTTTGATCAGTTTTGCATTTCTATTGTTCGAATCGATATTTAAAAATAGCGTTCCGAGGCGTAGTCTCGGAATTCGACGAAACTAGTTCCATTGGGTCCGTAATATTGTATTATTACCGGATTTCAAATTTCGTATTGAACGGAGTTGACGTGTGACCGTACGATATGCAAACACGTTGAAAAATTTAATCGAATTTCCATTTTAAATTTTAAAGTTGGTCAACATTATTTCCTCTAATCACGCCTACAATCCTGGCTAAAATCGCGCAGAAGAACACAGAAGAAAATCGTGCAAACCATACTGCATTCAATTTTAAGTATTCGTTTCCCTTCTTCTTTCCAGGAGAGCAAAATAAAATTTCAAAAAAAAATGGTGACCCTTTTTCACGCTCGAACGAACGAATTAAATCTCGTTCTAGTTAAAATCGCGCCCTCCTCTAATGACATTCTAACAAAGAATTATGGCCGCTCTCATTCAATTTGAATCGAATCGAGACGAGATCCGATCTCGTTCAAGACGTCATGAAAAAAAAAAAAAAATATTCAGATCTAGAATCGAGCTCGACAATTTCGTCGAAGGTCGCTGGAGAAGGGAGCGCGCGTGCCCTTGCGTGCGTGTGGGAAGACCGGAGTCGCGATGGTCGTTCTGGGTCACGTGGTCCAACGCGAGGCTCCTCGCGTGCGCGAGGGGAAGTCGACATTGCAGGCGGAGCTCGGCGGTGGAGGGCGGTTGCACGCTGGGGGATCGGCGATGGTTCGTAGGCTATTTTCAAGCATCGTGGATGGCTCGTCGATGCGTGTTCTGGAAGGTGAAGTCAGTTTTGATCACGATCAATTTCAGTGGCAGCTAGGGTTTTGCGTGTTGAAGCGCGTGCGATGGCGATGGGTCGTGGTGACGATACCAGTGGCGGCGTGGGGGTGGTCTCGGGCCTGGGTGCGCGAGAGGAGTTTGCAGTGAGATTAGGTATGCAGTTTTTTTTTATTTCAGTTAGAATATCTATATAAATGTTTAAATGTAGTGATGAAAAAAAAAACGAATATATAAGTTTTGGAAATTATAGAATTTTAATATGTGCAGAGAAGAAAAAAAATTTATACAGTAAAATAAATTTGGTTATTTTAAAAAGGGAATACTGTCTGTTACAGTAATTTGAAAGGAAATCAGCAAAGAAATATATATATATATATATATATATATAAACTATATTATGGATATATACATATTTTTAAGGACTGTAGAATTTTAAAATCCGTGTGAATTTTTTTTATGCTGTTTTAGAATGAAAACATAAAATATCTTATATAAATAAAGTTAAAATTTACTAGTTTATTTTGGAAATAATTTAGTTAAGTAAATTTGTTAAAAGAGATTTCTTTAGAAATTAAAAAGGTATCGGTTTAAACTTAATCTATTTCTTTAGAAATTTTTGGTTAAAAAATTAAATTAATAAATTCATTGGATAATTAAGATTACAAAATGAAAATTGGTTACTCGATTTAATTCGAATATTGATAAACTGTGTAAATATTTATACAAGGTATAAATCAAGAAAATCGAGTCAAGATGGAAATGGATTGTAAAGAAATAAAAGCGAAGGTGAGATTTTCTCACTCAAATAAAATTTTGTATTACAGTTATTGATTGATGATTGACTGTTTGGATGTGATATTAGATATAGTAGGATATATCTATATATATATATATAGCAATATATACATATTGACATATGTATATATTGGATTGATTGATTTCCCGCACTGTATAGCGGATGAGACCCTATTGCGCCGTTAGTAAGCGGATGATATATTTATAAATCCCATATACCGCGATATTCCACCTCGAAGTGGAATTGGTATTGTGCTAACATCTGTGGATGCAGGAAAACAGGTTGGAGGGATCCAACTGGATTCCTCACCAGTATTTATTTATTTACAGATATTGTTGTATATTCTGTTATCATATGATGATATATGATGTTTGTTGTCGTGATTGACAAATTTGTGTGTTGCATCATCGGATTCATTTTTGAAATTTAAAAATGACGATGTTGATTTTAAAAGATATTTTTAAAGTGATTTTTGAAAGTATACGTTTATTTAATTTTTGAATTTATTAATAAACGTTAAAATTTTAAAGTTATAAAAGTTAAGATCTTTGTGAAATATAACCGAAAAGTGATTTTTGAAATAAATAGTTGATTGATTTATAAAATGGTTTAATTTGAGATTTTTGAATTTTTGTAAACGGTTTATATAAAAGATTTATAAAATTGATATCTATAAATTAAAAATATTGGAATTATAAAACGAGTTTTATAAGTGTTAAAAATGAAATATCAATGGAATTCGTAAGTGAATGAAATTTATAGATTTATAAATTGTGAAGTTATAAAATGGATGAAACTATCGAATAAAAGATTTATAAGTAATTTACTTATAAATTAGATTTTTGCACTTAGATGGGATATGAATAGAATTTGCTAATAAAATGATTTTATAAGTTGAAATTGTTATAAATTATAAATGTGATTTATAGACGTTGTTTATAAATCCGAAATCACTTATTTTGATAAGTGAATTATAGAAGTTAATAAAAGGAGATTTATAACATCGAAGTTGTTATAAAATAGAAATAGAATTTATAAACGTTGTTTTATAAATCCGAAAATCAATCAAAATTGATGAATTTAATATAAAAGGTTATTAAGGGATTTTATCCACGATTTTGGACAGTGGATAATCTTTGAAATAAAATGTGTAGAAAATAGTGAAATTTGGTTAGTGAAGTATATTCACGATTTTGGACAGTGGATATATTATTAAAATGTATTAACTATCGAAACCATAGATTTCAACATTCATTGTTGAAATAGACGTTTTCGAGAAATAAGGAAATGGTGGACTATAACACTGTTGTTATAGTAAATGGTTTCCGAAAGGAAATGTTTTTATATAGTATTGGGATTTACATATCTATCTTAATTCCGAATCCCTATACTAGTGATTTTGAGTCGTCGTAACGATGTTTTACGTAACATTCGTTTTGACTCAAATAGATGTTGTTATAGTAAATAGATTTCCTTAAAGAATGAAATATGTACTTAATATTGATTTAAGTATATCGAATATTTTCCAAGTGTTGAAAATTAATAAGATTTGTGAATTACTTATTATTAAATAAGTGGAAATGTTTTCCAAAATGAAATGAAACGTTTTTGAGATTTTATCTTCTTAAAGATAAATCGAAAGTGAATATTGAAATCGATTGAAAATCGTATATCAGTAGATATTTGAAATATAAATTCACTATGAAATTTATAAAAGAAATGGAAATTCGTTTTAAAAATAAATATCAATTTATTTTTGAAGTGTGGAAATTATATATCTAGTAAAGATATTTTGGAAAATAAAATAATTTGGAATCTGATGATGTTGCGCATCTTTACTGATAGTTAAATAATCGACTATCAATAATTACCTTGAATAGGTATTTGTTGTGAAATTGGATGAATTTGAATGCCACACTTATTTTTGAATAAGTGCTCACTATTCGGGTTAGCCGGGAAAGGACCTTGGGGTCGTATAACCTATTCCGAATATGTGATACGTCGTTATGATATGCATTTGATGACCAGTGTTGAAGACCAGATATTTTTTGAAAACGGAAGGATTACCGTCGAGTTACTCTACATCGGCCAATCTCCAATTTAGAGGTTTTATCATCCTTAGTGACGGGAAGTCCGGACGTGATTAGAAAATTATCCGGATTTGCAAGGACTTCGTGAGAAGTGCCTTCGGTTCTGTTCGATCCCGGAACAGACTTGTATGGTTGTGTGTCTGACGTTACAAATTGAGATATAAAGCTGATTTCTTTCAAATACATTTCTGTTGGTGGCGGAGAATTTATTCTCTTAGCTTAACACCCTTCTCTGAGACGTACGAGCTCAGAGGTTATGTAGTTGAAATTTATCAGCAATATACGCCCAATTTGGTAATGTGGCATGCTGAGTGTTGCTGTGAAATGATCATTGTTTGATCATTTGTGATATGATCATTTGTTTGATCATTTATCTTTGTGATCATTTCTTTTATCATTTGTTTGACCCGAAGCATGGATTTGTGACAAAGCGTAGCTTTTTGGACGAGACTTCGTCGGACCTCACACCCCGGAAATGGTCAAAACAGGAAAGATGCGGCAAGGTTATTAGGGGGTAGCGCCCCTTTAGTGTATGTCATTCCTTCTGGATAGAGGTGGTATCATGGTATGGAGCCCAGATACTTAACCTATGTGGTTGCTGCATTATTATTCTTATGTGGTTGTTGGAAATCGAGGATCCTCGGATATTGATCGGTTACGATCGGGGGATGACATATTCGTGTCAGTAGTTACCCAGTTAGGGGTAACCCGACCTTGTGTTGGCAGAGATCCGGTTAGGTTCTCGGGACGTCATTCCAGAGGCATTTCCATGTGGCAATGGGAAGTTCCTTGGCCTTACCATTTATTGGAAATCCAAAGAAACAATATGTGACTTGTACGGTTTTAGTTGTCGAACCTGCCATTTACTTATGGTGGTCACCACTGTTTAGATGGTAGCTATATTAGGCTTAAGTGCGAAATGCCTATGCTGGCTAAGATTTATATTATACTTTTGAAATGTTTTCTACACTATGCACTAATAATAATATCAAAAATGATTTGATTTTGCATATCAAGCATCTTTGACTATCATAAGGGGAAATCTCCTCCGATTCTGCGTTTGCATTGTGTGTGTGGCGGGAGGCCTTATGGTAGTTTCATTTTCCAAAAGCATTTCGAATCTATTTTATTTTCTTTGTGAAAAATAACTGTTTTACGATCTCACACCAGTCACCATGACTGACTCGGAGTTTATTGTTTTCCTTCTAAACTCTGGGTGCCCATAATTTTCCACACGGGCAGCCTAGAGTTATGTTATCAGGATATTCTGGAGCTTTGGAAGTAAGCTGGTTGGCGAAACGTATCACCTATACTTTGTATTATTCCGCTGTGTATTCTGTATGAGGACAAGTTTATATAACTATCCATTGTTGTGTTGAGTTGTATATTGACTCTCATTAATGTATGTATAAACTGATATAGTTCTTGGTTTTAAAAGACTAGTGATTATCTATTATATATTGTTCCGCTGCGATATGTGAGATTCTGATATTGTTTCTGTTTCTGATGTTGTTCTGTTGTTCTTCTTCTCTTTTTCTTCTATCTTTTCTTCTACCTCTTCTTTTAAAACCCTAAGAATTCGGTTTTCCGGCATTCGTTTGCTCGGCAGTTGATACAGTGGACTTATCAATGTCGATTTTCGGAAGTCGAAGAATCGGGTCCTTACAACGTGGTATCAGAGCATATGGTTAAGCGACAACCCTGCTCTGTTGGGTATTACTCATTAGAGATAGAGTCAATAGTACTCTAGAATGAGTGTGAGTGTAATAATAGATATGAGTGCGTATTTGTTGGTGAATATAAAAAAATTATTTTGTATTGTGTTGACTTATCGGTTGATTGTTTATAGATTCTGGTCGGTGCAGGGTGGCCAACTGTAATCGATAGGGGTTTCTAAACTCTTAAACAAGATAAACCGACACAGTATTGTTTTAAAATAGGGTGAATGGAATAATTTTACCCAAAACTATTTTTGCATAGAAACGGAATGATTTTCTATAAATTATCATAATATATGGATGCTTGGTTGTTAGGAAGTAATAATATTGAATTATTATCATTATTATATGAAATGGAATGAGAAATTAAAATAATAACCAAAGATTTGGAGATAAATCCATTTAATAATATGAATTGAGAATATAAGGAAAATAAATTCATATATGAATAAAATTGTGAATATAAATTGAAAATGAATTTATAATTGGAAATAGAATTCCAGGAAAAATAATTGAAAATAAAATTCATTAATGGAATGTAAATAAGTTGATAACTTATAAAATATTCGATAATTTGATTTAAATGAAATTCAAAATTGAAAATGAATGAATTTGTGAAAGAATAAATAAATTTGCAAGTGCGAGAAAATGAAATTGAATGTTAAAATTCATTTTGAATTTGTAAGTAAATAGAATTGGAATTGAATTTGATTTATGAAGTATTAAACTAAAATTAGTAAGTGAAGCTAATTGAATGTTTTCCAAAATGAAATGAAACGAATTAAATTCAATAATTATAAAAGAAAGGTAAATTGAATTCAAATTTGAAATCCAGTTAAATAAGAGTGGTTATAAACCAAAATAGTGAATTATAAATAAATTTTGGGAATGAACAAAAGAATAAAACTGGAATTGTAACTGAATGTTGAAAACAAATTTAAATAAAGTGAATTATAATTTGTGATGAATTAGTAATGGAAACTAATCTAAAATAGTGCAGTTGTGAATGAAAGATAATTGATAAATTCAATATTCAGAAGTTAAACTGAATCCAAATTAGATTGGAATTGTGAATTGAATTCAAATGAAATTTGAAATGTAAAATTGAATGATAATGAATATAACTTCGATAGTGAAGTAAAAATGTATAAGAAGCATATATTGAAAATTTTGTAATGGAATTGGCAAAATAGTTTGAATGTTGTAACTGGATATTATGGCTAGTAGGATATACAGGTATATAAAGGAATTGGAATTTTGATTTTGAAGATGAATTTGAATTGCTCGACAAAAGGTAAGTATTTGAATTTCAATATGAGATTTGATGATTTTTTTCTCTAGCCGCTTGGCCTTTTCTTTTTGAAATCTGAGAGTCCGTAGGGACGTTTTGTAATCGTGCCGTGTTAGTCGCGCAAAAGAGACGCTAGCGAAATTTTTCGAAAATTTCGGGTGTTAGTAAAATTTTGAGAAAATTTTGAAAGTTTAAAATTTGAATTTGAATTTTGAAGAAAACAATATTGTTTGAAAACTATGAAAGTGTTTGGAAAGTTAGTTGAATTAATAACGAATCTTGAGTAAAACGATTTGTTTTGAAAAATTGATAAAACTATTGGATGTTGAAAAAGGTAGACGAGTTAAGGACCATTTTTCCTAACTTGTAATTTTGGGACGAAATTCTTTTAAGGAGGGAAGATTGTAACGACCTAGAATTTTGAACAATTTAAATTGAAAATATTTAATTAATTTTAAATATTTGAATTATAATTTAACTTGAATCCTCAATATAACTTTGAATTTGGCGATTAAACTTTAAAATTTAATCTATTGAATGTTGAATAAAAATTTGAATCTTCGATTTTAAGCTGAAGAAAGATATTTCAAAAGCTTTTAAAATTTATATCGATGATACTGAAGATAATAGAAGCTTCAAAATTTAATTTCAAACTGTTTTGATCAGTTTTGCATTTCTATTGTTCGAATCGATATTTAAAAATAGCCTTCCGAGGCGCACTCTCGGAATTTGACGAAACCAGTTCCATTGGGTCCGTAATATTGTATTATTACCGGATTTCAAATTTCGTATTGAATGGAGTTGCCGTGTGACCGTACGATATGCAAACGCGTTGAAAAATTTAATCGAATTTCCATTTTAAATTTTAAAGTTGGTCAACATTATTTCCTCTAATCACGCCTACAATCCTGCCTAAAATCGCGCAGAAGAACACAGAAGAAAATCGTGCAAACCATACTACATTCAATTTTAAGTATTCGTTTCCCTTCTTCTTTCCAGGAGAGCAAAATAAAATTTCACAAAAAAAATGGTGACCCTTTTTCACGCTCGAACGAACGAATTAAATCTCGTTCTAGTTAAAATCGCGCCCTCCTCTAACGACATTCTAACAAAGAATTATGGCCGCTCTCATTCAATTTGAATCGAATCGAGACGAGATCCGATCTCGTTCAAGACGTCATGAAAAAAAAAATATTCAGATCTAGAATCGAGCTCGACGATTTCGTCAAAGGTCGCTAGAGAAGGGAGCGCGCGCGCCCTTGCGTGCGCGTGGGAAGACCGGAGTCGCGATGGTCGTTCTGGGTCACGTGGTCCAACGCGAGCCTCCTCGCGTGCGCGAGGGGAAGTCGACATTGCAAGCGGGGCTCGGTGGCGGAGGGCGGTTGCACGCTGGGGGATCGACGATGGTTCGTAGGCCATTTTCAAGCATCGTGGATGGCTCGTCGATGCGTGTTCTGGAAGGTGAAGTCAGTTTTGATCACGATCAATTTCAGTGGCAGCTAGGGTTTCGCATGTTGAAGCGCGTGCGATGGCTATTGGCGATGGGTCGTGGTGACGATACCAGTGGCGGCGTGGGGGTGGTCTCGGGCCTGGGTGCGCGAGAGGAGTTTGCAGTGAGATTAGGTATGCAGTTTTTTTTTATTTCAGTTAGAATATCTATATAAATGTTTAAATGTAGTGATGAAAAAAAAACGAATATATAAGTTTTGGAAATTATAGAATTTTAATATGTGCAGAGAAGAAAAAAAATTTATACAGTAAAATAAATTTGGTTATTTTAAAAAGGGATTACTGTCTGTTACAGTAATTTGAAAGGAAATCAACAAAGAAATATATATATATATATATATATATATATATATAAACTATATCATGGATATATACATATTTTTAAGGACTGTAGAATTTTAAAATCTGTGTGAATTATTTTTTATGCTGTTTTAGAATGAAAACAGAAAATATCTTATATAAATAAAGTTAAAATTTACTAATTTATTTTGGAAATAATTTAGTTAAGTAAATTTGTTAAAAGAGATTTCTTTAGAAATTAAAAAGGTATCGGTTTAAACTTAATCTATTTCTTTAGAAATTTTTGGTTAAAAAATTAAATTAATAAATTCGTTGGATAATTAAGATTACAAAATGAAAATTGGTTACTCGATTTAATTCGAATATTGATAAACTGTGTAAATATTTATACAAGGTATAAATCAAGAAAATCGAGTCAAGATGGAAATGGATTGTAAATAAATAAAAGCTAAGGTGAGATTTTCTCACTCAAATAAAATATTGTATTACAGTTATTGATTGATGATTGACTGTTTGGATGTGATATTAGATATAGTAGGATATATCTATATATATATATATATATAGCAATATATACATATTGGCATATGTATATATTGGATTGATTGATTTCCCGCACTGTATAGCGAATGAGACCCTATTGCGCCGTTAGTAAGCGGATGATATATTTATAAATCCCATATACCGCGATATTCCACCTCGAAGTGGAATTGGTATTGTGCTAACATCTGTGGATGCAGGAAAACAGGTTGGAGGGATCCAACTGGATTCCTCACCAGTATTTATTTATTTACAGATATTGTTGTATATTCTGTTATCATATGATGATATATGATGTTTGTTGTCGTGATTGACAAATTTGTGTGTTGCATCATCGGATTCATTTTTGAAATTTAAAAATGACGATGTTGATTTTAAAAGTGATTTTTAAAGTGATTTTTGAAAGTATACGTTTATTTAATTTTTGAATTTATTAATAAACGTTAAAATTTTAAAGTTATAAAAGTTAAGATCTTTGTGAAATATAACCGAAAAGTGATTTTGAAATAAATAGTTGATTGATTTATAAAATGGTTTAATTTGAGATTTTTGAATTTTTGTAAACGGTTTATATAAAAGATTTATAAAATTGATATCTATAAATTAAAAATATTGGAATTATAAAACGAGTTTTATAAGTGTTAAAAATGAAATATCAATGGAATTCGTAAGTGAATGAAATTTATAGATTTATAAATTGTGAAGTTATAAAATGGATGAAACTGTCGAATAAAAGATTTATAAGTAATTTACTTATAAATTAGATTTTTGCACTTAGATGGGATATGAATAGAATTTTCTAATAAAATGATTTTATAAGTTGAAATTGTTATAAAGTATAAATGTGATTTATAAACGTTGTTTATAAATCCGAAATCACTTATTTTGATAAGTGAATTATAGAAGTTAATAAAAGGAGATTTATAACATCGAATTTGTTATAAAATAGAAATAGAATTTATAAACGTTGTTTTATAAATCCGAAAATCAATCAAAATTGATGAATTTAATATAAAAGGTTATTAAGGGATTTTATTCACGATTTTGGACAGTGGATAATTTTTGAAATAAAATGTGTAGAAAATAGTGAAATTTGGTTAGTGAAGTATATTCACGATTTTGGACAGTGGATATATTATTAAGTAAAATGGATATGTTTTGGGGAAGTGACATTTAAAAATGAAGTTAATCGTTTTAAAAATGGTTTAAAATGTATTAACTATCGAAACCATAGATTTCAACATTCATTGTTGAAATAGACGTTTTCGAGAAATAAGGAAATGGTGGACTATAACACTGTTGTTATAGTAAATGGTTTCCGAAAGGAAATGTTTTTATATAGTATTGGGATTTACATATCTATCTTAATTCTGAATCCCTATACTAGTGATTTTGAGTCGTCGTAACGATGTTTTACGTAACATTCATTTTGACTCAAATAGATGTTGTTATAGTAAATAGATTTCCTTAAAGAATGAAATATGTACTTAATATTGATTTAAGTATATCGAATATTTTCCAAGTGTTGAAAATTAATAAGATTTGTGAATTACTTATTATTAAATAAATGGAAATGTTTTCCAAAATGAAATGAAACGTTTTTGAGATTTTATCTTCTTAAAGATAAATCGAAAGTGAATATTGAAATCTATTGAAAATCGTATATCAGTAGATATTTGAAATATAAATTCACTATGGAATTTATAAAAGAAATGGAAATTCGTTTTAAAAATAAATATCGATTTATTTTTGAAGTGTGGAAATTATATATCTAGTAAAGATATTTTGGAAAATAAAATTATTTGGGAAAATTATTTGGAATCTGACGATGTTGCGCATCTTTATTGATAGTTAAATAATCGACTATCAATAATTACCTTAAATAGGTATTTGTTGTGAAATTGGATGAATTTGAATGCCACACTTATTTTTGAATAAGCGCTCACTATTCGGGTTAGCCGGGAAAGGACCTTGGGGTCGTATAACCCATTCCGAATATGTGATACGTCGTTTTGAATTGCATTTGATGACCGGTGTTGAAGACCGGATATTTTTTGAAAACGGAAGGATTACCGTCGAGTTACTCTACATCGGCTGATCTCCGATTTAGAGGTTTTATCACCCTTAGTGACGGGAAGTCCGGACGTGATTAGAAAATTATCCGGATTTGCAAGGACTTCGTGAGAAGTGCCTTCGGTTCTGTTCGATCCCGGAACAGACTTGTATGGTTGTGTGTCTGACGTTACAAATTGAGATATAAAGCTGATTTCTTTCAAATACATTTCTGTTGGTGGCGGAGAATTTATTCTCTTAGCTTAACACCCTTCTCTGAGACGTACGAGCTCAGAGGTTATGTAGTTGAAATTTATCAGCAATATACGCCCAATTTGGTAATGTGGCATGCTGAGTGTTGCTGTGAAATGATCATTGTTTGATCATTTGTGATATGATCATTTGTTTGATCATTTGTCTTTGTGATCATTTCTTTGATCATTTGTTTGACCCGAAGCATGGCAAAGCGTAGCTTTGTGGACGAGACTTCGTCGGACCTCACACCCCGGAAATGGTCAAAACAGGAAAGATGCGGCAAGGTTATTAGGGGGTAGCGCCCCTTTAGTGTATGTCATTCCTTCTGGGTAGAGGTGGTATCATGGTATGGAGCTCAGATACTTAACCTATGTGGTTGCTGCATTATTATTCTTATGTGGTTGTTGGAAATCGAGGATCCTCGGATATAGATCGGTTACGATCGGGGGATGACATATTCGTGTCAGAAGTTACCCAGTTAGGGGTAACCCGGCCTCGTGTTGGCAGAGATCCGGTTAGGTTCTCGGGACGTCATTCCAGAGGCGTTTCCATGTGGCAATGGGAAGTTCCTTGGCCTGACCATTTGTTGGAAATCCAAAGAAACAATACGTGACTTGTACGGTTTTAGTTGTAGAACCTGCCATTTACTTATGGTGGTCACCACTGTTTAGATGGTAGCTATAGTAGGCATAAGTGCGGAATGCCTATGCTGGCTAAGATTTATATTATACTTTCGAAATGTTTTCTACACTATGCACTAATAATAATATCAAAAATGATTTGATTTTGCGTATCAAGCATCTTTGACTATCATAAGGGGAAATCTCCTCCGATACTGCGTTTGCATTGTGTGTGTGGTGGGAGGCCTTATGGTAGTTTCATTTTCCAAAAGCATTTCGAATCTATTTTATTTTCTTTGTGAAAAATAACTGTTTTACGATCTCACACCAGTCACCATGACTGACTCGGAGTTTATTGTTTTCCTTCTAAACTCTGGGTGCCCATAATTTTCCACACGGGCAGCCTAGAGTTATGTTATCAGGATATTCTGGAGCTTTGGAAGTAAGCTGGATGGCGAAACGTATCACCTATACTTTGTATTATTCCGCTGTGTATTCTGTATGAGGACAAGTTTATATAACTATCCATTGTTGTGTTGAGTTTTATATTGACTCTGATTGATGTATGTATAAACTGATATAGTTCTTTGTTTTAAAAGACTAGTGATTATCTATTATATATTGTTCCGCTGCGATATGTGAGATTCTGATATTGTTTCTGTTTCTGATGTTGTTCTGTTGTTCTTCTTCTCTTTTTCTTTTATCTTTTCTTCTACATCTTCTTTTAAAACCCTAAGAATTCGGTTTTCCGGCATTCGTTTGCTCGGCAGTTGATACAGTGGACGTATCAATGTCGATTTTCGGAAGTCGAAGAATCGGGTCCTTACAATTGTTATCATACGTTTTTGTTATATCTCTTCTTATATCTCATTTTATATATGATAATTATAGCTAGACTGATCCGTTTATTATTTTCCTCTTAAATAATACTCGGGTCAGACCGAGATGTTACAGGTGCTTCCGCTTGACCTCCTATCTGGGACTATCATCTGATTTTTGGCAAACTACTTTAGATTAGTAGTTTTTGTTATTATACATTTGAGATATAGACTTGTTGATGTATAATTATTCTTTTGTCTAGCACAAGTATCTATTCTTTTGTGATGTAGTGGATCTTGTTTGACCACTACTTTGATGTACACTTTTATGTGTTATATTCATATCTGTTTCCGCCTTTAAGATATGAACATCTGTAACTGATTTATGTTATGTTTATTTCTATATTTGATTCCGAGGTCCACTTAGCCACTGTGTGGTAGCTTTGAGTTTGTATCGGTATGTCGGATTTCCTCTATAAGTTATATTATCTGACATATCGGTATGTCGGATTTCCATTGTCGACGGCATTACCCAGTAGTGTCCTTGGCTAGCTTGAGTATAGAGGTGGGGCATCACAGCTTGGTATCAGAGCCAAACTTCAGAACAGTGTAGAATAATCTAGCAAGGATCATTGTCCTAAGTCTTCCTTAGGAATCGTGCCATAGAATTTAAATCGAGTCTTTCGTACCGTTCTATCCTCTTTTTTTATGATGCCTTGTTTTATCAATCAAGTTTGTTTGATATTCATTTTGTGAATAACCTTTTTCCTCTTTTCTTTCTTTCTTAAAGAAGAGAAATGGTTAGACCAGGCCGCCCCAGCATCGGTCAATCAAGTGCTACTCCTCAGGATGGAGTATTTATGTCTGCTCAGCAACTTCTAGATCTTGTGAAAAATGCTCAAGCTATCGGACCCATTCCAGAGCCTACTCATCCTAAATCTGGGTTAGCACGCTTGTGCAGTGATTGCACCAACTTGGGTGGAAAGCCATTCAAAGGTTCCAAGAGCGTTATAGAAGTCCAGGCTTGGCTTCGAACATGCGACCGCATCTTTTCTCGCATGAATCTTATTGATCTTCATCGAGTCTAAGTGGCTTCTAGTATGCTCCAAGAAAGAGCATTAGACTGGTACGAGCTTTTGATCTTTGAAATTATTGAAGCGGACCTTACTTGGGAGCAATTCCGGGAAAGGTTCAAGTTGAAATTTGTGCCGTAAGCTGAGAAAGTATCTTTAGCTCGCCGATTTATTGAACTTGTTCAAGGTGAATCTTTTGTGACGGATTACGTCGCTTCTTTTGAATCTCTATCCAAATATGGGGTCGAGTATATTAATACCCCATTGAAGAAAAATCAGAGATTTGTTTATGGGTTGAACAAGAACCTCAAAAAGCCATTACTTCTGAAATTGGAAGTTTATTTTGATCAGCTAGTTGATATCGCTCTTCGACTCGAAGAGGACCGATAAAGAAAGTGATGTTGAGGTCAAATAAAACATCAACAAGAAGAGACCTTTTAAATTCAAGCCTAATCCCAACAAAAAGGGGAAGCAAACAACTTCGGTAGCAAATACTCCTAACTCTCGTTGTGGAGAATGTTACAATTGTGGTTCTAAGGACCATTATGCAAACAAGTGTCCGAAGTCTTTTTCTTGCCGCTATTGCAAGAGTTCGGGTCATACTATATCTCTGTGTCCCAAACTTCAAAGTAAGAAGGAAGGCAAGCTAAATGTTGTACAAGCCCCTACTAACACTTCTCGTGGTCAAGGTATTTCTCATTCTATCCTTGATGGCATTATTATATTTCACGATCTTCCTATTCGAGTTCTTTTTGATACGGGTGCATCTCACTTTTTTATATCAAAAGAACTTATTGATGCTTTGTCTTTGAATGTTATTGGCTTGATGACTTCATTAAGGATTGCGAATCCGGTTGGTGGATCTGCAACACTCAGTTTACTATGTAAAGATGTCGAAATTATTTTATGTGATTCTGCTTTCTGGGCCGATTTGCATGTTATGCGTTACCTTGGTTTCAGAATGATTTTGGGAATGGATTGGCTTAACCGTTATGAATCCCATATCCTATGTCCTGAGCGGACTATATATCTTCGACATCCACATTCTGTTAAGCAGATTTCTCTTGTTCTTAAAGATTCAGATTCCAATTCGGGAGTGTCCTTGTATTCACTAAATCCTCATGATGACGATAACGATGATGTGGAAGATGTCATTTCCCTCATTCACATTGTTCGTGCCGACATATTTGAGCCCGTTTTAGGATTACCACCTAAGCGAGCAATTGAGTTCAGAATTAATCTAATCCCTGGAGCTCTGCCTATTACTCGTCCTCCTTATCGTATGTCCAATAAAGAGAATGAGGAGATGCGTAAACAATTATCTGAATTGGAAGTGAAGCAATTTATTCAATCTAGTTCCTCTCCATGGGGAGCTTCAGCTATTTTTTTGAAGAAATCAGATGGTACACTTAGGCTTTGCGTTGACTACCGCAAGCTTAATGATCTCACCATCAAGAATAAAAATCCCTTGTCTCGGATTGATGATTTATTCGATCAACTTAGTGGTGCTAAAGTATTTTCGTAGTTAGACTTAGCTACCGGTTTTCACCAGCTCTGTATTGCAGAGGATAGCATTCCTTTGACATCGTTCCATACACGTTATGGATCTTATGAATGGCTTGTTATGCCATTTGGTTTGACGAATGCTCCAGCTTATTTCGTTGACCTTATGAATCGAGTTTTCAAAGACTTCCTCGATCGATTTGTTCTCATCTTTATCGATGATATTCTTGTTTATTCTAAAACCGAGGAAGAGCATGAAAAACATCTTCGGGTTGTGTTGGAATCTCTTAGGAGCAACCAATTGAAAGCAAAATTTTCTAAATGCCACTTTTGGCAATCTTGTGTGAAATTTTTGGGACATCATTTCTGAATCCGGAATTTCCGTGGATCCTTCAAAGATTGAAGCGATTCAAAATTGGAAGAGACCGGAGAGTGTGACGGAAATTCGTAGCTTTCTCGGATTGGCGGGCTATTACCGTCGGTTCATAAAAGACTTTTCTAAGATTTTCGTACCTCTTACTAATTTGACAAAGAAGGGAGTTAAATACATTTGGTCAGACAAATGTGAAGCTGCTTTTCAGAAACTAAAAGAACTCCTCTCCGTGGCTCCTATTCTTGTGATTCCCGAAGGGAACCCAGATTTTATTGTTTACACCGATGCTTGCCGTGTTGGTTTGGGTCCGTTCTCATGCAAAGGGAACGTGTTATTGCTTATGCTTCTAGGCAATTAAAGCCTGCCGAGACTAGATATGCCACTCATGATTTAGAGCTCGCGACTATTGTTTTCGCCCTTAGAATTTGGCGTCATTATCTTTTGGGAGAGAAATTTGTTCTCTACACCGATCATAAATCTTTGAAGTATTTATTTTCTCAAAAGGAACTTAATTTGCGGCAACAACATTGGCTCGAGTTCCTTACATCTTATGATCTTAATATTCTTTATACTCCCGGAAAGGGAAATCGTGTTGCCGATGCCCTTAGTCGTAAGCAACAAGCGGTTGTTTCCATGATGATATCCGAATGGAATGATCTCGCGACTTTATCCACTTGTGAGATTCGAGATCGTGAATCTAATTCATGTTCATCTCTTGTTTTATGTAGCCTTGAGGCTCATCCTTCTCTTTTAGACCGCATTCTTGAAGCTCAAAAGCATGATCCCGAATTGGTTCTTCTTAGCAAAAGTTGTAGGGATAATATTGATATTGAAGGTTTGAAAGACTTTGATATTGATGTTCGTGGCGGCATTCGAAAATTTGGTAGACTTATTGTGCCAAATATTTGTGATCTTCGTAAAGACATTTTAGAAGATTCTCATCGTTCTAAATTTACCATTCATCCCGGTAGTAGTAAAATGTACGCGGATATGAAGCGACTTTATTATTGGGATGGGATGAAATCTGATATTGCTAACTTTGTTAAGCGTTGCATGACTTGCCAACTCGTTAAGGCCGAGCATCAAAGGCCCGGTGGGTTATTGCAACCATTGGAAATTCCAATATGGAAGTGGGATCAAATTTCCATGGACTTTATTGACGGTTTCCCCGTTCTCGTTCGGGTCATGATAGCCTATGGGTGATAGTAGATAGACTTACAAAATCCTCCCATTTTCTTCCCGTTCGGTCCAATCGGACCGTACCTATTTTGGCTAAACTCTTTGTCAAGGAAATTGTTAAATTGCATGGAGTTCCTACTTCTATTGTTAGCGATCGTGATCCATTGTTTACTAGTGGGTTTTGGAAAGGTCTTCAAAAAGCTTTAGGAACGAAGCTTAATTTTAGCGCCGCTTATCATCCTCAGTTCGATGGACAAACCGAGCATGTGAATCAAACTCTTGAAGATCTTCTTCGTGCATGTGTTCTAGATTTTGGTGGAAGTTGGGAAGATCATATTTCTCTTATTGAATTTTCCTATAATAATAGCTTCCAATCTAGTATTGGTATGGAACCTTTCGAGGCATTATACGGAAGGCCATGCCGATCTCCTTCGTGTTGGCTTGAAGCCGATGAGAAGCTGGTTTTAGGTCCAGATTTTATCCGTGATGCCATAGAAAATATTGACCTTATTCGTCATAGGATGAAAGAAGCTCAAAGTAGACAAAAATCCTATGCCAATAATCGAAGAAGGAAATTAGAATTTTCTGTGGGAGATTTTGTGTTTATTCGTGTTTCACCTATGAAGGGTGTTGTGCGTTTCAGTCGATCGGGAAAATTAGCACCTCGATATATTGGCCCATTTCCCATCATCGAACGCATTGGTTCCGTGGCTTATCGCCTTTTGTTACCGGCTCAATTTTCTGCTATTCATGACGTATTCCACGTCTCTCAACTACGGAAATGCTTTCGAGATTCCGATTCTATTCTTGAGCCCGGTGTTGAAGAAATTGAAGTTTCGCCTAATTTGACTTATGAGCAACATCCTATTCGTATCATTGGTTCGGAGGTTAAACGCCTTCGAAATAAAGATGTTTCTCTTGTGAAAGTTCAATGGTCCTCAAATCCTAAGGATGCTCTTGGGAATCCAGAGAATTCATCGAGCGAACACATCCGGACTTGCTCTCTCGTGCTCCTTAAGGTGAACTTCTTATTTCAAATTTCTTATTTTTGTGTTGATATGCTTTTATTGTTGTTACTTCGTATTTATTTCTTAAAGATTGCGAGGACCCAATTTCTTTAAGGAGGGGAGTCTGTAACAACCCGCATATTTTACGATTTGTATATTTAAATGTTTTATTTAAATATAGAATCGTTAATCGGATTAAAGTCCGAAAAGCTACTTTTGTAAACAGTCGAATTGGAACTCGAGACCACCTCCATTGAGTCCAAAATGGCATTTACAACTTTTTTGAGTATAAACATCGATATATTTGGAGTTGAGTAAAAATTATGACTTTTTCACTTAGGGCTTTGGGCTTGGGTTTGGGTTTCAGCCCATCAACCTTCTAATAACCTAACCCTTCATCCAACTCCTCTTCACTCACTCTATTATTTCCTAACACTCAAGTTAAAAGAAAAATAGGGGAAGAGAAGAAATTAGAAATTCCTAAGCCCTAATTCTCTTAGGAATTATCATCTTCAAGCTAGAAATCAAAGAAAAGCTTAGGTAAGCATCCTCTTCATCCTCTCCATCTCAATCCCTCTTTAATTTTTAGAAATTCCTATAACCTAACTTAGGAAAAACTTCACCTTTGATATTAGATTGAAGATTCTAGAGGTGGTATTGAAGAGAGATCAACCTATTGCTTGTTCTAGAGCTTATCATTTGTGTTTGGGTTTAAAAGGTGAGTTTTTGAACTCACATCTTTGTCTATTTCTATCATTGTTGTTAAGTATGAATTCCTAACATCTATTCATGTTCATTTTCTTTTGATTTGAATTGATTTAATGAACATTTCAATTTTTGGTGTTTTGAAGTCAAAAACTTTAAAAATCCTAGCTTTGATGTATGAACATGCTTTTGATGGTGTATCGAAGAGCTTATAGGGCTGGGTTGTCGATTGGCATAAACCCCTAACGCCCATTGCTTGTCCGATCGCAAATTTTGAGAGTTTTCCCCTCATTGGGCTAGGCTGGAAATACTGGAAAACAGGGTCCAGTCGACTGAACTCAGAGTCCAGTCGACTAACCTGGAACCCGAGAGTTTTCCAGGCTCTGTCCAGTCGACTGGCTCTCTGAGTGCAGTCGACTGACCTGGAACCCGAGAGTTTCCAGGCATTGGACCAGTCGACTGAACTCAGTGCCCAGTCGACTGAATCTGCTGTCTCAGCCAGATTTGCATATTTGCCTACTTCTTTTTGGTGAATTACCATTATTTATCAATTTTTGTTGATTCTTTTAGTTGTTATCACCTTTGTCGACTTTGATGACTTCTTTTTCGAGATTTTTTGAGAATATCCATTTTTATGTATTCGGTATCGATTTCTTTGGATTTGATTCACGTCTTCGTATGTGAATTTTTGGTGATTGATTGTTTCTACAATCATTTCTGTGACTTGTCACTTTAAATTACAAAGGTTTCTATACTAGTAGTAAATATTCAAACTCTTTTACAAAGATGATTTCAACTCTATTTTTAATACAAAGCTCGTTTATAAAACCATTTTCTAATCTATTAGTATATACAAACCTGAGATGACCCAACCTTCTACGCCCAGAAAGTCGTATCATCTTAAAGAAAGAAAAGGGTGAGAAATAGAAAAGATAGAGAAGAAAGATGAAAACAGCATCAGAATCTCAACAGCGGAACGAATGAAATATAATATATCACATAAGAGATTACATAGTATCATATACATCAGAGTTACACAGATAATACAACACATACTAGACAGTTATAAACATCTGTCTAGTTAATACAACTCGATACATCTCAATACAATACAGAGATACAACACAGCGGAAATACAGATAAACACTAACACAGCGGAACCACTATATATCTATACGCTGAAGCCTCCTGCTCCATTGCTCCTCCAGAATTCGTCAAAGCTAACCTGAATCCCTTGGCTACTCGTAAAAATTTGAGTGCCCTAGAGTTTAAGAAAAACAAAAATAAACTCCGGGTCAGACATGGGTCTGGTATGAGTAACAGGTTAAAGTTGCTTAACTTTGAAAATCCTTTGAAAACAAAAGGTATCATGTAAGACTTCCCACACATAAACATGGAAAAGTTTTTCCCTTACGCTAACCAAAATTTTGATAGGAAATCCAGTGATATTATAATAGGTCTAGGGTATTCAAGTAAATAGAAAATAGCTGAAATTGTTACATGATTAAATTCCAGCATACTAGCCAACAAGTGCGTAATACAATCAAATCCGATGGCACTTAATGGATTTTGGATTCCATACAATGGAAGGGCTACTGGGGTACCGCCCGTCACAGTACCTGGCCTAGATCAGCGTACCGAGAACCCACCCTAAGTTCCCTGCAACACAAAGCCGGAACCATCCCTTACTGGACAGTCCCAAATGAAACAACCCCGCAGTCGGTACGCAATTCCAACTGCCACTAAGCCGAATAAAAAGGGACCTCTAGACAGGGGTATATCCCGCTCTCAGTGGGTGCTACCCACGAAGCCTTGCTGCACCTCCCCTGTTTTAGCCATTCCCTGTTGATGAGGCTTGAGGCTACGATTACCTTTAGAGAACACGTCTCTTAGAATGCTCATCGCCCACCTGACGATGTTCTGAAAGCATTCAATCCATACAAGTTCGTTCTGGGTTCGAACGAAACCGAAGGCATTATCTCGTACACTCATTTTGGACTCACCCTCAGGGTTAACGACAATAACCCTTGCACTCTGAATCTTCATCTTCACTTGAGATTCACGACCTATCGTTAAATTGGATCGATGTGGTTTTCGGATATCCAAATCTGGAAACCCGATCCCGGTCTCATCGAAATCCAAACCGTATCTTTTAAGGCCAAGTTGTTTTAAAGTTTAAAACAATTCATTTTATTATCTATATCAACACAGATAGATAATTCATAATATCACAGATAGATAATTCACATATCATCATAAATAGATAATCTATATTATCATCACACTGCATTATTTATCTCATATCAGAGATTTCAAACCATTCAAGGAAATCCATATCATCCATCATATATAAACAAGGATTAATAATCACACCTTTATAATTAATTTAAAATGAATTAAATTAATTACCTTATCTTTAATTAATTTAAAGTAAATTAAATTAATTACTTCATCATTATTAAACTTGCTTATATCACTATTAATTAATTATCAATCAATTAATTAATCATCATCCAATTATTCATTTTAATTTAATCATCCTTGATTAATTATCTTTAATTCCATTTAAGTAATTATCCTTAAATTATTTTCACAAATTAATTATCTTTAACCAAATATATAAATTAACCTTACATTACTTCATTTATTAATTGACAAAAATTAATTACATTACTTAATTAATTACATTAATAAATCCATTCTAAATTTTATTATTTCCAAATAAATCCATTCTAAATTTCAGCATTAATTATCATAATTAATGACCTCTAATTACATTTACTATTTAAATTAATTACATCAAGTAATTAATGATCTCTAATTAGTTATCTTATCAATTAATTTTTATTAAGAAAAACTAATCTTCAAATCGCATATATTAATCACCTTGATTAATAACATACAGTAATTAACTGTCCTTAATTAATTACTTCCCAATAAACAGACTTAATTAATCCCTTGATTAATTTCAAGTAATTATACTCGAATTACTTCCATAATTAATTATCTCTAATTAATCCTTTGATTAATTATACAAAGTAATTATACTCAAATTTCTTTATTAATAAAACATCATCCTATTAATTACATCCAGTAATTATTCATCAATTACTTTTCTAAGTAATTATACCTCCAAATCATCAAGTGATTAATCCAAATTAATTAAACTAAATTAACTAACTCAAATTAGTCAAATTACTCAATTAATTAAAATGAGTAATTAATTCCTTAATTACTTCCCATTAAGTAATTACACTTAAACAATTACAATGTTGATTATTAAATTAATTAATCCAATTAACTATTAAAAATCTATTACATTAATTAATTATAAAATAATCTAGTTAATGACCTTCATTAACATTTATTTAATTACTTTCCTAAAATAATTAACTTACATTAATCATTATTAATTATAAGTTCAATTAACCATTCGTTAATTAATTAAAGTCTAATCTATGATCCTTAATTACATATTAATTACTTAATTCATTATTTAAACTTTAATTAATACATTTAAACTTATATTTACAAATTTAATCAATACAGATTATCAATTAACACTCTAATTATCTTAATAGTTAATGAATTTAAATCCTTAATCTTCATTTACTTAGAGTAAATCCATTTTCCATTATTTATTTAAATTTTCACTTCAATATGTTTGAAAACATTTATTTCACTCTCCTTTGAACTTTCAAATCTCTTTATAAAACAAGCTTTTAAAAATCCTTAAATTACAAATTAAAGAAATTCTTAGTTATGAAGGGATTTTAAATCAAATCCCCTTAAGTTCAAAATATTTAACTTATTTAAAGTATCTAGATTTATAAACTTTCTTCCATTTCAAAAATCTGGAAGCTAAACTTTTATTTAGACTCAGTTTCTTGATTTCAATTTTTAAACTAACCTTTTTAAAACTGTGTACAGGTTTATCTCTGAAAACAAAACTACCCGAGTCCCCCTCAGTTTACTTCGAGTAAAATATGAATTCACTCGAGCCAAACAAAAATCAACTCGAGTAAATCTTGAGTTTCCCCCTGCATCAATTCGAAACCACCCAAAGAAACAGCCTCACCAGAAAACACCCCACCGTGCACGTGCACGCCTCCATTCGCCACTTCCGATCAACCACGACCATCCCCTCATATCGGCGATCACTTCAACATCCCATCCCAAACCTCAGATCGACAACCCAAACTCGAGATCGAAATCGAGTTTCACAATCAAACCTGGACGAAAACAACAACCCAACTTCAAAAGCCTGGAAGTTCGCCTTCCTCCAATTTTCAACCTTCGGAGCATCAGAAATTCCGGTCACGCCTTCGTCTATGTCCCCTCTACCAAAACCCAAAAGCAGGCGACACTCGATCGATCCTTGACGTCGAACGAGACGAAAATCCAAAGCCACACAAAACTAGGTTTACGAACAAGAAATCATCGCCGCCACCACCACCGTTGACTATCCACCACTCCACCATTTTTCCAAGGACCACTGGTCACTCCTCTACCCTCCAGACGAAACTCGACACCTCCGGTCGACTTGATCATCCACGGCAACCCCAAATGCATAAAACAGTCGAACCAAAACTACTCTTCACCCCCTTCTTTAAAAATTATAAATCTTGTTTTAAAAATCATGTTTTTGTATGTAGATTCGTTTTGCATACCTGAATTCTTAAATCAAGAAATTTGTTTTAAACTTATTTGAAGTTGTACTTAGCTTTTCTTGGTTTCCAGAGACAAATACAAGTTGATTCAACTTTAATAAATTTTTAATACTTAGATTATAACCAAACGAACAACTTTTGTTTACATCCTACGTTCAAACAATTTTTAGATCAAGTGGTGAGGGTTTGATTACATATCTACTCAAAAATAAAAAAAATAAACAACAGATAACAGACTAACAGAGTAACAAGTGTACATATATACACAGATTTTCACAACCACATATATACAAAATATATATTATCACAGAGACAAGCATGCTCCATATTAACTTAAGTTATATTTTTAAATAAAATGTTACTCACCTGAATTTTGAAAGAACAGAGCCTTTTGTTTGAGAAATTTGAAAACTTTTAAAACTGGCCTTGCATTAGCTTTTTAAAACTTGAGTTGCCTCTTTGAAATGCTGAAGAAATAGCTGAGATAATTTGAACACTTTGAATGCATGCAGATTATTGAAAGAATGCAGGCAGGCCTTTCTTTCTTTGAAAATTGTTGTTTAAACTGAGATTTTGTTGGAGTTTTTAAAATGGAGTATGCCTCAGATTTTGCTCGAGACAGATATGAAAGTTGATATGTGAAAGGGCTTACAGGTTGATGTTTATAAAACAGGTTACAGGGTATATCATTTCTTATGCAAAACAGTGTACAAGTTGTACAATTATCAGAGATAGTTTCATAGCTTGGTGGCCGAGATTACATGCTTATGTACTAGAAAAGATATTTGCCTTACTAGCATTAAATGCCATATCCTTAATATGCTCATTTTCCTTACAACCTACATATTTTTTTTTGATTTTGTTGTCCTTAAGTCTGCATGCCTATATCATATTCGAACCATTTGTTTTCATACTTATCCTATGCAAGCTTTTCTAACAAGTTATTATATTTTCTTTATTCATTAGACTATGCAGATTTTATTTGGAGCTGGCAAATCTTCTTTAGTGCTAAACAAACATATGTTACTGGTTTGATAATGGAATGCAAATGAATGTCATTCTAACATGTTGTTTAAATATTTATAGTGTATTTGTCTTATAATTTACAAAACTATAAAATTTACTTATGTATATTTGTTTCATTTCTAACTAAATGCTTAGACTAGTATTTCAACATGTATATTTATATTTATTAATATTATTTAAAATAAATTACACACTTATCAATTTGAAATGATTTATAAAGGAACCATGTCTTTATTATAAATCATTTATTTTTATTATATATACTAATGTACCATTTGACAAATTTGAATTTAAAACTTATATATATCTTTAAACCATATTTATCAAGCTATACTTAAAAAGAGAATAGAACAAATCTTTAATAAATTTTAAATTTAACTTAAGCTAGACTAAGTTTTAACTATTAAACATTTATCTTAAGTATTTAACCCATATATTTGTTTATCAAATAGCTTTAAAAAGCTTATTTTAAATAAATCATAATTCCCAAATCGCTAAAATGTATATTAGAAATTTGAAAACATAATTTATTAGTTGAATTTAAAACAAAGCTTTCCTATCTGCAATATATACAAATATATATTCATTATAAATAGAAAAAAATTCACTAGTTTTAAAAGATAAAATTCACCAATTAGATATTTATTAAAAGAAAAGTATTAATTCAAATCTTATAAATCAAAGATATATCAAATCAATTTAAATATTAAATACAGATTATTAAATTGATATTGCTCAAAATTCTGGGTTGTCACATTGCTCCCCCCTTAAAAGAATTTCCTCCCCGACATTTAAAAGCAAAGGTAATTTAATAATCTATTTAAGATTTTAATTTTAAAACACAAGCATATATTAATCATATACTAACAACCATAACAACCAAATTATCTAATCAAACAAATCTATCCATCCAAACAAAATTCTGGATAGGATTTTCACGAGTTTCCCAAGTATAAGTACTGGCATACTCGCTCTACAGAATCCAAACAATCAATACGACTAAGCTACAGAGCTTCCACTCATCTAGATCTACAAAACAAGATAGGATATCAGACTACAGACGAGTCTGACTCATAACCAAAAATCCCTGAACTGCTGGTTCTAAAACCAGAGATAGAATCTTACACGTACTCCTCAGAGACACGTGAAACACATCGAATCCCAGTTATCCAAACTGGCAATTCACTCCAGAAGACCAAACACCCAACCTCTCCAGAACACAAAGGAGATCCAGAACACCTCGAAGCTAATTTCCCAGACTTACCCAATTATAGAGCTCCTTGGAATTAGAGAAAATTCATCCAAAATCAAATCTCCGACTTCGAAATCCAAATTCCTCCGTCTCTTATCCACCAAACCCTTCGAACGATCCAGAGCTGCCTTCATCCCTACTAATCAGCTAAATCTCCACTGATGCCTTTCAGAACAATCTGAATCCAAAAACATTCCAGTAGAATGATCTTCTCAAGATCAACCAAAATCAAGAACACAACCTTTACTATCATCCATAGAAAACAACTTCTCTTTTCCAGAAAAGAAAAGCAGATGCACTCCCAACTGCTTTCGCTGCACAACTCTGATCTGAGTAGATGAAAATGCTGATGATGCACACAAGCAAAGACTGGACAACACATTCCAAAAATATGGTTCAACAGATCAAAAAATAAAACTCAGAAGTTCCTCCAAAACCTGAGCTGCTTCACTAAAAACTTCCTCCAAAAACCATCCTACTACTAAGCTGAACCATCGGTACCACTTCTGGAATCCAGTCGATACCAAACTCAATCTCCAGATGCTAACAAAATTCTGACTTCCTGAAGTCATACAGAAAAAAAAATCTCTGAAACACAAGAGAACGCTCAAACTATCGCAAGTCACTTTTGCGATTAATCTAGCCTAATTCCAAAGAAAACTATTCTCTCTTTACCAAACAGAACATCTTACGCTTAACTAGCCATTCCAACGAAGGAATGGAACCATTTTGCTGCTTCTGAACTCCACTTCTAAGCTAGAAAGCTTCCTCGCCAACACACAGAACACTTCGAGCTACACTGCTGACACCAATGCCAAGGAATTCCTAATCCAAAGATCTTCGAGAAACTCGGACCTCAAACCAACCAGAAACATCCTGCTGAACACAGCCACAACACCGAAGCAGACTCACTTCCTTAACTTGTTCCAAAAAAACATCTTCGGAGACATCCATAGTCACTATGTCTCATCACACAGCTACTACATCTTGAGGGATCAAGATATCATAACTCACTTCTGTCCAACCGACAGATCCAAACTCTAGCTCATCCAAATTCTCGAAAATCCGCTCACACGAGCGCGATCATCTTACACTTAAATGCTGGACTCCAAACCTTAAGAGGTTTCCTTCAAAGATCGATGAAATCCTTACATTAAACAAAGCTCACTCGAGACGGTATTAGGTCTACAGTCTCATCAGATACACTTCCAATCTCAACAAATCCAACCATTGGTAGTCGTGTTACACACACCACCACCCTATCTACCTTATAACTTATATTGGAAAACCCGAACAGGTAACCCAACCGATAGGTAGAAATATATAAATATATATATATCAAAAATACAAATACGCTCTCTCAAGAAAGAAATCACTTAAGAGCCTAGGTATTCACACAACCTAGCGCTCTGATACCAACTGAGACGACCCGACCTTTTACGCCCAGAAAGTCGTATCATCTTTAAGAAAGAAAAGGGTGAGAAATAGAAAAGATAGAGAAGAAAGAAGAAAATAACATCAGAATCTCAACAGCGGAACGAATGAAATATAATATATCACATAAGAGATTACATAGTATCATATACATCAGAGTTACACAGATAATACAACACATACTAGACAGTTATAAACATCTGTCTAGTTAATACAACTCGATACATCTCAATACAATACAGAGATACAATACAGCGGAAAAACAGATAAACACTAACACAGCGGAACCACTATATATCTATACGCTGAAGCCTCCTGCTCCATTGCTCCTCTAGAATTCGTCAAAGCTAACCTGAATCCCTTGGCTACTCGTAAAAATTTGAGTACCCGAGAGATTAAGAAAAACAGAAATAAACTCCGGGTCAGACATGGGTCTGGTATGAGTAACAGGTTAAAGTTGCTTAACTTTGAAAATCCTTTGAAAACAAAAGGTATCACGTAAGACTTCCCACACATAAACATGGAAAAGTTTTTCCCTTACGCTAACCAAAATTTTGATAGGAAATCCAGTGATATTATAATAGGTCTAGGGTTTTCAAGTAAATAGAAAATAGCTGAAATTGTTACATGATTAAATTCCAGCATACTAGCCAACAAGTGGGTAATACAATCAAATTCGATGGCACTTATTGGATTTTGGATTCCATACAATGGCAGGGCTACTGGGTACCGCCCGTCACAGTACCTGGCCTAGATTAGCGTACCGAGAACCCACCCTAAGTTCCCTGCAACACAAAGCCGGAACCATCCCTTACTGGACAGTCCCAAACGAAACAACCCCGCAGTCGGTGCGCAATTCCAACTGCCACTAAGCCGAATAAAAAGGGACCTCTAGACAGGGGTATATCCCGCCCTCAGTGGGTGCTACCCACGAAGCCTTGCTGCACCTCCCCTGTTTTAGCCATTCCCGGTTGATGAGGCTTGAGGCTACGATTACCTTTAGAGAACACGTCTCTTAGAATGCTCATCGCCCACCTGACGATGTTCTGAAAGCATTCAATCCATACAAGTTCGTTCCGGGTTCGAACGAAACCGAAGGCATTATCTCATTACACTCATTTTGGAATCACCCTCAGAGTTAACGACAATAACCCTTGCACTCTGAATCTTCATCTTCACTTGAGATTCACGACCTATCGTTAAATTGGATCGATGTGGTTTTCGGATATCCAAATCTGGAAACCCGATCCCGGTCTCATCGAAATCCAAACCGTATCTTTTAAGGCCAAGTTGTTTTAAAGTTTAAAACAATTCATTTTATTATCTATATCAACACAGATAGATAATTCATAATATCACAGATAGATAATTCACATATCATCATAAATAGATAATCTATATTATCATCACACTGCATTATTTATCTCATATCAGAGATTTCAAACCATTCAAGGAAATCCATATCATCCATCATATATAAACAAGGATTAATAATCACACCTTTATAATTAATTTAAAATGAATTAAATTAATTACCTTATCTTTAATTAATTTAAAGTAAATTAAATTAATTACTTCATCATTATTAAACTTGCTTATATCACTATTAATTAATTATCAATCAATTAATTAATCATCATCCAATTATTCATTTTAATTTAATCATCCTTGATTAATTATCTTTAATTCCATTTAAGTAATTATCCTTAAATTATTTTCACAAATTAATTATCTTTAACCAAATATAGAAATTAACCTTACATTAATTCATTTATTAATTGACAAAAATTAATTACATTACTTAATTAATTACATTAATAAATCCATTCTAAATTTTATTATTTCCAAATAAATCCATTCTAAATTTCAGCATTAATTATCATAATTAATGACCTCTAATTACATTTACTATTTAAATTAATTACATCAAGTAATTAATGATCTCTAATTAGTTATCTTATCAATTAATTTTTATTAAGAAAAACTAATCTTCAAATCGCATATATTAATCACCTTGATTAATAACATACAGTAATTAACTGTCCTTAATTAATTACTTCCCAATAAACAGACTTAATTAATCCTTTGATTAATTTCAAGTAATTACACTCGAATTACTTCCATAATTAATTATCTCTAATTAATCCTTTGATTAATTATACAAAGTAATTATACTCAAATTTCTTTATTAATAAAACATCATCCAATTAATTACATCCAGTAATTATTCATCAATTACTTTTCTAAGTAATTATACCTCCAAATCATCAAGTGATTAATCCAAATTAATTAAACTAAATTAACTAACTCAAATTAGTCAAATTACTCAATTAATTAAAATGAGTAATTAATTCCTTAATTACTCCCATTAAGTAATTACACTTAAACAATTACAATGTTGATTATTAAATTAATTAATCCAATTAACTATTAAAAATCAATTACATTAATTAATTATAAAATAATCTAGTTAATGACCTTCATTAACATTTATTTAATTACTTTCCTAAAATAATTAACTTACATTAATCATTATTAATTATAAGTTCAATTAACCATTCGTTAATTAATTAAAGTCTAATCTATGATCCTTAATTACATATTAATTACTTAATTCATTATTTAAACTTCAATTAATACATTTAAACTTATATTTACAAATTTAATCAATACATATTATCAATTAACACTCTAATTATCTTAATAGTTAATGAATTTAAATCCTTAATCTTCATTTACTTAGAGTAAATCCATTTTCCATTATTTATTTAAATTTTCACTTCAATATGTTTGAAAACATTTATTTCACTCTCCTTTGAACTTTCAAATCTCTTTATAAAACAAGCTTTTAAAAATCCTTAAATTACAAATTAAAGAAATTCTTAGTTATGAAGGGATTTTAAATCAAATCCCCTTAAGTTCAAAATATTTAACTTATTTAAAGTATCTAGATTTATAAACTTTCTTCCATTTCAAAAATCTGGAAGTTAAACTTTTATTTAGACTCAGTTTCTTGATTTCAATTTTTAAACCAACCTTTTTAAAACTGTGTACAGGTTTATCTCTGAAAACAAAACTACCCGAGTCCCCATCAGTTTACTTCGAGTAAAATATGAATTCACTCGAGCCAAACAAAAATCAACTCGAGTAAATCTCGAGTTTCCCCCTGCATCAATTCGAAACCACCCAAAGAAACCATATTTATCAAGCTATACTTAAAAAGAGAATAGAACAAATCTTTAATAAATTTTAAATTTAACTTAAGCTAGACTAAGTTTTAACTATTAAACATTTATCTTAAGTATTTAACCCATATATTTGTTTATTAAATAGCTTTAAAAAGCTTATTTTAAATAAATCATAATTCCCAAATCACTAAAATGTATATTAGAAATTTGAAAACATAATTTATTAGTTGAATTTAAAACAAAGCTTTCCTATCTACAATATATACAAATATATATTCATTATAAATAGAAAATAATTCACTGGTTTTAAAAGATAAAATTCACCCATTAGATGTTTATTAAAAGAAAAGTATTAATTCAAATCTTATAAATCAAAGATATATCAAATCAATTTAAATATTAAATACAGATTATTAAATTGATATTGCTCAAAATTCTGGGTCGTCACAAAACCTTTACCTCATTCGTATGAAAAAATCTAATTAAACGGCTTAGCAAAACAAGTGGTATGAAACGCTTGTGTTTACTTCGTCCGTTAATTTTTGGACTTGTTCGATTGAAAATCTTGTGAGAATTTTCGAGTGGGAATCTACAATTTGTTCGTAAATATTTAAGTAAAGCTAGTGGTTATGGGACATGAAGCTAAACTCATCTATTTACTAGCTTAGTGGAATCGACACTTTTTATTGATCAATGATGATCATTTTGTAATTTAGACTAGCGATGTGCGATGTCTATTTTTTGTGAGGGGACTAAAAACCCCGTTTGTGGAACTTTGGTTCAATTTGGTGCGGTAGCGACCCATGGTCTTCGGGCCGTTTGTAGAGCTTCGGCTCAGAATTTATGGTTAGCGACCATGGAATAGCGTTCCATTTGTGATACACGTGTTTGTGAGTTTTCACGCTCCCGTTTGTGATAGGCCTCCCCCCTTTGTGATTTCTGGATTTCTAGTTGATGATTTCTGGAATTTGTGTTTCACCTCTTTTTGTGATTGGCAATGATATGTTTGTCAATATTTGGGGTTTGGTGAATAAAATGATATATTTGTCAATATTTGGGGTTTGGTGAATAAAATAAAGAATATGACATTCTTTTTGGTGCTTTGAGATTCTTGAGATATTGTATGATTTTGTTGTTGTTTAAACTATACTTGTCACTGTATGACATTATTGTTATCATACGTTTTTGTTATATCTCTTCTTATATCTCATTTTATATATGATAATTATAGCTAGACCGATCCGTTTATTATTTTCTTCTTAAATAATACTCGGGTCAGACCGAGATGTTACAAGTGCTTCCGCTTGACCTCCTATCTGGGACTATCATCTGATTTTTGGCAAACTACTTTAGATTAGTAGTTTTTGTTATTATACATTTGAGATATAGACTCCTTGATGTATAATTATTCTTTTATCTAGCACAAGTATCTATTCTTTTGTGATGTAGTGGATCTTGTTTGACCACTACTTTGATGTACACTTTTATGTGTTATATTCATATCTGTTTCCGCCTTTGAGATATAAACATCTGTGACTGATTTATGTTATGCTTATTTCTATATTTGTTTCCGAGGTCCACTTAGCCACTGTGTGGTAGCTTTGAGTTTGTATCGGTATGTCGGATTTCCTCTGTAAGTTATATTATCTGACATATCGGTACTCGCGCAAAGCAATTTCATAGATGGTCGCTCCTCAACAGCCTTATTCTTCGTGCTAGTCGACGGCATTACCCAGTAGTGTCCTTGGCTAGCTTGAGTACAGAGGTGGGGCGTCACACGATACCTTTCTATTACTTTGTGATTTGATTGGGTGCACCTTTGATTATGGGAGTGTGTCTCGAGGTGGGTGGTAGTAGCTGCTATGCGTTACCACCATCCCTGTTCTGCAAAACGGTAGTATCCTACCCTGGGCATTGCCTCGCGTGCCTTGTCACATGCTTTATCGTGCCCATTACGAGTTTGGTTTGTATCGTACCTATGGAGTGATCCCTGATAGCCCACCGGTTTGGTGGAGTTTACAGTACTGTATAGACTACGACATTTATATAAAAATGTGTTAAGGGGAATATGGGTAACGCCTTAATGCTATTTTAATATTTTACTTTACTATAAACATTATCTATGTTGCGTATTGTACTATGTATGTAGATAGTTTAATGGATCCTTAAAGGATGGGAATCCCAAACATCCTTTAAGTTATATTGCATTTCACTTGGATATTTTTCATGAGTTGATTTACTTGCATAAGAATGTTAATCCTGACTCGAGTGTTTTGTGTTTTGCTTTATGCTCGGGTCAAACTGAGTGTCACAGCATTTGAGACTCACCTTTGGAGCTTGGAGCTTTACTTGAAGATCTATCTTGTCTATTCAGCTTTTTCAGTTATTTCCAGTTGTTTATGTTCAGACTTGACATTTGGTTATGTATTAGAGATTCTTTTGTATTTGGATTTCTGTTGTATTTGCTTTAAACTCTGATGTTTATGTAGTAGCTTCATAAACTGCTATTTATCTTTTCCACTGCTTATTGTTGTCTTTCTCTATGTCTGTGATTGATTTATTTACTTTATATGCTAAGTTTTGCCAAATATAAATTAACAATATGTCTTTTTGAGCGATTCAAGTCAGACATGTGTGGATGATTGTCGATTTGAATGGTTCGAAACACAGGTCGTTACAAATATACTCCAATATCTACAATCCATCCGTGATAGTAAACTCTAAATTCATCCAAGCACCGATAAAACTAAATCTAAAAAACTCAACCATATGATTATATCGACATGTGTATATATATATATATAATTATTATATATATATATATGCCATAATAGAATAAAATAAAATTAATAATTATGAAATAAGTAAGAGATATTATAATAGATGAATTAAACATGCCAACATAAAATATATGAATTAAAATAGATAACGTAACTTTCCAGCTAAATTGAATAAATCTATTTAATAACCAAATATAAAATTGAATAAAAGCTTTTTACTATAGTATAAAATGAACGTATATAATTTTGAAATGTAAGATAAATAATAAAAAACAACATTTTATGGTCAAATTAGTTTCCTAGTAAAAACATTGTATCGAATATTCATTGACACGCAAATTTGTTAAAGAGGTATTTAGATGTAACGGCCCAACTTTTCGACCCTCGAATGTCGATACTAAATACAACCACGGTATTAGTGTGTCAAACTGTAACAACACGCACCTTAATGGGTCTAAATTTTGACAAATATCGAAACCCAAGTCTATCAGAACGCAGATCATTGGATTTGGTACCTACAAATAAGCATGAGCATTATCAGAGATTGATAGAAATCTAAACTCACAGCGGAAATAATAATAGGATAAGAATACTGACCATGACTACTACCTTGGAACTAAAGGTATTCCATGGATAACAGATTGTCACATCAGCATCGAGCATGAGAGAAAGAAGACTCTCCACCAACAAAACTCATCCAACACTAGTGACCCATTCCTCTAAATTCTATTCTATGGGTTGTAATGAGGAGGGGGTCAGAACAACGTTCTGGTGACTCAAAAAATATAAACTGTTCAAAACATAAACATATACCAATAGGTTCCATTTAATTGTTATGTCCATCAAGGTTAGAAATTCTAATCTAACCTTGCATTGCATACACGATTACGTACTTACCCCATCCCAACGTACGAAATACTAATGAAGCCATATCAACCGTCCAATACTTCCAAACCCATTAGCCACTTAATACTTCTAAATATGAATCGGGCTTCTATAATACTTTTAAAAGAGAAATAGGCAGACTCTGTCATTTATGACCTTAATTGAGGTAGACCTCGTCATTTAAGACCTATTCCCAAGGTGGTTTCATAACAATGCTGTCAATGGTCAGTGGGTCCTAGCTACAAGACCTCTAACCACTATTTAAGGCTTCTGACATTTAATGTCCATCTATTACCGCGCTTAGCGCCGATAAAATCGTAAACATGTAATAAACAATACCCAAGCTACTTAATACCTTTAATTAGAAAATAGGCAGACTTTGGTCATTTAAGACCTTAACTAAGGCATACCTCATCAATTAAGACCTATCCCCAAGGCGTGTTCCTAAATGGTACTACTATACGGCTTTAGCAATGTAAGAGACTGTACCCAAGCCACATAATATTTCCTAGTGGAAAATAGGCAGACCCCGTCATTTAAGGCCTACTTCCTAAAGCGTGCTCATCAATGGTACCATCTAACTGTTATTGCTTGGAAATCTCCTTGGGCCACTTAATACTTCTTTTGTAGGAAAGAGGAGGACTTTAAAGTCGCTTTAGGCCCCAAGTCTAAAGTGAAACCTACCCGAGATATCCACTCTCACTCTTTAATTATAAATATGGCATCTCATTAGGCTACTTCTTTCGATAGGGAGGCGGACCCATCAGTCATTTAATACCTCAATACTGAAGTAATCCCTTTTTAGAGACATCCTCATTTATTTATTTGGAATCTCGCTAGGTTACTTAATACTTTCATTTAGGAGGGAGGTGAACCTTTCAGCCACTTAAGACCTCAAATCAAAAGCGAACCCCTATGGAGATATCCCTCACCGCTCCTAATTCCAAATTTGGACCATTTAATAATTTCCAATTAAGAAAGCAAGCCCAATATCTAACGTAATCATAGGTCGTTGGATTAGTTATATCTCATATCAGTGGTAAGTATACCGACTACTGGTAGCCTCAAGGTGAAGGATAATCTTTCGTCGAGTGACTTTATTGACCTCGCATCACTAATCCACTAAGTCCAATTAACAATTCTAAGTCTTTATTTATATTATCTTAGGTAAAAATTAGACCTAGCTTACCAATTCCCTTTTTATTTAAGGTAACAAGATTTACCTTAAATATTTATCTACCCATAAATCCCCGTTTAATGCTCATAAATGTCAATTTGTCCATATAATCCTAACAGACATTTCCTAAGATATTTATGTATGATTACTAATTTCAAATTAGTGACCTTCTATATCTATTCCATTTTGTTATCAGTTCCATTAATCCATTTACCCTATCAAATTATTGCAACTCCCATATTTATTGCCATTTATTGGAGTTACAACCTTTTAAATTCTTTTTCCATTAGTTAATTATCCTAAACGCGAATATTATGTGCAAGCGTCGTTATTAGCTTTTTATTTAATAATTATAAGCGCAATAATCATGTACAAATATTTACTTTTATTAAATACGTTCTAGTTATATACCTTTACTAGAATATACTTTTCCATGTTAAATTGTTGGAATCATATCTAAAAAGATTATCTGCGATACTCTCCATAAATTAGTCCAAAATAAAAGATTTAACTTTAAAATATAAAAGATTACATCATTTAAAATTACAAGGAATAATCATTTCTTTTTATTACTATAATAGACAGTGTAAACTTCAATGAATTCATACTTTATACATCCCTTTCTCTTCCTATTTGCATCTATTCCTTGTTAGAACAAACGCTGTATTTTTCTAAAAGGGAAAGAAATCAAACTAATTTACAAATATTAAATGGATCTAAATTCCAACAATTCCAAATATAGAAAAGTTTATATTCTAAAAAGATTAGGATAATAATCCAAATTTATAACATTATTATATAACCTATTTCAGATCTGGAATAAATTTCATTCAAATTCATATTCTAAATTCATACTTTTGGGACTGATTTCCAGATCAGGTTGTATACAATGCTAAATCAATTCATAAACAAGAATATGTAAGCAATATTTATTATATTCAGATCGTATTTAATTCGTTGCCTACAACTTATATATAATTATCCAATTAGGCATAAAGATCAAGCAAACACCCATAGGATAATTTTCATATTATAACAATCTATAAAAATTTCCACTCACCTTTTTAAAGCAATCCAAATCTCCAGATCTGAAGTAGAACGTTGATTCATGTTCAAATCCTTTTTAATTCAAGAGATATGTATAAAATGGTATATACGTACATTAGAATTACTGAGAAGAGATTTAGGATTGGGAGAGAAAATAGGTCAAATATATATAAATATAAATTACCTCAAATACGAATATGGTTGATTATCTTCTCTTCTCCTTTTTATTAGATTTCTACTCTTCTTCGATTTGTATGAATATAGTTACAAATATCTTATCTTTATAAGTCAGGAAGAAAGTGGAGAAGAAGAAATGGTAGAGCTTCGCTACTGCCTCTATAAAAATATGAGAAGAGAAGGGAGGGTTTGGCCTGAATTTATAGGTGCTAGAATCAACCAGAACCGTTAGATCGAGATAATTAAATTTAAGCCGTTGCGGCCTAGATTTATTGAAGCCGCCAGGTCGCTATAGGTCGACCGTCCTGAGGTGACCGGTCGACCGCTAGGGGTCGACCGACCCCAATAACTGGTCGGCCTGTTGGCCTGGGTAATTAATATAAAAATGTTAATTTCTTCTTATTTTATTATTTTCGTTTCGAATTTGTTTTTTGTCCGTAACTTCTTCGTTTGGAATTCGATCGCAAAATTCCAAATATGAAAATTGCTCAGAATTTCACCATGAATACAATGGTGCAAGTTTCATGCTCAAATTCCATCTTTTGCACAAATTCCATTTAAGAGCTTAGTTAATTAACTAACTAGCTAATTGAATAACTAACGCCAAATTATGGGGTGTTACACGAGCACCCAAATGCCGAAAAGACGAAAAGTTAAGGTAAAATAAAAAAAGAACAGGAAAGGAAGAACACAACTTCTGAATCTCATAATGGAACTGTAATATATAATATCAAAGTAACAGTACAAAGGTTTACTCTGAATACATAAATTTCAGAGTTACTAAAACCTAAGCACTATCATCTACCTGAACGGTTATAACTTCATGTCCTTACACTGTCGATATATTCAATACAAAAATGCAGTGAAAATAAGAATACTATTGAAGATAATCATCTAGCTCTTCTACATAAGCTCCAAAAGCATCCATAATTAAATCTTAAAGCATACATGGGGCTGACCCGAGCATTATAAGAAAATAACATCCGGATCAGCCTGGCAAACTAGCGTGAGAAACTCAAGAAATATGTGATAAGTAAAAGTAACTATTGAAACCGAATGGATTCTCGTAACGGTTTTCCCCTTAAAGAAACCAACCATTCATTAAGTTTAACACATAGTGATATGATAGATAATGTCTAGTATGTAGCACATAAATCATATCAAATACCTGTTGTGTGAACATGACAACAAAATAGTTATACAATCAATATCGCTAAGGCGCATTCGTATATGGATTGTTTTCCACAGAGACGCCCCCCATAAACTAAAGCGGATCTCGATGACAAGAATCAGAAACTTCCTTTCTAGCATCATATATCTCTAGATAGGATATACTCTAAGGTAAACACAACTGGCCTAATGATGAACTGTGCGGCACTAAGTATCAACAACTCCCACGTGCAACATATCGATAAGCATACTCTAGATGTGGAGTTAATATACCATCATGGGTAAGCAAAACCAAAGATTATGCATTCTATTATGTATTAGTATTTTCGATGTCGAGGCTATGTTCGCCATCTTTCACACGAGTCTTCATCACTCGAACAACACACGAATACCCAATTGGATTCCATCATCTCGAATAGATAATGAATCACTACATGGATTCAAGCATCTCGAACAAATCTCGAACCTCCAAATAAGTTCCTCATATAAGTCTTCTGACGAATGTTAACATTGTCCTCTCTCTTGGAATACTTCTTAAGATGGATAGTCCCACGTGATATCATCGTTATGAAATGTTAAAGCTGACCTTTCCTTTGGGCTTGACTATAGGATAGACAGTTCAACTCTATAACATTCCACTTCACAACTGCTTCCAAAACATAGATCACATACATGGGTTTGAAGTGATTACGGGTTTGAGTTATCTCATATAAGTAAACTCTTCCCGCTTACTGGACTCTCCAAAACCAAACGATGAATTCTGGGTTAACTCAATTTCAGTTCTCTCAGAAGTAAGCGAAATCTAGAGATGTTTCGTATCAGTACTCCTCCCCAAGGGTTCTCATTGGTATGAAATCGTGAAGCCTTTCGACAACTTCTTAAGTCGGTATTTTAGGTCAAGATCGACAACCGACTAATCGATTATCTAGTCAAAACACTTGCTTATGCAAATCAATATTTGTATGCTTATCTCGTTTCCGACATTCCAACTTAACTATTCCTCATTCGAGAGTGAAGCCAAGTAAGTTAGAGCACTGGTTGCATCAAAGCCAAGTAAGAAATCAACACAATTAACATGTTTTCGATATTTTCCAACTTACTATTCCTTGACCAAGAGGGAAACCGATAGCTTAGAGCTCTATTGCTCCATCCCTACTCGACATCAGTCTTAACTCTCACAAATAGATAAGCCTTACATCGTTGGCTTTTAGTGTTAAGCATAGTTAATTACTTTTCAAACAATGTTAACCCTTTAGCCACTAAGCAATTCTTAACCTCTTTTTGAAAACATTTTTATATTCTTTTAAAATACATGAAAATAATTATAAAAGGTTTTAAAACATTAATCTAAAATATAACTTTAAAATAACAAGTTTGTAAAATCTATCAACTTGGAAAAGAACATGTTTTATCATAAAAACCTCTTCTTTAAAAAATTTATAATTAATTCTTAAAAATTCATAAAGACCGAAAACCACTTTTAAAATACTCTAATAATAGTTAGTAAACACTTGTAAAAAGAATGAAACAAGATACTTAAACCTAAATATCTTTTCAAATCTTTTAAGTTTAAAAATCAAGTCTAAACAGGGCAGTTTTGCACAAGTGAAGTTTTGCCATTTTTCGAGATGTTACTTAAATTTTTACTATCCAAGATTTTAATAGAAACACACATATATATAATAAACTATAAATATGGTGAGAAACCCCTAGGGATCTCTCTACAAAGTAGCATAGACATCGCTGAAAACAAGGCAATTCCGAACTGCATCTATAGCGACTATCGCTATAAGTGCGCTTTCAAATCCAAGTCCAATCTATACCGAAGTCCATCTATAACCTTCGTGCTTTATTCAAGGTCTTGTCACAAGTCGTACAAGTACATTCAAGTCCATTTCAAGTTCGTTCAATTCCATATAAATGGATCACATGTGTCACTTACTTTCAAAGCGAGAATTCAAACCAATTTTTTAACATATGTCAACAACAATTCAAACAACTTAAACACAATTAAACACAACATATATATGTTATATTTTCCATTAAAAGTGAGGTGTTAAATCACCTTTAACTCAACAACATCCATAATCTAAGCTAACCAAGTCCAACCTCTCCTTGCAACCCCTTTCCTCCTCCCTCCTCTTGCTTTTGCACTTGAATTTGCCTTCCTCCCCTTTAAATTGCTCACGGCCAAAGCTTGGTGTAGGAAAGTGGCTTTGTTTTTTAAACTTCTAACAAGGTAGGATGTTTTGTAATGTGGTGATAAGGCTTCACTCCAAGTCTGGGTTGATTTGGAGTTGATTTGCAAATATTTTGCTTCAGGAAATTATGAAGAAGAAGAAGAAGCCATAGATTTTCTTACTTAAGCTTTGTGAATTTGTGAATAATATACAAAGGTGTACCCCTCCTTATATAGGATAAGGATGGTGATATTTAAGCTTTCCTTCACCCTCCCTTCATGCCATGGAAGACTCACCTCCTATAACTTATCCTTTAAGTCACTTCTCCTTTATGTTAATTACCATTTTACCCTTCATGATAATATCTCTTATCCTAATAGAAGCTTCTAGAACATTCGAAGATTTATGAAGAGAAGAGTGTGTTAATTAGTTGCTAATGTGTTCATTTGATCATTAGACAAGTGCTTAAAAGTTCGAATAACTTATATTGATCGAAAAGCAGTTTACTGATAAACCGATTTTCGGTGACATTATCAATTTTCTTCGAAGAATATATTTCTATAAAAAAAATTTAAAAAAGTTTCTTATCATTAATTATTAATTAAATGATGTTAACAAGGTTATAAAATTGTATTTATAACACTTTATTATATTACAAAACGTTACGATATTCGAAGACAAAGTGTTCGAATTTCCGGGTCACCACATTCATCCCACTTAAAACATTCATCCTCGAAATTCAAACCAGAACGATAATCGAAGGAGATGAAAGAAAAAGATATATATATATATATATATATATATATATATTTATGGCAAGCTGCGGAAACTATATACAAACTAAACTGCAAACCAAAATGCATACTAAGTGACTCCACCTCAAGCGGTGAGTACACTGCAAAAGATACACGGTATAAAGATAAGAAGGAACCCTTAGTCTACAAGCAACTCTAGATAGAACTCCTTCAAACTATTCTCCATCTTCCATGTACAACCTCGAGCATCCTCGCTCCATGGTACTTCTAACCTTAATAAAGGAACAAACACACAAATACCTAAGTAGTATTCATAATTACTAGCAACCAATGCTTATGGTTCGCTCAAGTTCAAAACTATCGCATCGTCCAAGGATGATAAACAATATACTAAGCATACCTTACCCTCTACAGCCTCAAGTTATTACTTAGATGATTATTCATGCTACCTCATAATAAATCAAAGAGTCATTCCCCGAACTCTTCATAAGCCAACAAACATAGTACACAAACATTCCAAAGCCTATACGATGAAAATGAACCATTCGTACGCAATATCCGATCTAATCACTTGTTCAATCATATAAATTTCACTTTCAAACTACTATAGATCACTTGATCTCTTTAGTGCAGACTCTGATTTAGTTCCTTGATTAGAAACCTCCGTTCTCCTTGCATAGCCATATACTATGATAGAAAACATTGGGATCGTATCACGAATCTGTATCAAGTGTCCGCCTTCAAGAATTGAGCGAAAAATCCTTGTTCGGACCGGTGTAAACCACCTCGAAAGCATATACTCGAATACTTAATCAAGAATAGTTATGCGAATAAAATAATCTACATACAAATTACGTATTTATCATATTGGTTTCTTAATTATACTAACTTGTTTTTAATCGCATTCATTTATACAATTAGTATGTCATTCAATACTAAAACCATATATGAATCATTTCATAAAAACCTAACTTCAAGTTTATCCATATTTTATAACTTAAGTTCATACTCGTATAATACTCCATTATATCCTCAGATTATATACAAACATCATTTTTTTTACATATCAAGTAAATTTAAACTTGTTTTAACTTACTACCTTCTCAATTCAAGTATTTTATAAACTCGCTTTATATTTTCAAGAACATTTAACTTCAAATTCTATAACAACCCAGGAGTTCCCGACTATCCAAAACCGTCGAAAAAATTACATTTCATTTTAACAATTGAAAACTATCAAATAACATATCATATCATGATGCACATACCATATTTTCCTAATGCATAGGCTACATTTGTCCATGAAATAACTTAACAAGAGAACTTTAGAACTAAACACCGGTTCTTATTTCAAATCATTTTGAAATAATATATACATATAACTTTCGTATATCAAATCTTACTTCGGGTTTTAAATCAAAATCCGTTTTACCAAAACAACTTTTTAGCATCCCACACTTAGAAACCCAAAAATAAACACCAATGATGGTGCAGCCATCGCTGAAATTATTTTCAAGCAATAGAAGTGAGTTCAGTACATCCAAACCATACTGTTGGTACTTAACCAAAATCATTTCAAAGCGGTATCGAATACTTCGTATATCGAGTGCGAACCCGTGCTACGCATACGGAAGTTAGTGTATGATTCTATTAATAGTGTATTGTTTTGATTTTATAGTATAGGAAGATGAAAGCACATATCTATAGGATGTAAATTTTTAGATTAATTTTTTCATGAATACTACTAACAAAAATGTGTTGATAACTCTACTTAAATAGTCTTAGAGCATATAGAGTATAATTAATACTTTAGAGCACAATGCCTTTATATAAAAAAGGTTACATCAACTATCAGTTGTTAATAATTTGGTAAGCACTACATTACTAAGCATGTCATTTAATTAATTTTCAAATATAATTTACATACGTTCAACATAATTTTATCCTATTTTTAACATATAAATCTAAATATGTACATAATTCTGTTTGATAATATTGTTCTAAACCTAGAGTAGAGAAATTATGCTCGAAATGAGATGGTATTTAAATTTGGCTTAGTGAAACAACATTTTCGTTATTACATATTTTGACATTATACTATACTAATTAAATTAGAGAAAATATTATAGTAGTTTTCAAACATCGTGTCTTTAATACTTATAGCATAATATGACATGAGAAAATATATAAAATGAGCAATCAAATTTTGTATCTGTTTGTACCAAAATTGGGCACAACACTCTTCGGATGTGTTTGAAGAGATAAAATGAAGAAAAAATATATAAAACGAAACAAATCTAACAAACACACCAATAAACAGATAAGAAAATGCATAGGAACACAAAGATTTAGAGTGGTTCGGCGAATTGCCTATGTCCACTATGAAATGATTGATGTTTATTGAATTTCACTCGATGTTTACAAAATATTACAACAGTATAACTGAAGTTTGATAATCATTTCGGCAGAATATCGGCGTAGAGAAGCCAAAAGTCCCTTTTCTGTAGGTTCTGAGCTGCTATTTATAGGCGTAGGCTGCAAATATCTCGCTCAGATCTCGGGAGACCTCTTCTGGCACGTGGGTGGGCCCACACGATCGATCCCACGTGATTTGCACTCGGTCCGTGATCGATACGAATGAATTTCGTATCGATCAAGATTTGGTCCGATCGAGTCGAAATTTGGCATGGACGTTCTTTAGGTTGTACGCAAGCTCCTATGAAAATTTGGTGGCATTAGGACTTGTAGATTTTGAGTTATGATCGATGCAAATTCGGCTTTTATGTAGGCTGTTTGGTACATATCGATCGGAACTGTCTTGTTCGTATCGATAGTCTTGCTCTGTTCGTATCGATAGTCTTGCTCTGTTCGAATCGATAGTCTCGCTCTGTCCGTATCGATAGTCTCTGCTTTGTTCGTATCCATTGGTTGCATCTCACTTCGTATCACTTTTGCGCACTCCGCTTTGTGTCGCATGTGGACTAGGAATGACGTCACTAGCATGGATACGAAGAGAGTGGTTATCTGGTGGTTGATGGATACGAACAAGGCCTTTCAGCGGATGGATACGAACAGTCGAGGCCTGATGGATACGAACAAGGCCTTTCAGCGGATGGATACGAACAAGGCCTTTCAGTGGATGGATACGAACAAGGTGATTGCTGAAATTGCATCGATCATACCTCGAGCATACGAACTCCGATTGACTTGAAATTTGGAACGCTGGCTTTCATAGCTTTGCTTGTCTCGTCATATCAATTGTAGCTTGATCTGGACTCGGATAAAATTCGTTGATATCCATAGTGAACGTGTGTATAACCGACCTTCAGGACGGGCTGTCCTTAGTTTTCAATTAAGTTCTTGATATCACGGCCTTGCCAAAAGGCGGGATAACATTTGCCCCCCAAAGTACGTCTTGTGAAAACACGACGTGCTTTGAAAAGCTGCAATCTTTATTCCGAACAGTTTTATCTGACTTGTTGACCGGTAGCTGTCTTTTCGTCAAAAAAATGTAACGTTTGATGGATCTTTAGTAATATAAATAATGAATTGTTGACTGCCAATTGTTGTACTGTGCACTATTGTAACTGAGTGTCGAGTGCCAGTGATTTGTTACTCACTGTTGTAATTGTCATCAGGTGAGCATCCAAATCCTGTGAATTTTGAAAATTGAATGTTAGTCCATCGTGATGCATGTATGTTAGCCTGACTCCCGTCAATGTTTGGACGTTCATGGGTCGTTGTCAAGTTTTTTTTTGTATCGAGTTTCGTATCGATCCTCTCCTAGATCGATGTGAAATCCGAGTTGTAACAACGTTCGATGGTTGTTTTAATTCCTTCCTTTGTATCGATCCTCTCTTGGATCGATCTGAGATATTGGAATGTATGCTTCGTATAGATGGCTATTGACCATGAAATGGATAGTCCCTAGGAATGCTTCGTATCAATGGAGTTGAGTGGCTTAAATTTGATCATGTAGTGGCTTTCGTACTATGGGCTACACATCGATGGATACGAAGTTGATGGCTGGTCACTGATGGACACAAAATGTACAAGCGTTAACTCATGGGACAGCTTAGCGAAGGATATGCCATTTCTCATTCCTCTATCTACGAGGGATGCCTTGTTGTAGATAATCTGTGGTAGGAGTCATCCGCGACTCCTTTTTTGGCTTTGTCTCTAGGATCTAGTTGATCTTCATTTTTCAATGCTTGGAATAGTAAGTATTTCAACTGGGACAAAGTCTATATGTGGTGTATCCCCGAAACTGGCTAGATTGGCCAGTGACTTGGCTTTTTCATTTTGTTCTCCGAGGATGTGTGTAATGGTGTAATACTCGAAGTCGGCTAGTAGCTCTTGGACCTAGCTGTGATAAGGAGCAAGACGTTGCCCCCTAGTCAGATAATCTTTCCTGACTTGGCATACTACTAACCAGTAATCACATAAGACATGTAAAGTTTCCACTCCTAGTTTTCTTGCAAGTTTGAGTGCCAAGGCTTCATACTTAGCTTCGTTATTTGTTGCAGGGAAGTTGAGTTTGAGGGTGTAGCAGATCGATCGTTCCTCAGTAGTTAGTAACGCAACTTCGACGTAAAAAAGCCGATTATCGGAAATTCCATCTATGTATGTTCTTCATTGGTTAGACAGTTCTCCACTGTCCTTCGAATAATAGTCTGATGTAGTGAATTCAGATATGAAGTATGCTAATTTTTGACAATGGATAGCTCTCCGATGGAGATAAGTGAAATCAAATTGGCTTAGCTCAATATTCCATTTGAGTAACCTTCCAAACATCTAAGTTGATATTGAATCTATCGTAACGGCTTGTCGATATAGACGTTAACGAGGTGAGCTTGTCAATAGCTCGCTTTCATCATATACTGGTCTTTGGGTTCGTTTCTCTTCACATAGCATTGTGATGCTTATGACGTGTGTTGACACGGCCCAATTGATGTACAAATCTTCGTGATCCAATGGCTCGGGTAAAATGGGAGGTCTCTTTAAGCGATCTATCAGAGCTGGAATTGCATCAACGTAGTTGTTAGTTCATTCAAAAGTTCTCTTCCCTCTCTTGGTCAGGTTGAAGAAGAGAATTCACTTGTAGATGGTCCTAGAGTTGAATCAACTTAGGACGGTAATCTTCCGACTTGGGCTCCGTAACTGCTTGGTTGTTTAATGATGAAAACAAAGAATCCTTCTAATGTAATTGTGAAAGAGCATTTCAAAGGACCGAGTTTCATCCTGCAACTGTTGGAGAGCATTGAATATCTTTGCTAAGTCATCGATGTGGTCATTTAATGGTCATGATCTCATGAGCATATTAACCACATATACTATCATCGATCGGCCGATACGATTTTTGAATGGCCTGTCAATCGTCCTTTGGTAAGTAGCATAAGCGTTCTCATCTGTTCAATCCAGGGATTTTAGCATAGCACTATAGGCCCAGGTCAATAATGAAACAGTTGTATTCCTGGTCTGGGACATGGTTCAGTATCTGATTGTATTTGGAGTTTGTGTCCATGGAAGTGAGTAATTCATGTCCGATGGTCGAGTCCACGGGTCGGTTGATTCTTGGAAGTGGAAGGTTGCGGTTTGTCATGCCTTGTGCAAATCTGAGTAGTTGACGTATGTCCTCCACTCTCTGTTCGTTTTCCTTATAAGTAAAGGATTGGATACTCATTTTGGTTGGAGAGCATCATGGATAAACCCACTGGTTTTGAGCAGATTCGCCTCCTCTTTAAGTGCAACAGATCTCTCCGGATCCACGTCGCATCATTTTTGTTCACCGAGACATGCCTCGGGTCGACATTTAATGCAGGGTTCTTCATGGCTGGCGAGAGTCCATATATATATATATATATATATATATATATATATATATATGAATCGAGTCCAAGCGAACACATCAAGATTCAGCTGAAGTAAAATAGTTGACTCTTTCATCATCATTGCGTAGAGTTGTGATCTGATCTACAATACTTGTGATAGGCTGTAGGCGTTTCATGTGTTTATTTGCAATGGTAAATGATCAGGCTTATAAGGACGTTGAATCAAAGGATTAGTAGAACTTAGCCTTGTACTGCATGCTGCTACATAGCTGGCTCCAGCTTTGAGATTGAATTTACTTGTGTTTCTGAATGATGCGCTTTTCATTCAATGTACTCGCGATCCGTTGCTCATTGTAAGGGTCGGAATGATGATCAGTTGCCCATGAGTTCGGGTATTGATTTGATGATTCTATCTCTAGGCATCCTTTCGGTCACAACCTAGAGTTGTTATGAATATAAGGCACGGGTCATTGGGTCGAGTTGTCACAGCCAACTCTTGGATAATCATTCTTTTGCCCTCAGTTTTGGGTTGATGGACGTATTGTGTGAATGGTCTAGTCTCGTCCTAACTGTGCTTATACTGTAGTTCAAGCTTTAAGAACTAGAGTTGATTGATGAATGGCTAAATCATATTAATCTTATCTTCTTGCTCGTGCCCCCAAGTCTGGGGAATATCTCGATAAGTGGCAGGGTAGATAATGTCCGCTTTAATTTTGTATTCTATCCCATTGAACCATGGGATCGAGTTAACCGATGGAAGGCTGAGTCGTGCCTATCCTGCATTATGTTCTAGTTCTTTCCTCTAGGCGGAATACATTGTTACTATGCCGACATTCGGACATAAGCTAGATTTTGGACGGTCAATGACATTCACTTCGCTGCTTATGTCGCCATACTTTGGGCAAAAACTGAAGAGTTGATGTGCACATAAATGTGTATATTTTTACCACCATATTTAATCTATTTAAATTAAATAAATGATCATATCGGGTATTTTAACTTGTTTAAACCAAAATTCATATTATTTTCAAATCGTCACATATTCATCTTCATCCAAGGGCAAAATGGTCATTTTTGTGCATATATTAATTTGAGAAAATTTAATTAGAAATTTCTATATTTTTTATAGGAATTTGGCTTCATAGACAAGTGGTTACATGATGATATATGAATGCACAAGAGTGAAGAGAACAAATGAAGATGGAAATAATTCAAAGTGAAGATAATGGAGGACCCCACCTACCCACCTACCTTAATGTACAAATTAGAGGCTAATGCACATGCTTATGGAATTAATGGCTTCATGTACATTTAAGTGAGGGATTATTGAAGCTAATGATTACTTGGCCACACACTTCCTACAAGGGCATTTTGGGCATTCCCTAAAAATATGAATTAGGGTTTAACACTTGTATAAATACCCCATATCTTCATGTAACCCTTCTCTCCCTTAGTCTCTCTTTAGTTTAGTTTAGATCAAAAATAAAGAAAGCTCTTCTCTTTTTCTTTTCATGGCTACTTAGCCATTTCTTCTTTTCATGTAACTTTTTTATGCAATTCAATACATGTTCTTTTTCTTTTCATGTTTATTTCCTTTATGTAGTGTAGATTTACTTTCATGCAAGTAGTTAGTTTTAATTCTTGTTAATTAGCTTCTCTTTTCCATTAGTCTTCATTTTCCTTTCTTTTTGCTTTCATGTTGCTAGCTACATTTGTTCATATGATAACAAATATGAGAGGCTAATCCCTACAATTTAGGGGTAATGAAGCTCTCTAGTATGTAGATGCAACATTTTGATGTTTATGCTCTCTTTTTGTGCTTAATGAATCATTTGAAGTGGTTTAACTTGTTGTTTTTGATGTGAATTTGATAGCCTATATTGTTGACACCAAATAGGCTATGCTTAAACAATCATAAACAATGATTACCTCTTCATCTACATATGATGATGGTAATGAAGTGATTGCTGAAATTAAAATTTGAAGGCATATATTTCTAAACAATAGTTAATAGGCCATGCTTAAAATAGATTTTGCTTTCAACTTTGTTGTCATATTTCATAAGAGATAAATGTGTATTAGTGGTTGTGTTATAGTTTGATGGTTTATATTGTGCTAATTAATAGCACAAATATATCATACTTATGATAAGCACATCAACTAATTACACTAATGACAAGAAAAGAGAGATCATAACTTCATTTTGTTGATTTATGTGATCTAGAGAGTGAAAATTGCCTCTAAATTGCCTTCACACTCTCATATTTTTATCAATTTTCTTTTGCTAGTTTTCTACATTTTAGCTAATCACATTTTCAACTTTGGTTAATTTGATTGAATAGAGATTTAAAATCATCAATTCCGTGCGGATCGACCCGTATTCGCCACGTACTACAAGTGTACGCCGTGCGCTTGCGGTTAATTTTATTTCAAAATTCATTCTGCTATTTTCTAACTTGATAGACATTTAGCCGTCCGAACAAGAGTGAATCATCCAGTCAGATCCAATGCAAGATTGATGCTTCCCTTGTCGAATCCAGGGTAAGAATCAGTGTGTAGATGTATAGGTTGCACTTGTTTTGAATTGCTCTTTTAGTCGGATCATGGTAAGAGTCAATGAATGAATGGTCACATTGCATTCATTTGGAGTTGGGTGATCAACCATGTCCATTTCGATCTACGTTCTCCCGTCAGATCTAGGGATAAAGTCAGCTCATGTTCGTTTGGTCTCATGCTCTTCCTGACGGATCGAAGAAAGGCGACGGAGGACGAATGGTCAAGTCACACTCATTCGTGGTTTATTCTTCTATCCATGTTCCGTTGGTCAAAGGTATTCGATGGACGTTCGGGTCACATCGATTTGTAGTCGAAGAGGATCGATATTGACCGCTGATTCAACGGCACGATGCGGAATGCTCGGACCTCATTTCCTGTCGATCCAATGGTATGATATGAAAGGTGCAGATCGATATTGCCCGTCGATCCGGCGGTACGATATAATTGGTTGCCCAGAACTTCGGGCATCGTTCTGATTGGTTAGCATTAGGGTCTCCTTGTAGTCGTTGTATTAAGTTGTAAAGGACGCTAAGATGGAGATGTAGCGAGTCACCTTTCTCTTCTTTCGGTGATTTGTACTTCTGCCCCCAGTCTTGGGTTTGCAGAGTTAGTTCGTGGATGGTATAATTGCATCTGTAGTGAGTTTATACTTCTCATGTCAAGTTTAGGCCAGAGTCGGTGAGTGAATGGTCGAATCACATTCATTCGTTTGTCTATTCTTGTAGCCGCACTTTGGGAATCATAGTAAGTTGAAAGGCCATTAACCACACCTATTTGATGTTTATACCCCTGTCTGCACTCTGGGGACTAAGAGTTTTAGTAGAAAATGGTCGGACCACATTTTCCTCAATTAATTCCTCTAGGATTAGTCAATGGCGAAAGTCAAAGTGTGGTCGATCACAGTACAATAACTTTAATTTGATGCTTCTCCCACTAAACTGTAGGAAGGAATCGATTAGCGGATGGTTGGGGCAGATCCGTCCATGTTGCACGAACAACCCGTTGGATCATAAGGGAGAGTTAGCGGATGAACGGTCGTGTCACTTTCGTTTGCAGTAGAACAGGTAGTCACATCCATTTAGAATAGGACATTCAACTAGGTCCGTTTTGCGAATCTGCCTCTCCCTGTCGAATCAAGGAAGAAATTTTGTCTTGTAGGGTTGGAGTGCATCCTTATAAAATTATGTTATGGGTCCCGTGCCGGGGACAAGAGTTGAAGCATAGACGGTTGTGTCACGCCCTCTTCGTGCTGGATGGTCGGATAACATCCAATTTTGTGTGTTAAGTGTGCCCCCATGTCATGGGAAGATTGGAAAGCGGATGGTTGAACCACATCCACTTTTTATACTACAGGACTTGCTGAGGAATCAGAGTTGATAGATGGACAGTCGAATCACATCCCTTATGGTATTTATATTCCAATCCTAGCTTTGAGGACTGGAGTTGGTTGATGGGTTGTCAGTCAAACCCATTTGGTATTTATACTCCAGTCCACGATCTTGGGACCAGAGTTAGTTGATATTTATACTCTAGTTCGCACTCTGGGAATCTGGAGTTAGTTGATGTTTATACTCCAGTCCGCACTCTGGGAATCTGGAGTTAGTTGACTCCAGTTTGCACTCTGGGAATCTGGAGTTTGTTGATGTTTATACTCCAGTTCGCACTCTGGGAATCTGGAGTTTGTTGATGTTTATACTCCAGTTCGCACACTGGGAATCTGGTGTTTGTTGATGGGTGGTCAGTCACTCCCATTTGGTGTTTATACTCCAGTCCGCGCTCTCGGGACCAGAGTTAGTTCATGTTTATACTCCAATTTGCACTCTGGGAATTTGGAGTCAGTAGATGTTTATACTCCAGTTCGCACTCTAGGAATCTGGAGTTAGTTGATTTTTATACTTCAGTTCGCGCTCTGGGAATCTGAAGTTGGCCGACAATTGGTCAGTCACATCTGTTTAGGCATTAGTATTTCGTTCACACTTTGGGAACAAGAAGTTAATCAGGTACGTGGATGGTCGTATCACATCCACCATGTGTAGGCAAGCGAAGTCGTTAGATGGACGGATCAGCCCTCCTCGAGCTTGCAAATATGAAGGGCAAGGTCGTTAGGTGGACGGATCCACCCTCCTCGAGCCTACATCCGTAAGTTTATGCTCCAGTTCGCACTCTGGGAGCCAGAGTTAGTTAGAGGATTGTCATGTATCAATCCCTTTTGGCTTCAATGTGATAGCTTGTCCCTGAGCTCGGGGTTTCACTTAGCGAGTAATCGATGGGATTCTGATTAAATTCCACTTATCTGCCCTCAATGAAGGATGAGATTTAGTTTATGGACGGTTGGATCGCATCCATGTTCATTTGGATTCTACTTTTTCCAAGCCTAAGGAGTAAGATTAGTGTTCTGGCAAGCTTTGTGCTCGAGCATAGGAAAGGATGGTCGAACTACATCCACTTTGAGTTGTGTATTTTCCCTTAAGTAAGGTGCAAGAATTGGAGAGCGGACTGTCGAGTCACGTCCAATTTATACTTTGCATTCCTCCGATCGAGCTGAGGAAGAGAGTTGAAATGACAGCTCAAGATGGTTAGCGAGTAGGCAATCAGTCGTTGATGACTTTAAATTGAGGGTGGGCCCCTGATGTAGTCGGTTTAAGGCATGATTGTTTTGCCGAATTACAGACGCAAACTGGAGAGTGAACGGTCAAATCATATCCACTTTAAACATGTGTTCTCAAATAACCCCAAGTGTCTAATGCAGGATTGGATGCATGGATGGTGACGTCACGTCCACCCTTGGTGTTATTCCGATTTATCGGGCATTAGAAGAAGCATAAGTATTTTGGCGAGCTTCAAGTACGAGATGGAGAGTGCATTGTTGGGACATATAACTCCAAGTCTTTCTTAAATCACCTAATTAAATTGCATAGCTGGATGAGTGGATGGTCGGTTTCATCCACTTTGTACTAGAGTCCTGACCTTGTCGGTCTCTTCTGCTTTGATACTCTGCCCCCAAGCCAGGGGCATATAGTAGCCTATCAGTGGTTGAATCAGGCTCGTCATAATGATACCTCAATGACTTGATCATAGTCCGCAGAGGTTGTTTGGCACCGAACCTTGAGTACTCGGTTACCTGCATCATTTGCAAGTAGTTTAATTCAAGTCGGTCATATCTTGCAACATAAACAAAATCGAAATAGAAATAATTCAAAAGAGATCGGATTAAATCTCATTGATAAGTGAAGCGGCATAGTATGCTCGCTATTGCACTTCCGTCTAGCCCTTCACAGTTGGAAGTCTAACGCAAATGGTTCAATTTTATCAAAGTTCTTGATCGATAGGGGTCGGGTGTTCTCGGTCCTTCGTTTTATGGGGCTTGCACATATTGTCGGAGGTATCCTTTCCGGAGCAGCCTTATGGCGTTGGCTTCCACGGTAGCCATCTAAAGAAGAGGAGCTTTTCGATCTATAGTATGGAGTAAGTTCCCTCCTTATCTCGCCATGTTGATCCTTCATTTGATTCATCAACTCAATATTGGCCTGGACATGTTGGTGTAGTCGTTGGCGGTCATCCACCAGTTCTCTTATTAAAGTCTGGAAATAAGCTCTGGTGATGAATTCATTTATGGGTATTGGCAGCAACTGGCTGTGGGCTTTGGATAAATTCGTTGGCTACCAGCTTCTTTATTCCCTTCAACAATATGAGAAGTAGAACTTGTATGTCTAACCATGATTGACAGTGTTCTTTGAGGAATGGGGGAAGACATCTGCATTTGGTGGCAGTCATCACTCTTGGTGGAAGTCATGCGCAATTCTCACTTCATGGAGAAAGATACTTCTATCAAACATTATCAAGTCCATTTTATGGCTACGGGGTCTTGTAATACTGGTGAATGATGTATGCACGATTGCCCAACGTTCGAGTGGTTGGTAATGCCGATTGGATGGTGAGTTGGTTAAGATGGGCTCATAGATCGGTGATCATTTCTAATTTCACCCAGGTAGGAGGCCCATATAAGATAGTGAGGAAGTCCTCTTAAGGTTGTATGTCATGCTTCTAGCCATATGGACATGGTATGATTAAGATGTGGGCATTTGAAGATGGTTCAGTGGTGACCAGCTATGTTTTGAGTTGGCAGAGCAAACTGTGTAGGGCAGTCGTCATATTAGCTATCGTACCATAGTTGTCAATTCAGGTGTTTAAAAACTGGTCAATTGGGGGAAGTTGAAGTCCACCTTAGAAGCATGATATATAAACCAACTCTAGTTCTTGGCGTATTAGCTAGGTTCTCCAGCCTCTGAGAACACCGGTTGAGTAGTATCTCTTTACCCATTCCTTGATTGCAATTCAGCATTTGTTGTTGTGATCCCCTATGTCTTGTTCAGTCATGGAACAATCAGAAGCGTGGATGGAATGTTCCTTCATTAAATTGGTGATGGAAATTTGGGTCATACCCGAATTTTTTTTTGAAATTTCGTGTTGTTCTCGGCAACGTTTGAACGATACGAATGTAGGTGAAATTGAACGATCCGAAAAGTGGACAATTGGATCGATATGAAAGGCGCACAGCTGGACCGATACAAAGTGGATGTGAGTATCGATACGAATTGGACGCAGATGGGTTGATACGAACAGCGTGTGAGCATCGATACGAATTGGGCGCAGATGGATCGATACGAACAGCGTGTGAGCATCGATACGAATTGGGCGCAGATGAATCTATGCGAACAGCGTGTGAGCAACGATACAAATTGGACGCAGATGGATCGATACGAACAGCGTGTGAGCATCGATACAAATTGGGCGCAGATGGATCGATACGAACAGTGTGTGAGCATCGATACGAATTAGACACAGATGGATCAATACGAACAGCGTGTGAGCATCGATACGAATTGGGCACAGATGGATCGATACGAACAGCGTGTGAGCATCGATACGAATTGGACGCCTATGGATCGATACGAACAGCGCAGTTGCAATCGATACGAACAGAGCAGTTGCGATCGATATGAGCAGAGCAAAGGCGATCGATACGAACAGCAATCAACACAAAAGTCAATTGATACGAAAGCTGATCGATACGAAATTCGATCGATACGAAAGCTGATCGATACGAAATTTGATCGATACGAAAAACTGATCGATACGAAATTCGATCGATACGAAAAACTGATCGATATGAACGTTGTCATATTTTCTGGATGTGAAAACATGGATACGAAATTCTTCATATTTTCATGGATACGAAAACATTGATACGAAAATCACCATATTCTCTAGATACGAAAATCACCATATTCTCTGGATACGAAAACATGGATGCGAAAATCATCATATTTTCTGAAGATACAAAAATATGGGTACGAAAACCACCATATTTTCATGGATACGAAAATATGGATACGAAAATCTTGATGAATGCAGTTCCTCTTAGATCTGGAGCAATCTGAATAGAATAGAAGGAACCGCTTGACAATAGATCTGGATCTTCTCCTCAGATTTTTGCAATCCAACGACGGTAGTAGATCCATAGAGCAGGAGAAAAGCTGGGTTTTCTCAATGAAAGCACCAAAGTGTTTGTACCAAAATTGGGCACAACACTCTTCGGATGTGTTTGAAGAGATAAAATGAAGAAAACATATATAAAACGAAGCAGATCTAACAAACACACCAATAAACATATAAGAAAATGCATAGGAACATACAGATTTAAAGTGGTTCGACGAATTGCCTACGTCCACTATGAAATGATTGATGTTTATTGAATTTCACTCACTGTTTACAAAAGATTACAACAGTATAACTGAAGTTTGATAATCATTTCGGCAGAATATCGGCGTAGAGAAGCCAAAAGTCCCTTTTCTGTAGGTTCTGAGCTGCTATTTATAGGCGTAGGCTGCAAATATCTCTTTCAGATCTCGGGAGACCTCTTCTGGCATGTGGGTGGGCCCACGCGATCGATCCCACGTGATTTTCACTCGATCCATGATCGATACGAACGAATTTCATATCGATCAAGATTTTGTCCGATCGAGTTGAAATTTGGCATGGACGTTCTTTAGGTTGTACGCAAGCTCCTGTGAAAATTTGGTGGCATTTGGACTTGTAGTTTTTGAGTTATGATCGATGCAAATTTGGGTTTTATGTAGGCTATTTGGTTCGTATCGATCGGAACTGTCTTGTTTGTATCGATAGTCTTGCTCTGTTCGTATCGATAGTCTTGCTCTGTTCAAATCGATAGTCTCGCTCTGTCCGTATCGATAGTCTCTGCTTTGTTCGTATCCATTGGTTGCATCTCACTTCGTATCACTTTTGTGCACTCCACTTCGTGTCACAAGTGGACTAGGATTGACGTCACTAGCATGGATACGAAGAGAGTGGTTATCTGATGGTTGATGGATACGGACAAGGCCTTTCAGCGGATGAATACGAATAGTTGAGGCCTGATGGATACGAACATGGCCTTTCAGCGGATGGATATGAACAGTCGAGGCCTGATGGATACGAATAAGTCCTTTCAGTGGATGGATACGAATAGTCGAGGCCTGATGGATATGAACAAGGCCTTTCGGTGGATGGATACGAACAAGGTGATTGCTGAAATTGCATCGATCATATCTTGAGCATACGAACTCCGATTAACTTGAAATTTAGAACGTTGGCTTTCATAGCTTTGCTTGTCTTGTCATATCAATTGTATCTTGATCCGGACTCGGATAAAATTCTTCGATATCCATAGTGAACGTGCGTATAACTGACCTTCGGGACGGGCTGTCCTCAGTTCTCAATTAAGTTCTTGATATCACGGCCTTGCCAAAAGGCGGGATAACCGTATCTTTTGTATCTAGAGTATCATTTTGGTTTATAGATCGTGCAATAATTTGTTAACTAATAATTATGTATATTACACTCATTGTATTATTGTTACTATATTAAGCTTCTTAAAAAATCTTGACTGGTTAACTATGCATATTCCAACGTTGATAATTCCAACTAATTAAACATTATCCTTGTTTCTTTCAACTAATCTAAATAAGAGCTACACAACATGATTTAATAAATGTATATTTTTGAAATATACAATGAAGTAAAATTAAAAATTAGTTTTGATCCATCAAAAAATAAAATGTTATATTGAACTAAAAGTGGATACCAATTGATTAGCATTAATGAGAATAAGGATGATTTAGCGGACAATTATGATTTGAGGTTGGAGGTTGGAGGTTGTGGTGTTCGTGGACAAAATGGATTAGAAGTTGGACATGAAGTATTTATGTAATTTATAGTTTTTTATATATATTTGACATAATTATTAATTAATTATTATTAATTAATGTATAGTATTGAATAGGAAGTGTTACTAATTATTTACAAAAAATGCAAAAATTCAAAAAAACAGGAATTACGTCCGACATATCTCAAAAAAGTCGAAAATGATTAATACATCTTGTAAAAATGCTACATTTTTAAAGTCCAAACATGAATCATTAAACCGCTGACGTATCAATTATATTAGACTTATCTAAGATAAGTCAAACGTAATTCTCACTAACCGCTTTTTGGTTAACATTTCCGGTGTCCATGAACGGGGACTTAGTATGTAACTATTCCCTAATTAGATTAAATATTAATAAAAGAGAATTAATTGTAATAATTCTCAAATTAGTTTGAATTGGAATCAAATGAAATTAACAACAATTTATTCCTTTTTAACACAATTCTTTCTGTTTGAAATTAGCCTACTCGTAAATAATATTATTGACTTATTTTCAATTCGTAATGATTTATAAACATCTCCACACTACAAAAAACCAAAACAATATAGCATAAACAATCGTTATAGAAAATAAAAATAATTGCTAAGGTGTTCCATAAGATCTCCAAGTATTAAGTGTTAACCATGCATTAAATAGGAAAATACGTGCTACTTATGAATATTTCATGATCAATGAAGCATTACAATAGAAAAATGTGTTACCATAGGTCGATTAAGATGGATAATATCTAATATTACAAAAAATAAGTCTAGGTTGCGTATAAAAAAATAAAATATTTAGATAAAAATTAAGTTTATAGAACGCCTATTTAGAACTAAACTTTCAACATACTTTTCTCAAAATGCAATATAGAAATTTATTATTTGACTATTCTTTTACATCATAGATGATATTTTCCCTACTTGATTTTCTTAAATATTTATAGTTTAAAATGAAAAATACATCAACTTTATCTCAGATTATACTCAATTAAAGATTCTTTGATGTACATGTGTTAGCAAACCAATTATGCCTTATAAATTTACGAAGGAAATGAAATTCATGGTCGTACTAAACAAACACAAAGCATATTAGAGAATTTATTTTGTATTAATTATCTTCGATGCTAACTTGAGAAACAAATTTGCAATAAATATCATCGTATAAATTTTCGAAAAATTTGATTGGATTCTATTATGACATCAACAACCGAATTATAAAATAAACATATTACAAAATTAACAAATTAACTAAATTATACATACTTTATATTGAGCTTATTTTATTTTTTTTGAAATAATGCATTTCGCTTTAAAACTAAAAATATTAAAGGAGCTAAACGTACCATTATTTTGGCAAAGCCAGTGGGGTTAAAGGTCCCATACCTTTTATTTATAACATGCAATAAAGTATTACAAGCATAAATATAGAAATACAAGAGAAACAGAAGAAAAGAAAGACCAAAATAAACAAAACACGAAAAAATAGAAGACAAACAAAGCCCGAAGCAGAAGACTAAAGATCTCCAAGCAATTCACAATAAAACTCCAAGCAGACCTTAGCTTTGAAAAATAGAAGACAATTAGAGCCCGAAGCAGAAGACGAAAGAACTCCAAGCAATTCACAATAGAACTCCAAGCAGTCCTTTGCAATACTCCAAGCAAAATAACTTCCCAACAGGCAGTAGACAATTATGACCATTTGCTCATTGTGGCCTGATCAAATGGGTAAGGTGATAGGGTTATCATCTCATGAATTCTCCTGCCTGTCTCATAATTTAGCTACATTCTATTCTTTCTTCTTTGATTGAAAATTATGCTATTTCTCTCTTCCCATATGACAGTGACCATGATCTGTAGCATTATGAGTAGTTTATATGTTTGTTGTTCCTTCCACCTTGTCGCTTTATAAATTTTGATCCATTCAATCTTACTGTCCATGCTTGCCGCGCCATATTTAGCTTGTATAAGTGTAGTTGAAATATAAGTGATGTACATCTTCTTCTGTGGAGAGGCAGAATTTGCAAGTGTTCGTGACATTTATTCCTCTATATGAATGGTTTCGTAATGTATGCAATGCATTTTTAAACACTTTCCACAACATGAAATTGTATCTTTCATCTGCATATTTGTTCCAAATTCGTGAATGCCATGGAAAGCAGCTACTGTTCATCTCTTCTACTAATGCTTTATAGACTGTTTTTGTGGAGTGGTCTTTGTGTTTGTCTATCCACTTATATTCATCAGTTTGCATGAATCTATAAGGCTGGCTATTGTATTTATCCCATATGGCATTGACAGTTGGGTTGCTTATGTGATTCGAGGTAATTCTTCCATCAACTATATATCTTGTTGCTCTGGCATTTGAGGTGATCCCAGTCTGCATTATGTTGTCATATGAAAGGATTTTCTGAAGGATCAAGCCTTTTGTAATCCTGGGAGTTGTCCAGAATTTGGTAGAACTATTAGTGGCAAGATGTAACTTTGCATATGGTAACGTTATATCACGTACTTTCATCATGGTCTTCCATACCCGGCTTTGTGATTGTTTACCCTCTGCTATCCATATTTCATTTCCTTTTAAATTGTTTCTTATTGCCCACTGCACCCGAAGAGAATCAGTATTGGTTATGAGGTTGTGGAAATGCTTAGACAAGGCAGCAAAATTCCATAATTTCATATTCAATATCCCCACATCCCCCTTTTTCTTTGGTTTTTCCAGCTTCTTGTATGCAATTGGAGATAACTTTCTCGTGTGAATTGAGCCAGACCATAGAAATTTTATAATTGCTGATCTAATCATTGCCAATAATTTGGATGGAGTTAGAAAAGTTCTACCCCAGTATATAGTCATTGAGAGGATTACAGCTTTTATAATTACAAGTCTCCCCGATTGTGCTATATGCCTATTCTCCCATCTATTCATGACTGTAGTTATCTTCTCATATAGTGGAACACATTGGGCAAGAGTTATTCATTTTGTATCTAAGGGTATCCCAGGATAAGCCATATCAGAGTCAAGAGGCTACATTTGAGTTATGTTGAAGCAATCTATTTTTTGTATATCAGACAGACCGGCTATAAGGAGATGGGATTTTTTAGGGTTTATTTGAAGCTTGGAAAAGTTGTAGAAGGAGGTAAGTGTATCCATTATGGTCTGTAATGACTTAGCAGTTGGCTTAGTGAAGATTATCAAATCATCAGCAAATGCAAGCGTTGTTATCATCGAGTTCCTACACTTTGGATGCATGGCAAAATTCTTCAGTTCCGCCTGTTTTTGTATTGCAAGAGTAAATATCTCCATGATCAATATGAATATATATGTTGAATTAGGTCTCCTTGTCTCAGGCCAGTGGTTCCTTTAAAATACCCTATTGTGTGTGCATTGAAGACCAGCGAGTATCTAACTGTTGAGATACAAGTGTAGAGCCATTTATTGAAGACTGTTAGGAATTCCATTTTCTTAAGAACAATGAATATTGTAGACCAGTTCAATGAGTCAAAGACTTTTCTTATATCAATCTTTAACATGGCTCTGGGGGACTTGTATGATGAGACTTGTATGATGATGAATATCCATTTAATAGTTCACGAGACAGAAGCACATTATCTAGTATACTTCTTTTAGGGAGGAAAGCTGCTTGATTTGGAGATATTATATGTTGAAGCACATTTTTGAGTAGAGAAGCTAGAATATGTGATATGCATTTGTAAATTACACTGCAACATGCAATCGGTCTATATTGAGAGACATCAGTTGGAGAGGCAGTTTTGGGTATCAGGATAAGATTAGTAGAGTTAACAGCAGCGTGTAACACACATTTATTGAAAAAGTTGTGAATTTCCTTGTATACATCATCAGAAATGGTATCAAGCAGTGCATGAAGAATGTAATAGCGTATCCATCAGGGCCTGGGGATGATGCCTTTCTTATAGTGAAAATAGAGTTTTTAAGTTCTTTATCTGTAATAGGACTAATCAGTGTGCTTTGCATTTCAGATGATAACTTAGGTACATGAAGATTATTAAGTATTGTGTTATCAGATTCTGAAGGGTTTCCACCAAGTAAGTTAGTGTAATAATTTAGAAATGCATCATCAACCTGATCAGGAGTGGTATGAGATATTCCTTGCATATCATTAATCTGATGAATCATTTACTTTGCTTATCTGATCTTCAATGAAACATGGAAGTGTTTAGAGTTCCTATTACCATGTGTTGACCATTGCTGCTTATCCTTTTTCTTTGCCATATTTGCCTCTGATATGTATGCTTTCTCAAGTTGCACCATCAAGTCCTTTTCTTTCTGGATTATCCTTGGACTAGAGTTGGAGTCCAATATCATTTGCTGAACCTGTTGTGGTTGCTCCGCTATATTGTTGGATTGTTTATTACCTTGACCATATATTTTCTTTACCCATAATTTGATTGCTTCTTTTGTGTTCTTCAGTTTTTTTGCAATGAATGCATCGGGTTCCCATATGTGTGCTGCTTCCAAGCTTCAGAAACTACCTGATTTAGTTCAAAATTATTAGTCCATTCATTATAGAATTTGAAATTTACCTGTTTGTGTATGACAACAGAGCCAAAGGAGAGGATTAATGGGCAGTGGTCAAATAGGAGTGGCGTTGGAATGTGTATGTTTATTAAAGGCCATTGTAGTAAAGAGGGGATATTCATGAAGCCATGGTCAATTTTGGATAATATAGGAGGGTGGTGATTGCTTTTGTTTTTCCATGTGTATACTGATCCAGAATAAGGGATTTCAACTAGAGAAGCATTTTGCATGGTATTATTTAGAGGAGATAGCTCAGAGAGGGAAAGATGCCTATCACCAGTACGATGAGAAGATAGAAAAGAGCAGTTAAAATCACCAACAATTATCCATGGATGTGTTGTCTATTTGAAATGAGGTATGGTGTTATGCATTCTATTTCTGAGCCGACGAGAGCTTGAGGCATATATGAATGTGTAATACATTGAAGTGTTTGAAGGAATGTGGAGAGCATACGTATGAATGAATTGAGAGTCTAGTAAGATAGGGGACATAGTATATATTCTTGGATCATAAAGGACTAGGAGTCTTCCATATGGTGATTGAGAAAGATTTGAAATGAATTTCCAGTTTTTGTTTATGTATAACAGTATAAGGCTGCTTTCTCTGTTAAGGAGGTATCAAGCTGTGTTTCAGAAATAGAGATTAATAAGAGATTGTTTTTTCGAACTAGTGATTTTATCTAGTCAAGCTTTGAATGATGATGAGCCCCTCTTATATTCCAAGCTGTTATGTTGTTCATCATTGATTAAACTCTGGTGGGTTTTTTATTGAAGCTTCTTGTTCTTCTAGCATTGGAAGATGGAGTGTTTTCTGGAATATGATACATGAAAGAATCTGAATCACCTTCTAACTCTATTGGAGATAGAGAAATTGGGGTTATCATGTTTATTGATTTGTTTTTGCTTGTAGACTTCTTCTTTTTTTATTCTTTTAGTGATGAATTGAGGGAGAGTGTCCTCATTTTGTTAGTGCTTTGAATTTTTTGTCTGATTTGTTTTCAAATAAAGGGGAAGATAGAGAGTTTGAAGAATGATGGTTGTGGACATCAGGTTTTGAAGTTGATTTTGGATTATCAGAGCTATCGGTAAGATTGAAAATGCTTGTTCCACCAATAGTTAGCATATCATAGTGATTTTGGTTGGATAAATTGATATTGAGAGATGCAGTGTGCATGTCTGCATTATTAGCTGATTTGCACAATTGAGGATTTGAAGTGGGAGTGGGTAGCAGAGGTGGTAGGCTTGAATTGGATTTAAAAGATTGAATTATGGAGGGTGAGCATTGAATCGTGGTGCAGATTCAGTTGAAATGTAGGAGATGGAGGGTCGAGTTGATTCAGAATTGGTACGGGCTTGAAGTATGGTATGATTGGTTGATGATGAGGCTAATTGGTTGTGCATGTCCGAACAATGCACATGCACACCATCATGTTTTGAGTTCCCAATGCTATTTTTGTGTTGCATTTTCTTTACCATTTCATTCACTTGTTCAGTGTGTTTTCTCTTCCTTTGTCTTTATCATTTAAAGCATCTTTTTCTTTTCTAATTATTTGATGATTCTCTTTTCTAGCAGCATTTGTAGTGTTTCTTATTTCATCTAAATCTGTTTCCTTTTCTATTTCATTGCATTCTTCTTCATCAGTTTCATTTATCTCTCCCTCTTCTTGTAAGTGCAGACTTGAAAATTTGTTGCTCACTTTTATTGCATTATCTTTTCTGATCTCTTTTTCTTGTCTTATTTCTTTTCCTCTATCATTTTGTGTTGCTTCTTTATGTTATTTTGACTGTTCAGAGGTGGTTTTTTCATTTGATATGTTTTTACCATGAACTTCTACAGTAGCTCGACCCTTTTCTATATTTAAGTTTCTTTTCTTATTCAATATCGTTTTCCATACTGTGTTTTTCTTCAAAACTGGTTTGTGACTGGTTCTTTTATCTACACTTCTTCTAATTCAGCCTGAACCATCATCTCATCTTCTTTTCCACTTGAATTTTGTTTCATTTGCTCTGTACTCAAGTAACAAGTATTATTTTTATGGCTAAACACTTTACAAACAGTGCATATGTCTGGTTTCCATAGGTATTTGACTTGCATATTTTGCCTTGTGCCATCAGAATTCAATACTGGAAAGGAGTCCATAAACCTACCATTATTTTCGAAACTGAAAGCGTATATAGGAATTAGTAGTTGACTTATAACCATTTGACCTTCTATCCTTTGCATCTAGAGTAACATTCAGGTTTATAGATCATGCAATAATTTTTTGACTAATAGTTATGTATATAGTATCTATTGTATTATTTTTACTATATTAGGCCTTTTCAAAAAAACTTGACTTGTTAACTATGCATATTCTAGCTTTAATGATTCCAACTACTTGAACATGATCCCAGTTTGTTTGAAAATGTACAAATAATATGAATGAGAGCTACACAACATGTTTAATAAAAGTATACTTTAGAGATATACAATTAAGTAAATTAAATATTTGTCTTAATCCATCGTAAAAATAAAATGTTATATTGACTAAAAGTGGACACTAATTGATTAGGATTAATGAAGATTGGTATGTAACTGTTCTGTAACAATAAATTTCAATAAAAGAGAATTAATTATAATAATTCTCAAATTACTTTGAATTTGAAGTAAATGAATATTACCGATTTATTCCTTTTAAATACTATTTTTTCATTTGAAGTTAGTTTACTTGTAAACATTATTGATAACATATCTTCAATTCAAAATGATTTATAAACATCTCCAAACTACAAAATAAAATCAAAACAATATAGCATTGAATAATCTTTGTAGAAAATAAATGATAATTGCTAATATGTTCCGTAAGACCTCCAAGAATTCAGTGTTAATCATGCATTAAATAGGAAAATGTGTGCTTTTTATGTACATTGCTTGGTCAATGAAGCATCACTATAGGAAAATATATTAAACTGTAGTACAATTAAAATGGATAATATCTCATATTACGAAGATGAGTCTAGGTTGAGAATAAAAAATAAAATAGTTAATTAAAAATTAAGTTCATATAATAGCTTTTTAAAACTAAATTTTCAACATAAAGTTACATATGGTAGACTGAACAAAAGTAACATTTATACATTTATATTTCTTTTCTCAAATATGACATAAAAATTTATTAGTTGGCCGTTCTTTTAGTTTATAGATGATATTTTTCCCAACTTGATTTTCTTGAATACATATGTTTAAAAATGGAGAAACATCAGTTTTGTCTCAGATTATACATGATTTAAGATTGTTTGGTATACGTGTGTTAGTAGACTAATTATGTTATACAAAATATACAAAGGAAATAAAATTCGTGATCGTGCTAACAAAACACAAATCAGATGAACGTCGATGTAAATATAAAACTTAAGAACTAAAAAATAGTTCAGCATTACATATCAAGGATTTTATAAAAAAGGCCTATGGTATCGATGTATCAATCAATCCAGTAACCTCCGAGTGAATATGAAGGAAACCAGGTTGATGATGATACATATTGAAACTAAAATAATAAGAAAGTATAAGATTTTTTCCAACTTGATTTTTGTATATACTTATATTTCAAAATGAAAAAGATCAACTTTACCTTTTGTGTATTATAAAAAGTTTAAGATTATTTTATATCTATATGTTAGTAAGCCAACTATTCCCTACAAAATGAATGAATTAAATGAAAATCATTATCATGCTAAACGAATAAAAATAAGGTAAACATCGACGTAAACAGAAAACTTAAGAATAAAAAATAGTCAAGCTTTATGTATTATAAATTTTACAAAATAACCAAAGATTATATGATATCTATGTATTAATAAATCCAATAACCTTCTAAAATTAATAAGGAAACCATATTCACATCCATACAAATTATAACAAAAATAAGAAGAAAACAATTGTCCAAAATTCGAAGTAAAGATCTGCAATAATATATTAGAGCTAAAACAAAAAATTAAATTTTAAATTAAATGAAAATAAAAATAATAAAATAAAAATCAAACCTTTAAATCCAGGTTAATAGATGAGTAAGCAAGATTTTTTTGGAGGCTTTTAGACAATTTTTCCATTAAAACTACAACACTGAAAGCAACAGATAAAAACACAATATCCACAAAACATGATTAAATTGATAATTATTTTAAATGAACAGAAATTAAAGAAATGATGAATTCAACCAAATTATAGTTAGATAAAAAAAATAAAGAGATTGACTAAAAACTATTTGGATAGAATCTTTATGTTTAATTAGATTGGAAATAGATATTTTAGTTTTTTCTTCTTCTGAATTACAGTATACGTATGAAACTGATATATGGAAAGAGATAATAAATGAAGAATTTTAAATGGGAGGAATGTAAAAAATGATAGGAAACAAATGGGGAATGAAAAGATTGTAATGATAACATGGAAGAGGAAGAGATCTCTGTTAAATTACAAAGAAATAAAGATTATGGGTTTATAAAAAGAAATAAACATACATAAGAGTACTCTATCAAAAGGAATAACGGTAACATTAATTGTTACGTTAATGATGGTAGTTTTGTGGAATATTGATAAAATTTAAGGGGTCTAAAAGGAAAATTGTACCAAAAATTAAGAAGAATGCACTATTCAATCCGAAAGTGAATGAGAGATAAGAATACTAAGAGTTCTATATTCTCTTTCTTATATAATAGAATGGATAATAATAAGTATCATGATCTTATTTTCCTAAACCAATTTCTCAAATATTTACTTTTAAATAATACTATTATCATTTTCTCGAAAATCTTGAAAAATAATTTCAAAGTCACCAGGATTTAAGTTCTCAAATTCTTTGTTTAAAGTCTTTTTGTTTATAAGCCACATTTTATAAAACATACATACATATAATTACTTTCTTATATAAATCTTTTCATAAATATTTATTCCTAAAATATTCTATCTTTCCTTTTTTATTATAGTAAACATCTTTTACTAAATTTTAACTTCTAACCCAACATTATCACCAAACGCCTTATAGCCAAACCGTGAGACTTAATTCATAAGGTGCTCGTTCAATGTACCCACAATTACTGTCTACCAACCCTATGATGTAGAAAGGTAAAGCTGCTCATAAACTACCTAAGTACAAATCAATAACAAAAAATACAAAATGTTCCTAACATGTCGAGTATGACTAAACAATTAAGGTTACGGGATATTAAACGTCTATGAGAAGCACTAAAATCAAACCAACACGAATAGGTAACTATAAGCAAATAGTATACCCTCGGGAATTTGGTTTGCCTTCGCAGCTGCCGAAGTGGAAGGTGCTGAAGCAAGTGCAAAAGCTCTAGGTTGTTGTCCTACCTGAAGCATCGGATAACTCCTAACAACATGACCGGGCTAATTCCAATTACAGCAAGTCCTCGGTGCAAACTGTGCCTTTACTGTCTGTGGCTCAATCTTCGGAACCTTTGCTATTGGTGCTTTAACCATCTGCCCTTCTCCACCCAACCTACTCTTCCTAGAAAAATGACTCTTCTGACCACACCTATGGCAAGTTAAACCAGAAATATCTCTTGGCGGTTGAAACTTTCGCTTGTTGCCTCTGGTCGGTGCAGATATAGATGGTCTTAGACCCAAACCCTTGAACCAAAAAGATGTACGTATGATATCCTTGAATGCTCCTTGGATACGATCCATCGTATCCTTACATACCACATTATACAGACTAATCCAAACCTGGACCTCAATGATAGTCTCAGTTCCATAGAACCTCTTTCTACCCAATACCTCAAACTCGTGCCGTATCGAAGCAAATTCTTTCTGTGGTCGAACCTGCACCACTTCTTCTACTATGTAACTACATGTATTTTTAACTATTTTAAATTATTAAATTTAATATGATTATTGGATAAAAATGGTTAGAAATAAAAATTTAATGAATTATTAGTGTAGTTATTGAATATGAACTTTAATAAAATCTTGAAATAATAAGTTTCGAAGATTTAGGCAATAACGACTATTGAAATGAAATTCTATTTATTGAATGTGTTTGTAATCGATGTTTGTAATTGAATAATAAATGTTGAGTTATTTAGATGAAAATAAAGTCATTATTATTAACTAAAATTTATTTGAAAATTTATGATTATTAATGTAATTTATTGGATAATTTAATTATTTAAGTTTAATATTGGAATCATTTAAATAATTGAATTCTGAATTTAATATGAATGAAAATGATTTCAAAGTTGATTTAAATTTCATTTAAATATGAATGAAGATTGTTAACATTTAAAATTGGATTTAAAAGTGAACAATTAGAAATTGAAAATTTTATATTATAATTAACGAGTAAAAATAGCCATTTTAGCCACTGTCTCGAATTTCGATGAAACTAGTTTCATCGGATCCATAATAGTGAATTATAGTAGTATTTCTAGTTTCATAGCCATCGAACTTGTCGTTTGGCCGTGCGAGATTGAAACACATAGAATTTAATTTTGGAATTTAATTAAAATTAATTTATTTTGAAAAGCTATTTTCTGAATACGATCGAATTAGGCCTCGAAACTAGTTCCATTGCGTTCGAAATGGGGGTAAAACATTGGAAACGCCAGGTGGCATGCTTCGTTTGGAGTTCGGGATTGCGCGGGCCAATCGGGCGAGATATTTTCTTATTTTATAATATTATAAAAGTCAACCTTCCATCTCGTATAGCACACCACCCTTTTTTCTACCCCGTACATCACTCCCTACCTCTTTCTCTTATCTCATAAGTTCAACCGAAGAGAAAAAAAGAGAGATCGAACGAAGGTCACGAGGCGACCTGGGTAGAAGCATCGCGAGCGAGGCAGTCGCGGCGTGGAGGGCGGAGTCACGGTTTAGGTTTTCTACGCTCGATATTCGCGTACGTGGCCAAGAATCAAGCTGCGATTGGAGGCGTAGACGCGCCTGGAGGCGCGGCTGCTGGAGACGCGACGGAGGGGAGTGTAGGTCTGGGGGTGGTCGACGATTGAGTTCTGGTCGAGCGAAGATGGTGCGTGTTAGGGTTTTGGCGACGTGGAGTGGGTTTGGTTAGCGCGTGTCTGATGATTGCGTACGAGAGGAGACGATGGTAACGTTAGCAATTACTTTAATTTTTTTAATTATATTTAGATAATTTAATTTTAATTATCTCAAATATTAATTGTCGTATAACTTTTTCATACGTACTAAAATAATTTTTACATTGGTTAAATTGACATCATAAAGTTATTTAATTTTATTGACTGTTGTTTGGAAATAAAATCGATATATGAATTGACTGTAGAAATTAAAATTGACAGTTAAATTTGAAATTGAAATTTAATTGCCAGTTAAATACCCGATATTGATAACTATGTAATTGTTGTGAATTATGGGCTGATTTGGATGTTGATTAAAATTGAATGCTATTGGTTGATATTTGGATGTTTTTTATTTTATATATATCATGTTATCACCATGTAAATTATTTACAGTATATAAAACTGTATATCGAATTATTTCGAATAAATTAAGAAATATGTTGAAATGATACATACTTATGACATTTATTTTGGATTGAAATAATATACATCCATCCCTAAATTAAATTGAAATAACTGATTCACATGGCCATAGGATAGAAAATTATATACGGACACCGGATTGGTTAGATTAAATGATTTCAGAAATTTTATTTGAAATTATTTAAATGATTTTGATTTAAAGAAGTAAAAATCGAACTTACGGAATCAAATTATTTTCGGAATTGAGCCCAAAATGTTGGAATCAGAATTTGTTAAACGAAATTGTTTAAAAATGAAATTTGAGATTTTGAAGTTATAATTGAAATATGATTTGAGCTTCGGAAATTGATTTGTTTTAAAGGATTTGAATTTTTATTCAAACTTTGAAATATTGCTAAGCGAGCGTAATTTAAAACAATATTTCAAAAGTGAGCTTGGAATTGAATTATTTTGAAGGTTTGAATCTTAAGTTGAAAATTGAAGTTAAATTTGATTTAAGTGATTTAAATCGATATTCTGAAATCGAACTCGAATTTCTCTAAACCGAAATGGTTTAAAATTGAGAATTGAATTAAAATTAATTCAAATTGGAATTGAAATTGAAATTAACTAGGATTGAAATCGGAATTGAATTAATTTGAAATTGAAATCGAAATTGATTTGAATTATATTGGAATCGAAGTTAATTCGAATTGAAAGCGAAATTGAATCGATCTAAATGGAAATTGGAGGTAATTTGAATTGGAAGATTTGAAATTAAATCAGTTTGACTTTGAAACTATTTTCAAATAAAAATTATTTTAATATAAACTACTTAAAATCTATCTTTTTAAATATTTAAATTATTTGATTTTCCAAGCTATTTTACTATATAAACTATTTCAACAGTCAAACTATTTTATATTAAACTATTTTAACTATTTAACTATTTTAAAACTATTCAAGCTATTTTCTAAAAATTCAAACTGGTCAAAGTGGGAATTGTTATATTTAAATCATGGATTGAAATACGAATTGGGTTAAAATGAAGTTATAACCTAAATTGAAATTCGAAATAATTTTGGAAGTGAAATTGAGATATTGAGGCGAAAATGATTTTGAAGTGAAATAGTATATTTTGAGTAAATATGATGATTATGAAATGAAATTAATTGCGAAGCGAATATGATATTTTGATATCAAGTATGAATGGTTTTCGAAATGTAAAAGAACCGACCAGTGTGTAAAACGACGTTTGGTTGTTAAAGAGATCGAGGCCTCTTATTGGCATACTCTCTGTCAATATTGGAATCACTTTAACAACTGTGTACGTGGAGGAGACTCCAGATAGAAGTGGTTGAATTTGGCATCGTTTGCTGGATTTGAAGAAAGAGAACGATGACAGATAGACCCCAGCACTTGTGCCAATTTGAAATGACTAAAACAGGACTGCTTGACAGGACCAAGTGGGCTAATTACCCCTAGCAAACATCCGTTCTTCGATTTTCTTAGACTCGGTCCATATTATTACTCTTGTTGTTGGTTACGATTGGTGCACCTTGATTGTGGGATAGCTTCCCTTGACTTAATATGAGATGGATGGACGCGGTGGTCAGTCGTGGCTACGATGCGTTACCACCAGCCGTGCGACTCGAATTGGTAGTATCCTACCATGGGCATTTCCTCACGTGCCTTGTCATACTTTTATTCCTATACGAGACCCCTATGATTTTGGTTTAGTGTTGTCGTATCATGGCGCATCCCTATCCCCGGACGTGCTACTAGGGCGTTATATGCAAACTGTATGACAATGCTTAAAACACATTAAGGGGGATTAATGTAAAGCCTTAACATAAGAAAAATATTTATTTTACCGATTAGACATTATATGTGTATCGTATTCTACAACATATAAACAATTTGATGGATCCTTAAGAGATGTAAAATCTTGTAACATCTCTTGAGTTATTGCACGCACATTATACATTGGATAGGAGATGTGAAATCCCATAAACATCTCTGATGCTATTACACTCATGTTATGTGATATCGATTTGACTCACATAAGAAATGTTAGTCCTGGTCGAGGGTTTTGTCTTTTCATTACGCTTGGGTCAGTCCTGAGTTTTCAGCGCATTGAAGATTATCTTCTGGAGGACGAAGACGAAGATTTGGTATATTATTATTACGATTATTATTCCCTGCATCATGTTGTTCTGCTGCATTATTTAATTGTCACTGATGTATATATAACTCTGATAAATGTTGTATAAATTATAATCAAATGTATAATATAAAGAGCTTCATGAACTGTTTATTTGATTATTATAATTTTTCATTCTGCTACGAGATTCTTTGTTGTTTTCTTCTTCTTCTCTTATTTTTGTTAATTTCCCCATTGGTTATCTATGTTCTAGATTGTTTGGATTGGACATGTGTGGATTATTGTCAATTTAAACCTTCTGAAATGTGGGTCGTCACAGTTGATATCAGAGCTTTGGTTTAGCAATAACCTTAGCTTTGTGGGGTTTGACTCATTAGAGATAAGGTATTAATACCCTAGAATGAGTTGTTTGAGCGTGTATATATGAGAGCACGTACTTGTTAGTGTTATAAAATGTTTTATATTGTGTTTACTTATCCGTTGAGCTGTTTATAAATTCTGGTCGATGCGTGGGACGCCGAGTTATCGATAGGGGTTTCTAAACACTTAAACGAGGCAAGTCGACATAATATTGTTTTAAAATAGGGTAAATGAAATAAATTTACCTAAATTATATTATATATATAATGATAATTTTCAATGAATGTTAGTTGTTAGGAGATGGTAGTATTTAATTATCATCGATTATTGGTTCAACTAAAATAAAACGAATACTTTGTGAATTTTATTTCATGAAGCGTTTGATAATTAAATTGAATTGAAATCTAATTACAATAAAAAAATTGTTTGAAATAACAAAGATGTAAATTAGTGAAATATTTTCGTAATACAGAAATGGAATTGTAAAAGCTATATTATATATAGAAAGGATTTAAAAATTAAGAATTTTAGAATTTAAATCGCATTGCTTTCAAAAATTTGTTTTCAAAGCCTTCAAAAATTTATAATAATATTATTTGGAAGAGTTTTGACTAGAAAAATATTTTGAAAAGATTTTTGAAAGAAATAAAAGCATTGAACTCGCTTTAGTCGTTGGGAAATAATTCTGGGGATGACTGCAACATTGCCAGTATTCATTTTCGAATTTCTAAGTGAGAATTGCTACCAAAAGAATTTATTTTCGGTTAAAACAAGTTTGATTGTGAAAAATTATTACAAGTATGATTTGATAAATATATGAAAATTGTTTTGAACTTATAAATTGAAATGATATGAAAGAAAAATAATTTGTAATATATGAATTCGAACAGAAAAATAAAATCGAATTTTAAAATGGTTAAACCTCTCGTTTAAGCAAACAAAAGAAGATTCAAATTTTAGATATGAAAGAAAATAATTAACTTAAGAAATGTTAAATAATTTAAGTTAGTGAAATGAAAAAAATAAAATAAAAATAAAACAAAGTTTAACTCAAGAAAGCTCATATAAAAATGAACTGTATTTGAAATAAATTAGATAAAATAATGAAATGAAATCTTTAAGTCAATAAATTTGTATAACTTATAGATTTGAGAAATATTAAGCTAATAACAAATTTTAAATTTGTTGAGTGTGAATGATAGGAAAGAAAAAAAAAGTTTAACTTAAATAATGTTGAATAAACCGAATAATGGATTAAAATGAAGTGAAGTTTAACTTGGCATTGAATAAATTGAATTGGATTTGAATGAAACTAGATAAATTAGTAAAGTGAATTAATTCCACTTAGGCTATAAATGGATTAATATAATGAATTCAACGTGAATTATAAATTGAAATATAATTTGAATTGTGAAAGAAATTTAATAAGAACATACGAGTGCAAGTGAAATTTATATGATTAATTTAATTGATTTAAATCGGATGTAAATAAATTAAATGCAAGTGGAGTGAGTTTTAATAAATATAATGTTAACTAATTGAATATCAAATAAGTTATGAAATGAATTATAAAATGGAAGTTAACTTAAGAGAAGTTGAATAAAATTGATTGTGATAAAAAGAAAAATTTATTAATATGAATTTGAATTATAAAATAAAATTCAATTAAGTAAAATTATTAATATGAATTTGAATTACTGAAATGAACTAATGAAAATGAAAAATGAATGTAACTATAAACGAATGTAAATTAATAGAATGTGAATTCATTAATGTTGATAAGTGCAAGTGAATCAAATTGAATGTAAGTTGGTTGAATACAAATAAATTGAAATGAGCCAATTAATGATTTCGTTTATGAAAATAAGATTTAACTTAAACAAGGTTAAATGGAATAATTTTATAAAATGGTTCATAAATGAACTTATATGAAATATGTTAAACAAAAAGTTAAAACAATTGAAATTTAACAAATTGAATTGAATGAATTGAATGCGAATGAAATAGATGTGAATAAATATGAAGCAAACCGATTAAATGATAATAAAAATTGGATGTTAATAGGAAATGAAGTGTATAAATTAAATATTGACATTGGATAATGAAAATTCACATGGTTATGAATTAATTGGATGAATATTGATGATTGAGTGGTTTCTTTTGGGGGTAAATTATTGTTTTAATTGTTTTGATTGCATATGGTTGTCATGGTTGTGTTTGTGCTTGTGTTTATGGTTTGGATTCAAAATCCATGTTATATAGTTATATTAAACTCATATATGCTTTCTATATCTTTATAAGTGACTAATATTCTAAATTGACTTGAGATAGGTATATACGAAGACCATTTGGATGTATACGTGGGTATTTATACGCTTTTGCTTGCTTAATACGAGCGAACTCGCTCGTACTAATAATAATAAGGTACGTATCTCGGATTACATACCGCGCTTTTATATTTTTCCCTATGGGATGCCTCATCATTGAGATGAGATGTATATTTGATCTATTTGATATATATTTGGGTTATATATTGTATTGTAAAAAATTTCCGATCGAGCCGCGCAAAGGAAACGCTGCCGTAATTTTCCGTAAATCTGGGTATTAGAAATTTTTTGGAGTTTTAAAAATTTTATAACTTATTTTTATATATAAGTTGTAATTTCCGTAAAACCGATATCAGAGTGGATAGTGAAAGCGTTGTAAAAGTTTTGAAAATAAGATATTTATTGTTTAATAAGTTGATAATTTTGAATAAAATGTATCAAATTTTAAATTCTATACTTAACCCCTTTTCGAGAATGAAAAGTTTTAAGTGGGTGAGAATATAATGACCCGTATTTTTTACTATTTTAAATTATTAAATTTATTATGATTATTGGATAAAAGTGGATAGAAATAAAAATTTAATGAATTATTAGTGTAGTTATTGAATATGAACTTTAACAAAATCTTGAAATAATAAATTTCAAAGATTTTGGCAATAACAACTATTGAAATAAAATTCTATTTATTGAATGCGTTTGTAATCGATGTCTGTAATTGAATAATAAATGTTGAGTTATTTAGATGAAAATAAAGTCATTGTTGATAACTAAAATTCATTTGAAAATTTATGGTTATTAATGTAATTTATTGGATAATTAAATTATTTAAGTTTAATATTGGAATCATTTAAATAATTGAATTCTGAATTTAATATGAATGAAAATGATTTCAAAGTTGATTTAAATTTCATTTAAATATGAATGAAGATTGTTAACATTTAAAATTTGATTTAAAAGTGAATAATTAGAAATTGAAAATTTTATATTATAATTTACGAGTAAAAATAGCCATGTTGGCCAGTGTCTCGGATTTCGACGAAACCAGATTCATCGGATCTGTAATAGTGAATTATTGTAGGATTTCAAGTTTCGTAGCGATCGGACTTGTCGTTTGGCCGTGCAAGCTTGAAACGATTAGAATTTAATTAAAATTAATTTATTTTGAAAAACTATCTTCTTAAAACGATCGAATTAGGCCTCAAAACTAGTTCCATTATGTTCGAAATAGGGGTAAAACACTAGAAATGCCAGGCGGCACGCTTCGTTTGGAGTTCGGGATTGCATGGGCCAATCGAGCGAGGTATTTTCTTATTTTATAATATATATAAAAGTCAACCTTCTATCTCGTACAGCACGCCACCCTTTTTTCTACCCCGTACATCACTCCCTCCCTCTTTCTCTTATCTCATAAGTTCAGCCGAAGAGAAAGAAAAAAAAAGAGATCGAACGAAGGTCGCGAGGCGACCTGGGAAGAAGCATCGCGAGCGAGGCAGTCGCGACGTGGAGGGCAGAGTCGCGGTTTAGGTATTGTGCGCTCGATGTTCGCACGTGTGACCAAGGATCGAGCAGCGATTGGAGGCGTAGGCGCGGCTGCTGGAGACGCGACGGCGGGGCTTGGAGGTCTGGGGGTGGTTGGCGATTGAGGTCCGGTCGAGCGAAGGTGGTGCGCGTTAGGGTTTTGGCGACGTGGAGTGGGTTTGGTTTGCGTGTGTCTAACGATCGCGTACGAGAGGAGACAATGGTAACGTTAGTAATTACTTTAATTTTGTTAATTATATTTAGATAATTTAATTTTAATTATCTCAAATATTAATTGTCGTATAACTTTTGCATACGAGATCCGTTTCGGATGAAACGAGTGAAGTTGGAATCGTATCGACGAAGGCTTCGGCGTGGAATCGAAGTGGTATTTATTTGAAGCTAAAAATATTTTCAGTTTCAAATAAAAGGTGAGTGTTTTATAACGCTCACACGTACCAAAATAATTTTATGTTAGTTAAATTGACATCATGAAGTTATTTAATTTTATTGACTGTTGTTTGGAAATGAAATCGACATATGAATTGACTGTAGAAATTAAAATTGACAATTAAATTTGAAATTGGAATTTAATTGCCAGTTAAATACCCAATATTGATAACTATGTAATTGTTGTGAATTATGGGCTGATTTGGATGTTGATTGAAATTGAATGTTATTGGTTGATATTTGGATGATTTAGATGTTTATTTATTTTATATATATCCTGTTACCACCCTGTAAATTATTCACAGTATATAAAACTGTATATCGAATTATTTCGAATAAATTAAGAAATAGATTGAAACGATATATAACTATGACATTTATTTTGGATTAAAATGATATATATATCCATCTCTGAATTAAATTGAAATAACTTATTCACTTGGCCATAAAATAGAAAATTATATATGGACATCGGATTGTTTAGATTAAATGATTTCAGAAATTTTATTTAAAATTATTTAAATGATTTTGATTTAAAGAAGTAAAAATCAAACTTATGGAAATCAAATTATTTTCGGAATTGAGCCCAAAATGTTGGAATCAGAATTTGTTAACCGAAATTATTTAAAAATGAAATTTGAGATTTTGAAGTTATAATTGAAATATGATTTGAGCTTCGGAAATTGATTTGTTTTAAAGGATTTGGATTTTTATTCGAACTTTGAAATATTGCTAAGTGAGCTTAATTTAAAATGATATTTCAAAAGTGAGCTCGAAATTGAATTATTTTGAAGGTTTGAATCTTCAGTTGAATATTGAAGTTAAATTTGATTTAAGTGATTTAAATCGATATTCTGAAATCGAACTCGAATTTCTCTAAATCGAAATGGTTTAAAATTTAGAATTGAATTGAAATTAATTCAAATTGGAATCGAAATTGAAATTAACTGGGATTGAAATCGAATTGAATTAATTTGAAATTGAAATCGAAATTGATTTGAATTAAATTGGAATCGAAGTTAATTTGAATTGAAATCGGAGTTGAATCGATTTAAATGGAAATTGGAGGTAATTTGAATTGGAAGATTTGAAATTGAATCAGTTTGACTATGAAACTATTTTCAAATAAAAATTATTTTAATATAAACTGCTTAAAATCTATCTTTTTTAATATTCAAATTATTTTGATTTTCCAAGCTATTTTACTATATAAACTATTTCAACAATCAAATTATTTTATATTAAACTATTTTAACTATTTTAAAACTATTCAAGCTATTTTCTAAAAATTTAAACTGGTTAGAGTGGGAATTGTTATATTTAAATCATGGATTAAAATATGAATTGGGTTAAAATGAAGTTATAACCTAAATTGAAATTCGAAACAATTTGGAAGCGAAATTGAGATATTGAGGCGAAAATGATTTTGAAGTGAAATAGTATATTTTGAGTAAATATGATGATTTCGAAATGAAATTGATTGCGAAGCGAATATGATATTTTGATATTAAGTATGAATGGTTTTCGAAATGTAAAAGAACCAACCGGTGTGTAAAACGACGTTTGGTTATTGAAGAGACCGGTGCCTCTTATTAGCATACTCTCTGTCAATATTGGAACCACTTTAACAACTGTGTACGTGAAGGAGACTCCAAAACGAAGTGGTTGGATTTGGCATCCTTATCTGGATTTGAAGAAAGAGAACGATGATGGATAGACCCCGACACTTATGCCAATTTGAAATGACTAAAACATGACGGCTTGACAGGGCCAAGTGGGCTAATTACTCCTAGCGGACATTCGTTTTTCGATTTTCTTGGACTCGGTCCATTTTATTACTCTTGTTGTTGGTTTCAATTGGTGCACCTTGATTGTGGGATAGCTTCCCTTGACTCGATATGGGATGGATGGACACGATGGGCGGTCGTGGCTACGATGTGTTACCACCAGCCCTACGACTCGAACTGGTAGTATCCTACCTTGGGCATTGCCTTACGTGACTTGTCATACTTTTATTCCTATACGAGACCCCTACGATTTTGGTTTAGTGTTGTCGTATCACGGCACATCCCTATCCCCAGACGTGCTACTGGGGCGTTATATGCAAACTGTACGACAATGCTTAAAAACGCGTTAAGGGAGATTAATGTAAAGCCTTAATGCTCAGAAAAATATGTATTTTACTAATTGGACATTATATATGTATCGTATTCTACTACATATAAATAATTTGACGGATCCTTAAGAGATTGAAAATTATGTAACATCTCTTAAGTTATTGCACGCACGTTATGGACTAGATAAGAGATGTGAAATCCCGTAAACATCTCTGACGCTATTACACTCATGTTATGTGATATCGATTTGACTCACATAAGAATATTTTAATCCCGACTCAAGTGTTTTGTCTTTTCATTATGCTCGGGTCAGTCCTGAGTTTTCAGCGCATTGAAGATTATCTTCTAGAGGACGAAGACGAAGATTCGGTATATTATTATTACGATTATTATTCTCTGCATCATATTGTTCTGTTGCATTATGTAATTGTCAGTGATGTATATACAACTCTGATAAATGTTGTATAAATTATAATCAAATGTATAATATAAACAGCTTCATGAACTGTTTATTTGATTATTATATTTTGTCATTCGGCTGCGAGATTCTATGTTGATTTCTTCTTCTCTTATTTTTCTTAATTACCCCATTGATGATCTATGTTTCAGATTGTTTGGATTGGACATGTGTTGATTATTGTCAATTTAAACCTTCTGAAATGTGGGTCGTCACATACTATGTCTCTCTTAGCATTAAAAGCTATATTATCCATAGTTCTTACAACCTAATCAAAGCAGAACAGCTTTAGGACACTAAAGGATATAGTTATTCCAAAGAGAGGGTTACGAAGAAAGAGATATCCCTAAGGAATAATTTTTAAAGTCTATTTTTCAAAATACAAATACGCTCTTATATATATAATACACTCAACTCATTCTAGGGTTTCACTTACCTTATATCTAATGAGTCATACCTAACCAAAGTCAAGGTGTTCGCTTTACGAGCTCTGTTACCAAATGTAACGACCTACCCCTTTTCAGGGCATGACTACAAATGGTAACCCCATTCATGATTTTATGGCCAGCCTCTCGACTTCCAAACCCATCTGTAAAGGGACATGTAAGGGTAAGAGACAAAGCTCGTCACACGTTCACCAATGTGAGAACCCCCTATCACGCGTGCCATGCACACACTTGGAATGGTAATATATAATATCAAAGGAACAGTACAAAGGGTTAATCTAAATATAGAAATTTTAGAGTTACTAAAACCTAAGTACTATCATCAGCCTAGACAGTTATAACTACCTCTCCTTACAATGCCGATATATACATGCAGAAATGCAGTTGAAATAAGAATACTACGGAAGATAATCATATAGCTCATCTCCATAAGCTCAAAGCATCTGCAGCTAAATCTTGAAACATACACGGGGCTAACCCGAGCATTATAAGAAAATAACACCCAGATCAGTCTGGCAAACTAGCGTAAGTAACTTAAGAAATATATGAAGAGTAACAATAACTATTGAGACCGTATGGATTTTTGTAACGGTTTTCCCCTCAAACAAACCAACCATTTATTAAGTTTAACATGTAGTTATATGATAGATAATGTCTAGTGTGTAGCACATAAATCATATCAAATAGTTGTTGTGTGAAAAGCACAAAAATAATAGGTATACAATTAATACCGCTAAGGCGCGTTCGTGTACGGATTTTTTTCCGTGAAGGTGCAACCAGTAAACAAAAGCGGATCTCCATGACAAGGATTAAAAACTTCCTTCCTAGCATCATATATCTCTAAATATGATATACTCTAAGGTAAACACAACTGGCCACCGATGAATAACATGTCACCAAATATTAACAACTTCTGTGCACAACATATCAATAAGCATACTCTAGATATGGAGCTGATATACCCTCATGGGTAAGCTAAACCGAAGATTATGCATGCTACTCTGGTTTTAGTCATTTCCAATGTTAAGACTACATTCGGCATCTCTCATATGAGTCTTCATCACTCGAACAACATATGAATCCCTAATTGGATTCCATCATCTTGAACAGTTCATGAATCACTATACATATTCGAGCATCTCGAACAGATCTGAAACCTTCAAATAGGTTCCCCGCATAAATCTTCTGATGAATGCTAACACTGTCCTTTCTCTTGGAATACTCCTCAAGATAGATAATCCCACACGATAGCATCGTTTTGAAATGTTAACGCTGACCTACCCTTTGGGCTTAACCTTAGGATTGATATTTCAACTATATAGCATTCCACTTTACAACCACTTCTAGAACATAGACCGTGTATATGTTTTTGAAGTGATTACAGTTTTGAGTCATCTCATATAAGTACATTCTTCTAGCTTACTAGACTCTCCAAAACCAATCGATGAATCCCTGGTCATCTCATATAAGTTAATTATCTTTTAAGGGGGGAAGTTTGTAATGACCCTAGATTTTAATTTAATTTAAATTGATAATTAAATGAATTTTTGAATAAAAATTGTAAAATTAATTATAAATGGAAGCGACATTCCCCGATTCAAATAGAAAATATATAAAGTCATATGGATTTGAAATGTATATATTTGATTTGAATTTAAATCTTAAATAAATGGTTTAATAATAATAATACATATTAAAATTGATGGTTAATAATAATTTGAATTTATAAATTAAATATAAGACAATAAATATTAAAGAAAAATAAATAATTGAGTATAAATAGAAATAAATAAGATATGAACTATAAAAATAAAAGTAACACTTAAATACAAAGCAAAGACAACAAAATATAAATCATATCAGCCACTAAACAAAGTAATAGATATAAGTCTAAGAACAAACTCATTCCATATGTAGGCTAGGAATAGAAATAAAATCAAGTGTATGTAAGAAGTATAAGATAAAAACGACTTGTCAATATTAAAAAGTTATAAGTGTAAAGTAAAATAAAATATATTCAAGTGGGTACAAATGAGAATATAAGTAGACTTAGAAAACAAATCAAAGTATATACGAATATGAGGCTGTAAGAAAAAATAGAAACATTTGTACAAGCCTAATTGATATCTCTAGTACACTACCTTATATCTATCAGCCGAAATGAAGGAAACCAAATATATATATATATTTGTTAGTACAACATCATTAAGGGAAGCCGTCACAAGATTTCTATCAGCCATGACCTGTTGTACAAACATTATAATATCACCTGCACACCTCTTTTATTTGTATTGTTCAAACCATACATCATCTGTAACTCATTTATATACATCAATCTCCCATTCCATTTCGTTTACACAAAGCTGAGAAAAAGAAATCTAAAGTAATATCATGCAAACATAAACAAAAGCTTCAACTCAAACAAGAATTAAAGCCTAGAAATCAAAAGCAATCAATCATCACAGTTTTAAAGATTCCAGAAAAATAATCAAATCTGGAAGCATGCGATTTCAAAGCTAAGAAAAGCAAAACTTAAAACATCTTTCAGCTCTCTGTTCCTTCTTGTACAACCAACATGTAAGTAACCTTCACCTTTAAAATTTTAGTATCTAAGTTAGTTGCATGGGTTGATTCGGAAATTATGTTGTTGCAATCTCTTGTGCATATATGTTAATGTGTAAAGGTATGTATGCTTTGTATGCCTGTCATTTTGAAATGCCTCTATTCCTGTTTTTCCCAAACCCAGATTTACCAATGAATCTTTATCTTTTGATCTACTCATTGATCAAATATAGAATATAAACAAAAGATGTTTGTTGACTATGAGTTAAGATTTAAAAATTCATTTCAAGTTATAACAACTCGTATATGCCTCTGGAAATCGACGAACTGAGTACAATCTTTCAATATGTCAAAATTCAAACACTTTAATTTACGAATTCAGGATTATAAACTGAATCCTCATACTAAGTTATGATTTTTAGAGAAAAATTTATAATTTTTAGATGAAGGGTTTAAGTGCAGTTCAACTTCGAGCGAAAAATGGGTTTGGGCGATTTCCGGTGGTCGGAGACGCTAAGGGGGGCGGGTTTTCTCATAGTGATAGAGGAGGCTACGGAGGTTCAGGGAAAAATAACCGGAGATGCCCTCGATTATCTATGCGATGGCGGCGAACAATTTAATTTTTAAACCCTAGTTTTCCTATGATCGGAAGAATTGATCACCGCGACCTATATAAGTGATCGAGCTTGCCCTGATTTGAGTTGGTGATAGGTGGAGTATGGATGGAGTAGTGGCCGGAGGCGTAGCTTTTCTGGTGATCATGGTCGATGGGACGAGACATTTTCTTGTGTTTGAGTTCGTTCCAGGTTGGTGATGGATGGCTCGATTTGGAGTTTCGATGTCGTTTGTTATTCTGGGTGGTCGATTGCTTTGGGATGGTCATCGTTGACTTGTGGGTGTCTCGGCGAGGGTCGGAGTTGGTCAGAGTTGATGGTGCACGTACACGTGCACGTTTATGTCTGGTGGCTGATCGATTTGGGAAGACGAATGTTATTTGGGGATTGAACTCGAAGCGTGGCTTGGGGAAAGCAAGGGTGGGCTCGAGTTTTGGTATCAAGACATTTGCGGGAGTTAACAGTATAACGGGTTTTAGAAATTTTAAAAACAAAACAGGGTTTAAAACAAAGAAGGATAGGGAGGCTCAAAGCTAATCACGGAAATTTGGTATTTGACTCGAGTTGATACTCGAGTTAGTCTCGGGTCTGTTTAAAACTAATAGCAGGTTTTCAAATTTTAAAGAAAAATCATATTCTAGTTTTTAATAGATATAGATAAATTAAGTCTTTAAAGTTATTTGAAAGAATAAGTTTTCAAAAATTGCAAGTAAGTAATTAAAGGGTTAAAATCATTAATGAAGAATTATTAATTAAATATTAATTAATGATTAAAATTGATAAATCAAGTGATTAAGAAATAATTGATTTAAAGATAATTTATTTAATGATTTAAAGTTGATTTATTTATCAAATGATTAGTGAAAGGATAATTTATTAATATGGTTAATAAATTAAAGAAATTAATTTGAAGATAATAAATCAAAGATAAATTAATTAATGTAAGTGGTTAGGGATGATCACTTATTGAAATTTTATTAATTAAGTGGTAATTAATTAATTAAGGGTTAAATTATTAATTAAAGATAATTAATTAAATGGTGAATTAAATAATTAAAAGTTAATTATTTAATAATTAAAGGTTGATGAATTTTAATTAAAAGTTAATTAATTTATTATTAATGGTTAATTAATAAATGATTAAAGAATAATTAATCAAAAATGGTTTATAATTTATTAACAATTAATTAACCAGGATTAGTAATTAATTCATAAGTAATTAATCTAATTTGAATAAATCAGATAATTAACTGATCTTACTTATGAATATTTGGATTCTATTGGATGATTTGATTGTTTGATATCCCTGATATATGATGCTTTGTGATACATCCTGATTTATGCTGTGATCTGTAATTTACTTATCTGTGATATATATGTGTGATCTGTGAATGAACGATAAGCGTGATAGTTAATGCCGCTTATCAACTATATTTCTGTATTCTAATCTGTGATGATTGTATGATGTTGCACTACTGAGTAAAACCCCTGGACTACACTTTTACACACACAAATATGGATTTCACGTGGAAATCGGTTAAGTCACAGATAATTTAAATTTGATGTTTTTGAAATTGAAATTTTAATTTCAATTGATTTTGAAATTTTAATTTCAATTGATTTTGAAATTGGAAATTTGGGTTTAAAGTGAAAAGCTTTTGAAATGGAATTTCAAATATAAAAGTTATTTTGAATAACTTAATCGAGTTTTGAAAATTTAAATAATTTGATTTAAATTTGAATTCAAGTTTGAAATTGAATCCTATGATTTGAAACTAGGGATTAAAGATGATATAAATGTGTTTGTATGAATCTAAACCATTTAAAAGTAAAATTTTGAGAATTTGGATTTAACCCAAAGACTTTAACTCGTATAAATGAATCAGATTTTCCGAAAATGAAAACTGTTTGTTTTAAAGGAATAAAAGCTTTCAGATAAGAAATGAAATTCCAGTTTAATTAAAGGAATTTCAAGTTTGAATTGAAAATTGTTTTTTTCAAGTTATGAATGAATTGTTTTTGAAAGCTATGAATTGAATCTGTTTATTTTTAACAGATTTAAAATGATGATTTGTTTAAACCATTCGAAATGAAATTGTTTTGAAAGCTATAAATTGAATCTTTGTTTTAAAGATTTAACGAGTTAATCCTATTGAAACGGAAATTGTTTTGGAATCTGTGAATGAACTTTGTGAAAACTGAGTGAACTTTGTGAATTAAATCTTTTTGTTTAAAAAGATTAAAATGGTAATTTGTTAAACCATTTGAAAAGAAAGTTTGGGTTTAAATTGTGACTTAATTGTAATCCCAATATCCATATATTTTTAAATATTGCGCTCACTATTTGGGTTGGCCGGGAAAAGACCTTTGTGTCATATAACCCATTCCGAATTAGTGATACGTCGTATATGGATGGCATTTGAAGACCGGTGTTGAAGACCGGATATTTTCGAAAATGAAAGGACAACCTGTCGAATGTCTCTGCATCGAGTTGCTCCGGTATAGAGATTTATATCACTCTTTTTGTGATGGGAAGTCCGGACGTGGTTAGAAAATTATCCGGATTTGCAAGGGCTTCTTTGGAAGTGCCTTCGGTTCTGTTCGATCCCGGAACAGACTTGTATGGATTGTATGTCTGTCATTACAAATTGAGATATAAAGCTGATTTCTTTCAAATACATTTCTGTTTGGTGGCGGAGAATTTATTCTCTTAGCTTAACACCCTTCTCTGAGACGTACGAGCTCAGAGGTTATGTAGTTGAAGGTTATCAGCGATATATTCCCAATTTGGTAATGTGACATGCTGAGTGTTGCTGTGTGATGATCATTGTTTGATCATTTGTGATATGATCATTTGTTCGATCATTTATCTTTGTGATCATTACTTTGATCATCTGTTGACCCAAAGCATGGCTTTGTGACAAAGCGCAGCTTTGTGGACGAGACTTCGTCGAACCTCACAAACCGGTAATGGTCGAAATAGGAATTGTGCGGCAAGGTTTCAGGGGTAGCTTCCCTAGGGTATGACCATTCCTTCAAGAAAAGGGTAGTATCATGGTATGGAGCCCAGATACTTACTCATGTGGACACACTTTATTTATTATGTGTGATGTTGGATCCCGAGGCCTCGGATAAAGGTCCCAAAGGACCGGGGGTGGCATATCTGAGGTTTTGTATATTCCCCGGGAAGGGGGGTAGCCGGCCTTGTTTGGCAGAGAGCAGTTTGTTTCTCGGAGCGTCCCGCCAGAGGCGTTCTTTCGTGGCATAGGAAGTTCCTTAGCCTGACCATTTGTTGGAAATCCAAACAAAACAATACGAGCCCTGTACGGTTTTAGTTGTATTACCTGCCATGGAATGTGACGGTAACCTGCTATTGAACATGGTAGCTATAGTAGGCATAAGTGTGAAATGTCTATGCTGGCTAAGATTTATATTCTACTTTCGAAATGTTTTCTACACTATGCACTAATAATAATATCAAAAATGATTTGATTTTGCATAGTAAGCATCTTTGACTATCATAAGGAGAAATCTTCTCCAATTCTGCGTTTGCATTGTGTGTGTGGCGGGAGGCCTTATGGTAGTTTCATTTTCCAAAAGCATTGCGAATTGACAATTAAAATCCTCTTGCTATTTGTTTTTAAAGATAAACTGTTTTTGTTGCTCACACCAGTCCCACGACTGACTCGGAGTTTATTGTTCCTTCCCTAAACTCTGGGTGCTCATAATTTTCTACACGAGCAGTCTAGAGTTGGGATTTTCAAATATTCAGGTTGAGTAGATTATCTGGAGCTAGTCAGTCCTTGGACGACTGACCTTGCTTTCCGCTAGCTATGGATTGGAGCATTCTATTGGAGATATTCTATCCACTGCTGGTGTTATCTATTTTCTTTTCCGCTGCTATTTGTTGTATCATATCTCTGATGTATATTGATATTCATTGTATCACTCTGTTGTATCAGATATTGTATATCAATGTATTATTCTTTTTCTTCCGCTGTGTTGTTTACTTAACTGTGTTATAAGCTCTGGCGACTCGGATTTGAACGGTCGAATCTACGGCATTCGAGTACGATGTAAAGTATGGATGTCGATTTTCGAACCCGAAAATCCGTATCGTTACACAATATCTCAGTTTCTTATATTAAAATAAAAAATATTAAGACTATTTAAGAGAATAAAACTAGCGATTTGGCGGAGCAAACTATTTTCCATTTTCATATTTCAAAAAGCACATTTTTATCAATAAATATATTTTTCTTTTCAAAAGTTCTATAGTATTTAATTTCCTTCGTAAAATTAACTATATATGTGCTTCTACTTTGGGCTGAATGTTCCCTTTCCAAATGTATTTAAAAATGTTCGACTTTGTTTCCAAAACATTTATAAATTTATAAACGAATGAGATGTACATTTTAACACTTATCCCAACACCATTTTTTAGTGTATTTTTATTATCAACGTTGTATAATTCTAGTTTAGCACAAAATAAAGCAAATTATGATTAAATAGTTCCAATTAATGTATGACTAAAACTAAATCCCATGGAAAATTTATATTTGATCTATCTATTTCTGAAAACTACACATTTCTAAAATTACAGACTTGATAAATTTCACTAAATTTCACTTTAAGGATAATAACTAATATCCAACAGTCATGCTAAAATGAAGTGTTATTCCTTATGTACTACATTATCAATCCTAAATTCATAAATATCAAAACTTTTATTATCAGTTTTCAAAAGTGAGAATTATTATTTGTATTACTTGTGGAAATATGGTGTAAATTGAGTAAACCACCCTACAATTAGTTTGATATTATTTCTTTCCATATTAAGTTTCCATTATTATCGGTATATTTCCATATCCATTTTCTAATAAAGTCGTATTTAAATTATGTAAATTTAGAATTCCTAACCCTCCCTCCTCTTTATATTTACGTACAATTCCTCATTTAACTAAACACTTAGAACTACATTAGGGTATCCCCACTCCATAAAAAATCTCTTTTAATTTTATCTATTTTATCAATTACCCAATTTGGAAAGAGACAAAACGACATCATGTATATGGGTTGTACTAATAAACCAGAATTGATAAGAACCATCATACCCGCCTTTGATAAATATTTACCATTCCATTTGGATAATCTTTTATTAATTTTATCAATTATTATTAACCAATCATCATGTTTAAGTTTTGTTGGCCTTATCAAAATCCTAACTATTATATGGAAATTTCGTACTTTTGCAATTTAATGTATTAACAACTTGGTTCTCTACCTTATATAAGTCATTCGGTGCTAGCATGGAACTTTTATTAAAATTAATCTTTAATCCACAAAGTAGCTCAAAACCGAATAAAATTAATTTAAGCGCCATGATGTATATAAGCATATGAGATGTATAGAGCTTGATATCATCCACGAACTGGAGAATGGATATGCCATTACTTGTAATCTCATTTCCTACATTGTCTAAAATCCCACTAATTATGGTAATCTTGATGATCTTAGCAAAAACATTAGCAACTAGGTTAAACAAAAGAGGTGACAATGAATTACATTTTCTTGATCCTTGTTTCAAATGAATTTTATTTCCTAATAAACTATTAACCATGGTATTTGAATACAACCAACCCATCTAACACTAAAACCCCTAGCTAGTAATATATTCTTAAGGAAATTCCAATCAATAGAATCGAGACTTTTATAAATCAAGTTACAAAAGTGCACAAGTAACATTATTTTTACAACAGTGATTACTAAATTCTTGAACTACTGCTATTCCATCTATAATATTTCCGTCCTTGATAAAAGTTTATCATCAATTAATTCATTTTAGTATTTAATCTATTAGCTTAAATCTAGAGATAATTTTAAAAGAACTATTTAATGAAATAGGTCTAAAGTATTTCAACCGATTCACTACCACTTTCTTGTATAGTAAAATTATATTGGCAAAATCAATCCTACCTAATTGTAATGTACCAGCATAAAAATAATTAAACATTTTAATTATATCATACATTAAAACATTCCAAAATATATTCATAAAATAAAATAGAAAACCCATCGGGACTAGGTGATGTATCATTGAGCATATCCTTTATAGCCCTTAAAATCTCCTCTTCCGTAAATAGATTACCCAACCTATCTAGTTCAATCATAGAGTCGTCAATATATAAATCATCTCATTTAGCCCTAATCACATGCCCTTTTTGAGTTCTAAAAACATCTTTATAACAGTTAGTAAACACATTGTTTAATTCTTTTTGATCAGAAATCTCCACAACATTGATTAAAATAGGATTAATATTGTTATTATGTTTCCTACCATTAGCTACTTTGTGAAAAAATTTAGTGTTCTTATCCCCCTTTTTTCCACATCAACTACTCTTGCATAATTATTTTATTTAATTCGTCTTCTTAATTTTGAAAGCACACTTTTTCTTAAATATTTAAAAATTTAGATTCTTTAATTTTTTTCGATTTTAAAATCACATTTAGTAATTTATCCTTTTTAATTCTAATGTGGCCAAAAACATATTTTTTCTTTTTTTAAAGAAAAATTCTTTAAGTTTCTAAGCTTGTTTACTAATATTTTAGCTATATTCCCAGAAAAATCTAACAACCACATCTTTTCAAATCCAAAGGTTTTATTTTCCATGTTTTAGTTAGTGTAAGATAAAATAATGAGACAATGATCCGAATAAACACTCGAAAGTCCAACAACCATATAAAGAGGGAATTTGTCTTCTACTTTATCACTAATGCAAAACCTATCTAAAGTGCCATCGAGGGATCTTCCCTATTATTCGACCAAGTAAATCATCTATTGCTTAATTGTAACTCTATTAAGTTACTACTAATGATAAATTGATCAAACACTCCTCCATAATGACAAAATCACCATCTCTAGGGGAACGTTCCACTAAATATCTAATGATATTGAAGTCTCACACATTACCTAGGGAATAGAGCAAGTTCTCTAAACTCAAGACACCCACTCCAAAAAACCTTATGATCAATCTTGAAACTAGGTTCATAAACATTAGTAACATTGAGAAATGAGGCACCGCTAGGGTCCGTAAAAATAAGATGTGTGATTTTAATAATAGATTGTAAAATTTTAGCACAATTTTGTTTCCAACCTACCATTAAACCCTCCGAGCTACCCCTAGCCAGGAGTTGAACCTAGCGACTACAGAAAGACCATCTAAACTCCTATAAAATCGATAATGTGGATGTTCTATTTTTGTTTCTTGTAATAATACAATATCGAAATTATTATCTTTCAAAAATGATCTAATTTCACTACATTTCATTAGATCGTGTAAACCCTTAACATTCCAAGTGATGTGTGTTATGATCTAAGTGATCTATCCCGTTCTGATTCTCTACTCTTAACTCTTTTTCTAACTGAATATCATCAGAAATACAACCTAAACTTCAAGAAAAATAACACATAGCATTAGTAGTTAAACCACTCGATGCACAAGGACTATAAGTACTACCAAAAAACATTCATATATAAGCTAAAGTTATCGGATAGTCTAGTGGCTGCTATATGAAGATGAGCTCTCCTCCTCGTCGGTTTGAATAAGCTCCATCCCATATCCAATTCCTTTCCATGCATTGCATAGGTCGACTGTGCCATACGCTCATCTCCATCACTCCTTCAAATAACATGCTCTATACTCATATCAACACATCCCGATCAGTATGCACTATGACCAAATCTTATACTATCTACCTTATTAGCGGATCTTTCATGATTTTCTTTCTATTTTCTTAGAATTGTATTCTAAAATACCGCTCTCCCCTTAATTTGTCCCATTCTTCGCAATATAAGCCTCCAACAAAAATATTATTATTATACTATCTATTCTATCTATTATGTTACATATAAAAGAGAATAAGTGACTATTTGAATTCTTGCATCTCATTCACTCTCATTCAAAATCCTCTTCTCTTCTTAATTTAAGGGAAATTTTCACATATCCATAATAGTTATTTATCACTTTAAGCTGACACATAAATTTCCATTATACTTGAAAAAACATAACATTATGAACTTTCATTTTCTATTTTATCTACTTAGAAATATATTCTATCTTCATTTTCCAATTTTACTTTCATTTTCTTTTCTTCTTTATATAATTTCATGCGCTCAAATGTATTTTCCACTTTCGTTTCTCCATTTTACTTCCATTTTCACCTCTTATAGTCCTTAATACTATCAACTTTTTTGTTTTATTTCCTTTACATCCAAGTGGAAAGTTTTCCTCTTTTACCGATTGAGTTTTCTTCTAGCTTTGGTTGTAATCGTAGAATTACCTCTTCCATCGTTAATGGCATGAGGTTAGGTACATAATATTATATTATATTCTATATTAGTTTGGTTCAAGATATTAGGGTTGGCTTCTTCAAAAAATTAATATGTAAAATAAAACATTACAAAGTTTCCAACAAGTAGTCAAGTTAAAAGATATCATTTTCTAAAAGGTTATTAAAGTTGTCTTATTTAGTTGGAGGTAATCCGTTCACTGAAATGTCAAAGTAAAAAAATTGGAAGGGATTTTGCCTTAACATCCATGGTAATTTCAATACACATACTTCTGATTATTTTTGAATTTATTATAATTTTGTATCAATTTATATTAATTCTAACTGGTTTAACTTTTGTATCTATTCAATTGTCTTCTTGTATCTATATTATTAACTTTTGTCCGCAGGTGCGGCGCAGTGGAAAGGAGGCTTGGGTTCTAGTAAAAAGACCCAGGTTCGATTCCTACCATGCGCTTCCCTATCCTATATAAATTTACCCGGGGGTATGGGGGCTTGGATTAGTGGACGGCTTTACTATACCCTCCTCAGGAGTTTACCGGTCTGCCGGGTTCTCCTGGGTTTTCAAATATATATATATATATATATATATATATATATATATATTATTAACTTTTTGTCTCAATTCATTTCTCCTTTTAACTTTCATCTCCTCATCTTCTCCGTCTAAAATAAAATTTTAATCCTTAAATAATATTTCCTAATTTTTTTACCTTTAAATCCAGGTGGAAAGTTTGCTTCTTTGGTTGTTTTTGTTTTCTTCTAAATTTTGCTGTAGTTGTAGAATTCTATCTTACGCTTTTCGTAGCATGTGCCATGATCTTGGGTATGTAATAGTTTATTTTGCTCTCTATTAGTTTTGCTTATAGGGATTAGTATGACTTCTTAAGATACTATGTAAAATAAAAAAATTAGTCCCCAACAAGTGGTTATTTTTATAGATCGTTCTTTCAAAAGTTTAACACGGTTGCTTTTTTTTTAGTTGCAGGTAATTTGTTCGTTGAAATGTCAAAATAAAGAAATTGGAAGAGATTTTGGTTCAACTTCCATGGTAACTCCAATACACATGGTTTTAATTTATTTTAAAATTTATTATATTTTTAGATCAATACAGGCTCCAATTCTTATTTTTCATATTTTTGTATCTATTCTATTATTTTTTAGTATCTACACTATTCAAATATGTCTGTCGATTTATTTTCTTTTTCAGTTCTTAAGTACATACAATAGTTTTTGTAGGAAGCTCCATGATGTTAAAAGAGGATTTAAATTTTATAACTCTTGGATCCTTGATCCCGAATTCAACTCAATAATACAAACTATGTGGCCTAATCATTTTTTTGGAAACCCTATGTATATTTTTTGCAGGAAACTAAGAGCAATTAAGGATTCATTAAGAGTTTGGGCAAAACAAAAGTTTGGTAATGGCAACCTCAGATCAACCATTCTTAAGGAACAGCACAAGGAAGCTCAAGTAATGATGATGGCTCATCCTGATATAGCAGATCTTGCTACCAAGGAAGCTGATCTTTTCCATGAGCTTAGTCAAGCCTTGGACACTGAACGAGATATGAAAAAGCAACAGTCAAGAATCAAGTGGGCTTTGGATGGTGATAGGAACTCTAATTTTTTCCATGCCACCCTAAAGGCCAACCAATCAAGTAACAATATATATTCGATACATGATGATGAAGGGATCCTGCATTCTACTCCTGAGACTGTGATCAGAGCCTTTCAAAAGCATTTTTCTGGCCTGCTTGGGAATGATAAAAACTTTAACCCTCAATTGGATGATCTTTCTACTATTGCCTTGCCCCAAGTTAATAGGATTGAAGCTGCTAGGCTAGTGGAAAAAGTTACTAATCTCGAAATAAAGAATGCTCTCTTTTCAATGAACAAAAACTCGAGTGGTGGGCCTGATGGTTTCAACGTCCATTTCTTCATACCTTCTTGGGATATCGTTGGTGTGCAATTCTGCTTGGCTGTTCACAATTTTTTTGACAAATTCAAGCTTCTTAAATCTGTCAATGCTACGAATCTAGTTTTAATCCCCAAAGGCTTGCACCCTTCTACTGTTTCTTCCTTTAGACCCATCTCCTGTTGTAACGTTATATACAAGTGTATTTCAAAGATCATTGCCACCCGTCTTGTTGCTGTGCTTGTGAGAATCATCTCTAAGAACCAAGTTGCCTTTCTGCCTAATAGGAACATCCTTGATAATGTCATGCTTGCTCATGAACTATTAAAAGGATATAGCAGTGCTAATGCCACTCAAGGAGCAATGCTCAAACTTGATCTCAAAAAGTCGTATGATAGCATACAGTGGACTACTGTGGTCAGAACAATGTCCCTTATGGGGTTTCCTAAAGCGTTTGTTGCATGGATATATGAATGCATCTCCACTCCCTCATTCACTCTGATCTTGAATGGAGCAAACTCTGGTTATTTTGTCTCCAAGCAAGGAATAAGATAGGGCGACCCGCTCTCTTCCTATGTGTTCATTTTGGTTATGGAAGTCTTAACTTGCTACTTAAAGCCTCTGTACCTGACCAGACAAATCCACTTCCATTCAAAGTGCAAAGACGCCCAGATAACTTCTCTTCTCTTCGCTGATGACATCATGTTATTCACCAAGCCCAACCATCAGTCTCTTGAATCCATTAGACGTGCTCTTCATAGTTTCTATCGGATGACTGGTCTTGAGTTAAATACACATAAGTCGAGCATTTTATTTGCTGGAGTTTCTCCTGTTCAAAGTCAAGATCTTTCTTCTATAGCAGGGATGCAAATCATGCATCATGACATGACGTACCTTGGGTTGCCTCTTTGTTCCTCTAGGGTAACCCTTGCTGATTGCCAACCCTTATTTCTTAAAATTACTTCAACCATGGAGAGGTGGTCCACCAGATTTCTGTCTCAAGCAGGCAGGCTCACTCTCATTAATTCTGTTAGTCTATCTATGATGATCTACTAGGCCAGGGCCTTCATTTTACCAACTAAACTTTTGAATATGGTCAGATCTGCAATGTTTAGATTCTTCTAGTTTGGTTCCATCCATGCTAGGAAGCCGTTTCCATGTTCATTCAAAGCTTTTGAGAAGCCATACAGCAAAGGAGGTCTTGGCATCATCAACCTACCGTTTTGGAATAGGGCCGCATATAGTACTCACTTCAATGCCATTTTGAACAGGAAGGACTCTCTTTGGGTTTGTTGGTGTCTTGTGCATAATATTGGATCCTAGAATTTTTGGCAAATGGATGTTCCTCAGTCTTGCAGCTGGATTTGGAGGAACATTTTGAAATTGAGAGATATATTTAAGCCTCTTATCCAGATAAAACTCACTGCCTTGAGTGGTTGCAGTTTCTGGAACGACCCATGGATCTGCAAAGGCGTAATACTTGATTCCATTTTCAACTCTTAGGAAAAGTTTCAATCTGGAGTTAGCATAAATGCCAGAGCTGTTGATCATATTGTGGATGGCAAGTTGTGCCTTCCATATTGCAGCAATCAAACTGTTAGGACCTACTGGAAGAATCTAGCTTGTAATACGTATGTCTTCCAAGACCAGGAAACAGTGCTTTGGAATGGCAGTCCACACTCAATAAGCAGTGTTTACGAATCACTTCATGGTGTAGCCAATATGCCTGAATGCAAATGGTACAGAACAACTTGCAATGATATATCTCCTAGCAGAGATAATTTGTTCTTCTGGAAGTGTGTTAATGATGCCCTTCTAACAAGAACGAAACTTGTTGACTATGGAATGTTCGTTCCCACCATTTGTATCTTGTGTGATGCCTATGCTGAAACTGCTCATCACATATACTTTGAATGCCCCTTAGTTCATGAGCTATGGAGTGATATGTTGAACAAGATCGGGATTGTTGCTGTTCCTCATCTCTTCTCTGAACAGTGGTCCCTGATTTTATCTGCAACCAAGTGGAATACTGAGAGAAGAATATATTTTTTCTTCATTCTTAAAAAATTGATGAAACTGGTGTGGGGTGAGAGGAACATAAGGGTATTTGAAGGAAAATGCAGGACTGTGCTAGTGCTTTGGGCTGCTCTTAAGCATGATATAGTTGATGGTATGAGAGCAAGTAAGCATGAATTTTTGGACCATCAAATCGAACCATGGATTCCGTAGCATCGTTTCTTTTTTGGTCTGTATTTTTTCTTTTCTTTTGTCTGTACTCTCTTTTATTTTAATAAATCTGGTAGGGGCCCAGTTTTCAACCCCGCTTACTCTGCAAAAAAAAAAGTTTTCGTATTTTAGCATAATGTAGTTAAAATTTCTATTCTTTATTTTGATTACTTTAGATACCCCTTTGTATTGATGGTCGTTATTCTATCATGTGAAGGATAACATATGAGACGACATGCCTATCTTTAAGTGTAGTGGGTATAATTTGATTTCTATAATATGTTCTATTGATAGATAACTTATGCATAAATCTATTTGTTCATTATTGATATGATTGATATTGTTTTATGAAAGAATCTATTCTATTATATAGATATATAGAAGTTAGATAGTTGACCATCTGTATTCTTTTTCTTTTATAATTTCAAGAATAAAATCTTGTCAATTTATTTTATTTTTCAGTTCTTAAATACATATAACGATTTTCATGTTTCAGCATAATGTAGTTGAAATTTCTGTTCTTTATTTCGATTACTTTAGATATCCTTTTGTATTGATGATCACTATTCTATCATGTGAAGGATAACCTATGAGATGACATGCCTATCTTAAAGTATGGTGGGTATAATTTGATTTCTATAATATGTTCTACTTGTAGATAACTTATGCAAAACCTATTTATTAATTATTAATATGATTGATATTGCTTTATAAAAGAATCTATTCTATTATATAGGTAGATAGAAGTTTGATCGTTGACCACCTATATTCTTTTCCTTTTATCATGAACAAAATCCTAATTTTGCACCATTTAAATCTTTATTATACTAATTTCACATTAAAATTTATATATTTTCGTTCACCACACTCTTTACCTTAATTATACCTTTATAATCTAAGAGCGTATTTCTTTCTCTTCTATATGCTTTCAGTATAATATTTTTTGGAACTTCTTAGTTTATTTTTCACATTAACTTTTTCTTTATCATGTTTCATATTTTGTTCTGATTTTCTCTCCTTCTCATTTTTATGTTCATAATTATAAGATAATTCAAAAATTGTATCCTCAATCTATATTGAACTAAGAATTCATTCCAAATAATTTTTTGATTGATTTTATTAGTTTCTAATCTTAATAGAATTTAATTAATTATTCAACAGTGGTTCACTTTTTTTACTCTCCTCAAATTTTGTTTGATTTTATCATTTCCCATAGCTATGTTTCTACTTATTGTTTTTTAGGATTGACTTTTATGTAAACAATATTTAAAAGCAAAAAAATATTTGTTTATTGGGTCAATTAAGCACAATTTAGAGGTTTGATCTTCATTTTTTATCTATTTATTTAGTTTATAGTTAAATTTTTTCTTTTTCCTTCTATATTTCGAAATTCAAGTACTTTCCTCGAGTTTTATGTTTGAAAAATTATTTTTGAATTATTTTTGTCTCGATTAATATGATAATGAATTTAGTTTCATTCATTTGTTTAATAGAAGGTTATTGGATTATAAATACGTAGATACATAAAATCTTCGATTATTCTTCAAAACAAATTTTAAAAATAAGGTTGAATTATTATTTTCATTCTCAATTTTTGTGGTAAATTTGAATTTTATCTTATATTTATTTGATTTGTTTGATTATGAATTTTGTTTCCTTTATTATTTTGTAGGACATTATTACAATGTTTAGGTATCAAAGAACCTCAATTGTTCTGAATAATTCATTAGAAGAAAAGTTGATCTATTTTTTTTAATTCTCAAACACAAATATATAAAAAATCAAGTCGGGTGAGAAAGATTCATTCAAATCACAAATTTTCATAACCTATTTTGGGAAAACATATAAATTTTTGTGCAATACTATTGTACTACTTCAAATAATTAAGTTAAAAATTTGGTTAAAACTTTAGTTTTAAATATATGTTTGGTAAATTTATTTCTTCTTTAAACTTATATGTAGTCTTAGTCAACCTAAACTTATATTGTAAAATCTAATATTATTCATAATAATCAACATTAAGTTTATAATATCTTTTTATGCTACCATCAAATTTTTAGGTATCTTATAGAATTATTTGGTGATTATATGCGATTCTCAAAAAAACCTCCACTGTTGTGCTATTTTCAACTTTCTGGGTTTGGAGATGTTAAGATAAAACATAGATAGAAAATATGTTTTTTTTAAATGTTTATAAATATGTATTTCTGGGTTTGGAATTAATTATAATCAATTTAGTATAATTTGATTTGAATTTTATTGGAGGATTAATTGTAATAAATTATCTTTAATTTAAATTCAGATAGGTGAGAGAATCAATCTAATTAATTGAGGAATTAATTTTAACATATTAATCCATATATCATCCATAAAAGTTCAAATGCGTTTTAAGTTCTAAATATTCGAGGAATATATAAAGTTCGTTGTTATGTACCTTTAACAAATCGGTCCATACTCTAACAGTTTGTAAGGTTGGGACTCACTACCTATTACTACAAAAAAATTGTTTTCTTTAACAAACTTAGCATGAGAAAAAGATGTGTTTATAAATAACTAAAAATTTTACCAAAATATTATTTAGATAACCATTGATAATGCTTTAATGCAACATACATTATATTTTACACATTTCCTTGTGCTTGAAAGGTAATATCATGTACTCATTAATTATAAAACCCAATTATCATTTTCATCTTTAATGCATAACAACCGTATATGTTATGAATATTATATTGTATCGTATTGGATGTAAGTACAAAAAATATGATAAGCATTGCTATCAATGTTGGACCAATGCATCAAAGGAAATTTATGGTCAGTTTTCTATTGGAACAGCAAAGAAAACTCATGGTGAATGTTAGAAGTCACGATATTATAAAAAGAATAAAAAAAGAATGATTGTTTTTTTTTTTTTTTTGAACTGGTACTTTATATACAACAAATCATGGGGACAAACATATCCCATGTCAAACAATGATTGTTGGTCACATGATTAAAAGAATGTAAAATAGATAAATTATAAAATAAGGCATCAAATTTAAATGAAACTATGTTTGAATGCACAGTTAAGCATGAAGTAATGTTTGTTTGTTGAAGGAGTGGTATGATAGGTTTTTTTATTTAGCTCTTTTAAAAAGAATTCGAAAAAATAAAGACGATCTTTGATCTACATAGTTGATATGCAAGTTTTGTCTTTGCTATTTGTTAAAAAATGACGTAATTTATTTTTTAGTAAATCATGGTTCCTCCAAAATTTAGTTCATAATAAAAGAACTAATATTGGCAATTTATTGCATTCTCTATACCTATCATTTTACTAAGTATCATTTCTAATTTCATTTAAATATTTCTTTCTTTCTTTGCTCACATTTTATAAATTAGTTTGTTATGTTCTATGATAACACCTATTACAAAAAATTTATTCTAGCTATAATAATCAGTGCTTAGTAGTTTAATTCATTCCAATCGTACTAATCAATTTTTAGTGGTTTAATTTATTGATTGCACTTATCTCACTATCATGTTCAGCGAAATATCATCCAAGGTATTTTTGATATTTATTCATAAGTATTTTTGGTTATGATAATATACAATATCATTTTGAATTATTCTATTTGATTTACTGTTTAAGTTATTTTATGTATATGAATACTTGATGTAGAAGAAAAATAGTTTGGTTGTTTAGAAAATCAAACCGCACAATGTTACTTTATATAAGTTTCCCATATTATTTTACCTTATATTTATTTGAAAACATCATGTTTCAAAGCTACTATCTTTTCCAAGGCAATTAATAATGGATGATGTTAAAAAGTGTACTAATGTAATTATTGGTATGTTATTCCTTTAAAATACACTTGGACTATTTCAATTCCATAACAATTTCACTGTGATTTGTAAATCATATAGAATTGTGTACATATTCAAATTTATATGTTAAAAGTATGATAAACCATTTTAAACATATGTCTCTTGCATTTCAAAATTAATGGGCATGCTTAATATATAATTCTTATCAAGTTAGAAATACCGATAGTTGGTGTTGGTATTTATTGGATAAAAATATTATGCTCTGAAAAAAAGTTATACTTCGTCTGATTCGTGATTACATACGCATATGTTTGAGTAAGTAATTTTTTATATCATTTTTTGAAAACCTCGTGTGTGTCTCACGGGTTCGTACTTTAAATAAAATATTTATAAGTTCTCTTTTGACCAAAGTCAAAAAGTTAGAGTAATACCTAATTTTATAGCATAATTGTTTAATTCAAGTTAGAAATTTATAACAAATATTATGAGCATTGTCTGATTCATGCATTTCATTGCTGCACACTACAGAAATAATATCAATTTAACGTTGGGTAGCTATTCATCGGCATTAACATGTAGTGAAGTCATTTTTTACAAACTAAGAGATATGGCTTTAAAGTTTTAGCACCATATGCAATATGAATACATTTACTTTCATTCCAGTTTTTCATCGCTAAAATCTATTCACTTGATTAAATATTGACAGCCCAACAACTTATACTCACAACCATGTTTTCCAGTGTTTCATGCTAATGACATTGCGGTACATATCAATTTCACGTGTCGGTTTTTTGTACTATGATCTACACGCAATCATTTTAGTATCATGATGTTTTGTAACCTGGCTCGGATTTGTTGTGAGGAAAAAAAACTTAGTTTATCCTAAAGTTATAACTACGATTACTGCTACTCTGTAAATGAATGTATGTTTTTTCTTTATTTGCTATAGTTTAATTTTATTATTTCATCAATTACCTTAAACTGATGTTATTGTTTGTGTAGTATGGCTAAAGCACTGCATATTCTGATCCATACAGTTTGAGCTTCAAAACTATGAGTACAATGGTAATTAAAAATGTAGTGCTTTGATTTACATTTTTCGAATTTATTAGGTTGTATGATAAGTACTAGGTGCATCATCTACAATTGCCGATGAGTCCTAACTAATATTACTATCATTGGAGTAATGTCCTAAAACATTGACTACATAACACAAAAATTGATACAGTTTACAACCTTATCAACGGTGTTTTTTTAATGTTCAATAAACTTCATACTAATATATTTCCGGCACTAGATCTAAAAATTATAACAAGATTTATAATGTCAACTGTTATAACAACCTTTCATGACTGATGCTATTTTATAGGAAGAAAACGTAAATGGTGGGCATCCAAGGTGGCAAAAGCAGCTTTATTTACACGATAATTCCTTTTCTTTTCAAAATGCTACAAGTTTGAAAGTTTGGTTGGATTTTTTTCATCTCTATTTCGTAATAGGGTAGAGTAATAGTTATTACTTTTCCTATAGAGAAAAACAAAATTTTGTTCATTCTCCTTGGTAACTTACTTTTTCAATTTAACAAAATGGTCAGAGGTGCACATTAACTAAAGTATTAAAACGTCAATGGCAACTAATAGTACATTTAGGTCGTCGTTGAATTTGTATATTTAAGGCTTATGTTCTCGCGTCAGCCTATAAATGTGCGGAAGTTATAAAAAGGACCGGAAATGTATTATTACAATCTTGGAAGTAGATACCATCTATTCCAAATCTAAAAATAGTCATATGTGTACAAAACTCTAACCTTATGTTTAGTTAAAGTTGATGTTAGATTTGTTGCACTATGGCTTTATGCAAAAGCAACTAGTCTTTTATATCAGCGGGTAAAGTTAGGATTGGGTTTAGAGTCAAATTATTAATTTTCCATGTAAACATCACATAATATCTATTTGCCAAAAACTATAAGCTATTCATATATAACCAACAAAATCACACGTTTCGTAATATGAACTGAATGCTAAATGAGCAATTATATGCCGGTTTTGTTTTGTCAGTATGTAGCATCGGTTTACATGAATTATTAGCATATATAATGCATACGGTTGTAAGTAGTACAAACCACTGTAGCATAACAAGGATCATCCCCATTATTGGTGCCCATAACACACACAACCGAATTCATTTTTGACTACACTATTTCGTAAAACACTCTGTGCATATAATGTGATAAGCAAACATCTTGACCAACATTTTATTTATGCTACAAATTTATTTAAATTTTTTATATCCAAAAATTATTACCAATATTTATTATAAGTCATCGTGTTATTGAATATAATAAGTTTTTTCAAAATAATCCATGTGCTTAGCATGGGTTCGGACTCGTCGTCATGAATTAGCCTATCCCTACCCGACAGATTTGAAATAACTCCATGTATAGAAGTCTCTTCCGCACTACTCATTATACCCGCGTCAGCATGCACACCCATATCCTGTTACACCTTATATTCTTCTTTCCTCAATTTCTTTATTGGTTGCATACAAACAAATCTCCACCATGCCTTGAGCCCACGTTACGATGCAACCCCATATCTGCTGACAGATTATATTTCATTATAAATTTGTATCCAATGGTTTATTATTCTCTGCATTATCGCTATCCCCGACATAAACAAACAGCACCTCCTTACTAATTTGTAGATGTTCATTATCATCAACGTTATCCAAAAGCAAAAGCACGTTATCATCATGAGAAATCTTCCTTCCTGATCCTGTGCCTGGATATAGGCATACATTTGTGCTATCGTCAGCCTTCATAATTTTCTAGGCTGATATGAAACCATCGACCGCATTAGAATCATATTCACAAATGTCAACCTCACCTGCATGGCTGCATGTTCACTTTCTGCTCCTATATCACCTGCATGTTCATCTCTTTTCAAAACTTCACCTACTTCCTCCTTCAAGCCTATCAAACTATCCGACCTCATCCTTGTTTCAATATTAACCTTCTTTATCTTTTGAAAACCATCTGCATTTTCTCAATATTTACATGCTTCCAACATACATCATCTTCTGCTTTGTCATCTATGTCAATTGCTTTATCACCTACTTCGTCATTTCCATACAGTTTCAGTACATAAAATTTGTTATATAACACTATTTCAACACAGTCTGGTTTTGATTGCTTGGATAAGCGTTTCTTAACCCGTAAATATTCATCTTCCTCGCATATTTTAACAACTGCAGTCGAGTGATCTGATGACAACGAACCTTTTTATCATTACCAGTATGTATGGCACGTCCGTTGGACGTGTGCATAGACAACCGTGAGTTAAATTCATTTTAATGTGACCTACAGAAGAGGACTTTATTGTTGATGACGTGAACGAAGAAAAATGTCACCATTTGTTCAAAAAATGTTTTCTCTCCTCCTTTATCCGGGCTTGAGACCGGCATCAGTAAGTAATAGGTGATGGCGGAGTTAAAAACTTTTTTTAGGGATCATTTTGTTTAATAAATGTTTGTATAATGAGCTTAAAAATTCAGATTTATTGTTGTTGTATATTGTGATATAAATGAAAGTTTCAAAGTCGAGTATAAATTAATACATGTTAAAGAAAAGTAACTGAAATAGAAGTGAAATAATGAAGTCCGTTTGGTAATTGTAGAATGACATTACTTAGTGATATTATGAAGATGAATAATGAATGTCAAAAAAGTTTGGAAGAAAAGATACTCTTAATTATAGTTTAAGTTTTGATTACATGACAATAAAACATCTTTATAGACAACATTTCTAGTGTGAGTTCCCTTGTTACGTGGAATTTTTCCCTTGTGTACTAAAATTTTTGTTGAGTTGCTCGATACTCCTCTCGACAACGCCACATATAGTTGACCGTGGCTGAAAACGTGGTCTGGAAGATAAATTCCAACATGAGGAATGGTTTGTCCTTGTGATTTATTAATTGTTAAAGCGAATGATAATTTAATTGGGAATTGTTTGCGAATTAAATTAAAAGGCATGTTAATATTTTCAGAAGGCTTTAGGGGGATACGTGGAATAAATACCCTTGTACCACGATAATGACCAACTGTAATTTCTGCATCAATGAGATTTGTGTGGAAGATACGACATATTAATCGTGTTCCATTACATAATCCAATTTTTGGGTCTATATTTCTAAGTAACATTATTGGTGATCCTACTTTAAGTGTTAGTTTATGCGGTGGCAAGCCACTTAAAGCAAGCGAGTTTAGAAATTCCGGCTGATACAAATTAGTAGTATCATCTTCAACTCTATCAAATGAATAATAAACATGTTCATCCCCTGGAAACATATGTATGATTGTATTATTTATCTCATCCGTTGTTTCATTTCTTGGTGTTAATATTGCTCTATTCATTATATAATCAGTGTTACCTAAATTTTCGTGGAGTGTAGGGAAGACTTCCTCAACTAAACGACATAGAGAACTTGCGTTGGTGTTGGGTATAACAATGTCATCTGGGAGTTTAATAAGATCGTCTTGTACATTAGGTTCTGTTCCATTTCCGATACGTAAAAGTAATTCGGCATATGATTGATCGTTGATCGCTCGCATATTTTGTGTTAAATGAATTACATGTACACTTGTCCACAAATATGATCGTACTATACATGAATCGACTATTTGAGCCCTAGTACCTTTTACGACAATGGGTAGAACTTGTCGAAAATCACCACCTAATATAATGATCTTCCCACCAAATGGTGTATTTATACCTGTTAGGTCCCTTAACGTTCTGTCGAAGGCTTCAAATGCGTAACGATGAGCCATTGTTGCTTCATCCCAAAGTATAACAGTGGCCAAACGCAATAGTTTTGCATTATCGGATTGTTTAGGAATGTGACATGTTGATGTAGAATCCAATTTGATAGGAATTTTAAATCTAGAGTGCGCAGTTCGACCTCCAGGCAACGCTAGAGAAGCAATTCCAGAGGTAGCAACCGCAATAGCAATAAGGCCTTGGATTCGTATTTGGGCTAAAATTGCTTTATAAAGATACGTTTTTCCTGTACCTCCTGGACCATCTATGAAATATATTGAGTTATTTTTTTCTTTTACTGAATGCATGATAAGTTGAAATGCTTCATTTTGTTCTGTGTTTAAGTTATTTATAGAATCTATATCGGTTTGTGGTATCTCTATAGATTGTTCTTCTAAAATAAGGGTTGAAATATTGTAGTGGCGGGAAAAATCTAAGTTGTTATGAGGGATGTCATAGTCGAAAATAGTTTTGTTATACTGTTTTAGGAGGTTATTAAGGTCAAAAAGACATCGGTTTACTAAGTATATATTATTTTGGTTAACGGTATGCGTAGAAGGATAATCTTCAATTAAATATGGTAAAAAATCATCCCATAGTTCTCGCACCATGCAAGGCTCACAGTACACTAAAATTGTGACGAACAATCTTCTTAAAGCGGTGGGCATGTGTGTGTTTGAAGCATCTTGTAAACATTGCTTTATACTGTTATCATTTTCGAGCAAACCTCTATGTTCTGCGGCTTCTTTAAAGGTGTTATACTGAGTTCCATTAACGGTAAGTAAGTGCGTAAAAGATGTCGGACCTCTAACATGGTTTAAAAGTAATCGTAAATAAAATCGATCACCTTCTGTAGGAGATACTGTATAAATTCGACCAATTACCTTACGATTGTTTCGTCTACGTATCCATTCTTTATGTTTATATTCCCACCAATATTTTTCAGGAAATTCGTAGTATAAGTATTGACGTGCATTTACATCGTTAATATTCTTAGTGAAAAATTCAGTAAGCATTGTTTTAGATCTATGTTCATCAGTCAAAATAGTTTCTAGGTTTTCGTGTGCACTAAATTGTAGTTGTTGTGCATTTGGAAGATGTATTTGTAGTCCTACAACAGAAGGAGAAATAGAAGTTAGTGGAAATTTAAATATTCGCCATATTGACTCAGGTGCACAAATCCATCTAGCGTTAACAAACTGAGAAATTTCGTCCTCATCGTTAATGTTAGAAGATACGTTTACAGAAACACGATCCGACCCTTTATAAACATATTTATATAAATATTTCACAGATGTAATACTTGAGCAAATTTCAACATTTATATGACAATCATATTTTAACAGTAAATAAGGATTATAAGGAACGACCCAGCGATTGTCAATTATTTGTCCACCTCTTTGTACTTTTATTCCATTATCACGTCTTCTATAAATCGGGTACGAATCACTTCCTTGTAAAGTTATAGGTGCAAAAGATTTTGGAAATCCTTTCTTACATTGATTATTTTTCATGCACGCGGCATTAGTGTTGAAACGACCGCATGGAGTATGAACCATTTGTTTTACAACTGCAGCATGTAATTCGGGTTCTAAATCTTTATCTGGGATTTCAGCCCTCACTAAAGCGTCATAATCGTCAGGGTTGTTAATCTTATCATTTTCATGTAGAATAATTAATATATGTGAATGAGGTAGACCTCTCTTTTGAAACTCAATGACGTGCACATGCGCAATGACTTTGCCTAATACGCCTTTTTCGTATAAGTCGTGTTTTAGTTGTTCTAATTTTGCACGAAATATCCTTGTTGTTAAATCGGGTCTATCTTGCGCTTGTTGACCGGGTAGTAGTTCTTGTGTAATCTCTAACCACTTAACATTACATGTGATAGTAATAAATAAATCTGGTTTTCCATACCTTCGCACTATTGTCATTGCATCTTGATATCGATTATGCATATCTCGAGGACTCCCGGTGTGAGATGATGGAAGAATTTTTCGAACACCAACATTTCCTAAATGTTATAGTAAAAAAAATTACAGTATATAATTTTTGCATATGAAGTTAAAGAAACATAATAAAAAAATTGGCTATGAAGTATTACTAACCGGCGGTCGTCTCTCCAGAAGTTAGAGCATCCTGTAAACCTTGATATAATTCAGCTCTAATAGTATCTTGATTGTTACGAAGGTACCTCAGTCGCATAGTTTCTATTTTAACATAATTGTTAACCACATACTGCTGCAATAGGCGACCGCCATTCAAAATTAGTGACATCTCTGTTGGTCGTATCTAAACACATAAACAAATCAGTAACGATTATAAAAATAAAAGCAAGTTAAGGTTAATGGAATGTTATTCACCTGCAAAAGATGAGAGTAATAAGCTCTACAACTTATTGTTGTGGCTCCATTGTCATGTATGTGTAGATCCCATCCATGTTCACCATATGGTAATAAAAGTGGATATTGTAATGGATCATAAAACCCTGCAGTATCTTGAACCCTTTGTAAATTTCCACTTCTTGTTTGAACTATAATATCCCTATTATTCAATTGGGTATCTTCTTCATCTCCTACAATGATACCTGCTACTTGTGACGCGGTAGGTAACTCATGAATGTGTCTATTTACTGCAAGCTCTTTTATTCTTATTCTACAATTTTGTATATCATCTCGCTGCCTCAAATGTCGAAATACTTGTACAAAAGGATTGTGGATATCTAAAATATGTTTTAGTGTCAAAAGGAGGTCTGGCCTCAATGCTGCATTATCGTGTTGTCTATTTTCAATCTCGTGGTCAGTATCATAAATATATAACTGCAAATACCTTGGTCGCATTCCATCCATAGGTAAATAACTACCGATGCTATGATATACGGAGCCTTGTGCACGATATGAATAAACTCCATTTGTTGCATTTGCTAAGCTATGATCAATGTTAGCACCCATCGATGTAAAAGCAAAAGCATTGTTATAAGACCTTATGTTACTTCTAAAATGCGTACCAACTTCAGTTTGATCAGTATACAAATCTAGTAGATGTTGAGGTGTTGTTGGTCTTTGAATGGTAATTTTACCATTCTTACAGCAAATCTCCAAAGTCTCATGAAAGAATTTCTTGGAGCCACAAAATGAGCAATAGGTAGGAGCAGGTAGCATGTGGTTGTGAAAATATTGTGTAGCAATAAAGTTTCGACCACTGTTATAGCTTGTAATGAAAGTGGATCGACGTATCCTTTGTTCTTCATATTCAGATGATCCTAAATTATTACCAACATAAGAATGAGCAGAATTACAACATTAGAAATGAAATGAGAAAGTGAGTGGTTGAAACAGTAAATGACACATATGCAATAATATTCATAATGCAATAACGATTAATTATACTTTAGCAAATGGCAGAATACGATCTGTAAAACAGCTACAATACAGAACAGTAACAAACAGAAACGATTTTTAGACTGAAGATGACTGTCAGTAATAGATCAGACTTCAATGGAAAGGACAAACTGTGTGACACATATGCTCATACACCCACTGTGAGAGGTAGAAAAAATGGAAAATGCTAGTGGACAAAAAAAGATTTTAATCGGACATGAAGACGTGTGCAACAATTTTGACTGTCACATAACAAAATTTAACCTCAAATCAAGCAAAAATTGGATCATATCATAGCATACAATGGTAAAATAACACTCCAGATATATCAGCATTGCAAGTAAGTGCGTGGGTTCTGTTCCACAATCCAGAAATCCCTCGTAACATTTCCCATGTGACACCACATAGATCTATAAATGACTCATTGAACTCTAGACTTTTTCAATTTTGTACATAGATCTATGTCGAACTATCATTGCAACACATGATTCATTGATTTAAGCTACGTTATAACCCATGGCCATGTTTACAGTGAGCTGCTTCCACTTGCTATAATTAGCTAAATATTGAATCTACGTATAAATACTACCCACTGTCACTTTTGTAAACAAAAAATTTCCATTTAAAGGAACAGGTAATTGTGCTATATTTCCTCTACTATATTTTACACACTATATTTTCCTTCTAAAATTTTCTGTTCTCGCGTGTTCACAAACGATCATGGCCAAGGTAATTCACAATTACATTTATATTTCCTCTACTATATTTTACACTCTATATTTTCCTTCTAAAATTCTCTGTTCTCGCGTGTTCACAAACGATCATGGCCAAGGTAATTCACAATTACATTTATATATCACATAATACATTTATAGCAACGTTTATTGACAGGCTATAAAAAAAAGTTCACGCAACCTAATGTTCTCAATGTTTGAAGTACTCTCGCTCTGAGTCATACTTTCGCTCTGAGTCAAAAACGTACATATTACGTTTACATGTAAAAAACTGAAATGTTATATAAATTCACACAGTCTGGTCATGTCAAAAATCATAGTCAACTTGCTTTGTAAAAGGTACCATATATAAATGTTGAACAGTAGTGTATAAAATAAGTCAGTTAAAACTTTATTAGCGGAGACAAAAGGGTAATACTAACCTTTGCAATAATAATATTGAATTAATAACTACTTGATAGGCGAAAAGTATGTTCAGAGGCAAAGATTAAATACTCAAACATTAATTATATAGCAAATACTTTGATAGATTATATATTAATTATCAAGCAAGCAGACAGTTGGTTTATAGTTGTAGCAAATAAACTGGGTGGCATTTCATCATGATTTAATAATTATATGTTGATACGAAATAAGATTATTTTTGTTTGAAATGGAAGTAACGTTGTTTATATATGTATTGTCAAAAGAGTTGTATTCCTTGTTTATATATGTACTGTCAGAAGAGTTGTATTAATTTCCATGAAAAACACATTCACCGAACAAACTGACTGTTATTTAAGCAAGTATAAAACATATGCTATTGGGAAAAACATCGTTAGCAATATTTATTTCTGTCCTTATTTGGGAAAAAAAGAATTAACATAAAAATTTTGAAACTAACACTAATTTTTGAATTTAAAAAAGTCCCAAAATTTACATTGAAACGGGGCATAGTATACTATCTCATTTTACCAATAATGATTTAGTTATGAAGTTTTAAACGATGGTTTCCCTGCGCAGTTAACTCTGCATGTGGGAAGTGCGTCCAAGTTCCCAAACTTTGCTGTTGAAATATAATTAAATTTAACTTTAACCCGAAGGAAAATAAACAGTCTCTTTTTATTTCAAACCTTGTCCAATCCAAATAAATATAGAATACGACAAAAATGTAGCGGTAAAAAAACTGTTTTTTTTTTGCATTTTGCGTTAAAAGAGCAGGGTTTAAATACTCTCAAGGGAATGCATACAACAATGAATTAGGTTTAAAAAAAGAAAAATATTTTAACGACTTTACATTTGGGTAAATATGGATTAGAATGCACTTTTAAAAGAGAACAAATGAATTTATTTATCTGTACAGGCCTATGTGTCTCTTACATGGGCGTTAGGAGGTACAACTTTTCTATGAATAGGCATTCATTTTTAATTATGTCCAAAAGCATTAGGTATATCAGTAAAATCAATCACCAAGTTCACATGGATTTTTAGCTCCGTTGTAAGTGCGCAAAAAATTATTCGTAGTAGCACATAATGACAAAATAAGATGTAGTGCTCCTAATATGATAACAAAATTTATATGAATCTTAGCTTCAACAAATGAACACCCTCTAATCTTAGAAATTTTGCCTTTGGATGTAGCTGAAGGTAAAAGTGTAGTAATAAAGTAAATACCTGGTTGACTCAAATGAGAGCTTTCAGCTGATTGGGTCCTTCTATTTGAAATAGTTTGCTCTCTTGCATGTGCACGTCTAGACCGTTGACTCTCACGTCGTCGTTCTCTTTGTATTTCAGCCATAGTAATAAACAGAATAGTATGAACGCAATTAAATAAAGTGCAATATGAGGTTGTTGGTTAGCTTAGAAAGTAATTGTATTGTGAGAAAATAAAACTGAACAATTTACTTATATACAGAAAGACAACGTGTGAGTAACAGTAACATATGGTTTGAATGAGTAAGAGATGAGAAAATATAGCAGGTATTATTGGAGTCCGTCAATAATATGCATAGTACCGTTAGTACTGGATCAAATCAACCATTTCAATTAAGGGTAAGGTTGTACACAGCAGCCTAGTTGTAGTAATGTATGCATGGTTGACATTTTCATCTATATGTAAAACGTATACATCAATCACATATTAGTCATGTCAATATCCATGAAAGATGATATGTTCACATTAATAAAATGCAATATGTACCCGTTACAGGTTGAAGCCAATTGGTGAATAAAACTAAGATGTTGTAATGTGTTAAAAAATGCTACAATTTTGCAGGTTGAAGTGAATTGGTGTATAAAAAAAAGATGTTTTAATGTGTTAAAAAAGGCTACACTTTTTTGTTATAAAAATAGATTGCATTTTAGCCTCACTTTCAGTCAATCTAAAGTAGCGGCAATGAGGATAGTTTGTGGCAACAGTGAAATATGAGATGGCGGGCAGTATAATATTGAACAAAGGCCGTTGTTGATTGCAGTGCTAAATGTAATGCTGCGGCAATGAGTTTAGTCATGACTTATAAAATTATGTCCTTTATGTTTCAATGCTGAAGTATTTCAACTAATTTAAACTTTCATGTTTACTGTATAGTGTATGTAAAGTGGGCTACAATTTGATGTATGAATAATGGGAAGAAGAGATAACATCAAGCGGACTTATATGTTTGTGGAATCCGTGTGCAGTATGGGGCAGTGAAAATATGCGGCATAGTTAAAGGTGGAGTTTTGTGTTAAATGTTATTTGTTAGTTTATATTGCAAACAGACCGGTGTCATGGCCAAGTGAAGGAGAGCTGGAGTTCGTGGCCTAGACGATAGCCGGAGTGGAGGAGGCACGGGTGGGCTAGGGTAATGGTTGTTGGTGGTATATGGTGTCAGGTGGAAGTGTGTACATGGTGGAGGAGGGAGTGCTTGCGTGGGTAGGGAGGTGATTTTATAGCTACAGGAGGCGGAGTTAATAAGGTAATTATGAAAGTTGATTAACATTAATAAATTAATGATTAAATTGATAATAGAGGGAAATGTATCATGTACCATGTTTGCACCAAAAGCAGGAGTGGCTTTAACTCTGATCATATTTTTATTATCATTTTCATATATTTTCAACGTCTTACCAAAATATCCAAACTATATTAACAAAAAAGTTTTGTTGTATAGCCTACGGTCGTTGTATGAATTTACGTATTTTCAGAGTTTTTATTTTTGACAATTCTGTTAAAGTTTCATTTGATATTAGGACACAAAAGTTAGTAAACCTTCCGTAGTTGCAAATAACTCTTAAAATAATTTATAAAAATAGCAAATTTTATGTTACTTTTTCCAAATGCTACAATTTATATACAATTCTTTATTTGTGCATGGTCTATATTTTGTTCAACATGATTTGAGTATTAGCATTTGCAGTAGTACTAAGAATAACAACCATAAATATAGAACAACTTTTCAACATTGCTGCACATAGAAGTTTGTGCATCTATTTAAATATAGTATGGTATATATAGTAGGCTAAAAGGTAGAAGCTTTTGGACCTGGTATGATTGACAGCAAGCATGATGGCTAGTAAATAGTAGCTGTATTGGGTTATTCAATTTTTGTGAATAGGTTGAAAACAAAATGTTGTTGTACATAGAAGGACGTGGTTATGGTCTTCTCCTGTACGTACGTAACATATGTATAAAAATATGTATGATTAGTTCCAAGTACAATATACAATTAATTATTAGCAGCACATTATACTCCAACATGTTCACTCCCAACCACTTAACTCTATCTAAATAAAAATATCAACTCAGTACAACCTACACCATTAACTATAATACTTCCAGCGTATACCATTTTGTCTTGTCCACACAAACATAATTTTGTCAAATTTATTAGTAAACAAAACAAACATTCATGGAGAATTACATACATGCATATTCACCTCTGTATAAAGAAATGCCTTCTGAAGCTTTTTGTCAAATCTGTCAAATTGAACTCTTTTTGTTAATATAATTTCGTACTCCTCCTAATCCTAAAATTTGAGTAATGGTAAACTATCCACTGAGTTTGAATACATCTAACAACTAATGATTATTTAGAATTTTAACTGCTAAATTAATTTATGACAAAACCAAGCTTTCTCTGATCAGCACATGCTGCTCGTAGCCCTCCTAATCCCTTCTGCACCACTCAAAACCTCACCCATACTAATTAAAATGCGCAAGATTTTAAAAATAAAAACAAACTGAAACTGTTTGTTACACAACAGAAATTGAAATATTGGTTGTTTCACATCATCACATTAACTTGGCCTTAAAGGACTATAGTTTGGTCAATTTGATTCCAATATACAATTAATTATTAGCAGCACGTTATACTCCAACATGTTTGGTTGTTGGTGGTATGAGCTGTCCTCTGAACATGTACTGATTGGGCAAAAATATTGAACAACTAAATGAAAATCAGCGGATCTAAGCAAGGAAACCTGACCATAAACCTACATATAATAAAATACTACATGATTTTTAAGGACTTCTTAAGCTTAAGCTTTGTATTACATCATGGGTTAAGAACAACATATGTTTACCTCAATGAAAATGAGCTTACTTTCCCTTAACACCATTCCTTTTTAGCAGTCTGCCTCCGTCCTTAATCTCCATTTTTTCGTACTATTTTTTTGTTGAAGTAAACTCCGCTGCTTGAGGATTAACTCTGTTGCCACAAATAATATGGAGAAAATCAATTGCATTGAACAAAATTTTTTATAGACGGGGAGGTTATATCAAATAGATTGCATGAGAGCAAGATTGTAGATTTACTCCTAACCCATTCTAAATATGATATGGATTGCTCAGAATGTGTATTAGAACTTCAAGGATACGAAAATATTTCTTTTGATTATAATAATGAAATACATAAAAATTGGTACAGATGTTTACATATGCAGTACTACTCTTATATGTAACTGGGAGCAAACTTATCTCCCGTATTGCATATTTTAAACCTAAATTACATTCACAAAATTCAGATGCCAAGATTTATAAATTACAGCGAAACAAAAGTACCTATCTCCCGTATATCATAAAATCTGACCCTAGAGTTAGACATTATCGAGATGCTTTGTAGCGGCTCTGGTGAATATATCATAGAACACATACCAAAAGTTAAATCACAAAAGTTAAACTGATAACGTGTTAGCAAAATTACCTCTTAGCGCTTCAATTACGTTTTTCCACCTCAAAGAGCTTAACCTGGAAGCCAAATTATCATTCTCCCTTTTGTTTCTTCTTGGTTTCAGACATATTCTAGCTAATTAGTTTTGAATCAATTGGACGTAACAATGGAGGAGTGGGGCTGGTTGTGCTTTCCATGATAAGTCTGAAGCAGTAGGTTCGATTTTGGTTGAGAAGGGGAATTGGAAGAAGAATAGCTAATGATAAAACGTGTATGATAGGGAAGTTAAAAATGGAGTTATCGGTAATAATGGGAAACGTGGGAGAGAGGCAAATGAATTTGACCAAGATATCCCTTCGTTATAGCTGAATGCCACAGGGTTAATTCTGTAAATTCAAAAGCTTCATTTGAGGGTATCCCCATTATATATAGATATGTCAACCTGGCTTGACACATCTTTGTCACGACTTACATCAGTTTCTAATAGTAGTTTATCACCATAACCACTTACATCCGGATCAAATAATGGTAAGTATAAACAGATCCCATTCATTTTTGCAAACCGCAAACTCATCTATTGTTTTTACAAGATCTTCTCACGCTGTATTGGGTTCAAGCAGATTTCATTTCCATTGTTCTTACTCTGACTCATTAGTTTCATACTCTTTTTTTTTTTGAGAGAAGAGAAAATATATAAACAAAAGGAGAAAAAACGCCTTTCTTCGATGGCTCATAAAAAAAGGCGAAGCATATGAAGGGCATATGCCTCGCAGACTCGAAGAGCACAGAACAAAAGCGGAAAAGACAAAAAGACAAGGCCACAACAGACAGAGACAAGACAACCAGCTCAGAAATACAGAAAAAGAAAAAAAGCCACCAATAACCACCAACCCGCCTTAACCTGAAGGTAAAGGTCGGACCACCAACCCAAACCACATAGAAAGCACACCGAGCTACAGCAAAGGCAGCTAAATCAGAGAAAGCAGACTCATGGGGAAAGAGCTAGCGCCGACTGATATGAAGAGTCAGCTCAGAAGAACCAAGAAGGGCCCCACAGATGAATCAGAGCAGCACGGAATATCTGGATGAGCTCCGGAAAATCCACCACCCATCGAACAACCTCATCGAGTTCCGGCAAAGCCACCGTCCAATGAAGATGTCCACAGAACCTCATGTAGAGCTAGACGTGGGAGAAGAAAGCCTAAGGCCCTCCAAAGAAATCCGCTAAATCCAAGCCAAAACATAAAAAGAAGGACACAAGAACCTCCTCCTAAGCCACGCAGGAATCACCCGTCAGCCCGAAAGGAGAAAAGCAAGGCACACAGCTAAAGCCATCGAAGCAGTCACAACTGGTAGACGAGCAACCTTGAAGAGACCTAGACCAGAAAAACTAGCAAACACATCAGAACCAAAAATCGGGGGGTGGGGGGATTGAGAGCGCTGGATGGAGGCCAACGCCCTACCAAGAGGATTCAACCAACTACGATTCTAGCGGAACTCAAAACACACGAAATAGAAAAAAGACCCACTAGACGCTGAATTTGGGAGCCCGAATTTCCCTTGAAAGGTCTACCTCGGAAAGCTAGGAATACGTCATTCCGTACTTGCCGAATAATCGTCGGAGGGTCCACATCTAAGATTTGAGGGTCCGAATAATTAGTTTCATACTTATCAGCCTCGAACCAGTTAAAATTAAAACATTCAAAATGACACAAAAGTTTATTAAAGAGACGTAATCCTTCCCCTCTCTCTTTTCGGAGACTTCTTCAAGAAACACTCTCTTTAGCTTCAGATATTCCAAGCAGAAATAATATGCACGTTCTTTTGCGTTAACTGGCTTCGGCAATGGGGAATTCAAAGAAAAAGAACAAGAATTCTATTTGTGACCAAAAACCCCACATCTAAGAGCACAACCAGCAATAACTTGTTCAGTTGAAAATATCACTGCGCAATTAGAGATGCTTTGTTCATCTATTCGTGGTTGATTTGGAGGGTTCTCGTGGTTGATTGAGTGAACAGATGACTAGTTATTAAAACGTTAGAGTTTTTGCCGTTTTAATTAAAATGGCATAGACTCTGCTGTTTTAATATGGATCGGTTGCAAACACAACGTCTCCTTCCAACCTTTATATCAACGCTTCCTCTCCTCCTCCTTTCTCCACAACAACAATTCTTCCCTTCTTTCTCTCTTCTACACAATGTCATTTTCAACTAAACGCTCGAGAAAAAAAGTAGCAAGCAAAAAACTTGTCTCCCCATCACAAAACCGTCCATTTGATCATCCTTATCCTTCTACCGGTTATTTCGATATCCGTCCTCAAAACCAACAATAAAAACTTCTACCGCAACATGAATATGACTGTACACCGTATTCAAGCACGCACTACACACAGCCTTATCCATCCCACGCTCTTGCCAGTGACTTTATCGATTACCTCATTAGTTTCATACTTATCAGTCTCAAACACTACAAGAACAACAGTATATTCCGACAACAGGTATCGACGGCCGCCGACGGCTAAATTCCAACAGCTTCCAACGGCTAGTATATTCTGGAGTTTGTTACGAATAAAACAATTAGCCGTCGGAAGCCGTTAGAATTTTTCCGTTTGCGGCCGTTGATAGCCGTCGGAAAATCGCGATTATCTTCTTCCCCATGCCGAACCAGAAACATTTCACTCCCAAAATCACCAAACCCTCTTCCACCATTTCCATCTCCACCTTCTACGCCCGAAATTCTGTCAAAATCGCCTCCTTCTTCGTCAATTCGGAATCTCATCTCCTCCAAACCCCTAATCTCCTCTATTTTAGGTATTATTCATAAACCCTAATTTCATGAATTTGTTAATTTAGGGTTAATTTGTTAGTTTAATTGTTTATATTGTCTCATTGATTGTGTAGTATGGTTTATTGAATGTTAATTACTGTTATTATCCTATAAGTATTGAATACTAACTTGTTTAGTTTATGCGATAAGAAACTAGTGAGCATTAGTTGAATAATTTAGTGCTTTTACGTCTTACTTGGGTTATTTAGTGTGGATGAGCATAATTTAGTGTGAGGAATGCGGAATATGGATGTTAAGGCTAGGAATAACACTAGAGGGGGGGGTGAATAGTGTTTTTAAGAAATTACTAAATCTTTTTGAGTTTTTGTTAATTTGAACACAAATGTATGCAAAATTCAGACACAGATATAATCACAGAAACAAACACAGATGCAGAAATAAAGTAAATGCAGTAAAGGAAAGAACACACCAGATTTTATACTGGTTCGGAGTTACCCTACATCCAATTCCGCACAACTAAGTACGGATTTCCTTTCAAAAGCAATTCAACAATTACAACCCTCGGTTTCAAGGCTACGAGGTACACCCTCCAGAATCACAATCCTCTGGGTAGAGATACTTGATTTTCGGGGCAACAAGTTCACCCAATTGATTTCCAAGGCTACAATCACACCTTTTCTCGCTTGATTGATTTCTAAGGCTACAATCACACCTTTTCTCGCTAGATAGATTACAAAGAAGCCTATAACTCTGAATAGCACTTGGACCTTGTTGAGATAGTGATAGAGAATCAAACCAGAGATAATCTAGTTAGATTCAATGTTGATTTCGGCGGAGTAATGATAGGATTTTGAATAAGAAAATGTGGAAGAAGAAGAGAATTGAAAAACCAAAAAATCTGATATAAAATTCGTTGAAACCAACCCCTATTTATAGAAGAACAACAGTCATGTCCATTTGTGAAAGGTTATGGCGAATAGACACTTCTTTTGAAATTCAAATTTTTGAAACTAACTAACACTATGTCGACATAGGGTACTAGGGCATGTCGACATCCCAAAGGAAATTTTGATGTTTTGTTTTTCTTTGAAAATAACCTTTATATTATATTAAAACTATTTTAAACTTTATAAATATACTTGACTATAGATAAAATACATAGATAAATATAGAGAACAATATATATATAATTTTACTATAATTTTATATTTAAATCTAAGTATAAAGATAGTTTAAAACAAACGAAGTTTAAAAAACATGAGTTTATTAAAAACAAAAACAAAGAATATTTTAAGGCTAAAACATCTTTTTGAAAATCATTTGAAAAGATAATTTTTAAGGCTAAAACATTTTGAAAAGCAATTTTGAAAATAATTCCGAAGTTGTTTTTAAAAACATTTTGAAGTAGTTTTGCAAGCTTCGTCCTACAGAATATCTCATCATATCAGAACTCGAGAACTTGTACAAAACCAGGATGTTCGTGGGTTTGTAAGCCACTTGTCGTATGTTTGTAAGCTACTTGTCGTGGGTTTGTAAGCCACTAAAAAGGTAGAAATGGGTTCCATTCCAAAAGAAAAATGGAGTGAAGATTTCAGTGCTATTGTGAAGTTTTAACATAATTCTAGACTCAATACTTATCTTGAAATCTTGAACTCTTGATAATCTTGATACTCATGAGTCTTCAATCTTGATATCTTGAATCTCTATATTGTACAGTCTTCATTCTTGGTACCTGCATGGTTAAATCCTGCATATACATATATATCTAAACTATAATGTTAGTATTTATATTTTATAATCTTATTCTAAGGTTGTTGTCATCAAAACCATCAACTCATGGACTAACAATCTCCCCCTTTTTGATGATGACAACCTTTGTTTATAAAATATTACTTCTATCCTATTGACTTCCCCTAAATCTAATAACCCCCCCTTAATCTATGCCTAACTCTTCTATTTTATATTTCTCCCCCTTTGTCATCAACAAAAAACAAACAAACTCTAAACTATACAACTCCCCCTCATTCTTGTACTCAAGTACCTGCATTAATAAACTATATAATAGAGTATATTAAGAAATAACTATACTTATAGACATGATATTCAATCAACGATTATAAATATATCAATGTATATTTATACAATCATCAAACCACACCAAGTATAAATCAAATCAATCAAAACAACCAATTTCAATCAAAACAATCAATTCAAACAAAGTAATAAAGCAAACAAATTAAACGTTACGGGGAACTTCCACCCATCCTTCTTCTTCGAAAATAGGGTCTGCTTTGATGGCATCCTAATTTTGATTGTCATTTGTGAGAGAGACAGGAGGATGTGCTTCGTTATCATCCTTGTGCAGGGAAGAAATCATCCATCGAATTGCATCGAAATGCCTTTCTTGCTCCTTGATCATCTGCATTTGACTCAACTCTAAGTGTCGCTGGTTACGAAGAATGAACGAGAGAATATTCTTGAATGAATTAAGATTTTCTTCAAGATTCTCGGATAAGTTATGAATTGGATTAGCCATTTTTGAAATTGTGAGAAGAATGAGAGATAGAATAGATAAGAAATAATATCCAGTAATGAATTCTAAAAGAAATGGGTATTTATAGGTGTAGAAATTCGTTTGAAATGAATAGACATATGGTAGTTATTCAAATTTCAAATTCAAAAATGAAGTGTCATTTCTGACCAGTACATGTTGACATGGTCAAGGGGAGGATGTCGACATGAGGTAGTGAAATTTGATGGTGACTTTGATTTTGTGAATAATTGTGTATATATATATATATATATTTATATAATATACTAACATTTATTCAAGAGATAAGATAAGCTAGATAACATAAAGGAAATTCAATTCATTGCATAGAAGAGTGATATAATGATTAATCATAAACAACTACATAAACACTCAAAAACAAACTTAAACTAATTCGACATGATATGAGAATATAGAACTAGTTAGAGGATGATGAAGATGAAGATAATCCAAGTTTCTTGCTGACTTTGGAGAAAAACTTGTTCATCTTGGATGATATTTTGTCCAACTTCTTACTAACGGATCTTTTAAGAACCCGTTGATTCTCAACAATAATCTTTTGGTTTTTGAGAAGGGTTTTGTTGGTAGGATTGGAGGGATATTCAATACTTTTTAGGGATGTTTCACCTTCTTCTTCTTCTATTTCCATTTCATCCCTTTCTTCTTCTTCTTCTTCCTCTTCATCCTCTTCCATTTCTTCATGAGCCAAACGCTCTTCCTTTTCGGCAAGAGTCTCATAAGATTGGAAAACATATGGGATTTTCATGAGAGAAATGTTTGAGATATTAACAACTTTTCTTGAAATAAATTCTTCTCCTTTGAAATTTACTCCAAAATAGTTGAAAATCCTAGTAAGGTAAATTCCATGATATAAAGTGTTTTCTCCCATTTCAAAATTTTTAGGACGAAGTTCATCCAAAATAACTTGCGCCCAATTGATATCATAATTTCCGAAAATAGCAAAAAATGCTTTGCACACTTTTGAAGTAGGATTGTTAAAATTTCCCGATCTTGGGGTCAAAGTATGTTGTAAAAGAAGATTAACAATTCTTGCTTTAGGACGAAAGTTTCGGTTTTTAAATTCAAAGTTTTCATCTCCTTCAAAAATATGATGAAATGTCTCACGATCATGTTCATCGATTTGAAAACTAGAAAGATTCATTCCCGTGTTTTTGCAATTGAGAATGGTACCCAAAAGTCACAATTCAAAATAATTTTAGTGCCTTTGACACTACTCCAAATTTCATTATCATTTTCTTGATAAAATTCTCGATTGAGATTTGCATAGAAAATTTTAACAAGATTTGGGTAACAAACAAAATCATTTTGAGAAGAATCAACAAGACTAAGAATTTGATTGTTTGCAAAAAGAGTATCAATTTCATAAGAAGCAAAATCTTGAAAAATAGCAAACTTTTCGGGATGGACTTTTCCATAATTAGCATAATTGATGTATGCTTTTATTACCTCCGGATTATTGAGGAGTTGCTCTTTCAAGTTTCTGGAAAGTCTCATGGTAGAGGGGTTGCTTGAAGAAACTATTAAAGTAGAGAGTAGAGAGCTTGAAGTTTTGAAGAGAGAGTTTGAATTTGAAAATGAAAGTGAAAAGTTGTGATAAAAGATAGTGACTAAATAGATTTTTGAAAGACATGTTCTCTGGTCAAAAGATGCCTTTTCAGAGTATTGAATGAAGTGAAAAGATAGAGGAAAATTCGACCATTTGAATTCAAATTTTGAATTTCAAATTCTAGTACCTATGTCGACATCAGGGTAGGGACCATGTCGACATATGCCTATGAATTTCTATGATTTATTTTTCCTAAGAATTCTAATATATATATATATACTTATTATTTTAATGTCTATATATATATATATATATATATATCTGGAGTATTCTTATAGTATATTCCAGAAAATATTATTATATCAAAAAATAATAAAAATAATAATAAAATTATAATAATAAAAAATAAATTTAAAATTCAATCAACACACCAATTCAAAATCAATCAATCAAGCAATCAATCATCTAATTCTAAGCATGCAATTTCAATCAATTGTATTGTAAATGTGTACCTTTTTCTGAGTCTGTTTCCTTGAATTTGTTGAAGTCGTGAACTGCCGTAAAACACAAATTTGAGTTATCTGTCTTCTGATCATCATCGCTTGAGGACGAGTTTGAGTCATCTAGAGTAGCAGTAAATGCACGCTTCCGTTTCTTTACTGAATCATTGTTTATAGGAGGATTCTGCCTTTCTGGATACGGACAGTCTCTTTTGATATGGCCTGGTTCATCACAGTTGAAACATTTGACATTGTTTGGCACTGCATTCTGATTTCCAGAATTCTTATAGTTGTTTCTTTTGAGATTATTCATCTTCCTGTATTTCAGGAATTTCCGAAAATTCCTGGTCATAAATGCTATCTCTTCATCATTATCACTGTTTGAGTCTGATCCGTCGGTTAATGCATTGAATGCCATTGATTTCTTTTCAAATGCTTTGCTTTATCTTCTCTTGATCATTAGGACTTCAAACGACATTATATTTCCAATCAATTATTCTATCTTTAAGGTACTGATGTCATTTGCCTCTTCAATTGCTAGTTTCTTTTGATCCCATTCTGGAGTGAGAGAATTTAAAAAATTTCTGACTTGATCTTCTTCCAAAAATTCCTTTCCCAAGGATATTAAAGAATGCACAATATCTTGAAATCGACTATACATATCTGAAATAGACTCATTAGTATTCATTTTAAATAACTGAAACTGATTTGTGAGCATGGAAATTTTGGTCTGTTTAACTTTGCTTGTTCCTTCGTGAGTCACTTGCAAATTTTTCCATATTTCATATGCAGACTTACAAACTGACACTCTATTAAATTCATTCCTATCAAGTGAACAAAATAGAATATTCATTGCTTTAGAATTATTTTGTGCAACAGTCTTTTGCTCAGTAGTCCACTGTGAAAAATTAGTTGTGGGTTCAGAATATTCAGTTTGTGTGATATTCCAAGTATCTAACCCTATAGATTGTACCTACATGCCCAATATGCATAGTTACTGCCATTAAAAAGTGGTGGTCTGGTAGTAGACTGACCTTCTAGAAATGAACTAGTGTTAGAAACAGTACCAGTGTTGGTAGCCATTTAGAAAACTTTTCAAAATTCAGATTATGAAACTTTTTTAAAACTTCGCTCTGATACCAAATGTGAGGAATGCGGAATATGGATCTTAAGGCTAGGAATAACACTAGAGGGGGGTGAATAGTGTTTTTAAGAAATTACTAAATCTTTTTGAGTTTATGTTAATTTGAACACAAATGTATGAAAAATTCAGACATAGATATAATCACAGAAACAAACACAGATGCAGAAATAAAGTAAATGCAGTAAAGGAAAGAACACACCGGATTTTATACTGGTTCGGAGTTACCCTACATCCAGTCCTGCACAACTAAGTACGGATTTCCTTTCAAAAGCAATTCAACAATTACAACCCTCGGTTTCAAGGCTACGAGGTACACCCTCCAGAATCACAATCCTCTGGGTAGAGATACTTGATTTCCGGGGCAACAAGTTCACCCAATTGATTTCCAAGGCTACAATCACACCTTTTCTCGCTTGATTGATTTCCAAGGGTTCAATCACACCTATTCTCGCTAGATAGATTACAAGGAAGCCTATAACTCTGAATAGCACTTGGATCTTGTTTAGATAGTGATAGAGAATCAAACCAGAGATAATCTAGTTAGATTCAATGTTGATTTCGGCAGAGTAATGATAGGATTTTGAATAAGAAAATGTGGAAGAAGAAGAGAAGTGAAAAACCAGAAAATCTGATATAAAATTCGTTGAAACCAACCCCTATTTATAGAAGAACAACATCCATGTCCATCGTGAAAGGTTATGGCGAATAGACACTTCTTTTGAAATTCAAAATTTTGAAACTAACTGACACTATGTCGACATGGGGTACTAGGGCATGTCGACATCCCAAAGGAAATTTTGATGTTTTGTTTTTCTTTGAAAATAACCTTTATCTTATATTAAAACTATTTTAAACTTTATAAATATACTTGACTATAGATAAAATACATAGATAAATATAGAGAACAATATATATATATATATATATAATTTTACTATAATTTTATATTTAAATCTAAGTATAAAGATAGTTTAAAACAAACGAAGTTTAAAAAACATGAGTTTATTAAAAACAAAAACAAAGAATATTTTAAGGCTAAAACATCTTTTTGAAAATCATTTGAAAATATAATTTTTAAGGCTAAAACATTTTGAAAAGCAATTTTGAAAATAATTCCGAAGTTGTTTTTAAAAACATTTTGAAGTAGTTTTGCAAGCTTCTTCCTACAAAATATCTCATCATATCAGAACTCGAGAACTTGTACAAAACCAGGATGTTCGTGGGTTTGTAAGCCACTTGTCGTAGGTTTGTAAGCTACTTGTCGTGGGTTTGTAAGCCACTAAAAAGGTAGAAATGGGTTCCATTCCAAAAGAAAAATGGAGTGAAGATTTCAGTGCTATTGTGAAGTTTTAACATAATTCTAGACTCAATACTTATCTTGAAATCTTGAACTCTTGATAATCTTGATACTCATGAGTCTTCAATCTTGATATCTTGAATCTCTATACTGTACAGTCTTCATTCTTGGTACCTGCATGGTTAAATCCTGCATATACATATATATCTAAACTATAATGTTAGTATTTATATTTTATAATCTTATTCTAAGGTTGTTGTCATCAAAACCATCAACTCATGGACTAAGATTTAGGTTATGCGTTTTCTAAAACGTCGAAAACGATAATTAATTTTATATAACGTATGGTTAGTTAATTGAAGTTTTAAACATGTGTGTATATGATAAACTATCGTATACGGTAGTTTAACTTAAGTTAAATGTTAATCAATTTAATTTAAACGTCGAAAGCCAATTTTTTTAAAAATATAAAATATGTAATATATTTTATTCATAAAACCCTTAGAGTGTTTTTTGGCCTCGTTTGATAAGTATTGTATATGATCGTTATGTGGATATTCATTTTTTGTCACAGAACAGGCATCTATATTCATCATATACTGGATATTCCAGACGAACAAGCTTATCAAGCGAATATCGAGGAAAATATTGGAATAATAATGACCGACGATCAAACCGATTTTGGACCTCTAAACGATGAGTCAAATGCATTAATAGAAGCATTTGAGACTACAAAGGACAAAACATAGAGTACGAAACAGAGTTTGAATCAGAAAATGCCGAGGACTGATTAATAATCTACAGTTCGGAAGAAGGTAGTTTCTGTGTTTATTTATGTTACATTTTCTCATTAAAAATGATGTGTTATGCTAATGATATGTTTAGTCATAATCTGTTTCACATAATCCTTTTATGTTTTGCCATAATGTATGTTTCACGTAATTATTTGTAATAGGTACTATATACATATGTCTTTTTTCATAGACGTAGCTCTTCCCATACAGGATCTCCCTCTTCTTCTCAGAGAGGGACTAGTGCGCCTCCAGTTGGTGATGGCAGTGGCTCATCACAGGAGGCAGCTCTTCCTGCGGTCTGGTTGTAGGCCAAAGCTGATGGATCGTCGGTATTAAATTTATTTCAGTATTAACAATATTTTTCTGTACGATCTATTATATATTAGTCTTGTTTTGTTAAATGTTTGTTTCTTTTTGACGCAGTGACTTCGTGCTCGAGCCATCAGCTATAGTGCTCTCCATATCCAGAAAGGCATATAAATGCAGGATGACTGCCTGCTGGCCCAAGTGGAGCAAAATACCCTATAATGTCAGAGAGCGCATTTGGCAGGACTTCCTAGTAAGTGTAAATTTATATTTTGCACTTTCTATTTGATCCTACTTCACTTTATATATTGTAGACTATTTATAAAAATGTATAACTTTCATTTTCTCAACGTGTAGGGTTCGGTGGACTTACAAGAGACTGATCTTTCCCTGGTGCAACGCTATTGGAACAGTAAAATTGCCAAAAATTATAGGGATACAGTGTCTGTTATGAGAAGAGCAGGAAAAAAACGAACTGGATGAGTGCTAGCGTGTTGGAGGCCAGGGTCGCATGGTGGAACAATGAGGAGTTCCAGGTAAGTTTACCGTATATTAATTACTTTAAATTGTTGCGTGTATTTAATACATAATTTAGAACTGTAAATGTTATTTTCAATTTAAATTTGCAGAGAGAGTCAGATAGGAACTCCGCAAATAGAAACAAGAATCCCGTCACACATCGCGGTGGTTCCAAGTTATTCCAGCATCATCGCGAGGATTTGGTAAATTTTTATACTCACGTTTTTATATTTTAAGTTATAATTTATTAATAGATAGTTAATGAAACAATATAATATATATATATACACATATATTCATATTTCAGCAAAGAGCGCGCGGGGGTGTCGTGTCGTATTGGGATGTTTTTGCTCATACACATGCCATGAAGTAGACCGATGATTCGAGCTCAGTCGTATACTCATGGGAGCATGATGATAAAGCGACTGCTGCCTATGTAAGTATATTATAATTAGTGTAGCAACTAGTCCAACTTTTTATATTTTAAGTTATAAGTGTTATTTATATCAGTGACCATTCAAACTTTTTGTTATTTAGTATAGGGATTAGTCTACTTAAAAATGATTAGTGTTATTTTAATTACTGTTATTTATACTCAATTGTATTTTGCATTACAGCAAAAGTTCCAAGAAGCACGGGCTCAGCTGCCGGCTGAGACAAGACGGGATGAGTTGACTACTGATGAGGAGGACACTATTTTCGAGTCTGTCATGGATCCACCATCCCGCAGCAGGCGCTATGGATTTGGG